>OU342609.1:6695851-8015027 GCA_910589645.1 Tinea semifulvella
GCCAGGATTTCGGCCCTATCTCGAGCGGAATAACAGCGATTTCCGCGGTCGTCAAGCAATGGCTGTACAGGTTGAGGAGTATTGGTTAGGCTCTTTGTGAGGCGATAGAGGGATACGAGGTTTCCCTTTTCCTCGCCGATGGTGTCCATAAGTGACTCCCAGGTACGACCTCGAAAAGCAGCGATCTCCATAGAGAGCTCTTCCGCCAACCGGTTAAGCTCCCTTTAGGTGCTGGGACAGCGGGAATGGGCCCAGCGCTTTTGAAGATGCCGCTTCTCTTGGAGCTTCTTTCGAAGGTGATCCGGGAGTGCACTTTTTCGACGAAGGTGATTTAAGGGCAATTCTGTAGTCGAATCCGCCTTCGCCGTTTGAATGGACTCCATCAGGTGGCTGGCTGCCGCCTCGACTTCATCCGGAGAAGAAAGTGTACCAGGCAATTTATAGTTTGATAAAGTTACCCGGTACTGTTCCCAATTAGTTTTAAACCGCCCTCTGGGAGATACGAGGTCAGCATACGTGCCCAGGACCACGAGGAGGGGAAAGTGCTGCGTGTCGCAGTCATAAAGCACATCCACATGGACCGGGACCCGCATGGCTTGAGCCACTACTATATCCAGCACGTCCGCGGCGTACGTTTCATTAGTAGGAACGTGCGTGGGTGAGTCGGGCCCAAGGACCTCGTAACCCTTGGTTTCCGAATCCTGAAATAAAATTCTCCCAGCTGGATTGGAGCATCGGGAGCCCCAAGAGGGATGTTTTGCGTTGAGGTCCTCGATGACCAGCGTTGGGATATTTCCATCCAGAATTCGGTTGATATCGGTCGTATTTATCGTTTTTGTAGGAGGGCGGTATGCCGCGTATATTCTGAGTTCTTCTCCAGATGAATTGAGCCTAACTCCTTTTGAGCGGACGTTTTCGAACTCCACGTCCACCAATTCCTCGTGAACGACATCCCGGCGAACAAGGACCGCTGTCCCCCGATAAGCGGTTCGCCGTATACGTCTAGATAATTGTGTGCATCTATAATACCGCCATCTATGATCGAGTAGCGGAACTATTTCGTAATGACAACTTCTAGAATGTTCTGTGTAAATATATACCTATTTTAATTTAAACCTTAAAAACTATTAGTTTGCTTTTACAACATCAATCTTTCTTCGATTTCAACATACCCAAACCATCGTAGCATGCCTTTCCTTATTTTCGTCCCTATGCTTTCTTTTATACCCTTTTCCGTATTTCTACGTTACGTCAAATGTATCAGTTGTATTTTAAATGTCATCCTGGTACAATCGATGACATTTTTTGTTAGAATATTTTATATATGTCACCTAGTCATCTGTCTTAATACACTTGTCACTTTATCAACAAATAAAAAGTCAACAATACAACACGAAAGGTTTCCTTGCAATAATAAATATTTCCAGTGTATTTTAACATGGTAGCAGAACGTGGTTCACTAATTTAAATTGGTAAGATCCGTTCCTGTTAGAAAAACACAGTTCAAGTAAGTGCTTAGTAAAAATAGTCAAGAAAAGTTTGAGAATACGAAAATGACTACCAAATCTATGTTCGATTCAACAAAATTTAATATTGGAAATTTAGACGGCACAAATTGGATTATGTGGAGATACAAAATTTGCATTTTACTTAAAATAATACCAAAGTCGTTGGACATTTTAGAAGGGCGTTACAAAAGTCCAGATAAACCCCTGGCATTGGCTTCACGTGAAGAAATAGACAAATACAATTCAGATTTGCAAGATTTCATAGACGGAGATAGCACAACGCACCTTTTGTTGACTACCAATATGACCGATGAAACATTACAAAAAGTTATGCGTTTCAATACATCCAAAGAAGTGTGGGATGAGTTAATAAGATTGTTCGATGGTGATGAAGAAGATTCAGTGTATGACAATTGTTTAAAATTTTTTGATTACAAAAAGTCGAAAGAAGATGACATGACAACTCATCTGTCTAATTTGAAGAATATTTGGTTTAAATTAAACACAGAGATCAAGAAATTAGATGGAACAAAGGAATTGCCGGACATACTTCTGATTTGTAAAATTTTGGACACATTGCCTGAAGATTACCTCACATTCAGATCAAGTTGGATGCTGATGTCCAAGACTGACAGAACAATCGAAAGACTAACATCACAACTTTGTAGTTTCGAACGAAACTTGGGATCTACTTCATCTGTTACACCAACGAGTAACCAAGCTCTTGCAGTAATAGATAGAAATGTAAATATTGTAAATAGAAACAAGGCATATACTAAGAAGAAGTTTCATTGTAAATATTGTGGTGTAGATGGTCATATGATCAAGAAATGTAGAAAGTGGATTAATGACGGACGACCTGCGAAACCAACTACTAATCCGATGTTCTGGAGATGCTTGAAGTGTCCGTTGTCAGCCCGATAGAACATACGTCTAGACAGACAGACAGTGGGGTCGTCCAGGCCCGGATGCCTAATGGGCGTGGGTTGGGGATGGGGACAGTCCCCCGTTTTCCCCGGCAGGATCTCAGCGGGTAACCACCCGCAGGTAATTCATGCACGTTTAGTGCTGGGCGCCGTTACTAGTATAACAGCGCCCGTGTGGCTCACGAACCCAGGGGGTTAAGTTCGACTGCTTCAGCTCTCCTCCAGGAGTACTTCTCTAGGAAGTGGTCTCCCGTTGGGGGGCCGTGCACAAGACGGAGCGATGTTCTGGAGATGCTTGAAGTGTCCGTTGCCGGCCCGAGAGAACATACGTCTAGTCAGGCCAACGACAAACTCCTCAATAGTAGGCATCTCCAAATCTCGAGCTAAGACGGAATTACGCACGAACCATGGCGCTCGGGAAACCACTCTGAGCGATATGTTCTGCTGACTTTGGATCTTGTCCCTGTTGGTCTTGGCCAGAAGGTGGTGCCAGGCTGGCGCAGCATAGGTGAGACGAGAACGGATGAACATCTTGTAGATCCGTACCTTCAACCTGAGCGGCAAGCTGGAATTCATAACAGGACGTAACATGGCTCGGGCCGCCTTTGCCTGATTGACGGCGTGGCAGGCCATTTCACCCATTGTTAACGTCCTGTTAATAATGCAGCCCAGGTATTTGACGGTCGGAGTCCACTCGATGTTCTGTCCCCGAAGCTGCAGTGGTGGAGGCAGCCGGCATCTGGATGTCATCAATGCGGCAGTTTTGCCGACATTGATGGACATACGCCACTTGTCCAACCATACAGGGAGAAGATCTAGGAGGTCCTGCATTTTGTCAGCAGCCTCATATTGGCTTGGAGAAGAGCTAAAGTAGGCACTGTCGTCCGCAAACAGTGCAAGCATGACATCCTTCTCTCTGTCCTCCCCGTCCTCCTCCAGGACTTCAGAGAGGGTTGGGATGTCATTAGTGTACAGCGCGTAAAGTACGGGAGATAAGCAGCTGCCCTGTGGAACCCCAGCCAGAATGGGTTTTTCCACAGAGATGAGATCCTCCACAGCGACGTGGAATCGTCGTCCCTCCAGGAACGACGCCAGGATCCTTACTGCCATTTCTGGGACTGACGTGTCGAGAAGTTTGTACAATAGACCGTCGTGCCAGACTCTGTCAAACGCCTTCTCGATATCAAGAAAGACGCCGACAGAGCAACGGCCCTCGTTCCTCTCGACCTCCAGGTAGTGCAGCACCCGGGTCAGTTGGAGCGTGGTGCTATGTCCCTCTCGGAAGCCAAATTGTTCATCACGAAGTTTGATATAACGTTTCAACCTCCGGAGGAACAAGCGCTCAAACAACTTTGCCGGGTGTGGCAGCAAGGTTATTGGCCTGTAACTTGAGGCATGGCGTCGGTCTTTTCCCGGTTTGGGGATGACGATAACCTTCCCTGATTTCCAGCACTCAGGGAAGTGGCCGGTGCGAAGGATCCCATTGCAGACTTTGGTGTAGGCTACCATGGCTCTGCGCGGCAGCTGCGATAGCGCAATATTAGAAATTCCGTCGGGTCCCGGGGCCTTCTCTTGTTTTAGACGAAGGGCTGCTTTGCAGACTTCCATCGGCGACACAAAGAAGTGCCCGGGTAGGGCCGGTGGTATTTCGGAATTAAGCATCTCCCGTACTTTACGCTCCACAATTTCATTGTGGATATGGTCGACGACCGGGAAGGGCTGAAATTGCCGCTCAAGATGATTGGCCAGGATTTCGGCCCTATCTCGAGCGGAATAACAGCGATTTCCGCGGTCGTCAAGCAATGGCTGTACAGGTTGAGGAGTATTGGTTAGGCTCTTTGTGAGGCGATAGAGGGATACGAGGTTTCCCTTTTCCTCGCCGATGGTGTCCATAAGTGACTCCCAGGTACGACCTCGAAAAGCAGCGATCTCCATAGAGAGCTCTTCCGCCAACCGGTTAAGCTCCCTTTAGGTGCTGGGACAGCGGGAATGGGCCCAGCGCTTTTGAAGATGCCGCTTCTCTTGGAGCTTCTTTCGAAGGTGATCCGGGAGTGCACTTTTTCGACGAAGGTGATTTAAGGGCAATTCTGTAGTCGAATCCGCCTTCGCCGTTTGAATGGACTCCATCAGGTGGCTGGCTGCCGCCTCGACTTCATCCGGAGAAGAAAGTGTACCAGGCAATTTATAGTTTGATAAAGTTACCCGGTACTGTTCCCAATTAGTTTTAAACCGCCCTCTGGGAGATACGAGGTCAGCATACGTGCCCAGGACCACGAGGAGGGGAAAGTGCTGCGTGTCGCAGTCATAAAGCACATCCACATGGACCGGGACCCGCATGGCTTGAGCCACTACTATATCCAGCACGTCCGCGGCGTACGTTTCATTAGTAGGAACGTGCGTGGGTGAGTCGGGCCCAAGGACCTCGTAACCCTTGGTTTCCGAATCCTGAAATAAAATTCTCCCAGCTGGATTGGAGCATCGGGAGCCCCAAGAGGGATGTTTTGCGTTGAGGTCCTCGATGACCAGCGTTGGGATATTTCCATCCAGAATTCGGTTGATATCGGTCGTATTTATCGTTTTTGTAGGAGGGCGGTATGCCGCGTATATTCTGAGTTCTTCTCCAGATGAATTGAGCCTAACTCCTTTTGAGCGGACGTTTTCGAACTCCACGTCCACCAATTCCTCGTGAACGACATCCCGGCGAACAAGGACCGCTGTCCCCCGATAAGCGGTTCGCCGTATACGTCTAGATAATTGTGTGCATCTATAATACCGCCATCTATGATCGAGTAGCGGAACTATTTCGTAATGACAACTTCTAGAATGTTCTGTGTAAATATATACCTATTTTAATTTAAACCTTAAAAACTATTAGTTTGCTTTTACAACATCAATCTTTCTTCGATTTCAACATACCCAAACCATCGTAGCATGCCTTTCCTTATTTTCGTCCCTATGCTTTCTTTTATACCCTTTTCCGTATTTCTACGTTACGTCAAATGTATCAGTTGTATTTTAAATGTCATCCTGGTACAATCGATGACATTTTTTGTTAGAATATTTTATATATGTCACCTAGTCATCTGTCTTAATACACTTGTCACTTTATCAACAAATAAAAAGTCAACAATACAACACGAAAGGTTTCCTTGCAATAATAAATATTTCCAGTGTATTTTAACATGGTAGCAGAACGTGGTTCACTAATTTAAATTGGTAAGATCCGTTCCTGTTAGAAAAACACAGTTCAAGTAAGTGCTTAGTAAAAATAGTCAAGAAAAGTTTGAGAATACGAAAATGACTACCAAATCTATGTTCGATTCAACAAAATTTAATATTGGAAATTTAGACGGCACAAATTGGATTATGTGGAGATACAAAATTTGCATTTTACTTAAAATAATACCAAAGTCGTTGGACATTTTAGAAGGGCGTTACAAAAGTCCAGATAAACCCCTGGCATTGGCTTCACGTGAAGAAATAGACAAATACAATTCAGATTTGCAAGATTTCATAGACGGAGATAGCACAACGCACCTTTTGTTGACTACCAATATGACCGATGAAACATTACAAAAAGTTATGCGTTTCAATACATCCAAAGAAGTGTGGGATGAGTTAATAAGATTGTTCGATGGTGATGAAGAAGATTCAGTGTATGACAATTGTTTAAAATTTTTTGATTACAAAAAGTCGAAAGAAGATGACATGACAACTCATCTGTCTAATTTGAAGAATATTTGGTTTAAATTAAACACAGAGATCAAGAAATTAGATGGAACAAAGGAATTGCCGGACATACTTCTGATTTGTAAAATTTTGGACACATTGCCTGAAGATTACCTCACATTCAGATCAAGTTGGATGCTGATGTCCAAGACTGACAGAACAATCGAAAGACTAACATCACAACTTTGTAGTTTCGAACGAAACTTGGGATCTACTTCATCTGTTACACCAACGAGTAACCAAGCTCTTGCAGTAATAGATAGAAATGTAAATATTGTAAATAGAAACAAGGCATATACTAAGAAGAAGTTTCATTGTAAATATTGTGGTGTAGATGGTCATATGATCAAGAAATGTAGAAAGTGGATTAATGACGGACGACCTGCGAAACCAACTACTAATCAAGAAAGAAGTAGAAATGTAAATAACTTAGATTTAATGGTTATAGACAGTCACTTTAATATTGAGAGAGATAGCTGGTATGTAGACAGCGGAGCAACAAGTCATGTTACTCATAGACGAGATCTATTTCAAAGTTTAGAAATATTTGGAGACAGACATACTGTAACAACTGCAAATGGTGAATCTATTAGGGCCATTGGTAAAGGTAGCATTCTACTTGAAACCAGCGTTGGAGATCATAAGGGAACAATATCCTTAACTGATGTATGGTATGTACCATCTATTACGAAGAACTTATTTTCGCTGATATCCGCATTAGACAAATTACCACAAAGCATTTTTGAATCAAATTCTGAAGTTTGCAAAATTAAATCTAAAGGGATAGTAAAAGTAATTGGAGAAAGACACAAGAATGGAGGTCTATATAAACTCAAAGTCAGGAATATAAAACCCCAAAATTCTAGTGAAGTCAACACATTACATAGTACATCCTTGCAATAATAAATATTTCCAGTGTATTTTAACATTTTTAACTTTAATAGTTACAGTTTACAGCCATCGTTTAAGTGAAATAATTAGGCACACATTAAATTCCGAAAACATTAATTTGGCAATCTCACGAAATAATTACTCCTACCTACCAAATAAGCAGATGAAACAAACCGATGCGCAGTCAATATTGACAGCGAACCTGGCAAATAAGCGTGATAATGTGTGCGTTATAATGGAGCGATCCTTTATCTTCGATTTGTGCGACTTTATGACCTAATGATGACTGACATGTTCCACACACAAAAAGGACTGAATGAATTTTAATAAAATTTATATTGGTCCCATATTAAAGTGCGACCTACCAAACACAAAATTAATCATCAAAAATATTCTAAATTTAACATAGAAAAAAATAAATAAAAAAAAATCATGCCATTTTTCACGGACATGTCAAGTGCAAGATTTTGTTTTGTAAATATATTGATGGTCAAAAGTGGTGTTGTTTTGTTTAATAATGTGCTACAATATGAATAATAATGAAAAACGATAAATTGGACTTTTTATATGGGGCACAAGTTGCAGTTTATTTTTTGCGGTTTTTCCGCGCTGTGAACTCCCGACGTATTTGGGCTATAATGCCGCGAGTAACCAAGAAAAGCATCAAATTCTCCAACATCTGGAATTTGATGATAACCGCATTAACTTATGAGAAAGAAAGATTTATTACTTCAGACTTTGCAGATTTACCCTTCCATTCACCTCATTCATCATCCATTGGGAGAAAGAGAAAACAAATTAAAAGAAACATCAGTCGAATTGAGAACCTGCGAGTATAGGACAATTCTTCAGAAATTTCTGCACAACAGTGGAGGTCTATGACAGTGTTCCAGGGACTGTGTTGTTGTATAAAAAGTGTTTTCTATCATTAATAGTATTTACTTGTAAAGCTGGAATTTTATAGGAACCTCCACATCATCATAATCAAAGCCAACGGAGTCCTAGAAGTTGCAAAAAATTATATTTCTGAAGAATTTTGCTTTGGCAAGCTGCCAGACGGGTTGACGAAGGTTTGTTTGACCACCACTTGATTCTTTGATTTAGGATTCTAGGAGTATTACTGGGCCACCTAGTAGCTGGTAGGGACAACTAACTTCTTGTCTGGGGTTTGAACATGATAAAATTTTCATTCATTCAATACGTACCTATACATTCAATGAATAAATTGAATCATTCAACAGGTCGGCAGTAAAATTTTAATTTATATATAAAGTGCTGGCCGCATTATTCGTCACGACATCATCTGAAGGGCTTTTGTCACTGCTGGAGTACCCGCGATCCTAGAACCGTCTGGGATTGTGCGGGGCGATGGCAAGAGACCCGACGGCATGACCGTTGCGCCGTGGAAATTTGGCAGGTTCCTGGTGTGGCGTTGCTCTTTAGTTTTCATTCAATTTAAGCAAATTCAGTAAGACATACGTTAAAAGCATTTCTTTGTTTTAAAGTTAAACACGGAATTAGTAATTATATATCTGGGCAGTGTTTTCACTGCGGATAGTAAGTAAAGATAAGGATGTTGAAAGAAGAGTGAACGCGGGAAATAGTGTTAATGGTGCCCTGGGGCCACTGATGGCCAGTAGAAATGTCAGTGACAAAGCTCGACTCGCCATACACAATGCCATGCTGGTACCAATACTTATGTATGGAAGCGAAACGTGGATATGTCAGAATACGCATGAGAGTAGAGTTAATGCAGTAGAAATGAGGTCGTTGCGCCGGATACGCAGCGTCACTTTGACGGACCGCATACGTAATGACGAAATACGCAAAAGGGTAGGTATTAAAGAAAGCATAGGGACAAAAATAAAGAAAGCATAGGGACAAAAATAAAGAAAGGCATGCTCCGATGGTTCGGACATGTTGAAAGAATGAGTGAAGAGAGATTGATGAACCAGATACATAATGTGAAAGTTGTGGGTAAAAAAGGCCCTGGCAGACCAAGACTTACCTATCACGATCAAATAAATAAAACAATAGCTGAAGGTGCATTAAAAAGCCATCAAAACAAAAGGGCATATATAAAGAGGTTGATGAATGAGGTATGTCGTGATCGTGACAAGTGGCGCTCAATTGTCTCTGCCTACCCCGCAAGGGATTTGGCGTGAAGATATGTATGTGTATGTACGGAATTAGTAAAGGGTATCCCCATGATAACGCACGCCAATAATCTGGTGCCAGCTGAAGCAGTGTAGACCGACGAACACGACCGCAATCCTATTACCACCCGTCGACTCCCCGGAGTGGTGTCACAGCTTTGACAGCAATTTAATTAACCAAGCAAGGACGATGCAAGGGACAGTGTCTGCGTACGATAAATGCATATCGATTAAGACTTGTAAATTGTAAAATATCCGTGGCTTTTAGACAGGAATCTTTGAAGGACAAAATTCATAGTTTTTACTTATGGTCTATACGTAGAAGAGTGACCTTTACCGATCTGTTATCAGAATAAAATCCACTTTTTAGATAATAAAATTTGTGTTGCCCAAACCAAGGCTTGGTCTTGGTCTTGCATCAGAACAGCTGGTTTCGGCCTTGTTCTAGCACTCCTCGCAAGACTCTCGACTGAATATACATATATTATTGTTTCTAATTATATAGTAAATTTGACTGCATCCGTGGTCTAGCGGTTAAGTCCGTGGATTTAGACTCGGAGGTACCGGGTTCGATTCCTGGTCGGGGCACAACAATATTTATTAATGTAAATAAATACATTTAATTTATTTGTGATATTTCTCAAGTTTGGTACGAGCTTGCCACTTGTCATGATTGGCCTATAGTAAAGTTGGCTAAATGTGAATCCGCTTCTTTATAAGCGTGGTTTCTGACCACTCCGAAAGGGAAACGCTCGTGATGATACTTTATAGCGTATTTAAGTAGGTATATAAAAGTGGATTTCATTCGGGTAACCGTTCGGTGAAGGTCGCTCTTTTACGTATCTTGTACTATTAGCTTAGGCAGACGTAATCTATCTTAGACGATTCGTTTTCGGACGATTGTCCACTCCGCCTCACTCCGCTGGATATTTTTGTAAACATAAGTTGATGTTTTAATTTTGAACAGCCGTGCTATGACAGCTCAAGGTCATATTTTGAATTGTTTAGGACTTAGGTATTCTAAACTATATCCTTAAATAAAAATAAAAAAACATTTTGAAAATGCGTTCCATTTCAGGAGAAAACAAACAAATTTATAATGTTACCTACATCTATCTATCTATATCACGCAAGCTTATGAAATGAAATGTTTTTTTGTACCTATATAATGACTTTAATGTCATTATTTGTGTAAGTACCTAATGACCGACATTGAGTTTTAATCTTCAAATTTTGAGCATACATTTTTGAAAAAGAACGCAATGAAATTATTTATGTTACCAATGAGATTATTAAAAAAAAAACTGTGATACAAATGTATAAGATTTTTTTTTATCATAATAATTTCATTCACGGTAAGATTAACATTTGGGCTTTAATTCTGTAGCTACAATTAACCTTCGTTATCGAATGGAGTGTATCAGGCAAAGCTTTTTGTAGATGTCGCCAGCGGCAATGGTACCTTATTTTACACCTTTTATATTTTAAATTAACGTTACCTACCTTAGAAGACGAATTAAAAAGCGCACACCCCCGTTTTTTAAAAGAAAAAAGGTTTTATTAATAGAACGGCAATTTTAAGATTACTATATTTTTGATTTCGCTTAGAAATCTCGATTTGAACACTTAAAAGCTGCTCACTTCGGCATAATATCCCGAAAATAATAAATTTTGTAATAAAAATACAAATTTTCTATGCAACTGACAGTTGTATGAGGTACCATCTATCATGCGCCATCTATCGTGATAAAAAGTTAGTTAGACCCCATTGAGAACATCAAGTATGGGTTTTTAGATAGCGCCATGAGGTTGGACGTAACTAAAACCAAAAATTGACACCTCAGATGTGTTTTTTTTCCATTCGATTCAATTACCGAGTTAGATCGTGCTAGGGCTATAGAAGTTTGCGAATTGTCGAAGATCTGGGTCTTGAAGTTATCCGCACCCCTCTCTACTAGCAGCATTGACCCCCAAATTAACGGGGGCGGAGAAATAAGGTAAAGTAAAAAAGTTAAGTATCATCACGACCGTATCCCTTTCGGGGTGGTCAGAAACCACGCTTACAAATAAGCGGATTCACATTTAGCCAACTTTACTATAGGTCAATCATGACAAGTGGCAAGCTCGTCGATGTCTCCAGAGTACCAAACTCGAGAAATATCACAAATAAATTATTAATAAATATTTTTGTGTCCCGACGGGAATCGAACCCGGTACCTCCAAGTCTAAATCCACGGACTTAACCGCTAGACCACTGTATTTTACAAAAGAGAGTATCATACGACCGTAACCCTCGCGGGATGGTCAATTCATATTTAGCCAACTTTCTTTCTCTAGCGTGCTAGGCTCGAGAAATGTCACAAATAAATCTTGTTCCAACCAGGAATCGAATCCAGTACCTCCGCACGGAGACAGTATCAATGTTAATCAAAGATTCGAGGGGAAATAATAGGAGTAAATAAAATTGTAGATTATTTTAACAATAGTTTAATTTAATAGTAATAATAGTTATAAAATATATGAACTAAAAGAAAATATTTATAAACCAAATTACATTTTTTAAGTTTTTTGTCTATACTGCGTGTAATTAGTTAAAGAGCAAATATTTTTATATTATAATCTACAATAAAAATAAATAACTGCGTATTTTTATTTTTATTATTCAGTAATAAAATCTTTAATTTACGGTGCAGAAAAAAAATCCTAAAAATATCGTCACTCCTACTGAACCTAATCAAGTAGGTAGCGAGAGGTCGACGATCGCGCGATGACTTACGTAATACTTTCTCTCTCTATTTCGTTGGCTGTGGGCTAAATCAATTAATAATAACACTCCATAGCCTTGAAGTATTTATCACGATGGATATCGCGATTTTTAGACGCGGCCTTATTTACCATGCAGTAGTGTTTTGTTTATCGGATAATGTTTTTTATCTTAAAAAAAAAAGTAATCTTTTTTACCAATGACATATGAAGCTTAAAAAAAATATTTGCTCTTTGGAGAATTACACAAGTTATAACTATTATTAGAGCTTTTATGTATTATTCGAGGCAAAAATATATAAAACGCTTTATACTGAGTCAACCATCTTTTGCATCCCTACAGTCCAATAATTGAAATATTATGCAAATAAAATTACGGACAATTTGGACATATAATAATCTATTTGTTTTAGTTGTTGTGGCCTCGCAAGTTCATAAAATCTTTGAAAATATTGGATCGTGCGAGCGTTAAACTATAGGTAAGCAATGCATTTTAGGAACAATTTTCCTATACTAAATGAGAAAACTTATTTTTATTTCTATGGAAAATTATTATTTAACCATTTTTTTTTATTATTAAAAAAATCGTTGTTGAATGGGTTGATTATAAATAAGATTAAATTAAGTATTAAACTAGTTAATTTAGCTTCAAAATGACTTTTATTTTTGGTCTAATTCTAAACTCTAAACTAGGAAAAATATTTATCATTAATCACGTTAGGCATTTGCAAAGTCACAAACTAACTACAATTAAATTACGGGTTTAATTTTGGAGATTTATTAATAATACTTCGCAATACACAAAAAAGGCGGGCAAAGTGACAGCCCTAATGACGTCCCATAGACTAGTGATGTAGACTTATATTAATTGAATAAGACTTCATTATTTTTTTACAAAAACAGTGGACATTTTTTAAAAGTTTTTTATTTTATTTTTTCCTCTATTTATTTTATTATTTCGATCTCAATTTGTCAGTGTAATATTTCAACTGTTTTGTTGTGTTGTGTTACCAATGCGTTTACCAATTTTGTTATAATTTTTATGCATTGCATTCAGTGTGCTGTCGGGGCTGCCGCGCTCCTCAGTGCATCGGGTATGTTTGCTGATGCTCATGCGGATGGCTACCATGCCCTTCTACGGAAGAAGTATGAAGCTATGCTCTGCAGGTTGCGCTCCAGTACCAATAGCATCCTGAATGTTGTTGCTGATAGAATCCACTCCACTTAAATATGTATTTTTTAAGGGATCCATGGCTGTTATTTATAAATATTTTTTACAATTTGACAGTGGGAGAAGAGAGATTTAAATAGCCCTGGTTTAGCGTAACGTGTTTTTGAAGAGCTAATTCTACTTACTGTAGATTTCCAATATCTTCTTCAAAAAGCCTTTTTCCCCCTTTTAAAATCTTTTCTGGCTCGCTTCCGTGTTTTTTAATATAATTCTCAAGACGGATCAACCATTGGGCCCAATGTTCTCTTAGATTGTCCGTGGTTAGCCGGTAAGTGTCAGCTTTGGAGCCATCTGTGTAACCGATTACTAGTAAAGCATCTCTAACGTTGAAATGCTTGTAGTTAAGGTCGTTGCAGACCGCTCCGAAATATGCGGCCAACTGAACAGGGTTGTCGTAAGTTAAGGCGATCGTCTTTCTCGGTTTATCTGATTTCTTCCATTCGATTAAAGTCGGCTTGTCTCTGGAATTAAAAAAAAAACTGTTAACGTTGTTTTGATTAAGTAGTTCCACTTATGTAGTGGCTAAGCTGACGCTGACCTACCTAAAATGAAGTCTCTTTTATTGTAAAAATTAAAGTTTAAAAATTGCGTCGAATACTTTCGTATGTTACGAATACGTGCGGTCCGCAAAAGTGACGCCGCATATCCGACGCAACGACCTCATTTCTACTCCATTAAACCTACTTTACGACATATCCACGTCTCACTTCCATACATCAGTGTTGGTACCAACATGGCATTGTGTATGGCAAGCCGAGCTTTGTCACTGACATTAATATTATTATTTTTAATACCTAAAAATAACTGCATATTTAATTAACTTTAAATATATTGTGCAATTAAGGTTATCTATTAATAATTAGGTTGGAATGTTAATGTAGGTGTCTTAAAATTTCCTATTGTGATAAGTTTTGTTATGTCATTATATTTACATTTCTGCAGATATGCTATCAAGGTATGTCTCTGACCCAAGATAAACAGTTTATAACAAAAGGTGAACTTATAAATACATTTCGATTTTAATTCATATTATTTTAACATTAAAATAACAATGACATGGCTCTTTACCCGACTGCGCGACGCAAATAAGGTTTATGCGTTTATCAGTTTGTCATTTGTGGCACACTGGACACCAAACATATGGTCCGATTTTGATGATTCTCATGTCAATCGATTCGTTTTAGGCCTGATTTTGGGAATTCTATTTTCGCTTATAATAATAATTAAATACAACTGTAGATACTACCTATTCAAGAACTAAAAAAATATAGATATTATTAAGTAACCGAATTATTGTAACTAGCTAGGGTCAATCTTTTCCACGATTGATTGCTTGCTTGCTGTTCGAGTTTGTTAATCAGCGTTTAAATCCACAAACTTAACCGCTAGAATGAACAGGCAGTATTATGATCTATATTTGCTTAGTATATAAATTATCTATATATATCTGTGTGTATGTTCCCTATGCATTTCAAAACTAATTGACCGATTGGGATGAAACTTTGGTAATATGTATATGTTGTGTGAACATCGGCGAAGGTTTTTGACATATCTAATATGCATAATAAATCTTCTGCTATATACGGCTGGACAGATTTTCACGGTTTTTGATTTGTTGGATATGTCTCCGTCCCGAATAGCAAAATAACTATAAATAAAATTGGAAAATTGAATAATAAAATAAAAGAAAAATCATTTTCCCATAGAAAAAGCTTCGTACCTGTTAGGCAGTACGAAGTTCGCCGGTTCAGCTAGTTTTGTTATAAAATACTTACTCATAATCTGCTAGAGCATCAAAAATCCCTCTATATTTGAGCACTGGATGTACTACATTGGATTCTATAGCTTTGGGCGAGGATATTTTTTGCAGTACATCGGTTACGGAGTTCCAGACGCCTTCCACTTCTTTTTCTATACGCAACTGAGTCCGGGGCTGTGTGAAGTAGCCCTTAAGTGTACTATGGAACTTGGTGCCAACGGCCATTTGAGCTGGAAATAGAAAAAACATTTTATTTATATTAGTATCACGACTGTTTCCCTATCGGGGTGGTCAGAAACCACACGTATTAAGATAAGCGGATTCACATTTAGCCAACTTTATTATAGGCCAAACATGACAAGTGGCAAGCTCGTCGATCTCTCCAGCGTACCAAACTCGAGAAATATCACAAATAAACTAATATTAATTAAATATATTTATTTACATTAATAAATATTTTTGTGTCTCGACCAGGAATCGAACCCGGTACCTCAAGAGTTTAAATCCATAATCCAACAAAAAAAAAACTAAGGCCGCGTTCGTAGTAATAAAACAGGTTGACATATAGCCAGTTACAAATTTTCACTTATAACATTTAATGGAATCCCTTTAACAGCGGAAACTGTCAGTGCAAAACGCTATTAAAATTAGTACTCTCGTTTCCACTACAAATAACGTTTCGAATGCGTTCATTTTAATAATTGTCTTTTTTTTTCTCCATAATTTTAACTTAATAAATATTTCCAGACAGGTCACACAGCGCCATCTAGTTTCCGTGGTAAGCTACAAGGCTTGTGTTACGGAAACTAGATGGTTGATAAACTACATATTATACTTTTTTTTTGTAAATATATACATAATAAGCACCCAGACCGTGACAAATTATACAATGTACAACTTGCCCCCGGTGGGAATCGAACCCACGACCTCCCGAGTTCACGGCAATGTTTGTTACCACTAGACCACGGAGGCGGTTTATACTATCACAAGGCGGGACAAACATACATACAGACAAAGCTTCTTTCGCATAAATTATTAATAATAAGATTTATTAGGAGCGGTGTTGGCGCGCTTTCCTTAAAAAATAAAACTTAAATAGGTCGGTTCGAATACTGGCATGTACCAATGAGAAATACACTTTTTTTACGTACATTTGTAATTTATTTACATTTATGGAACGAGCTTCCAAGACGGCATTAACGGAATCATACAGTATTTGGTTGGGTTAGATGGTGAGCATATTATCGCGCAATGAAAAAAAAGGAGGCCTCCTTTCCTTAAACCAGCCTATTGTCGGTCGCAAGCCAGAGACACCATTCTTCTCATCTCCTACCCACACACGATGGACCCGGCACCCGCACGGTGAATCCATGGAATGCTTAGAAATTTGTCTTCTTCACCACCATTTCCGTGCCTCGGAAAGCGCGTGAAACCGTCGGTCATTGTCATTGGAAAAGTGACATCAGAACCTCGCCAACTCGTCTGGCCAGCGCGTGGCGAGTGTAGGCCAAAATCTCCAGAATTTTCTGGAAGGCACATCTCCAACAGTGGAGTTCTAGGGACTGTGACGATAATGATGAAAAACTTTGTAGATAAAAATGTGTTTACAAACAAACACAAACATTAATGGCAACCGTCCAACAGTAGTGCGGACTTGTGACAATCATGGCATGTGACTTGTGTGGGATAAACACTAAATAAAACTACAAAAAAACAATGTTATGTTTAGCAAATAGCTGTGATCTTAACTCTCAAAAGTACTGGGGAATGTAAAGATATGAGATGTGGAAACTCATTCAAGAAGACCCGGTCCATCGTGTGCGGGTAAGAGATGAGAAGTCTTGTGACCGACAATAGGCTGGTTTACAAATGAGGCCTCCTTTTTTGTATTTTATTGCGTAACAAGACGCTCACCATCCACCATTCTACTCCTCTAGGGTAGGGTAGGGTAGGCCTACCAAATACTATATGACTCCGTTAATGCCGTCTTGGAAGTTCTTTCCATAACTGTATTGACGGCAGACATGCTTGGGCCCAAATTCTTTCTATCTTTAGCTTAGATAGATTTTGCTGGAACTCCTCTCGCACCAACTTCCACTGCGTGGTAGTACAACACGAAAAATACCATAAATAAAATTTATTAATTATTGTGGTACACAGCTCAGGAACCGAACCCGGCACCTCCGCATTTAAATCAACGGACGTAACCGCAACCACTGTTGGAGATGGGCCTTCCAGAACATATATCTGGAGAATTTGGCCTACACTCGCCACGCTGGCGAGACGGCTTGGTGACGATATGATGCCAATTTTTAATGACAATTTATTAACTATTCCACAAGTTGGTATTAGTGGAACCGGGACCGACAGCTTAACGTGCTCTCCGGGGCACGGGAACGATGGTGTTGTAAATCTAAGACAAATGTACTTAAGAAAAGTGCATCTCTCATTGGCACATGCCGGGGGGATTTGAACCGATCTTTGTAGGATTTAAGGAACGCGTTCTTACAACCGAGCCAACTCCGCGCTGTCATTAGTACAACCTATAAAAAAAATATCACTTTTTTTTAAAGATAAATATAATTATCCGAAAAACAAAACAGTAATGCATGGTGAATAAGGCCGCGTCTAAAAATCGCGATATACATCGTGATAAATACCTAAACGCTGGGAAGTCCTATTATTAATTGATCTCGCCCACAGCCGAGAGACGAAATAGAGAGAGAAAGAATTACGTAAGTCAACGTTCGCGCGATCGTCGACCTCTCTCTACCTACTTGATTAGGCTCTGTATGAGTGGCGATATTTTTAGGAAAACTTTACTGCACCGTAACTTAAGAAATTATCACTGAATAAGTAAAAAAAAAATATATGTAGTTCTTTATTTTTGTTTTAGATTATAATATAAAAATATTTGCTTTTTAATAAATTGCACGCAGTATATGAATAAATATATTTTTTATGTTATTTATTATAAATTTAAATAATAATCTCAAATGCAATGCTGACGGTACACCTCAGAATATTTGTTTTAGGTAGGAAGGAAGGAAAATCAAATCTTCATGTTCAAGTATCATTATTATCTGTCAAATAGATAATCATAAAGTCAATGAACTAATTATCTTATCTGTATTTTTTTAGATTACTGCATGGAGTAAGAATTTTTATTGTTTTGTGTATGTCAACCCTTATCCTTCCATTCCACACATCTATATTATCAAAGATTTTTAAGCCTAAATTTAATCAGCTTTCTTTTTTCTTTCTCTTTTTATTTTGACATTCAAAATGGCTATGCTGCCAGTATCCATGGCACTTTGCCCATTGGCAGTATTTTTTTTAAATATATTTTTTATTTAGGTTTTAGTTAGATAAATTATTTATTGCACAATAAACAAAAACACATTTAAAGGTACATAGGCAAACTTAATATCTAGATACATTTTCTAACAGCCAACCTGTTGTTTTTTTTTTTTCTCTCCTTTGATTACTGCATTTGTGGCAATCTGTACGGGTGGCTCTTTTCTGATTTTGCTATCTGTATTGATGCCAGTATTGGAGGGAAACCCATTGGTTCCATCCTCAGTCTCTGCTAATCCTGACGCCAAGGCCAGGGACACTCTTTCGTTTGAGCCACTTTTAATTATTAAGTAGTTTTTTTTTAAATAAAAGTATCATCACGACCGTTTTCCCTTTCGGGGTGGTCAGAAACCACGCTTATCAATAAGCGGATTCACATTTAGCCAACTTTACTATAGGCCAATCATGACAAGTGGCAAGCTCGTCGATGTCTCCAGCGTACCAAACTCGAGAAATATCACAAATAAATTAAATATTAATTAAATGTATCTATTTACATTAATAAATACTTTTGTGTCCCGACCAGGAATCGAACCCGGTACCTCCGAGTCTAAATCCACGGACTTAACCGCTAGACCACGGAGGCAGTTCAGTTTTTTTTTAATTTGTTTTATAATTTTAAGTTTTTAGTTATAATTTAGTTTAAAAAAAATCATTGTGCTTTACTTCCTTTGAATAAAATAATAATACTTTTAAGATATAAAATTACATGTCTAAATGCATATATAACTGAAAACTTAGCCAAATCCCCATATAAGATGAATGATATCATTTGTTTAAGATTTATTTTAGTAAAATCAATGTTTTTGCTATTCAAATTATTAAAATCTTAAATAATAAAGTATCATCACGACTGACACCTCACGGGGTAGTCAGAAACCACGCTTTTGTAAGGAGCAACTTAACATTCAGCCCCAGTCCCATCATGACAGGACAAACTAGGGAAATATCAGAAATTATTGTGTCTCAATCAGGAATCAAACCTGGTACCTCCAAGTCTAAATTCACAGACTTAACCGCTAGATGGATACAGTCAATATTTAAATAAATAATATTATTTATAAAAAAATATTAAATCATAATATATACTAGGCGTGAGACATGTCCACCTGTAAAACCTAATGGGATCCAAATCACCCAATCAAATGATGCAAAATATCTTTGTCTACACATAGACAACTTAATTGGAGGAAGCATATAAACATGAAATGTAAAGCACTTGGACAACAACTACACAAACTATACTGGCTCATAAAAACCAAATCTAAACTATCAATAGAAAACAAGCTTCTTCTTGTGTATTCTAAAACCGATATGAACCTATGGACTCCAATTATGCAATTAATATTAATTAGGGGCACATCTGCAAAATCTAATGTGGAAATATTACAAACATTTTAATCAAAAACTATTTGAATGATTGCAAATGAAACCTGGTATGTTACAAATGATATAATTCATCATGACCATGGCATCCCAACAGTCAGAGAAGAAATTAAAGCTGTAGCTTGAACCAATTATGGTAAACACATACAAAATCATCAAAATACGTTGGCAAGCAACCTGATGGATGGATTATGACGGCAAAACTGGATGACATCCTTCACAAAATTTATTTGTGGGGTGTCCAAAATCTTGTCCAGTTTAATGCCAACAAGAACCAGGTCAAGAAGTCCTCCTTCTTTCATCCACCTCACTCTTCAGGGCACCATGCTGGATCTATAGCCCAGCTTCAACATTCTCGGGGTGGAAATACGCTCAGACCTTAACCACCGGAACTACATTGAGAGCATCACCAAAGCAGCGTCAAAAAAGCTCGGGATACTGAACAAGGTGATGGGGGTTTTTCCCGTCCTCAATCAGACTGTTACTGAACAAAGCACAGATCAGATCATGTGTGGGATATCTCACCTTTGAGATGGTTCCACCAAGTACCTCACATATGCTCTCAATGTCCTACAGAGGCGAGCTGTTTGAATTGTGGACAATGCCACTATATCTGGAAATCTCAAATCCCTGCAGCTTCGCCGAGGTGTAGCTTCTCTGAGCGTGTTCGACCGATTATACTATGGTGAGTGCTCTGAAGAGCTCTATAACTTATATAATTACTAAATGAACTAATTCCATTCTCCATTCCGCAACCGAACCACACCCACAGGTCAGAATATGCAGTATGCACCCACATACTGTAGTCACCATCCCTTCGCATACTTATAAATTTGCAGACTCATACATCTGTCACACAATAAAGATATGTAATTCCAGCCTCTGTGTTTCCACTTTCCTATAATCTGGACTCCTTGCGATGTGTGAAAAGGCATCTAGTCAACCTGGCATAGTGTTAGGGACTGATGTCAGTCATGAGTGTCTGATTCCAGTTGCTTACATTCATGGACCTTGTGCGCCACTTACCATAAGCAGGGTCACATGATGTGCTAGTATAAAATAATATAAAAATCAGGAGACCGAAGAGAACAGCCTTACATCAATACAAGACTGATAGTATTACATACATATTGCCGAATGTACTGACTAGACAGATTCCAATAAAAATGAGAATAAATATATATGTATATATATGTTGGATCTTACAGTAGATAAATAATGCCTTTATTAAAATAATATAAAATTCCTACCTTCATAAAACCTATTGAATTCCTCTTGTCCCATTTCTGCAATTCTTTCTTGTTTCCATTTCTCTAAAGCTATCTGTGAGTCCTCAGTCATGGTTTTGTTTAGAATTAATGTTACCGATGGATATTGCTTGGCATAATCATTTTGGTGCTGTTTGATTTGCAGTATCTTGTCTTCACTAGCATACCCGGGCTGTGCTGGAGAACTCCTAGCTGAGCTGCTAGCAGCAACAGTCTTAAACCCCCTTACAGTATTATTTTGCCAAACAAAACTCACGCAAGTCCGCGTATTTGACCACATTTTTGTCCGTAAAACACTCAAAGGGCTCAATCTAGCAAAAATTTCGTCATAAACTTGTGACTTGAGAACATCTTTCTTTACACACTCAGCCGCTGTCTTGTTTTGATGCACTGCGCGACTATTTTTAACTACAAAAGATAAAATTATGTTAGACTACATACGCGTATATAGCTTACGGCGCCACTAAGTTTAATCATATGATTCTAATTGGCAAAGTTTGCGGGCCTTCAACTACGCAATTGGTATAAGGAAAACGAAAGTTGAAGTATCAATTCAAGCAGGAAAAAAAAACCATTAAAGGTCGCGTAAATGTGTGGGCATGGCGCCTAAAATTTAATATGTTAATTCTTGACCAAGGTTAAGAAGCCGTGCAAGTAAATGTACTTACCGGTTTTCTGCAGACGCTGTTTCTTTTGTTTATTGCTCTCGAGTAAAGGTCCAAATAATTCCTTATTTTCTTTATGCCACAACTTCAGCTTCTGTACTTTATTTAGAATAGAAGGCGTCTCAATTACTTTATTTCGCTTAAAAACTTTCTGGTGAGATGATACTGTCCGTCCGATGCAGCAAATCGGCCGTAACATGGTGAAATTATGTACTTTTATCGGAATAAATAACTTTAAAAAATCGAATAATACCTTACAAAATATATTACACAAACGTCATTATGAATTTTTGTAAGATTTTCGAAATTCAAAATTAGATTTTTAGGTAAATGTTGCCAATAGAAATATAACCTGTACCCAACCACTGAACGAATAATAAATGGGGTGTAGCACCAACTTTTTATCACAAAAGATGGCGCATGATAGACGGTACCCAATAGAACTGTCATTTGCATATAAAACTTGTATTTTTATTACGAAATTTATTATTTTCTGGTTATATTGCCGAAGTGAGCAGCTTTTAAGTGTACATATCGAGATTTCCAAGCGAAACCAAAAATATGGTAATCTCAAAATTGCCGTTCTATTAATAAAACCTTTTTCTTTTTAAAGACGGTGTTCGCTTTCCTAATTCGTCTTTTAAGGTAGGTAACGTTAAATCAAAATTATTATTTTTGTTATAAAAATAAAAAACTACAAAAGATTAAAAAAAATGATCCGTCATAGCTGTAAACAAGGTACCAGTGCCCCTAGCGACATCCACAAAAAGCACACTATACACCCCATTAAGTACTAAAAAAAGCAATTTGCTTGAGTATAAAAAAAAGTTAACAAGGTTATTTAAAAATGTTTTTTCTGAAACAAGAGTACACTCTCATAATTATTGACCTTATTAAATTGATAATTAGGGAACGAAAGCTGCGATATTCTAGTTTAGGCCTAAGTAATTGACGTGTTATTAGTTTACCACAAATTAGGATTATTGAAAACTTCTTTTGTAAAATCGTAAATTCTGGGGGAAATTTATAAACTGGTTACACTATATTTTCAAGCGCCATCTATCGGATTTCAATTAAACTATTATCATCGTTAGTTATTAAAAACAAGCAAATAGTTTAAAGGATTGCTCATAGATGACGCTAGACGTTTTAAATTTTACAATACGGGGTAATGTCCACATCCCCCATCTAGGCCCATTAGGCATCCGGGCATGGACGACCCCACTGTCTGTCTGATGGATGAAATGCCCAACCACGCCGTTAATCAGGCGAAGGCGGCCTGGGTCAAGTTACATCCAGGTGTGAATTCCAGTTTGCCGCTCAGGTTAAAAGTACGGATCTATGATGTTTACCCGTTCCCGTCTCACCTATTGGCAGCCTGGCACAACCTCCTGGCCAAAAACAATAGGGACAAAATCCATAGACTGCAGAACATATTGCTCAGAGTGGTCTCCTGAGCGCCATGGCTCGTGCGTAATTCCGTCATAGCTTGAGATCTGGAGATGCCTACTATTGAGGAGTTTGTCGTCGGCCTGACTCATAGACATAGGATCGTCGCGTCGTTAGTATTCTATATCTATGGCCTGACTAGATGTATGTTTTATAGGGCCGACAACAGACACTTCAAGCATCTCCAGATTATCGCTCCGTCTTACGCTCTGTCCCCAACGGCCGGAGACCACTTTCTAAAGAAGTGCTTTTGGAAGAAAGCTAAACTTGTCGAACCCCCTAGGTTTGTGAGCCATATGGGCGCTGTTATACCAGTAACTGCACCCAACCCTAAAAGTGCATAAATTACCTGCATGGTAATGCCTCCATCCCCAACCCAGGTCAATAGCCATCCTGGCCTGGACGACCCCACTGTCTGTCTATACCAGTTACGACGTCCAGTACCAAAAATGCACGAATTACTAATCAGATTCTTACACAGTATCAGCAGTTTGCCAGTGAAACCGACTCCCTCTTCATATTTCTAAAGCACCATCACTTATATGTTGTAAAGTTTTAAAAATTTGCTCACTAAACACCTTAACAAAAAGAAAGACGAGTAAGTCTACATAACTTGACTAAATAAATATAAATAATAAAAAATAATATTCAATAATACAGTGTAAACTCCAGTGACGTTATCACTTGATTTATCGACAACTCTCTATAACGCCATAAAATGCACAGTAGGGACTATATGTATATGTATGTGTGTGATCTATGTATTGTATGTATTTATATTATAGATTTATTATCGTTATTTTTTAGTTATAAGTTTTTTACTCAATAAATCTCTTCATCTCAAATCTCATGCACCGTAGAATCCCTGCTCACATCTCCCAACGGGGAACGTCCCCAACCAAAAAAAATAATATTCCACATTTAGTTCTATTGATAAGATTAATTAATATTATAACATACATATCTTCACGCCAAATCCCTTGCGGGGTAGGCAGAGACAATTGAGCGCCACTTGTCACGATCACGACATACCTCTTTCGCTTCTTCTACATTCATCAACCTCTTCATACATGCCCTTTTATTTTGATGGCTTTTCAATGCACCTTCAGCTATTGTTTTATTTATTTGATCGTGATAGGTAAGTCTTGGTCTGCCAGGGCCTCTTTTACCCACAACTTTCGCATTATATATCTGGTTCGTCAATCTCTCTTCACTCATTCTTTTATTATTTAATATTATAAGAGGCGCAAGTATGTAACTATATTAAAAGATTACATATTTGTGCCGCTTGCTGTAGAAACTCTGGGCCCATCAAGTGCAAAAAAGTTTTTAAAAGACATAACACCGCGTCTTGTCGTC
Organism: Tinea semifulvella; assembly: GCA_910589645.1. NCBI lineage: Eukaryota > Metazoa > Arthropoda > Insecta > Lepidoptera > Tineidae > Tinea > Tinea semifulvella. Next base: position 6,720,299 of record OU342609.1, read on the forward strand.
TCCTCCGGTGACAAGAGGCTGGCTCTTTCTTCGCCCAAAGAATCAGTATTGCAATTCAGCGGGGAAATGCAGCCAGCGTTCTTGCCACCATTCCACGTGGACGGGACTTATATCCCTATCCTTAGTATTAATTTAAATTTCTTTCTTTGTAAATTATCCTGCAAATAAATTAAATATTAATTAAATGTTTTTGTGTCCCGACCAGGAATCGAAGTCTCTCTGAGTCTAAATCCACGGACTTAACCGCTAGACCACGGAGGCAGTTGATTGTATAGTTCAGTGGTTCTTTTGACGTGACTGATTGACGTGAGACTTATGAAAATAGGCCCAAGCGTTTGGTCTACAGTGTGCCACACAGGAACATACATACATGGCTGATAAAAACATAACCCTTATTTGCGACACGCAGTCGAGTAATAAGGTAGTTACGACCTATCTTGGTATTATGAGTATCTACTTACTAAATAAAAATCTGAAAGATCTTTGAAGAAAAGCAAAATCATTCTAATTTCTTTGTTTGTCTTTTACGGCGAGTAAAAGAAAAAGAACTTTTTGTTGAGTTTGATATCGCAAAAACATTTGGCTCGTTAAGGTCCAAGATCTTTTTATTCAGTGTCCTAATTCTGTTGCCAAATGTATCGACCCAGTTCGGTTTGACAGTGTCACGATTGCGTTTGCCATCATATATACGAATCGAAAAATTTTTACTTCCCTTTTTTATTATTTATTTGCACTCACCTGATTGTAAGTATCGCGCTTTGGTTAGCAACTGAAATCAGATACTTATGAGTGACATCAGTCCCTAATACTATGCCAGGTTAACTAGGTATGCAATATGAGCCTTATCCCGAAACGTGTGGAGACACTTTACTGGGTTTATCGGCACGAACGGTGGATACTTCCCCGCCCCGGCCGACTGGTCAAATTAGCACCATAATCTCTACCACCTATTTGTTATTCTCGTTGAAAGTACATGTGCTATTTGCAATAATGTCAAATGCCAATTTTAACTTTCAAAGAGAACTAATATTTTAAGATTACCTTGGTGATATTTTTATAAAAAATAACACCGCTTAAGCTGTACCAGCCTATAGGCGAGATATCTTAGTGTTTTCTCGGAAAAGTTATTCTTATTGAATCAAATATTCCAAAAGACTACAACATGAAGTCGAATAAATATTATGATCTCACAAAAGAAATGATCAGGAGCAGGTTCAAGACTCAGCTTTACGCAGTGGAAGTTGTTGCGAGAGGAGTTCCAGCAAAATCTTTGCATCACTTACTGAAAGAATTGCGTCTAAGCAGGTCTGCCGTCAATACAGTTATAGAAAGAGCTGGAACGGCATTCACGGAATTTCATACCAGTCTATTGTCGCAAGCCCAAGATACCATTTATTCTCAGCTCTAACCCACACACGATGAACCTGGCACCCGCACGTTGAATCCATGGGATGTTTAGAAATTTGTCTTCTCCTCTCTCTTCTACAATGTCAATTAACAGAAAATAAATGATACTTTAGCGGTTTCGATTCAATAAACAGGATATGGCTACAGATCATTTTATTCAGCTAATGAGCATCTAACAAGGATCAAGGAAGCTCGGATAAACTTTCTAGTTTTTGCTAAAATGCTTGACAACTATTTCTAATGATGACTTTGACTTATAAGGCTGTAATCAATAAAGCATTTATTTATTCTTGAGATTATTTACTGCCTTTAGGTATAATATTGTGTAGGTACTTACGAAAACTGCCTCCGTGGTCTAGCGGTTAAGTCCTGGTCGGGACACAATAATATTGGCTCGGTTGTAAGAATGCTTTCCTTAAATCCTACAAAGGTCGGTTCAAACCCAAATTTTGGTCGGGTAAAAATGTGCTTAGTGACAAGTCAAACGAGGTAGTGTACCTAAACTTATATTGAAGGTTTTCACATATAAATTTAAAGTTAAGTAATAAAGAGCAAGAGAACCATGAGTAAGTTGGTAATGAAAAACAAATCTCTCATTAGGAATTGCTGCCGATGATTGATTCAACGTAACGAAGTGTCATTAGACGTCTAATATATTGTTGCAAAAGTACAATGTCAAGAAGAAGTAGGCATGACATGAGTCAAATATAGACAGACTCTCCCCCTCTCAATACCTGTTCGTCCCGAACATCATCAGTCTGAGTGCCAGTATGAGGTCGACTGGCGTGAAACGTACGCGAACCAGCTGCTGCTGCATGACTGAGTTTTGAACATAGTCGATATCGCCGGCTGTCAGTCCCTCCGTGGACTCTTCTTGTGGTCTGGATAGCAAGGCGGCGGCAGCGTTATCTCTCTCTCGTTACTCTGTCCATTATAATCCCACTTCTGACACCAGCGAAACGAAATAATAAATTGATTCACTTTTCCAAACATTTACCCTTTGTTATTATCGTCTGTCTATATTTGACTCATGTCACGCCTACCTCTTCTTGACATTGTACTTTTGTAACAATATATTGCTTTGGAGTTAAACATGTAGGTATATGTCCAAATCTTCCGCAAGAACATTATATATAGTTATTACATGTTCTTAATAAATAACTGTTCTTTTATTTTAGGCAAACAAACGCAACATGATTCTATTGTCTATTATTTTATTTTGTTTATTAACTGTTTTACGTACCTTTATCTTAAATAAAAAAGTTATCCTTATTGAACTTACCGTTCCGTGGGAATCAAATATTCCAAAAGACCACAACATGAAGTCGAATAAATATTATGATCTCACAGAAGAAATGATCAGGAACGGGTTCAAGACTCAGCTTTACGCAGTGGAAGTTGGTGCAAGAGGAGTTCCAGCAAAATCTTTGCATCACTTACTGAAAGAATTGGGCCTAAGCAGGTCTGCCGTCAATACATTTATGGAACGAGCTTCCAAGACGGCATTAACGGAATCATACAGTATTTGGTTGGGTAGGGAGAGAAGTAGAATGGTGGATGGTGAGCGTATTATCGCGCAATAGAAAAAAAGGAGGCCTCCTTTTCTTAAACCAGCCAATTGTCGGTCGCAAGCCCGAGACACCATTCTTCTCATCTCTTACCCACACACGATGGACCCGGCACCCGCACGGTGAATCCATGGAATGCTTAGAAATTTGTCTTCTCTTTGTCTTCTTCATGTCACCAGGGGAAGATACATTTAGCGGCCCTAAGTAAGCTTTCTAGATATTGGCCTAAGTGCTCTGTCAAAATAGGCAGTTCTATGTCACAATTTCCAATAATGTAGCACCTGGTCGGGGAATTGGGCGAGAGAAAGGAAAATATAGGATTTTCCTAGCGAATTCATTTCGCTGAGAAAAGATGTATCAATCATCGAAATGGAAGGTTCGGAAACGAATTCGTCTGATCACCGATATAGTAGGTAACTAGGTACTTACTAAGAAAAATTGATATTTGAAAAATGAAGTCTGCAAATGTAACGATTAGTTTTTAGGTAGTTTTCTATCTAATCTATTTTTAATATATATTTATCTTACTTATATGTATCTTATTTTATTTATATAAATACTATATTTTATCTATTCTATATAAAAAATAAAAATATTATTATGATTCCTTAAAGTTCATTGAATATCTATTTATATCATCATAGTTTCTTAGGTGTATAAATACATATATCGAATCATACTCATTCCGCACTCAATGAATACTGCTTCCCGGAACACAGGTACTCTTCGTTCGGGTTGCAGGGTTTTACAAATACTGGTGGATAGTTTACGTCACTCTATGATCTGCGTTAAATATTTGTCTTATACCTACTTCCTTATAAAATGTAAACTTGAACTCTTTGACTTCGAATAAAGATATTTTTATTTTATTTATTTTTGATTAAAGTTAAAATTACTGGGAAAATGTTATTATACAATTGACGATTTTCTGACTGACGATGATCTCACATTTGACATAGATTATAATATTTAAAATAGGACAGTGATTATATTATTATGTTTTCTTTTGTGTTTGTATACCAAAATTTATTTTTATTTTATTTATATGCATTTATGACAATAATTTTAACTTTGTATTTAAATAAATATATCTGTATGCCCTTAAGAGTAAAGTATAGCTGAACGAACAAACTACTGAATACCAATTGTAATATTTATGTACCTATACTTAAGGATGAATAAATGATTTGATTTGAAAATGGCGTCGATTTCCAGCTGACGACTGACCATTAAAATAAAACTGATACATTCTATGCATTTTAAAATTTAATTGTTATATTTAGGTGCAACACAGCCTTAATGTCAAATCGTCATTTAAACCGTTAAACTATAACTCATGTCGTAATAAAGTCATAAGTCTTATACTAAGAGTTAAATTTCAAAAATTGACAAACTTTGGGTGCGAGTAACTTGTCGGTAAGCACAAGATAGCTTATTTTGTAGATTAGTATTTTTAATTACTTAAGTAAAGTATCATCACGACCGTATTCGGAGTAGTCAGAAGCCAACTTTACTATAGGCCCATCATGACAAGTGACAAGCTCGTCGATGTCTCTAGCGTACCAAACTCGAGAATAATCACAAATGTGTTAAATAATTTATTGTGTCTCGACCAATCGAACCCGGTACCTCCTAGTCTAAATCCGTGGATTTAACCGCTAGATTTATATATATATATATAATCTTTATACTTTACTTCGATATCTTTCTATTAATTGTAAATTATATAGCACATGATCCAGAGTGATATATTTTTACCATGATACCATTTTTATTTTTAGCAATATTATTCACAAAATGTAGTCTATCACCATTCTAGGAAATAAAATTGCGGACATTGTGGATTTATAAATAGATGATAGACGGACTGATAGTGATAATTTGCCCAGTCTGCTGGGGCAGGGAGGTATTCACCGTTCGTGACGATAAGCCCAGTAAAGTGTATCCACACGTTTCGGGATCAGGCTCGAATTGCCGTAATGTTCAGTCAAGCCGGCATAGTGTTAGGGACTGATGTCAGTCATGAGTATCTGATTCCAGTTGCTAACATTCATGGACCTCGCGCGTCATTTACCATCAGGTGGGAGCAGGTACACATGTCGTGCTAGTATATAAAAATAAAGTATTTTCACATTCATTTACCCAATTTAGACAGAAAAAAATGCAAAAACATTTACAACCATTTTCCTATATATTACTAATACAAAAATATGAAGAAGACAAATTTCTAAGTATTCTATGGATTTACGGTCCATCGTGTATGGGAAAGAAAGATGAGAAAAATGGTGATCGATATATTTATAATTTGACCGCTCGCACTTCGCTAAGAGATAAGTTTAAGGAGTATGATATTCTTACAGTGGCATCATTCTAGAGAATATTATGTATGTCCACAAGAATATAAAACAATTTAAAAGGAATTGTGACTTGCATTCTCGCAACACACGCAATAATCACAAATTAGCTTTGCCTCACCTACGCCTCAGTAAAACTAGTAAGTCTTTTTTGAGACTTGGTGTTCGTTTTTATAACACACTCCCAAAGGAACTAACTAGCTTGTGTTTAGATAAACTAAAAATTACTGTCAAACGTCGACTTATAGTTAATTATAGGCCTATTATAAGATAAATGATTTTATTAGTGACAAAAATGCGTGGTAGATGTGCAAATGTATATTATTAATATATTTTGGACACCTTTTACTGTTGGTGTATGTTTATATTTAGGTCAATTCAATTGTATTGTAATAAATTTGATATAATTTATTTAAATAATTATAACGATGTAATGTGACAATACAAAAGAGCCCGAGAAGGCCAAATTGTAATAAATGATTTGACTTTGACTTTGACTTTGGTGTCTCGGGCTCACGACCGACAATAGGTATTGTAGTGTTATCAATTATTTAAATACACAACAGCTTTAAATACATAAGTAAATGTTACAATGTTTTTTTGTTCTCAAACAAACATCGTAAATACGTATTTAAAAAAAATAAGTTAAATTTACGAATGGCAATATAAATCGGTACAGTATACTCTACATAACCGCGAATAATTTTATTTATTAATTTAAAACTTTATTGCACTATGTACAAGAGGCGGGCTTAATGCCGCTAGACATTTTCAGCAGCCAACCTTTGGGACGATACAGAGCATTTATGTTGTGAGGTAGTTGCAACTGGCAATATGAAACAGTCAAAAAATGAATTAATTATATATACAACAATACATACCTACAACTACAAATACACATACATACGAATATTAAATAAAAAATAAATATACTACACATTATATACATAACATAGATATATACACATTTTTTAAGACGTTGTATTTTTTAAAAGCGTTTTACGCTTTTGCATTCCTCTGTCTCGCACAGTAAAAAGTAAAAGTATCATCACGACCGTTTTCCTTTCGGGGTCGTCAAAAACCACGCTTATAAATAAGCAGATTCACATTTAGCCAACTTTACTATAGGCCAATCATGACAAGTGGCAAGCTCGTCGATGTCTCCAGCGAACCAAGCTCAAGAAATATCACAAATAAATTAAATATTAATTAAATGTATTTATTTAAATTAAATAATATTTTTGTATCCCGACCAGGAATCGAACCCGGTACCTTCGTGTCTAAATCCACGGACTAAACCGCTAGACCACGGCTCGCACAATACAGTATTATTAAAGGTTATTCAAGTACTTCTGAGAAATGTAGTCTACTTTGTGGGGAATAAAATTACTGACTTTTCAGAGATGTATTAAAAATACATTTGTGTCGGGTCTTGGTTGGTCGGGACATAAAAATATTTATTAATGTAAATAAATACATTTAATTAATATTTAATTTATTTGTGATATTTCTCGATTTTGGTAATGTGAATCCGCTTATTTATAAGCGTGGTTTCTGACCACCCCGAAAGGAAACCGGTCGTGATGATACTTTTTCTAAATTATGTTGGGTTTTTTTTTCTTTAATTTATTTTTATGACCCGCAATTAAAGGAGTTTTGCTGTAATTACTTTTAGAAAATACCTACTTGTTTTACGATTTTATTTCTCATAAAAGAACAGAAACAATTTACTCTTCAATTATTGTTATGCTTTCACATCAATGGAGTAACATCATGTCTGTTCGATAAATATTGTACACACTCAATAAAACTGAAATAGAAAAAATAATAATTGTACTTTAGGCTCAGCAGTGGCGGCATTCTATTTATTTAAGATATATATTCAGACATTACATTACTAAAAAACTGGATCTCACCGGAGCGCTAAACCTAGAATGCGTCACAGACTTCATATACCTTGGCTCTAGCATCTCCAACACCGGCTCATGTGAGACAGAAGTTTGAAGAAGAATTGGCAGGGCTAAAAATCCTATGAGTCAGTTAAAAGGAATATGGAAGGATCAAAATATCACCCTAAAGACCAAAACAAGACTAGTACGCAGCTTAATATTCTCCATATTTCTATGCCTTTGAGATGTGGTGTTGGAGGCGTATATGTTGCGTATCCATTGGACAGCACGAAGAACTAACGTGTCAATACTCAAGGAGCTCAAAATCTCTACTAGGCTGTCTTCCGTCTGCCTAAAACGAGTCCTTGAGTATTTCGGCCATATAGCCCGTAAAATACCTGGTAACTTGAAAAGGCTTGTTATCACAGGGAAAGTCGAAGGCAAAAGACCGCGTGACCGAAGCCACATACGCTGATCTGACCAGATCCGCACCTCCCTAAATACCCAGATGCACGATGCCCTACATGCAGCAGTAAACAGACCCGGACTGCACAGCATCGTCCGGGACAAAGTGATCCGTGGAAAGTGATGTGAGGAGTATTCAGACATTAAGATTTTTATATATTACTAGCTGTTTTACCCGGCTTTGCCCGTGTAAACAGCGACACAAAATTAATTTCATTGCGCATTATTTTGATTTTGACCCGGACCTATCGTTTCGACTGCAAATGGGATGAAGTAGTGATTAATGATGATCTCCGCGTATTTGTTGCGTTTGCCCCGGGTTTCTTATGGCTGGATGTCACATGTGACGGACAGTTTGAATGGAATCAACGACATCCCATCCAGACGCCTACCATCAGACCTAACTATCCCCGATGGTTCGAGGATGTAGGGGATATTAGCAGATATAAGTGCCCTTGACAGGATGTCATTTATATTTTAATAAAATAAATACAATAATTTATAAATTGGAACCTACTTTAGTAAAAGCAAATATGTTAGTGTCGTAAATTAGAAGTTGTTTATTTATTATTACGTGAGCCATTTGCTTGTAGATATTTGAATTTTGTATCATCATCACGACCGTTTCCCTTTCGGCTTGGTCAGAAACCACGCTTATAAATAAGCGGATTCACATTTAGCCAACTTTACTATAGCCTAATCATGACAAGTGGCAAGCTCGTCGATGTCACAAGCGTATACCAAACTCCAGAAATATCACAAATGATTAAATATTAATTAAATGTATTAAGTAATTTATATAAATACATATTTTTGTGTCCCGACCAGGAATCGAACCTGGTACCTCCGAGTCTAAATCCACGGACTTAACCGCTAGACCACGGAGGCAGTTTAAATTATAATAGAGAAAAATGGTTATTATTGATTTTACTATAATTATTAACTGTGTTATTACTTGTGTTATTATTTGTGTAAGTAACGATTAAAGGGCTCTAGCCACCATCGGGGTTCCAGCTCTTCTGGAGCCTATCAGAGTTATCCGTGATGATGGCAAGAGACCTGTGGCGGCACATAGAACGGTATCTTCACCACAAGGGTCACGGGTTCGATGACGATGTGGTGGGGGTACCATACGGGACCGACCGACAGTTTGGGAGTTCTCGAGAGTAAAACTGCTTATTCGGTAGTTGATAAATATTTAATGTCAAACAAACATAATTATAGCCAGAAACTAGGATTGGGAAGTAGTAGGTCAGATCAGTGTGGTATCCCCACTACTTCCCAGGTCATCGAACTTAGCCCACACAATAGTGGGTCGGTCCCGTATGGTACCCCCACCACATCGTCATCGAACCCGTGACTCTTGTGGTGAAGATACCGTTCTATGTGCCGCCACAAACCTAATGGTATGACGTTGGTCCCCTGGGAACGAGGACGTGCTCTGGCGTGGGACGCCATCGCCTCGCCGCATTGCTTCTCAGGGGAATAGCGCATAAAGCAGGGGCTGCGGCGGAAAATGCTGAGTCCAGCAAGCGGCGCAAGTATGTAAGTATATTAGTCAGCGTTTTCGAGCGAAAGTTCATACACGATAGGAAACATAGGACCCTCAGCCAAGCATCTGGGCAGGGAGCCGCCCAAAGGGCTGACAGAAAAATCTTGAGATAGGAAGGCTGGCAATTATTTCTGACAACCTATTAGCCATACAAAGGGTAAATGTTGCCAGTCTTTTTGAGACTATCTATGATACTATAAACTAATACTAATAAAAAATTAAACTATTTATGAATATCAAAATACAATACAAATACAAAAATAGTTTATTTTTTTTATTAGTATTAGTTTATAGGTATTTAATTTTATTTTAGTAGTTTGTAATTATTATTTTAGATTTTGTTTGTATTATTTTTCGAATACAAATATAGCTACATAAAACCAAAAAAATATATTATATAATCAGTAAGTAGAATTGAGGTCGTTGCGTCGGATATGCGGCGTCACCTTGGACCGAATACGTAACGTCGAAATACGGAAAATGGTAGGTATAAAAGAAAGCTTAGGGACAAAAACAAGGAATGGCATGCTACGATGTTTCGGTCGAAGTATACGAAAAAAATGTGGGTGAAATAGACCCTAGCAGACCGAGACGCGCATATCACAATCAAGTAAATAAAATGAAAAGATTAATGAATGTCGGCGAAGGGAAAGAGGTATGTCGTGATCGTGTCAAGTGGCGCTCAATTGTCTCTGCCCCGCAAGGGATCTGGCTTAAAGATATGTATGTAGTAAGTAAATATAAATTACATATAAAAACATATTTTGATAATGCTAGGGACTGATGTCAGTTTTTTTTTTTTTTTTTTTAATACTAGCTCGACATGTGACCTTGCGCCCTCATGATGGTAAGTGGCGCGCAGGGTCCATGAATGTTAGTAACTGGAATCAGACCCTTATGTCCGACATCAGTCCCTAACACTATGCCGGCTTGAAGTTGCTCCCATTCTTGGATATCGCGTACCACTTACTATCAGGTGCATAGTATAATGCTATCATTGTCCAAGCACACACAATATTCATTGATATCACAACTAGGTACTTTAATTTGGTGGAAACTAGCCTAAATGTATAATGGATCGTTTAGTGTTGGCCAGTTGGATCTAGTTGGCACTAAAACGTTCGGTCACTTATTAATGGCCAATCGTGGAACACCCCAAGTAAATGGTGAGAAATTCTTGACTACCGTTATGATATTAAGTTTTTTATAGATAGTTTTATTTTTGAATAATTTTCCTCTCGGTTGAAGAATTTCTGGAGAATTTGGCCTACACTCGCCACGCTTGTCAACTTTTAATAAGTATTCTTAAACGATTCCACAAGTCGGTATTAGTGGAACCGGAACTGACGGCTTTACGTGCTCTCTGAGACACGGAATGTGGTGTTTTACAGATAACAAAATGTACGTAAGAAAAGTGTATTTCTCGACCTATTTAGGATTTTAAGAAAAGCGTTATTACAACCGAGCTACCAGTGGCTCTACGACTTTTATTATTAATTAATTAGCTACAAAATTAGGGACATATTGTAGATATTTGAATCATAATAGAGAAAAATGGTCATAATTGATTTTACTATAAGTATTAACTATATGTACTTGTGTTATTATTTGTTTATGTATTACTGTAGGTAACGATTCTATTAAATAATTATCCAAGTAAATTGTTATAAGGTACTAACAATAGTAACATAGTTTTAGTAATACATTGTTACTATCTACTAATGAGCTTTATGTTATTTTATGAACTTTTGTTTGAAATAAACGTTTTTATTATTATTATGTAATGTGTATTCCTAAAGAATCTCGGTATTTAACCGGTTAATCTAATGATGTTCACGGGCCTCGGCCAAGTGAGCATCATGCTTTTTTAACTCCAAACTTTCTAACTATACGGCAAGTATTGAGGATTGTAGCTTGTTAATAGTTTTGAGGCTGTCATGTAATGTTTTGGGTATTACTCCGGTCGTAGATACTAATATGGGAACAGTTGTTACTTTTCTAATTTAAGTTGGGATATAAGCTCTATTGCAAGGTCCTAAAATATTATTAAAAGGGCTCTAGCCACCATCGAAGTTCCAGCTCTTCTAGAGCTTATTGGAGTTATCCGTGATGATGGCAAGATACCTAATGGTATGACGTTGGTCCCCTGGGAACGAGGACGTGCTCTGGTGTGGGACGCCATGTGCTTCGACACCCTCGCCGCGTCGCTTCTCAGGGGGACAGCGCATAAAGTACCCCGCGGCGGAAAATGCGGAGTCGAGCAAGCGGCGCAAGTATGTACGAGTAAGTATATTAAAAGATTACTATTTATTATATTATATTTGTGCCGTTTGCTGTAGAAACTCTAGGCCCATGGAGTCCAAGCGCAAAAAAGTTTTTAAAAGACATAACACAGCGTCTTGTCGTCTCCTCCGGTGACAAGGCAAGGCTGTCTCTTATTTCGCGCAATGAATCAGTATTGCAATATGGAGCCAGCGTTCTTGCCACCATTCCACGCCGACGGGACTTATATCCTTAGTATTCATATTTATTTTATTTTATATTTTGTAATCATTTTTTTTTCGAATAAATAACTTATAAAGTGTAGGTATAAGTAATTTAGCTTTAGTTGTTAGTAGTTTTTTTTTTCTTAAATTCCGAATTCCCTGCTCAAGATTAGCTGTTATAAAACGTCACTAGACAACTCGATCGACTTCCCAACTTATATGTTGTGTTCAAAATATCTAATCGTTAACAAGAATCACAGATAATTCCTATCCTACTTCCGATCAATTACCATCTGTTAACCTAGAATTCTAAAACCATATTTTTCATTTTAACGGCTGTATTCCGTGACTGGAGACGACCTAATTTGTCGTGATAAATCGTGTAGCTTTGTTCGCAAAAAAAAAACGGCTAATGATCCAATTAGTTCTAATTATTGTTCGGTTACATAGATCTATTTTATTTCAGTTACCAAGAAAACATGTATGAGGATAATCAATGATTAATAAATGTAATGTTATTTAAATAATTAGATAAACTCTACGGGGTTAGTGGTATATGTATTTCAATTTGGAAGTTTATTCGATATTTGCCCAAAAGTTACCACAAATAAAATACACATTGAATGAGTATAATTTAAAAAAGACTGCGTGGAATTTTTGAAAGATCAAATATTTTTATATTATAATCGAGAATAATAGTAAAGCACTACGTATTTTTATTTTTATTATTCAGTAGTAAAATCTTTAGTTACGGTGCAAAGAAATTTTCCTAAAAATATCGCCACTCATACTGAGCCTAATCAAGTAGGTAGGTACGTTGACTTACGTAATTCTTTTTCCATCTATTTTGTGTCTCGACTGTAAGCGAGATCAATTAATAATAACACTTACGACCGGTTGCAGAAAGCATAAATCATGATTTTAATTATCAACATTTTAATATAATCCACGTGATTGGTAGTTAGTTTGTCACTTTGGGTATTTAAGGCAATCACGTCCTTCATAGGCATACGTTAAACATGTCAAAAGATAAAAATCATTTCAGCAACCGGCCGTATAACTCCCCAGCCTTTAGGTATTCGTATATCGTGATTTTCAGTCGCGGCGTTATTCACCATACAGTGGTGTTTTGTTTTTCGGATAATGATTTTTATCATTGGAAAAATGTTACCTTTTTTATTTCAAAAAGGGGTTCTACCAATGACGTTTGTCGCGGAACCAATTACAGTTGGAGTAGACGGGTTCTGAAGTGGCGAACACGTACGGGAAGACGCAGAGTGGGACGACCCCCCGCCAGATGGATGGATGACCTGTAAAAGGTCGCTGGTGGGGGCTAGATAAGGGTGACGAAAGATCGTGATGATTATGATATGGGAGATTTAATTTGTTGCATTTTGACCCTCTTATCAGCTCCTGACGAATATATCCTTTAACTATCAGACAGGCACCATCTCTTAAAATATTTAAAGATAACAACACATACTTATTTCACAAGCAGAATAAGTCGCCATAACTCACTTATTATATATGCGTATGTATGTATTTTATATTTAGTTATATATTTATTTGTTTATGTAGGACATTTACTTATATATAAGTACTATATATTTGTAATTAATGTCCGTTTTATATAGTAATAAATAATTTTAACTATCATTTTTCTCCTGCTGCACCCGCTTATTACATATCTCAGTCACAAAGGCTTAAAGTATTAAAAAGTATCATCACGACCGTTTCCCTCTCGGGGTGGTCAGAAACCACGCTTATAAATAAGCGGATTCACATTTAGCCAACTTTACTATAGGCCAATCATGACAAGTGGCAAGCTCGTCAATGTCTTCAGCGTACCAAACTCGAGAAATATCACAAATAAATTAAATATTATTTAAATGTATTTATTTACATTAATAAATATTTTTGTGTACCGACCAGGAATCGAACCCGGTACCTCCGAGTCTAAATCCACAGACTTAACCGCTAGACCACGGAGGCAGTTGCAGTCACAAAGGTTAGTTGGTAGAAAATGCATTTACGGCATTAAGGTCGCCTATGTACCTGCACTTGTTTTGGTTTTGTACAATAAATAATTTATTATTATTATACGTGAAGTTACCAGTAACACTGTAAATGTAAATAAAGAAGTCTTTGTATGTTAAAGAGTAATATATTATAAATAAAAATAAACTATAAATAAAAATAAACTATAAATAAAAATATTCACTCATGATTTGATCATGTAAAACATTTTGTATGTCCGAGTATATGTATGTATGAACTAGAACTCCATTATCCGTGCTTAGGTTATTTTCTTTTAGGATTCCGTTCAGCTCTGTCGTAAGAACATAGATCACTGCAAATCCGAAGCGATCCATCTTGCGCTATCTGTCGAAGGAAGCGGCGAGACGATATAGATATAGATTATTGTCTATCTTGCACACAATACAAATTGTACACAACTATAAGTTTACAGATAATATCATATAAATGGCATCATCTAAAAACCACATGCATAGGTACACTTTTATCTTCATCATTCGTGTCTCTGTATGGTATCCTGAACAACCCTCATGCCTCACAACCTTCCACTTCGTTCTTCACATAACAACCAACTTAAAATCCCATCCCACTCCTCTAGCAGATATTTAGATTCAGACACGCGCCGTCTGTTCACGTTTTTAAGCGCTTGGTCACTGCTTTATTTCTAGACAAACAGGAGCCGTCATCAGGCTAAATATATATATTTGGCATAATATATATGTGTATGTACGTTTATTTATAGGTATATGTGTAATTTATGTAACAGTGTAAGTATCTATTAGTATGTAGTATGTGTAGTATATTCTATATTGTTAAACATGATATCGGCACTATCCTTAACCTCACACTCTCCCAAAGGTTAGATGTTAGAAAATGCCTTGTACACTTAAAACACAATAAAGAATTTAATAATAATAATAATTCCCCTAAAATACAGAGTCCTATAGACCTCCACTATTAGAGACTGGCGTGTGATTGTAATGACTGGTGGCTTCTCCGCACTTAGTCTTTAGTAGACGATTGTGCGTGACTTTCGCTCCGTAGGAAGGTCAGGAAACCCGTCACTTTACTGCAGACATCCGGTAGTAACTTAACTTAACTTAGTAGTAAGTCCGTAGGAACTTCAGTCTAATCGCAGTCACGCGTCTCCTCCTGTGCCATGCATTCTCTACACAGTGGGCTAGCTGTAAAGTTTAGTGTATATATGTTTCTTAAAGGCACAGTGTCCTCATAACCCGTACCATTGTGTAAAGTTTGGTTTTGGTAAGGCTCACGAGGCAGTCTGAGCCGAAGTCCACAGTACGACAGGACCGTTAGTTCTTTGGCGGAGCCAGCCTGGAAAGAGTTGGAACGGGGCATTATTGGTTCTGGCCCTGTTGCTGTTGTGGGCAGTTTATACAACCGCATTAATTCAATTCAATTCATTTATTCACCATAAGATACATAACGTTCACTTGGTTTTGTCAGTTATACAATTAACAGTTTACATATCATGGAAGGATAGCAAAAGATCGACCATTAGTGCAAAGAACAGCCATCTTCATTACCAAATTAAAACTATGTAAATTATACACTCCCTAAATGTAGATGCTGCTGTAAAAGAGCGTTGTCAGTTACTATACTATTTTAACCTACGTTATTAAATTAGATCATCATCAATACCCAATGAACCACTATGACCCTATATCCACTGTAGCGTGGACTCTGTTGTCTCTGCACAAAGCTTCCAGAGTTTGTGCAGAGCTGATGTAGTTGCTCTTAAACGCCAGAAGGACGAGTTTAAAAAAAAAAAACTTTTGCAACATAGCCACCACCCCTACATGTCACAATTACTCATAATCTCCTAGTTTTCTCAGAAACCACTTTTTTATATATAGTGTGTCTGTCTGTGTCTATATACTTAAGACATAATAGGTTTCGTCTCCCAATTTTCGCTCTAAATGGATTAAGTTAGCACAAAGGAGACTCACAGAATAGATTTCGAGAGCGCCTGCTGAAGATAGATAGTGTAGCGCACGCAAAGGCCAGGGTGAGCATAGCTTATCGCGTTCGGTTAGTGACGTACACGTAGAATAAGTTATATATATTTTTTTTAAGTTTTATTATACTTTCAAATTATACATAGTCAGGCCATAAATACTGTTATGCCAAATTTTATTTTATTATTGTTTTAGTTGTTATTAATAAATTTGCAGTAAGTTTTCCTTAATCAATAAATACATTTTTGTCAATTTTTGGAAAGTGACCACGCGATTTAGTCTATTGGAAGGCTTGTCAATGGCCACCTTAAATCGCTAAGTTAGCAATCGTTATGAAATGTCGAGACTGCTGCCCCTGGTGTGATGTGGTCCATTCGACCGTGTCGTATTTATGTTTTCTCTCTGTTGACCAGTAATCGTATCTACTAGGGTGTCTCAGAATGTTTTTAATTTTTTATATTTAAATAAAACACATCAAAATTTATTCCAATACGGTTTATTTGATACTAAATAAAATATTAATTATTCAATTTTATTTGTATTAACCAACCGTTTGCAATTGTAACTTTTTTTTCTAGTAAAATGAATCCACTTCACATGTTATAAATGACTTGTTTGCTGCTTTTCACGAATTATTGACAGAGTGATAAGTCGCCTAGGAGACATTAACTAGCCACCAAGGAGACCAGACCTAACTCCTGCAGATTTTTTCCTGTGGGGCTACTTAAAGAATAGAGTCTACAATCCTTAACCACCCAATTTGGATGCTACAAAAAATGACAGACGAAATTAAAGCTATTCCTAGGTCGATGCTCCAGCGTGAGATTAAGAATTTTAGTTCTAGGTTAAACGAAAGTTTTAAAGTAAAAAAAAAGGTAAAGATTTTTTTTTGTTTTTTACAAATAAAATTTACAAACTGATCTTTTATTTAATATCAAATAAAACTAATTGGAATTAATACTTATGTATTTAATTTAAATATAAAAAACGAAAAACATTCTGAGACACCCTTTACTTCATATACCTACTAAAATTACTGTGTTAACCGCTAGACAACGAACGCAAAACCAAGGAGAGTCGATGCACGAAACTTCTGCTTTAATTCTAAAATTCTCTGCATAATATCTGAAAATTAATATTATCATATAAATTTGTAGGGACACGTGTTCGGGATATTCCAATATCGGAATTCCGAAGGAGTTTATTAAATTAACGGTCACTAACATAGACCATATGCTCGTGAATGGACCAGGGCCCTATTTCACCATGCCGACAATTATCAAGAAAAAAAATCACTCTTACTATCACCATCGTCACTACTACTTTCACGGAGAGCCATTTTGAAATTACGCGTAGGTAAACCACGAAACACTACCCCTCGTTCCGAATAAAGCTCAGAGCGCTTAGAATGAATATGATACAAACAGTCGTTCCGAATCAAATATCACGATTTGGTTGAATGCTCAGAGCGTGATATCAATTCGGAACGGTCTAAATCACATTTTTATTCATAACATGATAGTTTTTTTTTAAATGCATAGAAGATGAATTACGGATTCCACATCTTTGAGTATGAATACTGACAAACATATATATCTCGGTTTATTCATCTTCATAGTGTAAAATTTAATATTATTAACTTATTTTGGTCTTTTAAAATAACTTGCAGTGTTACAGACATTTTTTTCACTTATTACTTAAATATTAATTATAGATTAGTTTTATAAGTAATATACAAACAGTATAAACGAACTACAATATTAAATAATTTAAAAGAAAACTTAATATTAAATAAACTTGAAAATGGCGCGAGACATAATGACAAAAAACTGACAGCGCTCAGAGCGATCTACCTCGATGTCGTGAGCAGTCTAAGCGCGAGGAATAAAGTCATTTGTGACGTCACATAGCTTTGGCAAAACAGTTTATACACATTTTGGAACACCTTTAAGCGTGCTTAGGTTACTACTATCGTGTCTCGGAACGAGGGGTACAATTGTAACGCAACCATGACACAGCTTTAATCACGTGTCAAGATTTACTGACAGATCTAAATACAAATATATCGACTAGGAAAAATAGTTCTTGTTTCGAACAATAACTGTCATTAAATTTAGATACATATAAAGACCCGACGGCATGACCATTGGGCCGTGGAAACTTGGCAGGTCCCTGGTGTGGGATGCGACATGTGTAGACACATTAGCCCCATCACACATCCAGGCAACCTCGTCAAGCGCGGGAAGTGCGGCGGTTTCTGCTGAGAACCTCAAGCTGCGCAAATACGCCAACCTCAGTACAGGTTACGAATTTGCGTCGATTGGGGTCGAGACGATGGGCCCATGGGGACACTCAGCCAAGCGTCTGGCCAAGGAGTTGTCCAAACGGCTAACGGAGAAGTCTGGAGACAGGAAGGCTGGCAATTATTTCTGCCAACGTATTAGCTTAGCTATACAGAGGGGAAATGTTGCCAGTCTTCTTGGGACTATCACTGAAGGGTCGTCTCTAGAGGACATTTTTTACTTATAGTTTATTTTTTATTAGGTTTAGTTTATATTTATTTTAATTTTTACTTTTAAGTAGTTTTAATTTATATTGTAATTATTTTATACTGTTTGTATATTACTTCAATAAAGTATCTAGATACATATAATTGTAACAAAATCCTGTCATGTTTGTTTTTTTAGGAATGTCTAAAGAAAATATTTTTTCTGAAATTGTCATATGTCGCTTGACAATTGTCGCTCGATACATATGACAATTATCGACGTGGTGAAATAGGGGTCTCTAGTCTTATTTTATGGGTTTAGTAGTTTGTTTGAAAATTTTGGATTGTGCGAGCGAGAGAGAAGCATAAGCGTTAAACCGTAATAAGAGTAAGAAGTAGCATTGTATGCATGTATGTAGTGCAAATGAGAATGTCCATTTTTCTTAGAGAAATGGGCCCAATAAAATGTTCTCGTGTCATAATGATTTCCTTTTATTTAATAGTTAATATATTGTGTTTTCATAATCTGTAATTAATTTATTTTACCCTAGAATAACGACAATGGGGTGTATCACTAACTTTTTATGACGATAGATGGCGCATGATAGATGGTATCTAATATAACTGTCAGTTGCATAAAAAATATGTATTTGTATTACGAAATTTATTATTTTCTGGATATTATGCCGAAGTAAGTAGCTTTTAAGTGTACAAATCGAGATTTCCAAGCGAAATCATAGATATGGAGATTTCGAAATTGCCGCTCTATTAATTGAACCTTCGACAGTGTTCGATTTCTTAATTCGCCTTTTAAGATAGGAAACGTTAAGTTAAAATACATTTACCTGTTATAAAAAAAAAAAATACAAAAACATTTAAAAAATGGTGCGTCATAGGTGTAACCAAGGTACCATTGCCGCTAGCGACATCTACAAAAAGCTTTGCCTGATACACCCCATTGAAATTGGGGAAGATTGTTTTACGTTAATCATTAAATAGTTTAGATCCATCCGATATAATTATTAGACAATTATTTACATTTTTAAATCCTGTAATTTATCTATAATAAAGTACCTGATCATAATAAAGTACCTAATCGTATAAATAGCGCTCTGTTTTATTTTACTACTGTCATTATTCTAAGGGTTTATTTCATACATGAATTCAGTCCTTCGCGCCATTTTGCGTGGACATGTCAAGTGCAAGTTTTTGTTTTGTAAATTAATTTACTGTGGATATTATTGGTCAAAAGTGATGTTGTTTTGTTTAATAATGTGCTACAATGTAAATAATTATGGAAAACGATAAATTGGACTTTAAATATTTGGGCACAAGTTGCAGTTTATTTTATGCGGTTTTCCCGCGCTGTCGACTCCCATATTTTACCCGACGTGTTTGAGCTTTGGTACCGCGAGTGACTCCAAGAAAAGCATCAAATTCTGCAGCATCTGGAATAATTAACTCATGAATAAGAAAGATATATTACGTCAGACTTGGCTGTATGGGCTAGACCCTTTGCCTTCCCTATCGATATACGATATCCATCGGGAGAAGAAAAAAAAAAAAAACGTCATGAATTTTAACCATATATATTTATTGTTGCATAAAATTGTACTTTAATGCTGAGGTAAAACAGATGTAGATATTAAATATAAAAAAACACAGATAATAATTATGATTATTGAATTATATTTAGTTGAGGCACGCTGCAACAAAGTTGGGGCCTGGTTTTGGGCAATCTCTTTTACTTAGCAATTTTGTCTAGTTCTATGTATTCCAATAGCTACTTTACGATCTGTATTTCTTCGAATATTAAAATTTAATTAAAAATCCTATCCACAGCGTTAATTAACATAATTCATTCAACAAACTAAAATTTCATTTCATAATAGCTTCATAATTTGATTATACCAATGCAAGAAGAAGCACCAACTTAAAAAAAAACCATTTCTGTTTTATCGACTCTGTCTAACTTATGTATTTGTATACTAGTGTAAAAGAGAAGCAATGTTACATTTATCAATGAATGAGTACTTATCATAGCCATACTAAAATATGGACCGACCTAACAATACAATTTATATTCTTTCGAACGCTGGCCCTAAGATAGAGTTGAGAGTCAATTGCCATTGTCTTGCTGATTGTATTTTTTTTCTAAATCTGTGAATGCCTCAAAAAATTATGTATGGTCTCCTGGGAACGTTTTCTTGTAACTATAACGGATATATATGCCCTTATTGAGCCGTCTCAAAAATCCTCCCTGTATGGATAATTTTCCTGTTTAGGGGATCTGACATGACTCTCATGATGACAAAGATATATTATATAATAATATAAGATTTCTATCTTTGGGCCAGTTAGAGACGAGAATCTGTAACAAGGTGTTGGCCTCCTAACATAAATAGCATTTGCTGCACGTAACAACGGGCAGGGCGTGTGGAACATTTATTATAGATTAATTAGTCAGGGCGTGGCGAGTGTGTAGGTCAAATTCTCCAGAAATATATTCTGGAAGACCAATATCCAGCAGTGGAGCAAGACCTCTATATACTAAGCGATTTAATGATGATGATGAATATATAAATAATTAAAATAATAAACCTCTTTTATAGTACTGAAAAGACAAAAAGATGCCTTCGAGGCAACAGTGGTACTTACCGAACAAAAGCGTTCATCTTTCGGAAGTGTTGAACGATGCCTGAGTTGGTTGGGAAACACAAGCTTGTACGTGCGTCATGAAAAAATGGCATCAATATATCTGTGGTGTCAAGGAAAAAGGGGATAAGTACAAAACTTGAACTTTTCACTAGAGGCAAATTAAGAAAACAACTCATTTTTATAATTGGAAAATTGTAATTTAGGTACGAGTCCACTCAACTCTCTCTACTTATTTATACCGCCTCCGTGGTCTAGTGGTTGCCGTGAACTCGGGAGGTCGTGGGTTCGATTCCCACCGGGGGCAAGTTGTACATTGTATAATTTGTCTCGGTCTGGGTGTTTATATGTATAATATGTATATAATAGATTTTTATAATTTTAACGGGTCTTTACGCGATTTACCTTTTAAAAAGTTTAATATGTATATATTTACAAAAAAAAAAAAGTATAATATGTAGTTTATCAACCATCTAGTTTCCGTAACACAAGCCTAGTAGCTTACCACTGAAACTAGATGGCGCTGTGTGAGCTGTCTGGAAATATTTATTTATTATTTATTTATACATTTTAATGTTACGACTAGCCCCTTTATGTACGTAGGGGTGTAAAATAAACTGTACAGTTTATAGACAGATGAGTCTTATTGCATTGACGCATATCAATGTTTAGAACCAATAGGTACAAAAATCTATTTTTTAAATGTTTCGACTCATCTCCTTTTTTTTTGACATCATAGATATATGTTTAGCGGGCGACTCTGAGGTGCACCTTGTCTTTCTAGGGATATATATATATGTCTTGGGTTATAAAAGTTCTAATTTTGGCGAGAGGTGAGTACATATACAGTTAGGTGAGTTTACTGTAATACTCGTATTGATGATAGCTTTAATATCTACCACATCCTCTATCTATTATCTACCTACAGTTCTAAAATAGTATTCATGAAAATGTTCCGTATTATGCTGTTATAATTTTACGTTTTAAAACAAACACATTCAACCCAATAGTATTACATGTACTATAAATGAGAACGCCCATTTCTTAGAAAAATACACTCTAAAAATCTTGTGATTTTGTTTTTATTTGATAGTAAATGTAATATTGTGTTTTGTAATCTGTAATAAATATTATTTATTTTACATAACGTCAAAACTTTTTTTTTATGTTTATAGCTAATAGTGACGATCCCGCCGATATAGTCAAATATTTATTACACTTTGAAATCATGTGATTTTTTTATTATAAAGTACCAAATCGTAGAAATAGTGCTTTGTATATAATAACTACAGACTGCCTCCATGGATTTAAACTCGGAGGTACTGGGTTCGATTCCTGGTGGGAAAACAATATTTGTAGTAAGTGTATTACCCGTTTACGTAGTGTATGTATATAATTAGTTATGTAGTGTATGTAAGAATATAATTATTTATGTTAATGTAATATGAATTATTTAAGTATTATTATTTTTATTATGTTTATCGTATATTTTATTTAACTAGTACTAATAAATGTTTTTTTTTTGTGATTTTTATTAACTTAAACTTTGATTTCTTGTCCCGAAGGTTGATGGTAAGAAAATGCCAAGCAGCATTAAATACGCCATTTGTATTAAACAATAACGTTTTAATAAAAATATGAAAATATTTATAAATTTAAATAAATAAATAAATATAAAAAACGGAATATTTCTTGAGTTTGGTACGCTAGATACATCGACGACCTTGCCACTTGTCATGATTGACATATAGTAAAGTTGGCAAAATTAATAATAAAAAACTATTGAATTATATTTTGTTGAGGCAAATATCTTTTACAACTCTAAGCCCATGGAGTCGAACAAACAAAAAAAATTAAAATGACTTCGCACCAATAAAACAGTTGATTTATTCCAAGTTACAGGGTTGGTCCCTTAGTATACGTTTGTCTATAAATAGTTTCATCATCAGAAGTTACAGAGGTAATAAAATTTATCGCTATTATTAAAAATAATAATTACTCCCGTACCGAAACACTGGATCCAGCAGGCAAAAGTGCCTTATGCGGGATCCAGCAATTGCAGTCCTTAGATGAGATAATCTGGCGAAAAAACTGCCGAAGACACCTTTGTACAGATCAGAGAAAACTTTATATTTATATAAAGTTATAGTTTTAAAGTTACCCCGGACAGTCTACCCGCACCAGTGTCAATGCGGAGAACCAGTCGATCATCCCGGACACTATAGGCTTTCTTGTGCTAGAAGTGCTCCGAAGGGCTGGTGTACCCTCAATCTTGAACCCTCGGGGATTGTACGGAGCGATGTCAAGAAACCCGACGGAATAACTGTTGAGCTGTGGAAAATTAGCAGGTCTCTGGTGTGGGATGCGACGTGTGTAGACACATTAGTTCCATCTCACATCCAGGCGACCTCGTTGGGTGAGGCGGTATTTTCTGCTGAGAACTTCAAATTGCGCAAACACGCCAACCTTGAAAGAAAAATATTTTATTTGTCACATTAGCAAAAAAAGTAAACTTAAAATTAAAAGTGTGTGGTGACAAATAGGGAATCAGCAGGAAAGAGTCACAGCGCTGATTTTCAGCTAATCCCTTAAAATACATAGGTATATAATTACACAATACCGTCATTATAGTATTATATATATCATACATATATACATATACACACATACTCGTATATACAAGTGAATAGAGCAAATCACACAAAATATAATGAACCATAAAATAATGAGTAGATATGCTGCTACAGTAGCAGTTGCGATGCCAACAAATACATTTTATATTTATTTTAAAAGCCACCACCGACCTTGTTACCGGTTACGAATTTGCCCCGTTTGGGGTCGAGACGATGGGCCCATGGGGACCTTCAGCAGCAAGGCGACTGGCCAAGGAATTTTCAAAGCGGCTCACGGAAAGGTCTGGAGACATGAAGGTTGGCAATTATTTCTGCCAACGTATTAGCCTCACTATGCAGAGGGGAAATGTTGCCAGTCTCCTTGGGACTATCTCGGATGGAACATCTAGAGGATATTTTTCATTTATACGAGAAGTTTATTTATTTTATTTTATTTTAAAAACTTTATTGCACAATAGTACAAAAGGCGAAGCTTAATGCCGTTAGGCATTCTCTGACAGTCGACCTTTGGGACAAGAGAGAGATCAAAAAATAATGTAGGAGTAGGTGCAAAAATAATTATATAAAGAGAATAAGTTAACTTGACGTAACCTAATATATAATACATATTATAAATATATATATACTGATAAACATACACATTATTACATACAGTTTAGTAGTAGCTTTTAATTTATATTTGAGGATTTGGCCATAAAATAAGTTAATAAGTTAAATATTTATATTTACACCCGTAGTATTAAAATTTATAATTATTGCCAGTTTTCACTTAGTAAAATACATTTTCAATACATATGTCGCAAAAACAAAGACAAAATTAATGGCCCGCACTAATTAAAAAGGTCATAAGTGTAATTTATGTATTTTTCTCACTAAATGTGCTAAAGCTATTGACTTATGTAATAACTGGGCATTTATTTATTTAAACCTAATTGCACAAGGTACAAAGGCGGACCTAATGTCGCTAGACATTCTATGACGGTCAAACCTTCGGGACAACGAGAGCAGTAAGTACATAAGGTAGGTGCAATACTAAATAAACTTAAAGAGTTTTATTGCAAATAACATATACATACTTATTAATAATTACATATTAATACATACATATAACCTACATAAATAAAATATTAACAATACAATATAATATATACACAATACTATACCTACTAATGATAAATCACAGTCTGATTAAGACTAAGCTAAAACAAAAGGAGGAACATGGAAAATTTATTATCATCAAATAATTGTATACACACTACTATACCTACTAATGATAAATCACAGTCTGATTAAGACTAAGCTAAAACAAAAGGAGGAACATGGAAAATTTATTATCATCAAATAATTGTATACACACACACAACTGCGCACGCACTTATACATACACACGCGCATCTATACACTAACACACTTTCTCAAAAAGCAAAGAAAGAACTTGGTACGGAGTTAGTTATTGTATTTTTGGTTCATTCGTTACTTACGTAATTTTGTTTAATTAAATTGGCAACAATTGGAGTTTTAAAATTGTTTATTGGAAATTTAAATTAATAATAATTAATAAAAACAATAATTATATTATTATAAAACGTTTCGGTGCTCAAAGAGCCAAAACAGGGGACAGAGACTTTCTGCCGGCTGCTTTATCCAAATTTTGCAATATGTTAGCCACATTGCTAGAAAAGGTGCCGATAATAATAATAATCTATTAGTGAGAACTTTTTAATGACACTTTGTTTCTAATTCTTTTTTAACGTATTTTTTTATTGTATTGTCGATAGTTCTCCATAGAATAAATAAATAAATAATTTGGAAAAGCTCTTAGTAACAGAAAAAGTAGACGATAAATTAACAAGAAGAAGAAGCCCCAAATGATGGTTCATCTAAACATCCCAGTACAAAAGCCATCCACTGCCCACAACCACTGGAAATGAATGAATGTAATCAACCGGAGTCATGACTGACATCAGTCCCCAACACTATGCCAGCTTGAGTGGACATGACGGCAATTCAAGCCTGATCCCGAAACGTGTGGATACACTTTACTGGATTTATCGGCACGAACGGTGGATACTTTCCACCCAGCAGACTGGAAAAATTACCACCATCAGTTTTCCTATCACCTCGTTGAAAGTATGTGCCATTTGCAATGATGTCAAATGCCAATTTTTACTTTTAAGGAGAACTAATATTGTAAGCTTGCCATGGTGATATTTATAAAACAACAAGTAGGTGGTAGGTGGACTGATAGTGGTAATTTGCTAAATCTGCCGGGGCGGGAAGTATCCACCATTAGTGCCGATAAACTCAGTAAAGTGATAGACGCCAGGTGATTAGTAGTTAGCTTGTCACTTTGGTTATTTCAGCCAATGACGCCTTATTGGCATAGCTTAAACATGTTTAAAGATAATCAGCCTATGTGTAATATGCCGTAAGTCATTTACCTATAATTGTTATTAAAACACGACATTATCTCGTTTTAATGGTAGTGTTAGAGACGACGCCAGTTAAATATTATATAAGTCAATGACTAAAGCTCTGACGACAGCTGCCTCGGCCGCAGCGATAACCACAATTCGCTTCGAAAAAGCCTGATTTCAGTATTATCCACTAAAATTTTCAATTTAAATTAACCATAGTTAAAGCTGTTTTTTATTAATATTTTTTTATTTATTTAACCGTTCTATACACAATTTAACTTAATTGTAAATCGCTTAAAGAAACAATTTCAATTTTGACGTTTTATTTTTCTACCGAAGATTTTTGTTTTATACTAGCATGACATGTGATGATAAGTGGCGTGCAAGGTCCATTAATGTTAGCAACTGGAATTAGACACTTATTACTGACACCAGTCCCTAACTCTATGCCGGCTTAACTGGGCATGACGGCAATTCCCTGTATGGTATCCCTGTATGGTATCCTAAACAATCCTAAAACTCCTCTATATCTAAAATCACGCTTCGAGTACTTATGCGACACACACAGTCTTACCCTTCGTTCTACTTTTAATAACCAACCTAAAATCCCTTCCCACTCCTCTAGCAGATATTCAGATTCCTTCACTGTGTCGGCGGCCCGCCAGTGGAACACGTTACTGCTGGCTATCAGACAAGCACCTTCTGCCAATGTTTTTAAAAGTCAAGTAACGACATTATTTTTAAATAAACAGGAAATAACCTCATCAAGATGATAATATAGATATTTTGGCATAATTATATTTTGTGTATGTAGTATATAATATTTAAAGTGTGTAGTATATGTAGATCGTTTTATATGTAGTATATGTATGTACCAAATTAAGTAAGTATTGTGTATTATATTTATTTGCACCCTGCCCATGATTTCTCACTTTCCCAAAGGTCAGTTGTTAGAAAATGCCTAACCGGCATTAAACTCGCCTATGTACACAAATTTTAAGTTTTGTGCAATAAAGTATTTAAATAAATAAATAAATAAATTCAAGCCTGATCCCGAAACGTGTGGACACACTTCACTGGGTTTATCGGCACAAAGCGTGGATACTTCCCCGCCCCGGCAGACTGGGAAAATTACCACTATCAGTCCGCCTACCACCTATTTGTTGTTCTCGTATAAAGTATGTGCCATTTGCAATCATGTCAAATGCCAATTTTTACTTTCAAGGAGAACTAATATTGTAAGCTTGCTACGGAAACATTTACATAAAAATGATTCCGCTTGAAAAAAGACTTACCCTCAATAATGATGATTTCTGGAGATAATATTAAACATATGCAGCTTTCTTGTAAATTTTAATTTAATTTTATCGGATATAAATATTTTGTACTATTGTTGATTAATAAATAAATTAGATAGGTATGTATATAGGTGTAGGTATAAGCATGTACCTACCTAATAGTATTTAAAATAGATTTAACCCAGACTCCGAACATCTGTTAAAATTCCGGTTAACGCATCTTCGCGCAACAATAATAAATATTTAACACCGACCGCTGCCTATTGCGTGCACGTGAATACAAGTATGTGTTTTATTACCACTGACGTAATATTATAATAGACATCCGGTGTTTTAATGACGTTGACTAAAATAATAATAATAATAAACATCAACCTGTACATATACAAACAATAGCAAAAAACTACAATCCTTAATGCGGCAGGGAAACTTGCTGATTTGAAAGGTCAATAAAAGAAAAAGTACTTCACTATATTTTTTTTTTATCGTATAGACATTCTGAATTTTTGTTCTAAGTGGTTTCAAAAATGACATCGGGCAAATGGCGGCCCTCAATAGCGATACACTGATCTACCCTACTTTAGAAGTTTCGTACCTCTCTTTTGAGCATATTAACGGAAATGTTGGCGATGGATGTTGTCAGTGTAAACCATAGAAGTAGGAATATTAAAATAGCGCGTCATTTATTACTCTATGGTGTAAACAATGGATTTGAGATGTCCCCATAAAGTCCCCGTATAGTCGGAAAGTTTGTTGTTAAAGAAGGACCATGCTCATTTGGCTTAGGCCCATGAGCATCATTAGATTGACCGGCTTAATTCCGAGATTATTTAAGAATTCACAACAACAATAATGACAAAAATAGTATTAAAAATATATTAATTTTTTTTTATTTTTTTATTTTGGAAACAAAAAGTCACATAAAGTATACATGAAACAGATTAAACCAAAATTCGACCTAGAGTTCCAATAATTAACAATTTTGCTAACACATCGTCTCCACCAAATCATTAAAAAATATATATATATAAATCAAGAAATATATTGATAGTAAGGATGGAGAAGATACGAAAGCGATATTATAAATAAAAATGACAGATTTAAAAGAAGTAAAGTAAAGTATAATCACGACGTCCGTGTCCCTTTCGGGGTGGTCAGAAATCACGCTTATTTATAAATAAGCGGATTCACATTTAGCCAACTTTACTATAGGCCAATCATGACAACTGGCAAGCTCGTCGATGTCTCCAGCGTACCAAACTCGAGAAATATCATAAATAAATTAAATATTAATTAAATGTATTCATTAATAAATATTTTCGTGTCCCGACCAGGAATCGAACCTGGTACCTCCGAGTCTAAATCCACGGACTTAACCGCTAGACCACGGAGGCAGTTCACGGAGGAGATTTAAAAGAAAAACAGTTTTAATAGGTAAATAAGTAAAATTACCACAACTCAAATATCAAGTAATACTATACAGTTACAAAGAGTGTATCAGAAGTCGTTTCTTAAAGATTACATATGAATTACTTAACAAATCGATATCAAACAACTTGCTATTATAAAGTGTACATGCACGACGCAGAAAAATATTTTGAGCATACCTTGTTTTAGAGCGAGGTACAGAAAACAAATCCCTATTACGTGTTGTCCTAGCAGGTACCCTAAAGTAAATATTGTGTTCTTTAAACCAAATATACCACGATGAGTGTTCTAAAGAGCTCAATAGCCTATCAAGAACACGCTCAGATATTTATAAAAACCAGATTCATACTATTCCTAAATAAAAGCCTTTTTAATTTCAATTTTATAAAGTAAATGAACTATAAACAAAAATAAAATTTAAGAATAAAACTATGGTTATCCGATCTGCGTTCCCCCGTTGAACGGCGACAATGACCCTTTAAACAAAATATTCTCTACTCAAAGGGTAACCCGCTAGAGCCTCCGCGGACCACGGAGCCATTGCTTCGATTGCAAATGGGATGAAGTGGTGATTAATGATGATCTCACGTACTTGTTGCGTTTAAGGCGTGCGGCTGACTCTGCAGCGGCCCCGGGTTTCTTATGGCTGGATGTCACATGTGACGGACAGAGTGTATCAACAGTGCACGGCCTGTTTTGTATGGAATCAACGACATGCCATCCAGACGCCTACAATCAGACCTAACTATCCCCGATGGTTCGAGGATGCAGGTGATAGCAGATGTGCTGTGATGACAGGATGTCTTTAGTTGCATGGTGTCTTGAGATCAGTGGCGGATTTACCAGTAGGCTGAGTAGGCTGCAGCCTAGGGCGGCAGATTACAGGGGGCGGCAAATATGGCCCAATTTTTTTTTTTTATCTTACAGCAATTAAAAAAACATTAATTATACAACGATATATTTATTATACAACAAAGAAAAGAGTGTCATTTTTTAATATTTTAGTAATGCACAGTATACTGAAAATACTCTTACGTCCGTAATCCGTATTCTTATTCTTATTATTCTTAGTGTATCACCGTACATTCCCACCGGAATTTGGTTAAGTCAATATAATTTAAACAAAATATATATTTAACGTTAAAATATCTATCTTGCCTGGAGAGTGCAATGTGAAGACTGGTGTCATAGGAACATCAATACAATAACAAAAAATATACCTAGGTACCTATATTAAATATAAATATTTACCTACCTTAGGTAAATAAATACGAATATTATACGGATTATATTTACCATAAAAATAATCTAGAAACTGACACAACTATCCCCTAGTTAATAACGGGAACTTATGTAATAAGGACAATAGAACACAAATCATAAAGTTGCAATTTCAGAATAAATGTACATATTATATAATATGATTGTGAACTAAACTAGCGTATTGAATTTCAATGGTCAGTAGAGGCGGCAAAAAATTAATAGCCTCCTAGCGGCAAATTTGTAAATCCGCCACTGCTTGAGATCCTGCCGGTACATCCGGCACTTTTTTGGCAGCATAAAGCATTGTGGCAATAATGAAAATTGATTATTCGAGTAACTTGCAGACTATAACGGGTGAGTCGAGATTTTAATGGATTCGTGAATGGTCTCGAAATTCATGAGGGAACCGAAATTTTACGGTGTTATCCCGTTGACCTGAATAGCTGGCCAAACATTGGGTCGTAAAATCCTAGGGCGTAATTTACGGACGTTACGTAATGGTGTTAAACGGGACATGTCATATGCGTACGTGATGATGTACCAACCTCGTAAACAAAAGCTTACTCATACTGAGAAAAATGGATATTTAAGTGACTAATTGAAATTCGTCGGTTGTTTTATTTTATTTTTATACTATACTGTATAACTATCTCTAAAAAATACTATCTAAAATAAATAATTATTGAAATGAAATGCAATAATTTATTTGTCAGAAACATACAGTAGGTACTTGTAGGTACAGGGATGTAATTTATTATATGTAATTATATCAGATGCTTAGCTATTTCTGGCATACAAATATTTATTTATTTAGTCACATGACTTTGTCGAGCTTAGTGTCTAGGTATTCTTTTGTCAAATAAAAACATTTATTAACCAGCATTTGTTTGACTCTTAATTTAAATAGTTTTAGTGGCAGCTCCCTTATAGTAACTGGAAGCTTATTAAATATCTTTGTTGCCATTGCATAATAATTTCGGCTATATTGAGTACTTTTATGCGCTGGAATAATTATTCTACTAGGATAATTGCAATTATCCCCAACAGTTTTAAAAAGTTCCGAGTGGCTTTTTACAAATAAACAACATTCAAGTATATACGAGGGGCGTTCAAAATATTCTCGGTATGTGGATAAAAACAAACAAGTACGAAAAGTTTGATATTTTTATTTTTCAATATACTCCCCCCCTATGTTCATACACTTATAAGATCGATCAATTATTTTTTTTAATCCCTCATAAAAATATTTTTTATCTTTGGTGTAAAAATGCTCCTCCACGGCCGTCTTCAACGCTTCATCGTCAGAAAATTTATTTCCACGCAGATCCTTTTTAAGATTGGGAAACAAAAAGAAGTCGCTTGGGGCTAAGTCCGGACTATAGGGTGGATGAGTAACAGTTTCAAACCCACATTCAACAATAGCTGCCTTGGCAATATGAGCAGTATGGACAGGGGCGTTGTCATGCAGAAGCAGAACACCTTTGGTTAACTTTCCTCGCCTCTTTTCTTTGATCGCATCTCTTAATTGACGTATAACGTTAGCGTAGTACTGCCCTGTGATATTTACACCTTTTTCTTTATAATCGATAAGCAAAACTCCTTCACAATCCCAAAATATTGTGGCCATGACCTTGCCAGCTGACGGGATTACCTTGAACTTCTTGGGATGAGCTGAACCCTTAATGTGCCACTGCATGGACTCCTGTTTGCTCTCTGGGTCATAATGATGAACCCAGGTTTCATCTCCAGTAACTATTTTTTGCAGCACCTCATCGGGATTTTCACCACACAGGTCGATAAAATCTGAACAGCAAGCCACACGCATATCCTTTTGAAGAAGCGTCAGCATTCGCGGAACCCATCTTGCACTTACTTTTGACATATTAAGATGGTCATGTATAATGTCATGTACGGTACCAATAGAGAGATTGGTTACTTGAGCTATAGATTTTACCTTCACTCGGCCGTCTTCCAATATAAGTTTTTCCACTTTATCAATATTTTCTTGTGAGGTAGCCACTACAGGCCGGCCAGGTCTAGGGTCATCTTCAATACTCTCCCTTCCACGCTTAAATTCGCTTGACCATTTTTGAATAGTAGATAAAGAAGGAGCAGACTCACGGTAAACACAATCCATTTCCTCTTTTATGGTTTTTTGATTTTTACCCTGTTTTGTCAAGAATTTTATGACGGATCGGTGCTCTAATTTCGTTAAAATTGTTAATTCGCTCATGGTGTTCATGTTTGTTCGGCAATTGCAGAAAAACAAAAGAACATCTCGGTTCCAATTTTACTTTTTTTTAATGTCAATGGATGAATCTTAGCGGCCAGTAACAAATATATATATAAAAGAGGTTGTAACGTATCAATACCGAGAATATTTTGAACGCCCCTCGTAGATAGAAGGAATAGTCAGTAATTTTGGTTTTATAAATAAAGGACGACAGGAAGTCATAGGAGGTGTGTTACAATTAGCACGAATGCATTGTTTTTGTCCAATAAAGATTATATTTATTTCCACTGCATTGCCCCACAATAATATGCCGTACCTTATATTTGACGCAACATATCGATGGTATGCCTGAAGGGCGGTTTTTTCGTTAGCTACTTTAGTTAATCGCCACAAAGCGTAGGTAGTGTATAATTATACTGCAAGGTGCTGGCAGTGACAAAATAATAACAAAATAGTTTATGTCAATAAAACCTAAGTTTATGGTTATTTAATTTTATTTATTTTATTTGAGTAGTATACGAGTAGTATAATTGTCAAAAGAGCAAATATTTATTATATTTAAGCTTCAGTAGCCTTCAGTATTATGTTAGTCGCAAACATTATTAGTGGATTTCATTATTTACGTCAGATGGTGCGCCATCATAATCATCATCATCATCAGCCTATGTCTCTCCACTGCTGGATGTAGGCCTCCCCCAAGACTCGCCATTTCACACGATCTTTTGCCACCCTCATCCAGCCCCCACCAGCGACCTTTTTCAGGTCATCCGTCCACCTGGCGGGGGGTCTTCCCACTCTGCGTTTTTTTGCGTCTCCACTCCAGAACTCGTCTACTCCAGCGGTCATCGGTTCTGCGACAGACGTGTCCGGCCCATTGCCACTTCAACTTACTAACTTTGAAGGCTATGTCGGTAACTTTGGTTTTATGACGGATGTCTACGTTTCGGACTCTATCCATCAGAGAAATACCGAGCATAGCTCTCTCCATAGCTCGCTGAGCGACCTTAAACTTGTGGACCAGACCCACTGTCAGTGTCCACGTTTCTGCTCAGTACGACAATACTGTAAGAACGCATTGGTTGAAAACTTTCGTTTTCAAACACTGTGGTATGTTTGATAACAGGATGTGGCGTAACTTCCCGAAAGAAAGAAAAGTGCATATATACCGCCTATAATTGTCAAAAGAGCAAATATTTATTATAAGCTTCAGTAGCCCTATTATTTTAGTTAGTCGCAAACATTATTAGTGGATTTCATTATTTACGTCAGATGGTGCGTCATAATTTCAAAATATTCTCAACTTTATAAGCGTTTGACCTTGACAGTGGCCGTGCAAATATCAACTTTAATAGCGTGATATTATTATAATTCTTTATTTATACAGAGAAATTAGTTACAATAATATATACAATAGTAAAATATTTATATAATAAATTACATGATGTGAACAAAATTGACGCTACATATTTCCAATTGTAGTCCACGTTGGAGCCCAAACCAGGAATTTTCGTCTTGTGTCTTGGGCTCCAGCTGCACTAGCTACCCTAGTATATTACAGTTATATATTTCACCTGAATTTCACAATTAACGTATTATAAGTATCATTCGTGAAGTATAAAACAAAAATTTAAAAACTTTAATCTTTATATATAATATTTAAAATTAAAAAAAAAAAAAAAAAATGTGTTAAAACTTTAAGCTAAAACTATTCTAATCTATTGTTAATGCATGCAAAAGCAATAAAAATAATAAATAAAATAAAAAATACAATAAAATAAATAATAAATAAGATAAAATTGCCATCGCCACATGTTAAAATTACAATAAATAAATGGTATCAATATTGTGATTTTATTTTTATTTAAGCTTGCCTAAATCATAATATTTAAAATAGTTTCAGTTTTATAATAGTCCATTGTCAGTAGCCATTCCTTTATTTATATATATAGTTAACGGATTCCACTATATAACGTTTGCGACTGTGTAACAGTAATATTTTGAAATTGAACACATATATAATTATACAATTCTAAAAGAGCCTGGGATAAACAGTAAATGATATATCATAAAAATACATATACTATATATATATATATTGTTTTAGAATAACAAAATAAAAATACTTCTGTGCCTAAACGAAGAAGTACAAGTGTTCATTACCAAGAACGGAATACGGATGAATTATGTTTGAACTCCTAGTCGTTTTTAAAGAGTTTAGGTAAATTTTTGTAATTTTATTTTTTAAATACCTTTATTACACAGTAATATATATTAGAGCTGGTGTTGCAGCGGAACAAGCGCAGATCAGCAAGCGTCGAAAATATGAAACTATTTGCAATAGTTACTTTTTTTCGACGTTTGCTGTAGAAACGATGGGCCCGTGGGGATCGGAACTTAAAGCCTTTTATAAAGAAATTGTTCCAAGGCTCATTGACGTCTCGGGTGACAATAGGGCTGGCAGTTTTTTCTCCCAAAAATTAAGTATCCTAATCCAAAGGGGAAATGTTGTTAGTGTATTGGGCACCATGCCACAAGACAGCGATTTGGAGGAGCTATTTTTTTTGTAAGTATGTATTTTTTTAAATGTATTATTATTAACAACAACCTTTATTATTATTATTATTATTTATTAAGATTATAGTTTAGATTAAAATTAGAATTAGAATTATTGTTTAAGTTAATTATGGGTTTTTTAAATGCCTGAAATAAAATATATTTAATTTAATTTAATTTTAATTATTATTTATTTGAATTTAGTATTATTATATATATATTTATGTTTTATATTATTATTAGATTTAGATTTAGTAGCATTTTAATTATCTATTTTCCTGTTTAAATATTTGCACCTACCTCCCACATACCATGTTCGTAATGTCCCTAAGGTTGACCGAGTAAGAATGTCTAGCAGCATTAGGTCTGCCTTTGTACATAGTGCAAAAAGTTTTAAATAAATAAATAATATTTTTTAGGTTAAATTAAGATTTTTTTATTATACTTATTTATTTATTTATAAGTTCTCCAACAAAATCAACAATATTTAAATTTTTGAGTACATGCATACATAATTAACAGAGTAAATGAGATTTTAATTAAAGGAGAAGACGGCCTGCTCATAATTACC
This sequence comes from Tinea semifulvella, assembly GCA_910589645.1. Taxonomy (NCBI): domain Eukaryota; kingdom Metazoa; phylum Arthropoda; class Insecta; order Lepidoptera; family Tineidae; genus Tinea; species Tinea semifulvella. The sequence goes on from OU342609.1 coordinate 6,755,575, forward strand.
ATTGCGTATAAATTTAAGACTAGGAATGCAATAGATATTATACATTACATAAACAAATTATTTACCTACCTAACAGTTAAATCTATTAAATTAAATTTTAATTCATAAAACTAATACCTACCTAATTACCTAAATAAATGTTACAAATACTTTGTTTTATATTTTATTATATTTTGTTTTATATTGTTTTATTATAGTTTATTTAATATTGTAATTCTTTTATATTGTTTGTATATTGCTTCGAATATATATAGTAAAACTAACATTAGTCTTATCAATAAAAATATTGAAACTATTGTTTTTTTTTTTTATCATTGCACAAACAAAACAAAAATAGCCCAAAATGGATGATGTTCTTTGTTCGAAATGAGTCAGTTGACACAATACGTTATAATATTTATGTAAATACTGCTATTGTCCATTTACAGCGTGATGACAACATCGCAGATGCAAAACCGACTGCTTAACATAACCATTTTGCATAATCCCTATTATATGTTAAGTGACGTAATCCAAAATATTAATCTTAATTAGATCAGGTTTATTTTAGAGTAAACTTTATTTTTAAATAAAAAATATATAAAAACTAAAATAAAAATACTACTTTAAATATAAATCGTGTTCGCGCGGTATGGTGGCAAGAACGCTATGCTGATTCTCTGAGCGAGGAAAGAAAGTCAAAGTCAAAATATCTTTATTCACGTAAACCTATTACAGGCATTTATGAAACGTCATTAATTTAATTATTTTGAATGATTCTACTCCTGCTAGTAGAAGACTAAGCAGCAAAGTGGTCCAATAAGTAAGCTGTTAGCAGAATAATAATAATAATAATAATAAATTCTTTATTGTACAAAGCCAAAACAAGTGCAGGTACATAGGCGACCTTAATGCCGTAAATGCATTTTCTACCAACTAACCTTTGTGACTGAGAGCTGTAATAAGCGGGTGCAGAAGAAATTAGAAGACCAGCAGCTTCGCAGATTCCAGTGACCGGTTAATGTTTAATCTGACTGAGAAAGAAATCTGCAAGGAAAACTCAGCTATATCAGATTTACAAAATAAAACATATAACTGCACCACAACGATCAAATAATAACCTTTTAAATATAGTTATCAGTACCTATGAGATTACAATACCTGGTACAGTAGTAACCCACCAGACAGACAAGTCAGAATTAAGATAGACTATATGCCTATGTGCAACCCGAAAGTCGACAAAACCAGACCTCTTGTCACCAGAGCAGATAATTAGACGTGGATTAATGTTTTAAAAAAAATGATTTAGCGCTTGAACCCAACGGCCTAAAGTCTCTACAGCAGAATAGCCCAAAATGAAGAATGTTATTTACTAAATAAAACTCGTCTTAAGCCAAACAAAATATTTTACATACATACATACATACATATCTTCACGCCAATTCCCTTGCGGGGTAGGCAGAGACAATTGAGCGCCACTTGCCACGATCACGACATACCTCTTTCGCTTCTTCGACATTCATCAACCTTCTCATACATACCCGTTTGTTTCGATGGCTTTTAAATGCACCTTCAGCTATTGTTTTATTTATTTGATCGTGATAGGTAAGTCTTGGTCTGCCAGGGCCTCTTTTACCCACGACTTTCGCATTATATATCTGGTTCGTCAATCTCTCTTCACTCATCCTTTCAACATGTCCGAACCATCGGAGCATGCCTTTTCTTATTTTTGTCCCTATGCTTTCTTTAATACCTACCCTTTTGCGTATTTCGTCATTACGTATGCGGTCCGTCAAAGTGCGTATTCTGACATATCCACGTTTCGCTTCCATACATTAGTGTTGGTACTAGCATTGCCTTGTGTATGGCGAGTCGAGCTTTGTCACTGACATTCCTACTGGCGATCAGGGATTCCAGGGCACCGTTAATACTATTTCCCGCATTCACTCTTCTTTCAATATCCCTATCATACTTCCCATCCGCAGTGAAAACACTGCCCAAATATATAATTTAATTTACTTGTTCTAGAGTTTTATCGTCAATCTTTATCGTCACGGTTGTCATCCTTCTTCTTTCAAACACTAGTTTGGTTTTTCTCGCATTCAAACGGAACAAATATTTTATAGTGCATAATTTCGCGTCGACAGTTGTTGTGGAATAATTAGATAGATTCTAAATGTATTATAATAAGACGTCTTCATGACTTTGATTGTCATGGAGACGTCGACAATTCGATCAAAATTTGTAAAAGCTTGAAGTTGTATTTTTAACATTCTATTTTATTTACCACAGTTATTGTTCATTTCGGCCTTTATTTCTCCACAACAGTGGTGATCTCATAATACGCACAATTTCACAAATAAATATGACAGTACTATAAACAGATGACACATTGATTGACGTTTATTATTTTTGGAAATAGTATATATGTCACCCATACTTTATAACCTATTAGATTTCGACCCGGCTTTGCCCGTTACTACCGAAAGCTTTGTTTGCATATATTTGTAATATTACTTCGATATATTCATTTTGGCTCGGTTGTAAGAACGCCTTTCTTAACATCGTAAAGAAAGGGGTTCGAAGCCCAGCATGTACCAATGAGAAATACCACCGTTCCCGTGCCTCGGAGAGGACGTTCAGCCGTCGGTTCAACTAATACCAACTTGTGGACTCGTTAAGAAATTGTCATTAAAAATTGACATTGGATCCTCGCCAACCCGTCTGTTAAGTGTGGCGAGTGTAGGCCAAATTCTCCAGATAGTTCTGGAACACCCATATCCAAGGTCTAGGACGCTGTGTTCTAGTTCTGTTATGAAAAAAATAATCATTTACATTATTTAAATGTTATATTTAGATCAAGATTTACTTACTTTTAATCCATTTTATATTTATATCTTATTTATTTTTATTATATTATATACCATTTTAACATTAAAAAAAAATGCTTTTAAGTTTTTGCTGTTATCTCCCTAATTTTTCAACATTAGCGACCATGACTATTATTTACCAAAGGCGTCAGCTGAAAATCAGTGCTGGAGCTGAAGCCGCAAATTATACTGAGCTGATTTCCTATTTGTTGCTACTACTTGAATTTTTGCTAAATGTAGCTGCAATACACCAGCTATTACTAACCTAAACTGTAAAATCTTGTTTCGTGATGACAATAAAAATATTTTCTTTCCTTATTTCTTTGAATCCAATTGTTTTTTTTTTGGAGTTTCTCCAAATCAGATAATTAACAGGTCACTAAAATCTGCTTAGCTGCTGATCTTCTGATAACAGCTTACTCTATGGCCCACTTTGCTGCTTAGTCTTCCGCCAGCAGAAGTAGAATCATTATTAACTCAATTAATTGACATACATACTCGAAGGTAAAATTAAAATACATAAAACAAATATGTAATGCTTTGTTTGCAAGTTAAGTGATAGACTATACCAATATTTACCTGCGATCCCGTCAAACGTCAAGGCATTGCAGAGCAGAATGATTGCCAGTTACAGTAGCGAGGACGGCCGAAGACGGGAACATAGCCGCAGCAATATTTTGAGAAAATCAAAGACATGCGATTGAAGCTTCTGCGAGTCAAACTGAAAAACAGCGCGAGGGTTGTAATTTGATGGAATAACAACAGACAGACAAACCGTTTTTCACATTTATAATATTAAGTATGTATGGATTTATGCGTTACGTCCTACACTATTGTGTTCATTTTGTATAATTTATAATACCTTTAATTTGTTAATTGATATTTCTAACACAACATTAATAAATTAAAAACATACAAGACGCTATTAACATGCCAAATTGGTAATGATTTAAATTTAATGACATTTATTAGTGTAGGCTTGAGGATAACCTAATTCAGTGCCTAATATCGAAATGGGAACTAATGTTATATTTGGAACTTCAAATATAATATTATTTTATTTTATATTAAAAAAAAAACAACTTTATATTCGTAGGTACTTTATGCCAAATTTCGGAAATGTACATTTGCGTCTACAAATAATCAATAAATTATTCGAAAAAAATATATTCATAATATAAAATTAAAATTAAAATCTATATATATATAAATGAATGTCTGTGTGTAAGTATGTTTCCTATGCATTTCAAAACTGCTTGACCATCTTGACTTGACTGCTTGAAACATCGGCGAAGGTTTCTGACATAGTAATACCGGTATCCGATAGGTGGCGCGCATCAGCGCTGATTTGTTGGACAAACCGACCGAGGGTACATTCATTGCCTCACAAAAATTAAGTATCATAATTCAAAGGGCAAATGCTGCTAGTTGCATGGTGCCACAAGACAGCGATTTGGAGGAGCTATTTTTTTTGTAAGTATTTAATTTTTATTTTCTATGTATTATTATTATTGTTTTTTAGGTTAAATTTAGATTTTGTTGTAATATAAGTAGCTTATATAATTTAAGGTTTTGTATGAAATTTTTTTTTTTTTAGTACAAAAAATAATAATAATAAAATAATAATTTAAATAAAATAGAATGGAAATAAAAGTATTAGTAGAATTGGGCTGCAGGATTGTTTTGAGAATCCAGCATTTTGCCTTTAGCTCACGCGAACATTTATTAATAAATTCTATATTGCGACAAAAAATATTGAATGTGATAAGGTTGCAAAGTGTGTCCAAGAATTATGTCATAAATAATTCAATACCACGGGAGGGCCCATCGTAAAATTAATTGCCTAGATGTGCCTTAATTGGGTCGTGACATTGTCCACTTTTCTAAATTACTACGCGTCAAACTATTAAATGGGTATTTTAAACTTGCATAACTGATGCGTAAGGACTAGAGCTTAGAATGTTTTGAGTTTCTCTCTTCGACTCATGACCTGGCAGATCCACTCAAAACAACCTTCTTGCTATTCCTACCCACTACCTCTTCGAACTTTAACGACTCCCGTATGCCTAGTGTGACAGTGAAGTTTCGTAAACGCAACTATAGTAGTAGAGTTTTTTTTACTGAATTTTCGATGTTCATTGCCTGTTATTATAGCCAAACTTGCAATAACACGCAATGTAAAATAAAAAAACGTAACTACAGCAGTTACGTTTTCCGAAACTTGCATTTTACACTAAGCACACTGCTCATATATCACGCTATTAAAGTTGATATTTGCACGGTCGCTGCGAAGGTCGAGTGCTAATAGAATTGAGAATTGAATAATATTTTGTAATTATGACGCAAGCTCTGGTGTAAATGACGAAATTCACTAATAACGTTTGCGACTTAGTAACAGAATAGGGCTGTAGGTACTCATCATCCCTCAGACGATCCACTATCATATGGCCAAGATATTTGAACTTAGAGGCTCACCGCAGCTGTGGCTATATAGGAATATTTCCGAAATTAGGTCTGGTCTTTGTCATATTTAAATATCTTCCGTTTTCTTGACATTATCCAGCATATGACTCACAGGTGCCAATAATGCGACAACTCCTTTAATAATAATAATACTCCTTTGTTTATAGTTAATAAATATTTTCTTTTATTATAAGAATATATTTATTTATTATAAACTTTATTGCACAACGTACAAAGGCGGACCGCTAGACATTCTATACTGGTCAAACCTTTGGGACAACTAAAGCAGTTACGACAAGATAAGGCAAGTGCTATCAAAACTAATAGAAAAATATTAAACTTCAATATATACTAGTGAATAAATACTTATTTACATACTAATACATACACAAATACATACAAATAAAACTACATACATACGTTCTATGAATATACATAAATATAATATACCTACTATATGATGACTATAATAATAATAATACTCCTTTGTTTATAGTTAATACATATTTTCTTTTATTATAAGAATATATTTATTTATTATAAACTTTATTGCACAACGTACAAAGGCGGACCGCTAGACATTATATACTGGTCAAACCTTTGGGACAACTAAAGCAGTTACGACAAGATAAGGCAAGTGCTATCAAAACTAATAGAAAAATATTAAACTTCAATATATACTCGTACTAGTGAATAAATACTTATTTACATACTAATACATACACAAATACATACAAATAAAACTACATACATACGTTCTATGAATATACATAAATATAATATACCTACTATATGATGACTATAATAATAATAATACTCCTTTGTTTATAGTTAATACATATTTTCTTTTATTATAAGAATATATTTATTTATTATAAACTTTATTGCACAACGTACAAAGGCGGACCGCTTGACATTCTATACTGGTCAAACCTTTGGGACAACTAAAGCAGTTACGACAAGATAAGGCAGGTGCTATCAAAACTAATAGAAAAATATTAAACTTCAATATATACTAGTGAATAAATACTTATTTACATACTAATACATACACAAATACATACAAATAAAACTACATACATACGTTCTATGAATATACATAAATATAATATACCTACTATATGATGACTATAATGAGAGAAATAAATTAGCAGAGAGTGTATTAAGCTTATGGTAAATTTAAATAGTGCGCATAGACCAGTTTCTTAAATAGTGTTCTATTTGGAGCTTGACGGATGTCCACTGGTAACTGGTTCCAAAGATGCACAGCAACCACCGCAAACGACTTGGAAACGAATGCGGTGTGATGTGTGGGAAAGGAGAGCGTGGAGTTAGAAGAAGAACGTAAAGTTCTGTCATGAGTGGCACCAAGGAAATTAAATTTCTCTTTTAAATATTCCGGTGTATTAGGCTCATTTAATACTGAGTACAATATGCATATATATATATATAGTACTATTTACTAAGAATTGTTTTACGATCCAAGGCTTATGAAACATGATTAAAAATTAAATTAAATGCGGACACAATACCTTATTTAATTTATTTGTGGCTGTTTTTCCCGGCTTTTCCGTGTAAACGGCAGCACGAAATTAATTTAGTTGAGCATTATTTTGATTTTGCTACGGTATTCATTTAATTTGCAATGTGTAAAATAAAAACATATCTAAAAAAATGCTGAAGCTAACTAACGTATTTAAAAGAAGAAGAAGACAAATTTCTAAGCATTCCATGGGTTCACCATGCGGGTGTCGGGTCCATCGTGTGTGGGTAAGAGATGAGAAGAATGGTGTCTCGGGCTTGCGACCGACAATAGGCTGGTTTAAGAAAAAGAGACCTCCCTTTTTTATTTTATTCCGCGATAATACGCTCACCATCCACCATTCTACTTCTTTCCCGACCCAACCAAATACTGTATGATTCCGTTAATGCCGTCAGTAAGTGATGCAAAGATTTAAAGATTTATTAGATACGAATTAATACCGTATATGTAAGGACGGTGAGACATGTGCCTAACAACTTATTATTTAATTTATAATACATTAATATTGTATATTGTATCGTATCTTCAGTCTATTCTGTCATGTATGTATTGTTTATGCTGTTATTATGTATGTGTATGTAAGTGCTGTATTATCTTAGATTAAAATATTACTTGTTGTTTTTATATGTATATTGTTACTATTAGTGAGAACTTTTTAATGACACTCTGTTTCTAATTCTTTTTTACATAATTTTTTTATTGCTTTGTCGATAGTTCTCCATAGAATAAATAAATAAAAATAAAAAAATAAATGTGTAAATAGCTTTCTAATTACCGTTTTATAATTGCTAATTATTTAAAGTATTAAAATGGATATAGTATGTTATCCTTAAGAGATAGACATATGCTATCGCAAACTCCTTTGTAGACCTATATAAGTTACACAATTCAATATTTTTGTTATATCTAGGGTTTAGGCAGTATTTTCGTTGAAAGCTCCCAGATGGTCTATTTTTTTCCGACACCTCCAACAAATATCGTTAATGTATACAAAAACTTAACAAATTATATACCAAATCTTTTCTCGAGAATCATCTCTCTATCCTTTAGTGAAAACTGCATAAAAATCGGTGCAGTAGTTTTTGAGTTTTTGCGAACAGACTTTGTTTTATAATATGTAGTGATAGTGTTAATTCTCGAGTTTAATATGCTAGAGCAGCGGTTCTCAAACTTTTTTGGTGACGGAACCCTTTTGGAAAGCAAAATACTTGATGGAACCCTACAATAAAACAATGGTTATTAAAAGTGTATTCTTTACTTTATGTTTTGAAGTTAGAGTCGAAAGTCGCTTGTTCACAACTATAGCGTCTAATTCAGAGGCGCCTTTTATCAAAGGGACTGCGCGCTCACAAGTATACGCGCGGTGGACGGAGTCAAAACGTTCGACCAAAGAGAGGTGTTTTGTTTTTTTTTTCTAAATTCTTGCGGAACCCCTACAGGGGTATCTTGGAACCCTAGGGTTAGAGACATCGACGAGTTTGCTATTTGTCATGATGGGCCAAAAGTAAAGTTGGCTAAATGTGGTTCCGCTTCTTTGAAAGAGTGGTTTATGATCGCCCTAGTGTGTTCAGCATTTCTGTTAATATACCAAAAAAAACCTGAGAGAAAAATTCAATTTACGTAAAAGTTGGTGGATGATGAATTCTGTACGGTCTACTTAGAAAAGTTAAATACACTTTCACGGGCGTCCTTGAATTATTATTTGAACCTTGCCCTACATTATACCATCTAAATATTTTTATAAGAAATATTCGTCTAAAGATTAAATAACTTTACATATAGAAAGAATCTACTTTAGGGTAGATTATATCTACATATTTTATTAATATATTTATATAAAAACTACACAGATTACATATTAATACATTATTATTATACGGATTAAAAAAAAAACTAAATTAATAATTAAAACAAAACTAAAATTTTAAAACGTTTGTCAGGCTTCAGGAGAAAGGTCTTCTGCTATGTTGCCGGGCGGTGTTTAGGAGCTAACTGAGGCTTAGGATTGATAGTTGTCGCTTGGTGATGCAGTTTTTGCTGAGAGCTTGCACGAAAGGTGATTTTGGGTCGCCGACTCTCGGTCTAAGTTTTGTTTTTTTTTGTTGTTATTGTGCACTGCTGGTGACTGTGGTGTCGCTGTGTTGATTTGTACATATAATTCAATTATTTTTGTTAAGGTTATACTGTTTCCATCTGTAAGTACTTGCGATATTCATTTTTGTTGATTTCTGTAGTTTATTGTTTTTGTCCAATATATATATTTTTAAATTGTACTACTTAGTTTTTGTGTTTTAGTAAACGATGTTACCTACCTTTTGAATGCAATGCTGGTCTGTAAGTAAAATGTTTACTATACTAACTTTTGTAAACATGTTGTTGACTTGCTTAATTAAATAAATTAAATTAAAACATAATTTCTATAAAAATATAAAATACAACAATAAATTTTTAAGGCGTTGTCAAAACAGCTCGTCAACACCTCGGGAGACAAAAGGGCTGGGCAATATTTGGGCCAAAGGATCAGTATTGCCATTCAACGTGGCAATGCTGCCAGTATCCTTGGCACCTTGCCCATTGGCAGCGATTTGGAGCAAATTTATTATTTATAATATTTTTTATTTAGTTTTTTCTTCATTTTAGTTTTTAGTTATATTTTTATTTATTAATTAGGTTTATTTTTATTAATAGTAATTTATGTTTTAAGATGTAAGTTTTTAGTTTAATTAATATGTTATTATTTTTTTAAATCATTGTACCTTATTTTCTTCGAATAAAGCAATTCTAAATACAACTAAAAACTAAAATAAAGAAAAAAAATAATTGAGTGGAGAAACATTCTAATAATACTACTGCTAGTGAGCAATTGTTTGAGCAATGTTCAATCTTAACAATTAGGGTGTGCCTAAATCGTCAGGTCCAAAGGTTATCGCATATTTAGGGCACTCAAGCGTGATACAAGCCCTATTATAACAACACTGGTAGGTAATTAATTTGACGATTCTACTTTGTTTTAGGTCAAATTATTAGTTCACAAGCAGAATAGACGTTAACAACTATCGCCTAAAATACTGCCTCTGCGATCTAGCCTATAGTGCGAGGAGTGATATAGATACAAAAAAAAAATTTAGTTGACATTTCTCGAGTCTGGTTAGTTACAGATATCGACGAGCTTGCCTCTTGTCATGATGTTGGCTAATTATAAATGCGTGGTTTCTAACCACCTCGTAAAGAATACAATTTGTTTGTTCACTAATTTGCTATTTTTCTCTCTCTAAAATTATATATAAATTAGTATATAAAATACTTAGTATTACTTATGGTCGCGCCGCAGCAAAAGCTACCGCCTGCTAGTCTTGTTTGTGAGAACCCTTTACAAGGCTAGCTAATGTGTGTAACTTTAGCCCTTATGTGCTTAGCAATAAGACCTTATGTCAATACTGACCTATAAATGTTTATTATTTATATTAAATTTAAATTAACTTATCATTTAACTATCACCGCTACTTACGCTCTTTTAAGAAGAGTAAAGTTTACGCTGGCAATGTATTTGTATCCAAATAATAATAAATTTAATAATAATTCATCCGATTTTTTATAAATCATTTCTTTAAGTATATATCTTTATTTATAAACTGTTTCTATAAACAGTATGGACTTTGTTGATTATTCAGAGTTGCACCGTGTAGCACCACCCGCATTATTATATTTACCGCTTGTATATATATATTGCATAAATATCTAAGTATTTACAATTTTATTTTTATTATTTATGGGATTCTAGGATATTTGATTTCTGGATCATATCCACCCTTCATCGCACCGCCTTGGCCAATATTCTTTTATAGAATGGTCATGTTAATTTATTTATTTACCGCATCCATTAATGACATCACAGGATTTACAACCGAGTGATTGTCTCCCCGCGGCTTTATAGCCACCGCTTACTCAGAATTGCCTGAGTTATACTGTAGCTTTAACTTAATAGTTAAGGTGAACCGCATCCTTTTATAACATCACAGGATTTACAACCCGGTGATTGTCTCCTTGCGGCTTTATAGCCACCGCTTGCTCAGAATTATCTGAGTTATATTGTAACTTTGACTTTATAGTCAAGGTGAACCGCATCCTTTTATGACATCACAGGATTTACAACCCGGTGATTGTCTCCCCGCGGCTTTATAGCCACCGCTTGCTCAGAATTATCTGAGTTATATTGTAACTTTGACTTTATAGTCAAGGTGAACCGCATCCTTTTATGACATCACAGGATTTACAACCGAGTGATTGTCTCCCCGCGGCTTTATAGCCACCGCTTACTCAGAATTGCCTGAGTTATACTGTAGCTTTAACTTAATAGTTAAGGTGAACCGCATCCTTTTATGACATCACAGGATTTACAACCCGGTGATTGTCTCCCCGCGGCTTTATAGCCACCGCTTACTCAGAATTGCCTGAGTTATACTGTAGCTTTAACTTAATAGTTAAGGTGAACCGCATCCTTTTATGACATCACAGGATTTACAACCCGGTGATTGTCTCCCCGCGGCTTTATAGCCACCGCTTGCTCAGAAGTATCTGAAATATATTGTAACTTTGACTTTATAGTCAAGGTGAACCGCATCCTTTTATGACATCACAGGATTTACAACCCGGTGATTGTCTCCCCGCGGCTTTATAGCCACCGCTTGCTCAGAATTATCTGAGATATATTGTAACTTTGACTTTATAGTCAAGGTGAACCGCATCCTTTTATGACATCACAGGATTTACAACCCGGTGATTGTCTCCCCGCGGCTTTATAGCCACCGCTTGCTCAGAATTATCTGAGATATACTGTAGCTTTGACTCCATAGTTAAAGTGAACCGCATCTTTACCGCTGGCTCAGAATTACCTGGGTTATATTATAGCTTTAACTCTAAAGTTAAAGTGAACCGCATCTTTACCGCTGGCTCAGAATTACCTGGGTTATATTATAGCTTTAACTCTACAGTTAAAGTGAACCGCATCTTTACCGCTGGCTCAGAATTACCTGGGTTATATTATAGCTTTAACTCTAAAGTTAAAGTGAACCGCATCTTTACCGCTGGCTCAGAATTACCTGGGTTATATTATAGCTTTAACTCTACAGTTAAAGTGAACCGCATCTTTACCGCTGGCTCAGAATTACCTGGGTTATATTATAGCTTTAACTCTATAGTTAAAGTGAACCGCATCTTTACCGCTGGCTCAGAATTACCTGGGTTATATTATAGCTTTAACTCTATAGTTAAAGTGAACCGCATCTTTACCGCTGGCTCAGAATTACCTGGGTTATATTATAGCTTTAACTCTATAGTTAAAGTGAACCGCATCTTTACCGCTGGCTCAGAATTACCACTGAGTTGTACTATAGCTTTAACATTATAGTTAAAGTGAACCGCATCTTTACCCGCTGGTCCTTCGAATTTATTCATTTATGTTTTTTTGAACTTTACAACCGCATATGTAGAACGAATTTCTATTCTAACGCTCATGAACTTGACATGTCATGTGATAGTCTGTGCTTTACAACCACAGATTAAATGTTATATGAAAGTATACTTCACCTGTTTAATACCGCTAAAGACCCTGTTCAGCTTGTGAACAGTGGTTCTGATTATCAGGATAACCTTTACTATCGCGAATAGGTTTTTGGAAAATATATGTTCTGGTTACGATGCACCTGTTGCTTGTTTTACTATATAACTTACATAACTGTTGATCTTAGTTACAGTTTCCTTACAAGTCACTCGTTTCTAAAATACCGCTTTCGTTTTTTCATCGTTTTATCATTACCCGCATATAAACAGCCTTATGCTGTACCGCCTTTGTTTATCTATACTAAAGTTTATAGTCTATTTTCCGCTTTATTTATATCTCATACCGCGCGCGATTCAAATTATTATATACTGGTTTTGCAAGCTTCTGTTGGAGCTTTCAAGGTGGGGAGTATGGTCGCGCCGCAGCAAAAGCTACCGCCTGCTAGTCTTGTTTGTGAGAACCCTTTACAAGGCTAGCTAATGTGTGTTGATTCCATGCGCCGTCATTTAGCTAGATGGCGCTACGGTCGACACTTCCGGGGTGAGAGAGCCCTTATACGCGCCGAGCTTGTCATATTTAGTCAGTGTGCTTCGGACTATAGCTCGTGAACGGTGGTGTACCTTGTCTCCTCGGGAAGACCACCACGAAGCTCTCTCAGACCGCGCCGCTCATTATATTTACCCGCATCCGCTGATATGAAGTGAAATTACACCCGCGACATTAAAACCGCACCTGGATCGTCTCGCAGCTGACCAGAAGGCTGATGCTTGGCTATTGGTGTCCTCGTCATTGCTAGTTCAAGTAAGTGGATTCTCTACAGATAATTCTAGTTTTGGAGTAGCTTTGTACTGCTGTGACCCGACCAGGTTTCCCACTGCTGGAGCTATAATCGAAGGCCGCGAACCAGCATCCTATTTTTAAAACCCGCATAACTGCCATACCAACTTAGAAGAGCAGAAAAAGAAGTGTCGATGTTTTTTTTTTATCTAATATTAATATTATATTTGTTAAGCTTTATTTATTTATTAATGTCATTTTTCTATTGAAATTTTTTAGCTCTGTTTATTTTATTGTGGAATTATATTGTGATAAAATTTGTAGTACCATACTATGGTAGGATTTACAGCTTCCGATTAGAGGGTATGTAGGAACCTTATTAATTACAACTATAATAGTCACCTTGGCAGGGATATGACCGCATATCCAACCAGAATATGTTTAACCAGCAGTGTAATTGAGTGTGTGTATGTGCACGTGATGAGAAAGACGAGTGTTATGACCTGGATGAGCATTTTTCAAATTTTGTAAATTAATTTACAAAACAAAAACTTGCACATAAGAAGTCCGCGAGAAATGGCGCGAAGGACTCCGAAACGTATCGTTATTAAGGCCAAGGACCTAATTTACCATTCTGCCAAGGTACATTAAAAATAATATAAAATAAATAAAGCTGCAGTCAACAAAAACATTTCGAACAACCATTGTTACACAAATTGTAATTTAAATGTTTTTTCTTTGTGTTTTTTCTAACGCTAAAACTGACAGTAGGTACCGGCAGTCTGACTATGGGCAATAACTGGTGCATTCATTAATAAACGTCTGCGTTGATATATCAATCAATAGTTCATAAAATCATAACATCAGTTCATTAGCCTGCGCGTACGCAATACGATATCATTCATGAAACATCAATGGGCAGGTCGTTGACCTCAACAAGTAAACTCACTACAGCCGCGGCTGGTAGACGAAATATCTGTCAATCAACTGTCACATTAAAAAAACACAAAGAAAATTAGAATACCTACATTATAGGAAATGTTTTTTTATTACTGTGCAAGTAATTGAGAATTATGATTTAATAATAATTAAAAACTATAAACTAAATTTAATGAAATGTGAAACTATCTATAAATATAAAATGTCCTCTAGAGACGTCCCATCCAAGATAGTCCCAAGGAGACTGGCAACATTTTCTTTCTGTATAGCGAGGCTAATACGTTGGCAGAAATAATTGCTGTAATATACAGATCATAATAGATTCAAATGCAAGGTATTATAAAAAAAAATGATTAAATACGGAGGTATACCGGTCTGGAACGCTTTCCATCTGCTGTGCAACCTTTGCTGGCAGGAGGGAAAAGTACCGGAGGACTGGCAGCAATCAGTCATCGTTCCTTTATACAAAGGTAAAGGATCTAGATTGGACTGTGCCAACTACCGAGCGATTAGTTTGATCAGTTTGGCGAGCAAAATGTATGGCAAGATTCTCACGAAACGACTGCAAGAGAAGACTGAAGATCTTTTATGGGAGGCACAAGGAGGCTTTAGACCTGGAAGAGGATGTATTGATCAAGTCTTCTCGCTCCGCAATATCACAGAGAAGTTTTTGGCCTTAAACCAGAAGGTTTTCTGTGCTTTTGTGGATTTGGAGAAGGCTTTTGATAGAGTTGTAAGAAAGAAGCTTTGGGACATATTGCCGGAGTATGGAGTGGAGGACAAACTGCTACAGGCTATACAATCCCTGTACAAGGGCTGTAAAGCTTGTGTGCGGGTGGAAGGAGGTATGTCGCCTTGCTTTGAATCCCAAATGGGCGTCAAACAGGGCTGTGTGCTTTCGGCCAGATTATTCACTCTATATCTCGACAAATGCCTAAAAAGAGTGAGAGTGAGTGACTGTGGGATAAAGATGAGTGATCTAGTGATGAACTGCCTGCTTTATGCAGATGATGCTGTTCTAATGGCATCGTCCGAACAACAACTGCAATCACTAGTCACGGAAATGAAAGAGGGATGTGCAGAAAAAGGACTCCGTTTGAATGCGAGAAAAACCAAGGTACTAGTGTTTGAAAGAAGAAGGACGACAACCGTGACGATAAAGATTGATGATGAAACTCTAGAACAAGTCATCATCATCATCATCATCAGCCTGTATCTCTCCACTGCTGGATGTAGGCCTCCCCTAAGGCTCGCCACTTAACGCGATCTTTCGCTACCCTCATCCAACCCCCACCAGCGACCTTCTTTAGGTCATCTGTCCATCTGGCGGGGGGTCGTCCCACTCTGCGTCTTCCCGTACGTGGTCTCCACTCTAGAACCCGTTTGCCCCATCGATCGTCGGTTCTGCGGCAGATGTGTCCGGCCCATTGCCACTTCAGCTTGCTAATTTTAAAAGCTATGTCTGTAACTTTCGTTCTCTGACGAATATCAACGTTTCGAATTCTATCCACCAGAGATACACCAAGCATAGCTCTCTCCATGGCTCGCTGAGCGACCTTGAATTTATGGACCAGACCCACTGTTAGTGTCCACGTCTCTGCTCCGTACGACATTACCGGGAGGACGCACTGGTTAAAGACCTTAGTCTTTAAACATTGTGGTATAGACGATGAGAGGATGTGCCGGAGTTTCCCGAATGCCGCCCATCCTAGCTGAATGCGTCTGTCGGCTTCTTTGCTGAAGTTGGCTGCTCCTAATTGGATAGTCTGCCCGAGGTATACGTAATTTTGCACAACTTCGAGAGTGTCGTTTCCTATGCAGATTGGCCTCGGCTTGACATGATCATTGAACATGACTTTCGTCTTGTCTAAGTTCATTTCGAGACCAACCCGCTGGGATGCTACGTTTAAGCCGTTCAGCATTCCGCTAAGATCCTTGAGTGAACTGGCCATAATGACTATGTCATCCGCAAATCGGAGGTGTGAGATGAATTCTCCATTGATGTTTATGCCGCAGTAATTCCAGTCTAGCATTTTAAAAACATCTTCCAACGCGTTCGTGAACAGTTTCGGGGATATGACATCCCCCTGTCGCACGCCTCTGCGCAGTTGGATAGGCCTTGTATGCTGACCCTGTAACTGGACGGTCATAGTCGCAGAACTGTAAAGACATCTCAGCACCTCAACGTATCGATAGTCTATTAGGCATCGCTGCAAGGATTCCAGAACAGCCCAGGTTTCGATTGAGTCGAAGGCTTTCTCATAGTCCACAAACGCCAGACATAGCGGCAGATTATACTCCTCGGTTTTCTGTATTATCTGTCGCAATGTATGAATGTGATCGACCGTACTACAGCCTTTTCGAAACCCAGCCTGCTCCGGGGGCTGGAAATCATCCATTCTCTGAGCGAGTCGATTTGTGACCACCCTTGAAAACAACTTATAGACATGGCTCAGGAGTGATATGGGCCTGTAATTCTTTAAAAGGGAGATGTTACCCTTTTTAAAGAACAGGACCACAACACTCCTGGTCCATGCCTCTGGCGTGGTTCCGTGGTGAATGACGTAGTTAAATAGTCTTGCGAGTTCTTTGATTACTGGTTTCCCGCCTACTCTCAGAAGCTCAGCCGTGACTCCGTCATCACCAGGCGCCTTGTTATTTTTAAGTTGTCCAAGGGCTATATCGATCTCGCCTAGATTGACATCCGGGATATCCTCGGTATAGTGGCGAGTTAAAACAGCTCGTTGGTCGTCGTCCCTGCGGGCTATAGGGCGAGTTGCGTGTGAGGCATATAGGTCTCCATAAAATCTTTCAACTTCGGCAAGGAGCTCTGGTCTCGAGGTAACGGTCCTACCATCTTCGGTTTTAAGCTTCGTCAGGTGGCTACGTCCAAGAGACTGAGAGAATACTTTTGAGCCTTTATTCTTCTCAATGGCCTCTTCAATGAGTTTAGTATTGAAGAGGCGTAGATCCCTTCGTATCAGTCTCTTGACTTGCTTGTTTAGAGCTCTATCTGACGATGCTACCAAAGATAGTTCCCGTCTTCGTTTCATGAGTTCCAGAGTCTCAGTTGAAAGCTTGGATTCCCTGCCAACTCGCTTAGGCTTGAAATATTTAAAGCCCACATCTCGGACGACGCTCACGAAGCTGTCGGCCATCTCGTCAACACTTTCAGTGGTTTCCAATCCGTCGAATCGATTCTGCAGCTCCAATTGGAACTGCTCTGACCCTAACATGGTTTGTGGCAGTGACGGCCTAAGACTGGCCTTCATCATGCGGTACCTCTCAAGCTTGTAGTTTATATTCAGGGAGCCTCTTACAAGGCGGTGATCACTACCGGTATTAAACCTGTGAATCACAGAGACATCCCTGAATATACGCCTTTTGTCCGTCATGATGAAGTCAATCTCATTTTTTGTATTGCCGTCAGGGCTTTGCCAGGTCCACTTTCTTTGGGGCTTCTTCTTGAAATAAGAGTTCATCAAGTGAAGCCCCTGCATTTCGAGGAAGTTGACCAGCATTTGCCCCCTGCGGTTTCTCTGCCCAAATCCATGTGGTCCCACTTTCGATTCGACGCCGTCGCGTACTCCCACTTTAGCATTGAAATCTCCCATAACAACGGTGAAGTGTGTTTTGGCGGAATTATGAAGAGCCTTGGTGACATCCTCATAAAACGCTTCAACAACTTCATCCGAGTATGTTGAAGTGGGCGCGTAAACCTGTATAACCTTAATGTAATATTTATTCGTAAGTTTTAGTACGAGGTACGCCACCCTCGACGACACACTGGTGATCTCCACTACGTTGTTATGGAACATTTTGTTGACAAGAAAGCCGATGCCGCCTTGGGAGGTTTGGTCGCCTTCGCGGTAGTATAGCAGGTTTCCGGAGTCTAGGGTTATGGTGTCCTCGCCCTCTCGTCGGACTTCTGATAACCCCAGAACGTGCCATTTCAACCTGCTTAACTCCGCTTCCAGCTCTTCCAAACTCTCCCGCGTTCTCAAAGTAAAAGTAAATAAAATTATATATCTGGGCAGTGTTTTCACTGCGGATGGGAAGTATGATAGGGATGTTGAAAGAAGAGTGAACGCGGGAAATAGTGTTAACGGTGCCCTGGGGTCACTGATCGCCAGTCGAAATGTTAGTGACAAAGCCCGACTCGCCATACACAATGCCATGCTGGTACCAACACTTATGTATGGAAGTGAGACGTGGATATGTCAGAGCACGCATGAGAGTAGAGTTAATGCAGTGGAAATGAGGTCGTTGCGTCGGATATGCGGTGTTACTTTAACGGACCGCATACGTAATGACGAAATACGCAAAAAGGTGGTTATGAAAGAAAGCATAGGGACAAAAATAAGGAAAGGCATGCTCCGATGGTTCGGGCATGTTGAAAGGATGACTGAAGAGAGATTGACGAACCAGATATATAATGCGAAAGTTGTGGGTGAAAGAGGCCCTGGCAGACCAAGACTCACTTATCACGATCAAATAAATAAAACAATAGCTGCCGGTGCAATAAAAAGCCATCGAAACAAAAGGGCATGTATGAAGAGGTTGATGAATGTCGAAGAAGCGAAAGAGGTATGTCGAGATCGTGACAAATGGCGCTCAATTGTCTCTGCCTACCCCGCAAGGGACCTGGCGTGAAGATATGTATGTATGTATGTATTATAAAAAAAAAGATATTAAAATTTTCCCACAAAGCTTAAAATTAGTAACAATATTTTATATACATTTATGTAGGAGACTGGAGGCAAAACTAAATAATAATAATAATAAATTATTTATTGTACAGAACCAAAAATAGTGTGGGTACAAAGGCGAGCTTAATGCTATAAATGCATTTTCTACCAACTAACCTTTGTGAATGGGGAGCCATTATAAGCGGGTGCAGAAATAATATTGTGATCAAGAATAATGAAATATAAATACATACTAATTAAATATACATATCCTACATATTAAATAAATATATACATAAATAATAAATACATATCTAAGTACATAGTAGAAAGTTATGGTAAGTTATTCTGTTTATGGTGTAAAAAATAAACTTAATAAAATACATCTATAGTGTAATCTAGTGTAGTGTATATATAATGATGTGAGATATACTATTTTAGTTAATATGGAAATAGATTTTTTTATATACTAATTAATATATTAATTTACATCTAGAAGTACTCGTATTTATAGTTAGGTCTATACATATATTCTTATATGACTCGAATTCCATATTTAAGAAAAATTAATTGAAAACCAAAATAATATATATATATATATATATAAGAGCAATATCTATTTATTTATTATTATATTTTAATATTTTTCTATTTAAGTAAATCGAAATGTGTTATGAAATTTGTTCAATTTAAATTATAATTTCTTTAAATATTTTTTTGATTCTTTTTATTATAGCTTAATAGCTTATTAGTGTAGAGAAATAAAGACCGAAATAACACATAACTGTGGTAAATAAATACACAACACAAATTAGGATATTTTGAAAACAACTTATAGACATGGCTCAGGAGTGATATGGGCCTGTAATTCTTTAAAAGGGAGATGTTACCCTTTTTAAAGAACAGGACCACAACACTCCTGGTCCATGCCTCTGGCGTGGTTCCGTGGTGAATGACGTAGTTAAATAGTCTTGCGAGTTCTTTGATTACTGGTTTCCCGCCTACTCTCAGAAGCTCAGCCGTGACTCCGTCATCACCAGGCGCCTTGTTATTTTTAAGTTGTCCAAGGGCTATATCGATCTCGCCTAGATTGACATCCGGGATATCCTCGGTATAGTGGCGAGTTAAAACAGCTCGTTGGTCGTCGTCCCTGCGGGCTATAGGGCGAGTTGCGTGTGAGGCATATAGGTCTCCATAAAATCTTTCAACTTCGGCAAGGAGCTCTGGTCTCGAGGTAACGGTCCTACCATCTTCGGTTTTAAGCTTCGTCAGGTGGCTACGTCCAAGAGACTGAGAGAATACTTTTGAGCCTTTATTCTTCTCAATGGCCTCTTCAATGAGTTTAGTATTGAAGAGGCGTAGATCCCTTCGTATCAGTCTCTTGACTTGCTTGTTTAGAGCTCTATCTGACGATGCTACCAAAGATAGTTCCCGTCTTCGTTTCATGAGTTCCAGAGTCTCAGTTGAAAGCTTGGATTCCCTGCCAACTCGCTTAGGCTTGAAATATTTAAAGCCCACATCTCGGACGACGCTCACGAAGCTGTCGGCCATCTCGTCAACACTTTCAGTGGTTTCCAATCCGTCGAATCGATTCTGCAGCTCCAATTGGAACTGCTCTGACCCTAACATGGTTTGTGGCAGTGACGGCCTAAGACTGGCCTTCATCATGCGGTACCTCTCAAGCTTGTAGTTTATATTCAGGGAGCCTCTTACAAGGCGGTGATCACTACCGGTATTAAACCTGTGAATCACAGAGACATCCCTGAATATACGCCTTTTGTCCGTCATGATGAAGTCAATCTCATTTTTTGTATTGCCGTCAGGGCTTTGCCAGGTCCACTTTCTTTGGGGCTTCTTCTTGAAATAAGAGTTCATCAAGTGAAGCCCCTGCATTTCGAGGAAGTTGACCAGCATTTGCCCCCTGCGGTTTCTCTGCCCAAATCCATGTGGTCCCACTTTCGATTCGACGCCGTCGCGTACTCCCACTTTAGCATTGAAATCTCCCATAACAACGGTGAAGTGTGTTTTGGCGGAATTATGAAGAGCCTTGGTGACATCCTCATAAAACGCTTCAACAACTTCATCCGAGTATGTTGAAGTGGGCGCGTAAACCTGTATAACCTTAATGTAATATTTATTCGTAAGTTTTAGTACGAGGTACGCCACCCTCGACGACACACTGGTGATCTCCACTACGTTGTTATGGAACATTTTGTTGACAAGAAAGCCGATGCCGCCTTGGGAGGTTTGGTCGCCTTCGCGGTAGTATAGCAGGTTTCCGGAGTCTAGGGTTATGGTGTCCTCGCCCTCTCGTCGGACTTCTGATAACCCCAGAACGTGCCATTTCAACCTGCTTAACTCCGCTTCCAGCTCTTCCAAACTCTCCCGCGTTCTCAAAGTAAAAGTAAATAAAATTATATATCTGGGCAGTGTTTTCACTGCGGATGGGAAGTATGATAGGGATGTTGAAAGAAGAGTGAACGCGGGAAATAGTGTTAACGGTGCCCTGGGGTCACTGATCGCCAGTCGAAATGTTAGTGACAAAGCCCGACTCGCCATACACAATGCCATGCTGGTACCAACACTTATGTATGGAAGTGAGACGTGGATATGTCAGAGCACGCATGAGAGTAGAGTTAATGCAGTGGAAATGAGGTCGTTGCGTCGGATATGCGGTGTTACTTTAACGGACCGCATACGTAATGACGAAATACGCAAAAAGGTGGTTATGAAAGAAAGCATAGGGACAAAAATAAGGAAAGGCATGCTCCGATGGTTCGGGCATGTTGAAAGGATGACTGAAGAGAGATTGACGAACCAGATATATAATGCGAAAGTTGTGGGTGAAAGAGGCCCTGGCAGACCAAGACTCACTTATCACGATCAAATAAATAAAACAATAGCTGCCGGTGCAATAAAAAGCCATCGAAACAAAAGGGCATGTATGAAGAGGTTGATGAATGTCGAAGAAGCGAAAGAGGTATGTCGAGATCGTGACAAATGGCGCTCAATTGTCTCTGCCTACCCCGCAAGGGACCTGGCGTGAAGATATGTATGTATGTATGTATTATAAAAAAAAAGATATTAAAATTTTCCCACAAAGCTTAAAATTAGTAACAATATTTTATATACATTTATGTAGGAGACTGGAGGCAAAACTAAATAATAATAATAATAAATTATTTATTGTACAGAACCAAAAATAGTGTGGGTACAAAGGCGAGCTTAATGCTATAAATGCATTTTCTACCAACTAACCTTTGTGAATGGGGAGCCATTATAAGCGGGTGCAGAAATAATATTGTGATCAAGAATAATGAAATATAAATACATACTAATTAAATATACATATCCTACATATTAAATAAATATATACATAAATAATAAATACATATCTAAGTACATAGTAGAAAGTTATGGTAAGTTATTCTGTTTATGGTGTAAAAAATAAACTTAATAAAATACATCTATAGTGTAATCTAGTGTAGTGTATATATAATGATGTGAGATATACTATTTTAGTTAATATGGAAATAGATTTTTTTATATACTAATTAATATATTAATTTACATCTAGAAGTACTCGTATTTATAGTTAGGTCTATACATATATTCTTATATGACTCGAATTCCATATTTAAGAAAAATTAATTGAAAACCAAAATAATATATATATATATATATATAAGAGCAATATCTATTTATTTATTATTATATTTTAATATTTTTCTATTTAAGTAAATCGAAATGTGTTATGAAATTTGTTCAATTTAAATTATAATTTCTTTAAATATTTTTTTGATTCTTTTTATTATAGCTTAATAGCTTATTAGTGTAGAGAAATAAAGACCGAAATAACACATAACTGTGGTAAATAAATACACAACACAAATTAGGACATTTTCCGAAAGTCTCTCTGACAGTGTCTCTATGACAACCTTCTGTCATTGAGACTTCACAAATCTACTTGTTCCGCCACAATTAGATTGCATTAATCAAAAAAAAACTTTTATGACCCACTGTACATGGTGTACTGTACGTGTATTTTCTAAAAACTTTTGATTAGCTCAAACAATATTACAAATGTTTTGAGTTCTTTTATTATTCATACAAATCGTCCCATTCTGTGGATTGGACTAAGACAAATGGGTTTTCCCCTTAAGGCGCGTTTTCACTGGCATAATATTTATTACTAAGTAGGTACGCAGTTTTTAAAGCTGTCATCGTGGTTGGAAACAATGTACATTTTCACAATCGTTACAAATATATATATATATATACATGTTCCGTGGGAATCAAATGTTTCAAAAGACCAAAACATGTAGTCAAATAAATATTATGATCTCACAGAAGAAATGATCAGGAACGGGTTCAAGACTCAGCTTTACGCAGTGAAAGTTGGTGCGAGAGGAGTTCCAGCAAAATCTTTGCATCACTTACTGAAAGAATTGGGCCTAAGCAGGTCTGCCGTTAATACATTATACGTGTATACGAAACTATGGCCAGAAACCACGCTTTTAAAGAAGCAGATTCACATTTAGCCAATAGTAGTAAGTAGCAAGCTTGTCAATGATGATCTCTCTAGCGTACCAAACTCGAAAAATACCACAATTAGTATAAACAAATTATTGTTTCCCGACCAGGGATCGAACCCGGTAACTCCACGTCTCAATCCACAGACTCAACCGCTAGACTACGGTCAAAGTCAAAGTCAAAATATCTTTATTCACGTAAACCTATTATAGGCATTTATGACACGTAATAATTTAAATAATTTTGAATGATTCTACTCCTGTTAGTGGAAGACTAAACAGCGAAGTGGTCCAAAGAGTAAGTTGTTAGCAGACGACTAGCAGCTTAGCAAATTCCAGTGACCTTTTAATGTTTAATCTGAATGAGAAAGGAATACATAATATACAAGAAAAACTCTATAGCACATTTGCAAATAAAACAAATACAGAGCAACGGAGGCAACATACTTAACAATATTACATACTAATACAAATTAACTTTTATTCGAAATTAATTATAGTACATTTAATATAAATTAAAAGCTACCTAAATAATAAAATTAAAAATAAACTAAACTATAAATAAAAAATGTCCTCTAGAGACGTCCCATCCGAGATAGTCCCAAGGAGACTGGCAACATTTCCCCTCTGTATAGCGAGGCTAATACGTTGGCAGAAATAATTGCCAGCCTTCCTGTCTCCAGACCTTTCTGTCAGCCGCTTTGACAACTCCTTGGCCAAGCGCCTCGCTGACGGTCCCCATGGGCCCATCGTCTCGACCCCAAACGGCGCAAATTCGTAACCGATACCAATTAATACAAATTAATATATACATATATATTATAAAACCAAACATGCGTAATAATCATACACAATTTAAAAACTATTTCTACTATAGATAAATAAGTATAAAATACCCTATTAGCTAAGTTTCGTATCGAGCGAAGAAGAAACATTTTTTTACAAAATAAAACGCGGGGAAAGGCGTAATAGTGTAATAAATACTTAAATAGGTGGTAGGCGGACTGATGGTAGTAATTTGCCCAGTCTACCGGGGCAGGGAGGTTCTTGCCGATAAACTCAGTAAAGTGTATTGCCGTCATGCCCTACAGTCAAGCCAGCATAGTTTAGGGACTGATGTCAGTCATGAGTGTCTGATTTTAGTTTTTTTTCGCTGCGCAAGGTCACATGTCGTGAAAAAAAAAATACCTGTGAGTTTCGTCTTTTTATGGGTAACCACCCTACATTAAGTCTGTTTTCGTCCGTTCATGTTTGACTAAGTGATTGTCGTGGCGTAACGATGCGATGTTTGCTAAGATGAAAACTTGTCATGTTTATAAAAAATAAGCTCTTAGAGAATATTTTGTAGTCGTATCGTTCGCAGTTGTGTCTACTAACCTTTGGAACTAGCTGTTTCTTAAAATCAGCTAATTTTAAGCTAATTTTTGAACACTGGTGTATGCTCACTACATACAAGAACGAGGGACTTAAATTTCTCTGTTCCTTCTTTTGTTTTAGCTAGTTCTTTACTGTGATTTATGATTCGTAGGTCGCTTGAAGTAGTTTCGATCCCATGTATTTTAGAACCAAGCATTTTGAATCGAGACGATGGTAAGCGTTCAGATGGAATGAATACCTTGGAGATTGAAGATCTAATAAATAATAAACTATTTAAATACACTGACCATGGGGGTGTGCCTTCGTCGCGGAGCCCGGACTGTCCACACGAGTGTCGGTGGTGGAGAGCCCGTGGAACAAACACCATGGGCTTTCTTGCGCTAGAAGTGCTGGCCGTATTCATCGTCACGCTGCTCTGAACGACATCATCCAAAGGGTTTTTGTCACTGCTGGAGTACCCGCGATCCTAGAACCCTCTGGAATTGCGCGGAGGGAGGGCAGGACCGTGAGGCCGTGGAAACTTGGCAGGTCCCTGGTGTGGGATGCGACATGTCTAGACACATTAGCCCCATCACACTTCCAGGCGACCTCGTCTAGCGCGGGAAGTGCGGCGGTTTCTGTGCAAATACGCCAACTTCGGTACAGGTTACGAATTTCGCCGTTTGGGGTTGAGACGATGGGCCTCTGAGGACACTCAGCCAAGCGTCTGGCCAAGTAGTAGTCCAAACGGCTAACAAAAAGAGACAGGAAAGCTAACAATTATTTCTACCAACGTTAGCGAGGCTAATACTCGCTATACAGAGGTTCAATGTTGCCAGACTTCTTTGGACTATCCCTGAATCGTCGTCTCTAGAGGACATTATTTACTTATAGTTATATTTTTATTAGGTTTAGTTTATATTTATTTTAATTTTTACTTTTAAGTAGTGTTAAATATGTTGGTAAAACAAAATAACGTGAATTTATTTTATTTAATTAGTCACCAAAAAGATAATACTAAAAAAATTTAAATATAGAATTAAATTTGATTTAGTCCCAGTCAAATAACACAAGTCCGTACCGTATATAGGAGCTTGAATATTCAAATTTCTCCAGATAAATTCGGCCGAATTTCATTTCACCCGAGAGATTTAATCAAGGAAAATAGTACGGTTTCCAACTCGCACGGAAGTTTGGACAAAATCGAATGTCACGAACATCTCCGACGCTAGGACTCGCTAAAAATACCCAGTTTATTATTAAAACGTTGATTTGATTAGGTTTGATCATATTTTCATGTTCTTATAGGTAAATGCCGGTGTGCGAAATATGATCCTAAAAAAGTATAATTATGGATGTAAATTATTATTTAGAATACGAGCCCGCAATCTTCAGTGTTGCCAGAAAAAAAACTTATCGTAGGTACCGGAAATATTTAAAATGGCAACATTTATGCCTTTCGAGGTTTGGATAGTTTAGAACTAAGAATAATGAAAGACAGCTTTACTTTTCCAGACTCAATCCCTCTTTTGTCTCTAATTCGATTGCTGTTGTTGCTGCAAATCTTTGGGATGACCTACCTTTAGGTATAAAGTAAATCGAGCCATCGTCAAAATTATAGTTTATAAACACTTCGTTTCTAACTAAACTGTCCTAAATTCATGTGTCTTTTCCATTTTCTCACTACCCTTAATTGCAGCAACATCCTATTTCACTTCCCTCATCATGTAAGTACCTAGTTATATATATGTATATATATTGCGTATTTATGTACCTATTTGTATATGTATTATTATTTAAGGCGCGCAGCTGACTCTGCAGCGGCCCAGGGATTCTTATGGCTGGATGGACGGACAGAGTGTGTCAACAATGTGGCATCCCAAACCAGGACACGTCCTCGTTATATGGAATCAACGACATCCCATCCGGACGCCTACCATCAGACCTATCACCGATATCGATGGTTCGACGATGCAGGGGATATTAGCAGATGTTTTTAAGTTAAGTTAATATAACCTGTGTGACAGCTGGAAGTAATGGTTGAGTGAAGGAACCGTTGAGGTAATGTCTTATAATACAGGCGTCTCAGTCAACGTGCGTTACAAACTACTTTTACAATAGGGGGCACTGTATCATTTCTAAATCTGCACTCATTTGCTTTGTAATTCACACCCGCTAGATTTTACGATCTGAGTCAGAAAACAAATAAAGAATGTAGAGAGTTGTGTTTATCTATCAGTGTATTAACCTCGCATTTTTAGCTTTTACTCGACCGTTGCTTGCATTTAAAACACAAAAAACTGTTTTAAAAGTCAATTATTTTGCTATTTAGTTAGATCGTGTCACAAAATTTAAATTCTTTCGCATAAATTTTTATTCATCCTAAAAAAAAATAGACTTATGGCTACCAAAAGGGGTAGAGCGAGTAGTATTCTAATGAGTTTTTTGTACATATTAAAAATATAGAATCTCAACTAAAAAAACAGCTGAAAAAAGAAAGCATAAAGCACATTGCGTCTTCCGTATTCTTATGTGAATACATAGATGGACAAGACTGTATTGTTAAAAAACATTTTGACTGCCTCCGTGGTCTGCCGGTTAAGACCATAGATTTAGACACGGAAGTACCTACCGGGTTCCTGGTCAGGATACACTAATTTCTACACTTACACTCGCCACCACCTCGAATTTTATACTGCGTGTGATTAATTAAAGAGCAAATATTTTTATATTATAATCTAGAATAAAAATAAAGAACTACGTATTTTTTATTTTAATTATTCAGTAATAAAATCTTAAGTTACGGTGCAAATAAGTTTTCCTAAGAGTGTCGCCACTCATAGAGACCATAATCTGTGTATTGTATATAAACGATTTCAATTTGTATTTATGTTTTATGTAGATAAGTATTCGTATGGTTATATGTAAGTATATACTTGTTAGTTATTATTTATTTAAAAATATATATTTTATTTTATTGGGTACTAGCGGAAGAACAGCGTCGCGGATCCAACTATGTGACTCGCGACACATGCTGAGCTTAGGGCCTGTTTATCGCTGCAGGAATTACGGTGTGAATTGTAGTGCAGCGCGCCTCGATGGCTGCCTGGTGGTGCTCGGGATGTGGCAGTGGGTGGGGGCGGCCAATTCCATATTTTAATATTAATTCATGGTCCGTCCCACCCCATATCCTATGCACGGCTATATCCTGGAGTACTGTTGGGTGCCTGTCGGGGCGCGTTGTGCTGCATATCTTAATCTTAATTATGTAAGTTGTATATGTTTTGCGATGAATAAACGTATTTCTTTCTTTCTTTCTTAATCGATCAAATGATCGACGAACTTTGATTTATGTTATTGTTTCTCTCTCTATTTCGTGTCTCGGCTGTGAGAGAGATCAATTAATACTCGTAATAACACTTGTTTTTAGAATAATGTATATGTCTTTAAAATAAATAGCTTTTTTATTTCAACAGGTTTCTACCAATGACACCTGAAGCCTAAAAAGTATTTGCTGTTTTGACTATACACGTGGTGTATTGTAATTTAAATTAATATAAATTAAAAGCTAAATTAAATTTAATATATATACCTATGGATAGGCAGTAATAAGCAAATAAATAAGCAATAGTAGGCAGGAATAATTGCCAGTCTTCCTGTCTCCAGATCTTTCCGTTTTGACAACTCCGCGCGCTTTGCTGAGGTTCCCTATGTATCGACCCTAAACGGCGCAAATTCGTAAGCTATACCAAGGTTGGTGTATTTGCGCAAATTGAGGTTCTCAGCAGAAACCACCGCAATTCCCGCCCACGACGAGGTCGCCAGCATGTGAGATGGAGCTAATGTGTCTCCGTCACATCCCACACCAGAGACCTGACAAATTTCCACAGGCCAACAGTCATTACGTTGTATATTTTGCCATTGCTCCGCTAAATCTTGGTTCTAGGATTGCGGATACTCCAGCAATGACAAGAGCCCTTCGTTAAAAGCCGCGTATTCCTCACGCACAAAAAAGCCCGCTCTTTCATGTAACCGGCAGAGCAGCTCGTCCCACAGTCCTTAGAATTTTGGTGAATTTGGAACCGAAGCATTTAACATAAACAGTACGTCGTCGGCTCGACGCAACCCAATAATTAAAATATAATCTACTGACTGCGTGTTTATGGCAATGAAATTAATATTATTAAATTCAGTATTTTCATTTTGATTGGTATTTTTCTTGAAACAATTTAGTGAACAATTATTTCCTTATATTTAACTTTGTAGGAGAAATAGAGCCTTCGGCCATGTTTGTAGCAGTTCGCAATTATTAAAATGTCTAACTTGAAAACTTTTCTTTAGCTTTCTTTGGGCAAAAATAAATATTAGAGTTTGCAAATTCGTCAAGAATACATTTAAGCCTACCTTCTGCACCTACTAATCCCATTTTAAGCTTTAACTAAGGTACCTATAAAGAGGTGCTTGCCTAACTTAAATTAATTATTGTAAAGTATGAGTAGAAACGGGTATATCGCATTAACAGCTGTAAGTAAAAGAGAACAAGACTCGGCTATTTATTGATCTTAGAACTTTATTGCACAAAGTACAAAGGCGGACTTAATGCCCGTAGACATTTTCTGACAGCCAAACATTGGGAACAATTTATAGTTGCAATTCAATAAATTTATTCTCTGAGGTCTTCCGCGCCATTTTGCAGTCACATGTGGTGGTCCGATGATCCGAGAAACAATTCTGCCAAATTTAATTTAAATTAGATTAGTAATATAGTCGTGAAAGCGAGACTAACATACATACAGACGTACATCCAAAGCTACTATCACATTTAAAATTAGTACTTGGATGGACGGAAATAATGGCATGCTATTATTATTAGTCTACCCAACATAATTGTTAGAATACATATTTAATGTTGCCAGAAAAAAAAACTTATCATACTGGAAATATTTAAAATCTATGCCTTTAATTTATATATTAAATTAAATATAAACTAAACCTAATAAATAAAAAATGTCATCTAGAGACAACCCTTCGGGGATAGTCCCAATGAGACTGGCAACATGAGTTATCCAAACGACTGACGGAAAAGTCTAGGGACAAAAAAGCTGACAATTATATCTGCCAACGTATTTGCTTGCTATACAGAGGTGAAATGTTGCTAGTCTTCTTGGGACTATCCCTAAAAGGTCAGTTTCGTGAGGATTTTTTATATTTTGTATCAGGTCCTATCAAGGTCAATAATAATCATTACTTATGCCGGTAAAAAGCCTTGTCCTACACCCAAATTGTAAGGGCAAATAAATAATAAATATCCGCGATTTGAATTCGGTCCATCGATTCTGTCATTCCGGGGATTATCCCCTGTATCCACAAATCCTAAAACACTGTGTTCAATAACAAACATACAAATGTATTATTCATACGTGATCCTTTTTGTGTTCAAAAAATCAACGACATAATAAACTGGGTCATAGATGTGAAAAATATAGATGCAGTTCGGCTTTGCAAATTAAAAACCTTGTTAATTAGCAGAAAAGAAAACTATTTTCTAAAATTTTAAAAGTATATCAAAGTAGAGATAACTCAGTTGGTCGGACGATATCTAGAGCATTTTTCACTCACAGCATGATAGAGTGTCTATGATTCATAGATTTGGTTACTTATAAATTTTTCTACTCTTTTGTTTATAATGATATATTTCTTTATAAAGGCATAATCAATAACCCCAAAAAACCCCCTTACCTGAGTGATCGCTTTAAATATCTGTACGACTCTCACATCCGTCCTCTTAATTCTTCCTCACAGCTTAAATGTCTATAACACTCTGTGCACACAATTTTGATTATTAGTTTAATCCACTTGTTAAATTCGCGGATACTTTTTGACCACGAGCTGCGAGGGTGGAGCGGGGCGGGAGGGAAGTGTTGGTGTTGCTAGTGTAAATAAATGTGACCAACCAAATATTCTCACAAAAGTTAGTTATTTTGTAATTTATTTTGGGTGCAATAAAGGATTTTATTATGTCTGCAGGTCGTTAACGGAACAGACTGCCTCTATTCACCTTTAAAAATATTTAAAAATCTATTATTTACACACTTCCTTAAAAAAATAAATGAAATAAAAAAAAATATCGGACTCTAATCTTACAAATCTATCACTCTTTCAAATGTTAGCTGGTAGAGAATGCTCGTCTATGTACACCATTTTATTTTGTGTGCAAGCAAGAATTTTATTTCTATTATTATTAGTGGGTATTTTTTGTTAAATTTTGGTTTTACTCTAATTACAGTCAGATTTTGTATTATTTATATATATTTATTTATTATTGTATATATTTTACACGCTTAAACATACTTTATATTTTATTATTCATTTATGTAATGCCTTAGAACAGTCAGAGTCCCACTGCTGGAGATGGGCCTTCCAGAACATATATCTGAAGAATTTAGTCAAAACATGCCGCGCTGGCCAGACGGGTAGGCAAGGAACTTTTTATTTATTATTTTTTTAAAACTTTTATTGGCATATAGTTTTTTATATAAGTAATTATTTGCTGGAAACAGCAAGTAAAATCAGAAAGTTAGCATAATCGTTTGACATTTCTACAGTCCTAGACCTTTACTGCTAAAGAAGCTGCCTGGAAAGTTGTATTAGTGGAACCCAGGTCTTAACGTGCTCTCCAAATTAAAGTTAATCTTAGTTTCATAGTTCCAACTGTGACATTTTTGGGGTTTAAGGAAATTGTTTTTACGAGTACAAACAGGCCACCACGGATAGTACGCGCCATGCTTGTTAAATAATAATGTCATTATGCCAATTTTAAATTGCATTTGGCATTCTCTCGTCATCGACCTTGAAAAATTAAATAGTCGTACTATTGTTAGAATTAGAGAACGTTTCATGAGTTATTTATAAAGCTTGCGGTTTTGCAACAAATTACACTTATTTATTATATACGTTAATGTCATGAGTCAATAATAGTGTGCCGCCTTTTCCCCATTGAAGCTTATCTCTAGGTTTTTCCACAGTTTTTATCATCATCTTGTGTCATAGCTGGATAACGGCATTCCCCAAGGCTTGCTATTGCAAGATAATTTTTGCCACATTTATCCAACTTAAGCAAACTTAAGCGTGTTCTACAAGCTACACTACGGTGAGTGTTCTGAAGAGCTCCACAACCTTATCCCTTCTTCTCTATTCCGCAGCCATCTGGCATAGTGTTAGGGACTGATGTCAGTCGTGAATGCCTGATTCCAGTTGCTAATGTTCATGGAAATTGCGCGCCACTTACTATTTATTTATTTATAAATACAATAATAAATACATATTTATGTATGACAATAACAATATATAATATACATACATACATATCTTCACGCCAAATCCCTTGCGGGGTAGGCAAAGACAATTAAGCGCCACTTGACACGATCACGACATACCTCTTTCGCTTCTTCGACATTCATCAACCTCTTCATACATGCTCTTTTATTTTGATGGCTTTTTAATGCACCTTCAGCTAGTGTTTTATTTATTTGATCGTGATAGGTAATTCTTGGTCTGCCAGGGCCTCTTTTACCCACAACTTTCGCATTATATATCTGGTTCGTCAATCTCTTTTCACTCATTCTTTCAACATGTCTGAACCATCGGAGCATGCCTTTCCTTATTTTTGTCCCTATGCTTTCTTTAATACCTACCTATAATATAATAGTTATATAAGTGAATAAAACAAATTACAAAAGTATAAAAAAATATAAAAATAATAATTAAACTAAAAAATATTGAGTAGGTATACTGCTACAGTAGCAGTTGAAATGTCAACAAAGATATTTTATATTTATTTTTAAAAGCCACGACCGACTGCACGTCGTCGTGCAAAGGTGGAGGCAAGTTGTTCCAAAACTTTGTAGCAGCATACCTAAAACTCCCACAGAACGCGGAGATCATACACCGGGGAAGGAATGGTAGATTGTGTCAATTGTTGGTACTGCTGCACACAGTTGGCAAGAAACTAGTTAGAGTGGTTTCACCGTATTTACTAAGTTAATTTTTATTGTGTATAAAATAGGGAAACTGCATTCTGATACCCACAATTTATTTTGTAATTTCAGTGCACTAACATATTTCTTGTTTTAATGAAATTAAATAATAAATCTTAAAAAAATAACTAAATAAATGTTCCACTAGAGATAGTCCCAAGCCTGACAACATTTCCCTGCTGTATAGCGTGATTATACAAAGGATATTGGCAGAAATAATTTTAACTCCTTGGTCAGGCGCTTAGCTTCTGATCCAATCATCATGACCCCAAACTGTGTTAGTGCTCACTAACTAAAATTATGATGGGATAAACGTTGTTTTTAGAACACAAGAGTGTGTTTTTTTAAAACACAAGGACGCACTACTATTATATAACTTCCATGGTCCAAGTTTTTGTTTGACAATAACATTATTTTTATATTTTATCATCATTACAGCCTCTAGAACAAAGCGTCCCAGACCTCCACTGCTGAAGCCTTCCAGAACATATATCTGGAGAATTTGGCCTACACTCGCCACGCTGGCCAGACGGCTTGGCGAGGATATTTTATCATTAAGGGCAATAGTCGCTCACTATGTACGTACACATGTGTGCTATGTATGGTATAGTTAAAAAGCGGCGTGTCTACGTTGAATGATTTTGAATTTTGGGTATCGGAAGAGAAAACGTCCCGTATTGGTTCAAGTGCATTATTTTTGCAACTAAGAGCGGTATCTATTTTTTTTATATCAATGATCTGCGATGAGTTTTCTTTTTCACAACATCAATCGTATCGAATTGCGTTCGATCAATTAAGGTCGCGATACACAGAAAAATAAAACACACATTAATTGTAAACCAGTGTAAGTTTGTCACGTTAAGCGGGACATTCAAATAAAACAAAGGAATTTAAGCAAATGAAGTTAATATATTACAAAAATGAAGTTAACAGAGAGCAATGGGAATCTACAATTATATAAAGGGAGGGTCGTAAGCCAAAACTTAGCCCTATCACTCTTTATGCATCCGTTGACCATACGTAGGGGTACCTTCCCTCGGAGAGCCTGAAGATGGGGACCCGGAGAGCGCTGCCGATCCCAAGCGGACAACGAGGCGTCACGGGGATCCTGGGCAGCGGGGTTATCTTCTCAAGCTGGGTCCCAGCTCTAAAGTCCAGACATAGAACCCCAAGCTGGGGGGTGTACAATATCTGGCAAATGATGAGTCGAATTGAATATTATTGAATATTGTATGTTAATATGAATATATATATAAATTAGAAAATTTCGAGCAGCTGTTGCAGCGGAGCAAAAAAAAACAAGTAACGTCTGACAGTTGTTTTCTTAAAAATGGTGTGAGGCAAAGGATGTCGTTCGCAGCCGAAAACGTTCATCCCTGGTCATTGTCGATAACAATCGCTACAATACCCCGCTCGCCGCTCGAGGATTTTGACCCTAAGGGTAAAATCCTATTACATAATGAATAATAATTAATGCTATTTAATAATGAAACTACGAAAATAAATGAAAAACAATAATATAAAAAAAAATGGAAATACAACGAATAAAAATATTGACTGATAAGTCTCGCCACCAATGCAAGAAAAAGAACATCACTATTTGCCAAAAAAAATGTAAACAAACTTTTAGGTTAGGTCTATTATATTATGGTCTGTGAATCTATTTAGCATCTTACATTCTTAAAATCTTTGATATGCCAGTCGCCCAAGTTTTTGCCACTCATGTCCTCTAGAGTGTAAACAAGTGGCGACTTTTTATAAATTATGCGACACTTAAGGAACTTTGGGGCTAACTTTTTACTGAAGTATTTGTCCTTGTCGCTTAAGTAATAAGTGCGTTTCCAGACAACGTCACCTACATGAAACTCGGCAAATTTTCTGCGCAAGTTATAACGCGAACAGTTTTTTATGTGAGCCTGATACAGAGATACTTGTACGTCATTGAATACGCGGGCAAGATGACCTATATTTTCCGCGTACGCTTCACGGGGCAAGAAAACTATTTCGTCGCCAAGCTCTGTGTCAGTGAAATGTGACCCACACGTGACGAGTTCCCTACCATGTACCAGGAATGCTGGAGTGTAACCGGTTGACTCATTGACCGAGCTATTGATGGCAAATTGAACCTTGCTTATATCAACATCCCATGATCGATGGTCATTGTTTATTAAAGTCGATACGCATGTAATAATTGTTTTGTTATACCTCTCCACTAAGTTTATTTGTGGAGTGTACTTTGGTGTAAAATAAACATTAGGTACTAAGTATTTTTTAAATAATGTGTTAAGGTTACTACTAATAAACTGGCTGCCATTGTCGAGAAGGATGGTTTGTGGTATCCCATGTACTAGAAACACAGAATTTTCCAAGGTTTTGCACACTATTTCAGCGGTAGCTCTCCTAATAGGAAATAGCAAGCAATACTTAGAAAAACAGCAAGTCACTACAAATAAGAATGTATTTTGTTTCCTGCTTACAGGTAAAGGACCAACAAGATCGATTGAGATCATTTGGAAAGGACGAGAACATTGTTTTGGTCGGCCCATTTCACCAAGTGTAGCATGAGTAGGAAGTTTGTATGATAAACAAACATCACATGAGGAAATAAATTTGACTACATCACTATGCATTTTAGGCCAATAGTAATTAAGTGCCAACCGACGATATGTTTTAAAAATACCTAAGTGAGCCGCAGTGGGCTCGGAATGATTTTTAGAAATTATATCATTCCGATGCTCAATTGGTACTACCTCCTTCCATGCAAATTCAGCATTAAGTGTACATTTTGACTTCATGAGTCTATATAAAGAATTATTTTTAATTATAAAATTAGGAAAACTATTTTGATTATTTAAACACCCATTGTATATGTCTAAGTACCATTTATCTTTAGTGGTTTTATAAGCATTGGATATAGAAGTAGCAAGGCAAGGGACAGCTCTAGATAAGGCATCAGGGATGACATTGTCGATACCACGACGGTGTTTAATAACAAAATTGAAGGAAGATAGGCGTACTCCCCATCTTGCCAATCTGCCTGTTGGATTAGACAGTGACAGGAACCATTTAAGGGCACTATGGTCAGTGAAGACCGTAAATGGTCTGCCATTGTCCAAGTAGCAACGCCAGTGCTCCACAGCATTAAGAACTGCCAGTGTCTCACGCTCAGTAATGCTGTAATTTTTCTCAGAGTGGCTGAGAGACCTACTCATGTAAGCAACTGGGTGTTCTTTTCCCTCTATTACTTGAGTTAACATCCCACCAATACCATAATTGCTTGCGTCAGTATGGACTTCAAACGGTAAGTCATAATTTGGACAAGAGAGGACTGGAGCAGATACCAAGAACTCTTTAAGTTTGCTGAAGGCAAGATCTGCTTCAGAGGTCCAGGCAAATGGAGGGGAATTCTTTTTGGTAGATGTTAATTTATTTAAGGGGCCGGCAATAGTGCTGAACTGAGGTACAAATCTTCGATACCAAGTAGCAGTTCCTAGAAATCGTTTTAGTTCTTTCCTAGACTTTGGTGTTGGAAAGTTGACTATTGCCTCAACCTTTTCCGGATCAGTCCGCAAACCCTGCGAGTCGACCACATAACCTAAATATTTAAGGTTTTCACGGAAGAATTTACTTTTATCTAAATTTATTGTTAAGTTAGCTAATTTAAGTTTATTTATAACACTTAATAACAAAGAAACATGTTCTTCAAAAGTATTACTTATGACTATGATATCATCAAGGTAAGCAAAAACCTTTAAATTAAAATCAGGGCCAAATAATTGATCTACAAGTCTTTGTTGAGTAGCGGGTGCATTTGTCAGACCAAATGGAGTCCGTTTAAACCGGAATGAACCACGACCAGGAACATAAAAAGAAGTTTTATCCCTGTCTTCTTCCACTATAGGGATCTGCCAGAAAGCTTTGGACAGATCAATGCTTGTTAAATATTTTGCATCCCGAAGATTATCTAAAATTTCCGAGATATACGGCAAGCTATAGGAATCCCGCTTAGTTACAGAATTAAGCTTACGGCTGTCTAGACACAGCCTAGGCTCGCCGTTCTTCTTTTGTATAATTAATACAGGGGTAGACCACGCACTTTCACTCGGTTCAATGACATCCAATTCTAGCATCTCATCCACCTGGGAAGCCAGAATCCTCTGTTTCTCTGGAGCCATCCTATAATAGCGCTGACGAATGGGTTCAGAGTCACCTGTATTAATATGATGTTGGATAAGAGTGGTGTGGCCTAAGCCTTTATATTCATATGAAATATCTTTAAATTGATTAATTATATTATTTACTATAAATTTTTGGCTATTATCTAAATTATTATATGAATAAATTAAATTTACTTTTTTATTAGTATTAATTGAAGAAGTTTTATTACTATTTGAAGAATTTTGAACAGTTCCCAAGTATTTTGGACATAAGCTAAATTTTCTCCAAAAATCTATGCCCAATAAGAGCGACTGCTCCACCTCAGGAATGACATAAGCCTTCACAATATGGAATGTATTTTCAAAATGAATAGGTAGATACATAAGTCCAATATTGTTATGTTTATGTCCTCCAGCATCAATAATCGACAGGTTCTCGTTAGTATGTAGCTTAAGTCCTAGTTGCTCTAACAGAACATGCGCATTATTTCCTATAATGGTTACTGCCGAACCAGAATCTAGCAGGCCACATGCTGAAATTTCATTAATTTTTAAATCTATATAAGGTCTATTATCAGTAGACGGTTTAGTAAACAGAATAGTATCCTTGTTGTAAGATTCAAAGAAGTTTTTAAGTGTTATTAACCAATTTTTCCAATCCTTTTCATTAATTTTTTTATTAGGTCTGATACTATTCTGCCTTATTAGTTTTTTTGAATTACGGTTATAATTATTTAAGCAATTACTGCAATCTGAGCGAAGCACATTAGGTGTGCCGCAACCAAAACAAAGAATATTTCTTTCAGCTTGACAGTTTCTTAAGTTATGTGTGTCCACCCGACACCGGGGACAAAATTTAGTATTATAGTTAATAGCGTTAAGTTTAGGGTAATTATCATTAAAATTTAAGTTATTATTTAAATGGTAGCCTTTATTGTTATTAAAGGTTGGTCTATAACTGTTTGTATTATTTCTGCGATTATAATTAGATGTAAAATGGTTTGTATTATTATTATTATTATTATTATTATAGTTATTAGATTTAGTATTAAGTTTAGGTTGGTAATAAGAAGTTTTAGAATATGCAAATTCTGGAGCTAAAGTATCAGAAGTAGCTTTAAAAGGTTCGTGAAATTTGGATAATCTATTTTGTATGTTTTCATAATTTTTACAGAGCATACATAAGTCATCTATAGTATTAATTTTACTACTACTTGCTAGTGTACTAGCATATTTAGGCCTAATATTGTGTAATAATATTTCTAATTTATCCCATTCTGGAATTGTTTTATTTAACCTAGAAAATAATCCCTGCATTATTGACAAGTAAATTGTGATGTTCTCTTTCTCTCCCTGGGTACGAGATCTTATTTCGTCCATCAATCGGTAATCATAATCCGACTGACTAAAATCTTGTTTTAGAAGACTGATCAAGTCGTCCCAGCAAATTATATGGTCCCGGACACTACGGAACCAGTGTAGAGCATCTTCTACAAAGATTTCAGTGGCATACAGTAATATTTTAGAGAATGGGATTTCTCTTGCAACTGTAAACTCTTCCAAACGTTGTATGAAAGCACGGACACATGTTTTACCATTATATTTGAGTTGTAGCAAGTCATTTGCATTGCTACATGTAGGTTTAGTATCATTTTGGTAAAGACTAATGTTGCTAGTTGCTTGGGATCTACTGCCCAAAGCAATAAACTTTTTATAAATACTATTAAATTCTGACCTAATCTCTTTAACCATAATCATGTCAGTTGATCTATCTGAATTTATCCTATTAAGTCGATGATAAACATGGTGCAGTAGGGTTTTAGTGCGGAGGTATTGATTATTATCAAAAACAACCGATAAGGATGTGACGTTTCCGGCTGCCTTCGCCATGCTCTCACTCACACCATTCAAGTCATCAACCGTCTCATAACTAGACTCCAAAATGTCCACAGCAGGCATGGAGTTCGATAATTTAATTATCTGCTTTCGCAGGTCGGCCACATTGTCAGTGGGAGTGCCTCCACGGATTAACACTTCATAAACTAATTCAGCTTTTTGTAATGAAAGATATTTAATTTCGAAAGACATGATTTAAAATAAAAAAAATTTAAAAAAAAAATAGATAAAAAAAAAAAAAAACCAGATATGGAACCAATTTGGGTAAATATTAATTAGGTTCCCTAATGAATGAATGAAAATGAATGAAATAATGAAATTTAAATTATAAAAAACTAAGCACATGCTTAAGATTTTCAGAAAATATATATATACAACAAACTAAGTTATTTAAAACAAGCAGCAGGCAGTAATCAACTGTAGGCAAAAATAAATACTGAGAGAATTTACAACTACTTGGCTAAAATACAGAAGGTTAATAAAAATTTACAACGTAGGTACTTTGAAGAAGTAAAAAAAATTTTTACACAATCCTGCAAACACGCATGCAATAATCACACAACTACTAGCTACGCAAGGCCAAAGAATGCAATAAAGTTAAGCGAAGATGACTAAAAAACACTGTTGGGCGCCAGATGTCACGTTAAGCGGGACATTCAAATAAAACAAAGGAATTTAAGCAAATGAAGTTAATATATTACAAAAATGAAGTTAACAGAGAGCAATGGGAATCTACAATTATATAAAGGGAGGGTCGTAAGCCAAAACTTAGCCCTATCACTCTTTATGCATCCGTTGACCATACGTAGGGGTACCTTCCCTCGGAGAGCCTGAAGATGGGGACCCGGAGAGCGCTGCCGATCCCAAGCGGACAACGAGGCGTCACGGGGATCCTGGGCAGCGGGGTTATCTTCTCAAGCTGGGTCCCAGCTCTAAAGTCCAGACATAGAACCCCAAGCTGGGGGGTGTACAATATCTGGCAAATGATGAGTCGAATTGAATATTATTGAATATTGTATGTTAATATGAATATATATATAAATTAGAAAATTTCGAGCAGCTGTTGCAGCGGAGCAAAAAAAAACAAGTAACGTCTGACAGTTGTTTTCTTAAAAATGGTGTGAGGCAAAGGATGTCGTTCGCAGCCGAAAACGTTCATCCCTGGTCATTGTCGATAACAATCGCTACAAGTTAAGTTTTGTTTATTTGTGTTATGTAAATAAAATATATTGGAATAACAGTAATTTAGTGTAGACTTAATAGTGCTGTATTTTTTTTTTTTAGATTTGAAGAATGAAAGAAAGAAATATGTAGTGAGTGATAGAGATCAGTTATTAGGTCTTTTTTTTTTTTTTTTTTTATAAGTAACTAGGTATAAGACAAATATTTAACGCAGATCATAGAGTGACATAAACTATCCACCAGTATTTGTAAAACCCTGCAACCCGAACGAAGAGTACCTGTGTTCCGGGAAGCAGTATTCATTGAGTGCGGAATGAGTATGATATACACCTAAGATACTATGATGGAATAAATAGATATTGAAAAAACTTTAAGCAATGATAATAATATTTTTATTTTTTATATTGAATACATAAAATATAGTATTTATATAAATGAAATAAGATAGATAGTAAGATAAATATATATTAAAAATAGATTAGATAGAAAACTACCTAATTTACCTACCTACCTACCTAGGTCTATGTCTATGGGCTTTTGATTGCCTGAAAATAAACGTTTTATTATTATTATTTTTCGGTGACTACAAAATTGCGGCATTTGTAAAATATGTAAACTCTCACGAAGAATAACATTTAAACAAACTTGTTATAAAATCATTCGAGAAACTTTTATAAAATTATTAAAAGCATTTTCCTTCGGGACAGGAAGGTAAGCTGCCATATTGTAATGTAAAACGGACACGAATAACTTTTGCGTAATTCTCGTGCCAAACTTATTCCGGAAATATTTACATAAAACTACTCGTATTCTGTGCAAGAATTTTTAAATGACCCAAATTGACATCTAAATATTAATTTTAATTTCACCACAACCAGAATTAGATACAATTTTTTACTGTGAATTAACATTTAATTTTTTTGTTTTGTGTAATTATATAATCATATTTATTTTTACAATATATATATATATATATATACAATATTTGTACGCCTCATGGCAGAACACAGCTGCACTTTTATAAACTAGGTTAATATATATATATATTTTCTTTATTAGGGTCAACAAACAGAATTGCACAGGTTTTAACATTTAACAATAATAACGTTAACCACATATTTATAATTGCATAAACTTTACAGCTAATAATAATAAATAAATGTTGATAAATGAAAGGAAAAAAAACAAACAAAAAACTAAATTAAACAGGTAAAAACAAAGGAGAAAAACATAATGTAAATAAAAAAAAAAGAGAAAAACAATAAGAACTTAAAAACTATATCCTTTAAAACCTTCAAGACACTTGTTCTGAAGGCCCCAGCAGTGGAGGCGATGATGTCAATGAGATTAACTTTTTTATTGTAAGTGTCAACCAGTCTATAGATAGGAGAACTAATAATATTAACTATATTACCTGTGTTGAAACAAATAAGTGATTTGATTTGATTTGTATTTAGTTTGGCGCAAATAATATTTGCTAAGGTTGAATATACAAATTATTTATTCTTTCTAATAACTATATAAATGACCTATTATTTATTTTTAATTTTATATTATTAGGTAAACCATACAGCACATAACATTATTATTAACAGAATGTTAACAATTTGCGTTTAGAGGTTCACACAAGTAGCATGCATTTAGTTTTTGTACAATTATGTAGCTAAAATAAACAGAAACGCACTGCGGACAGACAACCCAAACCCATAAATATATACACTTAAACCCATATAAGCCCGGGCCATCCGCCAGCAACAAGTCCCTCCCCACCACACCACACAACTATATGTATTTGTGTCCTAAATTTAGTTACCAATAAATAGTAGGATACATAAGACATATCTACAATATTAACCCACCATTTGCCCAATCACAAGTTCTCATTGCTCAATTTACCAATATTAGTATTTATCCAAAAGTGACACGGCAAGGTAACGCTTGCCGAGATTGATGCTGGAATTAAAAAGTTCAAGTATTACTTGCTATATATATATTGTGTCCCGACCAGGAATCAAACCCGGTACCTCCGAGTCTAAATCCACGGACTTAACCGCTAGACCACGGAGGCAGTTATTTTATTTTATTATGGCACAAACAGTCATTACAAATGAAGTTATATAATTGAATATATATATATATATATTGATTCCTGGTCGGGACACAATAATAATAATTAATTTAAATAAATACATTTTAAAATAATATTCAATTTATTTGCGATATTTCTCGAGTTTGGTATGCTGGAGACATCGACGAGCTTGCCACTTGCCATGATTGGCCTATAGTAAAGTTGGCTAAATGTCAATCCGCTTCTTTATAAGCGTGGTTTCTGACCACCCCCGAAGGGAAAGATTCGTGATGATACTTTATTTTTTTACTTACTATCTCTATACTGTAATATACATATGTTTAAGAGCGATCGAAATGGAATTTTGTTATTGATTTGATACTAACTTCCCGATGATTTAGAGACGTGAAATTTGGACCAGAAGTGGATGAAAATTATTCGAGGGCTTCATTACCTTTCGCAGTCGCAATGTTTGATCCTTGGCAATTGTGTCGCGTTATAGAATGAAGGTTTGTTATTGGCCCAAATACGAACGAAATTTATCTATGTATTGTATGTACAATACATAGATAACACATACATATACCGGTTACATACTATATTTATATATTTATAATTTCGTTCGTATTTGGGCCAATAACAAACCTTCATTCTATATATATTTATATATATACATACAATAATATACCGATTTTGTCAAGTTATGTCGACTCGTCTTGCTTTTTGTGAAAGTGTTTAGTGAGGAAATTTTTAAAACATAAGTGATGGTGCTTGACGTATATGAAGAGAGAGTCGGTTAGGAGTTGAATATGTTATGTTAGTAATAAATGTTATTGAATTAATTAAAAAGGATTAAGCTGTATTTGTTACCAACTTTTGTATTTAGCTGTGTTTGATTTTATACGGCTCATATATCGATTTACAACGCTTATCGCTAAGTCGATCTTAGACCTTATCCCTAGCATATTATTTCAAATGGTGATCTCAGTCACAAATACTAACAATAGGTACTAATACAATATGTAAGTTAACGTCTAGACCGCCTACGACGACGCGTGAGAAATATCAAAGAAATATACTGAACGTCATAGTGCGGGACCATAGATTTTTTTTCAACATAGCTTCGGAAACCATAATGAATCACAATTTAAGTAAAAAAGCTTACATTCTATTATGTGTTATTTATATGGTAAAATATGCACCATATTTGTTTACCTGTACACTACAATATTCCACGTTGTCCAAGATCTTGTGCTGTGCTCCATCTATAACTAATGTAGGATCATATTCGTTAATGTTCCGAATGTGCAAATGCGGTATATCCGCGTGTAATTGTCAAAAGAGCAAATATATTTTTTTAGGCTTCAGATGTCATTGATAGAACCCCTTTCAAAGTCAAAGTCAAAATATCTTTATTCACGTAAACCTATTACAAGCATTTGTGACATGTCGTAATTTAAATTATTTAGAACGATTCTACGTCTGTTAATCAATAAATCAGAAATGTTCAATAGCGGAATTCCAAAGAAAAAAACTGCACGCCAATTTCGCCTTCAGTCCCACCATTATTATGGTCACAAAATATCGGTCAAGGATCTCTCGAAATTGACACATAAAATGGTTTGTTTTTGTAAATGCCATTTCGGATTTGAACATAAAGATTTAAGTGTTTACCGAGGTGTAGGCGGTGCCATTAAAATTGTCATCCTGTTGAATTAAGTGACAGATTTAAGTGACAGATAAAACGTTTTGACTATTCAGAAGTAGCGCCTTAATAAATAATAGTATCCGTTTCCCTTTCGAGGTGGTCAGATCGCTTATAAAGGAGCGGATTCATCAACTTTACTATAGGCCAATCTTGGCAAGTGGCATGCTCCGCGATGTCTCCAGCATACCAAACTCGACAAATATCACTAATAAATTAAATATTAATTAAATGTATTTATTTACATTATTAATTATTTTTGTGTCCCGACCAGGAATCGAACCCGGTACCTCCGAATCTAAATCCACGGACTTAACCGCTAGACCACGGAGGCAGTTAATAAATAACACACAAAACATCGAGATATGTTTTTTTTTTTATTATAAGCATGTTACGGATTAGTTAAATTGTTTTTCTTCAATCAAAAAAAGATAGCAGTTAAGAACATTGGTATATACTTGTACTATAATGAGTAATACATCATACATGTTATGTTAGTGGATTAAGACGCGGAAGT
Organism: Tinea semifulvella; assembly: GCA_910589645.1. Classification (NCBI taxonomy): domain Eukaryota; kingdom Metazoa; phylum Arthropoda; class Insecta; order Lepidoptera; family Tineidae; genus Tinea; species Tinea semifulvella. Next base: position 6,799,843 of record OU342609.1, read on the forward strand.
ACCGGGTACGATTCCAGGCACAACAATTTATAAAATTTATTTGTGGTATTTCTTCTGTTTGGTACGCTAGAGACATCGACGAGCTTGCCACTTGTCATGATAGGTTTAACTATAGTTGCTAAGCTGCTGTTCTTCTGCTAACAGCTTACTTATTGGACCAATTTGCTGCTTAGTCTTCTACTAGCAGGAGTAGAATCATTCAAAATAATTAAATTAATGACGTTTCATAAATGCCTGTAATAGGTTTACGTGAATAAATATATTTTGACTTTGTTAAGTTGACTAAATGTGAATGCGCTAAAAAAGCCTGTTTTCTAACCACCGGAATAAGATACGGTCAAGATGATAATTTACTTTACTTGTAAAATTGTATTTTACAATTACCGACTTATTTGTTAGGGGCATCGATATCTTTTTTTTTTTTAAACTGAGCCCATATCTTCAGTTGAACAAATTACTATTGTCGTTATTCTAAGCGAACAAGCTACGCCTGGCTATAAAGGCGCGCACCGTCCGTCAACGAATTTAAAAACCTAACCACATTATTTCTTGAGGAACAGAGTATGAGTAGGTATGTCTGTCGACGTAACAAAGTTATTTGGCATTTTGGATATCTATTTTTTTTTATTTTTTTTTAAGGGAAAGTTTATCTGCGGGGTTTTGTCAGTGTGAACAATGCAATGTCACCTAACCTAACTAGGAACCACAATATTATAATATAGTGTTATGTATAATAATAAATAATAAATATTTCCAGACACGTCACACAGCGCCATCTATCTAAGGCTTGTGTTACGGAAACTAGATGGTTGATAAACTACATATTATACTTTTTTTTTGTAAATATATACATATTATACATATAAACACCCAGACCGAGACAAATTATACAATGTACAACTTGCCCCCGGTGGGAATCGAACCCACGACCTCCCGAGTTCACGGCAACGTTTGTTACCACTAGACCACGGAGGCGGTCATTATTTATAGTGTATGTTTATGTATGTATGTATTATATGGTATGTATGTGTATTGTTTTGAGTGCTATAAACACGTAATTATGGTTATTTTAGTAATTTATTTTCATAATTTCCTTCATCCTGCCCATCACCTATCATGATGCCCAAGGATAGATGGCGAATAAAGTATTTAAATAAATAAATGTTCTGTCAAGGGCACTTACATCTGCTAATATCCCCTGCATCCTCGAACCATCAGGGATAGTTAGGTCTCATATCGTTGATTCCATACAAATGAGGCCGTGATCTGGTTTGGGATGCCACATGTGATGCCACACTCTGTCCGTTACATGTGACACGGGCCTCTGCAGAGTCAGTCACGCAACAAACACGCGGAGATCATTGTAAATCCCCACTTCATGAAATTGAAACGATGGGTCCGAGGAGGCTCTGGCGTTCTCTTGTTAGCTTGTGGAAAAGCTCCGCTTGGCGACCTTTGATTTTGCTCAAAGGGTTAATCTTGCTGTTTACCGGGGGAACGCAGCGAGTGTGCTTGGTACACACACCCGTCGGACGGTTATAAATAAATACAAACAAACAAACAAACGTTTATTGCCACATCAATAAGCATTACAATTAGTGAAAATAACAACAATTTAGAATTCAAATCAGCATGATGTGGCAAGGGTCTTGGCTCAGCTTCAGTCAGCTGCGCATTACATGTCATGTGATGCACTACTAACGCTGTTGTTATGCCAACACCCCAACTCACGTACATTTCAAACAACTAACCTAAAGGACAACAAGTAAAACAACTTTGAGACACAAGAGGAGGTGTTAATGTTAAATAAATGTATTATGTATTTATATAATAATAATAATCTATACATTTATACTATGCTTATATAATAGTAAATAAATAATAAACCAAGTAGATACATAAACCACTATATATAACAACTATATAATACATAAACTAGTAATAAATATATACATAACTTAACATCTACATAATCCGTGTGATGGGCATGAGAGCAATACCCGCCTGGCCAACGAGGCTAGACCGCCAAATTCTCCGAAAATATGTTCTGGAAGGCACATATCCAGCAGCAAAGATCTATCTCCGCTGGGGAATACTTTACTATCCTTTTTTCAACTAAGTGTAGGTACTTTTATATTTTTCCACAAAAATAGTTTTTTCTTGAATACATAACGACAGCCTCCTTGGAATAGGTCGGCTTACATTTTATTTTACTTTACATGTTCTCGCTTATTCCCAATTGAATTCACGATTTGGTAATACAAATACACATGTGATTTAAAAAAAAAATGTATTTAGTAAATACTATTATCGTAAATACATTTTAAAGGCGAAAAATATACATAGTACTATTGTAGTATTATGTAAAAAATGTAGATTACATCACGACTGTATTCTTGCAGGGTGGTCAGAAACCACGCGTTCAAAGAAGCGAATTCACATTTACCTAACTTTACTATAGTCTCATCATCAAGTTTACGTTTAAGTTTAAGGCAAGCTCATCTATGTTTCTAGCGTACCAGACTCGAGAAATGTCACAATGTTATCTATTTTATTGCAACAAGACGCTGACCATCCACCATTCTGCTCCTCTCCCTTCTTCTTAGTCGCTACACTCTTGGCAGAGTGGTCGTGGTCGCCATTGGAGTGCTAGTGGCACGCTTAACAAGCCGTCGCCACTCCTCTCGGACCCCGGCTTTCCTAGTGCACTCATGTAGGGGATGATCCATTGCAACCTTTACCTGATCGGTCCATCTTATCGGAGACCTACCACGCATCCTCTTGCCATCGACTTTCCCCTGGACTACCAAGCGCAGAAATTAAACAGATAGCAAAATGCGATGTTGTCCAATCATACATTTATCTGGGAGCATTGATATCGAATGGCGGTGGATGCGAGGAGGAAATCAAGCGTCGTATGGCAGTGTCGAGGTCTGCTATGGAGAAGCTTAAGAAAATATGGAGGAACCGAAACATTACGAAAGCTACTAAAATCCGGCTGGTCAGAGCTCTTGTGTTCCCCATTTTCCTGTATGCTGCAGAGACGTGGACCCTGCGCGAAACTGAAATAAAACGTATTAATGCTCTAGAAATGTGGTGTTGGCGGAGAATGTTGGGCATATCGTGGACGGAGTTCCGAACCAACAAATCCATCCTGGAGGAACTGGAGATAGGACAACGCCTTTCCTCAATCGTGCAATCACGCATTCTCACTTTCTTGGACACGTATCACGGCGTGGAGATACATCCATTGAGCGCCTTGTAGTTCAGGGAAAAGTCGATGGCAAGAGAATGCGTGGTAGGTCTCCGATGAGATGGACTGACCAGGTTAAAGCAGCAATGGATCACCCCCTACATGAGTGCTCCAGGAAGGCTGCAGTTCGAGTCGAGTGGCGACGACTTGTTAAGCGTGCCACTGACACTCAAGTGATGACCACGACCACTCTGCCAAGAGTGTAGCGACTAAGAAGAAGAACCAAGCGCTCGATTGATGTTTCTCCACGACGTTCCTCTCCCTACCCAATCTAATACTGTTAAAAATATGTCCAAAATGTCCTTATTTTTATTGCCTAGTAAGTTGAAAGACATTTTTTTTTTTAAATGCGCTTAGACTTAAAAAATCTTTGAAAATGTTGGATTGTGCAAGCGAGAGAAATGCAAAGCGTAAAACCCTCATAATGTACGAAAAACAAAGGATACAATTAATTGTTATTAAATCCGGCTGATAAATCTCAATGAAGGGGGTCCTCCATAAAATAGAGGAAAATGTTTTCGCCGTGTGGATTCCATTCATAATGATAATTTATATTGGTTCGTAGGTATAATTTATTTATTTATAAACTCTATATCGTAAAAATAACTTTAAAATAAAGTAAAAGGGCATTTAATATAATAATTGATTGACACTTCGGTCGCCGTCGTATTCCGATTTAGACCCGAGTCGTCCCGATGCAAATACATTATGCACTACATCTGTATCTTATAAAACTATACAATATATCGTATTATAATAAATATAAATGTTATTAAAATTATTATAAATGTCCTCAGGACAAAATTTGACATGAGCTCCGCTATAATCGGCGAAACTCGGACTAAAAGTGACAGTATATAACAGAATCCACTATTATGACAATCTGACGTTTACTGGATTCCTCTCATGTCCCTTTTGAGTCTGAGGAACAGAAAATAAACACAGAGGGCTAGATCCGGCGAGGATAGGGGGTTGATAATTGGTGTCATGCCGTTTCATCAAAAACTGTTTTACAAAGAGAGCAGTGTGCGCCCAAATATGGCTGCAACTCTTCTCGTCTGCAAAACTTTGGATAAAATCCTCTGAATTGAACTACATGATATCCCAGACATCTCACAGAGTCGATCAATGGTTCGACGACGGTCTTTATGAACGAGAGTATTGATTTTGTCACTTCTTGACGTTGAGGGGCGTCCTGAACGTGGTTGGTTTTCAATTGACATTTCTCCATTTTTAAAACCTGACATCCTCTTGTAACCTTTGGTTTTACTTAGAGCAGCATCTCTATAAGCAGTCTTAAGCATAACAGTAGTTTCCGCGGCCGATTTCTGCAACAGGAAATAAAATTTTGCAGCCGCGCGTTGCTATCGACAATCGACGTTTTCGGCGAAATGGATACAGTTGTTTCACTACAAAATTCACACGGACGATGTAACATGGCAGTTATATTTGTTTATAATAGAAACGCATTAATGCGTTATGTCATTAACTCGGAGAAACAGAACGCTCAGGGACGGAACGCAATGTGTCAAAATCAGCCGTTCCGGTTATGGAAAACGATAAATTGGACTTTGAATATGGGGCACAAGTTGCAGTTTATTTTTTGCGGTTTTCCCGCGCTGTCAACTCCTATATTTTACCCGACGTGTTTGAGCTATGGTGCCGCGAGGGACTCCAAGAAAAGCATCAAATTCTGCAGCATCTGGAATTTGATGATGACCTCATTAACTCATTTAAAAGAAAGATATATTACGTCAGACTTGGCTGTATGGGCTAGACCCTTTGCCTTCCCTATCATCTCATTCATCATCCATCGGGAGAAGAGAACCAAAAAAAAAAAAAACAGCCGTTCCGGAGTTCTTCGCGCCATTTTGCGCGGACATGTCAAGTGCAAGTTTTTGTTTTGTAAATTAATTTACTGTGGATATTGTTAGTCAAAAATGGTGTTGTTTTGTTTAATAATGTGCTATAATGTGATTAATTATGGAAAACGATGAATTGGACTTCAAATCGCTGCTACATTAGCTAGATTACCTATAATCTTAAATGTACGAAAATGTCCTCAACTGAAAATACAATAAATCTTCGACCCGTTATTCGTTGTTTTATTTGTCGAGCCTCGGTCTTTAACCGGGGAATGCGCGATATTGCGCCCAACGTGGGGCACCAATGCACTCACGGCGAGAGAACTTTGCACATTCAGGAGACGTGTCCCTAACGGACACCTGGTCGAGCAATGACCCACCTCACTCTCCCTCCCCACCGCAGCGCAATTCCCGTTACTTTTGGTCCCCCTGGTATTTATTTATTGCACAAGGAAGCTGAGCGGTAATTCTATATTTATTTGTTATATAATTATTTTCAGGATGTCAGCTTCTTTCTACTTGTAATAAAATTAAATAATTAATGTGAAGAATGATTAAATTTACAAGCAAATCTTTGAACTTTTCAATTAAGTAATAAAAGACAATTATTTACTTTGCGTCCGAAATTTAATTAACGCGCCTCTCCAAGTTTTCAGTAATTCGGTAAATTGACAAAATAAATTATTAAAAATATACCTTTCGTATTAATTAACTGCCTCCGTGGTCTGGCGGTTTAATTCGTTGATTTAGACGCGGAGTTACTAGTACTTGGTTCGATTCCTGTTCGGTACACTAATAAAATTCATCATCATCATTACAGCCCCTCAACACAGAGTCCCTCCAGACCTCCACTGTTGGAGATGGGTTATTCAGAAATTCGTGGGGAATTTGGCTCGTCACGCTGGCGAAGGCCACCAATCCAGAAGGATTGGCGAGTGTCCTATATTTTTTTTAATGACAATTTATTAACGAATTTAAAGTTGGTATTAGTGAAACCGGGGCGAACGGTAGAGTTGTAAATCTATGACAAATGTACGTAAGAAAAGTATATTTCTCATTGATATTTTTGCTCAAATCAAGACTTGGGCTTGGTACTGGTCTTGCGCAAGACACTTACTCTGACTGAAAATGTTGAGAACTACTGGTCTGATTTACTTGAAATTTGCATTGGTTATAGATCTTGTAGACCAACATGTATCCAAAAATCTATACGGAGGTGTAATAAAAATTGTTTAAAAAAAACGTCGATTCCACATCGGAGTAGTAGGTAGTTTTGGAAAAATTTAACAGCGACATCTAGACACAAGAGCCATATAAAAGGGTTCGATATGTTTCCCTCTGAACCCTATTAACAGAACGACTATTACAACGAATAAACCGCTAGACCACAAAGGCAGTCTTTTAAAATAATTTTATTTGTGATATTTCCCGAGTTGGGTACGCCAGAGACATCGACGAGCTTGCCACTTGTCATACTTGGCCTATATTGTAAAGTTGGCTAAAATGTGACTCCGCTTATTTATAAGCGTGGTTTCTGACCATCCCGGAAGGGAAACTGTCCTGATGGTACTTTATTTAAATTCATTGTTGGAAGAAGAGCGAAGAGAACAACTGTGTGTCGCATAGCAACTGTTGATCGATAGCAGTTGAAGTACGGTAACGACTGATTCATCCTTTATTTGCTTTTTTATTTCACAAGTAAAAACCGATTCATAAAGTCTATTATAATAACAGTTATTTTTTAGGATTATGGGCTTTAGTGGGCGGAAAGAAACATTAATATTAGCATACAAATAAAATCGTGTAATAACTCAATTTAGATGTTTCGGCCGCTTAAATTGAGATATGCATATCTATCTTCTATATTATATAAAGGTGAATATCTGTGTGTGTGTTCCCTATGCATTGCAAAACTACTTGACCGATCGGGATGAAACTTTGGGAATATGTTGTGTAAACATCGGGGAAGGTTTCTGACTTATTAGATTGCATAATAAGTAAATCTTAATATATGAAACAAAACCGGGTTTGTCAGAACACTTAAGTATAACTCGTTTTCGATCTGTTGGATTTTTACTCCGTCCCGAATAACAGAATAACTATTAATAATATTTGAAAATTGACGAAAAATAGAATAAAAGAAAAAACATTTTCCTATACAAAATGTTCGTGGGTTTCGTACCTGTCAAACAATGTTGGTTGTCAAATGTGTTTATTTATATTATTTATATGTGTATGTTTATGCGTTATTGCGGCCAGAGCGACAACTAACAGCGTGGCGCGGGTCCGGGGCAGCGATACGACGGTGGACAGCTGTCAGTGCAGCCTACGGCCTTGAAGAGCGAGGTCACTCATTACAATTTTTAACAAAAAAATTCTTAGCCTATGTCTAGGCAGTTGAGGCTTTGCCAATGTACTGGTGAGCTGAGAAGAAGTCTTTCATTTACCTGACCATCAGCCGCCACATGCGTGCGTTCAGAAATTTATATTTAGCTTATTTATGTAATATAGAATAAATGACAAATAACCTAATGTATTAATTAAATTTTCTCTTTTTTTTTTATTTAGTTCGAACCGACCCCGAGTTCTTTTTTTTTTGGTTCTCTTCTCCCGATGGATGATGAATGAGATGATAGGGAAGGCAAAGGGTCTAGCCCATACAGCCAAGTCTGACGTAATATATCTTTCTTTTTAATGAGTTAATGAGGTCATCATAGCTCAAACACGTCGGGTAAAATATGGGAGTTGACAGCGCGGGAAAACCGCAAAAAATGAACTGCAACTTGTGCCCCATATTTAAAGTCCAATTTAACGTTTTCCATAATTATTTACATTGTAGCACATTATTAAACAAAACAACACCACTTTTGACCAATAATATCCACAGTAAATTAATGATATATTATATTAATGAGATAAAAAACTTGCACTTGTCCACGCAAAATGGCGCGAAGAACTCCCGACCTCGAGTTCAATAAAATTCAGGAATTTTAGTTGTATACCTACTATATTTCACGGGCAACGCAGTCAATCAGTTTAACCAAAAAGAAGCCTCTGTAATTGTAACGATTAAAGTTAAAATGACATCGAATGTGTTAAGTACTTGTTAAGTAATTTTAACGGTAATGCTGACAGTAAAAAAGGTACTAATTAAGCACTTGCGGTTAATAAAACAGAATTAAACCACTGTTAAAATTTAATCTCTAAACGTACGTTTTAATGTACGACTTTAGATCACTGGTTTTCTCCATATTCCTGTATGGCACTGAGACATGGACTAAAGTGCGCTGATCTAAAGCGTATCGATGCTTTTGAGATGTGGTGTTGGAGAAAAATGCTGAGGATCTCGTGGACTGAGCATCGAACTAACGTATCGATTTTAAACCAACTAGACATATCGACTAGGCTATCCACCATATGCCTTCGTCGGACACTCCAGTACTTCGGACACATTGCCAGAAAAGGAGGGGATAACCTGGAGAAACTTTTTGTTACTGGCAAGGTGGAAGGAAAAAGACCGAGAGGCCGTAGTCCGGTACGCTGGTCCGACCAAATCCGCTCTACCACCAACACTAGCGTCCATGATGCTGTGCATGCCGCCGAAGACAGGAACGGGTGGCGTGCTATCATCAAGACGCATACTAACTCATCGGGAGGTCACGACCCTCATCAATGAGGAAACACGACACAAGGAGGAGGATATACCCAGTCGCTATAACATTTGTTCGATAGTAATACTATTTTTTTTTTTTTTTTTTTTAGTACTAGCACAACATGTAACCCTGCGCCCACCTGATGGTAAGTGGCGCGCAGGGTCCATTAATGTTAGCAACTGGAATCGGACCCTTATGTCCGACATCAATCCCTAACACTATGCCGGCTTGACTAGATGGCTTTTCACACTTCGCTTGAAGGACTCCAGGTTATAGGAAAGTGGAAACACAGAGGCTGGAAGAGCATTCCACATCTTTATTGGGCCACAGATGTATGCTTCTATTTTAAAAGTATAACTTCTTCAAGAGCTTCTGAGTACCTACTAACATACCTAAGCTACTTTAAGTTCAAGAACTCCCGAAAATGCATTTTATCTTTAATATTTGACAGATGTGATATCCGGTAACTTCTCTTAAGTTCACTTCCTGTTTTCGCTTACCAGAGGTTTGTTATGAAAGTAACAGTGGTTTAATTCTGTTTCATTTACCGCAAGTGCTAAATCAGTACCTTTTTTACTATCAGTATTAGCGTAAAAATTACCGTTTTTCTTGTTACCCTTTATATCATTTGTACGTGAGTTAGGGTGTTGGCATAACAACGGCGTCAGGAATGCATCACAAAATATGATGTGAAGCTGACTGAAGCTGAGCCAAGACCCTTGCCACATCTTTTTAAGTCAATTTCAATTGTATGTATTTTTTTATCTGACTGTAGGCAATATTTAATGAAGTGAAAATAAACTTTTATCTATTAATTTTTTTTTGCCCAAACAAAGTTAATCTGACTCCCAGGCACCAGTTCCATTACACAAATAACTATAATATATAATATAATAGATATTGAATTTTAGATTTTATTTTTTATTATTATATATTATTACTCTTAGTTTACTTTTATTTACTTTTTACTATAAACAATTACAAATGGTTAAAATTAATTAGGTTCAATCGCTGTTGGATTTCTAATTAATAAATAAATAAATATTACTGTCTTTGTAACTAAATATATTGACCAAATCAGTTTTATAGATTTTGTAAGTGGCAACTTTTGTTTTATGACTTACGGACAGAAATCGCTAAGACAGCGATCGCTATCGTATGTCAAGACTGCTGCCCCTGGAACACATATCCCTAAATTAAAAGTTGCAAAGGGATGATTAAAATAACAATATCAATCCAATCAATATTGTAATATACGCCACGTGTTTGGGGTAGTTAGATAAATAGATAAATTATTTACTGCACAATAAACAAAAACATATTTTAATGTACATAGGCGAACTTAATGTCTAGTGACATTTTCTACCAGCTAACCTTTGGGACAGTGAACAATGATTGTGGGTGCATTAAATCACTAATTTGAAATCGGGATTATTAATAAAAAATCTTAAACTAATAATTTATATTTGTCGTGTGTCGTGATTTCTAAAAACTTTTAAAAGTGATAAGTGGGTAGGTTTACATCTGCCGCCCAGTATGTACGAGACTACACCGCATAGCTTTAGTCGACCCGTGACCACGGCCAATGCAACTTGGCTGAAACGTCGGGAGGAATATGTCTCTAAGGTAAATCGCGTAAAGACCCGTTAAAATTATAAAAATATATTATGAATGTGCGCGAAAGTTTGAAAAGTTTAATATTTTATGTATTTTTTTAATATATATTATTAGGTAAACCATCCAGCACTTAACATTATTATTGGAAGAATGGTATTAGTTTGCCTTTAGAGGTTCACACAAGTAGCATGCATTTAGATATGTAGCGAAAATAGAGAGAAACGCACTGCCGACAAACAACCCAAACCCATAAATATATACACTTAAACCCATATAAGCCCGGGCCATCCGCCAGCAATACGCCCCTCCCCACCACACCACATAACCATATGTATACATATTTGTATCCTAGATTTAGTTAACAATAGATAGATCCTACATGAGACATATCTGCAATATTAACCCACTATTTGCCCAATCACAAGTTATCATTGCTCGATTTACCAATATTAGTATTTATCCAAAAGTGACAAGGCAAGGTAACGCTTGCCGAGATTGATGGTGGAATTTAAAAGATCAAGTTCATCGCATTCCTGGTTAAACAGCTTACTGGATCTAATAAAATATGAATTTTGCCTGTAGTTGGAATGGGTGCTTGGAATGTGTAAAGGGTATATGTAACGGGTATTAGTTTACTACTTACTAGCAACTAAAGCTAAAATACTTATACACTAATATATAAATATATACATATAATACATAATAAATATATATAAAATTGATACAATATTGTACCAATTTAGGGAGTTAGTTGTCACTTTGGTTATTTCGGAGACACGTCTCATAAGCATACGTTTAGCATGTCAAAAATAATCTTCTTTTTTTTGGAACTGGTCGTAAGTCTTTGGTCTTGAGTTTAATATAATTTCGAAGGTTACACTCATATCTAAACTCAAGACCTAGATCACCTACGCTTTTCTAGACCTGCTTCAAGGCATTAATTGTGTAGTCATGTTCAATTAATATTCAACCCACTGATTGATCAACGATTAACTTCAAATTTAATTGTAGTAATAAAATTGAAGGACTATTGCAACAACATATTAAATACGGTCTAGTAGGGTCACATATCGGAACACCGAGCTAAATCGGTTCAGTAATTTAGGTGTAAAGGCGAGACAGACAGCTTCTTTCGCATTTATAATATTCGTAAACTGCCTTTGTGGTCTAGAGGTACCGGGTTCGATTCCTGGTCGAGACACAAAAATATTTATTAATATAAATCTATTATGTCAAAACTATTATCTGACATTCTGCCGCGTTCACAGGTGGCGCTGGAGGGCTATAGTTGTAATGTTTTCATTTGTTGTTGCTTTTGTTAGTTGTATTGTGTATTTGTAAAGTAGCTTATACCTTTCTATTCTGATATTTTACGTATTCTTCTTCTCAGTTGTTTATTTTGCTTTCAATGAAGTTTGTATATAAGATACTTTTATCATTTAACTCTGTAACTGTAAGTATTACTTTTAGTCATAGTTCTCATTATTTTTTAGTTTTTAAGTATTGTTAATATTATTATTTAAATTTCTTAAACATATAATGTATCATAATTGAATGTAGTTTGACATGTTGTGGTCACCTGTTACTGGGGTACCATTCACTAATGTTTTTTTTTTACTGTTTTCTTCTATTGATAGAATTGGATTCAATGTGTACTCTGTTGGTGATCCTAATTAAATAAATAAATAAATAAATACATTTGATTAACATTTAATTAATTTGTGATATTTGTCGAGTTTCGTACGCTGGAGACATCGACGAGCTTGCCACTTGTCATGATTGGCCTATAGTTAAGTTGGCTAAATGTGAATCCGCTTCTTTATAAGCGTGGTTTCTGACCACCCCGAAAGGGAAACGGTCGTAAATTATACTTTTTACAATATTCGTACAAGAAAAGTAAAGTACCTATCATTACTAAACCGACCTTTAGAGTTACCTGTTTTCCCAATGATCAAGAGAAGTGTGAAAAAGCATCTAGTCAAGCCGGCATAGAGTTAGGGACTGTCATAAGTGTCTGATTCCAGTTGCTAACATTTATGGACCTTGCGCGCCGCTTACGATCTGGTGGACGTCATCACATGTGAAAAGCTTAAAAAAAGCATCTCCATGTAGTGTAGGTACCTATGCCAAAAATATATTTTTTCAAATTCTTCTGCTTTTAAGAATATTAAGCCGCGAAGACGTCAAGCCACAACTGGAGCAATTAATATAGATTTACGACTATTTTACGATAAGTTATTTAGGTTGCATGGCGGCCAACTCATGTGGGTTCTCCCAAATTGTTACTCCAAAATTATGAATGACTTAATCATGATAGTAGCTACTGATAAATTAGGCCTTTAAGCATGGAATCTCCAATCATTTAACCATCACTAAAACCGAGATTTTACATTAGTATGCCTCTATTTGACCTGGGGCCTAATTCTGGTGCTTTCGACTTGCGTGTCGGTTCGAAATATTCAAATGAAAAGCGATAGAAAACTGACAGTTTTATTCGAGCAAATCGAGCAAAGATGCATGTCGAAAACGCGAGAATCAGGGCCCTGTACCTCTGTACCCCCCTATTGTGTTACTTAGTCGCAAACGTTATTAGTGGATTTCGTTATTTATCTCAGAGATTGCGTCATAATTACAAAATATTAGTCAATTCTCAACTCTATAAGCGCTCCGTGCAAATAAGAACTTTATTAGCGTCATATATATCTATAGTTAACGCATTCCATTATATAACGTTTGCGCATAAGTAACAGAATAGGGCTGCTGGGCGATCAATTCATTCATTCTGGTCTGCTGCTATTACTATTTATTTACTTTTCTTCTATTTTTATTATGTAGTTACAAGATCACCACATGACTGGCAGTGCCGAGTGTGGAGATCACTGTAATATGTTTCGCTTGTAAATTAGTTTTTTTGTCAATAAATATATTTTTATCTTTTTTTCTTTTTTTTTATCTTATCTTGTCTTCTCCCAACCCATCCAAATCGAAGCTTCTTCTATTAATGTACTGGTGGCAGACCTGCTTAGGCCCAATTGTTTCATTAAGTGGTGCGAGTTTTGGTAAAATTCCTTTCTCACAAACTTACAATTACGTACTGTAGAATAACGTATTGTTATTAATTATGAAAGTAATTGTGCTATTGAATAATTTGGCAGATAAAATGAGCGCTGGCTGGAAATTGTATAGAACCCGATTCAACCTCGTTAAAACTTTTGTTAATTGTTATTGATTTATGTTTAGTACCTACTCGTTCTTTTTTAAAACATAATTTTAGATATAAAAATGGAATAGGTAATAAAAAAACTAATATTATTCTATGAGAGATGGAGCTTAAATATCGAAATTGAATCAATGTATGTAGAGTGTTATTTTATTTAAATAAGAGTCATCAATTATGTTTATTTTGCTTTTTTTGTTAGTAATAATAAATTAATTTAAAAAAAACTATAAAGGGTATTCAGCGTTCTTATTATCTTAAACTTTCGCGCATATTCATAATAGTTTTTATAATTTTAACGGGTGTTTACGCGATTTACCTTAGAGATATTTCTCACGAGACGTTTCAGCCAAGTTGCATCACGGGTCCACTGAAGCTATGCGGTGTAGTCTCGTATATACTTGGCGGTAGATGTAAACCTACCCACTTCTTAATATCTACCGGTACCTGTGCTTATATTTTTTTACTAAATATAATTCTTGGAATATATATGATATGAATAATATTAAAGATTTTTAAATAGGTGGTAGGCGGACCGATGATGGCAAATTGCCTAGTCTGCCGGGGCGAGGAAGTATCCACCGTTCGTGCCGATAAACCCGTTAACGTGTATCCACACGTTTCGGGATCAGGCTCGAATTGCCGTCATGGCCAATCAAGCCGGCATAGTGTTAGGGACTGATGTCAGTCATGAGTTCCAGTTGCTAACATTCATCGTGCGCTCGTGTGGTAGTCTAGTATAAAAAAAAAACAGATATATGTATAGAAAAATGCGTTTCCATGCTTGCAACCTAAATACACTATTTAAACATAGCCCTCATTTTTGTAATTGTTCAATTTCAAAAATAAATTCCATAGCTGTTATTTTGCGGCCTAAACAATAAATCACAATAATTTATTGGTTTAACAAAGTGTCTCTCGGTGTAAATGGAAAACAGTAATTGTTATAAATAACACATTTCATCATTGTAAACTGAAGTCCCACTCTCAACATAAATGCGATACTTCTGGAAGATTTACAAAAGCACATACTTTATTACAAACATTTTTCCACGCTAAATTACATCAGTTAATCTACCGTAATCATCATCATCAGCCTGTGTCTCTCCACTGCTGCATGTGTCCAATTTAATTGTTTAAATAAATAAATATTATTATGTCCCGACCAGGAATCGAACCCGGTATCTCCGAGTCTAAATCCACGGACTTAACCGCTATAATGATGAAAATATCATTATTTTGGTTACTTAACCTACTTATAAATTATTCTACAAACATTAAATCAGTAATAGTTACTGATAATATAGCTACCTAGTATATATATATATATATATATATATATATATATACTACTAACTTATTGTACTACCTTACTACTAATTAAGGTAGTACAATTTGAATAGTTACTTAACATTTGCTCATATTTGAACATACGCCGTCATTGAATTCTCAGAAAACTACTTGCTTTCAAAAGTTTGTTTGTCTATTGAGAAACTAAACTAAGTTTTAACCACAGAGCTTCGAATGAGCTCTGAGAGGAATGTTCACGCGGTATAGGAACCAGCGAGGCATCGAGGAGATTCATTCAAAAGAGAAACACCGTAAATACGACAGGTCAGAGGAAGATCTCAGAACGTCTTTTATTAAAAAGATAAGCAAATTTAGGCGCTTAAAGACGACTTTGCGATCCGAAGCCACTTAGGTACTAGGTTTAATTTAAGCCTTAGTTTAGTTTTAAGCCTTTCAGAAAATTCTAGAGAATTTGGCATACACTCGCCACGTTCGCACTGGCCAGACTGGATAGCGAGGTTCTATGTCATAATAATGTTTTTTTTTTATTATTTTATTAACATTTCCACAAGTTTATATTAGTGGAAATGGGACCGACTTAACGTACTCTTCGACACAACACAGTGGTGTTGTAAATAAAATGTACCTAAGAAAATTATACTCATTGGTACATGCGGGATTTGAACCGATCTTTTTAGGTTTTTTTTTTTATTTTCATAGAAAGCGTTCTTACAACCGAGCCACTACCGCCTCAGCCGCTTATTATTATAATTATTAACTAATCAATTTCGAGACTGTCCTAGCTTAAATTCTTATTTGGCGTCATGCCCCGTCTTATTATACCTACCTCGAAATTTAATGTCTCTGGGAAAAGCTAATATTCATGCTACTTTGTAAGTTCGCTACTTTCATAGATACCATTTCTAAACGTACCTACACATAAATTAAGAAACTTCTACTACTGTCGCGCGCTAAATATGTGATTTGCTTATTTTATAGCTTATTTATAAGAAATAAGTGAAAGAAAACGCCGAAAAAATACGAAAAGTTTTTTTTTTTTTATACAGTTAGGAAAACTTACAGCTAAACAATACTTAAATATAAACAAAAAAGATAAAGTAAGAAAGGGCTAATAACAAGTTTTCACAGAAATAGATATGGAAACATAGATAAAACTAAACACTGAGTAGACTATTACAAAAAGTATGAGAGGCAGAATAAGACAAAATAACAATAGAAATAGAACACTTATGCAGATCGGCAGGCATTTGTAAAGTAGTCCTGAGTCAAGCCACGTCGGGCAAGTTGAGCACTACACAGTAAACACACACAAAAATGTAACATGAACTTTCATCATTCATTATTACAGCCCCTAGAACACAGCGTCCTAGACCTCCACTGTTAGAGATGGGCCTTCCAAAAACATATATCTGGAGAATTGCCTACACTCGCCACGCTGCCTTGGCGAGGATATAATGTCAATTTTTATGACAATTTATTAACGATTCCACAAGTTGGTATTATTGGAACCAAGACCGACGGCTTAACGTGCTCTCCGAGGCACGGGAACGGTGGTGTTGTAAATCTATACATGCATAATCTACATACACTTTATACACAGTGATGTTTTATTTATAAAGAGAGTTAGTTAAGGCTTGGAATTTTCCCGACTCAATCTCCTTGATGAGACCATTGTACGTCACCTGGGCACCATTAATGAAGCCATTCTATCTTTTTCAGGAAGGCCAGGAGACCTGTTACGTTACGCATACATCCAGAAGAGTCCATGCGGCATGGGTGTAGCGACACTGGAGCACTCCCTGAGCACATTCGCCATGCATCCTCTGCACAGTGGGCTATCTGTAATATTCTCAGATTGTTTATACACTTTGTTTAAGGCACAGTATCCTGTCATCATCCCTACTATTGTGCGGAGCTTGACGCTGTTTAGGCTGTGTAAGATGCTTTTAGAGTTGGTGGTTTTACAGTATGTGGCTGATCACCAAATCTGCTCGTACAGGCTACCCGTTCTTTGTTGCGCTAAAACTGAAACAGTAAGGGGATTTTTGGTGCTGGGCCTGTTGGTGTTGTGGATGACCCCCCATCTGGCCAGTTCAACAGCGGTATGATTGCCCAGTAAATCGCTATGGTCCTTTATCTACTGTAGTGTGACTGCACATTGATACTGACTTTAATACTTTACTCAGTAGAGTTTAAAGGGCTTTACCTTACAAATAAAAACTTAGTTCATAATAATAAAAGAAAACCATTGTTTTTGCTATAACATTCTTGTCAATAAGGCCATGCGAGTTAGAGGGAGACGAATCTAGTTTTCGCGACTGCATCATCATCATGTACATGTGTTATTTTGTTCATCTTTCATCGCGTGACCTGTACCTACTATATGAAAATAGAATTGTAAAATAGTATAGTAAAACCAATAACTATCACAGAATTAAAATAATAATAATAATAATATTTAGAGTGGTATTTACGAGTATCTGAGTATCGCAAATTGAAAAGACATGAAGATAATTTACTGGAGTATATAATAAAATAGGCAAACCCAAGTAGATAGGCTAAGATCACCACATTTTCCCCAGCCGGGTTACAGCACGTAGTCTTGAAGATACTCCGGCTCTCGACTAAGGCAAGCAGAGCGGCGCGGCTCCATCTCTACAGACTCCTCAGGACGACAAGATTCTTGAGATCCTGAGGCTACAGGCTCCTGAGTAACCTCCTCTGACTCTGGATCAGGGCGGCGAGGAGCAGTGGGAGCCAGATGGCGATTGGAGACGACTAATAAATTGTAGTATAACATGAATAAAATAGGTAAACCTAAGTAGATAGGCTAAGATCACCACATTTTCTATTTAACATTTCAAATCAAAATCAAATCAAATCAAATATATTTATTGTGATATAAGTACATATTTTTTTATAACATGCTAAACAACTCTGTACGATAGAGTGAAGTAAGTAATGTGTCTGCACACTTCGCGAGGGGACCCCGTGCTGAAGTTGAGCATGATTACCTTATCCTTACTAACATACCAAAATTTTAATGTGGTAATGTTAAGTTTATAAATAATGCGTAAATTACCAACTAAATACATATATAAATATATAAAACATAATACTCATATAATACATATATTTTAATAGTAAATAAAATAAATAAATATGAAATAAATGTTTTTATTAAATTATGATATCCCTCACCACAAAACGATTACACAACATAATACACCCATCTACCTTTAAATCCATTTAGTTTAACTCTTATTGGAATTATTTTGGAACGTATTTTAGTAATATTTCTGATTTCGCCAGTTCCAGGCCATCCATTCCTTCAGACGTGTCCTATCGCTGTGTTTAACCAGACTTTGTATTATTTGAGGTGGTACCTGGTTAAATTGAGGTGAATAATGGTTAATCTTACGACCAGCTACCAACCAGTTAAAAAGTTGTCGCTTGCACGAAAGGTGATTTTGGGTCGCCGACTCTCGGTCTAAGTTTTGTTTTTTTTGTTGTTATTATGCACTGCTGGTGACTGTGGTGTCGCTGTGTTGATTTGTACATATAATTCAATTATTTTTGTTAAGGTTATACTGTTTCCATCTGTAAGTACTTGCGATATTCATTTTTGTTGTTTTCTGTAGCTTACTGTTTTTGTCATGCCTATATTTTTAAATTGTACTACTTGGTTTTTGTGTTTTAGTAAACGATGTTAGCTACCTTTTGAATGCAATGCTGGTCTGTAAGTAACATGTATACTAAACTATTAAGATACCTTCTAGATTGTATATTGTATAAGATTTAGTAAACATGTTGTTGACTTGCTTAATTAAATAAATAGATAAAAACATGTCTTGGCCGCATGAAAGTAACTTCAAGTACCCCTTAACCACACCCCTAATATAAATTAATAGTACATGCGAGTAAATGGTGGTCGTCAGTTTTATGAGCCTCCCGTTACACTTGTGCAGTAAAGAAGCGTTTTCTCAGAATATCTCAAGTACGGTGACCACGATTTTTATTAACGCTAAATTGTCGCTGATACAAACCTCGGCATTTACCAATGATAAATACACGAGTGAGTGAGTTTAAACGCCGCGTTATCCCAGTAGAATAATTATTCCAGCGCATTAAAGTATCCCATATAGTCGAAATTGTTATACAATGGCAACAAAGATATTTAATAAGCTTCCAGTTACTATAAGAGAGCTGACACTAAAACTGTTTAAATTAAGAGTCAAACAAATGCTGAATAATAAATGTGTATTTATGTAGATAGTTTATTGGATAAAGTATCATCACGACCGTTTCCCTTTCGGGGTGGTCAGGAACCACGCTTATAAATAAGCGGATTCACATTTAGCCAACTTTACTAAAAGCCAATCATGACAAGCGGCAAGCTCTTCGATGTCTCCAACGTACCGAACTCGAGAAATGTCACAAATAAATTAAATTTATAAAAAAATACATAATTACATGTCTTTATTTACATAATTAAATATTTTTGTGTACCGACCAGGAATCGAACCCGGTACCTCCGAGTCTAAATCCACGGATTTAATCTCTAGACCACGGAGGCAGTTTGAAAAAAAATCTTGTTTCTTATAATGAATGGATGAAGCCGGGTCGAGCAGTTAGTTTAATATACAGTTGAGACCGCCGTTTCCGTGCCCCCGTAAGCTCATAAAGCTCTCGATTTGTAAAGATATATATTTTTAAATCAGTCCCATTCGTCTGTCAAGCGTGATGCCAAATTCTCAAGGTTTCGAAAGGCTTAGCCTGAGCCATGGCGTTCTAGGACTGTATTATGGAATACATGTCATGTGTCAAAATTTGCATCTACTTCCATTGGAAGTTCGACGCAAAATAACTGATGTCGCATATTCAATTGACATAGCCTACGGTACAGTCGATAGTTCTGAGTTGCTGGCTGGTATAGGACTGCGAGTCCCAAGACCCAATCTCCGACGTTCTCCCCTCTTGCTCGTGCCATACGGTGGTTCTAGGTATAGGCAGAACAGTTATTAATTGAGAGTCTTTAATGATTTCAATGTCCTTGCGGAAGAGCTGGACATTGATTTGTTTAATTCCAAGGCTTCAGACATTAGACGTCAGTTAACGCTTCGGTATGTTGAATCGGTCAATAGCAGGCATCAATTATAATTAAATGCTTGTATAATGTTTATTAGTTTAAGTAACTTGTGTTTCACCTATATTGTTAATATTCTTCTGTAGCTATGTTTTCTTCCATTGCTTCTTAATTTGATTAATTTAATTTTAGGCTTATATGTGAAAACCTTTAATAGTTCTTAGGGAATTTACTGTCTAATATTTATATACAATAGTCAACTGTTGGTTTTCCAAAATGAATAATAATAAATAAATAAGGTTACGTCATCAGTTTTTGTCAAGCTGTCAAGTGAACGTGGATGATGATAATTTTTATATAATAAGAGGTTATCCTAAATTATTTTAAATTGATGCACACCCCACTGTATACCTAAATTATTCGCTGTACATTAATATTAGAGGTATTTCCCTCTGTCTTTTAAGAAAAGCGGAAACTTATTGAAGTTTTTACAACCGAAGTAAATTTTAAGAAAGAACCATTAAAATAGTTTATTTTCTCTTAAACTTCCATTTGAGAAAGCGAGTGGTTTTTGCGCATTTTCGTAATTAATCTTGCGTTTTCTTTTCTAGTTATTTTTCCAGACTCCAGTTCTAATGATATTAGTGAAACTCAGTTCTACAATAGGAAACACTAAGAGTAACAATTGATGTAATATTTTTTTATATAGCTATCTTTTTTTAAATTATTTATTTACTCTTTAAAAGCCGCACTTGCCTATCATACCAAGTCGATCTCTTTAGTCGTCACAATTACTACCTATTGTAATACCAGACTGTAGAAAATACTCAAATTATAATTAAACTCTACCTTTGTGCTATTAATGTAAAATCTGCCGGTAACTGCTAATTACAATACGCTCAAAGTCAAAATATCTTTAATTACGTAAACCTATTACAGGCATTTGTGACACGCCATTATTTGAATTGTTTAGAATAATTCTACTCCTGCTAGTAAAAGACTAAACAACGAATAACTCTTAGAAACTCTTAGCTTGTTGTTAAATTTTCCTAATTTTTTCTTCAGCTAAATCTCTAAAACATTATTAAATAGTTTTAGTTAAGATTCATTAAAATAAACTTGACTTAACGCTCCTATACTTGCAATTTTGGTGGTAAATTTTAATAATTTATAAACATTGTTAGTGTAATTAAAATGTTGTTTTTACTGAATGGTTTGACAGACAGTTCCAAGTCCCAAATGGTAATGAATAATGAGATTATCTACAAAAGCGTATTTTTTTGTTTAAATCAGTTTTATCTAAATTCAGAGTCAAATTATTTATTACAATTTGGCCTTCTCAGGCTCTTTTGTATTGTCACATCCCTGCTGGGATCCCTTCGGTTCTTAAACCGTCTGGGATCTCTCGCAGTGATGGTAAAAGACCCGATGCATTGGTGTGGGACGCTACTTGTGTCCACACGCTTGCTCGGTCTCATGCCAAGGGCACATCTGTCAGGGCTGGGGCGGCTGCGAACTCGGCTGAAAAGGCCAAATGTCGCAAATACGAGTCTGTTGCTAATGACTACGTATTTGTACCTTTTGTTCTTTAAAGAACTGTCTAAGCGGCTGGTTAACGCTGTATGTGACAAGAGGGCTGGCAGTTCGCGCAGCAAATCAGCATCACTGTGCATCGGGGGAATGCTGTGAGTGTTCTTGGCACACTGCCACTTAATAAGGTCATGGGTGAATATTTGTATATATAGTTTAGAATTTAGTTCATATATTTTATTAGCTTATTTTTTGTTGTCACATTACATTGTTTGAATTATAATTATTTAACGTATTTTTTTTTTCAATACAATATGTATTGTTCTAAATAAATACTTCCCCAACAATAAAAGGTCTCTAAAATATGACCGCCTCCGTGGTCTAGTGGTAACAAACGTTGCCGTGAACTCGGGAGGTCGTGGGTTCGATTCCCACCGGGGGCAAGTTGTATATTGTATAATTTGTCTCGGTCTGGGTGTTTATATGTATAATATGTATATATTTACAAAAAAAAAAAGTATAATATGTAGTTTATCAACCATCTAGTTTCCGTAACACAAGCAACGCTTACCACGGAAACTAGATGGCGCTGTGTAACCTGTCTGGAAATATTTATTTATTTATTATTTATAATAAAATACATTTGCACATCTACCAGGCATGTTTGTCACTAATACCATAATTTATCTTAATTATAAGTCGACGTTTAACGTGATTTTTTAGTTTATCCACACATAAATAAATAATTTAGTTAGTTCATTAGGCAGTGTGTTGTAAAAACGAACAAACGAACAGTTCCAAAAAAGGCTTACTAGTTTTTAGGGTATGATATTCCGAATTTCGCCGAAGCTATGGTCGCCCTACCATGCACTCACGGTCTACCACAGCTCCTTCCGACTGTGCCCTCTAGTTTAATAATAGGTACTTTATCTAGCACTCTACAACTTATTGGAGCTACGTTCTTGATGGTACCAACCCCCACTTGACTCAAATGGTAAAATGCGCTACCATATATAGAATTACGAGTATGTTAAATATTGGTTAAATGGCAAAACTGTTGACTTCTAATAAATTATAATTTAAAGAAAAAACATTTATTCGAAAAAAATATTTACAAAATATAAAATAAAATTTATGTTCATACTAGGATAGGGATATAAGTCCCGTCCGCGTGGAATCGTGGCAAGAACGCTGGCTGCATTTCCTCGCTAAAATGCAATACTGATTCTTAGGGCGAAGAAAGAGCCAGCCCTCTTGTTAATTTAAATAAACGATCTGATGATAGACTAATCCCTAAAACATTTCCCGTAGACGTATTATTTTTCTGTTTAGGTATTAGTGATGAAAAGAAAGGAGAGTTACTCCTGGTTCTTTGATAGCTCCGAGGTAACTGTTTGAACAGCACGACACACTACCATAGCATCAAGAGTTGGAGCAGAGTTTATTCACGGTTTAAATAATCTTATATCTTAATAAATATGAGTTGAGTAGCGTTCACAGGTTCACCGTTCAAATATTTTATTCCAATTGCACGTCGCGAGTGCGGCTCATTTTAGGTGCATTCGCGCATTTCTTCATCTCTTTCACCCGGAACTCTTAAGGATAGGGAATAAAAGAGATGAATATACATAAAGCGTGAGATTGTTCTAGAAGCGTTATACTACGTGGATATGTATATAAAACGGAAGTTAAGATGTATGTAATTTTATTATAAATTACTGTACAATTAAGTTATTAAGAAAATAAAATATGTAGTTTTTGTATCAATCAAGGCCTAGTAAAAAAAATAAAGAATGTCAGTTATTTTTTGAGCGCTGTCATGATGGTATTTTAAACATTTTGCACGCCTAAACTAAAAAAAATAATAGACTTTTATACTTATTTTATAATCTTATTAGAATAATTTATTATAAATGCAACTGTGAATACAATTTAGGCTCATACAAGATAAATGACGTCATATAATATGATTCACCTAATAACTGTCTCCATGGTCTAGCTGTTAAACACGTGGATTTAGACTCGGAGGGACCGAGTTGCATTTCTGGTCGGGACACAAAAATATGTATAGAATTAAAAATAATAATTAATTTATATGTGATATTTCTCGAGTTTGGTACGCTGGAGACATCGACGAGCTTGCCACTTGTCATGATTGGCCTATAGTAAAGTTGCCTAAATGTGAATCCGCTTAATTATAAGCGTGGTTTCTGACCACCCCGAAAGGGAAACGGTCGTGATGATATTTTTACCTAAAAAAAGTAAACATGCTGTTATCGTTTGGGTTAATTTTTTGGGTTAACTTGTAACTTAAATCTCATTACAATTGGTTATTAAATTATGAGTTTTTAATATAAATAAATTTTCAACAACGTTTTATCATGGCGCGGCCGATTCACTCCGGGGGTAAAGTTTATGAAACTTCACCTCTATGAGAAATGTGGGTAACTGAGTTAAATATATTTCATGACACTTTAAATAAACAGGTAGCTGAGAAATTTCTCTCTTTATTGTTATTTATTGAATTTTTACTCAGGCACTTAATGGAGTTTTATCTATCTACATACTCTCTTCATGACAGGAGATCTTTTCACGCCTAAACTGATGTTGATGAAAATTGGCAGTTTCTTGCTCCATGTTTCTTGGATCATCACCAAAACAGTGTTAAAAAAGCTCTAAATACTGAACAAGGTGAAGTTTTACGCCTTCAATCAGACTGTTGCTGTACAAAGCACAGATCAGATCATGCGCGGAATACTATTCTGGGATGTGTTTATCGGCATCCACATACCGTAGCTGCTATCCCTACGCGTACATATAAATTTAGAGACTCTTACATCTGTCGCACGCTGAAGATGAGCAATGCTCTCCCAGTGTATTTCGCAATTCCTATAACCTGGAGTCTTTCAAACGAAGTGTGAAAAAGCATCATTAGGTATAAGCCGGCATAGTGGTAGGGTCTGATGTCGCTCGTCTGAGGCTGGCGTCAGTTGTTCCCATAATTGGACCTCGCGTACCGTTTACCATCTGGGTGGGCGTAGTGTCACATGTCGTGCTCAGTATAAAAGAAAAAAAGGGAGGACTCCTTTTTTAAACGAGTCTATTGTCTGTCGCAAGCCCGGGACACCATTCTTATCATCTCTTACCCATACACGATGGACCCGGCACCCGCACGGTGAATCCATAGACTGCTTAGATTTTTGTCTCCTCTCTCTTACCCCAAGTCATCTTTCGAGTACAATGTGCTTTTGAATCGTACAACGGATTTATTGTCCATTTCTCGAAATCGCGTGCCAATATACCATTGTTTTCTGGGAATATAAAAAATAACCGATTCTCGTAACCTAATCATATGTTGCGCCTACTCTGAATTCTCGTATTTAACTAAAACAGATTTTTTTATTTTGTAACGATCGTAGTACCTACTCTTTTGGCGGCGGTGGGCTCCTTTAGTAAAGTACTCGTAGATATAGTGTCGCTTTAGACTTAGACTTATTACCTTTATACTGAAGAATAAATAATCTCACGTATCATTACGTCCGTATGCCTTCTTAAGTGATCAGAAACCACGTCTTTTAAGAAACAGATTTTTACTATATGGCCCATCATGACGAGTGGCAAGTGTCTCTATCGTACCAAATTCGAGAAATATCTCAAATAGAGAAGATTTTTTTTTAAGAATTCAGTGAATTTACCGTGCGGGTACGATGTGCAACGTGTGTGGGTAAGAGATGAAAATTATAGTGTATGGGGCATGCGACCGACAATAGGCTGGTTGACAAAGAAGGATTCCTTTTTGAATTTTATTTGCTAACAAGAGGCTCACCATCCACCGTTCCATACCTCTCCCTATCCAATCAATTAAATAAATTATTGTATCCCGAACTGTCGATCAGAAATTGAACCAGGTACATCTGCCTCTAAATCCACGGACTTAACAGATAACGGAAGCAGATAATAGGTACAGTCAAGGAATTTTATTTCCATCCCACAGTTTTTTCGCGCAGCAAATCAGCATCGCTGTGCAGCGGGGGAACGCGGCGAGTGTTCTTGGCACACTGTCACATGATCAAGTCATGGGTAAATATTTTTATATATAGTTTTAATTTTAAATTTAATACATTGTTACATATTTCATAATAAAGAAAAAAATATTTTACTTCATGCATCAGACCCATAATTACTCGTAATTTTCAACAATAATAATTAATTTATACTTTATAAGGTCAAGCTTAACTTAACTGCCTCCGTGGTCTAGCGGTTAAGTCTGTGGATTTAGACTCGGAAGTGCCGGGTTCGATTCCTGGTCGGGACACAAAAATATTTATTAATGTAAATAAATATTAATAAATAAATTAACGGAATCATACAGTATTTGGTTGCGTAGGAAGAGAAGTAGAATGGTGGATGGTGAGCGTATTATCGCGCAATAAAATAAAAAAGGGAGGCCTCCATTTCTTAAACCAGCCTATTGTCGGTTTCAAGCCCGAGACACCATTCTTCCCATCTCTTACCCACACACGATGGACCCGGCACCCGCACAGTGAATCCATGGAATGCTTAGAAATTTGTCTTCCTCCTCAATTAATATTTAATTTATTTGTGATATTTCTCGAGTTTGGTACGCTGGAGAGATCGACGAGCTTGCCACTTGTCTTGATTGGCCTATAGTAAAGTTGGCTAAATGTGAATCTGCTTATTTATAAGCGTGGTTTCTGACCTTCTCAAAAGGGAAACGGTCGTGATGATACTTCACTTTACTTCTATAAGGTTAATGTTTTTGACATACTCGTAGGTCGTCAAAAATAGCCCTAATTATTTCGTTGTCTGATTGTCTCACAAAAAAAGGCATGCCGCTTGCTCAGTATGGCTGTTTTCATCAAACATACCAGACGCACTACACCTCTAAGGTAACTTTAGTAGACATCTAAATGCATTTTACACGAAGCTTGTTAAAGGCATGCCACGTGTTGCAAAGCGCAAACCTTCGAGCCAATATATTGCTCTTGGCAGCCAGAGTCCTTCTATGTCTCTCCAGGTCCACATCATCCCTTAGACGATATATGAAATTAAATATATATATATATATATATATGTTCTGGAAAGCCCTATCGTCAGCTATGGTTCACTGCTTCACGAGAAATTGCCTGGACATGCTACAAGTCTATGACGGTGAGTTATTCTTAACACAATCTTATCACGAACAAGTGTACTTATTGTTTGTTTTATCAATGGAGTGTTCCAGAGGTCAATTCTTATCAGCCAAAGATACAAACAAAACGTAAAGAATTATCGCTTTTAAAAAAACTCTTTTAGGTAACTTTACTTGCACTTGACAAGCTTTTTAATATCTCAAACTTAAAAAGTGTCAATTCTTATTCTTATTTTATGCAATGAATGACTTTGAGGGATGTCGTTCATACACTCAATGGTCGAGGCGGCGTCGAGACGCAAAAGCGGCGATGATTCTATTCTTGTTTTTGGCTTTATAGAATTGTTATAGAGGTGTTACTGAACAAAAAAGATCGCTTGCTTAACTCGTGCAGTACGTTTTTTTTCTGTACTAAATGAATGAGCCATACCCATATACCTCATTCTACTTCTCTCTTCTCTCCACGACAGGTCGTTGCGGTCATCGCGTAACTCTGTACTTTAGTAAGTACGCGATATTTAAAGCAAAAGGTATAGTTACCGTCTAACCACTCTAGTTTTAGTTGCCGCAAATCTCTAGAACAACCTGCGCTTTGATGGATATCTAATTCTAATTCTGTTGGGCGCACAAGCGCCTATATATATATAGGTATTGTAGGTAGGACCTACAATTAAAATTTAATTTAAAATGATTGCTAACCAGATTCAATAACTAAGATTGATTTCTTAATCTGTCTTCACAGTGGATTTATATTTTTGTGTATAATTTGTGAACCCATTCATGGCCTTATTTATTGTGTAAAATTTGATAATATTGTATTTTTAATTGTGCTGTTGGAGTTCCAGATAAATAAATAAATAAACAACTTTAAATCGTTATATATATATATAATTTATTATAGGTGTAGGTCCTACCTACACCTATAATAAATTTACCATCGTATAACAGACAGCGATAGGTAACTAAAAAATATAAAATAAATAAAGTTAATTCATAAAATATAAAAACCCGACTGTGTAAAATATTAAGTTTAATTAAAAACTTAGAAGAAATAAATCATAAAACAAATAATATTTTTTAATGCGAAATACACTAGCTTTAATAGTCGGGATCCATTAAAAATCGAGACCGGCCCAAATCTTCCAAACAATGGGTCCTGACTTTTAAAGTCGCTATGTTTCGCATACAATATAATATATATATAGTAGTACATAGACTAAGAAGATTTTTATATTATTTACACCATCACATAGGCCCTAGACCACAGAGTCCTGGACGTCCACTGTTCCAGAGATGGTCCTTTCAGAAATTTCTGGAGCATTTGGCCTACACTCGCCACGCTGCCTGGCCAGACGAATTCGATATTTACATAGGTACAAGTAAAACAGTAGTACATTTTTTCTTCCCGTATTATGATTGAAATTGGAACGAATTGGGTTTAAACATCGATTGAGAATAAGCCCTCGATTGCATCGGGCCGGCAGTGAATGAGGGAATTCCGTGGCGATCGGACGCGAAGAGCAAAGTACGCGATATTCCGTGAAATGTGATTCTGGAATTGAAAATTAATTGAATACGTGAAGTGATTTTTTGTGAAGGGATTACTTAAATGTAAGTTTTCTTTTTTTTTATTTCGGTTGAGGTAGTTTTTTATATCTTATTATTGGTGGAGCTTTTATAAGCTTTTAATTATTTATAATTTTATAATATATAATATAATTTTATTATTTGTGTAAAGTAATATATAGGAATAGTAATTTTTTGGTTTTTAATTAATCAATTACTTACATATAATTATATTTAAAACTGAAGTATTATTTAAACAAATATATTATATGGTATAAATTCATTACAACTTTTGCGAAAAGAACTTATTATCATGTTGTTATTATTGTTAATAATAATAATAAATTCCACAAAACTAAAACAAGTGCAGGTACATAGATAGATAGATAAATTCTTTATTGACCGCCTCCGTGGTCTAGTGGTAACAAACGTTGCAGTGAACTCGAAGGGTCGTGGGATCGATTCCCACCGGGGGCAAGTTGTACATTGTATAATTTGTCTCGGTCTGGGTGTTTATATGTGTAATATGTATATATAAAAAAAAAGTATAATATGTAGTTTATCAATCATCTAGTTTCCGTAACACAAGCCTCGTAGCTTACCACGGAAATTAGATGGCGCTGTGTGACCTGTCTGGAAATATTTATATTTAAATGTACATAGGCGAACTTAATGTCTAGTGACATTTTCTACCAGCTAACCTTTAGGATAGTGAGCAATGATTGTAATATATAATGATAGGCGAGCTTAATGCCGTAAATGCATTTTCTACCAACTAACCTTAAATCACTATATTGACCACTGTCCTTTAAGGGTTAGGTAGAGAGAGACGATTGATTTTTAATTTTATTTACCTACAAACAGCAACAACAAAAATGTTAGGTTTTTATAAAAAAAAAATACCTTAATAATAATAGGTACTAATTTAAATATTATTTTTGTATATTATAAATAAAAAGATACATTATTTTCAACTCACTAGGAAAATTATAAATCACAAACACACAAGGTTACCCTCCCTCTCCCCCTTCCCCACTCCCTTCCCTATACATACACATACACAGTCACACACACACAAACATACACATACATATACAGACATTGCACCCACACTCACATACTAAATTTGTAACTTTTTTTAATTCTATTTTCTTCTAAATTGTATGTTCATTATTGGAAGACACTGGCTCCTGTTATACAGCTCAGCTCATGCAGGAGACAGGGTTCACCATAACGAATCAATATTCTTATTGTGCTAATAAACGATTTGTATTTGTATTAAACGATAAGAGTAAAGGCCATTTTCAGACACACACGATTTCCGTATTAAGAGTACAGTGACGGTTATGTAATTTTTATATTAATCGCGGTACTTATGAAAGCTTACCAACCCGTCTGGCTAGCGTGGTGAGTGAATTCCAAATTATCCAGAAATATGTTCTGGTGAGCTGTGATGGCTCGGTTGTAAGTCTGCTTTTCTTTTAATACTAAAATACGTCGGTTCAAACCCCGGCACGTCACACCATATAACACCACCGGAGAGCACGTTAAGCAGTCGGTCCTGGTTCCAATAATACCAATCGTTAATAAATTGTCTACAAATATTGACATCGGACCCTCGCCAACCCGTTTGGCCAGCGTAGCGAGTGTAGGCCTAATTCTCCAGGTTTTGAAGGCACATCTTTAAGAGTGGAGGTCTAGGCGGTGTTTATAGTTATGTAATTTAATAATTTTTATTTACTGTCTCCGTGGTCTAGCGGTTAAGTCCGTGGATTTAGACTCGGAGGTACCGCGTTCGATTCCTGGTCGGGACACAAAAATATTTATTAATATAAATAAATATGTACATTTAATTAATATTTAATTTATTTGTGGTATTTCTCGAGTTTGGTACGCTGGAGACATCGACGAGCTTGCCACTTGTCATGATTGGCCTATAGTAAAGTTGGCTAAATGTGAATCCGCTTATTTATAAGCGTGGTTTCTGACCACCCCGAAAGGGAAACGGTCGTGATGATACTACTATTTAGGTAATTTGTTTTTATTATTAATATAATAAATAATTTATACTCTATAGCAAATATATATATATACCCCACTACTTTTGGCCTTTTTCTTTTCGGTGAGGTAAATTGTGCACTATAATAAACCTACACATTTTGTCCCAATCGATTCTCGGTTTTTTTGGACAATCTCCTTTCCTTACAATGTTTTCATTTACCGTCTATTTTTCGTATAAGCGTTGTAATATCTGCCTCTGTGGTATCGGTTTCTGAACACCGCAAGGGATACAGTCGTGATGATACTTTAAACTATAAAAGCACCTTTTGTCTCAATCGATTTTGGGTTATAGGTCCATATGTTTTGGGACCTTCCCCTTTCGGCTTTATTTAGCATCCCAGCTCTAGGAAGAGGAGGCGGGATTATGATCTAGATAGTTATTTGTCATAAATCTATCATGTTACGTGACGTGTATAGCGAGCTTTATGAAGGTTTGATACGTCCGTAAATCAAATACTGCATTAAGGCTTGAACACACTGAATGCATTTTTTTATATACTAGAACGAAATGTGACCTTGCGCCTTGATAAAAAAAAGAAGAGTTCTATAATAAATTGTTGTGTGTGTTGGGTCGGTGGCGTCCCTTTAGGCATATATATATACATATAGGTTAAACATTATTTTATTGCCCTTTTACGTAAAACCTACTAAACGAATCAATTGCAATCTTGGAACCCTCTGGGATTTTGCGGAGCTTGGCAGGTCTCTGATGTGGAATGCGACGTGTGTAAACACATTAGCCCCATCCAGGCGACCTTGTCAGGCGCAGGGAGCTCAGCAGTGTTTTCTGCATAGAACCTCAAGTTGCGCAAACACGCCAACTGTGATACCGGTTGCGCCGTTTGGGGTCGAGACGATGGGCCCATGGGGACATTCAGCAAGGCTCCTGGCCATGGAGTTATCAAAGCGGCTGGCAGAAAGAGCAGGAGACAGGAAGTCTGGGATACATCACACATCTGTCGCACAATAAAGATGTAGAATGCTCTTCTAGCCTCTGTGTTTCAATTTTCCTATAACCTGGACTCCTTCAAGCGAAGTGTGAAAAGGCATCTAGTCAATAAGCCGGCATAGTGTTAGGGACTGATGTCGGACATAAGTGTCTGATTCCAGTTGCTAACATTCATGGACCATACACGCCACTTACCATCAGGCGGGAGCAAGGTCACATGTCGTGCTAGTATAACAACAAAAAAAAACTACCAACGTGTTAGAGGGGAAATGTTGCTAGTCTCCTTGGGACTATCTCGGATGGGACGTCTCTATAGGACATTTTTTATTCATAGTTTAGGTTATTTTAAATTTTATCATTTAGTTAGCTTTTAGTTTATATTTAATGTATATATTACTTTATTTATTTATTTATTTTATTTATTAAATAATCATTTATTCGAAAAAAATATTTACAAAAATATAAAATAAAATTAATATTAATACTAAGGGTAGGGATATAAGTCCCGTCCGCGTGGAATGGTGGCAAGAACGCTGTCTATTTATGTTTTATTAATTTAAAAACTTAATTCAGCCAAATGTTAAGGACATTAGGACAGTTTGCATGGTAAGTAGGTGAAATAATAGATATAAAATAACAATTTATAAAACAAATACATAAAAATAATACTCACTATTACATATACAAATACGTACAGTATTCCCAAATTAATAATGCACATACAGATCTTCGCTAATTGTCGTATTCCCGGAAACACCCGAATCATTGAATCGTAAGAGCCTAAACATTGCACTTGCATTTTGCACCTTGTTCGAAAGAAATAGAAGTCAATATCATGTGTACACAATCGAAAACAATTCGGGCGGTCGGTGACTGCATGTGTTCTCTCTGAGTGGAATTATATAGAGCTGATATTACACACCGTTCTTGGTTTTGTTTTCAAAGGTGAATTTAATTTCAACTTTAATTATCTTATTCAACTTTAAATAGTTTATTTTGTAAAATAGGAAAACGTACTAACAACTAGCACAAAACACATAATTCTACTAAATTATGCATGAAGAAAATGCACTTAACCACTCTATATAGATATCGTCTTCGAACGCTCGGGGAATACGACCGTTGCCGAACAGTGACGAAGATTTCTATGCGCATTATCACTTTGGGAGAACTGTACTTTACTTCCCATTAAAAGATTGTTCATGCAATGAAAAAAAAAAATATATTTTGTTAATTACACCTCTTAACTTAATGACCAAGAAAAAATATCTAGGTTTGCAAGTACGTTATTATTCTAAGGGGTATAAAGTAGTTTGTGCACATACAAATAAAGTACCTAAGTAAATACGTGTTCCTTGAAATTCCCGCTTCAGTTTCATTCATTAGCGAGCGGCAATTAATGAAACTAACGAACTGTTGACCAGACCAATTGTGCAGATGGTAACAGAAAGACAGTCCTAACAAGAGCCTCCCATAGAGTACTTAAACATAAACTGCTGAAACAACTTGCCCACAATTTATAAAAAGTCAATTTTATGTGTGTTTTTTTTTATAAAAATAATAATTATTTTTTATTTTACTTTATTACTTGAAGTAGGTAATATTTTCGTTATTTATTTTTATTTCTAAAAGGAATTGTATGTTTATTATATACTTGTATATTTTTAAAATTGTTTCAGCTTTAGTTTTTCGAATAAATAAATAAGTATTTCCAGACAGGTCACACAGCGCCATCTAATTTCCGTGGTAAGCTGCGAGGCTCGTGTTACGGAAACTAGATGGTTGATAAACTACATATTATACTTTTTTTTTTTGTAAATATATACATATGACAAATTATACAATATACAACTTGCCCCCGGTGGAAAAGGACCTCCCGAGTTCACGGCAACGTTTGTTACCACTAGTCCACGGAGGCAGTCAATATAATAATACTTAGGTTTTGTATACTTATTGAAAATTGTATATTATTGTAATTTTTTATAGGCTATAAAGGCTACTGTGGTAATGAATGTGGTGGTCGCCTATAATAGGTGCAACACCTAACTTCTGATTTAGTGTTAAGTACAAATAACTGTGTGATGTTAGCACTGTTGGCTACCCTAAGAAACCCGCCTTGTAATGTATAGCAGAAAAAAATATGCCTTATTAATCCCTTGGCTAGTTACATAGGTTATGTGTAACGGAATTATACAGAATTCGATTCCTGGTCGAAGGTGCAAGATTTACAACACCACCGCTTCTGTGACTCGGAGACCACGTTAAACCGTCGTCCCGGTTCATTTAATACCAACTTGTGGAATCGTTAATATATAGCCAATAAAAATTGACCTGAGACTCTAGCCAACTCGTCTAGTGGAGCTCTAGGACTCTGTGTTCTAGGGGCCGTAATGAGGTTCCTCAAAATAGACACTCAACAAAATTGATTAATGGATTGTGTCAAGTTTATTAAAATAAACAAAATTATAATGTCAAAATTGTTAAGTTATATCAAGCCTGCTTGTTTTAAGTTTAGGCGCCGGGTGCGTAACAGATTAAGGCGACAGGAATTTCCTAAAATTTAGCATAAATCTACTGGCACAAACTGACACCCAAAAATAACTTATTTCGGCTCAGTATTTCAAACTACACAAGCCATTTAGTTTGGCTTGAAATTAACATATTATTTATAATAACATTGGAAATTTCTCCTGCTACTGAAATCAGTAGAGAGCTTCACATACCTGGGTTCTGGTGGGGCATCAGCAACACTGAATCGTGCAAGGCATAAATTTGAAGAACTCCCTCAGCTACATAAAATATAATAAATATGGACGAACAGGACGATCTCTATAATCTACATATATATGTATATAGATTCGTTAAGTCATAATAGTCATAATTTCTCCATAACCCTGAGACATGAACCATAAAGAGCGGATTTTAAAATGCTGAGGTTCACGTGGACTGAGCATCGGACTAACGTGTCGATTTTAAAACATCTAGACATATCGACTAGACTATCTATCATATGTACTTTATATATTGTACAATGTATATTGTACAACATTTGGGTACTTAGGAAGTAATTGTTATGTTTATGCTTGTGTGTGTCTCGAAAGTCATTCTTAGTGTTCAGGTTCTCATGGTGTGGCGTGTCCGGTGGTCGCCCCTTCCTTAGAAGGTCATTGCAGTGGTGGCACGTGTGTCGGGTCCCGGTCCGCACCCTAAGGGCCTGGTTGAGCGGGGGGATGGCTGGCACATGCGTTATGTCCGTGATCGGGTGCTGCTGTGGGGGCCTGGGACCTCTGCCGAACACGTTCAATTTAT
Organism: Tinea semifulvella; assembly: GCA_910589645.1. Classification (NCBI taxonomy): domain Eukaryota; kingdom Metazoa; phylum Arthropoda; class Insecta; order Lepidoptera; family Tineidae; genus Tinea; species Tinea semifulvella. Next base: position 6,834,412 of record OU342609.1, read on the forward strand.
TGTTCTTAAATTAACAGAGGTTTTTGCGTTTTGTCGACTTTCGGGTTGCACATAGGCATGTAGTCTACCTAAATTCTGACTTGCCAGGTGGGTTACTGCTGTACCAGGTATTGTATTTTCATAGGTACTGTTAACTAAATTTAAAAGGTTAATAATTGATCGTTGTGGTGCAGTTCTGTATATGTTTTTATTTTGTAAATCTGATATAGCTGAGTTTTCCTTGCAGATTCCTTTCTCAGTCAGATTAAACATTAACAGGTCACTGGAATTTGCTAAGCTGCTGGTCTTCTGCTAACAGCTTACTTATTGGACCACTTTGCTGCTTAGTCTTCTACTAGCAGGAGTAGAATCATTCAAAATAATTAAATTAATGACGTTTCATAAATGCCTGTAATAGGTTTACGTGAATAAAGATATTTTGACTTTGATGTCTTCCTCGGATACTCCAGAAGGTACTTCGGAGACATTGCGAGAAAAGGAGGGGATAACCTGGAATAACTTTTTGTCACTGGCAAGGAGGAAATAGACTGTACATGCCGCCGAAGACAGGAAGGTCACGAGCTTAGTAATAAGGATACACAACGCAAGGAGGTGGAGAAAATTTCTCTTAATCGTGTTGAAATTTAGATATCCGAGTAGGCGCAAAAAATCAAAATACTAGACTCCCTTATTTACTGTCTATTTTAGTAAAATACACACATCAAAAGTGTCTAGGGATCAACATATATTTTTGCAATAACTTTTCTCCTGATTGATATTCATTAAAATTTTATTTAAGGATTGATCAAATAAAATGTTTTCGTTTGTCTACAGTAACGATAAACCAAGTCACCTTTGCATTAGTAAAAAAAATTGCCATTTTCCTAATAAAGGGATTTTTGACTTTTGAACCACTAACATTAAAGTTCGAAAAAAAGACTGAAATAACAGTTTTTTTTTTAATTTTATTGGGTAACTTAAACAATTAATAATCCGTGTTTCTACCGCGAACACTAACAACACAAGAACATCGGTTTGGCATACTCAAAATGAGTTCATCCAAATCACGCTGTGGAATGGCCGCCCATGTTCGTTGCAACAACAAAAAAAGGTCTTCTTGCGACTGGATACCCTCCATATTCGGCAGAGCTCTTCTCTGAAGAATATCCCATGCATGCTCAATCGGGTTCAAGTCTGGCGACTGAGCAGGCCAGGGCAGGACATTGATGTTAGCTGCGGCGAGAGTCTGTCTTACAACTCTTGCGGTGTGCGGTCGTGCATTATCATGCATTAACTGAAATAAGGGACCGATATGCACTTGTAGAGGAACGATGACGTCTGATACAACCGTCTCAGCATAAATTTGAGCGTTGAGGTTGCCTCTGATCCAAATCAACTCAGTTCTTCCGCCGATCGAAATACCCGCCCATACCATGATGGTTCCACCACTATAAGGATGGACTTCCTGGCAGGATTTTAATCGCTGTTGGCGTCCAGGGGTTCTCCAGTGTCGTATACGTCTTGTATCCGGCCTCATACCAAAACGAGACTCATCAGAAAAGCACACGAAACGCCATTGTTCTTCTGTCCAATTTCTGTGTTCAAGAGCCCATTGATATCGAGTCCTACGATTGTGCATTGCTATAGGTGGTACCCGTAGCGGTCTTCGGGAATGAAGGTTCACTTCATGCAAGCGGTTTCTGACTGTTTGGTCGCTAATTAAGTTCCCTGAAGAGCGATGAAGGCTCACGGCTAACATCATGGCGGTTATTGTTGGAGTTCTTCGAGCTGTGATTTGAATGTATCGGTCTTGTCTCCGTGTGGTGCAGCGATACCGTCCTCCATGGCGCTCAGCCACGGTACCAGTGGTTCGGTAACGTGTCCAAAGTCGACTGATAACACTCTGACTTGTATTCAGAGCTAAAGCCACAGTACGTTGCCGGGAACCAGCTTCTATCATTCCCACGGCTCTGATCATTTCTTCCCTGCTTAAATGACGTCGCCGCTCCATAATAACGTTGGTTTTAATCAGTAGTAGGGAAACAGTAGCACTAATAATGTCTTCAATGCGTCTTATGTTTTTATAGGGAAAATATTGACAGCTGATTTTCATCTTTTACTCGAATTTGATTGACAGTTCCTGTTTTAAATTATGAAATGCACCAAAAAGGATCCATATAAATTTATAAAATCATAAATTTATTACAAAGCCACATCTCAATCACAAGAAATCCGCATAAACATGCTTGATCCCTAGACTTTTTTGATGTGTGTAGTTGCAGTGTTGACCGACCGTCGATTCGGTGCACTGCTGATAGTGTTTCCACAAAAAAAATTCTTGCAAAAAAGCAAGACCAAGACCAGGACCAGCAATATTTTAATAAGACCAATACCAATTATTAATGTTTCGCTCTGACAACTATGTTCGTATCGTCAAATATATAAAACATCATGTAAAGCGTTTATATAAAGTTTTTTTGGACCTGTATATAATAATAATAATAATAATAAATAAATAGGTTTAGTTTATATTTATTTTAATTTTTACTTTTAAGTAGTTTTAATTTATATTGTAATTATTTTATACTGTTTGTATATTACTTCAATAAAGCAGCTTAAGCAGTTCTATCGTTAAAAAAAAAAAAAAAAAAAAAAAAAAAAAAAAAAAAAAAAAAAAAAACTATACAATATACATTTGGAACAGTTAAATTGATCAATGCTTTGTATACAATTTTAGCATTTTTCACTCCCGAACTATTTGTGTGTGTTTCAGGAGTCAGTGTCTTCCATGAATTTGAACATAAATGCTTTTATCCAGACTAATATATTTGCCAATATACTCGTACTATTATTACAATAAATATTTGTCTATTTACTCATTCCAAAATACACATTATTATTCAACTACACACAAAAGATTTTCCAGATCATTATAATTTAATGTTTAATGTGTAATATACTTGTACGTATCCAGATTAAATACGAGTAGTACTAATACAATTAGGTATGTATGTATAAATACATATGTATGTATGTATATATAATAATTATTAATTTAAATAAATAAATAAAATTAAAATTTAATTTATTTGTGTTATTTCCCGAGTTTGATACGCTAGAGACATCGACGAGCCTGCCACTTGTCATGATTGGCCTATAGTAAAGTTCGCTAAATGTGAATCCGCTTCTTTATAACCGTGGTTTCTGACCATCCCGAAAGGGATAGTGTCGTGATGATATTACTTTACTATTCAAATTTTAAACTAATTCAGACCAGTATTTCTTATAGATAGTAGTTTGCGGACAGACGCTGGAGCGACTAAATAAACTAAGGTTTTCTTAATTAAATTAAAACAAACATAAATATTTTGAGTTAAAGCAAGACTGGCAAAGTCGTGGTCTTACTTTGTTCAACACTAATAGCTGACTACAAGTATGGCTGACCTACTTATAACTACACTCAAAATAAGAAAAAAAAAACGAGTTCTTCGCGCCATTTTGCGTGGACATGTCAAGTGCAAGTTTTTGCTTTGTAAATTAATTTACTGTGGATATTATTGGTCAAAAGTGGTGTTGTTTTGTTTAATAATGTGCAACAATGTGAATAATTATGGAAAACGATAAATTGGACTTTAAATATGGGGCACAAGTTGCAGTTTATTCTTTGCGGTTTTCCCGCGCTGTCAACTCCCATATTTTACCCGACGTGTTTGAGCAGTAGATGGTTCCGCGAGTGACTCTAAGAAAAGCATCAAATTCTGCAGCATCTGGGATTTGATGATGACGTCATTAATTCACGAAAAACAAAGATATATTACGTCAGACTTGGCTGTATGGGCTAGACCCTTTGCCTTCCTTATCATCTCATTCATCATCCATCGGGAGAAGAGAACCAAAAAAAAAAGAAAAAAAAAACATAATCCCTGATAGGTACTTAGCATTTACAGCTGCAATTTCTTGTATTGCTTAAAATCATAGTCGCTTTGTACGTTGCTATCAACTCAAATAGTGCATGTTGTAATTTTAATGTCACTAGTGATGACGATGATCTAGTATACCAATAGTGTCATACAGTCTGGTGTTTATGTTACGACTGCCGTTCGATGACTCAGCGGAAATGCTAAGTATGAGTTCATCAGCCTTATAAAATTATTTCTACGTGTCTAAAATGGTAACTAGGTCTATTAGGTGATCAAATAATGGTTCCTAGCGAAGACATTAAATATACAAGACGGGGCTCGAAGCCAAACGGTATAAGAATCAAAGCGGGGGCAATCGTCACATAATTGCTGTAAAGGGGTGGAATACGAGGCTGGAGAAGCCGAAGACTACCAGGCTAATCGTTTTCCTAAACCCATCAGGTCATAATCATCTTCGGGCTGTGCAATAATAGGCTAATCATAAATATTACTTTTAAAAGCTGGTTTTGTTCAACCCTTTCCCTATTCCGTCGCAACCTCTCCGCAACAAAATATATACCTAATAATATCATAAAATGTATACAGAAGTAAACTAAATTTAATATAAAACTAATATCTAAACAAATTTAATTGAAGTAATATACAAACAATATAAAAGAATTACAATATTATTAATTAACCTAGAAAAATAAACTAAATCTAAATAACAAATTAAATATAATAAAAATTTAAGCAACCTAATGTCTCAAACCTTATAATATAAAAATTTCCTTCATGCCATTGTCCAGCGGCATGTTGCCCAAAACACTGGCAGCATTTCCTCGTTGAATTTCGATACTAATCTTTTCAGCGAGGAAGCTGCCAGCCCGTGGGTCACCGGAGACGTCGACTACTTTTTTTGAAATTTCTTTAAATAAAGTTTTTGCCTCGAGGCCCCACGGTCCCATGGTTTCAACGGCAATGGCCACAAATATATAATCATTGCAAATGTTTATATATTTGCGGCGCTTGACGTTTTGAGCTTGTTCTGCCGCCGCACCAGCTCTGACAGTAGTTCCTTGAAGATGGGAAGTTTCTAGCGTGTCTACACATGTATCTTAACTATATATAATAAAAATATTCACCCATGACTTGATCATGTGGCAGTGTACCAAGAACACTTGCAGCATTCCCCCGCTTCACAGCGATGCTGATTTGCTGCGCGAAAAAACTGCCAGCCCTCTTGTCACATACAGCGTTAACCAGCCGCAGCACGTATTCATTAGCAACAGACTAGTATTTGCGACATTTGGCCTTTACAGCCGAGTCCGCAGCCGCCCCAGTCCTGACAGATGTGCCCCTAGACATGAGACCAAGCAAGGGTGTCGACACAAGTAGCGTGCCACACCAATGCTCGACCCATGGACCACGGCACCAAAGTCAATCCATCGGGTCTTTTACCATCACTGCGAAAGATCCCAGACGGTTTAAGAACCAAAGGGATCCCAGCAGTAACCAAAGCCCTGTGGATTACATTATTGACAGAACCGTGGCGGAAACGAAGACCAGCACTTTTCTGACAAGACAGGCCGTGGTGACCAAGCTGGTCAACGATGCTGCCACATGAACAAATATATAATATAATACATATTTTTTCCCTGATCGAAGGGACATGGCGATTCTAATAAAATTGTTGTCCAACAATATCTTTGTATTGTAATATATTAACTGCCTCCGTGGTCTAACGGCTAAAGTCTGTGGATTTAGACTCGGCGGTGGTAATATTTAATTTATTTGTAAAATTTCTCGAGTTTGGTAACATCGGCGAGATTGCCACTTGTCATGATGGGCCTATTAAGCGTGGTTTCTGACCACCCTGCAAGGGATACGGTCGTGATGATACTTTACTTTTTCATTGTATATTAAACGTTCCTTTCGTGATAAAAATAGTGTTCCATGAAGGGTATAAAAACAGTTTTAGGCAATTTTCGTGAAATTCTGAAGGCGAGTGTACCTGCTTTCCTCTCGATATGATTGATGTGCCAAAAGCTAATGACTTGTACACTCCCGCCACAAAAATATAATCATATTTATTATAATAAAGTCAAAACATATTTCTAGCTATCAGAAGCATAGCTAAAATAAATATAACGCGTCGGTCTAGATTTTACATTTTATTTCATTTAATTCATTCATTACAGACCGTAGAACACATCATCCTAGACCTCCACTGTTGAAGATGGGCCTTCCAGAACATATATCTGGAGCATTAATGACAGTTTATTAACGATTGTAAAAGTTGGTATAAGTGGAACCGGGACCGACGGCGTGACGTGCTCTCCGAGAAATGGGAAGAGTGTTGTGGTGAATCTATGACAAATGTATGTAAGAAAAAATGATTTCTCATTGGTATATGTCGGGGGGGTTTGAACCGACCTTAGTACCATTTTAAGGAAAGCTTTCTTACAACTGAGCCACCACCGCGCCATATGTATATAATACTCAGTTATCAAAGCAGTTTACTGTCACTCCTGGAAATCATCAAGTTCTATGATTTACTTGAAGTATGGATTCCATACTTAAAAACCATATTCCAACAATGGTCTTATGTATGTCTTATATAATTTTATTAAAGTGTTGGGGTTGACTTGCTGGAAGGATCTCTTAATTGCGTACTTGCGTAATTGTATAATATAAAATAAAATTGGACCCATACATAACTTCCACACTCCCAAAGGTTGGTTGTCAGAAAATACTTAGTCTTAATGACCCCTTTGTACATTTTAGTGCGATAAAGTATTTTAAATAAATACAATTTAAAAAAATATAGCAGATAGAGATAGAATGGTCATTGTTTATATATTTTTTTTTTTTTTAATTAAATAATATTGTTTTGGCGTGCATGGCACATACTTTCAACGAGAACAACAAATAGGTGGTAGGCGGACTGTTGTACCAGTAAAGTGTTTCCACACAGGTATAAATTTAATTTGCATGGTGTTAAGGGAAAAAACAATGAAAACAAAGTCCTCCGCCGATTCTGTCTGTGTGTTAGCGATAAACGTAAAAACTACTGATTTTTATGTTGTTTTCACAAATAGATAGAGTGGTTCTTTACAAGGGTTTAGTATATGATTTCTAAAGTTTTTGTATACATTAACGATATTTGTTGGAGGTGTCGGAAAAAAATAAGCCGTTTGAGAGATTTCTACGAAAACGCTGCTTAAACTCTTTGAGATATAACAAAATATTGTATGGTGGAATTGTGTATCTTATATAGGTCTACAGAAAGGTCTGCGATGGCATATGACTATCTCTTAAGAATATTTATTTATTTATTTATTAAGTAAATCCAAAACAGCGATACATTTTGCAAAGCAATACAATTAAAAATTTACATGCCAAACCAAAGGATTTCACCGTTCAAAATACATTTATAATCTGATCTACAAGTAAATTACATGTAATTTTGAATCGAATTTAACATTAAATAAAATACAAACATAAATAACAAAATTATTAAACACAAACTGAAATAAAAATTACGTCCAAAAAATATATAATAATAATAATGAAACAAAACAAATAACTAATCAAAATGTCACAAATTGCCATAAACACATCAAGTACTATGTGAAATTATATGAATGAGTGTGTAAAGTGTATAGTGTGTATGTGTATGTATGTGAATGTATTACATTAACATAATATATTTATCATCAATAAAAAAGATTTAATAGGAAATAATAATAAATAAGAAAAAAAGATAAAAAGAAACAGAAAGGAAGGAGGTATGACACCATTTGCATTATTCAAGTTCCCTACTATAACATATACAAATAACATACTATATCCTCTTTCGTCTCTAAATCGTTTGCTGTCGTCGCCGCAAATCTATGGAATGAATTACCTCAGGATATTAGACAAGCTTCTAGTCGTGCTATATTCAAGAATGGGGTGTACAAATATTATCTTTAACTTAAACTATTTTTTTTTAGTTCTATTGTATTGCCACTCTTCGTTCACACTTTCACAACGAGCGACGTCTACATTTGTCCCGCTTCCTTCATCACATGAGTAGTTTTATTTTATATGTATTAGTGTATATATTATATATATATAATATAACCTATTTACGTATTTGTATTTCAAATTCAAATTCAAATTCAAAATATTTATTTCCATATGGTTCACATGTAACACTCGGATATTGTCAATTTTTTACAATATTATTAAAATAATAAATAAAAAGATTAAATTAAATTATGGATAGACCGAAATAAGGAAGTGACATTGCTGCCATAAGCAAGTACTGTAGCTTAACCTAAATTCGAGGCATTATAGCCGTGTCAACTTATAAACTAAATAATTATAACATAATGTATAATTATAATAAATTTTAATTAATTTCGTGGCTGTATAAAGGCCGTGTCAACTTACAATCTAAATAATTATAATTTAATGTCAAATTATAAAAATAAAAAAATTAAATTATTTCGTGGCTGTATAAAGGCCGTGTCAACTTATAATCTAAAATAATAATAATATAATGTCTAATTATAATGAAATTTAATTAATTTCGTGGCTGTACAGTGGCCGAGTCAAATTAAAATCGTAATAATATGAAATTAAATAAATGTCAATAATGTTAAATATTATAAAATATTAAAATTAAACTTAAATTCGTGGCTGTAAAGGGGCCGTGTCAACTTATAATCTAAAAATTATAACTACGACTATAAAGTTTTCTATGCAAAGTCATCTGCTAGTGCATCCCGATAATCGTAATAACTTTTTTTAATCAAAATATCTTTAATTTTACCTTTAAATTCTATAAATTCTAAACTTTTTATCTCTTTCGGTAATTTATTATACAGTTTGATGCCGTTGCATAGAAAACTTTTGGTTGATTTCGTTAGACGAGTTTTGGGGCATTTAATATGATCTTTAAACCGTGTATTGTATCTATGCATGTCAGAGTATTTGAGAAGACTTTTTTCGTTCTTCTTGATATATATTAAACACTCTAACACATAGATACTATTTATGGTAAGAATATTTAGTTTTATAAAGGCCTCCCTACACGTGTCTCTGGGTTTCATTTGAAGTATGTGTCTAACTACGCGTTTTTGTAATATGAAAATTCGTTTGGCGTCTGCAGCTGTACCCCACACTAGTACTCCGTAGCGAGCAATACTTTCAAAGTAGGCATGGTACACAGCTACAGCCGCCTCCAAACCACAAAACTGTCTAACTTTCTTTATCGCAAAGCAGGCAGCACTCAGTTTCTTCGCCAAAGCATCAATATGGACTCTCCACTTTAATTTGCTATCAACTGTAACTCCCAAAAATAAGTGTTCTGAAACAAAATCTATTGATGATTCTTTGACTATCAGATCACTGAGGCTGCTTTTGTCCCTAGTACCAAGGGCAAAGTTCATAAAATTTGTTTTGGAAAGATTTAAAAGTAAGTTATTACATTCAAACCATTTTGATATGTTACCAAGTGTTCCTTTAACTCTTTTCATTACCGTTTGGCTGTCTCGACAGCTTATCAATAGCGAAATGTCATCAGCAAACATTACGTTTTTTATATCCTCATCTAGACAAGCATTGATGTCATTCACGTAGATAAGAAATAATAATGGCCCTAGAATTGAACCTTGCGGGACCCCATATTGTATGCATTGCTTGCGTGATCTTGTTTTGTTGACATCAACAATTTGTTGTCTAGCCGATAGATATGACGTAAATATTGATAATTCTTTGCCCCTGATACCATAGTGTTCAAGCTTAGCAATGAGGATGTCATGATGCACACAATCAAACGCCTTTGACAAATCACAAAATATGCCAAGTGTGTAATTTTTATTTTCTAATGACTCAAGGATCATGGTAATCATTTTACTAAGAGCGTCAGTAGTAGACCTTTCTTTTCTAAATCCAAATTGATTACAATGGAGAAGTTTATTAATGTTAACGTGCTTAAGTAATCTTATGTATAAAAGTTTCTCAAAGATTTTGCTAAATACTGGTAGTATGGAAACAGGGCGGTAGTTATGTGCATCGTGACGATCCCCCTTTTTGTAAAGCGGGATGACTCGTGCTATCTTTAATATATCTGGAAATAATCCTTCGTCAAAACAGTTATTAATTAAGTTTGTTAATGGTTCTGCTAATGAATTTGATAAATATTTTAGTAACATAGGTGAAATGTTCCATAAGTCTTGTGACTTTTTAGGTTTAAGTGATTTAATTACATTTATTATTTCATGTACTGTTGCTTCATTAAAGCTTGCAGCGTTTACTACTCTTGGGGCGCACATGCTTGCAAATTGTAAGGCTTCGTTAACATTAATATTAAGTTTAACTGTGGCCTTTTTTGCAATATTAGTAAAGAAGGTGTTAAACTCGTTTGCGACTTCATTATTTTCCTTTAGTCTTACTAGGTTTTCTGTAACTAATTCAATTTTGATATCTTCTTTAGAAAATGATTTGCCTGTTTCTTCTTTAATTATTTGCCACGATGTTTTTATTTTATTCTGGGAGTTTTGTATTCTATCTCTAAGATAAATTTTCTTAGCCTCAATACAAACTTTTTTGAATGTTTTGCTATACTTTCTAGTGTAGTCCTTAATTTTATCGTTATTATAGAATTGTAAAAAATCATATAAAAAGAAGAGTTTCGATTTAGATACACTAATACCTTTTGTCATCCAATGTTTACCTTTCTTTTTTATTGTTGCTACATTTTTAATCGGTAAGTGAGTATTTACTAAATTTATAAATTCTTTGAAAAATATTGAAAAATCATTAGTACAGTTTAAAATATTGTTTTGTATAATTGACGTACTTAATGCCATCACATTATTTTTAATTAATTTACGAATACCAGTACTCCTAATATTATTTGTTTTAAAACTTTTAGGATTTCGTAGTACAATTTTCTGGAGTCTGTGGTCAGATTTTATACCCAACTGTACAGCTGAATCAACCACTTCTCCATCCGTGAATATGTTATCTATACAGGTTTTGCTGACTGGTGTAATGCGCGTGTATTCAAAGATAGTTTGTTTTAATAAATAGCTATTCATTACATCGGTAAGATCATGTGTTTTACTTTTATCTAAAGGAAAGTTGACGTTAAAATCTCCACATACCACAATAGTTTTATGGTTTTGTTTACCTAATTTATCCAAACACTCATCTAACAGCTCAATAAATGAATTGAGCTCCGCTGATGGTGACCTATAAACTACACATACAATAAAGTCATCCAGCTCTACACAGCTAACCTCGAAAACTTTGTCCTTAGTCATGGCAACAATGTCATTCCTACCTTTCACTTTTATATTGTGTTTTACATAAATCATAGAGTTACCTCTTTTAAATTTTTTTCTACTACTATTACTTACGATATCGTAATGGTCAATTAAATATGTTTTTAGTGAATCTCGGTCCAACCATGTCTCTGTTAGGCACAATATATCTATTTCACTACTACATACAAACAATTCTAAGTCCAAATGTTTATTTACTAAGCCTTGAACATTTTGATGAGCTATTGTTATGTTTTGATTATTGTTATCTCTTAAGTTGATCCTTTCCTTCTTCGTCTCTGTTGCTATTTTGTGTATATTTCCTGTCCCTTTGTGTGTCTCTATGTTGTATTTCTTGATTTCATATTTAATTGAAAATTTTCAACTTTAAATATATTATTGGCGTAGTAGTTTGTTAGATAGTAACACATAATGTTTGTTTGTTCTGAACTACATATTTTGTTGATATAAATATTACTTATGCTTAAGATATGTGTATTCGGAGAATACATTGTCATAGCATTTAACTTAATATTAATAGTATCTCTAATTTTGTTAGAATTTTGAGAATTATACATATTATTAATGTACGGAATATTTGATAATACTATTCTAACATTTTTACTTTTTGCTATTATATGTAATAGTAAGTATTTTTTTGTAATATAAATTGTTATTTTATATCTATTATTGCACCTACTTACCATGCAAACTGTCCTAATGTCCTAAAGGTTTGGCTGTCAGAGAATGCCTAGCGGCATTAAGTCCGCCTTTGTACATAGTGCAATTAAGTTTTTAAAAGTAAAAGTAAAGCATCATCACGACCGTTTCCCTTTCGGGGTGGTCAGAAACCACGCTTATAAATAAGCGGATTTACATTTAGCCAACTTTACTAGAGGCCAATTATGACAAGTGGCAAGCTCGTCGATGTCCCCACACCCAAACTCGAGAAATATCACAAATTAAATATTAATTAAATGTATTTATTTACATTAATAAATATTTTTGAGTCCCGACCAGGAATCGAACCCGGTACCCCCAAGTCTAAATCCACGGACTTAACCGCTAGACCACGGAAATAAATAAATATCCATTTTAATACTTTAAAAAATGGGCAATTAGAAAGCGGTAATTGAAAAGATATTTACACAAATACGTTATTAATCCTTATGATTTTAAAGACGTTAGTTAGCTTGAGGATATTATGAAGATTATTTTTCCCTTTACACCATGCAAATTAAATAAAAAAGTACCTTAGGAGATATAGCAAATTTAAAATGAAAAATTCGCAACGAAATTAATTTCGTATCGCCGTTTACACGGGCAAAGCCGGGTAAAACAGCTAGTTTGAAGAAGAAAAAATTCTAAGCATTCCATAAGGTAAGAGATGAAAAGAACGGTGGCTCGGGCTTGCGACCGACAATAAGCTGGTTTAAGAAAAGGAGGCCTCCCTTTTTGTTATTTTATTGCGCGATAATACGCTCACCATCCACCATTCTTTCAACCCAACCAAGTACTGTATCTTGAAAGCTCATTCCATAAATGTATTGACGGTAGACCTGCTTAGGCCCAATTGTTTTAGTAAGTGATGCAAAGATTTTGTTGGAACTCCTATCGCACCAACTTCCACTGCGTAAAGCTGAGTCTTGAACCCGTTCCTGATCATTTCTTCTGTGAACTCATAATATTTATTCGACTTCATGTTGTGATATCAATTGATATTAATATATCTCCAAAATGACCGTAATTTATTTCCTAGTAATTTAATAGACTACATATCCCTTCCCCTTTCCCTTCGCACTCTTCAAACTGCAGGCTCCTTCAAAAATAATCTATACTCTCACTTTTTATCTATACAAAATATTCGTAGTTGACCTCATTCCTATTCCGTATTGTGAAAAAAAAAAAACATTTAAGTGTATGTGTTCTATGTAAATATTACCCTTTCAGTAAGTATTATGTGTAGTGTATTGTATGTGTGTATTATGTATGTATAGTATGTATTGTTGTTTATGTAGTTTATTATACCAGTATTATAATAATATTTGTAAGTATTAGTATAAATTAATATTTTATAGTATCTCTCATTATCTATCATTTATATACTTTTTGGCACTCTGCCTGTAATTGGTTACATTTCACAAAGGTTAGCTGGTAGAAGATGCCTTAAGGCATAAAGCTCGCCTATGCGCTTAGTTTTAAGTTATTTAACTTTGTGCAATAAATAATTTTTATTATTATTATTATTATATCCCAAAAGTACACTCAGACATGAAGTAACTTTGAAAATATTGGATTGTGCGAGCGAGAGAATACATAGTCTCATACAACTCATAGTAACTCAAATAATATAGGCAAAAGGGTAAGGGATATTGAATATTCAGGTATTCTGACTAGAGCATTAGGTATTAGACTTGAGGGAATTCTCAGACATTATAAAGGCACCTTCAGACGTGCTTGGAAATAAAAAATGAATAAAAAATATGGTCGGGATATTTTGGATTTTTATTTTCATCTGCTCGCCGTCCTTGTACTAAACAAGTTTTCGATTTGAGTCCGCGAAATTTAAATGCGTAAATCATCGATTTATGGCCAAACCCTATCTTTATTCTTTATTTTGTCACCGTACATTCCCACCGGAATTTGGTTAGGTCTATGATTAAGTACATAATTCTATTAGGTACGAGTGTTATGCATAGCTGGGCATTAACTCGTTAATCCGTTAATCGTTAATTAACGAAGTTAACATTTTGATTAACGGGTTAACTTTTAAGTTAACTTTTAAAAATGTTAACGGACACGTTAACTTCCGTTAATATGCAGAAGTCCGTTAATCGTTAATCCAATGCCACTATTCGAAAAACAGGTTCAGACAAGTATGAAACGACAAGTGCCGGGCGCGGCGGCGCGTGAGACAAAAACAAAACTAGATATATTTTGCCGGCGCGTGCGAGTAGGAAAACTGCGAAGTACTAGCGCCAGTGCTTAGAGTGACGAGTGTTGTGTTTGTTGTTATTATAAATTACTGTCATTGATAATTTGCGTGTTAATAAAGAAGAGTGCATTGTAATTATAGAAAAGTGTACTGTGCAGTGTAGTAATTAAAACTATATCATGGAAGACATGGAATCGGATTTCAGCGGTCCTGATGAGAATCCTTGGCCACATTTGACTGAGTATGTGGAATTTGTATCCAGATCGGGCCAGCAAATACTTTTTGCTTGTAAGCGTTGCTTGCCGAATGACACCAAAATAAAAGTTCATGTATCAAGTCTGAATAATTTGAAACAACATGTAAGAAGGGTACATAACAATACGTACAGTTTGAAGAGATTGTTAAGGCGGGCTCTAACCGAGGCAAGACATAAAAGAGAACTCATTCTGACAATATTATATATTATCCTGTTAACTTCCAGAACCTAAACCAACAGGTTTTATAAGTTCACTAACGCAACGATATAAAAATGCATATTTACACATATTAACGGATTAACGATTAACATTAACTTCCGTTAATTCTTCCGAAATGTAACGCTTTAACGTTTAACGAAGCTAACTTTTTTTGTAACGGATTAACGATTAACGAAGTTAACTATTTGATTAACGGTGCCCAGCTATGGTGTTATGTTATATAATTTACTGACTTCATACTCGTATATCTATCGTGCCTGGAAAGTGTTATATTTGAGCAAAGAACAGAACTGGCAGTAGAAACCTTAAGATGAAGACACTTAAAATAACCTTCAGTTTTGCTTACAATGGGAATTTTCATATGGACCCGACCCTAGTGTCAACATCACGGGCAAAGCCTTAATTTACAAAGGAATATCTGAATATATAAATAGTAAAAAGTTAAGTATCATCACGACCGTTTTCCTTCCGGGGTGGTCAGAAACGATGCTTGTATAGAAGCGGATTCACATTTAGCCAACTTTACTATAGGCCAATCATGACAAGTGGCAAGCTCGTCGATGTGCGCAGCGTACCAAACTCGAGAAATATCACAAATAAATTAAATCTTTTTTCTTCGTAACCTTCTGCACCCGCTTATTACAGCTCTCAGTCACAAAGGTTAGTTGGAAGAAAATGCATTTACGGAATTAAGCTCGCCTATGTACCTGCACTTGTTTTGGTTTTGTACAATAAATAATTTATTATTATTATTATAATAAAAATATGTTAGATTGTGCGAGCGAGATGGATGCAAAGCGTATCTACATCCGAGCTACCACTACTTGATTAGTTTTAAATGCCCTTAAATAATACTTGTAGCTCAAAGACTCATGATTACTATTTATTTTGTCTCACTGGCTTAGTTAGGTTGGTTAATTCTGGCTGAGTAATTTGGTACAATTAAATTTCTATAGCATTTCATGAAACGGATAAGGGGCGTTACTTCAACTAAAACACAGTTCACTATTAAGGTACAATTTGCGGTCCCTCGGAGGCCTATTCTCGCATAATTATATTAAACTAGCTGTTTTACCCAGCTTTGCATGTGTAAACGGCGACATATAATTTCTTTGCACATTATTTTTATTTTGATATATGTCCAAAGGTATTCATTAAATTTGCATGGCGTAAACAGAAAAAATAATAATAATTATAATTGCCCATTTTTTAAAGTATTAAAATAGATATATAGTATTTTATCCTTAAGAGATAGACATATGCGGAAATATAAAGGTAGGCGGACTGATGGTGGTAATTTGCCCAGTCTGCTGGGGCGTGGAAGTATTCACCGTTCGTGCCGATAAACCCAGTAAAGTGTATCCACACGTTTCGTGATCAGGCTCGAATTGCCGTCATGCCCAGTCAAGCCATATGCCGTATGTTAGTGACTGATGTCAGTTATAAGTGTCTGATTCCAGTTGGTAACATTCATAGACCTCGCGCGCCACTTACCATCGTGGGCGCAAGGTCACTTGTCGTGCTAGTATATATAAAAAAAAGAAGAAAAAAAATTACGCAATTTCATAAAATAACGACTTTTTCTATTATATAAAGGGTATTTTTTTTAGAGGTATAGAACTTTAGTTTGGCAACACTGTTTTAACTGGCGGCCATTTTGTCAGCTGTCAAGTGATTTGAGTTTAGTTAGAGTTTAATGCCAAACATTTCAACATGAATAGACTGACGCCTGAACAAAGCTTCCAAATTGTGCATATTTATTTTGAAAATAATGGTTATGTTCGAAATACGTATCGTGCACTACGTCCATTTTACGGTCAACATAATCGTCCATCAGAGCAAATAATTCCACTAACTATGGATCGTTTTTGCACCATGTTTACTTTAAATGATAATGCGCATTCACAGAGACGTCGTATTTATATTGCTGCTGTAGACCGTAGCGTAGAGGAAGAGATTATATATTTTGACTTCTAGAGACAGTATTGTTTTTACCAACGCCAAAGTTTCACTTAAATACTTATTTAGGATAGCCGAAAAGTTGGCGCAAAATATTCATAAAAATTATTATATTTATTATTATTTGATAAGGTCCACAATTTATTTGTGAAATAATCTAAAATACGCCTAAAAAAACAGAATAAGCCTCCTAACAGACGAAATTTCTGCGTCTCTACAATTACACCTTACAACGTACAGTAGGTAGGATATTGGAAATTCCTTTCGGCACAAAATGTCAAAGGAAGTTGGCCTGATTAATTACATCGGCGGAATCGAATTCCGATAAATAGATAGAGGTGGTTTTGTTTAGTTTAGTTGAATCGAGAAAAACCAAGGTTCTAGTGTTTGAAAGAAGAAGGATGACAACCGTGACGATAAAGATTGATGGTGAAACTCTAAAACAAGTAAATGATGCAGTGGTTTCTTACTGCGGATGGAAAGTATGATAGGGATGTTGAAAGAGGATTGAACGCGAGAAATAGTGTTAATGGTACCCTCGGGTTACTGATCACCAGTCGAAATGTCAGTAACAAAGCTCGACTCGCTATACACAATGACATGCTGCTATCAATACTTATCTATGGAAGCGAGACGTGGATATGTGGATACGCATGAGAGTATAGTTAATGCAGTAGAAATAAGGTCTTTGCGTCGGATATGCGGCGTTTGACGGACCACATACGTTATGACGAAATACACAAAAGGGTTGGCTTAAAAGAAAGCATAGGGACAAAAATATGAGAAGGCATGCTCCGATGGTTCAGGCACGTTTAAAGAATGAGCGAAGAGAGATTGACAAACCAGATAGACAGATATATAATGTGAAAGTTGTGCGTAAAGGGGCCCTGTCACACCAAGACTCACCTATCACGACCAAATAAATAAAATAATAGCTGAAGGTGCATTATAAAGCCATCGAAACAAAAGGGCATGTATAAAGAGGTTGATGAATGTCGTAGAAGTGAAAAAGGTATGTCGTGATCGTGACAAGTGGCGCTCAATGGGGTGTATCAGGCAAAGCTTTCTGTAGATGTCGCTAGCGGCACTGGTACCTTGTTTACACCTGTGACGGATCATTTTTTAAATGTTTTGTAGTTTTTTTATTTTTTTAACAGAAAAATGAATTATAATTTAACGTTACCTACTTTAAAAGACTAATTAAGAAAGCAAAAAATGTCTTTAAAAACAAAAAACCGTTTAATTAATAGATCGGCAATTTTGAGATCACCATATCTTTGATTTCGCTTGGAAATCTCGATTTGTACACTTAAAAGCTGCTCACTTCTGCAATATATAAATTTCGTAATAAAAATACAAGTTTTCTATGCAACTGACAGTTCTATTAGGTACCATCTATCATGCGCCATCTAACGTGATAAAAAGTTAGTGATACCCATTGTCTCAGCCTACTCCGCAAGGGATTTGGCGTGAAGTGGAATTGGAGTGATGTGGTTCTGTTTAAAGAAATAGAGAATGCAATAAAAACTAAGGTACTAGTGTTACTAGAAGTATGACAAACTTGACGATAAAAATTGATGATTAAAATCTAGAATAAGTAAATAAATTTGACCTATAGTAAAGTAGGGTAAAAATTAATCAGTTTATTTAAAAAAAGGGTGGTTACTATATTGTAACATCGAAATCCGCCCAGAAGTTAGAATATAAAAGACCAACAACATCACAAAAAAAAGAATAGTTTTTTCGATCAAACCACACGTTCGATTGTTTTTCTTGAAAAAAATAAACGTTTATGGTCGCAGGTGTTGTTTATGAACTAATTTTGTGTGATCCGAGAAAATATACGAGATCGACATGTGCCAGATGTCGCATCTCATCTATAAATATATCTTTATTGTTTGAGATATAAAGACATTGTCATACCAAAAGCTATAGCCAAAAGCTATGAAATAATCCAAGATCAACATTTTGACATACGCCACGTGATTGTCACTATTGAAACTACATTGAGAGCATCACCAAAACAGCGTCCAAAAATATGAAATGAGAATACTTAACAAGGTGGAATGGTTTTCCTTCCCTTACTTAATTTTTTTTTTATATAACACTAACCCTTCGTTCTGAGACACGATAATAGTAACCTAAGCACGCTTAAAGGTGTTCCGAGACGCGCTTAAACTGTTTTGCCAAAGCTATGTGACGTCACAAATTACATTACTCCTCGCGCTTAGACTGCTCAAGATATCGAGGTAGATCGCTCTGAGCGCTGTCAGTTTTTTGTCATTATGTCGCGCGCCATTTTCAAGTTTATTTAATATTAGATTTTCTTTTAAATTATTTAATATTGTAATTCGTTAATACTGTTTGTATATTACTTCTAAAACAAATCTGTAATTAATATTTAAGTAGGAAGTGAAAAAAATGTCTGTAACACGGCAAGTTATTTTAAAAGACCAAATATAAGTTAATAATATTAAACTTTACACATATAAAGATGAATAAACCGAGAGATGTATATTTGTTAGTATACTCAAAGATGTGGAATCCACAATTTATCTTCCATACATAAAAAAAAAACTAACATTTTATGAATGAAAATGTGATTTAGACTGTCCCGAATTGATATCACGCTCTGAGCATTCAAATCGCGATATTTGATTCGGAACGACGACGGTCAGTGTCATATTCGTTCTAAGCGCTCTGAGCACGATTCGGAATGAGGTAAGGTTATGGGATTGTTCCGCTAAGTATTTACCATATGCTCTCAATGTCTACTAAGGTGAGTGTTCTCCTTAGTCGCAAACGTTATTAGTGGATTTCGTTATTTGCGTCAGATGTTGCGTCATAATTACAAAACAATATTCAATTCTCAACTCCCATGACATTGACAGCGGCCGTTCAATCATCAACTTTAATAGCATGATATACATATATGTTTGCGACTAAATAACAGAATAGGACTACTGAACAGCTTAATCTTATCTCTTCTTCTCTATTCCGCAACAGAACCACAGGCACCGAAATATGCAACCCCATACCGTAGCCACTATCCCTACGCGTACATATAAATTGGGTGAGATTAATGTCTGTCACACGCTGAAGATATTGAATACTCTCTCAGCCAGTGTGTTTCCCTATTCCTATAACCTGGAGTCCTATAAACGAAGTCTGAAAAACTATCTTGATAGGCCGGCATAATGGTAGGAACTGATATAAAAGCTCAGTATATAAAAAAAACATCGGCTATTTCAGTTAATGACGTGCCTCATGGCCAAACATATGTCAAAAGATAATCAGCCTTTTACGACCGACGTCAGTCCCTACCACTATGCCGGCCTATCAAGAAGCTTTTTTACACTTTTGCTTGAAGAACTCCAGGTTATAGAAGTGAGGAAACACACTGGCATTCCACATCTTCAGCGTGCGACTGATATAAGAGACAAGCAGTCGTTAGATTTTATTCAAAATCTCCAAATTGTTAAGAATTACAGTAATTATTAATTAAGAAACAAATCGCTTCCTTTAGTTTTCTAATCCGTCCATTTTTAGATGTGGATACTCGTAAAAGCAAAACTTTATCTACTGTATTCGTATATCAATGGTATTAAGGTTTATTTTCCTGTGCTACAATTCTGTGGTAAAATGTACTTTAAGACATTCTGTCCGGGATTAATTCTAACAGCTTTCACAGAATGTCTCTTGAAAATTTTATATTATTTGAGATGAAATATTTTGCTTCCTACGTGCGCGGAAAGTAGCGATATTTTTTGTAGGTAAACGTCCAAGTTGATGCATGCTAACGAACAATCTCAATATACATATTTGGTTTGATTTACTTCTGATTATTTATTTTTAAACTTTATTGCACAAAGAACAAAGGCTCAGGCTCGAAGACATTCTATGAAAGATAACTTTAAACAAATGTGCAATTATGGAAATATAAAATATGATTTTAGGAAGTAATTGAATACAAATATGAAAGAAAGAAAGAAAGAAAAAAGTTTATTTGTCACAAAAAAAACACAAGCAGTAAAAATAATTATAATAATAATACAACAAACAAGATAGTGCGGTGACAAATAGGGAATCAGCTCAGCAATAAGCTGCAACACTCGGTCACAGCGCTGATTTTTAGCTGATCCCTCACAATGATATATCTAAATATAAATAACATAATAAATAAATATAAAACTACCAAAAATATTCTACAAGGTATATAAAAATAATTGATAATATTAATAACTACTCGTATATCTATAAAAAAATATATCTTTTTTCCTTAGTCACGCCATTTATGATTTCATTCATATTTCTATGTTTTGTAATACTTTGTACAAGGTTCCTACGGAAAGATAAATTAAGAAAAGGTCTCAAATAAAATAGAAAATACTTACTACAATTTTACCAACCATCTGGAAGCGTAGTAACATGTCATGCTATTATAAATACAATTAAAACTATACAATTATCAAAGAACAAAGGCTCAGGCTCGAAGACATTCTATGAAAGACAACTTTAAACAAATGTGCAATTATGGAAATATAAAATAAAAAATTAATTAATTAATTAATTTTTATCAAAAAAGTACTTCTATTTTAATCTCGTATATAACAATAATGTAAATAAATACATTTAATTAATATTAAATTTATTTGTGATATTTCAGTTTGATACGCTGGAGACATCGACGAGCTTGCCACTTGTCATGATTGGCCTGTAGTGAAGTTGGCTAAATATGAATCCGCTTATTTATAAGCGTGGTTTTTGACCACCCCGAAACGGAAACGGTCGTAATGATACTTGACTTTTTTTTTACAAGATTAAAAAAAAAAATGGAAGCGAATTTAAATATATATATATATATATATATTCATATACTAGCATGTCATGTGACTTTGCGCTCACCTGGTAAGGAGTGTTAGCAACTGGAATCCGACACTCATGACAAACATCAGTTCCTAACACTATACCTATGATCCTGAAACATGTGGATACACTTTACTGGGTTTATCGGCACGAACGGTGGATACTTCCCCGCAGACTGGGCAAATTACCATACCATCTATTTGTTATTCTCGTTGAAAGTAGGTGCCATTTGCAAAGATGGCAAATGCCAATTTTTTACTTTTAAGAAGAACTTAAAAATAACACCGCTTGAAACAAGACTTACTTAAATAAAAACCACGCGTTTTACCGACATATTCTGGTCTTGTCGCATTCGACCGCTTACGTAGGACAATCTGAATCCTTATACCATCACCCACACGTGCTAGATAGTATGTCTCATACTTACCTACTTCAGAATTAAAAGTTTACTGGGTAACTCGTTTCACGCTTAAATGTAGACGGAACTCTTAGAGCGAATTGTCTTTAAATTGTAAACATTGTCTCGTCATTTACCCCAGCAGCCTGCTAGTATTTCATCACTTAAGCGCAGTTGTTAAATTGTTCAAATAGTGGATTCAGTTATTTTAAGACCGAATTTTGCCGATCATAGCCGATCTCACGTCACAATAACTTTCTCCACTATTTTCAAATTCATTGGCAAATCGTAAAGAAAATATTGTCCGCGGCGCATTTATATTAAATTTTAACATTTATATTCATTAAAATAAATTTATATCTTCTTGTTCTCTTTTCCTGATGGATATTTCCGTGGCCTAGTGGTAACAATCGTTGCCGCGAACTCGGGAGGTCGTGGGTTCGATTCCCACCGGGGGCAAGTTGTACATTGTATTATTTGTCTCGGTCTTGGTGTTTATATGTATTTATATTTACAAAAAAAAAGTATAATATGTAGTTTATCAACCATCTAGTTTCCGTAACACAAGCCTCGTAGCTTACCACGGAAACTAGATGGCGCTGTGTGACCTGTCTGGAAATATTTATTTATTTATTTATAATGAATGAGGTGATAGGGAAGGCAAAGGGGCTAGCGCAAAATAGCGCGAAGGGCTGATATGAATTAATATATTTACATTAAACATAGCATATAATTTATTTGAAGTAAATTAATATACATTAAATATAAATTTAAAGCTACCTAAATAATAAAATATTGAAAAAAAGATTAAAAAACTAATTATGAATAAAAGTCAACTAAAAATACCAATTAAATTAAAACTATTCTACAAAATAAACTTAGGTACCTAAAACGCTTGCCGCATTTCCTCGTTGAATTATAAGGGAAATATTCTGTTTTAGGTAGTTATGGCATTTGGGGTCGCCACACTCTTGAAAAAATCGCTTACCCAGCTCTTTTACGAATTTGTGGGTATCAAGAGAATATACCCCTATTGTTTCAACCCCAAATGCCACAACGTTATAACTTTGTGGCATTAACAGTAAAGTTATATTATTAACGTTCTGTAGTTTTAATAAAGATTTTCTTAACTGAAAATTCCTTCGTTCAACGTTGAGCTATTTGTATTTGAAAGCTATCCCATTCACTATGAAGGGGCTATTTTCGTTGTCACTATAGTTGCGGGCGATTAATCAATTCGTGCTAATGTGCCTAACGACATGCCTTAATCTGCGACCCTGGACTACCATGCAGCGGCAAAATGGAGTGAATTATATCTTATTTATTTATTAATACACTGCCTCTGTGGTATAGCAGTTAATTCCTCGGATTTAGACTCGGAGGGCTCGATTCCTGGTCGGGACATAAACATTTATTAATTCTAATAAATTAAATTAACATTAAAATTTAATAATTTGTGATATTTCCCGAGTTTAGTATGCTAGAGACATCGACGACCTTGTAATCGGTAGTTCTATATAATATATTCTCTTCTACTTATCTTATTGTACGTATTTATTTATTTAGTACACACAGCAGTACATATATTATCACACACATTACATAGTATAATTATAGCTTATCTAATATATGTACCAATTAGGTGTCACAGCATTCACCAATATAAAAAGAAGAAGAAATTAAAAACTTATTACTGTTAAAACAAAAAAAAAAAAAAAAACTATCAAATTTACAAAATAAAAATATGACTTCTAAAATAAAATTATATTAAAACGTATTCTTTTAGTTTAGTTTATTTTGCTTTTTAATTAAGTAAAATGTATCCACACTTTTCGGGATGAGGCTCGATCATGCTTAGTCAAACCAGAATAGTTAATAGTTAGGGCCATGAGTGTCTGATTCCAGTTCCTAACATTCAAGGACTTGCGCCACTTACCATCAGGTGGGCGCAAGGTCCACATGTCGTGCTATCATTTTTTATTTATTTATTTGTTTACAAAGAGTAACACACATATTATGAAAAAAAAAAGTTGATAAAAGAGATTGCCTAAACCCAGGCCCCAACTTCTTTGCAGCGTGCCTTAACTAAATACAATTCAATAATCATAACAATTGTGTTTTTTTTTTATTTAATTACAACATCTCTTTTACCTCAGCTATAAAATATAATTTAATTAAATAGTCATTGGTTACAATTTATATATGAAATAGTTACAAAGCACTATTTATACGATTAGGTTCTTTATTATGATAAGGTACTTCATTATAGATAAAACACTGGATTTCAAATCGGCGGGATCGAAACTATGTAATTATTAACTTAAAAAAAAGTTTTTGTCAATTGTCGTTATGCTAGGGCAAAATAAATAAAATTAATTACAGATTATGAATACACAATACATTAACTATCAAATAAAAAAGACATCATTATGGCACGAGAAAAAATAAGCATTCTCATTTAACTTCCAATTTTTTACTAAACAGTTTATTTATTTATTTAGTACACACAGCAGTACATATATTATCACACACATAACATAGTATAATTATAGCTTATCTAATATATGTACCAATTAGGTGTCACAGCATTCACCAATATAAAAAGAAGAAGAAATTAAAAACTTATTACTGTTAAAACAATTAAAAACTTACTACTGTTAAAACAAAAAAAAAAATAACAAAAACTATCAAATTTACAAAATAAAAATATGACTTCTAAAATAAAATTATACATTTTTCTCTTTTTTAACAGTTTGCTAAATGTAAACCCAACATATATTACGGCCGTGATAATACTTAATCGCTTATTCCAATCCATATTGAAAGGTTTTCTTTGCTAAGAAAACATCTCTCTCGTATTTTTGAATTCATGAATAAATCTTACAAATGTCAATTTACTTTACATAATCTATCATAAAAAAACTTTCGGGTCACTCAAGATATTAAACCAAATATGATATAAAAATATACCAAGTAATTTAAGAATTATTTCAAGGAACTGCTTCTGTGGTCTAGCGGTTAAGTCCGTGAATTTAGACTCGGAGGTACCGGGTTCGATTCCTGGTCGGGACACAAAAATGTGTACGTACTAAATATGTAAATACATTTAATTGATTTGTGATATTTCTCGAATTTGGTACGCTGGAGACATCGACAAGCTTGCCACTTATCATGATTGGCCTATAGTAGTAATTGGCTTATTTATAAGCGTGGTTTCTGACCACCCCGAAAGAGAAACGGTCGTAATGATACTTTACTTTTTTTTATTCAAGGAGATAGCAATTACGCTAAAATATTGACTAATATAAGGTCATTATCTGAACCATAGACCCTTTTGTCCAATATATTTGTATTAATTTAGTTTATTTTTAACTCATACTAGCTGTTTTACCCGGATTTACGAAATTAATTTTGTTGCGCATTATTTAGATTTAGCTATATCTTCTACCCCAGTCTTTGAAGACGAGAGTTTTCAACCAGTGCGTTCTTCCAGTGCTGTCGTACGGAGCAGAAACGTGGACACTAACAGTGAGTCTGGTCCACAAATTTAAGGTCGCTCAGCGGGCTATGGAGAGAGCTATGCTCGGTATTTCTCTGATGGATAAAGTCCGAAACGAGGAAATCCGTCGGAGAACCAAAGTTACTAAGTGAAGGCTATACTTCAAAATTAGTAAGCTGTAGTGGCAATGGGCTGGACATGTCTGTCGTAGAACCGATGAACGATGGAGTAGACGAGTTCTAGAGTGGAGACCACGTACAGGAAGACGCAGAGTGGGTCGACCCCCCGCTAGATGGACTGATGACTTGACGAAGGTCGCTGGTGAGGGTTGGATGATGGTGGCAGGAGATCGTGTGAAGTGACGAGCCTTGGGGGAGGCCTATATCCAGCAGTGGAGAGACACAGGCTGATGATGATGATGATGATATCTTCTAAATTTAATTTGTGTGATGTAAAGGCAAAAAATAGTCTTCATGAAATGCTCAGGCCAATTAACATATTTAAAAGCATAAGGATTAAATCCGTCTATGTGAATAGCTTTCCAATTCATCATCATCATTCATTACAGCCCCTAGAACACAGCGTCCTAGACCTCCACTGCTGGAGATGGGCCTTCCAAAACATATATCTGGAGAATCTAGACTACACTCGCCAAGCTGGCCAGATGTGTTGGTGATCATCTATAAATGTATTATTATTATTTTTATTTTTTTTAAGAATTCACTAGTTGGTATTAGTGGAACCGGGACCGACGGGTTAACGTGCTCTCCGAGGCACGGGTACGGTGGTGTTGTAAATCTATGACAAATGTACGTAAGAAAAGTGCATTTCTCATTGGTACATGCCGGGTGGGTTTGAACCGACCTTTGTAGGATTTAAGGAACGCGTTCTTACAACCGAGCCACCACCGCGCTTCCCAATTACCGCTTTATAAATGCCCATTTTTTAAAGTATTAAAATGGATGTAGTATGTTAACCTTCAGAGATAGACATATGCCATCTGGTGGTTTTCTGTAGAACTATATAAGATACACAATTCCACCATACATTATTTTGTTATATATCAAAGGATTTAGGCAGCGTTTTCTTTGAAAGCTTCCAGACGGCTTATTTTTTTTCGATACCTTCAACAAATATCGTTAATGCATACAAAAACTTAGCAAATTATATGCTAAACCTTCCTCGAGAAACACTCTATCCAATGGTAAAAACAATATGAAAATCGGTAGTTTTTGATTTTATCGCAAACAGACAGACATACAGACGCGGCGGAGGACTTTATTTTATAATATGTAGTGATAGTGATTCTTATTATTTTATTGTATCTATTCTTTTCTTATTATTGTTGTTCTTTGTTTACTATTTGTCCCAATCTTTTCAAGAGTTTTTCTTGCGTGCTTTCTATCTCTGAATACTTGTTACCCGCTCTATAAAGAGGACAAATTTATAATCATGGATTCACCGTGCGGGTGCCGGGTCGAACGTGTGTCGATCGTCAATCAAGATTTTGAGATGAGAAGAATGGTGTCTCAGGCTTGCGACCGACTATTGTCATAGGAACCCTCCTTTTTGATTTTATTGCAAGTTAAATCGCTTACCATCCACAATTCTACTCCTATCCCTACCCAACCAAATACTGAATGATTCCGTTAATGCCGTCTTGAAAGCTCTTTTAAATGATAAATGACGGCAATCACATATTGACTTCATTGCGTAAAGACTCTTGAACCCGTCCCTGACCATTTCTTCTGTGAGGTCATATGTAATATATATATATAAATGTTTTTTATTTAGATGTATTGTTGCCGTGTGTTTTTTTTAAATAAATAAATAACGTCTGCGGTTAACAGAATGTGGCTGCAGAATACTCTGCATCAGCGCTGTGCCAGATAAATCTACGAATTAATTGAAGCAATTTCATGCAATGGCATGTTGATGCAATCACTAATAACTTTAACAAACGAATGTGTCATACACACAATAGATTATCAGGAATGTTTGTGATGGCCTCTTATTTATCACGTTGTTAAAATACATACCAAACGGTTAATAGATATAAATAAGTTAACGAGTATATGAATTTATTGCGTATCGGACTAAGAGTAACTGCCAGTCGCGTTTTCATCAAAATCCTTTAATATATCCCGATCCGCTATATTATGGTCCTTCGAGCCGGATCATCATTTATCATTACAGCCCCTAGAACACAGCGTCCCAAACCTCCACTGCTGGAGATGGGCCTTCCAGAACATATATCTGGAGAATTTGGCCTACAAACGGCCAGACGGCTTGGCGAGGATATGATGTCAATTTTTAATGACATTTATTAATGATTCCACAAGTTAGTGTTAGTGGAACCGGGACCGACGGCTTAACGTGCTCTCCGAGGCACGGGAACGGTGGTTTTGTAAATCTAGGACAAATGTACATAAGAAAAGTGTATTTCTCATTGGTACATGCCGGGGGGTTTGAACTAACCTTTGTAGGATTTAAGGAACGCGTTCTTACAACCGAGCCACCACCGCGCCGCGAGCCGGATACTAAATTAAAACATTTTTCGCAATTTTCAAAATTTTACCAGTTCAGATGAACTAGCTGTATCAGTCTATAGGCCTGACATCTTAGTTATTTCTCGGAACTTAAAAAAAGTCATCCTTATTGAGCTTACCGTTATGTGGGAATCTAATATTCCAAAAGACCACAACATGAAGTCGAATTAATATTATAATCTCACAGAAGAAATGATCAGAAACGGAGTGGAAATTGGTGCGAGAGGAGTTCCAGCAAAATCTTTGCACCACTTACTGAAAGAATTGGGCCTAAGCAGGTCTGCAGGAGATACATTAATAGAAAGAGCTTCGAAAATGGCATTAATGTAATCATACAGTATGTGGGGAGACGAGTAGAATAGTGGATGGTGAGCGTATTATCGTGTAAAAAAAAAACCAATTTCAAACCAGCCTATTGTCGGTCTTCTTTTCATCTCCCACACACGTTGGCCCCGGCACCCGCTCAGTGAATCCATGGAATGCTTAGAAAGGAGATTTCCCAAAACCAGGCCCCAACTTTTTTGCAGCGTGCCTCAACTAAATACAATTCAATAATCATAACAATTAATTGTTTTTTTTTTTTTTATTAATTTTAACGTCTCTTTTACAACAGCATTAAAACATTATTTAATTAAATAGTCAATGGGGTGTATCACTAACTTTTTATCACGATAGATGGCGCATGATAGATGGTACCTAATATAACTGTCAGTTGCATAGAAAACTTGTATTTTTATTACGAAATTTATTATTTTCTGAATTTATGCCGAAGTTAGCAGCTATTTAGTGTACAAATCGAGATTTGTAAGCGAAATCAAAGATAGGGTGATCTCAAAATCGCAGTTCTATTAATAAAACCTTTTTTTCTTGTTAAAGACGGTGTTCGCTTTCTTAATTTGTATTTTAAGGTAGGTAACGTTAATTTAAAATACATTTTTCTGTTATAAAAATAAAAAAACTACAAATACATTTAAAAAATGATGCGATAAAGGTGTATAACAAGGTACCATCGCCGCTAGCGACATCTACAAAAAGCTTTGCCTGATACACCCAATTGGTTATGATATGTATGAAATAGTTACAAAACACTATTTATGATTAGGTTCTTTATTATGATCAGGTACTTTATTATAGATAAAACACTGGATTTCAAATCGTCGGAATCGAATCTATGTAATTATTAACGTAAAAAAAAGTTTTTGTCAATTGTCGTTATGGTAGGGAAAATAAATAAAATTAATTACAGATTATGAAAACACAATATATTAACTATTATAGCTATCAAATAAAAAAGAAATCATTGGCACGAGAACATTTTATTGGGCCCATTTCTCTAAGAAAAATGGGTATTCTCATTTGTCTTCTGTATTTTGTAGAAAACACGAGATTATTTAGAGAACTTTATTGTTTACAATTTGACAAATAATAATAATAATAAAATTATCTAAAATGTTCAAAATATCGTTATAAAACATATTAAAGGAATGTGAGGATCTGTAGTGTTGTAAATCTTTAACAAATGTTCGGAAGAAAAGTGTTTTTCCCATTGGTACATGCTGGGGTTCGAACCCGCTTCTTTAGGATGTTTAAGGAAGCGTACAACCGAGCTACCACTGCTCTTAGTCTGATTTACTGATACTGTACACACTGATTTAGTTCCTCCAATTCTTTGAACTAGTTTCCCATTTACCCTTAGGTAGGCTCACTTGCCGTCCTTGTATCATATATATATATTTCATTATATAAACTCTGGAAGTAGAAGTGAGGCTGCCTGTAGCACGAGTCCTAACCGGCCTTGTACGGGAGCCTCGGTGTTAATTTTGTAAAAAACTATTTTAAAAGAAATAAATAAATTTTTGATTTGTATACAAACCCAAATTAAATTAAATTGTCGTAATTATTTAACAATAATGGGGTGTATCAGGCAAAGCTTTTTGTAGATGTCGCTAGCGGCACTGGTACCTTGCTTACATCCTTTTTTTACCATTTTTTAAATTTATTTGTAATTTTACACTTTTATAACAGAAAAATGTATTTTAACTTAACGTTACCTACCTTAAAAGATGAATTAAGTAAGCGAACACCGTCTTTAAAATAAAAAAAGGTTGAATTAATAAAACGGCAATTTTGAGATCACTATATCTTTGCTTTCGCTTGAAAACCTCGATTTGTACACTTTAAAGCTGCTCATTTCTGCATAATATCCAGAAAATAATAAATTTCGTAATAAAAATACAAGTTTTCTATGCAACTGACAGGTATATAAGGTACCATCTATCATGCGCCATCTATCGTGATAAAACGTTAGTGACACACCCCATTATCAATATTTTTTTAAGGATTCACAACAGTGTTGCCAGACGTCCCGATTTTGACGGGACGTCAAGATTTTTAAATAAGAATTAAATGTCCCGTGCTCGGCTCAGTCCCGGTTTTCGGGGATAACCCGAACGTGAGCGGAGCGTGCTGAGGAAGCGTGGGCGGTTGGCACAAACAAGTGTGTACTGGCCGCCCGCCCGACGCGTAATGAAGATATAGAGAGAGTGAGCGGGAGAGAGAGGGGTGAAAGTGATACTTCTGATCATATGCGTTTTTTTACTATAATAATAATAATAAAAAAAACTGGCAACGCTGATTCACAAGCAGTTTTTAAATCTTGCCTGATTGACGCAATCGCTGAGAGCAATAGAAAACAATAGTTAATTTATTTTTTATTACAAGTGCGAGTAATTCGATATGTGTGTATCTAATTAAACGGGTAAACCTATTTTATAAGACATGTTTACATTTTTTCTAATAATTATATTCCTTTCTTTCTTTTACTTGATGTTAGTTTTATATTCTTCCGTTCTTTTAAAATAATTTTAATATTTTTTTTCGTATTTTTTTCTATATTTTTGTGTATTATATCTTAGTAAGAAATGTAAATGAAATAAGGTTAAACTTATTAATTTAATCATCTTTATACTATGTACTATCAACCTAATGTCTGTAATTTCTTCTAAATAAATAAAAAAATAAAAACTAATTGAAGTAGGCTAGCTATGAGTATTAGCTTTTACCTTGCTTTCCAAACAATTTCAGTGTATTTACCCAACGTTCTGAAAGGGTACATTGACCTGACCCAACTAGGTTCGGGAAAAAATGGAAGTGGAAAAAAAATAAACAAAAAAAAGTCGACTTTGTTTACATTGTTATGACTCGGCCGAGCTCTGATAGCTCTGTCAGGGACTGAAATGTTACACCCATAGACAAATACATACATGGCTTTTATAATGGCTGATTTTTTAACTTAATTGCGAAATATGTCCAAAATTAGTTTGAAATCAATTTAAATAAAAACAGCATTGTTTTGTTCATTGCAGGCCTGACCTATATTTTTTGACATAAATTACCTATATATTCTGTTACTCAAGCGCAAACGTTATATAATGGAATCCGTTAACTATATATAGCACGTTATTAAAGTTGATATTTGCACGACTGTTGTCAAGGTCAAGCGCTTATAGAGTTGAGAATTGAATAATATTTTGTAATTATGACGCAAGCTCTGACTTAAATAACGAAATCCATTAATAACATTTGCGACGAAGCAAAAGAATAGGACTGCTGAGCTAAGATCGTCTATCCCTTACTCATTGTATACTTTATTATTTATTATTATACTTTGTTATTAACTGCCTCCGTGGTCTAGCGGTTAAGTTCGTGGACTTAGACTCGGAGGTACACAAACATATTTATTATTGTAAATAAATACATTTAATTAATATTTAATTTATTTGTGATATTTCTCGAGTTTGGTACGCTGGAGACATCGACGAGCTTGCCACTTGTCATGATTGGCCCATAGTAAAGTTGGCTAAATGTGAATCCGCTTATTTATAAGCGTGGTTTCTGACCACCCCGAAAGGGAAACGGTCGTGATGTTACTTTTTTATTATTTATTAGTTTTATCGGTTTTCATTTGACTCTGCCCACATTTATAGATATGTTTATTATTTACCTATTATATCATATTGAATTTATTTATTCTTGTTTCATGTTACTTACTTTATTATATTTACATACAACAGTGCAATAGTTCAGTTATTAATTTATAGTTGTGGTGTAGTTCTGTATATGTTTTATTTTGTAAATCTGAAATAGCTGAGTTTTCCTTGCAGATTCCTTTCTCAGTCAGATTAAACATTAACAGGTCACTGGAATCTGCTAATCTGCTGGTCTTCTGCTAACAGCTTGCTTATTGGACCACTTTGCTGCTTAGTCTTCCACTAGCAGGAGTAGAATCATTCAAAATAATAAAATTAACGACGTTTCATAAATGCCTGTAATAGGTTTACATCGTCGACCTCTCGCTATCTACTTGATTAGGTTCTGTATGAGTGGTGATATTTGTAGGAAAACTTCTCTGCACCGTAATTTACGATTTTATCACTTAATCATTAAAATAAAAAATATGGGTTTCTTTATTTTTATTCTAAATTTATTCGGAGTAAAGTACAAAGATTAAAAAATAAAATAAATTAGGAACTGAATTATTAAAACTAAAAATTAATAAATAAAATTACGACTATTCGATGGGCGTAGTGTGCCGAGGACACTCGCTGCGTTCCCCCGCTGAACAGCGAGGCTGACCCTTGGAACCAGATAATCTCTACTCAAAGGGTCACCCGTCGCCAAGTGGAGTTTCTTACCAAGCTCGCGGGAGAACACAAGAGCCTCCTCGGACCACGGGCCCATCGTTTCAACTGCAAATGGAATGAAATGGTGATTGATGATGATCTCAGCGTACTTGTTGCGCTTAGGGCGTGCGGCTGATTCAACACATGTGGCATCCCAAACCAGTGCGCGGCCTCTAGTATATGGAATTAATGACATCCCGTCCGGACGCCTACCATCATTTCTAACTATCCCCGATGGTTCGAGGATGCAGGGGATGTTAGCAGTTGTAAGCGCCCTTGACAGGATGTCTTTAATAGTATGATGTCTTGAGATTCTGCCGGGACTTTTTTGGCAGCATAAGGCATGGCGGCCTAGTTCGTCTAATATATTATAATATAAAATTATGGTCTTTAATAAATACCACGTAGTATATAACAAAAAAACTATGTTTATCTTGTAACAGTATTTATGGAAAGACTAGCACCTGTCATATTTCATTACAGCCCCTAGAACACAGCGTCCTAGACCTCCACTGCTGGAGGCCTTCCAGAACATATATCTAAAGAATTTGGCCTACATTCGCCACGCTGACCAGACGGCTTGGCGAGGATATGATGTCAATTATTATTGAAAATTCATTAACGATTCCACAAGTTGGTATTAGTGGAACCGGAACCGTCGCGAAAAAAAATTTACGTTAGAAAAGTGTATTTCTCATTGATACATGTCGGGTAGGTTCGAACCGACCTTTGTAGGATTTAAGGAACGCGTTCTTACAGCCGAGCCACCACCGTGTCTTAACACCTGTATTCTTAGATATTTCCTTAACGGCTCCTACACTCAATTATTCCTTCCAGCTGTCAAACGAATATATTTTTGGTTAATTATATTATTTAGCAAAGGAACTGTACGGATTGAATCGGAACTGTCAGGACCTTTTTCCTTAGAAAAGGGAGTAAGACAGGGTTGCATACTTTCACCCATCTTATTTAACATCTACGGTGAGTACATTATACGCATCGGAATGGCCAAGAACGCCATGTCTCAGCTAAACAAAATATGGACGGACAGGACGATCTCCATAAAAACGAAATCCAGGCTAGTTAGATCACTGGTTTTCTCCATATTCCTATATGGCGCTGAGACATGGACTATAAAGTGCGCTGACCGAAAGCGTATCGATGCTTTTGAGATGTGGTGTTGGAGAAAAATGCTGAGGATCTCGTGGACTGAGCATCGAACTACCATATCGATTTTAAACCAACTAGACATATCGACTAGGCTATCCACCATATGCCTTCGTCGGATACTCCAGTACTTCGGACACATTGCCAGAAAAGGAGGGGATAACCTGGAGAAACTTTTTGTTACTGGCAAGGTGGAAGGAAAGAGACCGAGAGGCCGTAGTCCGGTACGCTGTTCTGACCAAATCCGCTCCACCACCAACACTAGCGTCCATGATGCTGTGCATGACGCCGAAGACAGGAACGGGTGGCGATAGCACGCCAATTCATCGGGAGGTCACGACCCTCATCAATGAGGAAACACGACGCAAGGAAGGAAGGATATTATTTACATTTGTATTTTAATTTTTCTTATTAATAATTAGTATTTTAGTGTGTTAGAAACGTAATTTTTACACATGTATGCATTCGTTATTTTATTATACTCATATTAATAATTTAATCATATTATATATTTTTAAATGTTTTATGTCTGGTTCAATTGATTTAGGGCTATGGTAAAGGCCTATTTTTATTAGTCGGTCATCTTTTATTACACTTTAGCCAAAATTTATTGGTTAGGGTACGTATAGTTGATAACATGACAATAAAAACTCGGAAAGCCAATTGTGAACGTACGAATAGTGGTAGGGAATGATATTAGAGGCAATATGACCACCTGGGCCAAGTGCTAAGTGTTATTTAAGGAATTTGGGTAGTGCTGTGCTGTGTGTGATAAGAAGGTTGTACCCGTTGCCACTTCGGCTTGCAAATTTTATCAGTCTTCGGTTACCGACGTAAATCAACGTTTCAAATTCTATTCATCAGAGAAATACCAAGCATAGCTATCTCTATAGCTCGCTAAGCTGAGCTCCTTCACTTTGTGGACTAGACCCACTATCAGTGTCCACGTCTCTGCTCCGTACGACATCATGAGAAGGACGCACTGATTAAATACATTTGTCTTTAAACATTGGACAATGAACTAGCTAGGAATTTCCCACGAAGATAGACATCGGCCTGATATGATCAGTTCAGTTTTGTCCAGGTTCATTTCGAGACCAACCTGCTGGGACCAACGTGGTTAACGCTCATGCTATTGCTCCGCGCAATCAAAGCGGGTTCTAGGATAGCGGGTAGTCCAGCAGTGAGAAGAGCCTTACGGATAATGTCGTTGATAGCTGCCTGATGTTCAACGGTTCCGAGACCAAGGCACACTGCTATGGTATGGTATTTCGGTCAAACTGATGCTGATGGAAAAGCCTGCAACCAGATGGTATATATATATTGTAGTATGGGTATATTCTTGACAGTGCTGGAGTTAACGGACACGTGCAGAGCGGAGCAACCCTAAATGAGGTGAGCTTTGCGCGAAATATCTACGTTTAGGTAAATAAATATCGAATCTATTTCGAAACAGCTATCGCTTACCACTTAGTGCGTGCGATACATCTCTCACCAGCCGGATCATGGTAGGCAACGATTTACACTATTTTTAGTACATACGAAATTATACAGTATACGAATAAATTTGTTTTGTAATGAAGCGGGGATTTCGTATTTTTTTATTGTACACTTTGATTGAGCCTAAGAAGGGTAAAACATTTTTATTATCTATGTATATCATTATCGTCATTACAGCCCCTAGACCACTGAGTCCTAAACCTCCACTGTTGCAGATGGGCCTTCCAGAATATCTATAAGGAGAATTTGGCATACGCTGGCCAGACGGGTTGGTGACGATCTATCAATAATTCTTTATTGTACATAACCAAAACAAGTGCAGGTAGATAGGCGAGCTTAATGCCGTAAATGCATTTTCTACCAACTAACCTTTGTGACTGACATATGTAATAAGCGGGTGCAGCAGAAGAAAAATGATAGTTGAAATTATTTATTACTATATAAAAAACACATTAATTACAAACATATAGTATTTAAACATAAATAAATGACCTACATAAACAAATAAATATATAACTAAATATAAAATACATACATATACGCATATATAATAAGTGAGTTATGGCGATTTATTCTGCTTGTGAAATAAGTATGTGTATAGCTTATCTTTAAATATTTTAAGAGATGGTGCCTTAAAAATAAATGATTTTTTTATGCTATATTTTTAAAGATTCCACAAGTTAGTATTAGTGGAACCGGGACCCGAGGCACGGGAACGGTGGTGTTGTAAATCTATAACAAAAGTATGTTAAAAAAAATATTTGTCATTGGTACATGCTGGGAGGGTTTGAACCAGCGTTGCCAGTTTTTTTTTTTTGCTAAGTCGGGATTTTGGAACTTTTTGACTGAAAACAGCGGGATTCTTTCGTCGAAAGCGGGACATAGTAAAGAACGATAAATTGGACTTTAAATATGGGGCACAAGTTGCAGTTTATTTTTTGCGGTTTTCTCGCGCTGTCAAGTCCCATATTTTACCCGACGTGTTTGAGCTATGGTGCCGCGAGTGACTCCAAGAAAAGCATCAAATTCTGCAGCATCTGCAATTTGATGATGATCTTATTAACCCATAAACCTTATTAACTTGTGACATAGTAATAAACGTATTTCACCCCTCTCTCTCCCGCGCTCTTATCTTCATTACGCGGCCAGTACACACTTTTTTGTGCAAAACCGCCCACGCTTTCTCAGCACGCTTCGCGCACGTTCGGATTATCCCCGAAAAGCGGGGCTGAGTCTGGCACGGTACATTTTTTTTTTTTTAAATCGGGACGTCTGGCAACACTGGTTTGAACCGACCTTTGTAGGATTTTAAGGAAGGCGTTCTTACAACCGAGCCACCACCGCGCCGAACACAAAATTGGTCCACACTCGCCATGTTATCCAGGCTGTAATGATAATCGCAAATTATAAAGTTTATACCCAAAGATACACACCCAATAGATACCAGAAATAAAGATAAGTTAACCCTGCCACAGTCGAGAATAAAGATGCTAAACCAAAGCCCATATTACATGGCAATAAAAATACACACACCCAATAGATACCAGAAATAAAGATAAGTTAACCCTGCCACAGTCGAGAATAAAGATGCTAAACCAAAGCCCATATTACATGGCAATAAAAATATACAATAAACTTCCAAAATCCATAAAAAATTAACCTACCCAAAAACAATTTAATAAGGCCCTAAGACAATATCTGGTGCGAAGCTGCTTCTACTCCGTAGAGGAGTATCTGTGTGTATAAACACTTCTATTGTAAAAAAAATAATAATATATATTTTAGAATTTCTATCTTATTTAGTTTGTAAGATTCTAATTGTTTTAATTTCATTATTAATATAAGAACTAATTTTAGTAAATTGATCTCCTAGTAAGAAACATTATATGTAAAACACCTAGATTTTAAGAAACAATATTGTAATGCCCGAACTGGGTCGTGTGTTGAAAATGTTATATTTTTTTACCACATGAACAATACATTTTTTGTCTTTGTCTACCCTTCTTTACCTTAAGGACCTCGTTAGGAAGTTAAAATCCTAATTCAATAATATTAGTATGCTCACACACGTTTAGTTCAGCCTATATAAACAGAGAATTCTTGTTAAACTAAAATATAGATAAAATAGACCCATATTAAATGTGTACTTGTTTTACCGACGGATATGACTCATTCATTATATTTATTTTGTCTCAAAGCTTTAGGTAATTAAGATAAATATTTTTAAAAATAATAATGACGTGTCGCTAACGCCTGTAATAGGTTTATATGAATAAAACATCGATGTATATAGATAGGCTATAACTGATATAAAAACGTTCCCGCAAAACCAATCGAAGTCATGTAGCTGCAGTCGCGCGCTTACCTAATAATAATATTGAGTGAAACTAGTCTAGTCTTTTAGTATGCATTGCGAAAGAATTTCCGATAAATACCGCATGTGACATTATCATAGCTTGAGAATTGACCCCCAAATTTGGTAGGTACACGTGGCAAGCGGCACGTTTTTGGATTGCGTTTTGTATTGGATAGGCCTACATCGATGGAATAAAACGAACATTGTGTTCGTGGAAGAAATATAAAAATAGTTCTACCTACACATATTTATTCGCAGTTAATTAGTACATTAGATATAAATTATAAGCTACCGAAATAATAAAATTAAAAATAAACTAAACTATAACTAAATATATTTTTTTTAATTGTAGCTACATTTGGTTTTAAGTCGCTTTTTCTTTAAGCCCAGCATCCAAGCTTACTTTTTTTTTTAGAAATTTGTTTTAGAAATTACTTTAATGTGGATATTGTTAGTCAAAAGTAGTGTTATTTTACCTTATTCTATTTATTAATATACTATTGTTTTTTCTTGACTATCACTTATATTATTAGTTTATTTATAATAATATTATTTATTTATTTTGTTCTCATTTGTTAAACATATATGTAAACTGTAGGTACATTTGGTGTTCCTTCGGATTTAGTAAATGGTACTGTACATCTCTGCGACCCGTGACTCACCCAACATAAGGCATCAGCTGAAAATCAGCGCTGCAGCCTTGGCTGTAGCATATGCTGAACTGACCACCTATTTATCGCCACACCTGTATGTATGTTTCGGTATATAGAATAGGCTTACATTTATACATTTAGATTTATTCCTTCCATATTTATTTTTTTGTAACCATTGTAATTGTTGCGATAAATAAAGTATTTTCTTTGTTTTCTTTTTTTAATAATGTACTACAATGTGAATAGTAATGGAAAACGATATATTGGACTTTAAGTATGGGGCGCAAGTTGCAGTTATTTTTTGCGTTTTTCCCGCGCTGTGAACAACATATTATACACGATGTGTTTGGGCTATACGCGAGTAACTCCAAGAAAAGCTTCAAATTCTGCAATATGTGGAATTTGATGATGACCTCATTAACTCATAAGAAATAAATATATATTGCGTCAGACTTGGCTGTATGGACTAGACTCTTTGCCTTACCTCATTCATCATCCATCGGGAGAAGAGATCACAAACATAATTGCAAAACTGATTTTATCTGATTTCTTATTCGTAATATTATTTAATTTAGTTGTTTACGACTATTATTTCACTAAGTACCCAGCAACCCTATATAGCCTTACTTAAGCGCAAACGTTATTTAATGAAATCCGTCAACTATATATATATCACGCTATTAAAGTTGATATTTGCAGCCGCTGTCAAGGTCGAGCACTTATAGAGTTGAGAAATGAATAATATTTTGTAATTATGACGCAAGCTCTGACGTAAATAACGAAATCCAGTAATAACGTTTGCGCTTAAGTAACAGAATAGGGATGAGGGGGGGATTATTAGCTCATACTAACTATGGACGCAATAATTGCGAGAATAAACCTATAATTATCTGCGTGTCGCCAGATTATTACATAGAATATATTTTTAATAATGCATTTTTTTTTTGTTACAGGTATTGATTGACAAAACAAAATGGCGAAATTGAAGATTCTGACAATTATCTTCGCTGCAACACTGTCAGTGGAGTGCATACATCAGAAACGACAGTCTATAGAAACAATATGCGACCCTACACACATTAATACAATCCAATGCTTCTGTATAAGAGATCACAGAAACGAAAATCTAGTGCGAAGTGCAGAGTGCCATTTGACAAAAAATGGAACTTATTTCAACGATACAGCCTGGGACGCTTTTAGAAACATTCATAGATTAGAACAACTAACACTATCAGATCTTAGAGGAGTATCGCTGAAATACATACCAACTATGGCTTTAAAACACGTACCTGGATTGGTGGATATTAATATAAAATATGCTGAAATTAAAGAAATAGGCCCATTCGCATTTAACAATCTGACGCATTTAAACGAAATTATTTTAAATGATGCCCAAATCGAAGTGTTACATAAACACGCATTCTATCACCTCCGAAGACTCACCAAGATTACTCTCGATAAGAATGGAATTACAGAAATAAATAGAGATGTTTTTGTCGAGCTGCCACTGTTAGAGGAACTATTTCTGACCAACAACAATGTAACGACTATCCACGATAGAGCTTTTGTTCATCTAATGCACTTGAGAGTATTGGAACTTGACAAAAATAAAATATTTAGTTTGAACAGTGAAACATTTTCTGGGTTGAAAAATCTCCATCGATTGGACCTTGGAGAGAACAGCTTGGAGGTTATTGGAGACAACACTTTTTTACCATTGGTCAATTTGGAGACATTGAATTTGCAGGATAATAAAATCCAGATGCTAGATGAGAAAGCATTTAGTGGTCTTATAAAACTGAGGTCTTTATCTCTGGAACGTAATAAACTGACTGTTTTGGACAATGTCAAAATATTTGAGAGTCTCAACTCTTTAGTTTCTTTGAAGATCAGAGCAAATAAAATCACAAAACTCAATGAAGAAGTCCTGAAGCCAATTTTAGGCAACTTCTATAACAAATCCACCAGCTTGGACTTTGATGGTGAGTTCAAACGTTGTTATAGTTTAAATTTTAACGTATTTCCTGATCACTACGAACACGTTATGAGTGATCACACGTGTTAACAGATGGGCTGCAGATTGTTTATTATAAGCCGTAACGGGAACAGCTGATTAATAAAAGTTATGTAAAAAACAGCCGGAATATTAGATAAAGTTTAATAGGAAATAAAATGTCAATTTTGCCTATCTCACTTCTATTCTTCATAAATTTTTAGAATGCTCTCTTATTACTGTCCCTTCACATCATTTTGGATTTATCTACTGTCAACTGCTTCATACTGGTTTCCACAAATTTATAGAATGATCTTCCGCTAAATATAAGGCAGGCAACTAACAGATGTCATTTAAAAATCTGGTCTATTTACACTTCATGAATAGATGATAAGCGTGAAGATTTGTATGTATGTATGAATAGCTCTAAACCACGTTAGTAAGTTGTATTTGTGTATGTATTAGTATGTTGATATTATAACACATATATACCTTTAGTATATAGTATTATATTTGTTAAGTTATCTTATAACTGTATTATTGTCACTTTTATTTGTCCTAAGGTTTGGCTATTAGATAATGTCTACATGCATAGAAATAAATATACGTATTTATATATATAATTTATGACCTGACCCATTTGTTGACCCTGGCATTTTTGTTCTATGGAAATGTGATAATAACAGAGTCTTTGTCTAGCTTTAGTTTTACAATAAGTGTCTAGTTTAAATAATATCTAATTGTTTATTTTTATTAATTTTACAGATAACGAGTTCCCCTGCGATTGCAAACTCGACTGGTTGCTGATTTTACGAAATAAGACGAAAAATTCACGCCTCCAGTTGTCTATTGAAAACCTAAAATGCGTACCTAGTGATGCTTTAATGGCAAAATGGAAGAGTCAGGCAGAAGCTGACAAAAATAACGCCGCTTTGGATGAAGAAGGACCAGCACCAAATACTGATTATGAATATTATGACGATTCCCAACTAAATGGTCAACTGTTTTATGTTGACATAAGAGATATGTTAAACTGTACTACTAAGATTTATTTCGCGCCGAATTCTGACATTCAACCCCAAATTCCGTCCAATAGTCCCACTGCTTTTACACTAACAAATTCCCCAAAAACAACTGAACCCAAAATCACTACTATCCCTTCTGAAACTCAAAATGTTAACAAAAAAGATAACAAAAATGCACAATCGACAACACAGTCAGTTCAAGTACATTTTCCCATGATGATAAATGTAGATGATAAAATTGAGAATGATGAAAAGCAAAAGTTTACTACAACTCGTTTAGCTACTGTTTCTGCTAAGCCTACGGAGAATTTAA
The DNA here is from genome assembly GCA_910589645.1 of Tinea semifulvella. Classification (NCBI taxonomy): domain Eukaryota; kingdom Metazoa; phylum Arthropoda; class Insecta; order Lepidoptera; family Tineidae; genus Tinea; species Tinea semifulvella. The sequence goes on from OU342609.1 coordinate 6,875,979, forward strand.
TCAATGAGGAAGATGGGATGGCTTCAGATGAAGGTTTGCCGCCTGATGCTCATCGACACCAAAGATATTCCCACGATACTGAAGTGAATTCAAGTGGAATGATTATATTTAAGGAGACAGCTTTAATAATTCCAATACTCACAATCTTCTATAGACTAGTTTAGTTTTAATTAGTCATCATTCTTACTACATAATCACAATAAAGGCCGTTTCTTGAAAGTAACAAATTAAAAGCTCAATACATTTGTTTTAATTAACTATCAAAGTAAATTAGAGTTATGTCGTTATAGGTATTTAAAATAATAAAACGTAACCGTTATCCGTTTTCAAACAACGTTGTAAAAACTATCTACTTTTAATAACTATATACTTGTAAGTCGCGTGTTTAAAATAAATATTAGAACATTTCGTTACGCATTTATGCATACTACATTCAAACGCAACGCAATGATTGATGATGACAGCTACAAAGCTGTTTCAAGTAGTGTTATAAAAAGTAGATAGTTTTATTTTGCTAGAAAACGAACAACCGTTGTGAAGATTAGTAGACAGTTTAGTAACTATCTAAGTTACATGGATATCATTTATTTCTACATTGCTCGTTTACATAATGTACGCATCGCATTCAGTATTAAGGCTAGACACGCTTCTTTTAATCTACCATGCTCTAAACCAGGTTTTAGATTTAGGACAACAAAATATCGTACACCTAGTTCGAAACTGTTTTAACTCAAATTAAACTCTTTAATAAAAACTTCAATTACCAGACCTAAATAACACAGATAAAGTCAAAAGGTAGTGATCAAAAGAGATTCTGAAATATTTACTAAGGGCCGGTAACTGAATCCTTCCTTAGTGACATTCATCATCAGCCTGTGTCTCTCCACTGCTGGATATAGGCCTCTCCCAAAGCTCGCCACTTCACACGATCTCCTGCCACCCTCATCCAACCCCCACCAGCGACCTTCCTGAGGTGATCCGTTCATCTAGCGGGGGTTCGACCCACTCTGCGTCTTCCCGTACGTGGTTTCCACTCTAGAACGCGTCTACTCCATCGTCCATCGGTTCTACGACAGACATGTCCAGCCCATTGCTACTTCAGCTTACTAATTTTGAAGGCTATATCGGTAACTTTGGTTCTCTGACGGATTTCCTCGTTTCGGACTTTATCCATCAGAGAAATACCGAGCATAGCTCTCTCCATAGCCCGCTGAGCGACTTTCGAGCGAGTCCACGTTTTAAACACTGGGGTATGTTTGATAGGAAGATGTGGCACAGCTTCCCGAATGCCGCACATCCTACCTGAATGCGTCTGTCGGCTTCTTTGCTGAAGTCGGCTACGCCTAGTCTGTCCAAGGTAGACGTATTTTTGCACAACTTCTAGAGTGGCATTGATCTCGGTACGACATGGTTGTTATACATGAATTTGTCTTGTCCAAGTTCATACCGAGGCCAACCTGCTGAGACGCCACGTTTAAGCCGTTTAGCATTCCTATACTTAAATACAAAAAATATGGTAAAGCGGCTATTTAAGTGAAAAAATGCCGCTAAGGAAGGATACAAGGAATACATTCAAGCTACTTGAGATGCTTATACACACAATAACTTAATATATATATTAATGAAAATCAATATATCATATTTTTTAAAACGAAATTAAAACTATAAACAAATTAATATGAAAACTAAAACTAGTGAAAAAGCGAATACTGCTCGTAAGTAGTGTTATTCGGCTAACTTATGGTAAGTCTTGTTTCAAGCGGTGATATTTTCATATAAATATCACCATGGCAAGCTTACAATATTGAAAGTAAAAATTGTAATTGTGTATAACAAGGAGAACAACAAATAGGTGGTAGGCGGACTGATGGTGAACAATTGCCCAGTCTGCCGGGGCAGGGAAGTATCCACCTAGTAAAGTGTATCCACACGTTTCCGTCAACACAAGCCGGCATAGTGTTAGGAACTGATGTCCGTCATGAGTGGCTGGTTCCAGTGGCTACATTCATGAACCTTGCGCGTCACTTACAATCAGGTGAAGGCAAGATCATATTACGTGCTAGTATAAAAAAAAAAAAAAAAACCGACATTTATCGGAAGTTAGAGAAAACACAATTTCAATCAGGACTTTAATGACGTTATCACAAAAAGTGCGCGGATTTTTGAGTAAAAACAGTTCCGTCTAGAGGTACGGTATCGAATCTCCTGATAGTTTTTAAGTAATTTTAAGTATCAACTTCAGTCACTAAATTAAATTATAAAAATGTAGGATTTGTAAAACGAGTTGTTGTTTTATTTATTCATCACATCCCAAAAAATTTTTTTTTTTTTATTTCATACAACACCTCAAATTAAATAAACTATATTACAACAAAATCTAAATTTAACCTAAAAAAAATATATAATATAGAAAATAAAAATTAAATACTTACAAAAAAATAGCTCCTCAAAATCGTTGTCTTGTGGCATGGTGCCCAATACACTAGCAGCATTTCCTCTTTGAATTATGATACCTAATTTTTGGGAGAAAAAACTGCCAGCCCTATTGTCACCAGAGACGTCAATGAGCCTTGGAACAATTTCTTTATAAAATGCAGAGCATCCGACAGAGTTCTAGACTTCCACTGTTGGAGATTGGCCTTGATGCGAGACAAAATAAAAGGGCAGGACCTCAGCAGGTAACCACCCGCTGGTAATGCATGCACTTTTGGTGCTGGGCGCTGTTACTGATATAACAGCCCCCGTGTGGCTCACGAACCCAGGGGGTCTAGTTTCGACTACTTCAGCTCTCCTCCAAGAGGAAGTGGTCTCCCGTTGGGGGGCCGAGCGCAAGACGGAGCGATATTCTGAAGATGCTTGAAGTTTCCGTTGTCGGCCCGATAGAACGTACGTCTAGTCAGGCTAACACAAATTCCTGAATAGTAGGCACCTCCAGATCTCGAGCTACGGCGTAATTACGCACGAACCATGGTGCTCGGAAAACGACTTTAAGCGATTTTTTAAATTTTTGATTAGGCAGCGCCATCTACCAACTGGACATAGAACTACAACAACTTGTAGTAAGTTTGAGGGCGAAGCATGTAACAATTTATAATAACTAGGGCTTCCACCGATAGATGGCGGTTGCAAGATATATTTAATTATTGTACTGTTTTGGAGTTTTTCGTCGGCCTGACTAAATGTATGTTCTATCAGGTCGACAACGAACACTTCAAGCATCTCCAGAATATCGCTCTGTTTTGAGCTCTGCCCCCCCCCAACTGGGTTCGTAAGCCACACGGGCGCTGTAATACCAGAAACGGTAGCCAGCACTACAAGTGCATGAATTACCAGCTGAGATCCTGCTGTGGAAAAACCGGAGAACATCCCAATCCCCGACCCAGGCCCAGTATTGTCATACACAATACAAAACTATGTAGGTACTGAATGACATTTACTTAAAAAGCTAAATAAATAAAACAATGTATTTATCGACCAACTTTATAATTAACTCCTTTTTATATCTAATGGGCATGATTTAGGTTAGGTTTAGCTATATTTAACAGTAGTTGAAAGGCTATTAGTTTAGCTAGCAGGGACACATTTGTCTAATATTATTTGTTAAAGTGCCTACCTACATCTTTTGTAGGTTTATTTTATTGTGAAACCCTAGTAATCAAATTATTTATCAAATTGTTTTTGTATATAGACATTGATTCATTGTTCTAACCTCTGCCAACTAAGGTTGGGTTGTATCAAAACGAATCACTATAATTGAAACGACTAAAGTAAAAAAAAAATTTAAAAACTGAAAAAAAAAAAACCCTTAATTGTACTAATTGACCTTCAAAATAAACTGGTACATTCAACGCCATTTTAAATTTTACAATACAAATCATCACGCCAGATCCCTTGCGGGGTAGGCAGAGACAATGGGGTGTATCAGGCAAAGCTTTTTGTAGGTGTCGCTAGCGGCACTGGTACCTTGTTTACACCTATGACGGATCGTTTTTTAAATTTATTTGTAGTTTTTTATTTTTCTAACAGAAAAATGTATTTTAATTTAACGTTACCTAACTTAAGAGACGAATTAAGTTAGCGAACACCGTCTTTAAAAAGAAAAAAGGTTTAATTAATAGAACGGCAATTTTGAGATCACCATATTTTTGAATTCGCTTGGAAATCTCGATTTGTACACTTAAAAGCTGCTCACTTCGGCAATATAACCAGAAAATAATAAATTTCGTAATAAAATAATATGTATATAATATAAATAATAATATATGTATAATAATATAATACTTGTACGCCTCATGGCAGAACACAGCTGCACTTTTATAAACTAGGTTAATATATTAGCTAGATTACCTGTGTTGAAACAAATAAATGATTTGATTTGATTGAAAAATACAAGTTTTATATGCAACTGGCAGTTCTATTGGGTACCGTCTATCATGCGCCATCTATCGTGATAAAAAGTTAGTGATACACACCATTGTGCACCACTTGCACCACACGCTTCGTCGACATTCATCAACCTCTTCATACATACTCTTTTGTTACGAAAGCTTTTCAACGTGCCTTCAGCCAGTGTTTTATTTATTTCATCGTCATATTATTTTAAATTTTAATCGATACATTTATAAAATGTAAATCTAAATGTAAATATAAATGTAAATGTAAATGTAAATGTAAATGAAATGAAATTAAATTAAATTAAATATTGATTTGCAGGAAACATGGTAACAAACAATATTAGGTCTTATTAATATTAAATGGGTCACATATTTCGCCATAAGCATGCAAAATTTTACAACAACTGTTATAGAAGTAAAGTTACTAAAAACTCAGCGTTGCTTCTTCAGTAACTTTACTTCACAAAAACCTTTGTGTTGCTTAAAATACACATAGTATTCCTCCAAAGTATAGAAACATTCCTGAACTAGCCACGCATGCAGTACTGTACAGAATCTTTTATAAGGCATCTCTGTCCATAACTTTGGCAAACAATTATATATTTTAGCGCTCATGTAGGAGGCGTTTCGTCTAAAGATTTCTAATTTAGGTATAGGCATTACTAAAGATGTGTGTGTGATGGAACGTTTGCCATTATCATTACTTTGTTCATACAGCTCAATATTTGACTTAACAAATTTACATGCCTCAAAGATGAATAGACATGGTAAGGTTTCTTTCTCGATTTTAAATTAATGATTAAATGCACCCACAATCATTGCTCACTATCCCAAAGGTTAGCTGGTAGAAAATGTCACTAGACATTAAGTTCGCCTATGTACATTTAAATGTGTTTTTGTTTATTGTGCAATAAATAATTTATCTATCTATCTAAGGTGAGTATCATATATTTTTTAAATAAAGGACGACAAGAGTCAGTCCACTTTAGAACTCCAATAGCACGAATACACTTTTTCTGTGCTATGAACAAGCTCACTATATCTACTGAATTACCCCAGATTAGAATGCAACCCAGCCTTGATGTAGGTACTACGAGTATAATTGAAACTTAATATAGTACTGTAAACATAGAGTAGGATGATTTCACGATCTGAAAAATGACAAAAACCTACTTATTACATCATTCATTCTTTACAGCCCCTAGACACAGCGTCTTAGACCTCCACTGCTGGAGATAGGCCTTCCAGAATCTGGAAAATTTCACCTACTCTCGCCACGCTGGCCAGACGGGTTGGCGAGGATCTGATTTCAATTTTTAATGTATTGTTTTTTTTTTTAACGATTTTATTAGTGGAACTGGGATCGACGGCTTTACGTGCTCTCCGAGGCACGGTGGTTTTGTAAATCTATGACAAATGTACGTATGAAAAGTGTATTTTTTATTTTGAACCGACTTTTGTAGGATTTTATCGTCGGCCTGACTAGATCTATGTTCTTTCAGACCGATAACGGACACTTCGATCATCTCCAGAATATCGCTCGGTCTTGCGCACGCCCCGCCAACGGGAGACCACTTCAACTCTGGAGGTCACCATTTAAGATCTTCAAATCGAATGGCTTAATTTTTTTTTTTTTTTTTTTTTAAGTTATTGCTGAACTAAATAATTGCTTTATCCAGTACTTACCGAGACATAAGTGCTATACGACATTGGTATTATACCAAAAGCTGTTAAAATAACTGGTATCTGAAAGAATTTTAAAAGTAATTTTAGATCTACTATGGCATTTGCCATAGCGTTTACATGGTCGTAACCATGAATCAAACCTAAACATACGGAATAAATTAATATAGAACAGTAATTTATAGTATGACAATGCCTATATACAGCAGCTATTATTTATTTATTTAAAACTTTTTGCACTATGTACAAAGGCATTCTTACTCGGTCAACCTTATTATCTTAACTGACATTGACATTTATATTCTTATAATTGTGTCTGTCTTAGCTTATAGTGTGACAATGCCTATCAACAGCAGCTATAATGTTAAACGTTATTCTGTATTTATAATTTTGTTATTTTATTATTTTATTGTTTCTCTTTCCAAATGATGGTTATCATGTACTGCTCCAGATTCACCAATATGTACTATAAAATGATATCGTTTTATATCAATATTGTAGAAATTGACGTGTAAAAGTGCAGAATACATGTCTTTTTGTTCTATGCCTACTTGCAAAATAAACGAATTGAATTGAATTGCCGGTTATAGTCGTGTTATTCGATCATATTTATTTACTGGAAATATTTATTTTATTTATTTATTTATAATAAAAATAAAAAATAAAAAAAATATATGGCGCTATTATAGATGCACACTAATTAGTAGAATGTTGTATTTTTTTTGAGTAATTAGTTGATTCCTACTCCATCCACTGGTTCTGGAATGCAAGAGTACGCTGATCTCCGATAAGTAGTTGATCTTTTAGCCTAACACAGGTAGAAATGGAAGGACTGTCACCTTGCCGGTTTTCGAATACACTGAGTTCACTTGCTGCTTGATGTGTCTTGGTCCGTGTTTTGGTAGAAGAAGAACGCGCAGATTTTAAACCGGCCTTTTTATTCACCTTTTACGGAATGTTCTCGACTCGACGTAGGGCCAAGGCACACGATTGGTTGTTTGGACAAATGTAGGGAAGAGACGTGGTATCAAGCGATTCATGGACTAGGGATGTGCTAGGCCGCAACACTAATTATAAGGTTGACATTGGCATCGATTATTCCTCAGTTGACCATTAGACAAAATAGTTCCTCCAGTCGATCATATTATAGTTTATTTATTTATTTATTTATTACAGGATAACTAACGACTAATAAACACATAAAGACAAAAAAATGGAAACATAAAAGGTCAATTAAAAGTTACCACAAATAGACTACAAACTATTTTTTTATATACATATATATATATTTTTTAATTTAAATTTGAATATATATATACACACATATATTTGTATGCATAATAGCTCATTCAATATATATATATATATATATTAAATAAAAAATTACACAAACTAAACAGGTCTTTTAAAAAAAAGTTACACACAATAGTCGTTGACTACTGTATAAAACATGTGTTTTTTTTATTTTAATATAATATTTATATTATCAGTATGTACCTAAAATCACCCTGTTTTTTTTTTAATTAACAAACTCATTAATTTTTTTATAAAATTAATATTTAACAAAAAATACTAATCAATTGAATTTAACCAAAGTTTTTTTGCCAACTTTACTATAGGCCCATCATGACATGTAGCTCGTAGATGTTTCAAGCTTACTCAAACTCGAGAAATACCAATACCAATATATATATCTATATATATATAATATAGTGTTGTAATTATTATTTATTAAAATATCCGAAGAGATAATTATAAATTATTTATTATCGATAAAATTGATTTCCATAATGTGCCCCACATCATCCTACATGCAGCAAACGGGGGTTGTCGCTAGGTCAGATGATAAATATAAAAAAACTCACTTGTCCCAAACTTATGCTAACAATAAGCAAGCTTCTGATTTTAGTTGCAGCCTCTTTCCTACAATAGTGCCATCCAGAGTAAAACATTGCATCTGGCAGTTTTGTTGCCTGAAAATACATTTTTATCCTGACATTATACATATACTACGTGGAATTTATTACAGATAAATATTTTTATATTATAATCTAGAATAAAAATAAAGAACTACATATTTTTTATTTTAATTATTCAGTGATAAAATATTAAGTTACGGTGCAAAGAAGTTATCCTAAAAATATCGCCACTCTGTATGAGTGCTTAATCAAGTAGGTACGTAGATCTAATAATAATTCTTTCTTTCTCTATTTCGTCTCCCGGCTGTGGGCGTCAAAGTCAAGTCAAAATCGCTTTATTCACGTAAACCTAATAGCGGCATTTACGAAACGTCAATGAATTAATTATTTTGACTGGTCCTACTCCTGCTAGTGGAAGACTAAGCAGCAAAGTGGTCCAATAAGTAAGATGTTAGCAGAAGTCCAGTAGCTTAGCAGATTCCAGTGACCTGTTAATGTTTAACTGACTAAAAAAGGAATCTGTAAGGAAAACTCAGCTATATGAGATTAACAAAATAAAACATCTACGGAACTACACCACAAAGATCAATTATGAGATCAATAAATAATAACACTCCCAGCCTTAAGGTATTTATCACGATGGATATCAAGACTAATAGAAAAATTAAGCCTTATTCACCATGCAGTAGTGTTTTTTTCGGATAATGATTTTATCTTTAAAAAAGGTGACCTTTTTGTTTCAAAGTAGAATGGAACCTGAAGCCTCAAAAAAATATTTGCTCCTTTGACAAATATCTACACACGGTATGTAATAATAAATAATAATAATAAATATTTCCAGACAATCACACAGCGCCATCTAATTTCCGTGGTAAGCTGCGAGGCTTGTGTTACGGAAACTAAATGGTTGATAAACTACATATTATACTTTTTTTTTTGTAAATATATACATATTATACATATAAACACCCAGACCGAGACAAATAATACAATGTACAACTTGCCCCCGGTGGGAATCGAACCCACGACCTCCCGAGTTTACGGCAACGTTTGTTACTACTAGACCACGGAGGCGGTCATGTTTATGAGTCTAAACTAAAAAAATACGTCAGTCAGTCATTCACAGAGAAAACATATATATTTCAAATATATATGATATATATATGTAATGTAATATATATATAATGTAATGTAATATATATGTAATATAAATATATATATGTAATGGAAAATATAAAATAAAATTAATATGACCTACGGATAGGGATATAAGTTGAAACGTGGCAAGAACGCTGGCTGAATTTCCTCGCTGAATTGCAATACCAATTATTTGAGTGAAGAAAGAGTCAGCCCTCTTATCACCTGAGGAGACGACAAGACGTGGTGTTGTCTTTTAAAAACTTATTGGTACTTGGACTATGGTTCCAGAGTTTATACGGCAAACGGCACAAATATGTAATCTTTAAGTATGGATATATGAGGGCTAAATCCTTGGAAAATAACTAAAACACTTGTTTCGGCGTATTAAATTATATTTTTGTAAAATAATACATTTTTGTAAGTTGAAAAGTTATGTGAAATCTGACAAGATTTTGGCATTTTATGTCAAAAGTCTTATTGAATTTTATATTTTTATATGAAATGATGTGTCCACTACAGATACATACTCGTATTTGCACCGCTTGCCTGACTCCGCATTTTCCGCCACGGCCCTCGCTTTATGCGCTGTCCCCCAGAAGTGCGACGCGGCGAGGGGTGGTCAGAAACCTTGCATTTTTTAAGAAGCGGAAGCATATTTAGCCAACTTTACTATAGGTCCATCATGACAAGTGGCAAGCTCGTCGATGTCTCTAGCGTACCAAACTCGACAAATATCACAAATGAATTATTGTATCCGCCCAGGAATAGAACCCGGTACCTCTGCGTGTAAATTCACGGGAAAATAATAATTTCTTTAAAAAAAAGTATTGATGTCTAGTCAATGTTCAACTGCCTCCGTGGTCTAGCGGTTAAGTCCGTGGATTTAGACTCGGAGGTACCGTGCTCGATTCCTGGTCGGGACACGAAAATAATAACTATTGTAAATAAATACATTTAATTAGTATTTAATTTATTTGTGATATTTCTCGAGTTTGGTGCGCTGGAGTCATCGACGAGTCCACTTGTCATGATTGGCCTATAGTAAAGTTGGCTAAATGTGAATCCGCTTATTTATAAGCGTGGTTTCTGACCACCCCGAAAGGGAAACGGTCGTGATGATACTTTTACTGTTTTCCATGTTCAAAAGATGTTATTTAGATTTAGTTTATTTTTTTTTAAGTTAATTATTATATTGTAATTCTTTTATATTGTTTGTATATTACTTCGAATAAAAATTTATACTTTATCATAATAAAAAGATAAATAAATTAAACCACTCCCAAAGGTCAGAAAATTTGTCAATATGTATTTTTTACTGTTTTTAAATATTTTAAATATAAATATTTAAACCTCAACAGTCATGTTTCCAGCATTCCACATAATAGCTCCGGTGGTCAGCAACACGCTGGTAGCTGTGAACGCAGTAACTACAAGGTTCACCAAGGTTCTTTCAACGTTCTGAAACAAAAAAAAATCAAATTAGGAAAGAAAAAGATTTTACATCAAGACTTATTAATATGTAGGCTGTAGAACATGATAATAATCTTTTTTTATAAGGCGCGATTTGGTGGCTTGGTTTTAAGGTAACACTTTCCTTAAAATCATACAAAGACCGGTTCGAACCCCCTCAGCATATCATCATCATCATCATCATCAGCCTGTGTCTCTCCACTGCTGGATATAGGCCTCCCCCAAGGCTCGCCATTTTACGTACGTGGTCTCCACTCTAGAACCCATCTATTCCATCGTTCATCGGGTCTACGACAGACATGTCCAGCCCATTGCCACTTCAGCTTACTAATTTTGAAGGCTATATCGGTAACTTTGGTTCTTCGACGGATTTCCTCGTTTCGGACTTTATCCATCAGAGAAATGCCGAGCATAGCTCTCTCCATCGGCATATAACAATGAGAAATATACTTTTCTTACGCACATTTGTCACAGGAATACACCACCGTTTCCGTGTCTCGGAGAGCACGTTAAGCTGTCGGCCCCGGTTTCACTAATACCAACTTGTGGAGTCGTTAATAAATTGTCATTAAAAATGGACATCAGATCCTCGCCAACCCGTCTGGCCAGCGTGGCAAGTATAGGTCAAATTCTCCCGATATATGTTCTAGAAGGCCCATCTTCAAAAGTGGAGGTCTAGGACGCTGTTTTTAGGGGCTGTAATGAAATCCAATTTTACTAAATATAGGCAAAACATTATAATACTCCTTGATTCCTTCTCCTTGTGTCGTTCGCTATTATAAAGAGTTTACGTCGAACTACTGCATGCTCTAACCAGCAAACGAAACCACACCTAGATCGCATCTGACCTAAATCCTGAAGCGTGGCTATTGAAATTCTCGCCATTTATTTAGGCAACAAACAGTCAACATACACAAACAATATCACAGATAAATAAAATTGATACTAAAATCGAAAACTAATAAACAATATGAACCACTAAGGGGCCCCCTTTGAGGGCTTTGCCGACACGTGACAAGTTTGAACATCTGTGTAATAAATTAATAACAATAAGAAATCATTGAGAGCCAAAAATATTTTTATAAATAAACACAAATACTATGGAAAGAAAAAAAAACTGTAGACAAAAATAAAAACAAGGATAGAGTAGCAAACATGATATAAAAGATATTTAAATTAACAGATGCTATAATAGTAATTTATAAATACATACTTATAATACTAATTACGGTTACAACAAACTACCAACCATCAACAATATTTTTTTTATAAACTTGAATTAGAAATAAGTGATTTTATTATTTATCAACAATGAGATTTAAGTAGGATAGTATTATCTAGCCAACTGAAATATCCAATCATGAATGTATGAATGCTTGGGCCCCGGCAAGTTCAAGTTCAAAGCAGCCAAGAACAATTTTTACAGACAATTCAAACTATATCATTTATATTATTTATTAAATGTTGGTAATGTCTTATACTTATATAAAATATACCTACCAACATTTGGGCCATTAGGAGTACAAGACAGAATAAATTCACTGCGGTCTGCCCACTATAGATGAGCCCTAAACATCTTTGTAGTGCCTTGGCACACCTGAAAAATAAATTAAAATCATTTTGATTGAAATATATAACATAAAATTGTTCTTTGATACCATAGACATAGATCGCAAAAGATTTACGAGGTCTGATCGAATTTGACCCGGATTGTACACTTATCTGTGCACGCAAACGGAATCTGTTTTTTTTACAAGTTTTGAGGTCTCTACTTAAAGAGTCGTAAAAGACCGGATTTGTGGCCACCACGATAATGCGCTGTCACATTTTAACATGATTGTGACTGATTTTTTGGCCAAACAAGAAACGAGAGTCATGACACAGCTATCGTATTCGCCAGAATTGACGCCCTGAGGCTTCTTCCTGTTTTCAAAACTCAAAAATCCGCTTTAGGGAACGCGCCATGAGTCCGTTAAAGCCATAAAAAGTATGAATGCTGTTCCAGCCGAGGCATAAACTTATTTTTTTACCATTACAGCCCCTAGAACACAGCTTTCTAGACCTCCACTGTTGGAGATGGGCCTTCCAGAACATATATCTGGAGAATCTGGCCTACACTCGCCACGCGTTGACGAATCTAGATTTAATCTAATGTCATTTTTTTATGACAATTTATTAACGATTCCACAAGTTGGTATAAGTGGAACTAGGACCGACGGCTTAACTTGCCGCTATCGCCATCTACAAAAAGCTTTGCCTGATACACCCGATTAATATAAATAAAAAGTTTACATTGTTCATACCCTTTATATTATATTTTATATATAATTATTCAGTTTAGTAGCGAAAGAGCTAACTGTGCTGTTCCATATGTAATTAATTTTACGACATTATTGTATGCTTAATTATGACTAATAGAATGGTTTAAATGGTAACCTGGACGCGCGTTGTGAGCCATGTTCCATCAGAGATAGCAAACAAGTTCTTTCAATGATAATTATGATCATATTTTTATGATTTTCTAAAAAAAAGGTTTGTAATACGTGCGGTAAATAAATAGTGAAAATGCATTTTGAAGTCTTCACCTTTTAAATTCCTTACCAATTTGTAATTGTTTTGACTTTTGTCATCTCTACCTATCTTTTGCAATCTAATTAATACTTTACCATATAGTATCAGCATGTAATTTGATTCCAAATTTAAACTCTCTTTCGAACTTCAGTTCTTTCTCAGCTTGAGTTAGATCTTCTTCGAAAATATCTGCTAATGCTAGGAAATATTGCTGGAGATGTTGAAACTGGTGTCTCAGACAAATAGTTTGTGAATAGACTAAAACGAAACAGCCTAGAACTTTGGTCATCATTAAATACCAGAGAATATAGTATAGGATTCGCATTAGGTCTGCCAAAGTGCTTCTGTCTTCCATCGATGGCCACGCTACAACTATTGTTGTAAACACACCACCTATAACATTTTAATGTTCAATTAATAAAACTGCCTCCGTGGTCTAGCGGTTAAGTCCGTGGATTTAGACCCTCGTCTAAACCGGTTTGACACAAAAATATTTATTAAGGTAAATAAATACATTTAATTTATTTGTGATATTTCTCGAGTTTGGTACGCTGGAGACATCGACGAGCTTGCCACTTGTCATGATTGGCCTATAGTAAAGTTAGCTAAATGTAAATCCGCTTATTTATATAAGCGTGGTTTCTGACCACCCCGAAAGGGAAACGGTCGTGGAAACTTTACTTTTTTTGTTTCAATTAATCAACTTTAATGCTGCTAGTGTATTGGGCACCATGCCACAAGACAGCGATTTGGAGGAGCAATTTTTTTTGTAAATATTTAATTTTTATGTATTATTATTTTATTGTTTTAAGGTTAAATTTAGATTTTGTTGTAATATAGTTTAATTAAATTTCGTATGAAATAAATTGTATAAATAATATAAAAAAGAAAACAACTTTTAATTATAAGGGATATATCATTTAATCGAAAAAATATTTACAAAATATAAAATAAATATATACCACAGATACAAATATAAAGTTCCGTCATTACGGAATGGTGGCAAGAACGCTGGCTGCATTTCCCCGCTGAATTGCAATTCTGATTCTTTGGGCAAAGAAAGAGCCCTCTTATGACCGGAGGAGACGACAAGATGTGGTGTTATGTGGTTTTAAAACTTTTTGGCGCTGGTCTTCATGTGCCCAGAGTTTTAATTACATATTAAAAATACATAGTAATATTATGTTACTTACGTAATCAAAACAACAATAAACAATAACATATAAAATAGGGGTAGTTATGAATAAAACTAAACTAAAAATACCTATGAAATTACAACTATTCTACAAAATAAACTAAGGGCTTACCACCGGGGAGGATACCTATAACGCTCGCCGCATTTCCTCGATGATTTATAATGGAAGGAATTATGAAAAAGTAAAAAAAAAGTATGCCCTACTGACCTATGTTGTATATGTTGAAATGATGATTTAAAAACATTGATGAAAGAAAAAAGACGAACGTGAAAATTGAGGGTGAAAGAGGCACTGGCAAACCTCAATATCACGATCAAATGAATTTAAATCTAGCTAAAGATTCACTCAAAAGTCTACACAACAGAAAGAAATGCCAGCTTAATTATTAACTAAGGAAACTTACGTCAAGAGATGTATATGAATTTATTAATAATATAAACATACCATTTATAACTTTAACTATGCCTCCGATTCCATAAAAAAACAAAGTCGAATTAACAGATACATAAAACACAGCTGTATATAATTTTACACACTTAACCATAGACAATTCAACGTCTTTATCAACAAATAAACTAGGCAAATATACGCATTGCTTAGCAATTAGCTCCTTTATAGCTTTCTTATTGAAATAAATATGCATTATGTAGACAAAGAAAATACTTTGGGCTAATATGAAAATCATGTTGTCGAATTTTTGCTTATCATCCAAACCGTCAGTGAAAAATCCACCAATTTCCAAACAAATGACAACTAAAATCATTATAGTTAAAAGTTGTTCATATATTTTCATTGCTAGTTTATATTTTTTCATAAATTCGTCTTCAACGACCCAGAAATCCCCTCCTCCTATTAAGCGAAGTAATTTGCAGATGTCATAGAAAAAATGTATAGTTTTTATTTTTAAGTCTGGCTCGTTTATCGTCATTTTTGCCGGATTTCGCTGAGCAATATGGTGAAAAATTTTCTATTTGATCAAAGGGTTATTTTTTACAGGGATGTAGGTTTAAAGCAAATATTTTTTCTTATTAATTGTACGAGTAAACAAAATGAAAATCAAAATTTAAATATTTCTGGACATATCGTCGAAGTTTTAGCAGTGAATACAATAATTGATAATTTTAGTGTGACACGTGTTTCGGCTGCTGGAATAAGCTTCGACTGGTCGTCGGTCAAGCTCCTTCTATCTCCATCTATAAAAACTTAATTTAGTCATTTCCTTAAATTTAAAAATGAAATTCACATAGTAAATATTGTATATGTTACATTTAATTAATTGTTGATTTGTGTGCTTATTATATTAGTATTATTATTATACAAGTATTATTTTTATATCACTATTTGTTTGCGTTATTATTATAAGTTAATTTAAAAAAATAATTTAATATCTAATATCTAAGCGTTGATTTATATCTTTATTTATTTATATAGTATACACAGCAGTATATGTATTAACACACACAACATAATATAGTTATAACTTATCTAATATATGTACCAATTAGGTATCACAGCACTCACAAATAAAAAAAGAAGTTCTTATGCCTTCTGCTGTATTGTGTTCCTAATGCTCCTTTGTCTCGATAGTATTATTATTACCATTTTAAAATTTGTTAACTGACATACCAAAATATAACAGATATACATAATATAGGTGAGAGCGCGGTGGTGGCTCGATTGTAAGAACGCGTTCCTTAAATCCTACAAAGGTCGGTTCAAACCCACCCGGCATGTACCAATGAGAAATACACTTTTCTTACGTACATTCGTCATAGATTTATAACACCACCGTTCCAGTGCCTCGGAGAGCACGTTAAGCCGTCGGTCCTGGTTGCACTAATACCAACTTGTGGAATCGTTATTATCATATCTTCGCGAAGCCGTCTGGCCAGCAGCGTGGCGAGTGTAGGTCAAAATCTCCAGATATATGTTCTGGAAGGCCCATCTCCAGCAGTGGAGGTCTAGGACTCTGTGTTTTACGGGCTGTAATGATGATATTGGTGAAATATATAAATGCCTTAGGCATTAAGTTTGCCCATGTACACGTTTGTAAATTATGAGCAACAAATATTATTATTATTATTAATTAATGGGACGTTGCTACGGCTGCCAAGTTGTATTAATTTCTAAAATTCCTGAATTTAGCCATTAATGGAGTTTTTTGTAAAAGTAAAATTATTTTTTATCACGACCGTTTCCCTTTCGGGGTGGACAGAAACCACGCTTATAAATAAACGCATTCACATTTAGCCAACTTTACTATAGGCCAATCATGACAATTGGCAAGCTTGTCGATTATTAGTTTCTTGTATACAGTATAAATAAAATAAAATATTATTATACATACAAATACATCCCTGTTTGTGCAAAATTTAATATTTGATCAAGGCAATGGCTTACGATCCTCAACCACCTTAATTAATCGTTGACTCTTAATTGACAATCAATTATAATCGTACTATGAGCTAAAGGGCGATTTTGCAATATAATATTAATTCGCTGGTTAGGGTGACAACGTTTTAAATAAATTCAAATTTAAATATATTCGCAGGTTTTTTACAATAAGGTAGTGTGTTCTAAAAAGACCAGCTCCGGCATGCAAATTAAACTAAGTCACTGAATGACAACTAAATTACATTACAAAAATAAGCGGTTAAAAATGAGCGCACGCAGAACGGTACATCTAGCGTGTCTGCTTTTTCGCGTAATTAAACTTAGTTCCCCAACGTACCTCTTCTTCTAAGCTACTATATCTTCCCCGGTGTAAGACTTCCGCGTTTCGTGGGAGTTTTAGGTATGCTGCTACAAAGATTTGGAACAACTTGCCTCCACCTCTGCACGACGTACAGTCGGTGGTGGCTTTAAAAATAAATATAAAATGTATTTGTTGGCATCTCAACTGCTACTGTAGCAGCATATCTACTCAAAATTTTATGGTTAATTATTTTTTATGTGATTTGTTCTATTCGTTTGTATGTATGTGTATATATATATGATATATATTATGCTATGCTACGTTATTGTGTCATTCATAAATATGCATTTATTATGATTGTTTATTATTTATTTGTGTAATATATATAATAAATTATATATTTTTTACTATTGTAGTTCTGTACCAGAGCCTCGACACATTTATGCTTGTATATTAAGAGATTAGCTGAAAATCAGCGCTGTGACTCTTAAAGCGTCGCAGCTCAATGCTGAGCTGATTCCCTATTTGTCACCACACACTTTTAATTTTAAGTTTACTTTTTTTGGTTGTTAATGTGACAAATAAAAAAAATATTTTTCTTTCTTTCTTTTTCTTTTCTTTATTTCCCTATATAATATAGAAGTAAAGTAAAGTATCATCCCGATCGTTTCCCTTTCGGGGTGGTCAGAAATCACACTTATAAATATGCGGATTCACATTTAGCCAACTTCACTATAGGCCAATCATGACAAGTGGCAAGCTCGTCGATGTCTCCAGCGTACCAAACTCGAGAAATATCACAAATAAATTAAATATTAATTTAATGTATTTATTTACATTATTAAATATATTTGTGTCCCGACCAGGAATCGAACCCGGTACCTCCGATGCAATAATATAGAAGGGACATATTTTTTTTTATGTATGTCTAAAAGTAAAACAAAACTAGAAACAATATTAAAAAAATAAAATATTTTGTTACAAATTAATACATATAAATAATTAGAGATGTCAAAATAAACAAATTAAAAACGCATCAAAATTTTTCAATGCAAAAACAGACAAAAGAATAATAACTTATGGTAAACTAAATATCTATGTCGGACGATTTATCCAAAAATCTTGCTAATGCTACGTCGCTGGATACCCCACATGTGTTTTTTTGTCTTGATAGTATTATTTACATGATATATTTGCGTATTTCTTTACAAAAAAAAATGACTTCTTAAATCGGTCAGTTATATTTGGCTGCTGAGATTTGGCTGCTAACTTCACACCGGTGACGTAGATAGTCCTATCATTTTTAAAATCCTCTATTGTGTTATAGCATTTCTCTATATATTTTTTTTAATATTTGTTTTAAAGATTGTTAATGGCATCTCTTTTAGGACGTCCGGTAGTTTATTGTAGAGTTGTAGGGCTAAACCAAAGTTTTTGTCAAGTAAAGCTGTCTTAATTTTTGCTCTATTTGGTTTATTGGTCGAGGCCAGAGACGTTTTACATACTTTCCGACTTTAACGGTATTTAAAAAGCTTTTATTACTTTTTACGAATAATAATTTATTTATTTATTTATCTGGAACTCCAACAGCATAACCGAAAATACAATATTATCAAATTTTACACAAATTCATAAGGCCATGAATGGGTTCACAAATTATACACAACAATGTAAATACCAAGACAATAATTACAAAAACATAAACGAAACAATAACATACAATAAGACGGAAGAAAATATGTATTCATTCCTACCCATCAGCCACAGATACCAAAGCTATCTATCGTAAACTGCATTAAAAACAATTAAGAATAATAAATTAAAAATACTAATAAGTAAATTGGTTGAAGGGCTGTAAATTAAGTGTGTATGTATGAGCGCGTGAGTGTGTATGCGTGTGTGTGTGTATGCGCGTGGGTGTGTGTACCTATGTGTGATCAATGCGTATAGGGATTAAGTTTTTCCACTACTACTATTTTATGTGTTGGAGCTTAAGGCGTTAATCAAATTATTCTGGGTCAGCACAACATATCTTTTCAAACCATTCTTTGAGACATTAAACAAATCAATCTATATCGGAGTAGTCTGTATTGTAGGTGCGGACTATTCTATGAAGATTTTCTGCTAATCTAGTATGCGTTGAGGGCACATTAAACAGTTGGGGGTGTCTAATTATACTTCATATAACTTAACATTTAGGTAGGTATACAACTATCTGTTGATGGCATTGCACGCATGGCTCTAATGCATCATTTTTGTGCTTAAAGGCGGGTCAAACCGCATGCAACACAGCACAGCGCAGCGCAACTTAAGACGTTATGAGAAATGACACACCAAACGCACGATGCGTTACAGCGTTGCGCACGTTTCCACGTATCAAGCCATGCAGGGACAAACCGAGCGCGTGAACGCAACAGGAAATGTGGCAACGTCGCACGTCTTCATGCTTTAATGACGTTTTATATTTATGGCTACGTCACACCGCGGACAACTACGCGCGTAGATGTGCAGCGCCCGTGCGACACATTGCAGCAGGAATGATTTGTATTTAAATACAAAAATAGATGCGGAAATTAAAGAAAAATTAAAAGATTTAGTTAGGAAATACAAGTGTTTCTTTATTCCTTCTTTTATTCATGTCATGAACCCATTTTTTTTTTCTCCCGGTCTGATGGATAGTGAGAAGCAGCAGTTCTACATCAGATGGGCTACTATTCAACTATCATTCGTCAGATAACTCAGAAATGCTAACGCTGTGCTCACTGACTTCCATTTCTCAAACGACATTAATAGATGTCCAGAACTTTACAGCGCAAAGCGTTGTAGCGAATCGCGTTGTGCTACAGCACATTACGACAGACTGATCGGTGTGACATTGCTACGCAACGCGCTGCGCTGCGACGTGCTGTTTTGTGATGCACACGCATCTGGTATCAAAATAAAAAATAAGGAAAGATCTGTTGTGAAATGAGGAAATATACATATAAAGTATATAAATATACTTGCCTAAGACTGTTTGACAAAAAGGTTTACTCGGAAACAACAAAACAATCTTGTTATGCGAAAGATTTACAATTCTGCATTCCTTCGTATAGATTACGAAAATTCAATTTTTGTTCCCAATTTATTCATTCAAACATTTTTCGGGTACTACACAAACGAAAGTAAAGTAAAGTAACATCACGACCGTATCCCTTGCTGGGGGGTCAGAAACCACGCTTATAAAGAAGCGGATTCACATTTAGCCAACTTTACTATAGGCCAATCATGACAAGCTCGTCAACGTCACTAGCGTACCAAACTCGAGAGATATCACAAATAAATTAAATGTATTTATTTACATTAATAGATGAGCTTGCCACTTGTCATGATTGACCTATAGTAAAGTTGGCTAAATGTGAATCCGTTTATTTATAAGCGTGGTTTCTGACCACCCCGCAAGGGAAACTGTCGTAATGATGCTTTAATAAATATTATTGTGTCCCGACTAGAAATCGAACCCGGTACCTCCGAGTCTCAATCTACGGACTTAACCGCTAGACCACTAAGGACAAACGAAAGTATATCCCAAATTCTGAAAGGTTTATTCGGAGTTTTGAATTTGAAATGATTGAAAGCCTTTTTGTTTTATACCCAATATATAAGGATTCATATTATAGAAGTAGCGACTATTAAGCTATTTAAAAAAAAAAGTTATGTTATGTAAGTTATGATACGGAATTCTTTCCAAAAGTTGAGGATATACTCAAGAAAGAGTCAAGAGGCCAATACAAACATGATTTATATATACCAAAATGTAAACTTAGCTTAGTAAAGAAAAATGTGTTCCATATGGCAATAACAATTTATAATAACCTTCCCTTGAGAATAAAAGAATTGCCAAATAAATTATTCAGTGGAAGACTACATCGCTGGTTATTAGAAAATAGTTTTTATTCATTGACCGAATATAATAATTATAAGCGAACTTAGGACATTTTATTATTTTATTTTATTTAGACATTTCATTATTTTTTTTTGATATTTTTCTTATCTAGGTGTATTATTTTGACATTAATTTATATTATATAATATTGACATATGTAATGAACCTATATAAGATTAATGTATGTAAATAAATATTTTGTTTTAGCCTAAGTTTGTTAATTAGTATTAGGACCCAAATTAATATCTGTACGCCTCTTAAGGTAGATTGTTGCAGGTAAAAATATATTGTTCACCTTCATTTGTAACCATACAATCACAAATTTCATTTAATTTCATTTAGTGATGTTAACGCTTTTGTGTCTCTCTCGCTCGCACAAACCAACATTTTCAAAGATTGTTCAAGTCTGATTGTACTTTTGACTATAGAATAGTTATTTAATAATAATAATAATGAATTATTTATTGTACAGAACCAAAAATAGTGTGGGTACAAAGGCGAGCTTAATGCTATAAATGCATTTTCTACCAACTAACCTTTGTGAATGGGGCCATTATTGTGATTAACAATAATGAAATATATATTTAATATATTTCCAGACACGTCACACAGCGCCATCTAGTTTCCGTGGTAAGCTACGAGGCTTGTGTTACGGAAACTAGATGGTTGATAAACTACATATTATACTTTTTTTTTTTGTAAATATATACATATAAACACCCAGACCGAGACAAATTATACAATGTACAACTTGCCCCCGGTGGGAATCGAACTAAATACATAATAATTAAATATACATATCCTCCATATTAAATTAGTTATTTAAACTTTTATTTTTTGCTAAGAACCTCACAAGCTGCGCAAGGGGTGGAGACTATAAGTCAAGGAGTTGTCCAAACGGCTAACAGAAAAGTCTGAAGTCTCCCCATAGTCTCGAACCCAAACGGCGCATTTCGTAACCTGTACCGAGGTTGGCGTATTTGTATAAAAATCGGTGCAGTAGTTTTTGACTTAATCGCGAACAGGCAGACAGACGTGGCGGAGGACTTTGTTTTACAATATGTAGTGTTAGTGATGAAGAAGACAAATTTCTAAGCATTCCATGGATTCACCGTGCGGGTGCCGGGTCCTTCGTGTGTGGGTAAGAGATGAGAAGAATGGTGTCTCGGGCTTGCGACCGACAATAGGCTGGTTTAAGAAAAGGAGGCCTTATTTTTTTTTATTGCCCGATAATACGGTCACCATCCCCCATTCTACTTCTCTCCCAACCCAACCAAATACTGTATTTTATACTGATGAATCATCCGTATTACTTTCTCGGATTCCAATAAATATCAAGTCTTAATATAAAAAAATATATTCAATGATCAATCACTTAAGGAACTGAACGTGAGCGTAAATTAAACAAATATTTGCTTTTATACGAAAAATACGCAAAACAAATCGTAGGTACCCTCATCTTATTACTTAGGTTTTATTAACTTTTGAGCTCCTTTACTACATGAAAAGCTCCTCACAATGGTAGTAAGTGTATATATGTATGTATTAGTATTGAGTATATTGATATTATATTTATTTATTTATTTAAAACTTTATTGCACATAAATTACAAAGGCGTGACATAATGTCGCTTGACATTCTCTGCCTGTCAGACCTTCGAGACAACGAGAACATTTATGTGAGGTAGGTGCAATATATCAATTAAAATTAAATATATTAAAAATATACGTCTAAAAAATATTATTTATTGCTTATAATAAATATTTGATAATAAAATTACATACGAATTCATACACACATACATAAACACTACATAAATAAGTTATATTATTTATATACTACATAAACATAAATTAGGTACTACGTACTTAATGATAACCGATGATGTAGGATAATAATAAGCAACAATCAATGACAATTTTATGATAATTATGAACCCAAAAAGTGTCTGTAAACTAATCTTTTAAATATATAGGTCTGTTTGGAGCATCTTTAACCTCCGTCGGTAGGTCATTCCAAAGCCTTGCAGCCACAACTGCAAACGACTTGGACATAAAAGCGGAGTGGTGAGAGGGGATAGCAAAAGTAGTATTAAAGAAAGAGCGAAGAATTCTGTCATGATGCGAACCAAGCAAAGTGATGCTGTCTTTAAGGTATTTGGGGGTCACAGGCTCGTGTAATATGGAGTATAGTAAGCAGAGCACTCTGCTATTTCTTCTACTGCGAATATTTAACCACTTCAGCTTTTCGCGAAATGGGGAAACGTGATCGTATTTGCGAAGACAAAAAATGAATCTAATGCATGCATTGTGTAGTCGTTCCATCTTGTTAAGTAATTCTTGTGAGAGATCCACACAACACATGTCACCATAATCAAGTAAGGGAAGCAGCAGTGTTTGTACAAGCGTAATTTTAGCTTTCAACGGCAGAAAATTCTTTAATTTATTGAGAGAGTGCAGTGAAGAAAAAATCCTACGACTGGTATTGGTAACATGTTAAGCTGTTAATTTTATTCCTAACTTTAAATACCTAAGCATAATAAGCAACCTAAGTATTTCATTGCACCTATAATAGTTCCCAAAAATAGCAATACCTTTTTTATTATTATTTTACGAGAAGCTTTTTACCTATTATGAGCATCACAATCCTAACCTAAACGAACAATTATAATTGAACTATTCCTAATAATAATAACATTAGTTTAAATCAATCATAAATATACTGACGGCCAAGAAGTTTTCTGCCGGTAAAAGCTAAAATAACCTTATTTCAAAGACTTCTCCTTCCTCTCCCCGACTATGAAGATGTCCATCTCCTTTGTGCTAAGATCATGCCTAAACTACAATGAAAATTTCGGTGATATTGATTTGTCCAGTGTTAGTATTGCTAGGTTAAAAAAAAGAAATTAATATTAAATTATCTAAATGAATCATAATTGGAATGCTTAGAGAACTTTTTATTTATTTATTTTTTGATTACTACTTTTATTTGTTTCTTTATTCTCTATTATTTTACTATATATATGTATATTATTTAGTTATATTTGTTATATAGGTATTGTTTTTAAGCTTATCCCTATTATTATATTTTTTTGCAAAATCTATGTTTAATATTTAAGTGGAAACTTTGCTGGATTGTGTAACTTACAATTGTTGTAATTATGTTTTAAGATCTGTATGTTTCCTGAATAAATGAAAATAAAATTAAATTAAATATCACTTATATAGCATCAAATTTTTAGAGATGTTGCTGAACAAGATGGACCTTACTTACACAACTTACTTATCTCACAACTCACTTCTTTCAGTCCCAACTCATCATCATTCCGGATTTGTTTGAAATTCTTTTGTCGTTGTCGCCAAAAAATTATGGAATGATCTCCCTGTAAACATAAAACAAGAAACTAAACTAACAACTCGTATATCTACACTACCTGAAAAGCTCCTTACAATGTTAGTAAGGGTATTATATATGTGTGTTTATGTATAGTATTATGCATGTATTAGTATTGAGTATATGAATATTATAGTGTATATAACATTAATTGTATGATTAAGCTGTTGATTTGATTCCTAACTTTTAAATATTTCTTTCATTGGTTCAAATATGTCCCCAAGGTTTGGTTGTCAGAAAATGTCTACGGACATTAAGTCCGCCATTGTACTTCGTGCTATAAAGCCTTAAATAAATAAGTCCCCCCTACTCTCCTCGACCCACTCTTCAGGGCACCACGCTGGATCTATAGCCCAGCTTTAACATTCTCGGGGTCGGGGGAAATACGTTTGGACCGTAACCACCGGAACTACATTGAGAGCGTCACCAAAACAACGTTAAAAAAGTTCAGAATACAGAACAAGGTGAAGCGGTTTTTCCCGCCTTGAATCGGACTATTGCTTCACAAAGCACATATCTGAAATGCATAAAATACTGTTCTCACCTTTGGGATGGTTCCACTAAGTACCTCACAGATGCTCTCAATGTCCTCCAGAAGCGATCTGTTCGAATTGTGGGGCGATGCCACTATATCTGGAACTCTCGAATCCCTGCTATCTAGTCAAGCCAGCATAGTGTTGGGGACTGAGTCAGTCATAAGTGTCTGGACCTCGCGTGCTACTTACCATCAGGTCACATGTGCTAGTATAAAAAAAACATATCGGCGAAGCTGCAGCGCTTTGAGAGTTCTAAACACTGTAGTGTCGTCCACTATATACCCCAATCGCCCGCCTCTGCAGACCATTGAGTAAGGTACTTAGCAGAACCATCTCAGAGGTGACAACTGTTAAAATTGTATGGAATACTACGCATTACCCTATTTGTGATTTATAAAGTAAAAGTAAGGGCGGGACATTCTCCAATAATTTATTAGGTAACTTAAACGAAAACGGGTTTGTAGGTGATTAAAAATTTAAGCTAGAGAGCTGTCGAATTCCAAGTAAATGTACCAAAGTCGGGCAGTCATTAGCGAATCGCTACTAACCCTAATTGCCAGTCAATTATATCCCTGTCAGAATTTCCGAAGCTACAGAACCATGGATTTGCAATGTAATGCCATAATTATCACTGGAATTCCTTTCTTTTGGCGCTTTTTCGTCAGAAAATGAAATGGTGAAGCTTCTGAATTGGTTGGAGGTTGTCAGTGAAAAGTTTGGCCTATTCATTAACAGAGGCAAAACAAAGCTGAAGGTGGTCGACAAATCTCACAAATTCACGCGCACAACAGACCTTGATGCCTATGAAACCGTGGACGATTTCCTATACCTCGGCTCCACTGTTAGTAATAAGGGAGGCTGCGAAGGTGAAATTCGTCGACGAATTGGAACGTCCAAAACTGCGATGACCCAACTTAACAGAATATGGGGTGACAGCAACATATCCAGAAAGACAAAAATTCACATCGTCAGAACACTTGTCTTCTCCATATTTCTGTACGGTTCGGAGACATGGACCATAAAAGCCGCGGATAGAGCGAGGATTGATGCGTTTGAGATGTGGTGCTGGCGTCGTTTGCTCAGAATCCCTTGGACCGCACGACGTACTAACATTTCTGTGCTCGAAGAGCTTAAGCTGACCAGGGAGCAAAGACTCTCTACCGTCTGCTTTGCCCGAATTCTGCAATACTTTGGCCACATTGCTAGAAGAGAAGACGATAATCTAGAAAAACTTCTGATCACGGGCAATGTAGACGGTAAAAGAACAAGAGGAAGAAGCCCCAAGCGATGGTCCAGTCAGGTGACTGACCATCTGAACATCCCTGTACACCAGGCCATCCACTACGCCGAGGACCGAAACCGTTGGAGACGGCTGGTGGATGAGCTGCGTCTGCGACGGAGTCACGATCCCCATCAGTGGGGTACCGACTAAGGAGGAGGAGGCGCTTTTTCAGATGTAGCAAGGCCGTAAAGAGGCAGTTGTTTCTATCATACTGTACCAGCGTGTACACCGTGGAGCTGTGGTCTTAATACACAAAAGCAAAATTGTCAACAATGCGTGTCCAGTAAAATGATAGTTGGCGAGCTGTGTTTGGGCCGCACTAATGCGACAGAGAACAGCGGGCGTCAGATCACATGTATTTAACTCAAGCCACAAAATAATATTAAATGTGCGTGACTGGCCAGGTGGTCCACTGCACCAACTATGGCGAGACTATCATAGTCCCAGTATAGATTTTTGATTTTGGTTTTAATTTATTAAATTTTAATTTTGAAATAAAATTTTATTAATTGGATTGTATTTAACTATGTAAAATCTATCTGGAAAATAAACGTTATTATTATTATTAATATTATTTATAACTAGATTTACTACTTAATGACTGTCGCCCGGCTTCGCGTGGTGAATAGAGTCTTCATACAATGCTTTTTTGGTAAACGACTTAAATCTTAATTTAAATGAACCAACTTTTTTCTTTTTCAAGCAAAGTATCATCACGACTGATTATTTCGTGGTCTAGCGGTTAAGTCCGTGGATTTAGACTTGGAGATACCGAGTTCGATTCCTGATAGGGATAAAATAATATTTATTAATTTAAATAATACTCGTAATCGTAATAGACATCGACGAGCTTGCCACTTGTCATGTTTGGCCTATAGTAAAGTTGGCTAAATGTGAATCCGCTTAGTTATAAGCCTGGTTTCTGACCACCCCGAAAGGGTCGTGATGATATTTTAGTTTACTTTTTTACTACAAACAATCAATAGATGTTGCATAGATGCTGCTGTACAAGGGCTCTGTCGTATATAGTTAAAAAAAAAATGAAAATACAAAATATTTTTATTGTGCTTACGTTTATATGAAATGTACTTTCTATTGATATTTTACTGTTCTGTGGTCTATCTAGCTAGATTAACATTTTCAGTGAAGCTGGAATGCTTTGAAACCAGATTAAGTTTAGTCGTCTTTGTCACGAATACAGATCGATAAGATCACTACAATTCAAACGAATATAGACTGCCATTTAACATTCAGCGCAAATCCGATCTTACTGCAGTTTTGGTACTGTAAACGACTATAGTATATTTCTAGAACACGTGAATAACGGGCAATGACCTTTGCACGTACCGCAGGTATTACAAACCTTTTTTGGTGGGATTCTTAACAACTGCCTCCATGGTCTGGCGGTTAAGACCGTAGATTTAGACGCGGAGGATTTAGATATCGTAATCGATTCCTGTTCGGGGCACAATAATATATTTAGTTTATTTGTGATATTTCTTACTGCCTCCGTGGTCTAGCGGTTAAGTCCATGGATTTTTCGGATTCGGAGGTACCAGGTTCGATTCCTGGTTAGGACACAATAATATTTATTAATGTAAATAAATACATTTAATTTATATTTAATTTATTTGTGATATTTCTCGAGTTTGGTACGCTGGAGACATCGACGAGCTTGCCACTTGTCATGATTGGCCTATAGTAAAGTTGGCTAAATGTGAATCCGCTTATTATTTATAAGCGTGGTTTCTGACCACCCCGAAAGGGAAACGGTCGTGATGATACTTTACTTTACTTTTGTGATATTTCGAGTCTGGTACGCTAGAGACATCGACGAGCAACGACTTGTCATGATGGGCCTAAAGTTGGCTAATGAATCCGCTTGTTTGAAGGATTTTGAGATTTTTGATTTGAGATTATTATTAGAGAGATTTATTAATACATCAATGCCAATTACAACTAGACCGTAATAAAACACAGTTTTAAACTTGTGAGTCCAGTATAACAATGACTTTAGGATGCTGTTGGGGCTGACGCGTTCTTGTAGTGCATGTTTGCTGATGATCATTTGAAATGCTTCTATCCTATTCTATGGAAAAGTTATGCTGCAAAGTTCTTCAGGTTACTCCCTAGTGCCCAAAGCATCCTGAATGTTATTGCTGATACAGTTGAGTCCCGCTAAGTGCAACAGTGGGCTTTAATCTACTGTTGCACTTAGCGGGACTCAACTGTATTAGCAATAACATTCAGTATGCTTTTGGCATAGTCTAATATGTAGGTTTTAATTGATTAACGCAATCACGCATTCTCACTTTCTTTGGACACGTATCACGGCGTGGAGATACATTGAGCGCCTTGTAGTTCAGGGAAAAGTCGATGGCAAGAGAATGCGTGGTAGGTCTCCGATGAGATGGACTGACCAGGTTAAAGCAGCAATAGATCACCCCCTACATGAGTGCTCCAGGAAGGCTGCAGTTCGAGACGAGTGGCGACGACTTGTTAAGCGTGCCACTGACACTCAAGTGACGACCACGAACACTCTGCCAAGAGTGTAACGACTAAGAAGAAGAATTGATTAACAAAAAAATCACAAAACTTACGTAACATAACAAAAATATAACCAGCCTACTTCGCTTTTTTTAAATAAATAGAATTTAGAATAAAATGTAAATTAGAAACGAAAAATTAAAAACACTTGTTAAATAAATTATAAGCTACTCTTGATGGTTTGAAATGTGCGAAAACACATTTTCTGAAGACATTGTAACGGTCATGAAAGATGTATATTTTATTTATTTAAAAACTTTATTGTAAATCTATACAAAAGTAACAGTTTATATCATTATTGGCACCCGTGATCGGGTGCTGCTTTGGGGGCCTAGGACCTCTGCCGAACACGTTCAATTTATTGTTCTTAAATTAGCAGAGGTTTTTGCGTTTTGTCGACTTTCGGGTTGCACATAGGCATGTAGTCTATCTTAATTCTGACTTGCCTGGTGGGTTACTGCTGTACCAGGTATTGTAATCTCATAGGTACTGATAACTTAATTTAAAGGTTATTAATTGATCGTATTGGTGCAGTTCTGTATATGTTTTATTTTCTGATATAGCTGAGCTTTCCTTGCAGATTCCTTTCTCAATCAGATTAAACATTAACAGGTCACTGGAATCTGCTAACAGCTAACTTATTAGACCACTTTCCTCTCTTAGACTTCTACTAGCAGGAGTAGAATAATTCAAAAGAATTAAATTAATGACGTTTCATAAATGCCTGTTTAAATAGGTTTACGTGAATAAAGTTATTTTGATTTTAACAGAGACTACTGTAGGTGCTGCACATTCGAGATGTTGAGGAATCTGAACCTACTATGGTTCTTGAGGATTGGTACTAACACTATGGAAAAAATTAGTTTGCAATAAAATATTTTTATTTCATTTTTATTTTTTTATTTCTCAACTATGAAAACCTCGTCAACAGGAATGAATCTGGCAATTGCTCTATGATTTTCTGCAATTTTCTTGATACACGCCTTTCCTACAATTTGGGCTAGGGAATGTTTTAGTTCTTCATCAGTGTTTTTGATATCGGATTTATAAACAACTGCGCCTTCTGTCACTGTCACTTGCGTGTTGTCAAATTTGACGTACTTTTTGCCGCATCGCTCCACTGTTGACATCTCGGTTTTTGATTTCACGAGAAGATTGTCTGTAAAAAAGTAATATTTTTGTCACCATATGTTTTGGAAACTGCATGAGTATTTCTCACCATCACAACCCTTAGAATACCAAGTCTATCTCCACTACTGAAGATAGGCCTTCCAGAACTTATTTCTGGAGAATTTGGCCTACCAGCGATCATGTTTAGACTACCGTGTGCCATACATTTTAAACAAGCAGAATAGTATATTTTAAATTTAAAGAAAAACTTCTTCCTAATATTATATTATCTTCATATATATCTACTATATGTTAATAAGTATTTAAGTAGTTTATATATACATATTATTTATGTAGTTTATTCAAATTTAAAATAAGGTTAAAATTGCACCCCACATATTATACCGTCTCACTCTCCCAAAGGTTAGCTGGTAGAAAAAGCCGAAATGGCTTTAAGTTCGCTTTTGTACATACTTTTAGGTTCAAAAGAATTTTAATAATAATTATACCACAATACAAAAATAATAAAAAATTCCATCAAGAAAAATATATACATATATATATATATATAATTAATATTATACATACGTAGTGCTTATGCTTATATCTCAATGCTTGTGATGGATGGATGTACATGTTTATTATAGGTCCCTAAAATATATGTTTCATTGATTTACCCAGATGCACACTGAACGGTCCCTGGTCCAATAAGCTCATCCCGTTCGCGTCAATAAACCCATCAGCAGTCAAATCAAATTTAAACTCGTAGGAGTACTCCAACAATCCATGATCCAGATCAAAACTGTGGAATACAATATTAATTAGAGGACAGGCTTTTGTTTCAGATTTTAGCTCTATATATTTAAATGACGTACTCTTACTATGAAAAAATGCGCTAAATAAAAAAACTTTTGAATTAAAAACTGAAAAAAAAAATGTTTTCAGTGATTGCGCAACACTCATCAGTTGGTAGTAATTTTCATGTTATTGTAAAATAATGATCTAAATAAAAACCGTACATATTATCTAAAAATTTGGCCTCAGGAAATCCGGTGACTTTGACATTTTTCAATTTATATTCCCCCTTGGCGGTGACTACGGGTAGTTCTGGGAACGCTATAGGGTCCAGTGGCTCCAGGAAATATCCAGGCTGGCCCTTTAACATCCAAGTACGTATACTTGGCTCTAGTTGAGTCCTTATACAGGCAAAATCGTTTCTGTAGCATTTCGCAAAGATTTTAGCTGAAAAAAAAAACAATATATCTATTAATTTTGTATGTTAGTTTTAATTAAAACCTAATAAAAAAAATACTATAAAAAAGAATATCCTTTAGAGACCCTTAAGCGATAGTCCCAAGGATACTGGGAACATTTTACCTCTGTATAGCGAGGCTAATACGTTGGCAGAAATAATTGCCAGCTTTCCTGTCTACACACTTTTCCGTTAGCCGTTTTGACAACCTCATGATATAAAATTTATATTATGAAAAATCTAACCGATTTTAGAAATAAGTTTTTATACTAAACTAAAAATACCTATGAAATTAAAACTATTCTACAAAATAAACTAAGGGCTTACCACCAGGGAGGGTACCTAAAACGCTCGCCGCATTTCCTCGTTGAATTATAATTGAAATATTCTGTTTTAGGTAGTTATGGCATTTGGGATCGCCACACTCTTGGAAAATTCGTTTACTCAGCTCTTTTATGAATTTGTGGGTATCAAGAGAATATACCCCCATTGTTTCAACCCCAAATGCCACAAAGTTATAATTTTGTTTAATGCTATTGTATTTGACAACTCTACATTAATTTTAAATACAAAGTAAAGTATTATCACGACCGTTTCCCTTTCGGGGTGGTCAGAAACCACGCTTATAAATAAGCGGATTCACAGTTAGCCAACTTTACTATAAGCCAATCATGACAAGTGACAAGCTCGTCGATGTCTCCAGCGTACCAAACTCGAGAAATATCACAAAATTAATTAAATGTATTTATTTACATTAATAAATATTTTTGTGTCCCGACCAGGAATCTTTTGTATGACAAATGTACAAAAAAAGTGTATTTCTCGTTTGTAGATACCGGGGTTCGAACCAAATTTTTCATGATTTTTTTTTTAAATATATGTACTATATATTTGATATTAGATTAAGTGTTAGATTGCAATAACTCTTTTAACTTCAAAAATGTGGACATTCTTGAATGCATATTTGATTTTTCTTCTGTCCCAAGTCTGTCATATTGTCGACTGTCAGAAAATGCGTAGGCATTAAGCTTCGCCTTATTTGTACATTGTGCAATATTTTAAAATAATTAAAATATAGGCCTCCTTTAAGGCTCGCCATAAAACGCGAATTCATCTCACCCTCAATCAACCCTCACAAGTGACCATCGTTAGGTACTATAACTTGCCCTTTGCAGTTACATGATTATCCAACACCTGCGGTTGGATGTAGTTGCGTTTAATTGTTACGGAGAGGATTCTACGGAACACCTTTTTTCTTTTATTGAAAATGCATAAAACTTTTTTTTTATACTTTATATTTTAGAAATAATTACATATGTAGAAAAACTAAACACTTATCTACGTGGGACACTATTACGCGGTAGACATTAACTAATAAACTGTAATATTTTCATTTGTTGTTGCTTTTGTTAGTTGTATTGTGTATTTGTAAAGTAACTTATACCTTTTTATTCGGATATTTTACGTATTCTTCTTCTCAGTTGTTTATTTTGCTTTCAATGAAGTTTGTATATAACATGCTTTTATCATTTAACTCTGTAACTGTAAGTATTACTTTTAGTCATAGTTCTCATTATTTTTTAGTTTTTAAGTATTGTTAATATTATTATTTAAATTTCTTAAACATATAATGTATCATAATTGAATGTAGTTTGACATGTTGTGGTCACCTGTTACTGGGGTACCATTCACTAATGTTTTTTTTTTACTGTTTGCTTCTATTGATAGAATTGGATTCAATGTGTACTCTGTTGGTGATCCTAATTAAATAAATAAATAAATAAACTAATTATTAAATCCTAATCTTTATAAAAATACTCGCTCTGTCGGCATCTCGGTCCGAGCTCCTCGATCTTCCTTTTCGATTTTTCTTGTTTTTAAAACAAAAACCTATCATACCCTGTCATTGTCGTATATTGACAATACTATTCTTTCTTAAAATGCAAATAAAACTCTGTAACCTACATGTACCCGTTTCAGTACCTATGCATGACCAAGTAAAATCGATTCTTTACATAACGCGGAATGTAAAAATATTACATACATACCAT
Source organism: Tinea semifulvella (assembly GCA_910589645.1). NCBI lineage: Eukaryota > Metazoa > Arthropoda > Insecta > Lepidoptera > Tineidae > Tinea > Tinea semifulvella. The sequence goes on from OU342609.1 coordinate 6,909,143, forward strand.
CACATTGTTCAGAAATAACACCTTTGTTGAAAAATAACACAAACAGAACTGCAGAGGCCAGTTTAAAATGGACCATTTTGCTTATAAGATGCAGAACTACTATTATATCATATTTTTCAATAACTTGTATTTATATTCGCATCTCGTATGATTTAATAAATTACACTCAAAAGCAAATTATTTTTAATTATTTTTTATTAGGTTTAGTTTATATTTATTTTAATTTTTACTTTTAAGTAGTTTTAATTTATATTGTAATTATTTTATACTGTTTGTATATTACTTCAATAAAGCAAATTTAATAGTTCACAAGGAAAGTAATAATAATAATAAAGGATAATATAGTCTCAGATTGTTTTTCGATTTTGATATTTAAATCAATACATCAGTATTAATTGCAATTATTTTTAGATTGCAAGCTGACACAGCCTCTTTAGAGCCACGAATTAGTTATTAACTTGACATGTGTATTTTATATAAGTCTATAAGCTGACACGGCCATTAATTAATTTTAAGTACCTAGTTTTAAGCAAAAACTTGTTTATGACCACAGTGTTGTATTTATTTATTAATTACAGGAAAACTAACAGTATAGATAACAATATAGATGAATAAATAAATAAATATTTCCAGACAGGTCACACAGCGCCATCTAGTGTCCGTGGTAAGCTACAAGGCTTGTGTTACGGAAACTAGATGGTTGATAAACTACATATTATACTTTTTTTTTGTAAATATATACATATTATACATATAAACACCCAGACCAAGACAAATTATACAATGTACAACTTGCCCCCGGTGGGAATCAAACCCACGACCTCCCGAGTTCACGGCAACGTTTGTTACCACTAGACCACGGAGGCGGTCATAGACTTGACAAGACTTGCTCGACTTGACTTGACTGGTCTCGACAAAAAAATAATAATATGAGCTATACCATAATTTTGGTTTGGTTTGGATTGGATTGGTTTGGATTGGTTTGGTTTGCTTTGGTTTGGTTTGGTTTTGGTTTGGTTTGCTTTGGTTTGGTTTGGTTTGGTTTGGTTTGGTCTGGTCTGGTCTGGTCTGGTCTGGTCTGGTCTGGTCTGATCTGGTCTGGTCTGGTCTGGATTGGATTGGATTGGATTGGATTGGATTGGATTGGTCTGGTATGGTTTGGATTGGTTTGGTTTGGTTTGGTTTGGTTTGGTTTGGTTTGGTTAGGATTGGATTGGATTGGATTGGATTGGATTGGATTGGATTGGATTGGATTGGATTGGATTGGATTGGATTGGATTGGATTGGATTGGATTGGATTGGATTGGATTGGATTGGATTGGATTGGATTGGATTGGATTGGATTGGATTGGATTGGATTGGATTGGATTGGATTGGATTGGATTGGATTGGATTGGATTGGATTGGATTGGATTGGATTGGATTGGATTGGATTGGATTGGATTGGATTGGATTGGATTGGATTGGATTGGATTGGATTGGATTGGATTGGATTGGATTGGATTGGATTGGATTGGATTGGATTGGATTGGATTGGATTGGATTGGATTGGATTGGATTGGATTGGATTGGATTGGATTGGATTGGATTGGATTGGTATGGTATGGTATGGTATGGTATGGTATGGTATGGTATGGTATGGTTTCGTTTGGTATGGCATGGCATGGTTTGGATTGGATTGGATTGGATTGGTCAAGCTCTGAACAGTTACTATTACAGTAGCTACATGACCTCCAAAAGAATGAACTTTGTCTGTAGTTGGTAAAGCACATAGAGACATACAAAACAAACGTGCTTCTAGTTTTAAGGCATCTTATAATAGGTATAATTAAAGAATAATAAAAATTAACAACCTAATTAAATTTTGTTGCAACCAAGTATTCTAGGCGTTGTTGTAATTATTAATGTTATGTGAAAAATAAATATAAACCATGCAAAAAAAAAATATTGTCATATTTTTTAATATAAGAATAATTTCTTTTTTTCCAGAAGGAACCTACTTAGTAGATAGTACAATCTATTTTGTTTATTGAAAAATTCGTGACTCGTGTTCATTGCTCGCGAGTGTAAAAAAACACCAAAAGATCACGAGTCGTAAACCTGATAACTTTAATTGCAATATTTACCGAACGCAATCGTAAACAATTTTATATTTTAGGAAACTTATTGTTTAAAGGTGGCGGTTCACGCCTCAACTGCGACAGGACACCGACCAAAAACAGAGACAGAAGATCGTGAGCGTCACTTATCCCCGTGTGACGTGGCGCTGTAAGCTCTTAATCAGTAATATCAGAATCACATGGGACCTCATAAGGAGACCTCAAGGCGCCTACGGAGTAAAACTATATAAACCGTCACTCTTTCACTATTGTCCCTGTGTGCCTTTACAGCTAAGTCTGAATCGTGGCCTCGGAGTGAAGGCATTCGATCGCCGTGTACCAGCCATGGTCACGAGTCGACTGGCCGCGCGATGTTTCCTTAGAACATTATGGGGGGTAGATATAAAACTATATAAGTACAGTTCTCCCAAAGTGATAATGCGCATAGAAATCTTCGTCACTGTTCGGCAACGGTCGTATTCCCCGAGCGTCGGAAGACGATATGTATATAGAGTGGTTAAGTGCATTTTCTTCATGCATAATTTAGTAGAATTATGTGTTTTGTGCTAGTGTTAGTACGTTTTCCTATTTTACAAAATAAACTATTTAAAGTTGAATAAGATAATTAAAGTTGAAATTAAATTCACCTTTGAAAACAAAACCAAGAACGGTGTGTAATATCAGCTCTATATAATTCCACTCAGAGAGAACACATGCAGTCACCGACCGCCCGAATTGTTTTCGATTGTGTACACATGATATTGACTTCTATTTCTTTCGAACAAGGTGCAAAATGCAAGTGCAATGTTTAGGCTCTTACGATTCAATGATTCGGGTGTTTCCGGGAATACGACAATTAGCGAAGATCTGTATGTGCATTATTAATTTGGGAATACTGTACGTATATAATATACGTTAAGTCATTCTATAGTTGTATATTTTTACCGTTGCTATCATTGCACCTATATTTGTTCAAATTTGTCCCAAAGCTTTGGCTGTCAGAGAATGTCTACGGGCATATGTATAATATGTAGGTATATATTTACAACAAAAAAAAGTATAATATGTAGTTTATCAACTATCTAGTTTCCGTAACACAAGCCTCGTAGCTTACCACGGAAACTAGATGGCGCTGTGTGACCTGTCTGGAAATATTTATTTATTTATTAATATATATTTTTAAAGTTTTTAAATAAATAAATATAAACCTACCCACTTATCACTTTAGAAGTTTTTAGGAATTGCGACACAGTCTTAGTTGGTCGAAAGCCCGAGACACCATTCTTCTCCTCTCTCTTTTCCACACACGATGGACTCCGCACCTGCACGGTTAATTCATGGAATTTTAATAAAAAGCAATATTTAGACAAAATTTATGCAATAAACATGCGTCTTTTCAGTATCAGTATAGTTTTGTTGCTAGAGAGGTAATGTTTATTGCATTAATTTTCTTTATGGTTTTTCTTTGTTATTTGAGAGATATCGTAATTCATAACTTTGTAAGACATTTTTTTTTTAAATCTACGTGTAATAAAACTTTACTTCACGTCATGGCTCCCTAAATGAAACCATAAAACGGACTCTTGCCACCATTGAGGTTCCAGCTATTCTGGAACCCACTGGATTAGTCCGCGATGATGGCAAGAGACCTGATGGTATGACGCTGATCCCCTGGGAGCGGGGACGGACCTTAGTGTGGGATGCAACATGTGTCGAAACTTTGGCTTTAGCGAAAGCGTAGAGTCTGGCAAGCGGCGCAAATACGTATCTATAATCAAAGACTACGTGTTAGTGCCATTTGCTGGGTCCAAGCGCATAATATTTTTAAAAAACATCACCTCTTGTCTTATTGTCTGCTCTGAGGACAAGAGGGCTGGTTCTTTCCTCGCCCAGAGAATCAGCATGGCGATTCAGCGAGGAAATGCGTTTCGTATTTAAATTAGGTTTTGTAAGTAGGTGTTTATTTGTTTTACTTGATTTTTTATTATTAATTAATATTTAATATATTCGTTGAATAAATATTTAAATTTAATAACATTTTTTAGCTTTAAATAAGTTTTTTAAATTTTATTTTATAAAAAAAAAAATATTAATACTTCTCATTTTTTGTTAGTTTTTATTAAGGATTTATAAAAACCTCTATATATTTGTGTTTAATTATATTATTAATAATGTAACACTTGTTTCACGTTATAACAATAAAGAATAATTATTTAAAATAATTAATGAAATTGGGTTTTAAAATTATGTGCCTCTCAGGTGCCTATGTATACTTATATATTTTTCAAAGTATCATATTTACGGAATCCCCTTTAAAGAAACGGATTCACATTTAGCCCACTTTTCTATAGGCCCATCATAACAAGTGGCAAGCTCATCGATGTCTCTAGCGTATCAAACTCAAGAAATACCAAAAATAAATTTAATAAATTATAGTGTGAAATAGGTGGTAGGCGGATTGATGGTAGCAATTTGCCCAGTCTGCCGGGGCGGGGAAGTATCCACCGTTCATGCCGATAATCCCAGTAAAGTGTATCCACACGTTTCGGGATTAGGCTGAATTGCCGTCATACCCAGTCAAGCTGGCATAGTGTTAAAGACAGATGTCAGTCACAAGTGTCTGATTCCAGTTGCTAACATTCATGAACTTCGCGCGCCATTTACTATCAGGTGGGCGCAAGGTCACATGTCGTGCTAGTACAGGGTGGGCCAAGAATTCGTTAACATTTAAACCTAACACCCTGCGCTAATACAAGCCGCGCGGAGAGCGGGGAGGGACCTTGCCACTAGCTTGCTTCTCGGAAATTTAGTCGCAATGGAATTAAAACGTAATGATTTAAATTTGCGCAAGTTGTATGCCGAAACAATGTTAGATCGATTCAGTAATTTTGATAATCTCTTATTTTCCGACGAAGCCCATTTCCATCTCAACGGGCACGTAAACAAACAGAATTGCAGGTATTGAAGCAGCGAAAATCCCACAGCTAAACACGAGAGGCCACTTCATTCTCCCAAGGAACGGTATGGGCTGCAATTTCAGCAAAAGGAATCATTGGACCCTACTTATTCGAAGATTCTCGCGGCCGTTCGGTTACTGTGAATTCTGCTGAGTATGTAAAATGTTACGGGAGTTTTTGGCACTGAAGCTACTGGAATTTGCTGGCTACAATCGTAACACATAGTTTCAACAAGATGGCGCCACTTGTCATACATCCAACGAGTCCCTGCCAGTGGTAAAAAAATGTTTCCGGAAAATCTGATTTCCAGACGAGGCCACATCCCATGGCCACCCAGGAGTCCAGATTTATCCCCAGCAGACTTATTTTTATGGGGTTATTTAAAAAGTCGTGTCTATATCCATAAACCAAGTCTTAGTTTATAATACGACAATGCCTATTTACAGCAGCTATAATTTTAAGATTATAATTATGTATATTAGGGTTGTAATGTGCTGCTCCAAATACAAGCTATTTCCCAGAAAATAAGCTTTTCGTTATATTAATTAATTTTTTGACATGTAAAAGCGCAGAATACATTATATTTATTGTCCTATGCCTACTTACAAACTAAACTAAACTAAACTAAACTAAACTAAACTAAACTAAACTAAACTAAACTAAACTAAACTAAACTAAACTAAACTAAACTAAACTAAACTAAACTAAACTAAACTAAACTAAACTAAACTAAACTAAACTAAACTAAACTAAACTAAACTAAACTAAACTAAACTAAACTAAACTAAACTAAACTAAACTAAACTAAACTAAACTAAACTAAACTAAACTAAACTAAACTAAACTAAACTAAACTAAACTAAACTAAACTAAACTAAACTTATCTAAACTAAACTAAACTAAACTAAACTAAACTAAACTAAACCAAACCAAACCAAACCAAACCAAACCAAACCAAACCAAACCAAACCAAACCAAACCAAACCAAACCAAACCAAACCAAACCAAACCAAACCAAACCAAACCAAACCAAACCAAACCAAACCAAACCAAACCAAACCAAACCAAACCAAACCAAACCAAACCAAACCAAACCAAACCAAACCAAACCAAACCAAACCAAACCAAACCAAACCAAACCAAACCAAACTAAACTAAACTTAACTAAATATACTACATCAACTAAAGGAAAAAATCGCTTAGAATAGTGCAAAAAACGAAACGGTGGTAATGTGATGTAATTTTAAAAAATATAATTCTAACTACGATCTATATATAACTAATTATCTTTCTTGTAAATAAACCATTTTTTAAATAGGTATGTCAAATAGTTTTTTGTATACGATTTTTTCAATCGTTAACTTATTCGTAGGTGGGGGCACCGTGTATATATAATATATATAAAGTGTCCTTACCAGAAATATAACCCGGATACTTCCAGTCTAAATCCATGGACTATGGATATAAATATGCACTAGAGCACGGAGGCAGTTATCTTTTCAATACAATAAATTAAGTTTATCTGTCTAGGGTTAAATGAATTTGACAACAAAACGAATATTTATTTATTATTGTATTGACAGATGTCACTTGGGTCAATTTAAAATTGGTAACTGATAAACTAGTCTCAGAATTGTTTATTAGTATGTGGAGTACCTATATATAACACACCACAATCAAAGGATGTCGTTATTGGTTTTAAACCATGCGATTATGTAAATAGCAGTAAAAGAAAAACCTGAACGAATTAAACATTTTAAACTTTCGCGCACACTCATAATAGATTTTTATAATTTTAACGGGTCTTTACGCGATTTACCTTAGAGACATATTTCTCCCGACGTTTCAGCCAAGTTGCATTGGCCGTGGTCACGGGTCGACTGAAGCTATGCGGTGTAGTTTCGTACATACTGGGCGGCAGATGTAAACCTACCCACTTATCACTTTTAAAAGTTTTTAGAAATCACGACACACGACACTTACAATATCCTTGTCGACACCGGGCGATTTTTCCCGGCGTCGAAACCTATTGATTACTGGATTCCACGATGAAGATAGCTTATAACCCCCCTCTCGATTGAAATTTTTGTGTTTCTTTATTTCTATCGCTTCACGTATTATTCTAGGGTAATAGTGACGATCGGTGGAAAGTATCTTTGGGTCATGCAGCTCAATCCAATGGTTTGTGCCACTATTACACAACTATTATACATCTGAACGAATTAATTTAAAACTAAAAAAACAAGCTTAAGGGTTTCGTCACCAAAAAGTTCGATAAGCGCTTAACTACTCCACTGAAATAATTTTATTACATGGCGACTTTAACAGTCGGAACCCATTGATTACAAATTTGAGCCTGTCTAAGCTTTTAATGGGTTCTTAACCTTATACATTCATAATTGACATATATTTATGGATTATTCCACACTACCCATCATGCGATTATAGGTTAGCTGATGGATAATTCCTCACGGCATAAAGCTCGCCTGTGCACATTAATTTTAAGTTCATCATTATATTCTTTTGAAACCCACAAATTCATAAAAGAGCTGGGTAAACGAATTTTTCAAGAGTGTGGCGATCCCAAATGCCATAACTACCTAAAACAGAATATTTCCATTATAATTCAACGAGGAAATGCGGCGAGCGTTTTAGGTACCCTCCCTGGTGGTAAGCCCTTAGTTTATTTTGTAGAATAGTTTTAATTTCATACGTATTTTTAGTTTAGTTTTATTTAAATTAGGTTTTGTAAGTAGGTTTTAATTTTAAGTTATTTTAGTTTTTGTGCAATAAAGCAGTTTTATTTTTTATGATTTTTATTACATCTTTATTAAAGTGGTTGCTAACCAACTTTCAATCGTTATAGATCCTAAAAGGTCACTTGAAATGATAAATAATTAGAAAAACCTCAACATGATTTTTAAATAACTATGCGACGATACCCCACTCAATATAGTTCGTCGACTTATTTTTTTTCTTTACCACACTATGGCGTCTCGTTGTCACCTTACTGAAATTTTAAATTATGCCATATCTTCAGTGACACTCGCTCGATTGACTTAAGAATCGTCAAAATTAGCCTTCGCGTTTGAATAAAACTGCATCGTAAACAAAACTAATATGATAAGCCTGGTACGCTGGAGACATCAACGAGCTTGCCACTTGTCATGATTGGCCTATAGTAAAGTTGGCTAAATGTGAATCCGCTTATTTATAAGCGTGGTTCCTGACCACCCCGAAAGGGAAACGGTCGTGACTTTACTTTTATGATAAGCCTCCAGCTAGGACCTGAAAATTGTGACGATTCCTGTAGTTTCCAAAAGTTTGACGTTCGAAATTACTTTCCAAAATTTGAGTCTTATAAGCGACACTATCTACATGTGTTTTTTTATTTGATTTGAAACGAAATATATAAAAAATCGGATATACGATCGGTGAATGTCGCTCTTAGACTATAAGGGGATCGACTTGTTACCAAATGTAATAAAAGACAGATTAAACTAAAAATACTTTATTAATAATAAATAATGAATAATATATTCAAATTTACTTCCAGAACTCTTGAACAGGAATGACTCGGGCGATTGCTCTATAATTTCCAGCAATCTTTTTTATACACGCCTTTCCTACAATTTGGGCTAAAGAGTGTTTTAATTCTTCATCAGGGTTTTTGAGGCCAGACTTAAATGCAACTGCACCTTCCGTCACTGTTACTTGGGAGTTGTCAAATTTGACGAACTTTTCGCCGCATCGCTCCACTGCGACAACCTCGGTTTTTGATTTCACGAGAAGATTATCTGTGAATAAATGTAAGAATTAGATTTTGTATAGGTTTGGCATCTGCGGCGGCATTTTATTTACTTTTAGCGTAAATGTTGAATTGTCATAATACTTATTTATTCTAACTCGGCCAGAGTTTGCGTAATAAAGTATCGTCAATGTATAAATCCACGCAGTTTATTTAACTGCGTGGAATTTATTAAACAGTAAATATTAAAATCTAGAAAAGAAATAAAGAACTACGTATTTTTTATTAAAGCCAAGCCGTCTGGCCAGCGTGGCGAGTGTAGGCCAAATTCTCCAGATATATGTTCTGGAAGGCCCATCTCCAGCAGTCTAGGACGCTGTGTTCTAGGGGCTGCCATAATGTATTTTTTATTAAGCTATTGCATAGCTTTTATCGCGGGCTTTGAGCGCGGCGACCAAATCAAGAAATTCCGTAACGAAAATAAACCTAACACCCCCCACTCCGACCGGTGCGGCGTGCTAACGTCGCCGCGTCGTTTCAGTTCGGCAGACTTCGGCACGGTGTTTGTGTGCGTGCGACTAGACGTATGCGTGTAGACTAGCTGCTAACTGCTCATAACTAATTCTATCTCTTTTAGACACAATGCTAGGTGAGACAGCCTGCTTTTTGGCCGCGTGCACGAGTAATATAAAAAACTTGAATTAATATCAAAGAAAAAAAAATTACTGCTTAAATAAAATAAATAAATAATTATAATTGCATAAGTTAATAAAAATGCTATGCAATAGCTTTACCGCAGCAATCCCTGAGTGCCACACGTATTTTTTAATTAGTCGGTAATAAAATCTTAAGTCACAGTGCGAAGAAGTTTTCCTAAAAATATCGCCACTCATACTCAGCCTAATCAAGTAGATAGCGAGAGGTTTTGAACTTTACTCAAATGTGAATCGAAATCCATCAGTTTTCAAAAGGTCAACTTTAAATACTACCTAAAGGCTATTAAAATTGGTGTAGTAATAAATCTTTATCAGCCTGTCCGTTCATTATCATAATGAACTATTAAAATGAAATTATTATAGACTTAATACAAGGACCAGTACAATACAATTAATTTCGCCGCAGTCGTTTAGGGCCAACGATTAGTATCGTCAGCGAAAAATTGTTGGCCTTTTTTAGGACGTTATGCGACACTGCAATGGTGAGCGGTAAGCGAAGTATAAGAATAAACACAACTGCCAATGTCTATCAATCAACTGCCTCCGTGATCTGGCGGTTAAGATCGTGAACATATACTCTGGTAAAGTTGGCTAAATGTAAATCCGTATCATTAAAAAAACAGCGTATATTTTTTACTATCTCCGGTTCTGGCCACCCCGCAAGAAATACAGTCGTGATAATACTTTACTTTTTTACAATTTAAACCTGATTTAGGTTTATGTATGTTTCGACGCAGGACGCGTTTGGTTTAAACACGTCGCTACAAGTACAAATACAGCATACTGATTATATTGTTTTGAGAGTAGCTTTATACTATGTTTGACTTGGCTCTTTAAATCTTTAAATTCAGTAACAAAAAAGGCTCTCAACGACATCATCTTCTAACTGCTGGATTATCTGCGATCCTAGGACCCGACGGAATGACCGCTGGGCCGTGGAAACTTGGCAAGTCACTGGTGTGGGATTCGATATGTGTAGACACATTAGCCCCATCTCACATCTAGGCGACCTCGTCAAGCGTGGGAAATGCGGCGGTTTCTGCTGAGAACCTTAAGCTGATACGTTAAATACTTCAACCTTGGTACAGGTTACGAGTTTGCGCCGTTTGGGGTCGAGTAGTCAGTGTCTGGCCAAGGAGTTATACAAACGGCTAATGGAAAGGACTGGAGACAAGAAAGCTGGTAATTATTTCTGCCAACGTATTAGCCTCGCTATAATTATACAGAGGCGAAATGTTGCCAGTTTCCTTGGGACTATCCCTGAAGGGTCGTCGCTTGAGGACATTTTTTATTTATAGTTTATTTTTTATTATATATATATTATTATTATATATTAGGTTGAGTTTATATTTAATTTAATTTTTACTTTTTAAGTAGTTTTTAATTTACAGATTATAAAGTGCGAATTTCATTGCTTTCAAGTCGAACAGGACATTAGTAATAACAAGCATAAATCAATGTTTTTTGCCCATTGGAATAATTATCGGTTAAATAACAATATTAGCACTTAAGCATGTCCTTATCACTAATATTTAGAAAATACAACGCAACAACCATTATTTTACATTTCGGATTACATTTTATGTTTATCGAGTTGTTTTTTTTATCAAATTTGGCATAGATAACGTAACGGCACCTATTATAGCGCCATTTTTTTAAAGTTAAGAAAGCTTATATGCAAATATAGTTTTATTAACGACTATTATCATATCTCAGTGTTATATTTCAGTTATTGTTAATAATAAGTAAAAAAAAATATAAATTATATATATTATAAATTTAAAAAATGCTCCAAATCGCTACCAATGGGTAAAGTGCCAAGGATACATTGCCACGTTAAATGGCAATGCTGATTCTTTGGCCCAAATATTGTCTCCCGAGGTGTTCACGAGACACGAACCGCATTGAAAATTTCCTACGTATTTGGTCCCCACGGCCCGAAATAAAAATGAAAATATTTTATTTATTTTTATATATTAATATTTAATATTTATTTGAATAAAATATTGTATCAAAATACAGGTGGTTGGTAGGTTTTGGCTCGACACATTTCGCCATTTCTGGCATACCGAGAGTTTTAACTCCAAACGGCGCAAAATCTCCCAAATAAGCTGCGTGGTTTGAGGTTCTCTACGTGTAATCGGAATGCAGTAGCGCAAGGGTGTCCACAGTAATTTAATTTTAAAATAATTAATACTCAAGAAAATAGCGGTAAAACGTGATTTAGGGCCAGCGTTCGGCTAGAGTAAAATATTACAATATTGGACTGGTCATCAAAAATATAGTTCAAATATTTACCCAGATGCACAATGAGCGGTCCCTGGTCCAGTAAGCTCTGCCCGTTCGCGTCAATAAATCCATCAGCAGTCAAATCAAATTTAAATTCGTAGGTGAACTGCAACGATCCATGCTCCAGGTCAAAGCTGTGGAATACAATTTAAGTTTATTGGTTGATAGGCTTTTGTATTATTCAGATTTTAGTTCCATGACCACCTCTGTGGTCTAGTGGTAACAAACGTTGCCGTGAACTCGGGAGGTCGTGGGTTCGATTCTCACCGGGGGCAAGTTGTATAATTTGTCTCGGTCTGGGTGTTTATATGTATATATTTACGAAAAAAATAGTATAAAATGTAGTTTATCAACCATCTAGTTTCCGTAACACAAGCCTCGTAGCTTACCACGGAAATTAGATGGCGCTGTGTGACCTGTCTGGAAATATTTATCTTTATTTATTCAATTGAATCCAAAATATTTTTTTCGGATGCGTAGTCGCTCTAGTAGTGTTGCCAAATCTTGTCCTTGGACTTGTTCTTACTTTTTTGCAAGACCAAGACAGTTAACTGTTAGTTAACTAGTTACTCTTGGTATTGGGTTTGGGCAAGATTTCGTGTCTCTTTTCGTCTTCTCTTTTTTAAAAAGAAATTTAAAAATATCGAATTCCTATAGTAGATGACTTAAAATATCTCCAAATCTACCTCTGTATATATATATATATATAAACGTGAATGTCTGTCTGTGTGTTCACTATGCATTGCAAAACTACTTGACCGATCGGGATGAAACTTTGGAAATATGTTGTGTGAAGATCGGGCAAGGTTTCTGACATATTAGATTGCATAATAAGTAAATCTTAATATTTAAAACAAAGTCGGGTTTGTTAGAACACTTATAACTCGAGAACGGCTGGACAGATTTTCACGGTTTTTGATTTGTTGGATTTGTCTCCGTCCCGAATAACATAACTATAAATAAAATTGGAAAATTGAAGAAAAAATAAAATAAAAGAAAAAACATTTACCCATACAAAAAGTTTGTGGTTTTCGTACCTGTCCAACAATGTTGGTTGTCAAATTGAGGGCGTTCATATTTTTAAATCAATATCCTTCAATAAAGAACAAATGATAATAAATCTATTTTATTTTAATATTTTTGTATCTACTTCGAACTTTATTTTTCCCTTTCGGGGTGGTCAGAAACCACGCTTATACATAAGCGTATTCACATTTAGCCAACTTTACTATAGGCCAATCATTACAAGTGGCAAGCTCGTCGATGTCTCTAGCGTACCAAACTCGAGAAATATCACAAATAAATTAAATGTATTTATTTACATTAATAAATATTTTTGTGTCCCGACCAGGAATCGAACCCGGTACCTCCGAGTCTAAATCCACGGACTTAACCGCTAGACCACGGAAGCAGTTATATTATTGTTTTATATATTAAGATTTACTTATTATGTAATCTAATATGTCAGAAACCTTCCCTGATGTTCACACATGTTCCCTTTATATATATAGAAGATAGATGATAATAGGTTACAAAATCTTACATGTTATCGGAAAACTTGGCATCAGGAAATCCGGTGATTTTAACATTTTTCAACGTATACACCCCCTTGGAGGTGACTACGGGTAGTTCTGGGAACGTTATGGGGTCCAGTGGCTCTAGGAAATATCCAGGTTGGCCCTTTAACATCCAGCTACGTATACTCGGCTCCAGCTGATTCTTCACGCACTCATTATCGTTTCTGGGACATTTCGCAAAGCCATTTGCTGAAAAGAATATAATATTAAACTTCTTTACAGCCTTTAGAACTGTTGGAGAACATATCTCTTCAGAATTTGGCCTACACTCTCCATGCTGGCCAGACGGGTTGGCGATGATCTGATGCCAATTTCTAATGACAAGTTCCACGATTCCACAGGTTGGTATTAGTGGAACTGGAACCGACGGCTTAACGTGCTCGGCGATAAACGGAAATGGTGGTGTTTTAAATCTATGACAAATTAATGGAATTTATAAAACAAATACATAGAAATAATACTTACTATTACATATACAAATACGTAGGTAAATAGGTTATGCAATAATAGATATAAAATAATATAATGTGATGAAGGAAGCGGAACAAAATAATTTATTCTTGTATGTAATTTTTAGTATATAGAGGAACCAATGTTGTCTTTTCTGGAGGGAAGTTAGGAAGGCCAAAGGTAGCTTGTCATCTTGTCGAATGAACAGAGTGAAATCAAAAAGCGGTAACATTCTTGCAAACACAAATGAGGTGTTGCAGCGATGGAATGAATATTTTAGCGAGATGTATGCTAGTAGTACTCCTAACGACGTTACGACGGGTACTTTACCTCCAGAGCTATCCACAACTATAACGTCCACTTTTAAGGAGGAAATAAGTGTGCAAGAATTGCAATCGGCAATTAGAAGCCTGAAATGTGGCAAAGCAGCGGGAAAAGATCGAGTGCTCGCTGAAATGATCAAATACGGAGGTATACCGGTCTGGAACGCTTTCCACCTACTGTGCAACCTTTGCTGGCAGGAGGGAAGAGTACCAGAGGACTGGCGGCAATCAGTCATCGTTCCTTTATACAAAGGTAAGGGATCTAGATTGGACTGTGCCAACTACCGAGCGATTAGTTTGATCAGTTTGGCGAGCAAGATGTATGGCAAGATTCTCACGAAACGCTTGCAAGAGAAGACTGAAGGTCTTTTATGGGAGGCACAAGGAGGCTTTAGACCTGGAAGAGGATGCACTGACCAAGTCTTTTCGCTCCGCAATATCACAGAGAAGTTTTTGGCCTTAAACCAGAAGGTTTTCTGTGCTTTTGTGGATTTGGAAAAGGCTTTTGATAGAGTTGTAAGAAAGAAGCTTTGGGACATATTGCCGGAGTATGGAGTGAATGACAAACTGCTACAGGCTATACAGTCCCTGTACAAGGGCTGCAAAGCTTGTGTGCGGGTGGAGGGGGGTATGTCGCCTTGCTTTGAATCCCAAATGGGCGTCAAACAGGGTTGTGTGCTTTCTCCTAGATTATTCACTCTATATCTCGACAAATGCCTAAAAAGAGTGAGAGAGAGTGACTGTGGGATAAAGATGAGTGATCTAGTGGTGAACTGCCTGCTTTATGCAGATGATGCTGTTCTTATGGCATCGTCCGAACAACAACTGCAATCACTAGTCACAAGAATGAAGGAGGGATGTGCAGAAAAACTCTGTTTGAATGCGAGAAAAACCAAGGTACTAGTGTTTGAAAGAAGAAGGATGACAACCGTGACGATAAAGATTGATGATGAAACTCTAGAACAAGTAAATGAAATTATATATCTGGGCAGTGTTTTCACTGCGGATGGGAAGTACGATAGGGACGTTGAAAGAAGAGTGAACGCGGGAAATAGTGTTAACGGTGCCCTGGGGTCACTGATCGGCAGTCGAAATGTCAGTGACAAAGCTCGGCTCGCCATACACAATGCCATGTTGGTACCAACACTGATGTATGGAAGCGAAACGTGGATATGTCAGAATACGCATGAGAGTAGGGTTAATGCAGTAGAAATGCGGTCGTTGCGGCGGATATGTGGCGTCACTTTGGCGGACCGCATACGTAACGTCGAAATACGGAAAAGGGTTGGTATGAAGGAAAGCATAGGGACAAAAATAAGGAAAAGCATGCTACGATGGTTCGGGCATGTTGAAAGGATGAGCGATGAAAGATTGACGAACCAGATATATAATGCGAAAGTTGTGGGTAAAAGAGGCCCTGGCAGACCGAGACTCACATATCACGATCAAATAAATAAAACAATGACTGAAGGTGCATTAAAAAGTCTTCGTAACCAAAGGGCATGTATGAAGAGGTTAATGAATGTCGACGAAGCGAAAGAGGTATGTCGTGATCGTGTCAAATGGCGCTCAATTGTCTCTGCCTACCCCGCAAGGGATCTGGCGTGAAGATATGTATGTATGTAATGTTGTCTGAGGCTTTTTTTATTATCTCATAATATAGCTGTAAGGTTTATCATATAATAAATAAATAACTTCTACGTACCATCGCATTGTTCGCAAATTACACTTTTGTTGAAAAACAACACAAATAGAAATACAGAGGCTAGTTTGAAATAGACCATTTTGGTTAAAAGATGCTAAACTACTAATATAATATACTTGAGAATAACTTGTATTTATATGCAAAACTCGTATGATTCAACTAAATTACACTCGAGAACAAACTAGATAAAAAACACGTTAAACACAATTAATTTATAATTCATCACAGCCCGTAGTCCACAGAGTCCTTGACTTTTTATTATTATTATTATTATTACAGCCCCTCGAGCACAGCGTCCTAGACAACCCCTGGTGGAGATGGTCCTTCCAGAACATATATCTGTTGAATTTGGCCTACACTCGTCACGCTGGCCAGACGGCTTGGCGAGGATATGATGTCAATTTTTAATAACATTTTATTAACGATTCCACAAGTTGGTATTAGTGGAACCGCGACCTACGGCTTAACGTGCTCTTTGAGGCACGACAACGGTGGTGTTGTAAATCTATGACAAAAGAAAAGTTTATTTCTCATTGGTAGAAGGTGTGTTTGAACCGACCTTTATAGGATTTAGGGAACGCGTTCTTACAACCGAGCCACCACCGTGCTATAGTACCATAGTCCTTGACTTACATTGCTGTAAATGTATATGATGTTAACTTTTTGATTATTTCTTATAGATTTTACAATAATGGAAACTGGACCGACGGCTTTCTATCACATTGTAAAAGCCTATTTTTTATACGAAAATACAAATTATAAAATATAAAATAATAATTGCAAACTACTGTGTAAGGAAGCGTTCCTTAAATCCTACAAAGACCGGTTCAAACCTACCCAGCATATACCAATGAGAACTACAAATTTCTTACGTACATTTGTCATAGATTTACAACACCACCGTTCCCGTGCCTTAAGAGCACATTAAGCTGTCGGTTATAGTTCCACTAACTCGCCTATCTCTCTTCTTTCCATCACAAATCTCTTCGCTTTTCTTGCAACTCCCTTCTATCTGTTCCCTTTCATCACACTGCATTTGTCTCCATCTCTTTCGTGGTAGTTCCTACTAATTTATGGAACGATCTTCCTGTCATCATACGGCAAGCAACTACCAGGTCATCTTTTAAAAAACTGGTGTATTCACACTTCTTAAATAGCTCCTGACAGCGTTAGTAAGTAGTATATATGTATGTTTATGTATAATAATGTGTATTATTAGTATGTAGTATATTGATATTATGATATATATGAAGATATATGATGTAAGTATATATCAATCCTATTAAATTAACTTTTATAATTATAGTATTATTATTATTTCTATGATTGCACCTATAATTGTTTAAATTTGTCCCTAAGGTTTAGCTGTCAAAGAATGTCTTCGGGCATTAAGTCCGCCCAAGTCGCTCACAGACTGTTGTACGGTAAAGACGTGAGCGCATCCGCGCTCTCATTATTTGTTGCCAATATGGCAAAATGTGCCGCGTGTAATATGTGCGTCAACGAGGTGTTGACGTTCATTAATCACAAGATCGACGTTATGGATGAGCAGAGCCTCATGCAGATCTGCTCAACCAGCTACAAGGAGGAAGACCTTAGAACCGCCCAGGATGTGCTATCGGAATTCGCGCGTCCCAGCCGAACTCGTCGCGTGCGTGTAGGATGTAAAACACGAGTCATTCAGGAGATCATCACCACGCTCAAGGAGACCGATCCCGACGACCTGCCAGTATTTGTGGCCCGCGACCTCAATAAACTGCCACCCGTCAGCTTCGACCATGTCGACGTAACCGTCTTCCTGAAGGAGATGACGGTAATGAAGGCGGACATCGCGGGACTTAAGGATAACAACGGCGCCGGGATCCTGGAAGAAATCCGTGACATAAAGCGGCAATTGGAAGAGCTCAAGAACTCGGGTGCTGACGTTGTAAC
Organism: Tinea semifulvella; assembly: GCA_910589645.1. Lineage (NCBI taxonomy): Eukaryota > Metazoa > Arthropoda > Insecta > Lepidoptera > Tineidae > Tinea > Tinea semifulvella. The sequence continues at coordinate 6,926,939 of OU342609.1, forward strand.
ACGTGTAGCGTCGACGAGTAGGTCGCCGAATGATGTAGGTCGCATTATTGCAAGCCTGCAGAATTCGCTGACCGAGTTGAGAGACAATTCGCGGCGTCGCGCAGTGCAAAATGCTGATTCGCCGACTACTGACACGAGTGACAAGGACGGCGCACCGCTCCAGCCGATGTCATCGCCCGAAGCGCCGGCGGCGCCGCTACGACCTACGGCTCCGGTGTTTACGCCAACCCCGCCAGCACGGCCTGCAGCGTCCCGGAGTCAGCCCGGGAACGCTAGAGACAGTTATGCGCAGATTGCGAGGCAGGGTGTCTCGAAGAAGGGACCCCAAAAACCAGCTGACACTAAAAACCTAAAACTTCGCGTCACAACCGGAAATAAAATTGATTCGGAAGGGTTTGTGACTGTGGAAAAGAAAAAAAGGAGGCCCAAACGTAATAATCGGGGAATTGCGCCTCCCGAACAGTGCGCTCTAAAAGCTGCGATACCGACAACCTATGTCTATGTATCGCGGCTGCGCAAGGATATGTCATCCCAAGATGTTCTCGGACACATCCGGGACAGAGGGGAGATCGACTCTGTCGCTGCTATCGACGAGTTACCTTCACATTGGGATGACACCGGATTCAAGGCCTTTAGGATTCGTGTGCGGTCAGAGCACCTCAAAATATTCCTGAAGAAGGAATTCTGGCCGCTCGGTGTTGTGTACCGCAAATACATTCGTGGATTTGCTTCACGCAGCACCAACGATGTTCCTGGGCCCCGCGCAGCACCTACTCCCTCTGCACCACCCCCAGCAGGGACGCCGGCACCGTCCATTGAAGCTTCCAGTACTCCTCAGAAGGTGGTCACAGTACCTGATGGGTACTTCTATGACCACAAGAAGATGAAGATACGGAAGCTTTAGACTAATTATTTTTAATGTTATTTTTATATGTATTTTAGTTGTAAGGTATTTATCTATGGGCCATATGTTGCCTGAAAATAAACGAATTATTATTATATATTATTATTTGAACTTTGTGCAATAAAGTAAATAAATAAATAATACCAACTTGTGGATTAGTTAAGAAATTATCATTAAAAATTGACCTCATATCCTCGCTATCTCGTCTGGCTAGCGTGGAGAGTGTAGGCCAAATTCTCCAGATTCTGGAAGGCCCAACTTCTAGGACGCTGTGTTCTAGGGGCTGTAATAAAAAAAAAAAAAATGGAATAATTTATTTGTCAGAAACATGGTAGGTACAGGGATGTAAATTATTATATGTAATTATATCACATGCTTCGCTATTTCTAGCATACAAATATTTATTTAGTCACATGACTTTGTCAAGCTTAGTGTCTAGGTATTCTTTTGTCGAAAAAAAGAAAGTGTTCTGTGTAAAAATGCTGCCAATCTTAGAGATATTTATTTAAAACTTTTTGCACTATGTACAAAGACGGATGCCGCTCGACATTCTTATTCGGTCATACTTAGGGACACTACGAAAATATAGACTAAAAAAAAATACCCTTTTGTTTTGCTCTCGTGTGTAAACACCAAATGATCACGAGATGTTAAAAATTGTGATAACTTTAATTACAATATTTATTGACCGTGACCGTAAACAATTTGTTATTTAGTTAAACTTATTGTTTAAATCATTTACAATTACAAATGGGCGTGGTCGAATAGACAAATAATTAGGTAATTATCTTTAAATTAGCATTACATTGCGTCTTACGTAATATTTAGGCGTTCTTCAGTTTATTCTCAAGACGCAATGGATAAGGTGCAACTGTCGATTCACCATTACTAACAAAGAGACTCGTACATTTGTCGCACGCTGATAATGAGGAATGCTTCCTACCGTCCTTCAAGCTAAGTGTAAAATAGTTTACTAAAATTATCTGAAAGTACTTAACAATAAAACACATTGACAATATAATTAATTAGTAGATAGTCCAGTTTGAATTGCCAGCGAGGATTTGTGACATAAAGGTGAATGACTTCTAAAATTGATATTAATTTTATCGAATCTAATATTACGTCAGACCAACGACAACATTAAAAACTGGTTAGATTTTAAATTTGGAACCATCGAATTCTAAATATACCTACATGTTGTTGAAGATCGCAATTTGATATTACTATAGTTAAATGTTTGTTAAATTATCCCTTTTTTTGTATTCTCTTTTCCCGATAGATGATAAATGAGGTGATAGGGAAGGCAATGGGTCTAGCCCATACAGCCAAGTCTGACGTAATATCTTTTTGTTTATGAGTTTAAAGAATTTAAAGTCTAATTTATAGTTTTCCATAATTATTCGAATTGTAGCACATTATTAAACAAAACAACACCATTTTTGACTAACAATGTCCACAGCAAATTAATTTACGTTTAAATTGATTTAGTCATGTGCGCGAAGGACATTTTTGTCTTTTTTTTTGAGTTTCTTTAAATGACATATCCACGGACTTAACCGCTAGACCACGGAGACAGTCTCAATGTCATAGAGATAGATCTATTTGTTCCGCAACAATAGCACTATGCCGAATTGACTGAGGATCGCGGCAATTCGAGCCTGATCTCGAAACGTGTGAATACACTTAACTGGGTTTATCAGCACGAACGGTGGATACTTCCCCGCCCCGGCAGACTGAGCAATTTATCACCATCAGTCCTCCTACCACCTATTTGTTGTTCTCGTTGAAAGTATGAGCCCATTTGTAATGATTTTTAATGCTAATTTTTACTTTCAATGAGAACTAATTAAGCTTGCCATAGTGATATTTATATAAAAAAAATACGTGTGGCACTCGTGGACTGCCGCGGTACAGCTGTTGCATAGCATTTTTTATCAACTTATGCAATTATAATTATTTATTTATGCAGTATTTTTTTTTATTGATATTAATTCAAGTTTTTTATATTATTCGTGGGCGCGGCCAAGAAGCACACTGTCTCACCTAGCATTGTGTCTAAAAGAGATAGAATCAGTTATGAGCAGTTAGCAGCTAGTCTACACGCATACGTCTAGTCGCACGCACACAAACACCGTGCCGAAGTCTGCCGAACTGAAACGACGTTAGACGATGCACGGCTTTCAACGCCGCACCGGCGCTGTGCCGGTCGGAGTGGGGGGTGTTATGTTTATTTTCATTACGGAATTTTTTGATTCGATCGCCACGCTCAAAGCCCGCGATAAAGCTATGCAATAGCTTAATAACACCGCTTGAAACAAGACTTAGACTAAAATTGAATTTCAGAAATCAGATAAAATTCAATTAAACTTGTAATTTGGTTTTATTTTGGTTTCAATTTTAATTACTCCTTTTACAATTGGTTTGTATTCGTATTTATCTTTAAATTATTGGAGCAAAAGTTTACGTTCGGAAATTCTATTTAAGTATAAACTTTTCAACAGTAAAGGCAACCGAATTGTGGTTCTTAAGCCGCAAACGTAATACAGGCTGTCCCATAAGTTAACGTCAAACTGGGAATGGATGATAGTGACAGATATCGAAAAAAAGAAATAAAAAAAACTTTGACACTTTTTTAAATAATATTTTTTATTATTAACTGCCTTCGTGGTCTAGCGGTTAAATCCGTGGATTTAGACTCAAAGGTACCGGGTTCGATTCCTGGTCGGGACACAAAAATATTGATTAATGTAAATAAATACATTTAATTAATATTTAATTTATTTGTGATATTTCTCGAGTTTGGTACGCTGGAGACATCGACGAGCTTGCCACTTGTCATGATTGGCTTATAGTAAAGTTGGCTAAATTTGAATCCGCTTCTATATAATCGTGGTTTCTGACCACCAACCCGAAAGGGAAACGGCCGTGATGATACTTTACTATTTTTATTACTATTTAATTTTTAATAATTAATTTATTAATTAATTTTTAATATTGAATAAGGTGATAGGGAAGGCAAAGGGTTTAGCCCATACAGCCAATTCTGACGTAATATATCTTTCTTTCTTTCTTATGAGTTAATGAGGTTATCATCAAATTCCAGATGTTGCAGAATTTGATGCTTTTCTTGGAGTTATTCGCGTTATTATAGCCCAAACACGTCGGGTATTATATGGGAGTTGACAGCGAGGGAAAACCAGAAAAAAACAAACTGCAACTTGTGCCCCATATATAAAGTCCAATTTACCGTTTTCCATAATTATTCACATCGTAGCACATTATTGAACATAACAACATTATTTTTGACTAACAATGTCCACAGAAAAGTAATTTACAAATAAAGAATAGTAGAAATATCGACACTATGGATATTTCGCCGGCATAATAAAGTAGGTAAATAAAAAATTATACAAGTATTTAGGTGTTTAAATTATTTATTAATTTATACAAAAAAAAACTTTATTTATTTCCAAAATACACTTATAGGTACAAATTGGGCAGTCGCACTGTAACTTTCTGCTATTCTCTTAATGCAGGCTTTTCCGACAGTCTTTGCTAAGGCTTGTTTCAACTCCGTCCCAGGGTTTGTCATTCCAGATTTGATGATGACGTCAGAGTCTGCAACTTTTCTTGCAGCCGTGTTTGTGTTGTTGAATTTAAGATATCGCTCGCCACAACGCTCCACGGAAGATGCTTCGGTTCGCAGTTCCACGTATAGATTATCTAAAATAATATATTAGGTATTATTAAATATTATAATTAGAGCTTGGTAATTCATACTATTATACTTCATTGTGAGAAAAGTTTACACACGTTCTTACACCCACTCACACACTTACATTATACACAAAAAGAGGATCTCAAAACCACATTATAATAATAATAAATAATAATAAATATTTCCAGACAGGTCACACAGCGCCATCTAATTTCCGTGGTAAGCTACGAGGCTTGTGTTACGGAAACTAGATGGTTGATAAACTAATTATTTTTTTATTGTATCTTAATTGCTTTATTGAAGTAATATACAAACAGTATAAAATAATTACAATATAAATTAAAACTACTTAAAAGTAAAAATTAAAATAAATATAAACTAAACCTAATAAAAAATAAACTATAAGTAAAAAATGTCCTCTAGAGACGACCCTTCAGTGATAGTCCCCAGAAGACTGGCAACATTTCCCCTCTGTATAGCTAAGCTAATACGTTGGCAGAAATAATTGCCAGCCTTCCTGTCTCCAGACTTTTCCGTTAGCCGTTTGGACAACTCCTTGGCCAGACGCTTGGCTGAGTGTCCCCATGGGCCCATCGTCTCGACCCCAAACGGCGCAAATTCGTAACCTGTACTGAGGTTGGCGTATTTGCGCAGCTTGAGGTTCTCAGCAGAAACCGCCGCACTTCCCGCGCTTGACGAGGTCGCCTGGATGTGTGATGGGGCTAATGTGTCTACACATGTCGCATCCCACACCAGGGACCTGCCAAGTTTCCACGGCCCAACGGTCATGCCGTCGGGTCTTTTGCCATCGCTCCGCGCAATCCCAGAGGGTTCTAGGATCGCGGGTACTCCAGCAGTGACAAAAGCCCTTCGAATGATGTCGTTTAAAGCAGCGTGACGAGGAATGCGGCCAGCACTTCTAGCGCAAGAAAGCCCATGGTGTCCGAGATGTTCCACGGGCTCTCCACACCGACACTGGTGTGGGTGGACAGTCCGGGCTCCGAGACGAAGGCACACCGCCATTGTCAGTGTATTTCGATCAAGGAGTGTGCCAACCGATGCTGAGGGAAAAGCCTGCAACCAGAGACCCGACTCCCTAGTGGAAACGGCCATGAGGCGAGCCCGCTCTCTCGTGTTACTGGAAGATAAAATATCGTCCAGTACCAGTTTGCAGAGCGGCTCGTCCCATAGTCGTTGAAATTTTGTTAAATTTGGAACAGATTTATTGGGGCATGCTACTGACCAGGCATCTCTGGCATCTGACAAGTACGACGTCTCAACGGAACCCAAGGATGGGTTTGTGATTTTCCCGTAGAGCTCGACAGTACTATGTACAGACGACAGAAACGCTGGCAGTGCTACACTAGAAATTTTGCGAGTTCCCAGACCTCCGAACCGAATCGGTAGTGAAGCTTGGGCCCAAGTACGGTCATTCATGGGGCAATTTAGAATTTTAATTAGTGAATTTTGCAAAAGTTTATCTAGTAAAAGAAGTTCGTCCGGAAATTTCCAAAGTTGGGAGCAGCGGAGTACATAAGTAAATTTGGGTGCAAACAAACAAAATCGGATGATAAAAAGTGCCATGTGGGGTTGAATTTGGAATAAGCGTTCTGAAGTTGAGTTAAATTTATTTAATTGTTCCTGAACGTAAATTTGGATCGATTCATCTAGGATTGGTGATCCTAGAAGTCGAAGGGTTTCATTGTTTAAAATTTTAATATTGGGTGCCAGACTGTTGAAAAGAGAAATAATTTCGGATTGTTTACCAGATGTTAGTAAATTTGAAATATACAGTTCACATTTCGAGAAATTTAGTTCTAAACCGATTGTGCCAAAATCTTTTATAAGTTTTTGAAGGTCGCCGAGAACCGTATCCACATTTCCTCCAATCGTGCCATCATCAAGATACCATATGTTAAATTTTGAATTTAGGCTGCTTATTATCTTATGAATTGCCAAACTGAAGATGGCAGGGCCGAGTGGATCGCCCTGTTGGCAACCGACTGCCGAAAGTAAAGTATTGTTTTTGTAAATTAATTTTGAAGGTGTACTATAGTTTTGCCAAAGATAACTGTAAATTTCTGGGGTGTGTTGTTTTATTTGTTCCAACATGGCACCTCTATCAACCGAGTTAAAGGCGTTTTTGACGTCCACCTTTAACAGCACATCTCCCCCGTGATTCACTACAAAGCTCCGAGCAGCGTGGACAGCAGCTTCACAGCCACCCTTGGAGCCAAACCCCACTTGTAATGGTTGAAATTTAGAGGTAAGGGTGGGTAATACCTTCTTACTGCAGATTTTGGATACTATACGGCGCAAAGTGCAGCCGACGGCAATCGGCCTAATACCACCATCTTTTTTTTCAAGTGCGCATATGTTTGCGCCGTATAGTATGTCGGTAATGCTAATGGATACTTTACCAGACAACATAATGTTTACAAGTGAGGTCAGAGCAGCAAGTAGAGGTTCAGCGGCGTCACCTGCTGTCCCGCTGATCAGGTCCTTGTAGTGTTGTGGCGTGAGACCATCAAGGCCACCCGCCGATCCGTTTTTGAAGGACAAAATGGCATTTTGCACTTCTGTGGACGTTATTTGAAGGCAAGGCTCATTTTGTCCAGGTGGATCGGGGAGAAGAAGTGTTGCCGCAGGTGGAGGGTGTTTTCTCTGGAGGGCAGCCAAAGTTTCTGAGGAGTCGGGAGCGATAACATCATTAGAGAAAAGAAGGTCAGCAGCTCCCTTTAAGTCACCGTCATTCATTTTAGTCTCAATTTTTTTAAATCTAATATTATTTGTATGGTGTTTCAAAGGGGGTGGGGCGATGATGTCTTCTAACTCTGACATTTGGGTACAGTTATCCTTGATTTTTTGTGTCAGGGAACTGTGACCCTCTCCTCTCTTGACATATAGAGTCCGGTATGCAAAAGTGAGCAAAAGTTCCCAGCATTTTTTAGAATTTTCATTTACTACATTATTGATTAATTTTGTCAGCGACTTAGCAACTGTAATCCGTGCGCCACGCAGAATTCTTTTTATTAATGGTAATGAATTTTTGTAACGGCCTAAAACTTGACTAAAATCTAATTGGTCCGAGAGGGTATTCGAGGAAGCTTCAATAGAATTTTGTTTGTGTGCTTTGCCAATATGTATTTTTAAACCCCTGCTTCCTCGAAAAAAACGGGGCTGAGAACACTGCTCACATCTTACATACAATGAAGTGTCGCTGGACTGGCTGGGGACATCACTCGATGCGGGTAATACATCTAGGGACATATAAAACTACTTATAAAAAATAATAATTTAAAACTTGGATAATAAAAAATGGTGATACACAAAATTTAAAATTAATGTCCGTTCTTTTAATCACTAATAATTGTTGCCTTACATAATTTTTGCACCTACAGAAACAGAATATTTCTGCTGGCCAGCGTGTCATTGTGCATCATCCAGTCGCAGATCCGAGACAACAAAGACCATTATTCTCCTCCATACTTGATGGACGTGTGGTGGATCCAAAGATTGTAGCGTAGTAAACTGAATTTTTTTTCAAAACAAAATCTTGGCTAAAATGATAGACGAATAATTTTCACTGTTTTGCACTGACTAAGAACAAATTTCACCGGTTTTACATAAAATATTATTATTATTGTAACAGCACGTTTTATTTACTTGTTATTATATATGAATAACTTGTTTTATTAATTATTTAATGTATAAAAATTAAAAATTGTATGTTTTGTGTTTGACAGCTGACTTTTTTTCTTATACTAACTATTATTAATATAACTAATTATTATACTTTTTTTTTTGTAAATACATACATATTAAAAATATAAACCGAGACCGAGACAAATTATACAATGTACAACTTGCCCCCTGTGGGAATCGAACCCACGACCTCCCGAGTTCACGGCAACGTTGTTACCACTAGACCACGGAGGCGGTCAAAAAAAAATTTTTTTTTACTATTTACATTTTTCTTTTTAAGAACATTTTTATTCTGCATATAAGACATATGATTGGTTTAGTGTCAATCACCTGATATTTAATGTTTACACACCCTCTTACACACACTCACACACTTACATTATACACAAAAAGAGGATCTCAAAACCACTCAATTTTTACTATTTATATATTTTTTTAAATAAAATTTTTTTGTGCATGTAAGACATATGATTGACTTAGTGACAATCACCTGCTACATAATGTGCATTAGAGTATATAATAAAATTCCTAGAGAGATACGAGATTTACCTATAAAACGTTTTACTATTGAGTTAAAGAAAATTCTTATTGACAACTGTTTTTACTCAATACAATAATTAACATTGTATTCCAATAAATTGACAAGAAACTTATTAAATATAAACTATATACAAATAAATATTGTAAATAAATATCTATTGACATAAGCATATTGTATGCCCATAAGACCGCCTCCGTGGTCTAGTGGTAACAAACGTTGCCGCGAACCGGGAGGTCGTGGGTTCGATTCCCACCGGGGGCAAGTTGTACATTGTATAATTTGTCTCGGTCTGGGTGTTTATATGTATAATATGAATATATTTATAAAAAAAAAAAAAAAAAGTATAATATGTAGTTTATCAACCATCTAGTTTCTGTAACACAAGCCTAGTAGCTTACCACGAAAATTAGATGGCGCTGTGTGACCTGTCTGTAAATATTTATTATTTATTTATTTATAATATGGGCAGATTGCATCATCATGCCATGTACATACAACTGTAATTAGAATAAGCAATCTATACAATAAAGAATTATGAATTTGATATAAAATTCATAGTTTATTCATTATTTAAGGCCAGTTACTAAATCCTTCCTTAGTGGCATTCGTTCGCTTAAATGGCAACGTTCCCATACAAATTTCTGTATTTAAGTGGCTAAATGCCATTAAGAACTTCAGTTACCGGCCTTAAGAAACAGAGGGTTAATTATTTACCTAAATGTACAATAAGTGGCCCATGGTCTAATAAACTTAGGCCGTTTTCATCATAAAATCCATCAGCTGTCAAATCGAAAACAAACTCGAAAGCAAGCTGCATAACGCCTTCTGCTGCTGGGTCGAAGCTGTAAGACGCACATATTACGATCAAATAAATAAAACAATAGCTGAAGGTGCCATAACAAGCCATCGAAACAAAAGGGCATGTATGAAGAGGTTGATTAATGTCGAAGAAGCGAAAGAGGTATGTCGCGACCGTGACAAGTGATGGTATTAGCTTGTATTGTAAAAGTAAAGTAAAGTATGATCACGACCGTATGTCTTTCGTGGTGGTCAGAAACCACGCTTAAAAATAAGCGGATTCACATTTAGCCAACTTTACTATAGGCCAATCATGACAAGTGGCAAGCTCGTCAAAGTCTTCAACTCGCTCTCTCTCTCCCTCCTCGCGGCGGTCGTTTGCATATTGCTCCCCGCGCGCCGTCCGCCATCAACACAAGGCGTCTCGAGGAACACCATCAGGTTTTAGTCGGTGCGAGCCCGACATAACCTCCCCCCTGTCCCCTGTCTCGGGAGGGGAATCCGGTAGGGATTTCCTGATGTAAAAAAAAAAAAAAAAAGGAACAACTATTATATTTATTCACAAATAGAAATAGATTAATATTGATAGTGTAAACAAAAACAAAACGTTAACCTATACTATGACGAAAATTAAAACCATACTGAAACATTCAGACTAACATATAAACACAACACAATAAACTACTAATGAATATTTGTATTTATTTATTTATTTAAGGAAAACTATTGACAATATCCAACAACAAATAGAACTAAACGTTAGCAACAGAGTGTCATTTATAAGTAAATATATTAACAATGTAAAAAACACAAAAAACAAAAAAAGCCTATGAGATGACAAAGATTAAAAAACATACTGAAACATACAAAGTAACATATAAACACTACACAACGTACTACTAATGAATACTTGCATCCACAAACAAATACAATTAAACAATAATAAGTAGTTGAGAATTAATCAAAATCATTTTCAGTAAAAAAACGATTGCTTAGCACATGCCTCACCATCTTAATACTTGAAAAGAAAATATCGGTGTCATACTTAATTATAAGGTCATTGAATGTGTTGCATGCCCTGATTAGGTATGAATTACGTCTGTATAGGGTGCTGGACGCTGGAATACGGAACGTGGGTTTAAACCTAGAGATGCGCGCAGGGACGGCAAGCCTTATTTTGGCCAGTAATTCAGGACAATCAATTTGATTATTTAGTATTTTAAATAGGAATGTTATATCTGCTATAATAATAAATAATAATAATAATAATAAAATCTTTATTGCAAAATAAAAATACATTACAATTCAGTTTTTACATAGGTTAGGGCATAAAATAAATCGTTAGTTACAAAAACAGTTTAGCTGTGACATCTGAAATAGTCGGTGGACGGTGCTTCAGATGTCATTGTAGGAATTAGTACTTACAACATTTAATTTTACTCTAGACAATATTTATTTATATTTGCTGTAGGCAAGACTTAAATAATTGTTTGTGTGTATGGTTAGTGTGTGTGTGTTGGTGTGTGTGTGTGTGTTGGTGTTTGTGTGTGTTGGTGTACGTGGGTTTGAATGAATGTATATAAGTATGCATGTGTTAGCAACAACCTATATCTTATAATATTATTTTATGATTTTAAACAGGTTTTCAGTATCCTCATAAGTTAGTTCCTGAAGCCAGTTCCTAACGAGTACCTTGCACTTTCTGGAGGTTTGGGGATAAATATTAAGCTTTTTATTTAACCTATTATATAACCGGCTACTTAAAGTGATATAATGCCTTTGGGCCAACGCAACCCTACAGCATTTAGTGTCACATACTCGATCCCTGGCTCGCACATGGTTGTTGATACAAACAAATACAATTAAACAATAATAATGAGAGATTTTGTTAATATTATTTTCTGGAAGTTTTTAGTAGCAAATGATGACTTTAGGATACTGCGTGGATTTTTTTAAATAACAAATATGTTTGTACTATAATTTAGAATAAAAATGGAGCACTACGGGTTTTTTTTTTTAATATTCAGTATTAAAATCTCAAGCTAAGGTGAAGAGAAGTTTTCCTAAAAATATCGCCACTCATACTGACCCTAATCAAGTAGGTAGCGATCGTCGACTTACACAACTCTTTCTCCTTCTTTATTTCATCTCTCGGCTGCGAGCGAAATCAATTAATAATAACACTAACAGCCGGTTGCAGTAAGCATGATTATATATATTTTTTTTTTTTTTTTTTTTTTTTTTTTTTACAACTAATATCGGTATACATGGAAAGGAACAGGCCGTATTCGTTAACGATCACCTCACACCAGAGAACAAAGCACTTTACAAAAAGTGCAGGGAATTCGCAAAAACCAGGCAATATCAATTTGTTTGGACTAGGAACTGCAGAATTTTTTTACGCAAGAACGACTCATCTCCGCCTGTTTGCATCAAATCCGAGTTGGATTTGAAGAAACTGTTCTAAGAAATTTTAAGTTATCCTTCTTATCATTATATTTCTTTATTAGTTATAAGTTTTTAGTTATTTGGCCTATATCCATAAATCTTAAACTCAAAATTCACTTACTTCGTTATTTAATAATATTAAATATTAAACATAGACATACATTTTTTAAACTTAATATCTACAGTATATTATTATTGTATTTTACCTTATTTTGCTTTTATCCTACTCTTAGATCACATTATGTTGAACTGTTGTATACCGACGTGCGAATATATGCACTATACACTATTGTTATCTATCCTTATTTTATTAACGTGCGGAATGACCAGTCATGGGCGGTGGACCACTGTTGGGTGTCGGCTGGGGCGGGAGGGCTTATAGGTAAAATCTGGGGCCCTATCGCCTCTGTTGGTATCGTATCGGGGAATCCTGGAGCTACTACTGGCGCATTTTTGCATCTACTAGTTATACGTTTCAGATTATACGGGCGCAGCGGCTAAACTAACCATTTTCTATCAGAATGTCCGTGGTTTACGCACGAAGTGTAGCGAACTATATCTGGGCATTCTAGACACTAGTTTTGATGTTATAATGTTGTCAGAAACCTGGCTTCACAATGGGATCTTTGATTCTGAGCTATGTGATAGTAGATATGATGTTTTCCGAAATGACAGAAATGCAGTTGAAACGGGAAAATCGTATGGTGGCGGAGTGATGATCTGCATTAAGCGAGAACTGGGAGCATACATTCGTAGTGAGTGGAACCTGGACCCTGTAGAATTCATCTGGGTAACTATTCCTGCAAAAGGAATTAGTAGTTCTGCAAACCTTCACTTGGCTGTCACATATATACCCGGTAGTGCTTGCAACCAGGCACGAAATATCGAATTATTTGTACAATCAGTTAATAGAGCTGTTGCTGAAAACCAGAAGGATTTGTTTATTTTAGTCGGTGATTTTAATTTGCCGAACATACAATGGAACGATAATGGGCCCCTATACCTAAATCGAGGCGCAATTGAAACCCAGGTGGCAGGTAAATCATTAGTCGATGAGTTATCCACTCTTGGAATTCGTCAGTATTGCAACCTAACTAACTCCCATGGCAACACCCTTGATCTTGCTTTTAGTAACCTGTCCATTGAAATAGAAAGACTGGTTTCTCCGTTGCTCCCAGAAGATAAATTTCACCCATCCTTTACAATAGATGCGGTTGACGTCAGTATTATTCCATTAATAAATAAACCACAAACACGATTTAAATTTCATAAGGGTAATTATGAGGACATAATTAATTTTCTAAGTAGCATTGACTGGATATCAAAAATTAATGCTCTCTCAGTGGACGACGCTGTCGAATTTATGTACGATCGCATCTACGAAAGCATACAACAATATATACCAAAATCAACAATAAAAGGACATCATACTTATCCCATATGGTACACACCCTCGCTAATAAAAATTATAAAGGAGAAGGCTAAAGTGCATAAGCGATGGAAGAACCATAAAAACCCTCTGGATTATAATGAATTTTCATTATTGAGAGAAAGATGCAAACGATGTCAGTCAATCTGTTATAAAAAATATTTATTAAAGATTGAACAATCAATTTCATCGAACCCTAAACATCTTTGGGGATTCTTAAAATCAAGACGTAACACTTCAAACTACCCCACATCCGTTACACATGATGGTACAAAGTTTTCGACAGGGGAAGAGATCAGTGCAGCATTTAATAACTTTTTTAAGAGCGTGTTCTCAGCTCCAGCCTCATCATATCCAATATCAGAATTTTCACCACCATTATCTAGAGATACATCGCACATTAGTACTATTAAACTTACCCGAGACCAAATCCTGAAATCTCTCCGTAGTCTCGATGTCAATAAAGGGCCAGGCAGTGATAGAATACCTCCTTATTATATAGTGAGGAATGCACTACCACTATCCATGCCCTTAAGTATTATATATAACAAATCTTTAAAAGATGGGGTGTTTCCGAGGGTTTGGAAGGAGGCTCACATTGTTCCGGTGCATAAGAAGGGATCAAAGATCAAAGTCGAAAATTACAGGCCGATCTCAATCTTAAACACATTCGGCAAGTTATTTGAAAAACTGGTGTATGTTTATATTTATCAGGCAGTTGGTCCTTGTATACCGGACGCGCAACACGGATTTCTAAAAGGACGTTCGACCACAACTAACTTGACGATCTTTATGGACTTTGCCCTTAAATCGATGGAAAAATCTAAACAGATTGACGTGATCTACACGGACTTTGAGAAGGCTTTCGACCGTGTGGATCACGTTATTCTTACTCGCAAACTTGAGCATCTTGGTATAAAGGGTGATCTATTGAGATGGGTAAAGTCATATCTGCACAACCGCTCTCAGGCTGTGGTCGTGGGTGGCTATAGGTCATGCTTTGTGCACATTCCGTCTGGTGTTCCCCAGGGATCCCATCTGGGACCTCTCTTCTATATCGCGTACCTGTTTGACGTTTACACATGCTTTAAGCATTCACGCTATTTAATGTATGCTGACGATACAAAGATATTTCTTGACATTGGCAGGAATGATGATTGTATAAAATTACAAGAAGATCTAGCGCGTTTATCACAATACTATATGGACAACAGAATCTCAGTTAATGTCAGGAAATGTCAACAAATATCGTTTACACGCAGTGTCAACCCTGTGAAGTTCAGGTATGAGATTGGTGGCACATTCTTGGATGAAACATTTAATGTACGTGACTTAGGTATTCAGCTGGATTCCAAACTTACCATGAACAACCACGTTGATGCAATTACCGCTAAAGCCTATATAAATCTCGGATTTTTAATGAGGACATGCCAAAAGTTCAAAAATATAAAATGTATGAAATCAATTTATTTCGCGTATGTTCGAAGTGGTCTGGAATACGCCAGCTGCGTATGGTCGCCACAATATATTTTGTATGACCAGCGTTTGGAATGGATTCAAAGTAGATTCATTAAGTATTTAAACTACAAAACCAAAACACACTATCAAGATTACAAGCAAAATTGTCATCATTATAATATTAATACACTGAAGGACCGAAGAGCTCTGCTTGATATGATGTTTCTGCACGATGTGGTTGGAGGTCGGCTGGACTGCGAGGAGTTAGTTAGTGGTATTGGGTACAGAGCATCGAAACGTCGTACCCGCTCTACAGATCTTTTGCTCGTACCATGGCATCGCACTAATTATGGGAAAAACTCACCTCTAACCCGAATTGCACACACATATAACAAAATCTTTTCTGATATTGATCTCTTTGTTGGTTCAAAGAGATCGTTTAAACATTCGGTCGCCTTATCGCTGCGTTTACAATAGTTCATCATAAAATAAATAAATAGTGATATAATTTATATTTATACTAAATTTAAGTATGTCTATTCAGTTACTTTCTTTTTGCTTTGCTTTGAGTTTATTATCTGGTTATGTATTTGTTGATAAAGGTCATTTTTCTGTTTTTTTTTTGTTACATTCATTCATCTTTTGTGGAAATCTTTAATTGGCTGTACTCATTATCACTACTTTAAAAAATATATGTATTTAAAGCTGTTGATTTTCCGAATAAATAAATAAATAAATAAATAATGATCAATAATCAACATTTTGATATATTCCACGTGATTGATAGTTTGGCACTTTGGACATTTAAGACAATGACGTGCTTCATAGACATACGTTAAACATGGCAAAAGATAATCATTCTTTCTGCAACCGGCCGTATAACTTCCTAGCCTAACACAATAGATATCGTGATTTTCAGATGCGGCCTTATTCACCATACATTAGTGTTTTGTTTTTCTGATAATTAATTTTATTTTATTTTAACTAGAGTTTCTAGCAATGAGTATACAAAAGATTGTCTCACAGCGAATGTCCTCGAATTCACTTATTCATAACATAATTATTTAATTCAGTGGTTCGCAATTATTTAATTCAGTTTTCATTTTTATTTTATTAATTTTATTCCAGTTTAAATATTTGACATTTTAAATTTTATTTATTTTTAACATTTATTATTTAGGTTAGGTATAATTTTTTTTTTAAATAATTTATTATTATTTGTTTGCATGTTTTATAGGTTTTTTATTTTTTTATTTTATTGTGTAAATTTAGATTAAGTTGATTTGTTTTTACCTTTTTGCATGTTTTTTGTCTATTTTTCCCTTATTTTGTGTGTAGTACTTAAGTAGCTTGCTCGCGTACCTATATATTTTTCAATGTGCACACACTACTCAAGAATTACAGTCTGGTTCTTTAATTCAATCATAGAAATGTAAAATGTGAATGATTGTAATTTGTTTGTTGCACCATATATAAATAAATAAATGATACCTGAAGCAAAAAAAAAATATATTTTCTTTTGACACGCGGCATATTTTCAATAAAAAAACATCCTAACCTGAATTTATTAATCACGAACTTCGCTTCTGGCACACCTGTCACTTTGACATTTTGCAATTTGTAAACCCCCTTGGAGGTTTCTATGGGCAGTTCTAGGAACGCTATGGGGTCCAATGGCTCCAGGAAATATCCAGGCTGGCCCTTCAACATCCACTTCCGAAGAGTTGGCTCCAGCTCATTGATTATACAGTCGTTGTCGTTTTTATCGCATTTCGCAAAGTTTGCGTCTATCGATAATAAAAAATACATCACATAAAACGAAAACACAGTTGGATTAAATAATGTTGTAAAGTGGCTCGGATGTTACATTAAAAATATTTCTACATAATAACTGTAAAGTTAATCAAAAATAAAAATAGATTATTAAAAGACAACCTAATGTGCTATTAACTAATTTAAAATTATGTCAACACATGTGGCATCCAGCCAGCGTTTGTATGGAATCAACGACATCCTACCATCAGGCCTAATATCTCCGATGGTTCGAGGATGCAGGAGATATTATTTATTTAAGTGGAAACTTTGCTGGATTGTGTAACTTTTAGAATTGTTGTAATTATGATTTAAGATCTGTATGTTTCCTGAATAAATAAAAAAAATAAAATAATAATAATAATAATAAAATAAAATAAAATAAAATAAAATAAAATAAAATAAAATAAAATAAAATAAAATAAAATAAAATAAAATAAAATAAAATAAAATAAAATAAAATAAAATAAAATAAAATAAAATAAAATAAAATAAAATAAAATAAAATAAAATAAAATAAAATAAAATAAAATAAAATAAAATAAAATAAAATAAAATAAAATAAAATAAAATAAAATAAAATAAAATAAAATAAAATAATATAAAATAATATAAAATAAAATAAAATAAAATAAAATAAAATAAAATAAAATAAAATAAAATAAAATAAAATAAAATAAAATAAAATAAAATAAAATAAAATAAAATAAAATAAAATAAAATAAAATAAAATAAAATAAAATAAAATAAAATAAAATAAAATAAAATAAAATAAAATAAAATAAAATAAAATAAAATAAAATAAAATAAAATAAAATAAAATAAAATAAAATAAAATAAAATAAAATAAAATAAAATAAAATAAAATAAAATAAAATAAAATAAAATAAAATAAAATATTAGCAGATGTAAGCGTCCTTGACAAGATGTCATTGATTGCATGGTGTCTCGAGATCCTGCCGGCACTTAAGGCAGCATAAGGCATGGTAAGTTCGTCTCCATTGACACCACAAAACAAATACGTTGACCTGGGAACTTGCAGCCCAGTCGTAGCTTTTAAATATAAAAAAAATATTTTATACCATCGCAATGTTCAGACAAGACACTTTGTTTAAAAAAAAAAACTACTAAAAGTACGGACACAGCTTTTAAAGTGAACATTTTGTTTAAGAGATGCCTAGGTACTAACTGGGGTTACATGAGACACACTAGTATTTATATTTCTTGGCTTTTAATCACAAAAATCATAGTTAGGAGTCCCTAATCGTAGTTTAATATTAAAATTTATTAAGCATGACTTTACCTTGAACATTTTCTTGTATTACTATTATTTAAGCAATGACTTATATGTATGACAGCCAAAGCCGGTCTTCTGTCAGTACATTTTTGGAACAAAGCTTCCAATTATTGAATATTTGTTTTTGTACCTCAATTCATGTTTATTACAAAAAAGTATCATCACGACCCCCCTTTCGGGGTGTTCAGAAACCACGCTTATAAATAAGCGGATTCACATTTAGCCAACTTTACTATAGGCCAATCATGACAAGTGGCAAGCTCGCCGATGTCTCCAGCGTACCAAACTACAGAAATATCACAAATAAATTAAATGTTAATTAGATGTATGTATTTATTTACATTAATAAATATTTTTGTGTCCCGATCAGGAATCGAACCCGGTACCTCCACAAGTCTAAATCCACGGACTTAACCGCTAAACCACGGAGGCAGTTACACCTCGTTATGTTTATTACCCCTCGTCATTTTTTTTAACATAATTAAAAACTACATAAATATTTACAGATAAATTATAATTAATTTTAGATATGGTTTAGTTGTGTTAAAGTATCATCATGACAGCTCTGGTACTAAAGGACTTGATTAATACGAAAACTTTATTTTCCAAATAACTTAATTGGACTGGAAATACAGTAAAAATATCAATAGTATTATAAATAAAAGCAGATATATAATATATTTATTTTTTCCAGACAGGTCACACAGCGCCATCTAGTTTCCGTGGTAAGCTACGAGGCTTGTGTTACGGAAACTAGATGGTTGATAAATTACATATTATACTTTTTTTTTTTTTTTGTAAATATATACATATTATACATATAAACACCCAGACCGAGACAAATTATACAATGTACAACTTGCCCCCGGTGGGAATCGAACCCACGACCTCCCGAGTTCACGGCAATGTGTGTTACCACTAGACCACGGAGGCGGTCAATATATATTGTATGTAGTAAATATATATATATATATATATTGTGTAGTATGTGATTAATGCGTACATATTTGTATGTATTGTCGTGTATATTAATATGTATTGTTTTGTCTTAGATTAAGTTTATTTAATAAGTGTCATATTTAAGCCCTTTGCACCTACCTAGGTTGGCTGCTAGAGAATGCCTAACGGCATTAAGCCCGTCCCTTGTACATAGTACGTAGTAATAAATAAATATTTATTTAAAACTTTATTGCACTTTACTTAAAAGTATGTACAAAGGCGAACTTAAAGCCATTTCGGCTTTTTCTACCAGCTAACCTTTGGGAGAGTGAGACAGTATAAATGCGCGGGGTGCAATTCTAACCAATAAACTACATAAATAGTATGTATACATAGACTACATAAGTAATCATCAATATATACGTATTATAGAAGATATACATATATGGAGATAATATTAGGAAGTAGAAATTTGTGGAGTTAAAATATATTGTTCTGCTTGTTTAAAAAGAAAGTAATAAGTAGTTTTTTAAAAATGTGAATGGAAGGAGCTTGTCTGATGGTCAGTGGAAGTTTGTTCCACTGGCGAGCAGACGATACGGTAAATGAATCGAAATTCAAAGTGTGTTTTAAGTAAGAGGGAGCTATAGGGTTGTAAATAATATTATATAGAAAGTATAGAAGATGTGCTGACCTGCGAAAGCGGATATTGAGCCAATTTAACTGTGTACAAAAATGGTAGACGTGGTCATACTTACGAAAGCCGAAAAGAAATCGAATACGTTTAGAAGTCGCAGTTATAAGTTATAGCGGCCCGTCCCGGCTTCGCACGGGGGGACTTAAGATTTTTTACATAGTTTTACGTTTTATTTATATTTATTCTCAGTTTTTATTTTATTTAGGAAGTATTTACCTTTTGAAAATATTTTTCCGGACTTCATTTACTTATGTCATTTATTTAATTAATTATTTTCTGCTTAAATAGGAACCTACCTATTTTGTTGTTGTTTGTTTTGGTTGAGGTAAAAGTTTGTTTTTAAATTGTTTTTTTACAATAGTAGGTAAGTACTTACCTAATAGGTATCTTTTGGATGAATTAATAGTCTTAAGGTAACCGATTGAACAATTCAAAAGTTATCTAGAGCAAACTTTTATAAGGATTGAACCATTCATTAAAACGATTGTTATGGGTAAACTATAAAAGGTAGACATATGCTCTCGCGGACTTTTTTAAAAATAATGTTAAGATGAACAATTCATCCATAGAGCATTTTTGTATAACTTTAACTATATGCTCAGCGCACGCCACGGAAGGCCTCAGAAACGATACTTTTCCCCCGTTTTTAAAACATTTATGGTTACTGCTCCACAACTATAGGACCTAGCGTGATATTATATAGCCTATGTTACTTCTGAATAATGCAGCTTTCTAATGGTGAAAAAATTATTGCAATCGGTCCAGTAGTTTTTGAGTTTATTCATTACAAACATACAAAAATACAAAAATACAAGTCTTTCCTCTTTATAATATTAGTATAGATATAGATAAATAAAACCCTCGAAACTACTATTTGTTATCTTTTAATGTAACATAGTTATTATTACATTATTATCTCAGTGTTTAAACATAAGTTAATAATGATTAGCAATATGGTTTTGTAAAGTAGGTGGCGTTGTGTACGAACGTAGTCGTGTGCTGATTTCTGATTGGTTCAATAACGATGTTACGAGTCGCTTTAATGAATGGCGCGAATCATATCGCGCCAGATTACAAGAACACAGCAGCTCTCTCAGTTTCCCCTCTTCAGCTGTATGGCGAAAATCTGTCGTGGGCCCCGAAGGTCAAGTACCTAGGGCTCACGATAGACAGACGCCTCAGCATGAGCGACCACGTGAAGGTCACCGTGAACACGACACGTTTGGCCCGAGCCAAACTACGTCCAGTGTTTACATCCACATTGGCTCTGCACACTAAGTTGCTAATATATAAAGCCTATATTCGCTCTCGTCTCACATACGCCGCTCCGGCATGGTACGCCTTAACATCTCAGGCCCAACGAGGCCGGCTACAGGTTCAGCAGAACCTCACGCTCCGTACCATTGTCGGCGCCACGCGCTATGTGAGAAATGACGTCATTCTCCGCCATCTGCGGATGGAAACACTGGATGAGTTCGTGCGCCGTCTACCCAAGGGAATGTTCGCACGGGCAGAGAGGTCAAATTTCCCACTCGTGAGAGATCTGGCCCCTCTGCACGCTAGACCTCCCGAGGTTCCACGGCGCATGGCGCGCGATTTGATAGCCTGATCACGGTGACTTTCCGCGGCTTCCGCCGCGCCCGCTCGTATTAAATTTAACCTATAATAAAGGTTCCCACGCCCTGTCTGTAGTTACGTGCAGCGAATGCTATTTTTGTTAGGAGGCCAACACCTCGTTACAAATTCCCGTCTTCCCCCGGAAGGGGGGGGGTCTGAGATGACTTAGTATATATATACACAGCAGACGAGTCGGTCGTTGCGCGCCTTTAAAATAGTGAAGGTTGTAAATAATTATTGGAAATGGAAATAAATCATACAACATTGAAAACTGGTTTAATTTGAGAAATTAGTCCTAACATATTTTACCTAATAACCTGATAAAAATAAACTATAAACAAAAATTTATCTTCTAGACACGACCCATTAGAGACACACCCGTATTCTAAGACGTGTCGTCAACGGCACTTCCACTCAACATTTCCTTTCCAGCTGTCAAACGAAAATTAAGTCTCTGTAATTAAGACAATTAAAATTAAAATAAAATAGAGCCGAGTTTTGTGAGAGGATCATAGAGATTTATCATAGAACGAAGAGAGATAGGCAAAGCTGTTTAGCACAGCACATGTTACAAAACAAAAAAAAAGTAAAAGAATACAGGAATTTCAGGTTTCTTTCACCCGTAGCACATTTGCGCAAAAGCAGTACCAGTACCTATCGCCCAAACTGTACAACCGAATCAACACAAAAACCAAAATTACCCATCTAAATCAAAAAGAACTAAAAATTTTACTTAAGAACTACTTATCTGATCTTGACTATGACAGTACAGAAGAGATGATGACATGACATTTGTAAATTCACTTATAAATAAAAAGATACAAAATTTTCAACTCACTAGGAAAATTATAAATCACAAACACACAAGCTTACCCTCCCTCTCCTCCCTTCCCTACTCCCTCCCTTATACATACACACACACAGTCACACACACAAGGACACACACATACATATATAGACATTGCACCCTTACATATTAAAGTAACTTTTTTAAATTCAATTTTCTTCTAAATTGTATGTTCATTATTGGAAGACACTGGCTCCTGTTATACAGCTCAGCTCATGCAGGAGACAGGGTTCACCATAACGAATCAATATTCTTATTGTGCTAATAAACGATTTGTATTTGTATTTGTTTTTAAAATATTTCGGTGTTGCAAGTTCATTCAGAACAGAAAATAGTAAGCAAAGTACCTTAAGATTCCTACCACACCGAATCGATAGCCACTTCAACAAGGCGTATGTAATGCTACTTGGCATTTTATTGCCATCAACCGTCGGGGCAAGAAATCGAAGTTAAGGCATGGCAAAAAAAAAAAAATACACTTATTAGTACTAGCTAAATTAAATATACGATAAACATCATAAAAAGAATAATTCTTAAACTACATAAATAATTATATTCTGAGTAAAGTACAAAGATTAAAAAATAAAATAAATTAAGTACTAAATTAAAAATTAATAAATAAAATTACGACTATTCGATGGGCGTAGTGTGCCGAGGACACTCGCTGCGTTCCCCCGCTGAACAGCGAGGCTGACCCTTTGAACAAGATATTCTCTACTCAAAGGGTCACCCGTCGCCAAGTGGAGTTTCTTACCAAGCTCGCGGGAGAGATTATATTCTTATATTGTTACGGGGAAAGTGGTAACAAAGAAAATAAAGAAAGAAAAAATCTACAAGATTAAGTATACTATAACCTATTTATTGATTTTAAATTTAAAAAAATATATTAATATTAAAGATGGTACCAAGAAAGAAAAAAAAATGAGATTCTACCCGGGGGTCGTGGTTATAAAAAGAGGTGGTCAGTACAATAGCTTTCCGCCACGCCACGGAGCGGTACTCCCCTGGCCAACTCGCTGTGCCGCGCAGAAGTGAGGATCTGGGCGCTGGGGTTAGTGCAGGCGGGGGCTTTTTTTTTTTTTTTTTTATACTGGACACGACATGTGACATCGCGCCCACCTGATGGTAAGCAGTACGCGAGGTCCAAGAATGGGAGCAACTGACGCCGGTCACCACGACCGACATCAGTCTCTACCACTATGCCGGCCTAACAAGATGCTTTTTCACACTTCGCTTGAAGGACTCCAGGTTATAAGAGTGGGGAAACACACTGGCTGGGAGAGCATTCCACATCTTCAGCGTGCGACAGATGTAAGAGTCTCCAAATTTATGAGTACGCGTAGGGATAGTGGGTAAGGTATGTGGATGCATATTTTGGCCTGTGCGTGTAGTTCGGTTGCGGAATAGAGAAGAAGGGATAAGGTTATGGAGCTCCTCAGAACACTCGCCGTGGTATAGCTTGTAGAACACGCTCAGAGAGGCAACGTCACGGCGAAGCTGCAGTGATTCGAGAGTTTTAGAGACTGTGGTGTCATCCACTATCCGAATTGCCCGCCTCTACAGGACATTGGGAGCATCTGTAAGATACTTAGCGGAGCCATCCCAGAGGTGAGAACAGTATTCCACGCATGACCTTATCTGAGCTTTATACAGCATAAGTCTTAGAGCAGGCGGGAAAAACCGCTTCACCTTGTTCAGTATCCCAAGTTTTTTCGACGCTGTTTTGGTAATGCTCTCAATGTAGTTTCTGTGGTTTAGATCTGAGCGTATTTCGACTCCGAGTATGTTAAAGCTGGGTTGAAGTTCCAGCACGGTGTTCTGAAGAGTAGGAATAGGAGAGTAGGGAGACTTCTTGACCGTCAACGCGCATGCCTGAGTCTTACTGGCATTAAACTGGACTCTGGCTCGTAGTGCAGGTGGGGAGGCCGCACTGGATCCAGGCGCGTAGTATAGTTAAAGTGGAATTTTGAAAGTTGAAGGTTGAACCCCAAATAGAGGGGGTACAACTTTAATTGACTATACATGATTAATTTTATACTTAATAATTTTTAATACGTGATGGCGGTCGAACAGTAGTGCCGGCAATGGCACCTAAAATTTATAATAAACTACCGAGCAGCATCAAAGACCAAGAAATTAAATCATTTAAGAAAATGTTAATTAAATTATTGATCCAAAAGGGTTACTATAATATTATGGACTATCTAAATGACAGCGAATTAAATTGAGTACCTATTTTTGTTATTTATATTGCTGATTGTTATTGTCTTAGTTTTAAATATGACATTTGCACCTTGTATGTAGTTGACAATTTTTATTAGTATTAGTAAATAAGTAGTAGGTATAGTAAAATAAAATGTTTAAATAATATGTTAATTTGACATAGGTTTTAAATTTAAAACTAATTTGTATTGAAAGCAATAATAATAATATAATATATTGTTTTGTAAAAATATTAAATATTGTATGCCTAATGTGGGCAGATTGTTTCAACAATAATGTATATGAAGATAATGTTTCGGAAATTTTACATGTAAACAATTCTTACAATAAATTAATTTGAATTTGAATTTGAATTTGAAAATTTGAACAGCAGCGTGGAGTAGGGCGCGGCTCTCTTCGGGGACGATCCGCCGATCAATGACGTGAAGGACGTGAGCCAATAAGTCACTTCGGTCACAAACTCGTGCGCAGCTATTCAATATTTCGACCGAGACCGAATGAAACGTAGCATTTAAGTGAAGTGCAACACATTTGTCGATTGTTGGTTTTTTTTAACTTTACAACATACCCTTCATAGTCCACATAACTAATTCAAAGTCAAAGTCAAAATATCTTTATTCACGTAAACCTATTGCAGGCATTTATGAAACGTCATTAATTTAATTATTTTGAATGATTCTACTCCTGCTAGTAGAAGACTAAGCAGCAAAGTGGTCCAATAAGTAAGCTGTTAGCAGAAGACCAGCAGTGACCTGTTAATGTTTAATCTGACTGAGAAAGGAATCTGCAAGGAAAACTCAGCTATATCAGATTTACAAAATAAAACATATACAAAACTGCACCACAACGATCAATTAATAACCTTTTAAATTAAGTTATCAGTACCTATGAGAATACAATACCTGGTACAGCAGTAACCCACCAGGCAAGTCAGAATTAAGGTAGACTACATGCCTATGTGCAACCCGAAAGTCGACAAAATGCAAAAACCTCTGTGTTTGCGTTGTGATGCTGTGCAGATGGGCAGGCAGGTCTCAAATAATAACGACTTCGTCTTCTTTCCATAAAATGTGTTTAATCGGGTAAAAAAATACATGCGTCTCGTTCCGCGTTTCAAAATTGTCTCGTCTTAAAATTAATATTAAATATTTAACGTGTCAGTTGGGCCGACTACAGCGCCCTCTCCTGGTTGAGCGCCATCTAGTTAGTTTACCATAAACTTGTGCAATTAGTGGGCAACTAGTCTGCAATTAATCGGTAATGATTCCCAATAATATTGCTAGATGGCATTGTCCTCAACATAACCGCCCGCCTTGGAAGCACCAGGTTCCGAAATTATGTACTCGATGAAGATAATGCGTCCGGCGTCTCCTCCAGTGGCAGTGGACAGATCTTGCTGAATGCTCTTCGCGTGACACCTGTGGATGTGAGTATATCAGCAACCCGGGAAACGCCGTCTTTGCCTGGATACACCTTCTGCACCCTGCCTAGTCGCCATCTTAGGGGCGGCAGGTTATCCTCCTTGATAAGGACTATGCTATCCAAACCGATGTCTCTGGCCATCTTCCACTTGGTTCTCGTCTGAAGCTCTGAGATGTATTCCTTTGACCATCGTTGCCAGAAGTGCTGTCTGAGTTGTTCGAGCTTTTCGTAACGTGGCAATCGATGCGCCGAGGTCGCCGTGAGGTCCTGTGACGCAGGTGCAGTCAACGGTCGGCCGATGAGGAAGTGAGCTGGAGTCAGTGGAAGAAGATCGTTGGGATCTGTGGACAGATAGGATATAGGACGGGAATTCAGGACGGCTTCAATTTGTGTTAATACCGTGCTGAATTCCTCATATGTTAGATGAGCATTACCAATGACGCGTCGCAAGTGGTACTTGCAGGACTTGACTCCCGCTTCCCACAAACCACCAAAATGAGGCGCATATGGTGGAATAAATGTGAATTTAATAATATTATCGCTGGTGGCACAGTCGATAATGTCTTGTGAATTATTATTAAAAAAGGTTGTTAATTCTCGCTCAGCACCTACAAATGTTTTATTTTTAATGTTTTGAATATATCCTAATACAGATGCGAAAGACCTAATTAATCTGTTAAATTGAAAATCTATGAAAATCTATAATACTAACATTATCTAGGCATACTAAAACATTTGACTTTAACTTTAATTCCGGCAACTCGTTGGTTGTTATCGGAATCGTATACAAAATTAGACCAATTCGAATTATGTGTCTGTAAAAATGCTGGACCACTCCACCATGTGTTGGAGGAGATGAGTGCATCGAGCTCAAGCCCGCGGGATACGATGTCAGCTGGGTTGTCCTTGCCATTAACATATAACCATAAACAATTGTTAGTAAGTTCATTTATTTCGCCTACTCTGTTTTGAACAAAAGTTTTTAGTAAACTAGGGGGGACATGCGAAGCCAACCGATAACTATCGTAGAATCCGTCCAAAAATATACTTTGTGAAATTTTACACGAAGTGACTTCTTAATTTTGTCGTATAGCCTAGCTCCTATCAGAGCACCGCACAGTTCCAGTCGTGGTATACTGGTTGGCTTTAATGGAGCGACCTTACTCTTTGCGCATAACAGCCTAATTTCCATTAGCGAATTTTGAGAGTAAGTACGAACGTATGCACAGGCACCGTACGCGCTCATGGACGCGTCCGTGAAGATGTGCAGTTCAATATGTTTTGGATTATTTCCCATAACATGACGTGGAACCCTAATATTGTGTAAATGTGATAGGTTAGTCATAAACTTATTCCAAGCCAACGTTACTTCGTTGGGTAAGAGGTCATCCCAATCTAACTTGCAAAGCCAAAGTTTCTGTAACATTATTTTTGCAATAATTATTGTAGGAGACAGTAAACCCAAGGGATCGTATATTTGTGAAATTATTGATAACATAACCCTTTTAGTAATGCGTGGTATGTTTGTGTCTATTTTAGTACTAAAGTGTAGTTCATCAGTAGTGTAAAACCAACCTAAACCAAGTGTCTTACATTGATTTTCGCCTAAAACCAAATTTTATGAACAATTATTCGATACATCTGACGGAGTTATATCTGAATTAAAAACCCATTTACGGAGAGGAAAACAAGCTGACTGTAAAATGCTAGATACTTGTGTGCATATGTATAACAGTTCTTCCTTAGTTTGAGTGCTGAAAATGAAATCATCAACAAAAAGGTCGTCATTAATTGCACGCTTAACTTTTTCGTCTTTACACTCAAATGCGAGTTGTTTAAGACATCTCATACTAAGAAAAGGTGCAGACGCGGTACCATACGTCACAGTGTTGAGTTGGTACATGTCTAATGGATCTGATGGATTTTCCCGCCAAAATATAACTTGAAAATTCCTTTGATCTGGTTGAATCGAAATTTGTGGGAACATTTTCTCCACATCCGCGCACTCGACATATTTAAATTCCCGAAATCTTATTAAGATTGAAAATAAGTCATTGTGAAGCTTCGGGCCTATGTATTGTAGGTCATTTAATGATTTACCTGATGTGGAGGAAGCGCTAGCATCGAATACTACTCGTAGTTTAGTACTAATAGAACTATCACGAAAAACTCCGTGATGGGGTAAAATGTAATGTGGTGATGTGAATTTTAAATTATCTATGCGACTCATGTGTCCTAACTGAATATACTCACGCATAAAGTCGCAATATAAGGTTTTAAATTCTGTATTACGTTGAAGTTTACGCTCAAGTGACATGAACCGGGTTTTAGCTAACTCGTAGGTCTCCCCGAGCGCATCAGCTGTGTGCTTGAATGGTATGCGAACAGAGAATCTACCGTTATCTAATCGTGTAGTAGTGTGTGTAAATATTTCCTCACAGGTATTTTCGTCTTCTGTAAGGAAATTTGTTTGTGTGTTAGTAGGAACCTCCTCGAGCTCCCAAAAACGTTTTAATTGAGTATCTAATGAAATAGTGTGTGAAAAGTTGCAATGAATCTGATTAATGCGCAGATTCTTGTATGCTATGGTACCGGAAATAATCCAACCCAGTTTTGTATTTTGTAGATAGGGACCGTTTGACATACGGATCCTGCCATCTGTTAGTAATTCCCAGAATTTATCAGCACCTATCAATAAATCGATTGTCGATGGTGTGTTAAATGTGGGATCTGCAAGTTGAATACTATCGGGAATGTGAAACTCGTTAATATCAACCCCTGTTGTAGGTAATTTTGCCGTTATGCAAGGCAAAACTATACAATTTAAGCGTGTGAAATAATTATTATGTATGTGAGAATGTATAGTGATGTTACAGGCTTGATTAGACTGTGTGACTGAATGTCCTACACCTGTGATTTCGAAAGTGGACTGTAATAATGAAACGTTTAATTTTGTGCATAAAGATTGTGAAATAAAACAATGCTGGCTACCGTTATCTAATAATGCACGAGCTGTGTGGTATTTGTTATTACTATCGACAATATCTACCAATGCCGTAGCAAGCAAAACCTGTTTTTGTGTATTATTCTCGCGCACACTGAAATGGTTATGAATGTGTAAGTGTGTAGCCGAATGCTTCGTAGTGGAGACCGCGGGGGGGTGCGGGCGCACGTCATCTGCGGAGGTAGCTGCATGCGCTGTGTGCGACTTGAGAGCCACGGTTGATGACGTCGTCGCCTCCACTCTGTCGCTCTCGCTACTGCTAGACATGTGGAGTAAACTATTATGTTTTAAATAGCAAGACTTGCATGGCCCGAACATACAGTCTGCTGGTGAATGATTAGCGCGCAGACAGTTATTACATAGCTTCTTGTGGTTTACTAAATTGATTCTGTCTGAAACTGGTAGGTTAAGGAACGTGGAACATGAATAAATAGCGTGATTACCGTTACACATAGGACAAGTGCGCATGTGTTTTGTAAACCTTTTATTAGGATCCTTGTGTGTGTTAGTAGTTACGTAACTATGGGATGTGTGTTGATTTTTATAATTATTTTTGTTTTCATCCATGCATAAACGTTTAATACTTGTGTTATGACCTACTTTAATTATGTCTAACATGTCCGCCTTATCCTTAAGAAACTGAAACAAATGCCTAAGCTTTATTTTGTGTTGTGTGTTATTGTGTGCACTTGAAGTAAGAAAGAGATTGCTTTTGTGTTGCTCCCATTCCCGTTCGCTGGCCTGGTCAAGTTTAGATACAACTAGGTGAATGAGTAACGTATCCCAGTGATCAGTCTCTTCGCCCAACGATTTAAGTGCACGCAGGTTTTTAAGATAGGTGTCTATTAGCTTCCTAATCTGCGATGGTGACTCTTTATTAATAGACTGTGCTGAAAACAAATGCTTAACGTGATTGTGTACTAATAAGCGATTATTATTAAACCGATTCTCGAGCAGCTCCCATGCAATGTTATAGTTATCCGAAGAAACCTCTGATGACTTAATAACTAACGTAGCATTGCCTGTAAGTGCCGACCTTAGATAATGAAACTTTTGAATATGTCCTAGCTGTGTAGAATTGTGTATTAAAGACAAAAACATATCCCTGAATTCCAACCACTGATCATACGAACCGTCGAAGGTGGGTAACGTTATTGTAGGAAGTTTAACCATGCTAGAATTTAATTGACTACATTTGTGTGAATTAGAAGTGTCAGGTTCAGCCATTAAACAGTTAGCTATTGCCATGATCTTAAAATACCTTTCATCAAATGATTCTCGAACCTGTAACTGCTGTTCATATTCACTATCACTGACTAATTGTTCTATTTTTATTTGTATATCATTAAATTCTGAATAAACTAACTGTACAGTCTGAATGCGTAGTTTTAGTTCTGCGACTAGCACTGCTGACTGCTGTAATGTTTCAAATGAGTCTATGTTAATCTACATTTAACCGAACCACGTTTTCTAATTAAATCACTAACTTTTTATTATCATTATCAAAAGGGCCTAATAACTGAGGAGATTTTAACATTTTAGGAGATTTATCACCATCTGTGCTCATGATTGCGATCTATGAGAATTAGGAGTACTTACGGTTTTTGTGTAACATCTGCAAGTACCGTGCTAGACACGACGATCATTGATTAAGCTGAAATAACATGTGAAGAACACTGTATTAGCGCAAATTGAATTGTGTAGGAAAGAATAGGAAGGATTTTCAACCTGACCGTTTGAAATTAGCGACGATTGCAGTTTTTTGTGATTTCTTCAATCGTCCTGGTTTCTCGTATATCTGGCTTCTGAAGGTCCAATGTTTGCGTTGTGATGCTGTGCAGATGGGCAGGCAGGTCTCAAATAATAAGGACTTCGTCTTCTTTCCATAAAATGTGTTTAATCGGGTAAAAAAATACATGCGTCTCGTTCCGCGTTTCAAAATTGTCTCGTCTTAAAATTAATATTAAATATTTAACGTGTCAGTTGGGCCGACTACAGCGCCCTCTCCTGGTTGAGCGTCATCTAGTTAGTTTACCATAAACTTGTGCAATTAGTGGGCAACTAGTCTGCAATTAATCGGTAATGATTCCCAATAATATTGCTAGATGGCATTGTCCTCAACACTCTGTTAATTTAAGAACAATAAATTGAACGTGTTCGGCAGAGGTCCCAGGCCCCCACAGCAGCACCCGATCACGGACATAACGCATGTGCCAGCCATCCCCCCGCTCAACCAGGCCCTTAGGGTGCGGACCGGGACCCGACACACGTGCCACCACTGCAATGACCTTCTAAGGAAGGGGCGACTATATTATATACATACACTACATAAACGGGAAATATGATACGCAGAGATGTGATCATATTTACGTTAACAATAGATAAACCAAATACATTCGTAAAGTAACTTTTTTATTATAGTTAATTTTACGTAAGTATCAGAGTATCTAGTATAGAATATATAAGTCAATGAAATTATGTATACAATTATAGCTATATCATTGTTTAATTAGGTTATTGAACTATGTACAACAAAATATTTAAAGTAGGCAAATGCTTTAACACTTTTTTGATGTAGCTACTAATGTTAAGACAAAACATGTTAAAGGGTATTTTTCAGCTGTGATTTAAAATGCATTTTATAAATTCACGTTATTGTTAAAAACCCGAAAAATTATCAACTAAAAGATATTTGATTTCTATTTTTCTTTCGAGTATTTTAGTATAATTTTACTCATTATCAGCGTCCTTAACTGCTGGATAAAACCTACATCACATAGAGTCCTAGACACACTATTGGAGATGGGCCTTCCCGAAATTTCTTGTGAATTTGCTGCATGCTAGCCAGACGGGTTGGCGAGGGTCTAATATATTTTTTTATGACAATTTCCTAACGATTCTACATTTTGGTTGTAGTGGAACCGAAACCTACGGATTAAGGGGAACGGTGGTGTTGTAAATCTATGACAAATGTACGTAGGAAAAGTGTATTTTTCATTGGTACATGCCGGGATTCCAACCCAGTTTATTAGGATGTTAATAAAAGCGTTCTTATAACCGAGCCACCACACTCTACCAGCTATATGCTATGTTTTCAATACGGGAGCTATATAGCTAGAGCTATATTATAGATGGTAGGCGGTCTGGAAGTTATAATTTGAATAGTCTGCCGGGGCGGGAAAGTATCCCCGTTCGTGCCGATAAACCCATTGCAGTAAAGTGTATCCACAGGTTTCGGAAGCAGGCTTGAATTGCAGTCAGGCCTATCAAGCCGGCATAGTGTTAGGAACTAATGTCAGTCATATCCGCAATCGCAGGTTTGAACATAGTCTTTCGTTTCTATACAACATTCTTTATAATCCTAATGCACCCCCTTACCTAAAAGATCGTTTCCAATTCCTATGTGACTCTCACAGCCTTTCATTTCGTTCTTCCCATAATAACCTACTTAAAATACCTCCCCACTCTTCCAGCAGATATTCAGATTCCTTTACAGTATCTGCAGCTCGCCAGTGGAACAGACTTCCTTTAATTATCAGACAGACACCATCTCTTAAAATATTTAAAGATAAGCTATACACATACTTATTTCACAAGCAGAATAAGTCGTCATAACTCACTTATTATATATGCGTATATGTGTGTATTTTATATTTAGTTATATATTTATTTGTTTATGTAGGACATTTATTTATATATAATTACTATATGTTTGTAATTAATGTGTGTTTTGTATAGTAATAAATAATTTCAACTATCATTTTTCTTCTGCTGCACCCGCTTATTACATATCTCATTCACAGAGGTTAGTTGGTAGAAAATGCATTTACGGCATTAAGCTCGCACCTGCATCTATTTTGGTTTTGTACAATAAATAATTTATTATTATTATTATATGAGTGTCTGATTACAGTTGCTAACGTTCATAACGCAAGTCACATGTAGTGCTAGTAAAAAAAATAAAAAAAAAGTGTTAAACTACTTTGAACTCAAAGAGATTAAGTACAAGATAGAGCGGGCATTGATTGTTATTTTCATATCAAATATTTGTTCATCTTTTCTTGTCGGCATATTGTGAGTGAAATATCAAAATCTTTGAAAATACACGACCGTAAACGCCAGTGCACTGTCATAGACTAAATAATTCTGAGTCGATTGTCCTAGATTTAATTCTTATTCCGTCTGGATTCTTGCCCCATCTTGTTTTATATTTTATGTCTTTGGTTGAACCACTTAACTTAAGGATTAGCTACAATAGTGACGTGAAAACAAAAGGTACATTTACAGCCAAATAATTATTGGGCTAAGTTTTTTTATTTATTTAGCTTGGTGTTGTAACGCTTAGAAACGAAGTAGAAGAAAAAATAAAGAAAAGAAACAACATTATTGTTAAAGTCTGTAAAAGTTCTTACTATAAAATCTGTGACTCAAACTACAAATTACACACACATCCACACTGTCACAATTACACATACAGTTTAAACACACACGCCAATACTAATGCCTCAGTCGTACACAAGAGAAAAGGTTAGGGTATTTTTTTTTTATATATTTATTATTTTCCCTTTTTTTGTTCATCAACATCATCAGCCTATGTCTCTCCACTGCTGGATGTAGGCCTCCCCCAAGGCTCGCCATTTCACACGATCTTTTGCCACCCTCATCCAGCCCCCACCAGCGACCTTTTTCAGGTCATCCGTCCACCTGGCGGGGGGTCTTCCCACTCTGCGTTTTCCTGTACGTGGTCTCCACTCCAGAACTCGTTTACTCGATCGGTTATCGGTTCTGCGACAGATGTGTCCGGCCCATTGCCACTTCAACTTACTCATTTTAAAGGCTATATCGGTAACTTTAGTTTTCTGACGGATGTCCACGTTTCGGACTCTATCCATCAGAGATATACCGAGCATAGCTCTCTCCATAGCTCGCTGAGCGACCTTAAACTTGTGGACCAGACCCACTGTCAGTGTCCACGTTTCTGCTCCGTACGACAATACTGGAAGAACGCATTGGTTGAAAACTTTCGTTTGCCTGTCAGCTTCCTTGCTGAAGTTGGCTAAGCCTAGTTGAATAGTCTGCAAAAATACGTCTACCTTGGCCAGACTATCCAACTAGACTTTTTTTGTTACTGAATATTATTTTTTATTTTTGTGTATCGCTCCCTATACCACGTATAATAGGGAAAATATATATTTTTTTAAATATTTAGGTGTCATTGGTAGTACTTCTATTTGAAATAAAAAGGGTCACTTATTTTTAAAGTTATAAATATCTCGATATCCATTGTCATAAATACTTAAAGGCTGGATAGTGTTATTATTAATTGATATTGCCTATAGCTGAGAGACGAAATAGAGAGAGAAAGAATTACGTAAGTCAAAGTTCGCGCAAGTGGCAATATTTCTAGGAAAACTTCTCGGCACCGTAACTTAAGATTTTATTACTGAATAATTAAAATAAAAAATGCGTAGTTCTTTATTATAATATAAAAATATTTGCTCTTTAATAAATTTCACGCAGTAAATTATTATTATTTTATTGATTTTATTAATTAGTAAGGAATAATAATAATAATAGTCAACTTCAGCAAAGAAGCCGATATGCCATTCAGCTAGGATGGGCAGCATTCGGGAAGCTACGTCACATCTTCCTATCGAACATACCACAGTGTTTGAAGATAAAAATTTTCAACCAGTGCGTTCTTCCAGTAATGTCGTATGGTGCAGAAACGTGGACACTGACGGTAGGTCTGGTCCACAAGTTCAAGGTCGCTCAGCGAGCTATGGAGAGAGTTATGTTCGGGATTTCACTAAAAGATAAAGTCAGAAACGTTGACATCCGTCAAAGAACCAAAGTTACCGATATAGCTTTTAAAATTAGCAAGCTGAAGTGGCAATGGGCTGGACACATATGCTACAGAACCGATGAACGATGGAGTAGACGGGTTCTGGAGTGGAGACCACGTACTGGAAGACGCAGAGTGGGACGACCCCCCGCCAGATGGACAGATGACCTGAGGAAGGTCGCTGGTGAGGGATGGATGAGGGTGGCAGAAGATGTGAAGTGGCGAGCCTTGGGGAAGGCCTACATCCAGCAGTGGAGAGACACA
Organism: Tinea semifulvella; assembly: GCA_910589645.1. Lineage (NCBI taxonomy): Eukaryota > Metazoa > Arthropoda > Insecta > Lepidoptera > Tineidae > Tinea > Tinea semifulvella. The sequence continues at coordinate 6,961,907 of OU342609.1, forward strand.
GGCTGATGATGATGAATAATAATAATAATTACGTTTATTTGAGAACGACACTGGTAATATAAAATAAAAATATTTTTTTTTTTTATAAAATAGGTTATTGTTGTAGACTAGCTTTAATTTTAAGCGCTGTTGAATCTGTTTTTTTATTAATTATTATTATTAACTCAACTCTTGACCAGATATCGAACCGGAAATACTCGTTCGTAATATCCTTGAAATTCATAGGAATTTTGAACTTGTTCTGGTTCAGCACGGATTGAACTGTTTAGTATAAATAAATAATTAGTATTCAAAATTATATCTAACTAAACTAGACATATAATGCGTTTATTAGTTTTTTTAGGTTTATTCATATAATTGGTTACTTATTATAAATACTAGCTGATGTAGATGAAGCTGGCTTAATAATAATAATAATAATATACGTTTATTTAAAGCAACTAGGCTCACTTGTTAGTTACAAAATCCTTACAACTAATGTTAATATAAAAATGAAAATAAAAGTACAAGAAAATAAAATATGGCAATATTAAAACAATATGACCGTGCAGTAACCTCTCCGCCCCCAACAGTCTGACAGGATGCACCTCACTCCCGCCAGACCAGCAGCCGCACGAAGCAGCCAATGCACGACGAACCATATCTTTCAGATATCATCTTCAGGATACTGTTAGTGCTTGTCCTCACTCTGTTAAGCAATGATGCAGTGGCTTTGAGTCTTATAGCAAAATGGTAGTGAGCTTTTTCCAATGAATAACTACAAAGTTTTTTTGTATATTGTGACGTCGCGCCCACCTGATGGTAAGCGGTACGCGAGGTCCAAGAACGGGAGCCACTGTATTTATTCAAAGCAAGATACCTACAAAATATTAAAATAAAATAGATTATAAACTAATTATAAATAAAACTAAACTAAAACTAAACTAAAAGCTTACGACCATGGAGGGTACCTAAAATGCTTATGCGTTAAATAATAATGAATATTTCTTGGTTCTAGGTACTCGTAGTTATGGCAATTGGGGTCTTTATAAATTCGTTTTTCCAGCTCTTTAATAACTGCCTCCGTGGTTATCGAGGTACCAAGTTCGTGGTCGGGTCACAATATATTATTTCATTTATTTGTGATATTTCTCGAGTTCGCTACACTAGAGACATCGACAAGCTAGCCACTTGTCATGATGGGCCTATAGTAAAGTTGGCTAAATGTGAATCCGCTTCATTAAAATAAAAAGTTGTTAAAAGTCATGATGATACTTTTTATATTATTTATTTATTATCCTTAGGAGCCTATTGGAACACTTGGATTAATTAAATTTACATTTTTCTGTCTATAATTTGTTATATGAAAGTAAAGTAATTTTATTTCTTTTTTGAATTACAATATAAAAGCTACCTAAATAATAAAATTAAAAATAAACTAAACTATAAATAAAAAATGTCCTTAGAGATGTCCTATCCGATATACCTAGTCCCAAAGAGACTGGCAACATTTCCCCTCTGTATAGTGAGGCTAATACGTTGGCAGAAATAATTGCTGGCCTTCCTGTCTCCAGACCTTTCTGTCAGCGGCTTTGACAACTCCTTGGCCAAGCGCCTCGCTGACGGTCCCCATGGGCCCATCGTCTCGACCCCAAACGGCGCAAACTCGTAACCGGAACCAAGGTAGGCATATTTGCGCAATTTGAGGTTCTCCGCAGAAATAGCCGCTCTCCCGCACCTGACGAGGTCGCCTGGATGTGAGATGGAGCTTATGTGTCTACACACGTCGCATCCCACACCAGAGATCTGCCAAGTTTCCACGGCCCAACAGTCATTCCGTCGGGTCTCTTGCCATCGCTCCGCACAATCCCAGATGGTTCTAAGATTGCGGGTACACCAGCAGTGACAAGAGTCCTTCGGATGATGTCGTTGAGAGCCGCGTGACGAGGAATGCGGCCAGCACTTCTAGCACAAGAAAGCCCGTGGTGTCCGAGATGATCGACTGGTTCTCCGCATCGACACTGGTGCGGGTGGACAGTCCGGGCTTTTATTTACATTTTTCTTATTTGATACCTATTATTATTTAATCTATATAAATATAAAATGGCTGTTGTTAGCACGGAACAGTCTGCTAATAAGGGCATAGTATCTGATAATAACAAACTTAATTCTAATAATAGATAGCAGCTGTAAAGGGGCATTATATTATTACAGGTATAGATAATTAATTTTATTTATACTTTTTTTATATAAGTGAATGTTACATCACTAAAATCCGATGTCCATACAATCATATACAATTAAACGTAATTGACTTTAATGAAAAGTGCCACCGTTCTGTACGCCATTTACAGCTGCTATAATGAAAATCTTTATGCAAATGTTATTGTTCGTGCTTTATAAAACAAATTCAGCCACTTAGCTTAATTAACATTCCTCCTATATTTATATAATAATAATAATAAATACGTTTATTTGAGAAGTACATTGGTAATACAAAAATGAAAAAATACAAAAATTAAATTAATAATTAAAATTAAGGTTAGTTTGCATCATTCAACATTTAGCAGTAAGACCCAGCTTACTATATAGTATTTCGATCGTCTCTGTTGATTTCAAAGTTAAACACCCAGTGTACCTACTAAGGATTGGAGTTTGGTTTACGTCCCAGCCACTGCACCAAAGTAATGTGTCGCAGCGGTCGGGGGGTGTGCTGATTGTCAATTCAAATAAAGATATGTATTGTAAGGTGCTAATTAAAACTACATAATTAAAATCTAAAATAAAATAATAAATTTAAAATCATAACAGTTTGTGTGTGAGTGTATTTATGAGGGTGTGTATGGCGGTGCGTAGATGTGTGTAAATCTATATGTGTGTGATTTTTATTTTACGCCCGTAATGAGTAATAAAAGACAGGTCGTTGCGGTCATCGCAATCGCTGTACTTGCTATACCATCTCACCACTCTAGTTTTATATCCGACTCATTTGCAGTTGTTGCCGCAAATCTGTGGAACAACCTGCCCTTAGATATCCGACAAGAGCCCAACAGAATGCTATTTATAAGAATGGTCTTCACACACTTCTTGAATAGTTCCTAACAAATGTATATATTTATGTATGTATTTTTCAAGAGTGTGGCGATCTCAAATGCCATAACTATCCATTATAATTCAACGAGGAAATGCGGCGAGCGTTTTACGTACCCTACTAGGTGGTAAGACCTTAGTTTAGTTTTATTTATAATTAGTTTATAATCTATTTTATTTTAATATTTTGTAGGTATCTTGCTTTGAATAAATACAATAATAAACAATAAAAATAAAGAAATCCTATAATAAACTTAATAAAAATTAAAACTACTCGTATCTTAACTAACTTTTAATATTTTTTTATCTTTATAAATTAAATTAAAAACTAAAAGAGGTATAGCGGTTAAGTGCTTGGATTTACACTCGGAGGTACCAGGTTCCATTCATGGCCGGGACACAATTAATTATTTAATTTATATATATAGTAATTTATATATGTATGTATATGTACGTCGTATATGTATTTTATATACCCACTTATATATGTAATTTAATACTTTAGTTGTAAGTATATTGTATTTATTTTTTCCTTAATATTTGTTGTTTATTTATCATAACCTTACCTCTTATGTTTCAATGTCCCGAAGGTTGATTGGAAGAGAGTGCCTATAGGCATTATATCCGCCTTTTGTTTATTTAACAATAAAGTTTTAAAATAAAATAAATAAATAAAATAATAATTCGTTAATTTTTGAGTTTGGTAAGCTAGAGACATCAACGAGCTTTATTTTTGTTGTTATTGGAATAATACGAGGGACTTCTTTCTTGTATATTGGTTTATTTACAAGTGACAGGTAAACAACTAACTAGGATACACGACAGATATACTCGTATGTGACGTTAATATAAAATTTTCTATAATATCAACACCTCCCCTAAATTTTAATTCTCCTAAAAATAAATTAATCCTCCAGTACAATGAAAGCGTAAATTTAAAAAATTAAAAGACATTTAAACAAAGCAGGTTACACTTCAACCCTGATTAAAAACTTAAACACTCGTACCTACTTAATTAAATTCAATACATACATTTATATTCACATTAGACATTTTTTTTTTACTTTTACTTTTAATGGTAGAATGTTCAAATTAATATCCTCAGTAAAATTTACATCTTCGAGAGTACTAAATTTAGTGCTGTATCTTTTAGCATTTTTAATGCTGCTTCTTGTCTTCAAATTGTATTTTCTATGATAAACATCATTTATAAAATTCAGGTCTTCTATATTATTATTTTCAATTATATCAAAGGTTGTTGACTCAATATCTAACTTTATATGTTTCCGTTGTTTTCTATTTCTTTTTAAATTATATTCATTTTTTGCTTTATTCGTCTCATTATTTACATATTTTCCATCAATAATTATCTTGTTATTTACATTATCAATTCCACTATCTAATTCTTTATTTCCATGCTCTTTATCATTATTTATGTTACAATTATAACCATTTAAAGTATTTAATTCATTATATACACTTTCATTTTCAGTCAACTTGGTTTTAAATCTTGTCTCTGAAACATCGAATTCATCAAATACAACATCTTTACATATAATGATTTCTTTGGTTAAAATATTTAACATTCTGTACAATTGAGAATTGCCTTGAAAACCAACTAACATTAACTTTGTATTAATTTCTGTTTTATTTTGACAATCAAATCCAATACAACCAAAGGTCCTAATAAAAGATAAGTCTGGTTTTTTGTCTGTCCATTTTTCATACGGGGTAATATCTGAATTATCATTTGATGTCATCCTGTTCATTAAATACACTGCAGTATGCACAGCCTCTTCCCATAGATAAACTGGATGTTCTCGAGCATATAGCATAGATTGTGCTTTCTGTACTATACTTTCTGTATCTCTATTTTCATTGCCATGTTTATTCGGTATAAAGTATTCAAGATTAATACCCTTTTTATCCAAAAATATTTTTAAATTGTCATTTATGTACTCACTTTCGTTCTCTGTCAATAGAGTTGTAATATTTCGACAAAATTTATTTTTTATCATGCTTTTATATTTTATAAAACATTCCAAAACATCCGATTTATGTTTAATAAAATAAACATAAATAAAACTAGTAAAACAATCTTTTAAAATTACAAAATATTTAGATCCTGACATTGACATGCATGACATCGGACCATAAACATCAATGTAAACAAAACAGTCAAAAAATAAATTACTTCTTTTTTGGAATAGATTATAAGCTTGCTTCCTAAGACATATTTCACTACAATTTTTTTTTGCGATAAGTCAAATGTGCCGATGCACCACTACCCATAATCCGTAAATCCTCATTCTCAACACTTTTCACAGTACTGATGTCTAATGGAACATCAAACTCGGAATCCGCATAGCCTCTTCTTTGGCCGATGCACTGTCTTTTAAAATACTCAGGGCCTCTCCCATGACCGACATACTGTCTCTTTGTTGCTTTACAATGCTTCGTATAGTGTATTTTTTTGTTGCAGTTATAGCAAGAAAAACAATTTTCTTCTTTGTTGGATTTTTTGTTTCCACTACTATCGCACCCGTTCGTGTTTTTGTCTTCATTGCTGCTCAAATTCATCTCCTCATCAATAAGTCTTGCTGATAAAGCTTTTATGTTTTGTCTTTCTGGTGACAATGAAAGCCATGATTGGCGAAAGCACCTATACTTTAATGGAAGTGATGAAATTATTTTTGAAATTATTGCTCTTTCGCTTAGATTTTCTCCTATATTACGGAGCTCTTTTCCAATGCTTTCAACTTTGGCTATGTGTTGAGCTATACTCTCCGTAGATATCATTTTGTAATTATAATATTTTTCATACAACAGCAAACTTTTTAAATCAAAATTTTGTTCGTAAATGCTTTCAAGTTTATACATTACCTGCTCCGAAGTTTCACACGTTTCTATTAGTGATATTTGATGATAATCCATGGCTGACGTAATTAATAGCATTGCAGTGGCATCATTTTTGTGCCACTCTTTGTCCTTTTCGGTTTCCATAGGTTTTAAGTACTTTAGCAGCCCACTTGCTCGCAGCGCACATGTAATTTGGAATTTCCACTGCTTAAAATTGCCGACGTTTCCGTCAAAGCGTAACATCTTGAAAATTTTGTCAATTTTGTTTTTCTTTTCTTTTTCTTTGCTCCTCTCGTTTTTTCTTCTTTATTTTTGCTCTCTTTTAGCGTTTTCTGGGCCCATAACCTGTTGTTATTGGAATAATACGAGGGACTTCTTTCTTGTATATTGGTTTATTTACAAGTGACAGGTAAACAACTAACTAGGATACACGACAGATATATGTGACGTTAATATAAAATTTTCTATAATATCAACAATTTTGTGGAATAGTTTTAATTTCATATGTATTTTTAGTTTAGTTTTGTTTATAATTAGTTATTTAATCTATTTTATTTTAATATTTTTGTATCTCCTTGTATGTATTATTATTTATTCGAATTTAGTATAATTATATATATTTATGTTTTATATTAGTATTAGATTTAATTGAATTTCAATTATCTATTTTCCTCTTTAAATATTTGAAATGAAATACCGTTTATTTGCAATAAATACAGTACAGTGGTCACAAAACTTTAGTCAGGTCTACTCACATACTCGTATATTGTACCTGCAAGCAGGCGTGCAAATCCTTACTTACATACTAATATCGTAATCACAACTACAATAAAACAAAAAACAATATTAATTAACCTGTTTTGCACTCAAGATACTCTTTTACACTATAAAATCTATGGTTCAGTAGCCATTTCGTCAGTTGTAATTTGAATTTAGGGCCCTGCAATAATTTTATTTTGCAGGTAGCTTATTACATATATAGGTTATTATTTGCACCCACACACCATGTGAAAACAATGGCCGCTGGCGACACTGTCTAGCTAGGTACATAGCTAAATGTCACCCAAAATTGGAACTTAAAAAGAAAGTGGAAATAATAATAAGTATCATCACGACCGTAATTATCCAGTAACTTTAAGAAGCGAGGTCACAGTCAACTTTACTATAGGCTCATTTATGAAAAGAAGCAAGACTTGATATTTATGTCAAAAATATATGAAATAGTTTGTCTCCGAACAGCAATTGAACCCAGTACCCTCGTTTAAATCTACTGTCTTGAACCCTAGACTACGGACACAGAGAGTAAATATTATTCAATTAGCTTCGTCAATTTTGTTGAAAATGTCCATTATAATGTCTAAAGTATTTATGCCATCCATTTTATTGTGAAACAAATTAAAACAATACTTAACTTCGGTGTTATTTAGGATTTATGTTTGGAACAGATTTAAAGGAATCAATTTCTTCGAAAGTACAAATCTGTTTGTAACAAAAACATTTTTTTTCAAACATGTTTGTTATTAAATATACTTACTTAAATTTATTATTAAATTATGAATTTTCCTTATCCTTTAAAATACGAGTACAATATCCATGACTACTTTATTTTATTTTTTTGTTCTCTTCTCCAGATGGATGATGAATGAGGTGATAGGGATGGCCCATACAGCCAAGTCTGACGTAATATATCTTTTGTAAATTAATGAGGTCATCTTCAAATTCCAGATGCTGCAGAATTTGATGCTTTTCTTGGAGTCACTCGCGGCATTATAGCCCAAACACGTCGGGTAAAATATGGGAGTTCACAGCGCGGGAAAACCGCAAAAAATAAACTGCAACTTGTGACCCATATTTAAAGTCCAATTTATTGTTTTCCATAACTATTTACATTGTAGAACATTATTAAACAAAACAACACCACTTTTAACAAACAAAATCCACAGTAAATTAATTTACAAAAGAAAAACTTGCACTTGACATGTCCGCGCAAAATGGCGCGAAGTACTCCCTTCTTGTATTTTATTTTATTCTGCGGGGTGAGGCGGAGTGCACAATCGTACAAAAACGAATCGTCTAAGATCGATTACGTCTGTCAGATACGTCAAAATCTTGAGCATTCGCCTAGCTTTTGACTTTTCTGACAGACCTAATCGATCTTAGACGATACGTTTTCAGACGTTTGTGCACTCTGCCTTACCCCGCTGAGCATGACATGTGACATCTAGTGTTGCCCAATCTAGGTCTTGCTCTTGCAAGACCAATGTTCATGTGACCTTTCGCCCACCTGATAATTCCATAAATGCAATATTTGCAACTGGAAAATCACACACATAACTGACATCAGTCCAGACATGACGGCAATTTGAGCCTGATTTATTTATTTATTTTTAAAAACTGATGTGATCCTGAAACGTGTGGATACACTTTACTGGGTTTATCGGCACGAATGGTGGATACTACCCCGCCCCAGCAGACTGGGCAAATTACCGCCTACTATCTATTTGTTGATCTCGTTGAAAGTGCCATTTTCAATGATGTCAAATGCCAATTTTTACTTTCAAGGAGAACTAATATTGTAAGCTTGCTATATTGATATATATATATAAAGAAAGAAGAAAGAAAGAAATACGTTTATTCATCGCAATACAGATACAATTTACACAATTAAGATTAGGATATGCAGCACAACGCGCCCCGACAGGCACCCAACAGTACTCCAGGATATAGCCGCGCATAGGATATAATGACATCACACCCACCTGATGGTAAGCGGTACGCGACGTCCAAGAATGGGAGCAACTGACGCCAGCCACTGACGACCTACAAAAATCGTTGTCACTCAACCTAACCCTTCGTACATTTTAAAAAAGTAAAATAAAAAAAACTCATAAACCTGCGGTCATAGTCTTTTTATTTGAACGCAAACATTTTGGACACTGTCAGTGTCAATGGCACGCTGGGTGCTAATCCCGGTTGCTGGTGCCGTCTGTGATGCTATTGTCAATCCTACAGGGTTACTACTGTTAGGCTACAATTTTAAATTATTACAAGTTTAAAATTATTTATTTTTAACTAACTATTTTAGCGAAGTCGCTCGGAATTCATTTTTATAGACTTAAAGTTTGTAAAAGACACGCAACTACATCAGTGTCAGCATAAGAGAAAATATTTGTGAATCCCTAGTCTTATGCGGGGAGAAGACGCACTTTTTGGCTCAAGAACCTCAGGGAGTGGTTCGGCATGAGCACCAGATCCTTGTTCCGGACAGCGGCCAACAAAATCAAAATCGCCTTTATGATAGCCGACCTCCGATAGGAGATGGCACCGTAAGAAGAAGAAGAAGTATTATCCAGATTCAAGTATGCGGACACTGTGTGCGGTCCTTGTCAACTAGCAATAACAAAACGTTTAGTCCAGCGTGTTCAGAATGCTTGTGCTCGGTTTTGTTACCTTATATACTTTTCTGAATTTAAATAAGCGGTTAGAAATGATCGCATGCAGAACAGTACATCAAGCGTGTCTGCTTTTTGACGTACTTAATTCTCTAATGTACTTCTTCAATAGACTAAAATGGTCGCAAAATCCCAAGCGATATGGCACGCGATTCTGTCTTAAACTACTATGCCTTCCCCGGTGTAAGATTTTTTTTTTATGCTTCTTTGTTTCTTTGACACCTAAGTATCGATAATAAGGTATTATTTCCTAATTTGGTCAATGTATAGACTCACTGTATTCGAAGTAATGTACAATGATTTAAATAAAAAACTACTATAAAAATATTCACCCAAGAGTTGATCATGTGCCAAGAACACTTACAGCATTCCCGCGATGCACAGCCTGATTTGCTGCGCTAAAAAACTGCCTGCCCTCTTGTCACATACATCATTAACCAGCCGACTTTAGACTCGCTTATACCTTTATGTTCGTAATAAAGCTGTGAAAATGACAAAATAAATAAAACGTTTTCGCTTGAAGAAATAGACTGCGGCCGTTGGCCAGTGTCGTAGCATCAATTTGTATGCGAAAAAAGTAGTTAATTCGCATAATTTATGCAAGCATTCGACCTCTTGTCGAATTTTCTCCAACGAAGGCCTTATTAAATTCCAAGCACTTAATTTGCATAGACTGGTCCTAATCTAGCGGAAGGCTGCACAGTTAATTATTCTTCCTCCGTCTTCGCTTTTTTCTCAGAATATCGCGAAATACGGGTAGGTATCAGCTGGGCACAAAAAAGGTTGTTTTTAAAAGATATCGGCAAGAGTTTAGAGTGATTGCATTGAAGTGCTCATCGTCATCATCATTACAGACTACAAAGAGTCCTATACCTCCACTGCTGGTCTTATGCCTTCCCGCGACCTTTTTCTCATTAAAGGAAAGCGTGCTTACCAACCACCGCAGCTCTCAATTAGGTCAATATGAAATTATTAACAATATTTATTGTATTTGAATTAACCCAAAGTCAGTAATTGGAGGAACAATTCATTTACTGTCAATCAAGAATTATTTCGTTAGGTAGTTTTCCTTGTTTGGCTTTATGTCAGAGGAAATGAAAAGGGATTACCATCTTTTCAGTATTAATGTTAAACGTGTTATTAAGACTCGTGCTCATCTATCGGGATCGTTAAATGCCGAAAGCAGAAAATATAACCTAGATTTTTAAATATGAATCCGCGGCTTCGCTTTTTTTTTCATTCATTTTATTTAAAGTCAAAAAGTAAAGTATCATCACTACGTCCTTTTTTTTTGTTAAAGAAGCGTGTTCTTTCACATTTAGCCATTTGGCTGGTGCCGTCTGCGATGCTATTGTCAATCCTCTTCTTACTCACTGTTAAGCTAGCTTCCCACGGTCCGTGATATCGCGGACGGACGCGGACCAGCTCGCACGACACACCGTGGGAAGGGTCTCGTCCGTAGTAGCACAGACACGGTATATTTCACAGGACAGGGTATATTTTATGTCATTCGTTAATTTTCTACCGTGATCAAAACAGAAAATAAAATTAGATATTTAGGTACACTTACCTTAAACGACTTTTGTTGTATGCTGATCCACCAGCGACGTGGTTTCTTTTTACTTTTACTAGATCGCATAATTTGGTAATTGTTAATTAATACCAAAGCCGCAGCTGCAGCGACGATACGTTATCTTTCACTTTGCATTTTGAAATGAAGCTATCAAAAGATCTACACAGACCGACACGCACCGTTGCAAGAGCTCTGTCTGTGTGCGTTGCCGTCCGTGGCCGTCGGCTGTGCAGCGCAGAATCACGGTCTCCACTAATACCAACTTGTGGAATCGTTAATAAATTGTCATTAAAAATTGACATCATATCTTCGCCAAACCGTCTGGCCAGCGTGGCGAGTGTAGGCCAAATTCTCCAGATATAATTATGTTCTGGAAGGCCCATCTCCAGCAGTGGAGGTCTAGGACACTGTGTTCTAGGGGCTGTAATGATGATGATAATGATACGGATTCGGTGTGCAAATACCTTTAATGTACGAACTGATATTCAGTACAAACCTTAATCAAACTATCAGACAGGCACTTAAGAAGGTTGTTTGTGGAATGTAGTTATGATTTTTTTATTATTAGGGTTGTGGTGGGTAGGTAATAATAAATTAGGTTGGAATGGAACAGATTACATTAGGAGAAACGGGTAAGGTTTGTCGGTGTGTGGATCGATTATTTAAGTTCCGTCAGTCTTGTTTCAAGCGGTGTTATTTTTTTTTTATATATATTTTTTTCCTTATATCATCACATTTAAATAGAACATTAATCTGCCAAACTATAAAATAGTTTATCGGCAGATAGCTCTCATCACAATAATGATATATTAGCACAGTTTAAATTACTAAAGATTAAATAAAACACAACTATAATAGATTAATTAGGTAGCAGTTTAATAACAAAAAATAATATAGCTTGTATCTTTCTAATCGCACACAATTTTACACAAACAATCTATCGATTTTGCTACTCAGTTGTTCGAGTAGTTATTTCTTAATTTTGTTTTTATATGTCAATTTGGAAAGTTTTTTTTAAATTCTATATTTATATAACTTAATTTTATGATATTTTTATTATTATTATTTTTATAAAAAAATATTTTAATTTAATTTTATTTTATTTTACTTTATTACTTGAAGTAGTAATATTTTAGTTATTTTCGTTACTTTTTTTTTATTATTTCTAAAAGGAATTGTATGTTTATTATATATATATATATATATTTTAAAATTGTTTCAGCTTTAGTTTTTCGAATAATATTTAGTTTTTGTATACTTATTGAAAATTTTAAATTTTTTTATTTCTTATAGGCAATAAAGGCTACTGTGGTAATGTGGTGGTCGCCTATAATAGGTGCAACATCTAACTTCTGATTTAGTGTTAAGTACAAATAAGTGTGTGATGTTAGCACTGTTGGCTACCCAATTATAAATAAAACACCATGGCAAGCTTACAATATTAGTTCACATTTAAAATCAAAATTGGTATTTGACATTATTGCAAATAGAACAAACTTTGGTGCCTCCGCGTCTAAATTGGAGATGGACCTTCCAGATATTTCCGGAGAATTTGGCCTACGCTCGCCACGCTGGCCAGAGTCTGATGTCAATTTTTAATTAATTTATTAACGATTCCACAATTATTATTGGTACCGGGACCGACGCACAGCGCTCACTGAAACGGTGATTTTGTATTTCTATGACAAATGTACGTAAAAAAAGTGTAATTCTCATTGCTTCGCCATGTCGGACCATCTTTTTACGAAAATTAGCAAAAATATCAATTACATGATACATTGGGGTAGGTAGTATTTTGTGCAAACGAAGCGAACAGCTGGTTCACTTGATTAAGCTATAAATAAGCTGGCTGAATATGAAACAGCTTGCAGGAGGCGGTTTTGCATAAACAGCTGTTGGTTTAACATGAGCTATGAGTGTTGAAAATAAGTACAACCCAAGATAGGTTTCGTTTTGTTAGTATTTTATTTTTTTTATTAGGATTTTGTTTTTGGAGTTATTGATGTAACAATAAGTATATCACAAAAACTATCGCCGTAGTCTAGTGGTTAAGTCAGTGGATTTTTTATTTTTTTATTTATTTGTGATATTTCTCGAGTTTGGTACGAAAGACATCGATGATGTGGCCTATAGTAAAGTTGGCAAAAAGTGAATCCGAATCTCTCTAAAAAAAAACAAACGTGCTTACTGTCTGTTTTTTTGTTTTTAAAGACGGTGAATCGATTAATCATCAATGATACGCCCCCAGCCTGAAGGGCCACCGCGGGTCACCGTGAGGCCTCCTAAGGAGACTCCAAGGCGCCTACGGACTAAAACCCTATAAACCGTCTCTCTGTCTGAGGGGATACGGTCGTGATGATACTTTACTTTATATGGGGTGACTCTGTACGATCTTAAGTTAGACTAATATGTGATTCTATTGATAGAACTTTTCCGGCATATTTATTATGAAAAATTTGTTTGTTTCTATCAATAGAATCACATCTTAGTCTAACGTAAGACCAAAGTCATGCGGTATACGAAGATAGAGCAAGAAGCCAAACGGAATGCGAATTAAATATAGGATAATCGTCCCAGAATTAATAAGTCTATGACATTGCATTTATGGTCGCGTTCTAAGTGCACTTTCGAATTGATTGTGTTGTTTTATTGACAATACACCTGCATGCTACGGAAGTATAAAATACTTGATGACGTAGTAAATGTAAGTAACAATGAAAATAACAACCATTGCTTGCTTTATCTTATTTCATCTATATGTTCTCTTCGTTGCTCAAATACGCCAATCTTAGTACTGCTTACGAATTTGCCCCGTTCGAGGTCGAGACGATGGGCACATGGGGACCTTTAGCATTGCGCCTTGCCAAGGAGTTGTCAAAGCGGCTGACGGAAAGGTCTGGAGACAGGAAGGCTGGCAATTATTTCTGCTGTTTTAGCTTCGCTGTATAGATGGGAAATGTTGCCAGTCTCCTTGGGACTATCTCGGATGGCGTCTCTAGATGACATTGTTTATTTATAGTTTAGTTTATTTTTATTGTTATTATTTATATACATAAATACATTCATATAATACTTATATAAATAAATATAATAAATACTAATATACAATACAATAAAATAAGGGCATTGAAAGAAATTTTCCTTTAGTTACCTAGAATATAAATGAAATAAGATACACAAATACAAACAATAAATATAAATTAAAAGCTACCTAAATAATAAAATTAAAAATAAACTAAACAAAACCTTAAATTAAATAAACTAAAAGATAAACCTAATTAATATAAAACCTAAATACAAATACAAAAAAAAAATACAGAAACGTTTATTTGTTCCCAAAAATTGTTTACATATTTTTTTGGAGGAACTCTGATCCCCAGACTAGAATTCTCTGGGTTAAGCTGAGGATCAGTTTCTTCCTTGGTTACATTTTATTATTTAAGACTATAAATTTTATGCCTCAATATTATTTTTGTTTTATTATTTATTAAATTAATTTATCATGCCATGCATTATACTATTATTATATTATATACATATTATATTATACCATATTATATTATATTCCACCATATTTATTTTATGACTATTATTAAATTTATAAATCTATAGGTATATAATTTGAGTAGTCTGGTGTATAGTTATTTCTGGTGTATTTTATCTCAACGTTTATTATATATATATATATTTTTTATCTCTTTATCTATTTTTATTTATCTATTTCTATGAGTTTTTCTGTTTGGGTATAATCTAAGGTACCAAGGTAGTTTATGAGGAGTTTCTTGCAAAAATGTCTTGTATAGGGCAGGAAATTAATGATTTTATTTAATTTTGTATATATGTATGGACCCATAAACTCAAATCTTTTTTGGGCAAATGTTGTCTTACAGGGAGGTGCATGCCATGTTACAGTTCTTTTTATTTGTGTTATATCCAAGGCAGTTTTATGGAATATACTATGAACATAATATGAAAATACTTACAAATATCTTGATTATAATCTACATGTCATCGAATCCAGGAGAAGATGAACCCAATGTTCCGAGAACTATGTTCTTATTATTTAGGTAGCTTTTAAAATTTAATGAATATTAATTTACATCGAATAAAACATGGTATTGTCAACGAGATTCGTAATAGCAAACCTGGGGCTTGGTACCATATTGCATTGCATTGTTACGGCGACCGATGATAAGACAATCAATCAGTTAAACCAATCAATCAATGAGTGACAGTGAGAAAGATGGGAGAAATTGATATGCTATTAAACTGTTTGTCCACCACAGTCACCGGAAAGTCTGCATACGCAAGCGTTGACAAAGCTACGTTACACCGGTTCATTATTAAAACTATTATGACAGTTTTTGTCAGACAGTGGAAAATGTCCGGGTTCCTGTTAGCAGTTGAATATGCATCTATTTATTCATTAATTTTCACAGCACATAAAAAGGTTACGACATTGACATTGACCGCCTCCGTGGTCTAGTGGTAACAAACGTTGCCGTGAAATCTGGAGGTCCCCTACCGGGGACAAGTTGTACATTGTATAATTTGTCTCGGTCTGGGTGTTTATATGTACTTATAATATGTATATATAAAAAAAAAAAAAAGTATAAGATGTAGTTTATCAACCATCTAGTTTCACACAAGCCACGTAGCTTACCACGGAAATTAGATGGCGCTGTGTGACCTGTCTGGAAATATTTATTATTTATTTATTATTTTATATAAAGCAACATAAGGGTTAATCCTTACTAATATTCTAAATGCGAAAGTAACTCTGTCTGTGTAGTCTTGGTCTTGCAAAAAAGCGATAAAAGACCAAGACTACAAGACGAAGACCAAGCTTGGGCAACACTAGCTATGATGAACGTACTAAACTCGTGTAAGTTGTAGGTACCAATTATCGATCAGCTTTTTCCCCAATTAGTTGGAGGCTCGTTGGCAGAAGTTATTTGTCGTCGTAGGACGTTAATGGGTTGAACTATCACTGTCTAAGTATTTCTTCAACTCGACTTTGTGTAGGCTTCAAGTTCAAACATTAAATATCTACCAAACTTTTCCCCTATACTCTATTTAACGTGAATAGCTACAAAAAGTAAACACAGGCTGAGTTTCACCAGAAGAAGACAAATTTCTAAGCATTCCATGGATTCACCGTGCGGGTGCCGGGTCCATCGTGTGTGGGTAAGAGATGAGAAGAATGGTGTCTCGGGCTTGCGACCGACAATTGGCTGGTTTAAGAAAAGGAGGCCTCCTTTTTTTTCTATTGCGCGATAATACGCTCACCATCCACCATTCTACTTCTCTCCCTACCCAACCAAATACTGTATGATTCCGTTAATGCCGTCTTGGAAGCTCGTTCCATAAATGTATTGACGGCAGACCTGCTTAGGCCCAATTATTTCAGTAAGTGATGCAAAGATTTTGCTGGAACTCCTCTTGCACCAACTTCCACTGCGTAAAGCTGAGTCTTGAACCCGTTCCTGATCATTTCTTCTGTGAGATCATAATATTTATTCGACTTCATGTTGTGATCTTTTGGAATATTTGATTCCCACGGAACGGTAAGTTCAATAAGGATAACTTTTTTCAAGTTCCGAGAAAACACTAAGATGTCTGGCCTATAGGCTGATACAGCTAGTTCATCTGGGATCCTATAATGGTGTTCAAATGTGTCCATGAGAATTTTCCAGTCTGATGCAGCGCCAAGGATCGAGGTGGGCTTGCATTTAGTTTTCGTGCTTTGCCCTTCCTTTACAAATGTAGTCAAAGTTTTATTTGTAGTCAGTCCCTTTCTGGCTCTTGCAATAGAAAGACTTACTGCTTCACGGATAACACCTAGGACTTTGTCATGTCGGCGTGAGTAATAGCCCTTTTCTAGGAGAGTAACGCACCCTACAAGTGTGTGTCTAGCAGTTCCTATGGCAGCACCACACAATGTACAGTTCTTTTCCGTAGCTTTTCCCCACCTTACCAGATTACTCTGGTCCGGGAGGGACATTTGAAAAGCGTTTAGGTAGAACTTTAGCAACGCCGGAGACCAATCGTACATTAGTGTGCGCCACTTTAGTGCTGGAGGGATGCAAAAATCGCCCAAAGTTAGCCAGTCATTTTGAACTTCTAGAGTCATCGCGTGCACTCTGTATTCATGCTCTTCATCTTTCCTGAGGAAGGATTTTATAACCTCTTTGTCACTTTCTTTTTTCTTCCTTTTTTATTTAGTCTTTGAAATTGTACGATTTTAATTTTGAAGGTCAGCCGTCAGCTGCTACAATCGACGCCTTTTTTATTAATTTATTTAAAAACTTTATGGTTACATAAACAAAAGGCGGATTAAATGCCTATAGGCACCCTCTTCCAATCAACCTTCGGGAAATTGAAACATGACATAACATAACAAGGTTATGATAAATAAACAACAAATATTAAGGAAAAAAATTAATAATAATAAATAAAATAAAATACTTTATTGAGAAAAATATTTTTACACAACTTATTTTAAAATACAATTCATAGTAACATAAGCAAAAAATAATAATACTTTACAAATAAAAATTGACATTTGTTTTGAACCTTATCTCCCGAAAAAGTAGTCTGTGTATCAGGAGATATGTACTTACAGCTGAACCTTATTATATTAGCATTATTTTGTATCTAACCTACCCATCACCAAGCATTATTATTTTTTTTTTTTTTGTTTTTGCATACAATATACTTACAACTAAAGTATTAAATTACATATATAAGTGGATATATACAATACGTACATATACATACATATATTAACTAAATATACAACATACATACATATAAGTACTACACTACAATACAAGATCTTTTCATCATTTTTTAACTTTAATCGTTACAATAAGAGACGCTTTCTTGTTGATACAACCTAGTGGATAAAACTTATCGTTATGATTACAAGTTTCATATAATATATACGTATAGATCGATATAATTATTCATATTAAATATATCATTATTCATAAATAAAAATAGTGACTTAGGTTATTTATTTATTAGGTACACACAACAGAAATGGATACTAAACATTTTTTAAATCTCAAATCTTTACAATACAGTTCCAGTACCATCTCCAAAAGCATGTGCACACAGCATGCAATTATGAAACATTCACATATATTTAAAAATAAAAATAACAATACAATATCCACAGTGAGTATAGTTCATAAATATTAATTTAGTTTTAGTTTGCTCGCCGTCCACAGCAAATTACTACTTCCCAAAGGCCAGAAATAATCCACTATAGAAAGCGAACACCTAGTTAGGATAATTCTTTTTTTTTTCATTACCTACTATCTTGCACAAGTTAATTTTATAAATACTGGCGAATTGAAATAAATCAGGAGCGTCTCCCTGTAAACATAAATCATTGTATTGCCTACACATTCGAGTGAGGGGGTTGTTGCCTGCTATGTTGTTTGCAAAGGACGATATAGCAAACAACAAGTTAGTAAGCGTTAGCGTGAGCGAATGCCTCTGCTACCTAAAAGGGTGAGAGTAGCCTCATGAAGAGAACAAAAGGATTGAAAAAAAATCTACAATGTCATATAGTCATTGTCATGTCAGTAATTGTCATATCTGGAGAGCGTTATGTAAAGTGCTACTGACAGTTTTAGGTAGCAAAGGCATTCGCTCACGCTTACGCTTACACACACCTAAATCACTTTTTTATGTTTATATGTATTATATTATAAATAAATAAATATATAATATAAATAAAATTAATATTATTATTAATGTCATGTACTTATCTATAATAATAAATGTCTAAAAAATTCATAATAAAAAAATTAAATAGAAATAATGAATACAAGTTTAAGATCTTATTAAGATCACGCTTTAACGAGATTTCAAGGTACGCCGAGGCGTCCCTCTGTTTAACAGCTAAAAGGAATAATTGAGTGGAGGAGCCGTTGAGGAAATGTCTAAGAATACTTACTTAAATTACACCATGCCAAGCCTCGTATTACAATTTAATATCTATCCTTGACTATGGTCCGTCAGATTTTTCACAGTCAATTAATCGTCCGCCAAACCCTAATGTACGAAACACGCTACAGCCAAGGACTTATTCACACCTTAATATAATAAATCTACGTTTGCAGCATTAAGGCTGACCTCAAAGCACATACTGTGATTTTAACCGTAGGTACACTGCAGAACATTATAGACTTAAGATAGGTGCAATTAGAGAAATAAAATTACGTGATAGATATGCAATATTATCTAAACCATATACTTCAAAGTTGCAGTAAAGAGCCTTCGAAGCAATTGTATCTACCTACCCAGCAAGAAAACTGGCGTGAAGATATTAATCTATGTATCAAATCTAATTGAGTTCGCCAGTAAAAGTTTCCGTAAGTTTATTCGAAAGAAATAAAAAATCCTAAATTTATTTAAGTTATAATGTATATGATGTACTTGTATGTATAATTGTATGTATGGTTTATGTATGTTTATGTGTTTAGGTATAATGTGTAGTATGTTAGAATTAGATAAGTAACTTGATAACTGTATCATTAAAATTTCTTTTTTTTCATACTGCCTATCACCTTACTCGATCCCCAAGGTTAGCTGGTAAAGAATGCCTACTGGCATTATAGCTCGCCTCTGTACTATTTTTAAGTGCATTAAAGAATTTAAATAAATAAATAATTAAATAAAATGGAAATTGAAAAAAAATATTATACTACATTATTAACTAAATTGAACCTAAAAAAAACTTATAATGTAAATAAATAAAATGAAATTTAATATTAACAAAAAAAAAATGCATCATTTCCATAATTTTTGAGAGAAACAAACTGCAAGTTCCGAAGTTAAGTGATTCCTTTAAGCCTACTATGTTTCTGACAAATAAGTTTATTTCATTTGGTTATAAAACGAAGAAATAAACTTCGGCTGCAGGTCTATGCCGAGATAAGTTTAGCGAAACCTTAACTAATAGATCTGCAGATGTTTTCATTTAAATATTTTTTGTTTGACATTGATTATAGTTAATCACTTAAGTCCACGATTAGATATTTATTTATAGATAGGTAGACATGATTAATGGCCCGGCCAGCGTAGGAAGTATCCCCAACTCTTAGCCAACAAAGGTTGGCAAAGTCAATATTGAAGAAACGAAGGTTTAGCACGGATTATTGCGTTAGAGTAACGCACATTTCAATAAAACTAATCCTGATGAATGAAAGAGAAATGAAAATTCATTTGCATTTTTTTTTTTAAACTTGATATCTATTATAAACAATAATTAAAATTAATAATAATACTAAGGACAGGGATATAATAAGGTCCGTCCGCGTGAAATGGTGGCAAGAACGCTGGCTGCATTTCCCCGCTGAATTGCAATACTGATTCTATGGGCGAAAAAAGAGCCAGCCCTCTTGTCACCATTTTAAAAACTTGTTTGCACTTGGACTCCATGGAACCAGAGTTTCTACAGCAAACGGCACAAATATGTAATTTTTTAATATACTTACATACTTGCGCCGCTTGCCGCACTCCGCATTTTCCGCCGCGGCTCCCGCTTTATGCGCTGGCCCCCTGAGATACGACGCAGCGAGGGTGTCCCACACCAGAGCACGTAAAATTAAAATTAAATAAACTATACAATATTAAAAACTAAATTGAACCTAAATGGAATTTATGCTATAACATTTACACAAATCAAAATCAAATCATTTATTTCCTTTGGTTGTCCCAAACAACACTTGGATATTGTCAATACATTTTTTCACCATAGTTTATTATCATGTAGAATATAAAATAACCAGCAGCTACTATGGGAGGACCCATCATATCAGCTATTGACTAAAACACTGTTGCCATAAATAAGTTTTTGCTTAAAACTAGGTAGTTAATATTAATTCGTGGCTGTAAAAAGGCCGTGTCAGCTTATAGACTAAAATAAATTACACATGTCAGCTTAATAAATTAATTCGTAGCTCTAAAGAGGCTGTGTCAGCTTACAATCTAAATGTACATAAAAATTGTATTAAACTACAATATTTATGTCAATAAATGAAAATTCGTGGCTGTAAGGGGGCCGTGTCAGCTTACGATCGAAATAATAATAATTATTATAATTGGTATGTCAACTTAATACATATTCGTGGCTGTAAAGTGGCCGTGTCAGCTTACATTTTTTATTTTATTATTTGAAATAATAAACAATAGTACAATGAGGATACAATACAAATATAGATTACATAGTATAGGCAATAAAAGAATTAACACCGTTATCCACAGATATACATACAATAAGAGAATGCACAAAGAAGTATATATTTTTTATAAATAAATAACTTAAAACTGACATACAAAACAAACTAGATATGAAAAAAATATATATATAAGAATAACAATAATTAAAAAGCCTATATTAATTTTAACATTTCTTGGAATTTATTCTTATACCTAAAGATATGATATATATATACCATGCATAAAAAAAACCTGAGTACTCAGTTACGATCGTTACTAATCGGTATATAGATATAATAATAATAATATTAAATATTTTCAGACAGGTCTGTGATTATGTATGTTCCCTATGCATTTTAAAACTACTTGACCGATCGGGGTTAAATTTTGGGAATATATTGTGTGAACATCGGCGAAGGTTTCTGACATAGTAATACTAAAGGTTGGCTGCTAGAGAATGCCTAGCGGCATTAAGCCCGCCCTTTGTACATAGTGCAATAAAGTTTTAAATAAATAAATAAATAAATACTGTTGTCCGATAAATGGCGCGCAGCAGCGCCGATTTGTGGGGCATACCGACCGAGGATTGACTGTCAGGCGGTACGAAGTTCGCCAGGTCAGCCAGTTGTCATATAAAAATGACATCAGACCATCACCAACCCGCCTGGCCAGCGTGGCGAGTGTTGGCCGTATTTTCCAGACAATTTTAATGAACGTTCTTACAACCGGATCACCTGCGCTCGCAATATTTGATTAAATCATATAATAAATAAATTAAATGTTTATTTATGATGTAATTTATGTTTTTATATATTTATATATTGCGTATTTATGTATTAGTATGTAATATTGTTATGTATGTATTAATACTGTTAAGAATAACTTAATTAATGATTGCACTTACTATCTATACTGTCTAAATGTCCTAAAGGCTTGGCTGTCAGAGAATGCCTAGCGGCATTAAATTCGCCTTTGTACATAGTGCAATAAAGTTTTTAAATAAATAAATAAATTAACATAATTATTTAACTTGTATTATAAATAAAATATTACACACTGACTTGTTTCAAAATTAATCGGATAATACATGATAACATTCAATACAAACATAATAAAATTTGTTAATTTTAAGTTAAAAATATCAATAACTTAATCGTTAGGTGAATGAACTATTTATTGTCGTTTTAATCGTAATATACCATAATAAATCCTAGATCTTGTTTCTAAGCATTCAAGTATGCAAATCTCGTATTCCATAATGTTTAAGAGTCGGTACTAGACTATTTCTTACCGATTTAAGTGATCCTACAATTCTGCACAATTTTGCGTCGATGTATTTTTTGTTTCTCGAATTGTGAAAATAAAATATATTTTCTTGCCAACTGTCCTTTTAATGTAAGTATACTTTTGGCCCTGATTGACTCCATTAAAAACAAATTTGGCGATTGAGACCTAAAGCCTCTTTATACTCGTACATCATGAAAGGCAGATAATTATTTAGATAATTTAAGTATAGATTAGGATAAACGTTATTTTGTTAAACGTTAAAGTAGCCCGGTGGTTACTTTAGAGCACCAATACTGACGCGACGTTCGGTAGACGTCTAATCTTGTTAGACGATATCTTTATTGTTTTTAACTAGAACAACTATTATACAGAGGTACAGTACCTGATGATTAATATACAGGTAAATAATAATATTGAACTAACGTCTAAGGGTCAAATGCTTCACAGGTAACACTTATCGCTAAATCAGAAGAAAAAACTAGGAAGGTGACGGGAGTGGCGAGAATAAATCTCTTTTGCGCACGGCATAATACATTTTCTTATATTCATTCCATTTTTAAGACACCTACGTCAGTATTTAAGTGTTTAACTTCCTTAAACAAAAGCAAAATATAAGCTATATAAGTGTCAGTGGAATATATCGTACGCTAAGAAAATCAACGAACTAACTAAATATAATAAAATATAAAATCTTGGGTGTATCTAGAATAAAATTACTTTCAATTATAAGAAAAGTCCAAGTCCGCTTTATAGATCTCAGCCTTATTTTATTCAGCACAATTAAATGACCATCAATTTATTTATTTTTAATCCTGTGATTGCCTAATACCGACCTTTAAGCCGAAATTCAACTACACAAAGAAGCGGCCACATTTACACGTACTCGGTTACTGGCAAACCACCAGCACTTGGTGAAATATGTTTGGTTTGTGACCGCATAGCGTTCACTTAGTGCACCAACCAAACATACCCATTTACAAACACTTGCGTTGTAATTTTATCTCTATCTATTTAGGTACCTACCCACATTCACCATTTCATCATTACAGCCCCTAGAACACACCGTCCTAGACCTTCACTGTTGGAGATGGGCCTTCCAGAACATATGTACGTGTATATATGGAGAATTTGGCCTACACTCGCCACACTGGCCAGACGGCTTGGCGAGGGGTCCGCGCGTCTCAGGGTAAGCCAGTTCGCTAATTACAAGCTGGTCTAATTTGATGGCGTAGTTGAGATAAAATGAATTTGTTTCGTATAGTTATAGCATTGACGATGACGATAGTGAAGAAACGATAATATTTGAACCTACCCACATACCTAAAAAATATTATGAAACTGACACATGTAAATTATTGCTTTCATGATCTTTTGGTCAAAACGGCAAGATGAAGGTTACAGAAAGAAGGATTGCATCCCATTGCTGGGTCCATCGTCTCTGGGAAAGAGTCCAGATGAATGGTGTCTCGAGCTGGTTTAAAAACGATGATCCTTAGCATTCTGCTTCTCTCCCTACTCAGACAAATACTGGATGTTACTGCTAATCATCATCACCGCGATCGTTCCCGTTAATATTTAATTTATTTGTGACATTTCTCGAGTTTGGTACGCTGGAAACATCGACGAGCTTGCCACTTGTCATGATTGGTCTATAGTAAAGTTGGCTAAATGTGAATCCGCTTACTTATAAGCGTGGTTTCAGACCACCCGAAATTGAAACGGTCGTGATGATACTTTATATATTATTTATTTATTATTAAACAAATTAAAGACTACCTAAGAAACTTACGTAAGATGTTTACATTAAAAAATATATACTTTTCTCCTATCTCGGCCGAAATTTAATAACACGTGTTTGGCTACCGCAGGGGCCAAGGTTGATCACGATTAAAAATACTTCTACAGGTCTAGCAAAAAAAAAAACAAATAAATTTACTGTTTTATATATACCTTATTTTTATTTTATCGTAAATGTTTTCAAATAAAATATAACCCTTTCAGCACGGACAATCAGGCGTGCGTTGTTACAAAAAATATATCTATCGGTCGCCAAATTCTGTTTAGACGCTCCGAAACAGCCTCGATAGATCGTCACAGCTACCTAGCGATTATCTTTATTAAATTGTTAGGCTAGTCCTTAGTCCTAGTTCTTTTTTAAGAAAAAAACATAGGTACAATAGTGATTTGTATTGCCATTATATTAAGAGTACCCAACACACGAAGGTGCGCAGCACATTAGAAAACAACAACGCACTAATGTGCGGAGGGGGCTTTGTGGAATTCGCTAGTGGAGGATTAATTTCACAATTTTTAGGCGAAGGCGGCCCGAGCGATGTTACGCCCTGTTATAAATTCCAGCTTGCCGCTCAGGTTGAAGGTCCGGATCTACAAGATGTTCATCAGTTCCCGACTCACCTATGCTGCGCTAGCCTGGCACCACCTTCTGGCCAAGACCAATAGAGACAAGATCGAAAGTCAGCAGAACATATCGCTCAGACTGGTCTCCCGAGCGCCATGGTTCGTGCGTAATTCTGTCATAGCTCGAGATCTGGAGATGGAGATGCCTACTATTAAGGAATTTGTCGTCGGCCTGACTAGACGTATGTTCTATATCTATTCAAGCATATTCAGAATATCGCTCCGTATTGCGTTCCCCTCCCCCCCCCTCCTCTTGGAGGAGAGCTGAAGTAGTCGAACCTAGACCCCCTAGGTTCGTAAGCCACACGGGCGCTGTTATACAGTGACGGCGCCCAGCACCAAAAGTGCATGAATTACCGGTGGGTGGTTGCCCGCTGAGATCCTGCCGGGGAAAACGGGGGAATGTCCCCATCCCCAACCCAGGCCCATTAGCCATCCGGGCCTGGACGACCCCACTGTCTGTCTGAGATATATACTTTTTAATATCTAAAATATCTTTTGTCGAGCTGAAAGGGATAAAAGCATTGAATATATGGTCTTATATGAAGGTAATTTCTACCAGCTAGCCTTTGGGAGAGTAAGTAATTAACATTATAAGTGCAGATGGTGAAAATAGGAATAATATAGTAAAAAATATGTATAAAGCAGAGTTAAATACGTAAACAAATACAATAGGTATATGAATTTATAATACAATAATACCTAACAGAAAACATACATATAAATTATATATACAGACATACTAATAATATGCCAGGATGAGGAGATTAGGATTCGTTTTGCTTTTAAAAATATATTATTATATATTAAAATAGAAGTAATTACAGTATTCCCAAATTAATAATGCACATACAGATCTTCGCTAATTGTCGTATTCCCGGAAACACCCGAATCATTGAATCGTAAGAGCCTAAACATTGCACTTGCATTTTGCACCTTGTTCGAAAGAAATAGAAGTCAATATCATGTGTACACAATCGAAAACAATTCGGGCGGTCGGTGACTGCATGTGTTCTCTCTGAGTGGAATTATATAGAGCTGATATTACACACCGTTCTTGGTTTTGTTTTCAAAGGTGAATTTAATTTCAACTTTAATTATCTTATTCAACTTTAAATAGTTTATTAATTTATTAGTTTATTTATTAGTTTTTATTAGTTTATTACACATAATTCTACTAAATTATGCATGAAGAAAATGCACTTAACCACTCTATATACATATCGTCTTCCGACGCTCGGGGAATACGACCGTTGCCGAACAGTGACGAAGATTTCTATGCGCATTATCACTTTGGGAGAACTGTACAGAGAAGTAATTATAGAAGTAAACCAACCGGATCCGTGGTCTAGTGGTAACAAACGTTGCCGTGAACTCGGGAGGTCGTGGGTTCGATTCCCACCTGGGGCAAGTTGTACATTGTATAATTTGTCTCGGTCTGGGTGTTTATATGTATAACATGTATATATTTACAAAAAAAAAGTATAATACTTATGTAGTTTATCAACCATCTAGTTTCCGTAACACAAGCCTCGTAGCTTACCACGGAAACTAGATGGCGCTGTGTGACCTGTCTGGAAATATTTATTCATTTATACATATTATTAAAAAAAATACATAGTAATTATATATACATATATACCAATAATATGTCAGGATGAGGAGATTAGGATTCGTTTTGCTTTTAAAAATATATTATTATATAATAAAATAGAAGTAATTATAGAAGTTCTTACAACCGAGCTACGAGTACCTACTTTACCTTACCTTTCTTTAATTCCTAGAATTCATCCGCATGTCGCAAATGATGTGATGTAAAAAAGACAGATATTTCTGAGATTTCATGCCAAACCTGTATTTTATTTTATTTGTGGATATAAAATATCTAAAAATAAAGCCAAAAGAATCAACGCTTTTATGTTTCTGCCGTTTGAAATTTCATTTAGATTGTGTCCGCAGACATCGCAGAAGCCGTGTGAAGTTTTCTGACGGACGTTGGTTGCGTTTCCTATTCAACAAATCATAGACCTAAAGTTTTGTACATTTTAATTTTAACTGTCTCCGTGGTCTAGCGGTTAAGTCCGTAGATTTAGATTCGGCGGTACCGGATTCGATTTCTGGTAGACACAATAATAATAATTAATAAAAATAAAAAAAACAGTTGTGACATTTACCGAGTTTGGTACGCTAGAGACATCACGTTACCACTTGTTATGATTATAACATAGTAAAGTTGGCTTCATGTGAATGCTCTTCTTTATAAGCGTGGTTTCTGACCACACCGGAAGGAAAACGGTCGTAATGATACTCTAAAAATGATAAATAATTTATTATTATTATTATTATTAATATTTCTTTCGCCTTCTTAAACCTTCTTTGGTAGAGAAGACAGAGGATTGAGGCTCTAAATATATGTCTACGACAGTCTTTTTTGCACTGGAAACTGTCACCGGCTTCGCGAAGTTTTATAAAGCGTGGAAGGGAAATATTTATACTTCCTCGGTTTGATTTAATGGCCATTTTATTTACGTTACTAAACAAATCTTACGTGCATAGGTATATATACTTTTATCTAGTTACCGGGTTTGATTCCTGGTCGGGACACAAAAATATTTATTAATTTAAATAAATACATTTAATTTATTTGTGATATTTCTCGAGTTTGGGACGCTGGAGACATCGACGAGCTTGCCACTTGTCATGATTGGCCTATAGTAAAGTTGGCTAAATGTGATACCGCTTATTTATAAGCGTGGTTTCTGACCACCCCGAAAGGGACACGGTCGTGATGATACTTTACTTTACTAGTTTATTTGAAATAATAAACAATAGTACAATGAGGATACAATACAAATATAGATTACATAGTATAGGCAATTATAGAATTAACACCGGTATCCACAGATAGGATATACATACAATAAGAGAATGGACAAAGTAGTATATAATAAAGAAATGACATAAAACTGACATACACTGACATTTATAAGCGTGATTTCTGACCACCCCGAAAGGGAAACGGTCGTTATGATACTTTACTTTTATCTAGTTACCGAGTTTTTTTAACGCTAGAAAGATGAGGTGTATATCGCTTTTTTTTTTTTGTACTACTATGACTTGTGACCTTGCCTCCACCTGATGGTAAGTGGCACACAAAGTCCTTGAATTTTAGCAACTGGACACTTATGAATGACATCAGTCCTTAACACTATGCCGGCTTGACTGGCCATGGCGGTCGTGGCCATACGTGTCGGTTTATCGGCACGAACGATACTTCCCTGTCCCGGCAGACTGGGCGCATTACCACCATCAGTCCGCCTACGTATTTGTTGTTCTCGTTAAAAGTTTGTGCCATTTGCAATGATGTCAAATGCCAATTTTTACTTTCAAGAAGAATTAGCTTGCCATGGTGATATTTATTTTGTACAAAAACTTAACAAATTATATACTTAATCCTTCCCCGAGAACCACTCTATCCATTGGTAAAATAACATGAATATCAGTGCAGTAGTTTTTGAGTTTATCACAAACAGACAGACTAGACGGAGGACTTTGTTTTATAATATTTAGTGATAGTGAGTGGAGTCATATTTTTGTTATATTTTGATGTAAGTTTTGTAAATTTTATATATCTTCTTATTTTTTATATATTTAAAGAAGCAGGTTTACTTTTAGCCAACTTCCAAGTTTTAGACAAGTGGCAAGCTCGTCGATGTTTCTTGCGTACGTAAGGCGAAAATAAACACAAAAAAAATGTGCCCCGACAAGGAATCGGTACCTCCGAGTCTAAATCCACGGACTTAACCGCTAGACAACGGATACTGTTGGCGAATGCTGTGACACCTAATTGGTAAAGTGCATGAATTACCAGCGGGTGGTTACCCGCTGAGATCCTGTCGGGGAAAACGGGGGAATATCCCCATCCCCAACCCAGGCCCATTAGCCATCCGGGCCTGGACGACTCCACTGACTGACTGACATATAGGTATTAGATAAGTTATAATTATATTATACAAAAAAAAGTACAAAATATTTTATTGTTAATAAAAGTACAATTAACAAATGCATTAACCCACTGACTCCTAAACTAAGTCTAACTAAGTTAGACCTGTCATTTAGGATCCCACTTACTTCCATTAGTTATACAAAAAAGATACAATACGTAGTGAAAACAGTTAACAATAAAAATATTTACAATAAATAAAGGCATTTTAATAAAAACAACAGGTGGGTTAGCTATTAATAATAATAAATATATATAACATATTTATATATGTGTTAATATATGTACTGTTGTATACTATATAAATAAATAAATGAATAAAAACTTTAAACTACGGATAGACGGTAAAAGAACAAGACGAAGAAGTCTCAAGCTAGGTTCCAGTCAGGTGGTTGACCCTGTGTACCAGGCCATCCACTACGCCGAGAACTAAAACTATTGGAAACGGCTGGTGGATGGTCTGCGACTGCGACTGAGTTACGACGCTTATCAGATGGGCACTGACTAATTTGCACAAAGGAATCGAACTTAGTACCTCTGCATCTATAGTCATTACCGCTAGACCAGAGACATTAAGTTTCTGTATTTGGTCTGAAAGAGGTCTAAGATAATTTACTAAGCCCCCCACCATCGTCTGTTTTGTAGTTACTGCAGAAAAGCCCCTGGATTTAAGATCACGTACCAAGGATACATTTTTTGCTGAAAAAATGTAATGATTTTCTCTTTAAAAAAAAAAAAACATGTATTTGTATCATCATTACTAATTTAATTTCTTAGTGATTCGCACAATCGACCTCTTCGTTCTTCTCATAACAATCAACTTAAAATCTCACCCCACTCTTCCAGCAGATTCAGATTCATTTTCTGTATCGGCTACTCGCTAGTGGAACAAGCTTCCACTGACCATCAGACAAGCTCCTTTAATTCACATACTTAATACTTCCTTTGTAAACAACAATATTATATTATCTTCATTTGTTTATTTATATATATGTTAATAAGTATTTATGTAGTTTATTAGTTGTAATTCCACCCCACATGTCTAACAAAGGTTAATTGGTAGAAAAAGCAGAAATGGCTTTAAGCTCGCCTTTGAAAGAAGAAGGATGACAACCGTGACCATAAAGATTATTGATAAAACTCTGAAACAAGTAAATGAAATTATATATCTGGACAGTGTTTTCACTGCGGATGGGAAGTATGATAGGGACGTTGAAATAAGAGTCAACGCCGGAAATGTGTGTCAACGGTGCCCTCGGTTCACTGATCGCTAGTCGAAATGTCTGTAACAAAGCTTGACTCGCCATACACAATACCATTCTGGTACCAACTGCAGTAGAAATGAGGTCGGTGCTTCGGATGTGCGGCGTCACTTTAACGGACCGTATACGTAATGATGAAATACACCAATTGGTAGTAGTTATGAAAGAAAGCATAGGGACAAAAATAAGGAAAGGTATGCTCCGATGGTTCGAGCATGTTGACAGCATGAGAGAAGAGAGATTGACGAACCAGATATATAATGTGGGTAAAAGAGGCCATGGCAGACCAAGATTCACATATTACGACCAAATAAATATAACAATAACTGAAGGTGCTTTAAGAAGCCATCGAAACAAAAGGGCATGTATGAAGAAGGTGATGAATGTCGAAGAAGCGAAAGAGGTATGTCGTGATCGTGACAAGTAGCGATCAATTGTCTCTGCCTATTCCGCAAGACATTTGGCGTAAAGATATGTATGTATGTATGCAATAAAGTATTTAAATAATAATAGCAGATTTTAGCTACCTTTCGTTACTACCGTTCGTGCGCAACACCGTCCTCCACGACGACCTGAAGATGGAGACCATCGAGCAGTTTGTGGCCAGGCTCTCGAAATCCATGTTCGATCGAGCCGACCACAGCCGCTTCGACCATCTTCGGGGAATCGCACCGCTGCACGCACGGCCACCGGAGGGCCGTCCCCTGCCCCGTGAGATCCTGTGGGCAGAAGCGTTACCAGGAGTTACAAACAATATTAGCCACAGATCCTACAGTGGTCCCTTCCCCGGCGGCTCAAGCCGCCGAGGTAAAACAAGAAATCGGCGCGGGCCGTCGCCCACCGTGAATAACGCACGCTTAATGGGGATAACCCCGGAGCGTTCCGCCCCAAGGGCGAAGATGACTACTACTAGCTACCTTTATTACTATATTTCTTAAAAAACATGACTCATAGTACCAAATCTTAAGATTTACGAGCTAAAACTTAGAAGCATGCCTTAATTTATGGATCTAAACTTTCTTGAGGCGTAAGTAACGCGCTTTATTTTACTAAATTCGTAAGTCACGATAACTAAGTACGGGACGGTTGTGTATTAATTAGTGAGATTGTGTTGTACGAGTGGCTTACTTTAGAGCTGACATCCATTGCAGCGAATGCATGTTGTTACTTTACGATTGTTGTGGCCAAGGCCTGTTGTAGGATGACTCGGGGTACCCTGGCTGGTGAAAGGTGTTTCTGAAGGTGCGTGTACGTACCGCAAATGCCCGACAATGACTCCACGCTAACAGTACAAAAAATACCCTTAAACTTTAAAAAAAAAAAAATCTATTCAAATAATAATATTCATAAAAGTTAACAATAGTTATATACAGTAAAAAATAATATAAAGCGAAAAGACAATAATAATAATAATAATAAAATAAAATCAATGAAATAATAAAACAATAAATATTAGAATAAAAAGTGAGTAAGTGTATAAATAAATAAATCAATTCGACATCATGATAAAATTAATACAAAAATAACAATAAAATTCAATCCAAATATTTTGACTTATAAATAATTAAGTATTCACAAAATTTAAAGCAAGCCTTGCAGAGAATATGCAGATGATCAGCAAAAACATCTAGATGCAGTGTCGTCTCTAAAAGCTTCCTTAGGCTGCAGAGTACGCGAAGCAGAGGCGAGGAGTTGTGCACCACTGTGCGAAACAATGGCAATGCCAGCAACTGGTGGTGATGAGCTCGCATATGTTATGCACAAATAGGCGGCACACCTGCGATACCAAATCAGGACAGTCGCGTCGCATTCACCACGGATCATTCGACAAATCAATACATATATATATATATTATTATTTCGTAAGATGTAGCATGGGCTCGTTAATACCTTAATACTTTTCTTTATATTCACAAAGTTAGGATTTGTATCATCACGACAGTTTCCCTAGCGGGGTGGTCAGAAACCACGCTTATCAAGAAGCGGATTTACATTAAATACACTGACTCAACCACTAAAATAATATATTAAAAAATTTCAACATTGCCCATTCCTAAATGAACAATATAAATATATCATTGCAGTTTAACTATTTGTAACTATTTTCTTCTTGCTTTCTGTTATTTGATCCAAGCCACTTTCCAGTTTATATATATATAATAATATATATATGTAACAGTGTAAGTATCTATTAGTATGTAGTGTGTGTAGTATAAAGATATTGTTTAAATTTGATATCGGCACTACCCTTAATCTCACACTCTCCCAAAGGTTAGATGTTAGAAAATGCCTTTCGAATCAAGAGTGGTTCTATTAAAAATAATAAATTCCAGTAAAAAAGCTATATTAGTGTCATAACACATAGACGGTGAGGTATTTGTCAAGTGACACGCATGAAGAGTGGCGTGTCAGGGTCGAAGTGGTAATCCTCTAATGTAAGCATAATGAGGCTATATTATACCAAATATTATTGTCCCAATCGTAATCCGTAGCGGTGTGGTAAGAGACCACGCTTTAAAAGAGAATAAATAACATTATTGGATCACAAGTTTTTTTTTTAATTTCTTGCACTGAAAAAGGTCATCAGTACATTGTTCAATACGATTTGACGATGTAGTTAGTACTCGTAACAACCTGTTTATTATTAAATAGTTGTCTCTATAAATAAATCGTCATGATCGTAGAACAGTGACGGATCTGCTATATTTAAAATTTTCATGGCGGCCATTCAACTGTCATTTCGACTGTTTTTTTGTCACTTTTTAAGTCTCATAATAAGTGCAAACCTTCTAGATTTCATTTTGGAACCCTTTCTAATATTTGCACTTTAATTACAGACCACAAACAATATAAAACTATATATAAATATATATGCAAAATTATGGGTATTTTTTTAAATCCGACACTGTTCTACGATCATGACGAAATAGTCTCGATTGAAATTTTTGTGTTTCTTTATTTCAATCGCTTCACGTACTATTCTAGGGTAATAGTGACGGTCGGTGGAAAGTATCTTTGGGTCATGCAGCTCAATCCAATGGTTTGTGCCACTATCCATTAGGTGTTCTGCTATTGCTGAATTGTTTAAATAAATCGAGAGGGGGGTTATAAGCTATCTTCATCGTGGAATCCAGTAATCAATAGGTTTCGACGCCGGGAAAAATCGCCCGGTGTCGCCAAGGATATTGTAAGTGTCGTGTGTCGTGATTTCTAAAAACTTTTAAAGTGATAAGTGGGTAGGTTTACATCTACCGCCCAGTATGTACGAGACTACACCGCATAGCTTCAGTCGACCCGTGACCACAGCCAATGCAACTTGGCTGAAACGTCGGGAGAAATATGTCTGTAAGGTACGAGTAAATCGCGTAAAGACCCGTATAAATTATAAAAACTATTATGAATATGCGCGAAAGTTTAAAAAGTTTAATAGGCATACATTGTTTAATACGATTTGACGGAATATTGACTGCCTGTTTATTAAACAGGTATCTTCTACCGGATAACCAAAAATGTTTTTTTTTTTTATTATTTATGCAATGAACAGTCAACAAAAGGTACAATCATATTTATAATATTACTAGAACTAAGACATGGTTATTGTCCTTTCCATTACAGACCATTACAGACCATTAATTATAACGTCTTTTAATATACATTAAAAATATAGAAAAAAAAGAAATTTTGAAAATATATCAAAGACATAATGCAAACTATCAACGTATATTAATCTTATGGTTCCTTTCAATTTTGTGTATTAAATTTTAGAGTTAAGCAAGGTATATAATATGAAGCTAGTTCTGGATTTGTGTTGGCCTTCTATAAACAATTTCAAGCCAACTCAGTGCTGGCATCTAGCGCTGGCTTAAGACTGGCCTCGTCTATATGGTACGGAGCGGACCAGCGCGCTGGCTTATCTGAGAAGCATACTGGCATCGTATTGACCAGGCTTGTACATTGTACATATCGGTCTCAACGTATTAATTATATATATTTTTTTTTTATATTATACAACTTGCCCCCGGTGGGAATCGAACCCACGACCTCCCGAGTTCACGGCAACGCTTGTTATCACCAGACCACGGAGGCGGTCAAGTTAATGTTTTAAACGTCTAGTTACCCCATCCTTTCTTAATAAGACATGAGTCAACTGCATCTGGAAAATAATATATTGGTTTGCACTCGGCCCATGATTTCTTGCTTTCCCAAAGTTAGTTGTTAGAAAATGCCTCATCATCATCATCATCATCAGCCGCCTGTATCTCTCCACTGCTGTATGTAGGCCTCCCCCAAGGCTCGGCACTTCACGCGATCTTTCGCTACCCTCATCCAACCCCCGCCAGCGACCTTCTTCAGGTCATATGTCCATCAGGCGGGGGGTCGTCCCACTCTGCGTCTTCCCGTACGTGGTCTCCACTCTAGAACCCGTTTGTCCCATCGTTCGTTGGTTCTGCGGCAGATGTGTCCGGCCCATTGCCACTTTATCTTGCTAATTTTAAAAGCTATTTCAGTTAACTTTTGTTCTCTGACGAATATCAACGTTTCGAATTCTATCCATTAGAGATATACCAAGCATAGCTCTTTCCATGACTCGCTTGAATTTATGGACCAGACCCACAGTTAGAAAATGCCTAACTCGCTGAAACTCGCCTATACTTACACTTATTTAAGCTAAAATTATTTAAATTAATTAATATTAATTCTTACAGTTTTAAGTATTTATTCGATAAACAACATATAAGTATAAGTATTAATAAAACAAATTAAAAAAAACAGGCAAATTAAAATATTGTAAATTAAAAAAACCTGCTTCAAATCACTATCAATGACCGCCTCCGTGGTCTAGTGGTAACAAACGTTGCCGTGAACTCGGGAGGTTGTGGGTTCGATTCCCACCGGAGGCAAATTCTACATTGTATAATTTGTCTCGGTCAGGGTGTTTATATGTATAATATTATATTTATTTATTTTTATTTTTAAACTTTATTGTAAAAATACAAAAGGCCAACGTATGTATGTATTGTGCGTATGTATATATTTACAAAAAAAAAAGTATAATATGTAGTTTATCAACCATCTAGTAACACAAGCCTCGTAGCTTACCACGGAAACTAGATGGCGCTGTGTGACCTGTCTGGAAATATAAAAAAAAAAATGGGCAAAGTACCAAGGATACTGACAGCATTGCCACGTTGAATGGCAATGCTGATACTTTGGCCCAAATATTGCCCAGCCCTCTTGTCTTGTATTTTTAGAGTTGTGATGTTTGCCTCACCACTGCAGAACTATTATACGCATTATCGTTTTTAGTCTAAGTACATAATGTGTTCCGAAAATAGCAAGATTAAGATAATGATGATGAATGGGCAAAAGATTGTCTCAACCTACTAACATCACAACTTACAGGAAACCATTACTGAGGTCAACTGAAGAAACTAGGAAACATTTTATTTCATTAGATGTAGCATGGGCTCGTTAATACCATAATAGTTTTCTTTATACTCACAAAGTTAGGATTTGTATCATCACGACCGATTCCCTTTCGGGGTGGTCAGAAACCACGCGGCGCGAAGCGGATTTTCATTTAGCCAACTTTACTACAGGCCAATCGTGAGAAATGGCAAGTTCGTCTAGCGTACCAAACTCGAGAAATAGCACTTTTCTTTAAATAGTAATTAGATTTTATTTATTATCAATCAATTAATATTGGTACTTGAGGTACCACTAGTACCTCCAAGTGTAAATACATGGACTCAACCACTAAAATAATATGTTTAAAAATCTCCACATGCCCATTTCTTAAATAAACAAAATAATTCGAATTCCTGATATCTTGTCTCTTTTTGTGAAAATTATACATATTTTTTCTTTCATTTTATTATGTTTCTTACATAAATATAGTTAAATGTACTCGTATATATTATTATTATATATTTTTATTGGTATTTGTGTAATAATATGTAAATTATTATTATGTATGTTTAAGTGTTTGTTTTTATTTCTAATGGGTGCATTGCCGTCTACCACACTCCCAAAGGTTAACTAGTATAAAATGCCGAGAGGAATTAAGTTCGCCCTTGTACTCAACTGTTAAATGTTTAAGTGCAATAAAGAATATATAAATTAACAAATAAACCATTAAACTACGGGTGCAAAGTAAATTTAAAAATACTTAAATAGGTATTTTAATTTTTTTATTAATCATTTACCAGTGGCAGCCCTATTGTCATTGTGTTGAGGTTCGAAGTTGGTTCGTAATTTTGAGTAGGTTGTTAACAAATTGTTGATTTTGTTTTACTTGTTTTACGTAATTTGGGACTAGTGTGCCTAAATCATAAAGACACTTTGAAATCTCTCTCTCAAGTCCCAATTTCAACTTCTGTAGATTTTGGTACAGCATTTACGGGTTTAATGTATTCGACGCTTTTGAATTTTAATATTATTCCCAAAGTCATAGGCCCGATTTTTCAATAACCAGTCAAGCAGTCTGATAGCAGTTATTCCATAGTTAACAAGAAATTGGATTTTTCAATGGTTGGATAGTGTCAAAGTGACAGATAAACACATTTAATAATAATAATAAATAATAAATATTTCCAGACAGGTCACACAGCGCCATCTAGTTTCCGTGGTAAGCTACGAGGCTTGTGTTACGGAAACTAGATGGTTGATAAACTACATATTATACTTTTTTTTTTGTAAATATATACATATTATACATATAAACACCCAGACCGAGACAAATTATACAATGTACAACTTGCCCCCGGTGGGAATCGAACCCACGACCTCCCGAGTTCACGGCAACGTTTGTTACCACTAGACCACGGAGGCGGTCAATCATATTTATTTATTTATTAAATACTTTATTGCAGTTTACTATGTACAAAGGCGAACTTAAAGCTATTTCGGCTTTTTCTACCAGCTAACCTCTGGGAGAGTTAGACAGTATAAATATGTTGGGTGCAATTCTAACCAATAAGCTACATAAATAGTATGTATAAGTACATAGACTACATAAATACTCATCAATATATACTTAATATTTTAATCTTAATATATAAAACAAACAACTGTTGGCCGGTCGTCAGTCAAATCAAATCAAATCATTTATTTGTTTCAACACAGGTAATCTATTAACCTAGTTTATAAAAGTGCAGCTGTGTTCTGCCATGAGGCGTACAAATATTGTATATATATGTATATTGTAAAGATACATACATATTATTACACAACACAAAAAAATAAAATAAAATGTTAATTCACAGTAAAAAAAAATTGTATCTAATTCTGGTCGTGGTCAAATTAAAAATAATATTTAGATGTCAATTTGGGTCATTTAAAAATTCTTGCACAGAATAATGTGATTTTTCAATTAGAACTTTAGTCAACGTCTTTTTAAACAGATAACACTAGGTAAATCATCGTTTGTAATTTCTATATTTAAGCTTTTATTAAAAATATCAACATTTTACAAGTACTGGATGATAAATAACTTTACAATAAGTATCTACCAATTTTTTTTTTTTTTTCCAGACAGGTCACACAGCGCCGGAATCTAATTTCCGTGGTAAGCTACGAGGCTTGTGTTACGGAAACTAGATGGTTGATAAACTACATATTATACTTTTTTTTTTGTAACTATATACATATTTATTTATTTATTTATTTATTTAAAACTTTTTGCACTATGTACAAAGGCGGACCTAATGCCGCTAGACATTCTTACTCGGTCAACCTTAGGGACATTACGAACATGGTATGTGGGAGGTAGGTGCAAATATTTAAACAGGAAAATAGGTAAATAAAATTCTACTAAATCTAATACTAATACTTTATAATTATAAATAATATATATAATATAATAATGATAATAAGTAAATTCAAATTAATAATAATACATACATACAATATTACTTACAGTTGTTAGGAACTATTCAGGAAGTGTGTGAAGACCATTCTTTTAAACAGCATTCTGTTGGGCGCTTGTCGGATATTTAAGGGCAGGTTGTTCCACAGATTTGCGGCAACAACTGCAAATGAGTCGGACATAAAACTAGAGTGGTGAGATGGTATAGCAAGTACAGCGTTATGCGATGACCGCAACGACCTGTCGTGGAGAGAAGAGAGGAAGGAGAATTTGTTCTTGAGGTATTTCGGTGTCGCAGGTTCATTTAATACAGAAAAAAGCAGACAAAGAATTTGAAGGTTTCTGCGACAACGAATTGGTAGCCACTTCAACTTAGCTCGATACTCAGAGATGTGGTCGTATTTGCGCAAACCGTAGATAAAACGTATGCACGAGTTAAGCAAGCGATCCATTTTATTGAGCAACACCTCTGAGAGATCAACGCTACACACGTCGCCATAGTCGAGTAGGAGAAGGCTTTGGGCAAGGGTTATTTTAGCTTATACATATAACACCCAGACCGAGACAAATTATACAATGTACAACTTGCCCCCGGTGGGAATCGAACCCACGACCTCCCGAGTTCACGGCTACGTTTGTTACCACTAGACCACGGAGGCGGTCAAAGATTTATTAGCTTAAATTACTTCTCAATGTTCTAAAACCTTAAAATCCTACGATGGCCTACAATACCGTTACATTTAAATTACTTACTAAACGCCACATTCTAATGAGTTTTATCAGATAAATATTTACATTAGTACTCGCTCTAGTGGTATTATTATTAATAATGACATTCATTGACCGTCAGGCGGTACGAAGATTTCCGGGTCAGCTAGAGTAATATATAAAATGTAATAAATTGAAATATATAAATATTTCCAGACAGGTCACACAGCGCCATCTAGTTTCCGTGGTAAGCTACGAAGCTTGTGTTACGGAAACTAGATGGTTGATAAACTACATATCATACTTTTTTTTTTTGTAAATATATACATATTATACATAAATACAAATGAAAATAAATAAGGTATAAATATATACGTAGAATATTATATATTTATTAAATTATCTGTTTTGCTAAAGCATATTAAAATGAGAAAATTTAATAAACAACAAATCTTAAAGAAGAAAAGTTTATAAAATTCAATTTTCAACTTTTGTATTGTAATTGGAGATGCCATAGTTTATTCAAAAGAAAATTTAATGTTTTCTGC
This sequence comes from Tinea semifulvella, assembly GCA_910589645.1. Taxonomy (NCBI): domain Eukaryota; kingdom Metazoa; phylum Arthropoda; class Insecta; order Lepidoptera; family Tineidae; genus Tinea; species Tinea semifulvella. The sequence continues at coordinate 7,001,189 of OU342609.1, forward strand.
TTTATCTATATATTTCATTATACGTCCCTTGTTGTCAAGGGTACTTACTGACCGGTTTCTCAAATAATGAACTAAATAAAACATATTTTCTTTTGGTTGGTAGTTTGCTTGTCACTTTGAGCCAATTACGTGACTTGTATCAAAAAAAATACGCTTTTATTTATTTATTTGTTACCTACATTTGCGATAACAAAAAAAAATGTTGTTTGTTTATGGTTATCAAATATTAAATAGGTTTTTAATCTGTCAGATTTCTGTTGAAAAAATCCTCCTTACCTAAAAGATCGTTTCCAATTTCTGTGCGATTCGCACAGTCGTCCACTTCGCTCTTCTCAAAACAATCAACTATCTATACCTCTACACACTTTTTTAGCAGATATTCGGATTCTCTCACCGTCTCAGCTGGAATAAACGCTAGTGGAATAGACTTCCAACATCAGACAAGCTTCTTCTTTTTTCATCTTTATAAACATAGTTGTCAGTCACGTTCTTTAAAAGCAAAATGTCTCAATTACGCTTTGACATGTAATTATTTTATGTATGTCATTTTGATTAATTATATTATGAATACTATTGCAGAAAGGAACACTTTAATCTTGAAATGATAACTTTATGTCTGCTTTTAAATAAAAATCATAAATTTTGTCTTTAATTTTCATTTATTGCGACTTCATTTCGTTGTCATCGTCTGTGTTCTTAATTCAAAGTCATTATGTCATAAAATAATGTCGTCTAAAGTTGTCAGTCAGAAAGGAGGTCGAAGTCCGTCCAAAGAGGTTGCAAAAAGCCGCAACAAATACTATTGATATATATTATATAAGTATTTATTTAGATTATATATAAGATTATGATATATGAATATAAGATTTCTTATATGAATATAAGATTATGATTCATTAGCTAAGGAATAATTAAGTAGAGCTTCGAAAAACCGCCTGATAATAATAAATAAATAATAAGTAATAAAATCATTTATTGTCACAAAAAGTTTACAGATGTAAAATAGGTGAACATAGGGTGATGTGTTTGTGATACCTACACGAGGTTGCCCTGTAGTGCGGGATATCGGTGCTCTTCCGTGTTATAATGTTACAACAATAAATGATGTATGATAGTTTATATGTAATCGTAGCAAGTGGCAGTGGTTGCAATCAAAATTAAACTTTCGTTATTTATATTTACCTGAAGTACTCATGATGCCTATAAGGTAAATAAATACGCCCAAAGCTCTTCCGATGAGCCGGCATAGTTTTAAGGGCTTAGCAAATAGCAGCTTCGAATTCAAGTATGGTTGGAGAGACTCAACTAATAGACTAGTTGCTCTGTATTTGATCGAAAGGATTTATTTCCAAAATCGCTTTCATGTAGTAGCAAACTTTAGCCGTTTGTGTCAATGAGCAATGCCTTTTGCAATTAATATGATATTATATTATTGTACATACTTTATGCATTCGTAATCACAGTGGAAAGTGATCACATTTTTTTTGAATCTAGTATAGTTGCTAAAATACATTACGACTAATAGTGATCTACGAGTGTTAATACGAATATGCTTTCGTGGTAGGTTAGTCAAAGTCAAAATATCTTTATTCATCATCATCTTCGTTCTGCTTTTAACAATCAACTCAAAATCCCATCCCACTCTTCTAGCAGATATTCAGATTCCTTCACTGTGTCTGCAGCCCGCCAGTGGAACAAACTACCACTGGCCATTAGACGGGCACCATCTATGGCATGTCAATGTTTTTAAACAATTACGAGTAGTCACTAACTTGTTTCTTGATAAGCAGGAGCACACTGCATCCAGTACACATTGAATATTTGGCACGCAATATGTTTATTTGTGCATATATATATGTATGTATATGTTTATAATACTTGCAGGTAGTTTATGTAATTGCTTGGTATGTATTGTATTTATAAATTAGACTAATGTTATTAGATTGTTGCACCCTGCCCATAATTTCTCACCATCCCAATAAAGGTTAGTTGTCAGAGAATGCCTAATAGACATTAAACTCGCCTATGTACCTAATTTTAAGTTTTGGAGCAAAAAAGAATTTAAAATAAATAAAATCATCATTACTGCCTCTAGAACACACTGTTGGAAATGAGAGAGAAAATTATTGGCCACCCTGGCCAGACTGGTAAGCGAGGATCTTATGTAAATTTTAATGTCGTTTTGGGATGTGTCAAAGTGTCTAGATGGGGCTAACTTGGACGTCACTTGAAGTCATTTTATACTAGGATTAATTTATATTGAATTTAAATGTACTTTTTAATAATTCAATTATTTTGAATGATTCTACACCAAGAAGCTAGTGGAAGACTAAGCAGCAAAGTGGTCCAGGGAGTAAGTTGTAAGCAGAAGACTAGCAGCTTAGCAGATTCCAGTAGTTAATGTTTAATCTGACTTAGAAAGGGATCTGTGTAATCTTTTCGAGATATTCCCGGGCAATGTTTTACTTAAGTTCATGCTATAAAACATGCAGCTGTTTTAATCCATTATCATTATACAATATCCCTTTAAAAACACAAATTATTGGCATAACATTTACGTTGACTTTAATGATTTATTTGGAAATCTAAAAGCATTACCAGAAAATACAGAATTATAAATTTTTATACAATACATAAAACCATGAATGGCTTTACTATTTATACATAAACATATAAAGTGAAAACAATCAATTAAAAAAAAGTGCAAAAAGCCATGACAAAACTAAGAAGAACATTACACAAACATAAACAAAACAATAACATACAAGTACATTTAATTCACTAATAGATAAGAAATAATCAGATGAAAATATGTATGTAGGAATGATTCCTAAGTTGACGTTAATGTTGACTTCGTAGATGACGTTGATGTTACCGTCAACATTGAACTCTGACGTAGACGTGGAAAAGTAGGTAATTGTGATTTTTTAATTACGAATATTAATAAAGCATTTACTTCATAGCTCGTAAAAAAATGTAAGTTATAGCTTTTTACTTAAGTGTGGCATTTTAAATTACGTAAATGCTATAAAAATAAGGTGAGTGCCGCACTGAATCTAAAATTTATGGTGACTCTTACAAATGTTATAATTATTAGCTGTTAAAATTTGCAAAATGTTTCCGGTCAATTAAGGGTTGCCTATCCAGCACGAAAATTAAAATAAGTTTCAGACATCGACATAGCTAGTATTCGTATGTTAGGACAAGTCTAAAAATAATAACACAATTAAAAATATATAACTGTATAATATTAGCGCAGTAGTAGCACGTTCCTTAAAATCCTACAAAGGATGGTTCAAACCCCTCCGATGTACCAATGAGAAATAAACCTTTCTTACGTACATACATCATTTATTGTTGTAACATTATAACACGAAAGAGCACCGATATCCCGCACTACAGGGCAACCTCGTGTAGGTATCACAAACACATCACCCTATATTGTTCACCTATTTTACATCTGTAAACTTTTTGTGACAATAAATGATTTTCTTATTATTATTATTATTTGTCATAGATTTACAATACCACAATTCCTTTGCCTACAAATACAAATACAAGTAAATATAAACACAGATACAGGTACAGATACAGTTACACTTGCAGATACAGATACAGTCACAGATACAGTTACAGATACATATACAGTTAAAGTTGCAGATCCAGTTACAGTTGCAGTTGATATTATAGTTGTCTATGTTTGTTAATTTTTGTTATTATTTATGTTTAATTTTTATATTTTATTTCTCTATTTACTCATATTTAAATGTTCCAATGTCCCAAAGGTTACGGGAAGAGAATGTCTTGCGGCATTACGTACGCCTTTTGTAAAGATTTACAATAAAGTTTTTAAATAAATAAATAAATTCACTGCACCTACACCGTTTACTATTAGGTGGGACAGGGTTACTTATTATATTTAGAACAAAAAACAACTAAAAAACTTAAAGTGTAATATAATTTTTGGGTCAGTCATTTAGTTAATGTCCATGGTTTTGACAAAGCAATAAATAAAAACACGATCCTAAAAAAAACTTTCAGCCATATTTAGAACCTTAATACGCAGTTAATAAGTCACGGTTTTGTACAAAAAATAATAATTCCTAGTTAGAAACATAATGAATAATGGAGGGGAGAAGAAAGTGACAAATTAAGTAGGTTATTTGACTTATTACCTTTCAAGTTGTAGGTAAAGTGCAAAACAGAACCTAAAAATAATTTTAAAAACAATACCTACCCGCATCTTTTTGACATAGGATAATAATCGACTCTATTATATCGCCACCATAGATATACCACCTACGATGCTACTTACTGACCGAAGACTTGTGACTGACGTGACTGTATTGTATAACATGTGTCGAGGTATATTTAGTTGCCCGATTTTGACAGAAACTATATGTTATAGTGCCCGCTCGAGGCATACTCGTTCCAGGGACCTTTTCTCTATTTGTATTGTATTTGTAGTTGTATATGTATTTGTATCTGTATCTGTGTCTGTAATTGTATCTGTATCTGTATTGTGTTTGTGTCTGTAACTGTATCTGTATTGTGTCTGTATCTGTAACTGTATATGTATTATAACTGTATCTGTGTTTGTATTTATTTGTATTTGCATTTTTGTCTGTGTCTGTATCTGTAACTGTATATATAACAGTATCTGTAACTGTATCTGTATTTGTTACTTTAACTGTATCTGTAACAGTATCTGTATATGTAACTGTATCTGTAACAATATTTGTATCTGTAACTGTATCTGTATTTGTTACTTTAACTGTATCTGTAACAGTATCTGTATATGTAACTGTATCTGTAACAATATTTGTAACTGTAACTGTATCTGTATTGTATTTCTATTTGTGTCTGTGTCTGTGTTTATCTTTGTTTGTATAAAAGTGCGTGGAATACTGTTCACACCTTTGGGATGGTTCAGCCAAGTACCTACCAGATGCTCTCAATGTCCTACAGAGGCGAGCTGTTCGAATTGTGGACGATGCCACTATATCTGGAACTCTCGAATCTCTGCAGCTTCGCCGAGATGTAGCTTCTCTGAGCGTGTTCTACCGGCTATACTATGGAGTGTGCTCTGAACTCTATAACCTAATTCCTTCCTCTCCATTCCGCAACCGAACCACACACACAGGTCAGAATATGCACCCACATACCGTAGTCACTATCCCTTGGCGTACCTATAAATTTGGTGACTCATACATCTGTCGCACAATAAAGATGTGGAATGCTCTTCCAGCCTCTGTGTTTCCACTTTCCTATAACCTGGAGTCCTTCAAGCGAAGTGTGAAAAGGCATCTAGTCAAGCCGGCGTAGTGTTAGGGACTGATGTCGGACATAAGGGTCTGATTCCAGTTGCTAACATTCATGGACCCTGCGCGCCACTTACCATCAGATGGGCGCAGGGTCACATGTCGTGCAAGTAAAAAAAAAAAAAAAAAAAAAAAAAAAACAAAGTATGTCTGTAACTGTATCTGTCCGTAAGAAAAGTGTATTTCTCATTGGTACAACCGAGCCACCACCGCACCTAATAGAGGACAAGCGTTGTTTATTTCCAGGAAAACATGGATAAAAATGGAGAAGAGGGATCGAGAAGTCCTTAATTAAATCTGACATTTAAATTTTATAAGTAGGTAGGTACTTGACATTAAATTACAAGTACGCACTTACCAAACAATAAACAAAATATTAATATTACTTTTATATTTAATTTTAAAAATAATTTTTTTGTAAATATGATAATAATCAACTCTATTGTATCGGCACCATAGACATACCACCTACCACTTATGCTACTTACTGACCGAAGACTTGTGACTGACGTGACTTTATTGTACAATATTTTTCGAGGTCTATTTACTCGTAGTTGCCGATTTTGTCAGAAAGTTATAGTGCCCGCTCGAGGCATATCCTACATCCTTTGAGATTTGAGTAGGTAGCCTCAAAGCCCTATCAAAGTTAGCATCAATATTATACATGCATGTTTTTGGCTTCGCGGAAATGTACTTAAAGAAATGATATGTTTAATTCAATTCGGCGTATGTTGACCTTGTATTAGACACTTTGTTATCGCATCTCGTTTGAATGTCAGGATTATTTACTCCTATTGTTCTGGTATGTCTTTAGCATTCGTTATGTTTTAACTCTCTATGCCCCTCTTTTCTATATGCCCCGCACACGCACAGTAGCTGGTCTACGCGCACCTGTACAACGAATGTGCGAGACAAACAACAGGCGGTTATTGGACTTCGATATATTTGGCAATTCTCGTGCCGCATTTAAGGCCAAAATAAAGTTGTTATGTCGGTGGGGTTTGCTTCGAAGTTAATTGATAGTTCTATACATTTACTGACAATGGACTATTATAAAACTGAAAATATTTTAAATATTATGATTTAGGCAAGCTTAAATAAAACAAAAAAATCACAATATTGATACCATTTATTTATTGTAATTTTAACATGTGGCGATGGCAATTTTATCTTATTTATTATTTATTTTATTGTAATTTATTATTTATTTAATATTGGCGGGGAAATCTTAGAGTATGTACTGGTTCTAGGTATCTTGTTTATTTATTATTTTTGCGGGGGGTTGGTTTGCGTTGAATATTACAGCTGCTAGTGGAAAAATAAGATAGGCTGAAGGACCAGTGGATTCTTCAAATCCACAGCGGTATCTGTTCAAAAATGCTGTTCACGTTCACACCGTCAAACAAGGGAAATGGATGGAAGAAATGAGACAGCGCGGAAGACAGTATAGTGGAACTGCTGTCTCTTAGGAAAGAAGGCATGCAACTTACTTGGTGAGATCCGGTCATCAGCTCAGCAGGTCGCAGGTCAAAGTCCATTCCACGAAACAGAGTTCACAGCACTATTTTAAAGATACACTTATCGCGGCGAAAAACACTCACAGCTGTTTTATAAAGTCTAGATAATTAGTAGGTGATATTTAGCACAAATAAAGCGGGGCGGTGCGGGTTTAATATAATAAAATTAAATTATGGACGCGTGCGCATCACCGTGTTGCGATACCAACGACTTGGGAAGGTAGATAGGATAAATGTTTGACAGGTGCGTTCGGAAATTTGCATAATGATGATAATAAAAATAAATCGCGTCAACAAATATTTTTATTGCTTTTGCATGCGTTAACAATAGATTAGAATAGTTTTAGCTTAAAGTTTTATCAAAAGTATTATTATTAATTTTAAATGTAATGTTATGTAGAATACTAGGGTAGCTAGTGCAGCTGGAGCCCAAGACACAAGACGAAAATTCTTGGTTTGGGTTCCAACGTGCAATACAATTGGAAATATGTAGCGTCAATATTGTTCACATCGTGTTATTTATTATATAAATATTTCACTATTGTATTTATTATTGTAACTAATTTCTACTGTTTATATAAAGAATTATTATTATTATTATTATTATTATTAAACACTGCAGTTGTATTATCCTATATACCTGGCCAGGGTATTCTATATATAGTACTAACGTACAAGTAACGTTCGTAGTACAAACGGTGAACTATTGTTCACAGTGGGAAATATTTTGGTGGCAGGTATAATTCTCATGACTCCTATTGTTCGTTTCTTAACTGTTCTTATTTTCTTTAAATTTCTCTTTAAATGAACAAATATGCCAAAGGTATGGCAGTTTCTAGCCCCAAGATCAATAACCACATTCCAGAATACCTAAATACAGACACAAATGTAATCAAATAGCTGCTGGATGCTTGATTCTGATTGATGTATCAGACCAAAAATTACTGCCATTGGAATTCACTTGTAGGGTGCGTTACTCTTCTACAAAAGGGCTATTACTCGCGCCGACATGACAAAGTCCTTGGTGTTATCCGTGGAGCAGTTAATCTTTCTATTGCAAGCCTGAAAGGGACTGACTACAAATAAAATTTTGACCACATTTGTAAAGGAAAGGCAAAGTACGAAAACTAAATGCAAGCCCACCTCGATCCTTGAATCACAGCATTAGACAAGAATATACATTTGAAAATCATTATAGGATCCCAGATGAACTGCTGTATCAGCCTATAGGCTAGATGTCTTAGTGTTTTCTTGGAACTTGAAAAAAGTTATCCTTATTGAACTAACTGTTGCGTCGAAATCAAATATTTCAAAAGACCACAACATGAAGTCTAATAAATATTATGATCTCACAGAAGAAATGATCAGGAAAGGGTTCAAGACTCAAATTTACGCAGTGGAAGTTGATGTGAAAGGAGTTCCAGCAAAATCTTTGCACCACTCATTGAAAGTATTGTAAATTTACTAATCTATAGACACTGCGTGGTCTAGCGGTTAAGTCCGTGGATTTAGACTCGGAGGTACCGGGTTCGATTCCTGGTCGGGACACAAATATATTTATCAATGTAAATAAATACATTTAATTATTATTATATTATACAATAAACTACCTGAGATTATAACTACAACCAAATGAATTTAAAACAAAATTGAAACTCTTTTTTCAAAATAATGCTTTTTATAACCTGTCAGAATTTATTGACATGCCTTTGACGGAAAATTCTTTTAAATAGTTGTATAGTTTTGTGGTCTTATGCCTTCTACTGTATTGTGTTCCTATGCTCCTTTGTCTACGATGCATGGTGTTAATAGAACTGTTGTTATTATTAAAAAATTGTTAACTGACATACCAAAATATAACGATTGTTATATAGGTGAAATATACAAATAAAAAATATACAAATATTTAACTTATTTGTGATATTTCTCGAGTTTGGTACGCTGAAGACTTCGACGAGCTTGCCACTTGTCATAATTGGCCAATAGTAAAGTTGGCTAAATGTGAATCCGCTTATTTATAAGCGTGGTTTCTGACCACCCCGAAAGGGAAACGGTCGTGATGATACTTTACTTTACTTTTTTACTATTTATTATTCGTAAATTTATGGAAAGAGCTTCCAAGACGTAATCATACAGTATTTAGTTGGGTAGGGAGAGGAGTAGAATGGTGGATGGTGAGAGTATTGTCGCGCAATATAATAAACCAGGAGGTCTCCCTTTCAAACCAGCCTAATGTCTCATCTTTTACTCACACACTATGGACCCGGCACGCGCACGGTGAATCCATGGAAAGTTTAGAAATGTGTCTTCACCTTATTTATTTTATTTAAAAAACTTTATTGCACAAAGTACAAAGGCGGACTTAATTCCCGAAGACATTCTCTGACAGCCAAATCTTAGGGACAAATTTGAACAATTATACAATCAAATAAATAATAATAATACTATAATTATAAAAGTTAATTTAATAGGATTAATATATACTTACATCATATATATCATAATATCAATATAGTAAATACTAATAATACACATTATTATACATAAACATACATACATATATACTACTTACTAACGCTGTCAGGAGCTATTTAAGTAGTGTGAATATACCAGATTTTTAAAAGATGACCTGGTAGTTGCTCGCCGTATGATGACAGGAAGATCGTGCCATAAATTAGTAGCTACGAAAGTTATTTTTATTATATTTACTTATTTATTACCAGTAAAAACTAAATGTGATAACTACTGCCTGCTACGTAAGTGAACGTGAAGAATCTCGTGTATTTATGCATATTTAGCAAGTTTGGTGCCCGTATTTCACGACAGTGTTGCAAATAGTTTTGATGTGTTTTCCCGGCGAACATCGCCACAAGCCGACAATATCTCTAGTCTGCACGAACGACGGACTTTGTAAATTGTCGCATAACCACTTATGTTGTAACTTTTAATATCTACCTATAGCTTATTGAACCGCGTTACCCATGTAATAATAATAATAGTCATTATTATTGTGTCAGTATCAAACAAACAGAAAACTATGTTAGTCCTAACCTAATCTACAAAATACCCTCACTTTCATATACCTAATTTTACATTTAATTTGACAGAAAAAATAGCATAAACATTTATAACCTTTCCCCTATTTTACAAAAACAATGTCTGAAATCCTACCCCCTAGAAAGATACATCCCCCAAAAGTTTGGAGACTCTTACATCTGTCGCATGCTGAAGATGTGGAATGCTCTCCCAGCCAGTGTGTTTCCCCACTCTTATAACCTGGAGTCCTTTAAGCGAAGTGTAAAAAAGCATCTTGTTAGGCCGGCTTAGTGGTAGAGACTGATGTCGGACGTGGTGACCGGCGTCAGTTGCTCCCATTCTTGGACCTCGCGTACTGATTACCACCAGGTGGGCGCGATGTCACATGTCTTATTCAGTACAAAAAAAAAAAAAGTACACCCAGACTTGAACAAACCCCCGAAAATATTGGACTGTCTATCTATTCTCGCCTCCGCAAATATATTTGATGCGCTGCAGTATAGTAATAGACTACTTGACAAATTTTGAAAATGTGTTTTCAATTGTTTATATTTATCTACGGATTCTAAAACACTTTAGATTTTTATGGGGTCTAAATTGCCTTAAAATCTACCTTTTTGTGTTCTCTTCTCCCGATGGATGATGTATGAGGTGATGGGGAAGGCAAAGGGTCTAGCCCATACAGCCAAGTCTGACGTAAAATATCTTTCTTTCTTATGAGTTAATGAGGTTATCATCAAATTTCAGATGTTGCAAAATTTGATGCTTTTCTTGAAGGTATGCATAGGAGTGCAAAGCGCGGGAACCACAAAAATAAACTGAAACTTGTGGCCCATATTTAAAGTACAATATCGTCATTTACAATTATTCACATTGTAGCACATTATTAAATAAAACAACACCACTTTTAACTAACAATATCCACAGTAAATTAATTTACAAAACAAAAACTTGCGTTTGACATAACCGCGCAAAATGGCGCGAATGACTGTAAAATCTACTTTTAAATACCGTGTACACAGAACATTTTTTTATTATTGTACAAAAATAGCTCAAAATGGATTTAATATTAATTAAATTGAGCGTTAAAAAAAAAAAAATGAAGTTGTGGCTGTTTATTTCTTTTCAACTTTATTTTAACATTTTTGGCGTATTTTTTGCGATAATGAGTATTTTGACCACAAAATTATCGAAAAAACATAAATGTAATGTTAATAAATACTGTTCACACCTTTGGGATGGTTCAGCCAAGTACCTCACAGATGCTCTCAATGTCCTACAAAGGCGAGCTGTTCGAATTGTGGACGATGCCACTATATCTGGAACTCTCGAATCCCTGCAGCTTCGCCGAGATGTAGCTTCTCTGAGCGTGTTCTACCGGCTATACTATGGTGAGTGCTCTGAAGAGCTCTATAACCTAATTCCTTCCTCCCCATTCCGCAACCGTACCACACGCACAGGTCAGAATATGCACCCACATACCGTAGTCACTATCCCTTCGCGTACCTATAAATTTGGTGACTCATACATCTGTCGCACAATAAAGATGTGGAATGCTCTTCCAGCCTCTGTGTTTCCACTTTCCTATAACCTGGAGTCCTTCAAGCGAAGTGTGAAAAGGCATCTAGTCAAGCCGGCATAGTGTTAGGGACTGATGTCGGATATAAGGGTCTGATTTCAGTTGCTAACATTCATGGACCCTGCGCGCCACTTACCATCAGGTGGGCGCAGGGTCACATGTCGTGCTAGTATAAAAAAAAAAAAAAAAAAAAAAACATAAATACTGTAGCGGCGTATACAAACGCATACAATAGTACATTCTTCAAAAGGGTTACGGGTTCGATGATAAAGTGGTGGTATCTACACGGGATAGACCCAATATCATCATTAATTTAACCCAGAGTGAAATAGATATCTTTAACTGTACCTATTCAATGTTTAAACCACGTACATACCCATACTTCAATGTGTACAAAGAAAAAATTGAGATGGTGCAAAAGAAATTCTTAAGAGGACTTAATCGCAGATACGGAACCGGATATCTGTCCTACGACAAACTATGTACACATTACAGACTGACGACACTCTCAGACCGTAGACTTACAACTGACATGACACTATTGTATAATATTTGTCGAGGCCTACTCAGTTGTCCAAACCTGACAGAAGGTATTTATTATAATGCCACCTCGAGACAGACTCGCTCCTGCGACCTCTTCCATGTCTGCCGCGTACGTACAATATCTGGCATGCGCGCACCTGTACGTCGGATGTGCGACACGTACAACAGGCGTGTATCGGACGTGGATATATTCAGTAACTCCCGCGCCGCCTTCAAAGCCAAAATCAAGAAGCTGCTACTTACGGTTTAGATCGCAAAGTGTGGGCAGTTTGCTTCGGAGTTCGCCTAACAGTTTTAATGCATTCAAACACAATGCAGTTGTTTTCTTTATACCTGGCCAAGGTGATATTTTCTGAATTTTGTATCGCACAAAGAGTGCACTATTGTTCACAGTGAGAAATATTCTGGTGGCGGGTATAATTTTAATTGCTTCTACTCTGTTGCTATCTTTTATGTTCTTATGTTGCCTGTCTCTGTCCTTTCTCTTCGAATAAATAAATAAATAAATACATAAACTAAACCAATAAATATGCTGATTTTATTGTTTGATTTAATGTTATTAAGAATACTTATTATTACTACTATTATTGTTTTTGGGTTTATATAAATATATATAATTTTAGTTATATATAAGATATGTATGCCAAATTGTTATTTATATGTTTAAATTTAGATATTAATGTCTTTCTGTATTTCATTCTTAATATTGTTTACTGCATGCTGTGTACAAATGTTAGGTTGGCAAACTTACTACTTATTTATATCACTGTATTTTATCAAATGTTTTGTCTGTTAACTGTTTTTTGTACCTTAGTAAATAATATAATAGAGATATACCATGTGGTATGGTGGCGGCGCATAGACCTCACCTCACCTCACCACGAGGGTTACGGGTTGCATGATGATGTGCTACCTGCTACACCAAGTCATCGAACCAGTGTAGTGGTTGTAGTAATGGTGAATGTACTGTTCTATAACCGTACTAATCAGCATGGTGGCTTGATGAAGCTGTAAATGTGTTGCATATGGAACGCGCTGAATAGCATAATTAGCATAAGTTGCGTTCAGCTGTGTATTTACATAAACTAATTATGTATGCTAAGAACCTCTGAAATAACTAAAGTTACTGCATAATCGAACTTCACTAAAACTTGAAATACACTCAGACCTTAACCACCGGAACTACATTGAGAGCATCACCAAAAGAGCGTGAGGCGAGCTGTTCGAATTGTGGACGATTCCACTGTATCTGGAACTCTCGAATCTTCGCCAAGATGTAGCTTTTCTGAGCGTGTTCTACCTGCTATGCTATAGTGAGTGCTCGGAAGAGCTCTATAACCTACTTCCTTGCTCTCAACCCAACCACACCCACCCACGTATGTAAAAATACTTCAATACAGTCAAGCCGGCATAGTGTTAGGGACTGATGTTAGTCATGAGTCTCTGATTCCAGTTGCTAACATTTATGGAGCTTCCGCGCCTCTTACCTCACACAAGGCAGGCACAAGGTCACATGTCGTATTAAAAAAAACTTCATATTTGCACGCATATTAGAATGAAGACGAAGGCAAATTTCAAGCATTCCATGGATTCAGCGTGCAGGTCCATCATTTGTGAAAAAAAGAGAGTAGAAGAATGCTGTATCGGGCTTGCGACCATATAGGCTGAATTAAAAAGAAGGCTTCGACTATTTATTGCACAATAAGAAGCTCGCCATCTATGATTCTGCTAAAAAAATATAGCATCTCGACCATATCCCTTGCGGGGTGGTCAGCAATCATGCTTTCTTAAGGAGCGAGTTCACATTTAGTCAACTTTTTTATAGGCCCATCATGAAAAGTAGCATCTTGTTGATGTCTCTAGCGTACCAGACTCGAAATATATATATATTTTTTTATTGGTGTACTTAACTAGGAATCGAATCCAGGATCTCCGCGTTTTAAATCTACGGCCTTAACAGCAAGACTACAGGGACAGTCAACTCCTCTCCCTACCCAACCAATTACTGTATGATTCCGCTAAAGCCGTGTTGAAAGCTCGTTCCATAAATGTATTGACGGCAGACAAATTTAGGCCCAATTCTTTCAGTAAGTGATGCAAAGACTGCTGGAATTCCTATCGCACTAAATTCCATTGTTTCAAGCGCCTTGAGTCCGTTCTGGATCATTTCTATCTGTGAATTCTTATTATCGGTTTTATAGTATTATTATCTTTCCTATATTTGTATTGTAGCTGTAAGTTTTCCTAAATAAATAAATAAATAATTTTCTTCTTTGAGATGGTAATATTTGTTCGTGCTGTTAGGTCCCTTTGTACTTTGTGTAATAAATAAATACTTAACGTAAGACTATACAAAAACACCCGTATATTTTGTACCTTTTAAATAAAATGAAATTGTTTGATAACGATAATGTTTTCGTTTCGGAGAATATTAAAACTGGTTTAATTTATTAAAGAAAAATTCAATCGAATTTTCATAAATTATAATTACTTATCCATAAAATTGTAATACGGGTTCGTTTAATTGCTTATTTTAACATGCCATAAATAAGATGGGCTATCAGAGACATCAACAAGCTTACTATTTGGGTTTTTCGTCGACGAACGGTGGAAACTCCACGGTTCATTTTGTGGCCTTTCAGCTATGATATGTTTTAGAAGACCCATCTCCAGCAGTGGAGATCTAGGACTATGTGTTCTATTTAATAATAAATCATATATTTATCTTTATGTCTAAATGAAGGTATGTGATATAAAATAATAAAAAAATAAATCTTTATTGGAAATCATAAACACAATACACTGGGATGAAAGAGATAGATATAAAGTGCCTGTCTCCGTGGTCTAGCGGTTAAGTCCGTGGATTTAGACTCGGAGGTACCGGGTTCGATTCCAGGTCGGGCACAATAATATTTATTAATTTAAATAAATATTTAATTTATTAATAATATTTCTCAAATTCGGTCCGCTAAAGACATCGACGAGCTTGCCATTTGTCATGATTGGCCTATAGTAAAGTTGGTTAAAAATTCACATTTAGACAACTTTACTATAGGCCAATCATGACAAGTGGCAAGCTCGTCGATGTCTACAGGCAGCGTACCAAACTCGAGACCGCTAGACCACGGAGGCAGTTATAATTATGGCATATACTTATATGGCTAAATACTGGAACAAGTATGGAATAAATTAGCCCCTGCGTTGCAAGGTTGGTTCTCCAACACGACTGCTACTGGCTGTTAAATTATTTTTCCGTAACCTATTATTATCCATAATAAGTGCAGGGTAATGAATTAGCAATAATACCTACTGGTTAGAAAAAGTCATTTCCTTTCATGCATTTTAATTTTATAACCAACTCCATGTTTTATGTGAGGAGGTTTTATTTTGTTTAACCGTGTAAATATTTTATTTATTAGTGAGATTGCTCGAGTCTGTGTATGCTGGAGGCAACGACGGGCAAGCAGTCACGATGGGCTTATAGTAATGTGAACTACATCACCAAAACAGCGTCCTAAAAACTGGGGATACTGAACAAGGTAAAACGGTTTTTTCCGCCCTCACTCAGACTCATGTTTTATAAAGCATAGATAAGGTCATGCTTGGAATACTGTTTTCACCTCTGGGATGGTTCACCTTACAGATGCTCTCAATGTCCTACAGAGGTGGGCGATTCAAATAGTTGACAACAGTGTCTAAAACTCGGTGCAGCTTCGCCGAGATGTGGCCTCCCTGAGCGTGTTCTACAAGCATATTTATAGGCCGGCATAGTGGTAGGGACTGATGTTGGTCATCTGAGGCTGGCGGCAGTTGCATTCTTCGACCTCACATACCGCTTACCATCAGGTGGGCGTGATTTCACATGTCGTGCTTAGTATAAATGGTTTTGTGCAATATATAATTATTTGTTAATATTATCTGATCAAGACATGTGACCGCACGGTCATTTGAAAGTTTTTTTGCTGATTTATTTATTTATTTAAAACTTTTTGCACTTTGGCCTGCTAGACATTCTTACTCGGTCAACCTTCGGGACATTACGAACATTGTATGTGGAGGTAGATGCAAATATTTAAACAGAAATGGAAGATTATTTTGTTTATTATCGTTTGCTCAGAATTCCTTGGACCGCACGACGTACTAACATTTCAGTGCTCGAAGAGCTTAAGCTGACCAGGGAGCAAAGACTCTCTACCGTCTGCTTTGCCCGAATTCTGCAATACTTTGGCCACATTGCAAGAAGAGAAACGATAATCTAGAAAAACTTCTAATCACGGGCAAGGTAGACGGTAAAAGATCAAGAGGAAGAAGCCCCAAGCGATGGTCCAGTCAGGTGACTGACCACCTGAACATCCCTGTACACCAGGCCATCCACTACGCCGAGGACCGAAACCGTTGGAGACGGCTGGTGGATAAGCTGCGTCTGCGACGGAGTTACGATCCCCATAAGTGGGGTACCGACTAAGGAGGAGGAAGATTATTAAAATTTTACTAAAACTAACTATATATAATAATACTAAATACAAATAAATAGTAATACATACATACACACATGAATAAATATATACATTATTACTTACAGTTGTTATATAGGAACTACTCAAGAACTGTGTTTTTTTTTTTTATGGAGATCGATAAATCATCAATGATATGACTCCAGCTTGAAGGGCCACCGCGGGAGGTCGCATGCCCGACTCACCGTGAGGCCTCATAAGGAGGAGACCCCAAGGCGCCTACGGACTAAAACCCTATAAACCGTCTCTCTTTCACTGTTGGCCCTGCGTGCCTTAACAGCTAAGTCTGAGTCGTGGCAACCCAACCTGAGGGGTAGGGGTCTGCGGAGTAGCCATCGAGAGGGAAATGGGGGACGAAGACAGCAGCGACTGGATCGGCGACTGGAACGGTGGGAGGGTCGGGGGGTTCCTAAGGTTGGCGGCCGGACCATTCTTTTAAATAGCATTCTGTTGGGCGTTTGTCATTTCAATTCAATTCGTTTATTTTTGCAAGTAGGCATAGGACAAAAAGATATGTATTTTGCACTTTTACACGTCAATTTTTACAATATTGATATAAAACGATATAATTTTATAGTACATATTGGTGAATCTGGAGCAGTACATGATAACCATCATTTGGAAAGAGAAACAATAAAATAACAAAATTATAAATACAGAATAACGCTTAACATTATAGCTGCTGTAGATAGGCATTGTCACACTATAAGCTAAGACAGACACAATTATAAGAATATAAATGTCAATGTCAGTTAAGATAATAGCTGCTGTAAGTATATAGGCATTGTCATACTATAAGCTAAGACAGACACAATTATAAAAATAAAAATATAAATGTAAATGTCAGTTAAAATAATAGCTGCTGTAAAGAGGCATTGTCATACAATAAGCTAGAACAAACAATTATAAAATAAAATAAAGGTAACTTAAAATTATAGCTGCTGTATAAAGGCATTGTCATACTAAACTAGACTATAACTAAATACAAATTGTGTAATAAATGAATTATAATACTTATTAGCTGCCGTACAGAGGCATTGTCGAACTACGAGACGTATTAAAATGCTATAATTTTATACCCAAGCTTTTTTATCGTTCATATAGTCATTAACAGTATAATAGCCTTTTTGCATTAATTTATTTTTAATGTGATTTTTAAATGTATTAATGGGCAAAACCATAACACTGTCTGGTAGTTTATTAAAATACTTTTTACATTGTATTACAAACGAACGATTCACTTTGCTAAGCCTGGAAGCTGATGTAAATAATTTGTTTTTGTTCGAATATCTAAGTCGTCGTTTGTCGGATATCTAAGGGCAGGTTGTCACTATATGACACGAACAACGCTGGGTAAAACAGCTAGTATAGGTATGCAAGTACCTACGAGTAATTAGCCTTGGTTTTTTATTCAATATGGAAGGAACATAAGGTAATTTTCCACTCACAATTTTATGAATAAATTCGTTCTAGTTCGTAAATTCTTAGACTTGATTACATTTGTAACGTCACTGGTCATTAATATCTGGTTTGTCTTTTAAATATTAAGTTATTATTTTATTGCTTAGATAGTGAACAAGTGGATACATGTACGTGAAAAAAGATTTTAAATAAAAATGTACGGTCAACATATAAACATAATAAATAACCAAGGTTATTATAGAAGACTGGAAAAACTATTTATGGGCAACCCAGATGCATAAATGTATATTTTGATCTCGTTGGGGTAAATATAAGAAAGGTTGTGTTGTGTTGTGTTTAGAAAGGAACAACCTACGTAATAGTTTTTGTTATTTTTTGTATTATGTGTTGTATTTAAATGTTACTATTGCATGTGTATTGTTAAGTTTTGTGTATTTCTTGTTACAAGCAGTGTTATTTTTACATATATAATAAATTACAATATTAGTTTAATTGCAAATGGCACATACTTTCAACGTGAACAACAAATAGGTGGTAGGCAGACTGATGTTAGTATTGTGGTGATTTGCCCAGTCTGACGGGGCGGAGGAGTTTCCACCGTGCGTGCCGATAAATCCTGTAAAGTGTATCCATACGTTTTAAGATTGGACCATAATTGCCGGCATGCTTAGTCAAGCCGGCATAGTATTAGAGACTGATGTCATTCATGAGTGTCTGATTCTAGTTGCTAACATTCATGGACCTTGCGCGCCACTTACCATCAGGTGGGCACAAGGTCACATGTCGTGCTAGAATAAATAAATAAATATATATATATATATACCCAAAAGTGAATTGTTAGAAAAAATGTTAGCTTTTCTATTGCTCTTAGGAGAATCAAATCGCAGGTAGTGTCTAAGGTATTAAAAGGTAGATATATATAGATATATATATACTGCACATATCTTCCCCTTTTTAATCACACATTTTTCATTCGACTTCTGCACTTCATTTCACGAGGCCCACTCTTAATATAAATACGAACCTAACAAACTGCCTCTGTGGTCTAGCGGTTAAGTCCGTGGATTAACTCGGAGGTACCGGGTTCGATTCCTGGTCGGGACACAAATATATTTATTAATGTAAATAAAAATATATATTTCTCGAGTTTGGTACGCTGGAGACATCGACGAGCTTGCCACTTGTCATGATTGGCCTATAGTAAAGTTGGCTAAATGCGAATCCGCTTATTTATAAGCGTGGTTCCTGACCACCCCGAAAGGGAAACGGTCGTGATGATACTTACTTTACGAACCTAACAGAAGTTTTTTAAATGGCGATTTACGCCAGACATTCGCCGAGCAGTGGTCATCAGTCTTACCTCTGTACGGTATCCTGAACAACCCCCATGCGCCTGCATACCTTAAATCCCGTTTTGAATACATGTGTGATACTCACAACCTTCCACTTCGTTCTTCACATAACAACCAACTCAAAATCCCATCCCACTCCTGTAGCAGATATTCAGATTCGTATACTGTGTCTGCAGCCCGCCAGTGGAACAAGCTACCACTCGCTATTAGACACGCGCCGTCTCTCCACGTTTTTGAGCTCTTGGTCACTGCTCTATTTCTAGACAAATAGGAGTCGTCATCGGGCTAAAAATATATATTTGGCATAATATCTATATATATATATATATTGGGAGATGTGTTTTCCGTTTGGTGTTGAAACTCTCGAGCCGTGGGGACCAAGTGCACATGAAATTTTCAAGGCGTTGTCAAAACAGCTCGTCAACACATCGGGAGACAAAAGGGTTGGACAATATTTGGGCCAAAGGATCAGCATTGCCATTCAACGTGGTAATGTTGCCAGTATCCTTGGCACTTTGCCTATTGGCAGCGATTTGGAGCAAATTTTTTATTTTGTTTTTTCTTTATTTTAGTTTTAAGTTGTATTATTTTTATTAATAGTAATTTATGTTTTAAAATCTAAGTTTTTAGTTTAATTAATAATTTGTTTTTTTTTTTAAATCATTGTACCTTACTTCCTTCGAATAAACAGCCTACTACTTGTATTTTCAATGTCTTAGGTTTTAAGCAAGTAATAATGTAATCGACCACTGGTTGTACTAAAATGACATGTTTAACTCCAAAGCAACATATATTAGACGTCTAATGACGCTTCATTACGTTAAATCGATCATCGGCAGCAATCCTTAATGAGTGATTTGTTTTTTCATTATCAACTTACTTATGGTTCTCTTGCTCTTTATTACTTAACTTTAAATTTATATGTGAAAACCTTTAATAGTTCTTAGTGAATTTACTGTATAATGTTTATTAATATTGTCAACTGTTGGTTTTCCAAAATGAATAAAAAAATAAAAATAAAAATAAATAAATAAATAAATGCACGTAAGACGAAAGTGTATTTCTCATTGGGTTCAATCCGACTTTTTTTATTTTTATTTTCGGGAAAGCCTTTGTTGTTTTATGCCAGCGAGCCTCATATACTGAAGTTAAATATTTCGAATGAATTCTGAGAATACCTAACTGTTGACTAAATTTAGATTTTCCTATATTTCAGAGTAACCGCTCAGATCTCATACTTTTGAGATTAAAAAACCACGTCCTCTTTCCTACTTTAGTTTTTTGCTCATACATTTTTTTTTATTAACTACTTAGTATAAATTTAAAAGCAATTCGCCTTCAATGCCACTTTAAGTTCAATAATTAATTAGTCAAAATGAAGAATCAGATTCTATTTTGTATAGTAATTGTTTTAGTTACGATTATAAATGAAAAATGTGTAGCCATTAATGTTTGTGGATGTAAGTGAATATTTATTTAATTAATATTTGAAAATAAGGAAGCCAGTATGATATTTTTAATCTAAAAGACCAGAGAAAGAATTACTTATTTCTAATTCACGATTCTAGCCTAGTCTGAGAATACAACGGCTTAGTAAATTAGGTAAACGAAAATTGTTATTTTAAAAATCATTATTTACTTTAATTCGATTCCATCCATTATTTCTTAAACATTATATTTTTTAATAAAACCTTCTTAAGCCAATAAAATTAATTAAAAATGAAATATAAATAAAACATAAAACTAAACTTAATTTTATATAAATAACTAAATTAAACAACTTATAAAATAAAAGTAAAGTATCATCACGACTGTTTCCCTTTCGGGGTGGTCAGAAACCACGCTTATAAAGAAGCGGATTCACATTTAGCCAACTTTACTATAGGTCAATCGTGACAATTGGCAAGCTCGTCGATGTCTCCAGCGTACCAAACTCAAGAAATATTAAAAATTAATTAAATGTATTTATTTACATTAATCAATATTTTTGTGTCCTGACCAGGAATCGAACCCGGTACCTCCGGAGTAAATCCACGGACTTAACCGGTAGTAAATTATATTACTATAAAATAAAAATATCACTTATTCCATAAAAAATATTTACAATATACATATTTAGCTGACAATAGCTGATCGCAGAATGAGGGGAGATATAATTAAGACATTTAGAATTCCAACAGGCTTGCATAACTGCCTTCACCTAGCTAAAATGTTTAGGTTTAACACAATGATATTTCCTCGTCGTGATTACGGAATGAAATTGATGATAAAATCCAGCAATACAAATGTGAAATATCACTTTATGAATAACAGAGTTGTAAATATGTGGAACAAAATACCAGAAGACATATTGAAGTTCCCAACTGTAAACACTTTTAAAAACAAACTGGACAAGTGGCTAGTAACAATAGATAGAGACTGTCACCTATCACCATAGTGATAACTGACTATTTTATGAACTTTTGATATGTTGCTGCTCGCCTATTAATTAATAATAATAAAATATAAAATAAAATAAATTTTACCTTCGAATACGGATCGTCCGCATGGAATGATGGCAAGAACGCTGGCTGCATTTCCTAAAATTGCAATATTACTTCTTTAAGCGAAGAAATAGCAAGCTCTCTTGTCACCGAGGAGACGACAAGACGCGGTGTTATGTCTTTTAAAAAATTTTGGCACTTGAAATCTATGTTCCCAGTGTTTAAAAATAAATACTTAGGCCCCCCTTTTCGCTGTCCTGTAGCATGGTTCCTATTTCCCCTCTAAATTACAATACTTAATTTTTGTGAGAAAAAACTGCCAGCCCTATTGTCACCAGAGACGTCAATGAGCATTAAAACATTTTTGTTATAGAAAGTTTTTTAAATTTAGTTCTGTTCCCCACGGGACCATTGTTTGCGGTTAGAAACGATGGGCCCGTCAAAAATAAGTAACTATTGCAAATCGTTTTATATTTTCGACGCTTGCTGATCTGCGCTTGTTCCGCAGCACCAGCTCTAACAGAAGTAAATAAAGTAAGTAAATAACGTTATTGAGCTTTCTTATTGGTACCTATATACAAAGTTGAGTAAACAATATATAAAATATTCCTTGAATTTTATATTTTAAGCATACAAATATTTTTGATTGAATGCAAACCACAAGTATAGGCAATTTTAAGATGGTCCCTGACTCCTAACCAAGATAACTTGTGTCCTAGGATAAATAATACTAGTAAGTGTTTATGTATATGTTTATGTATTAAGGTTATGTATATATGTATATAGTATTTAAGTATTTGTATGTTTATATAGGAATTACTTACTTTTATGGTATTTATTAGATTAAAAATAATTTCTTAATATCATTTCACTATCCTCGATCTAATGAAGAAATCTCATTTGTGCCAACGGTCAACGGTCAGAGAATGCCTTATGTTCGCAGATTGTACTATAGGATAGGGTAACCCAGCAAGTAAAAATCCATACCAGAGATTCGCCGAATCTCAAAGGTGTTAATGTCATTCCGTCTGGTCGCTTGCCATCGTCTCGACTCAGACCGGTTGGTTCTAAAATAGATGGGATCGACATTACTGCAAGTCTACGGTTGAGATCATTGATTGCGACGGAAAAAGCGACAAAGATGTCAATTCGGTTCATCTATAAAATATAACACACGTAAAAAAATACACGACGATATGTAAACCCGTTTATATTATTCGTTGAAGTCTGTTAACTTACGAAGTGTTCTGAACTAAAATAATTAAAGTACATTACGAACGTATCCCTATCCGGGGTCAGAAACCGCGATCTAAAGATGCAGA
This sequence comes from Tinea semifulvella, assembly GCA_910589645.1. Classification (NCBI taxonomy): domain Eukaryota; kingdom Metazoa; phylum Arthropoda; class Insecta; order Lepidoptera; family Tineidae; genus Tinea; species Tinea semifulvella. The sequence goes on from OU342609.1 coordinate 7,024,278, forward strand.
TGCATCATCACAAGTGGCAAGCTCGTCAATGTCTCTGGCGTACCAAACTCGAAAAATATCGCATATAAATTATTGTGTCCCGACCAGGAATTGCACGCGATACCTCCGCGTTAACATAGCTAGGTCACGGAGTCAGCGTTCATTAAAATATATCCCCCCACCTTGCGTCGTTTTCCTTAATGCTGAGGGTCGTGACCCCCTCCTCGGATCACTTTGTCCCGGACTATGCTGCGCCATCCGGGTCTGCTCACGGCGGCGTGCAGGGCCTCGTGGACTTGGGTGTGAAGTGTGGTGCGGATCTGGTCTGACCATCGTGTCGGGCTCCGGCCACGGGGTCTCTTGCCTTTAATTTTTCCCGTGATTACTAGCCTTTAGCCAGAGCTTTTACGGGCTATATGACCAAAATAGTCAAAGACTCGTTGCAGGCAGATGGAAGAGAGCCTGGTAGTGACTTTGAGCTCCTTGAGTATTGTTTTTTTTTTTAATATAAACTTAATATAATAATTTTTAAAATATATACTGCGTGGAATTTAATAAAGAGCAAATATGTTTAAATTACAATCTAAAATAAAAATAAAGAACTACGTATTTTGTATTTTAATTATTCAGTTTTGTAATCTTAAGTTACGGTGCAGTAAACTTGTCCTAAAAATATCGCCACTCATAGTCAGCCTAATCAAATAGGTAGCGAAAGGTCGACGATCGCGCGAACCTTAACTTAGGTAATTCTTTCTATTTCGTCTCTCGGCTGAAAACAAGACCAATTTATAATAATAATAACCCTTATGGCCGGTTGCAAAGCATGATTAAAATAATCTATCATCAACATTTTAATATATTCCACGTGATTTGTAGTTAGTTTATCACTTTGGATATTTAAGACAATGATGTGCTTAAATGCGTTAAACATGTGAAAGGTTAATCATCCTTTCTGCAACCGGTCGTATAACCAACCCAGCCTTTAGGTATTTATCACGTGATTTTTGGACGCGACCTTAATCATCCTACAGTAGTGTTTTGTTTTTCGAATAATGATTTTTATGTTTAAAAAAACTTATTTTTTTTATTACAAAAAGGAGTTCTACCAATGACACCTGATACCTAAAAAAAATACTTGCTCTTTTATCACTCGGTATGTTTTAACGATTTAACTTTTTACAAGTAGAGTATCATCACGACCGTTTCATTTTCGGGGTGGTCAGAAACCACACTTCTAAATAAGCGGATTCACATTTAGCCAACTTTACTATAGGCCAATCATGACAAGTGGCAAGCAAAAATATTACAAATAAATTAAATATTAATTAAATGTATTTATTTACATTTATAAATATTTTTGTGTCCCGACTAGGAATCGAACCCGGTACCTCCGAGTCTAAATCCATGAACTTAACCGCTAGACCACGGAGGCAGTTTTTACAAGTACGAGTTCTAAAAAGTTTAAAATCGATAAAACCTTTTTTAAATTATGCTAAACTGCTATTATTTTTGCCTGATCTCCTTTTTTTTGTTCCCAGTGGAGGGCTTGGAATTCTGCGACCCAACAAATAAGACTTGTTTGATAGAATTCACGGAACCAAAGGCAAGGAAATGGTTTATCAAAGGCAGGCCCGATTACTTCCTGGAGCCCATAGACCCTTATGTCATTGACATTTTGCCTCTGAAAGTCAACGACAAACTTTACAAGATAGAGGGCGCCACGTTTACTGGATTTGACAATTTGAAATTAACTGATTGGGAGTAAGTTTCAAATAAAATCTACTTTTTATATAATTAAATACGCTAACAGAAGCAACGGTGATGGGTTGCCTAACTAAATATATTATATTATTTTGATCAAAGACGCGGAAGGTCCATGAATCCCCTAACACTATGCCGGCTTGACTGGGCATGACGGCAATTCGAGCCTGAACCCGAAACGTGTGGTAAATTTTACTGGGTTGGGAAAAGGAAAGTAATGAATGTGTGACAGTTGTTTTCTTAAAACATGATGTGAGGCAAAGTATGTCGATTGCAGCCGAAAACGTTCATCCTTGGCCAGAGGGAGTTCTTCGCACCATTTTGCGTGGACATGTCAAGTGCAAGTTTTTGTTTTGTAAATTAATTTGCTGTGGATATTATTGGTCAAAAGTGGTGTTGTTTTGTTTAATAATGTGCTACAATGTGAATAATTATGGAAAACGATAAATTGGACTTTAAATATGGGGCACAAGTTGCAGTTTATTTTTTGCGGTTTTCCCGCGCTGTCAACTCCCATATTTTACCCGACGTGTTTGAGCAGTGGATGGTTCCGCGAGTGACTCCAAGAAAAGCATCAAATTCTGCAGCATCTGGAATTTGATCATGACCTTATTAATTCATGAAAAACAAAGATATATTACGTCAGACTTGGCTGTATGGGCTAGACCCTTTGCCTTCCCTATCATCTCATTCATCATCCATCGGGAGAAGAGAACCAAAAAAAAAAAATCATCCTTGGCCACTATCGATCTTTATCGCTACAACATGTATTATATATTCTGAGTCTGCGATTGATGTAGAAGACCATATGTGACAACATAAATTATTTAATATAACCAACATGATTTAGGAATGCACTCCGCGAACTATAAATTATGATTTGATTCACAAACGTGCCGCAGCACTAAATTCGATAAATCACTTAAACACATGAAACATCGTACTATTTAGACTATTTGTTATAATATGAGTATCAATAATTCAATTACTATCAACAACATTGACTTGTATGCGAATCAATTACAATAACTGGTACAGCGGACTACCGCTGCCAGGAACGTCAGAATTAAGGTTGTCTACGTGCCCAAATGCAACCCGAAAGCCGTTAAAACGTGTCGATCATGGACGTAACGCATGTGCCAGCCATCCCCCCGCTCAACCAGGCCCTTAGGGTGCGCACCCTACAAACGTGCCACCACTGCAATTTAACTTTTACTTGTAACTTAATTTCCTTAGAAATATTACTAAAATTAAATAATGACAATATCGAACGAGGTCAAATCCAAGATAGAGCGGGCATCGAGCACATTTTCCACTTGCTACATTTCGAACTAAAACATATATCATTTACCTAATTATATTGTGCAATGCATTGACAACCTTATTTTTAGTGTTTTTCAGATTATAATTGTATTTAACTTATAATAGCTCCATCTATGATCGACTAGAGGAACTTTATTGTTAATAGGTCAATGGACTGAGCATTAATTGAAGGCAATGTCAACATTATCATTAGTGCTTTTAAGGCTATAATCGTGTCCATATACATTGGCGCCATCTATAATTAAGTAGCGGAACTATTTTAATGACAACTACTAGAATTTCAATTAAAAACATAAACTGATATAAATTGACACGAGGTTCTCTTATCAAAGAAGAACGTCGTTTACACTTCCGTAGCATTGTCACTAAAATATCAGAATCTATCTGACAAAGCACGTCGAACACGACTATAACCAGCAATGTACTGTCACAGACTAATTAATTAGGACGATTGTCTTTGGTCCTGTCGAAATTAAGTCAATGGTCAATAATTAATTTTCATTTGTCTTGTTTAAGCAGAGTTACGAGATCAGTATTCGATGTCCGCGCAATGAACGTGCGTAATTTGCCAGTAAAATATTCCGATTGCATATAAAACAGCAGGCGCAAGTCGAATTTACATAAACTATTTAGTATTACTGAATAATAATACTTATTAATCCTGGTTCCACCCATACTTATTAGTATAAGCGTTTTAAATTATTTGTGTTTTTTATCATGCCATGTTTAAACTTTGATTACTTGTCCCAAGGTATTACATACGCCATATGTATTGAACAATAGTTTTTAAATAATAATAATAAATACAGGGTACCGGTAAGTTTTTCAAAAGCTATGATTTTAATGTTTTTTTTTGTTATTTAAGCGTCAACTTGGAAAAGCTGCTGCTGATATACGATTATGATTACAACCTGGACGTCAGTATAGAAAAGTTTGTTGACGAGAAAGGAGCCAGCTTGATAGACAATAAACCCCTTCTGTTACATTTAGGTAAATATTTCAACTATTCTTCTTCTTAGTCGCTACACTCTTGGCAGAGTGGTCGTGGTCGCCATTGGAGTACTAGTGGCACGCTTAACAAGCCGTCGCCACTCCTCTCGGACCCCGGCTTTCCTAGTGCACTCATGTAGAGGATGATCCATTGCAACCTTCACCTGCACCTGCATCGGTCCATCTCATCGGAGACCTACCACGCATCCTCTTGCCATTGACTTTTCCCTGGACTACCAAGCGCTCAATGGATGTTTCTCCACGCCGTGACACGTGTCCGAAGAAAGTGAGAATGCGTAATTATACAGTCGAAGAAATTTCAACTATAGGTACAGTATATTCACCGCCAGATAAAAACAACGCTAGCCAGAGATTGGAGTAATTTCAATCTTCCAACCTGGTTATCCAACCCAGGTATATTGGGATATTGGGAAGGATAGTAGGAATGTAATTAATTAATATTTTTTCATTCCATCTTCCTACCTGAACTGTGTAGATGCCGGGTCCATCGTATGTGGGTAAGAAATGAGAAGAAAGGTGGCTTGCGTCCGTCCATAGGCTAGTTTAAGTTAAGTACTCCTTTTTTTATTTTATTAAGCAACAAGACGCCATCCACCATACGTACGTAAACAAAGTATATTTCTCAGTACATGCCGGGGTTCGAACCGACCTTTTTAGGATTTTTTAAAGAAATGCGTTCCTACAACCGAGCTACCACCGGTATTTCATTATTTTTAAAACACATTATACATTAAACTGCCTCCGTCGATTTAGACTCGGAGGTGCCGGGTTCGATTCCTGGTCAAAACACAATCATTTATTTTATTTAGTTTGGTATATACGCTAGAGACATCGACGAGCTTGCCACTTGCCATGATGGGCATATAGTAAAGTTGGATAAATGTGAATTCTCTATTTGAAATCTTCAAATAAAAGCTTCTGACCACCCCGCAAGGGATACGGTCGTGATGATACTTTAGTTTTACTTGACATTAAACATTACGTTTTGTTTAATTTAGTTTTATTTTTAATTTCAGTTAACACTCACACAACAACGCGGGTTTCGATTAAATTCATAAAGCGATGCGACGGATCGACTTACTTTTCATTCTTTAACCCGTCAGTCACCGTTCGGGATATCAAAGAAGGCGAAGTGGTTCTCGAACACGAGCTCCAATCTGAACACAAGGAGGAAATAATAAAAGAATTAGGAAAAACACTCTCCATCAGTGCAAACCGAATCATTTCCAAAAATTGGCGACAATTTGCAAGCAGTACACCTATTACGAATTACTGGAAAATTCAGCTACCATAAATGAAATAATAATAATAAAATGTTAAACGCATCAATATATTTACTTATTTTTATAACTTAAGGAATCATTTCTCGTTTTTCCGCGGCAGTTCATACTTTTGCCAAACTAAGCACACTCTAGCCGAGAGAGTTAAGAAACATATCATCATTATCCTGTATATCTCCACTGCTGAATCTAGACCTCCTCCAAGACCTCGGCTTGCAAGACTTCGGCAGATATATTGCACTGCCAATTCAGCTTACAAAGTTACTTTGGTTCTCTGACTAATATCAACGTTTCATATTCTCTTCACTAGAAAAATACCAAGCATAGCTCTCTCCATAGCTCGCTGAGCGACTTTGAATTTTTGGACCACATCCACTGTCACGAGTCACGCGACATTGTCAAGAGGAATCATTGGCAGCTATTATCTTAACTGACATTTATATTTATATTTTTATAATTGTGTCTGTCTTAGCTTATAGTATGACAATGCCTATATACAGCAGCTATTATCTTAACTGACATTGACATTTATATTCTTATAATTGTGTTTGTCTTAGCTTATAGTGTGACAATGCCTATCTACAGCAGCTATAATGTTAAGCGTTATTCTGTATTTATAATTTTGTTATTTTATTGTTTCTCTTTTCAAATGATGGTTATCATGTACTGCTCCAGATTCACCAATATGTACTATAAAATTATATCGTTTTATATCAATATTGTAAAAATTGACGTGTAAAAGTGCAGAATACATATCTTTTTGTCCTATGCCTACTTGCAAAATAAACGAATTGAATTGAATTGGTTAAAGACCTTCAAGATGAGAGAATGTACGGGAGTTTCCTATCCCAGTTGATTGAGATGTCAGATTTTTTGCTAAAATGGCTGCGTATAATTGGATAGTCTGTCCGAGGTAGATGTAATTTTGCACAACTTCGAGAGTAGCGTTTCCCACGCAGATTGGCCTCTGCTTGTCATTACTTTCGTCTTGTCCAAGTTCATTCCAAATAAACAAGTCGGAATAATAGCAATTACCTAATAGATAGTGGAACAAACTATTAGATTAAGCTGTACTACCTCAAGATACTCTAACAGTTTAAAATAAATTTTAAAAAATATGCGAGTAAAATGAACGATGACAATAAAATGTATTTTTGAAACAAGACTTTTATTCAGTTGATTATAATTCACAAATGTAAACCTACACACTAGCAAATTACCAATTTTATATTCCTATAACAATAGTAGTTGTGTAAACTTGTACTCAAAAATAAAACAACTTAATTTTTATTTTTATACTTTTTCTTTGCTATTTATATAACATTTGTGTGTATTTATGTAATTTCATATTATGATATTGGCATAGCTGGGCATTAACTCGTTAATCCGTTAATCGTTAATTAACGAAGTTAACATTTTGATTAACGGGTTAACTTTTAAGTTAACTTTTAAAAATGTTAACGGACACGTTAACTTCCGTTAATATGCAGAATATTTATTTACTTATTTAATAATAAGAAGAAACGTTCCACAGCGGTGCACACCCCCACCGCCGAGTTTGGCGTGGATTTCACAAACATTCGTGGTCTACACGCCAACCTCGACGTCGTTCATCATCATCTTGAAACGGCGCGCCCGGCAATGTTTTTTCTGACGGAGACACAGATACTAAAGCCCGCGGACACATCATACCTGCATTACCCTGGATACTCGCTGGAAGAGTCCTTCCACGCGAAGGCTGGGGTATGCCTATATGTCCGCGATGATGTCTGTTGTCGCCGTCTTCGTTTCATGGAGGACTCCTCCTTTTCGGTCCTTTGGGTGCATGTGGATCTGGGGCATCAGTCTCGGATCTACGTGTGCCTTTATCGATCCCATCGGGGTGACTTCGAGACAACTCAGCTCTTCGACTACCTGAGTCGAGCGACAGATGATGCGCAGGAGCGGTTTCCGACCGCCGAAATGGTGTTTTTGGGGGATTTTAATGCTCACCATGCACAGTGGCTGGGTTCCCCTAAAACCGACCATGCGGGCAAAACTGCTCATGACTTTGCTCTGACATACGGTCTGACTCAACTGGTAACCCAGAACACCAGGATTCCAGATGTAGTCGGACATACACCTTCCTTACTTGACCTACTGCTGACGAGCCATGCTACCGGCTACAATGTTTCAGTTTTAGCCCCTCTCGGTGGTTCGGACCATTGCCTGGTAAGTACGACAGTGCCGCGTGCTCCGCCTCCTCCTCGGATGGGCGTCGAGCGTATCGTGTGGCACTACTCGTCAGCAGACTGGGATGGACTGCGTGAGTACTACGCATCCATCCCATGGAAGCTTCGCTGCTTTAAGGACGATGACCCATCCAGGTCTGCGGCTGCCGTTGCTGATGAGATACTTCTGGGAATGGAATATTACATTCCCTTCTCCAGAGTCATCAGCAGCGGCAAAAGCAGACCTTGGTTTAACAACTATTGTGCCTCGGCTGTAGCAGCCAAAAACACTGCATACCGGGCATGGGTGAGAGGTCAGGCTCACTCTGACCCCAATATTAGTTCCTTAAAGTCAGCTTATAACAAAGCTTCTAAGGTTTGCAGGAAGGTGTTTGTCAGAGCTCAGTCCCAGCGCGTCTCTCAGATTGGCCGAGACCTAGCCGCGCGACCAAGAGGAAGTCGCAGTTTCTGGCAACTGGCCAAATCTGTAGAGACCAACTTCTGTCGCTCCTCATTGCCACCTCTGCGATATCCGGATGGATCACTAGCCCACACCGCTAAAGAGAAAGCCGACTACTTGGGCAAACTCTTTGCGGCTAACTCTCGACTCGACGACGGGAATGCGCAGCCCCCCACACTGCCTTGTTGCGGCACTTCAATGCGCGATTTACGCATTCGGCAGTGTGATGTGCGGGCAGTGCTCCGATCGCTCGATGTTCGCAAGGCTAATGGTCCTGATGGTATCCCAGCAGTAGTTCTTAAGAGGTGTGCACCTGAGTTGACTCCAGCCCTCACGCGCCTTTTCCGTCAGTCATACTCCTCTGGTGTTGTGCCGGAAACATGGAAGGTGGCCAACGTGCAGCCCGTTCCGAAAAAGGGAGATCGTTCAGACCCTTCCAACTACCGCCCCATTGCCGTAACCTCAGTACTGTGTAAAGTAATGGAACGAATAATCAACGCCCAACTCGTTAGATATCTAGAGGATCACTCCGTAATACATGACCGCCAATATGGCTTCCGTCCAAAACGGTCAACGGGTGATCTTCTAGCATTCGTATACCACGTCTGGGGTGAGGCAATGGACAAATATGGTGAATCATTGGCGGTCAGTCTGGACATCTCCAAGGCCTTCGATAGGGTTTGGCACAAGGCTTTACTGTCCAAGTTGCCGGCATATGGTCTGCCCCCACGGCTGGTGGACTGGATAGCTGGCTTCCTACATGAGCGCAGCATTCGTGTCCTTGTAGATGGGAATGCGTCTGATCTCATGTCAGTGAACGCCGGCGTACCGCAGGGCTCTGTGTTGTCACCAACACTCTTCCTTCTGCATATCAATGATATGTTGTCTCTGGGCAACATTCATTGTTATGCAGATGACAGCACGGCTCACGGGCGGTATCTGAGTCCTCGAGCTTTGGTGGGCAACCAACTAGAGGAGTCACGGCGCATTATGACGGCAGAACTGGACGACACCCTCCACAAAATCTATTTGTGGGGTGTTCAAAATCTTGTCCAGTTCAATGCCAACAAGACCCAGGCTTGCGCGTTGACGGCCAAGAAGTCCCCCTTCTCTCCTCCCCCTACTCTTCAGAGCACCACGCTGGACCTACAACCCAGCTTCAACATTCTCGGGGTGGAAATACGCTCAGACCTTAGCCACCGGAACTACATTGAGAGCATCACCAAAACAGCGTCAAGAAAGCTCGGAATACTAAACAAGGTGAAGCGGTTTTTTCCGCCTTCAATTAGACTGTTGCTGTACAAAGCACAGATTAGATCATGTATAGAATACTGTTCTCACCTTTGGGATGGTTCCGCCAAGTACCTCACAGATGCTCTCGATGTCCTGCAGAGGCGAGCTGTACGAATTGTGGACGATGCCACTACATCTGGAACTCTCGAATCCCTGCAGCTTCGCCGAGATGTGGCTTCTCTGAGCGTGTTCTACCGGCTATACTATGGTGAGTGCTCCGAAGAACTCTATAACCTAATCCCTCCCTCTCCATTCCGCAACCGAACCACACGCACAGGTCAGAATATGCACCCACATACCGTAGTCACCATCCCTTCGCGTACATATAAATTTGGGGACTCATACATCTGTCGTACGATAAAGATGTGGAATGCTCTTCCAGCCTCTGTGTTTCCACTTTCCTATAATTTGGAGTCCTTCAAGCGAAGTGTGAAAAAGCATCTAGTCAAGCCGGCATAGTGTTAGGGACTGATGGCAGTTACGAGTATCTGACTTCAGTTGCTAACATTCATGGACCTTGCGCGCCACTTACCATCAGGTGGGCCCAAGGTCACATGTCGTGCTAGTATAAAAAAAAAAAAAAAAAAAAAAAAAAAAAAAAAGAAGTCCGTTAATCGTTAATCCAATGCCACTATTTACCGCACGGCACCGCGGTGTGGCGAGAAAAACAGGTTCAGACAAGTATGAAACGACAAGTGCCGGGCGCAGCGGCGCGTGAGACAAAAACAAAACTGGATATGCGATAGGCACAATGCCGGCGCGTGCGAGTAAAAAAAATGCGAAGTACTGCGCCAGTGCTTAGAGTGACGAGTGTTGTGTTTGTTGTTATTATAAATTACTGTCAGTGATAATTTGCGTGTTAATAAAGAAAAGTGCAGTGTAATTAGTTAGATAGAAAAGTGTACTGTGCAGTGTAGTAATCAAAACTATATCATGGAAGACATGGAATCGGATTTCAGCGGTCCTGATGAGAATCCTTGGTCACATTTGACTGAGTATGTGGAATTTGTATCCAGATCGGGCCAGCAAATACTTTTTGCTTGTAAGCGTTGCTTGCCGAAAGACACCAAAATAAAAGTTCATGTATCAAGCCTGAATAATTTGAAACAACATGTAAGAAGGGTACATGAGTCACAATACGTACAGTTTGAAGATATTGTTAAGGCGGGCTCTAACCGAGGCAAGACAAAAAAGAGAACTCATTCTGACAATATTATATATTAACCTGTTAACTTCTAGAACATAAACCAACAGGTTTTATAAGTTCACTAACGCAACGATATAAAAATGCAATTTTACACATATTAACGGATTAACGATTAACATTAACTTCCGTTAATTCTTCCGAAATGTAACGCTTTAACGTTTAACGAAGCTAACTTTTTTTGTAGCGGATTAACAATTAACGAAGTTAACTATTTTATTAACGGTGCCCAGCTATGGATATTGGATATACTCGTAGATATATTTTTATTACTAACGCGAACGTTTATAATGTGTACACACCGGCTTAAACCTGTAAATTTTTACTTAAGTAATAATTACGTACCAAAAAAACGTTCAAGAAACTGGCTGTTCAACCGTTAAAAATACGAAAAGTTGGATTGCTAAATCTTTGTAAATAATTTCACTTGAAGACACTAGGTACCCTAAATACATTTTTTCATACATTCAGAATTAAAACGTTTGTGTTTTTTAATTCAAATTTCTAAAATAGGCCGTTTAATTCAATTACTCGAGATAGATCGATTGGCTCTATTCTCGACATTTGATGGACGTACCTTTTATTTCATCGACATATATTTATTTGCTTGCACAAATTTTTATTTTGGTTTATTTTATGACAACAAATAACATCAAGAAAGGAAAGTAGGAGAATAAAAAAAACTGAATTTAAAATAAAACCTAAAACTATAAAAATAAATATTCACGCATGACTTGATCATGTGGCAGTGTACCAAAAACACTTGCAGCATTTCCCCCGCTGCACAGTAATGCTGATATGCTGTGCGATAAAACTGCCAGCGATCTTGTCACATACAGCATTAACCAGGCGCTTAGACAGTTATTTAAACAACTTCAATTCAATTCAAATATTTTAATTTCAGATAATTACAGATAATATTATCTATAATCTATAACATCTAAATAAATATTATACTTCACCACAGCCCCTAAAACATAGAGTCCTAGACTTCCATTGATCTCCAAGATGGGCCTTCCAGAAAATTCTGAAGAATAATATATGTATACTTAAACGGTGTGCGGCCATATTGGAATTTCATTAATGAATACGTCAACAAGTTTTATACAACACGCAATGTACGGTGAAGACTTAGACAGCTGGTCTGCGCGAATACAATTTAGTCAAGTCCTCGTAATATATATGTCTATGTTTTAGGTAAAAAAAATATTCTATGTAAAAAATTTACATTTTAATTTATTTCAAACCGACTCAATTTAGATATTCCCACATTTTATTAAAATAGTAAAGTATTATGACGACCCGCAAAACTCCGCTTAGCCATTAGTAAGTCTCTAGCGCACCAGAATCGAAAAACATAAATGTGAAAAGTGTGTCCCGACCAGGAATCAAACCCGGTACGTCTAAATCTACTGTCTCAACCATAATATGATATCACGCATCTTGAGGTCCAACCGAGACAGCGCCTATTAATATGAATAAAAAAAAAATCAGTTTGTGTTTGTCACAAAAATAAATGTTAATAAAAATATAAAATAAAGTTAAAAATTACGTAAAGTATCATCACGACCGTTTCCCTTTTGGGTGGTCAGAAACCACGCTTTTAAATAAGCGAATTCACATTTAGCCAACTTTGCTATAGGCCAATCATGACAAGTGGCGAGCTCGTCGATGTCTCGGGCGTACCAAACTCGAGAAATATCACAAATAAATTAAATATGTTTATATACATTAGGTATCGAACCCGGTACCTCCCGAGTCTAAAATTAACGGACTTAACCGCTAGACCACGGGGGCAGTTTCGGAACTAATAATATTGACCAAATTAGCTTTTTGATTTTGTAAGTGGCAACATTTTTTAATGGCTTACCGAGGAAATTGTTAAGATAGTGATCTGTCGAGGCTGCTGACCCAGGGCCCCAATTCTCGCGCTTTTTGCTCGAATGAAACTGACCACGTAAGTTAAAAGCGCCAGAATTAGGCCCCAGGCCTAGTGTCAGAGCGTGGACGCTAAATGCAGAGGGCCTAACACTTAAGTCCAAGCTCTGAGCGAAATATATAAACCTAACAATATATAAATTATAGTGGTAGTGTAAAGATAGGAGTCTCACTGTCGGTGTAATACCCTAAGTCAGCGAGGGATTGGGGAAGATGGTATTCACGTCCAGGCGCGCAGGCTCACGCGACTGTGCCTAGAGGAGGCAGGCGGCTAGGTGTCTTGACCAACGTGATGGATCCTAACAGAGGTCGCGCAGGGATTGAAGGTGGTGGATACACGTTCGATCGACTAGGCTCACAAGATCGTACCTAAAAGAGATAGCACGCAAAGGTGTCTTGGGCAACGTGTAGGAAATGAGACAAACAACGTAATGTTGCAATCTGGTCTATTCTTTAATGTACACATTCTTAAATACAAAATTTCCACTTACACTGACAGCACACAGATACATTATTATTTACTACATTCAAAAATATTTGTTGTAATATTTGCTCCCTCAACAATTATGATGGCTGCGGCCTAGAAACGAAAACACAAGGCATGTTTGGTCAGCTAAACACCTAGGTAACCCCACTGTATGCCTGACAAATACGACGCGCTATTCATTACCGGATCCGCGAAAATACTATGTTTTGGTTTTTATTCTAAGAAGTGTCTTTATTTACAAGAAACTTCAAACACGCAATACAACACAAGTTTTCCCAATAAAATATCCCGAAAGCGGTGCCGTAGTAAACATACTCGTAGTTCGGATCCGTTCAAGTTATTTGGGCAGAAAGTTTTTTATTTACTTCATTCAACTTTAGTACGCACGAGTAACTTTATTTCCATGAATCTTTATTTATTTTTAGAGAAACATTTCATCTCGATTCGGCCAGGTTGTCATGGCGAGAGCATAGGGCATCGACATGAATACATGGCTTGGCCAATAAATACAAAAAAAAAATGCACAGTGGGCGCCACTAGTAGACGGTAGGTGGTACCAAATTTAATCAGTTCGTGGTTCCAATCAATTAGTTCATTTAATTCATTAAACATGTGGTCGACATGTTGTCGGATTTTTTTTAAAAAAATGCGTATTTTGTTACTAGTTTACCATAATACATAAGCAGGTACTAAAAGTTACACAATATTTTTTTTTTAGGCTATTGCATAGCTTTTATCGCAGCCTTTGAGCGCGGCGACCGAATCAAGAAATTCCGCAACGAAAATAAACCTAACACCTCCCACTCCGAACGGCACAGCGGTGCGGCGTTGAAAGCCGTGCATCGTCTAACGTCGTTTCGTTCGGCAGACTTCTGCACGGTGTTTGTGTGCGTGCGACTAGACATATGCGTGTAGACTAGCTGCTAACTGCTCATAGCTGATACTATCTCTTTAAGACACAATGCTAGGTGAGACAGCGTGCTTTTTGGTCGCGTCCACGAGTAATATAAAAAACTTGAATTAAAATCAAACAAAAAAAAATACTGCATAAATAAAATAAATAAATAATTATAATTGCATAAGTTGATAAAAAATGCTATGCAATAGCTTTACCGCGGCAGTTCTCGAGTGCCATTTTTTTAAAGATTGTATAGTTTTGACAACAATGGCCGATATGTTGAATATTTTGAACGAATTAATGAATGAATGACAACTCCTTATATTCAAACCACAGACATTAAATTTAGTACCCCGTACCGTCACTAGGCGGCGCCACTTTCTATAAGAACTAAAATTTGTCAATTGCTTGTTCTAAGTTTCCACCACCCAGGGCCCCGATTCTCGAGCCTTTGACATGCATGTCAGCTCGATTTGCTCGATTGAAACTGACAGTTTTCTATGGATATCTGTCGCTTTTCATTCAAATTTTTCGAACCGACAAGCAAGTCGAAAGCGCCAGAATTACGCCCCTGGTTCGGATATCAAAATGAATGAAGTGGGCCTTATATGCGAAATGTAAAAATGTCTTAAAAAACTAACAAGATCAAAATAAGCGAATCCGAATGCAACTATAGTATATTAGTTTTAGTTTTTTCACAGATTTTTATTATTTTTGTACCTACTTGTACCTTATACAACGAATGCTCTAAATTGTACCTAGGGTCGTTCGGAATTAACTTGTCTGTTAAATATACGTTCATAATAGAGGGTAATTTTTCGACCCGCTTCTTTTGAAAATTGGGCCTTTCCAATGGATTTCTTGCGTTGAATTTTGCGTAGGCAGTGTAAAAATTGTGAATTGTGATGAATAATATTTTATTTACAATAGATAATATTATTATAGCATCATCTTCTTGACTATCAGTTTTGATAAGGATGATTAAATGAAGGTTCGTTTAACAGTTAATTATAAGTTAGTGGTAATTTGCAGTCTGCCAGGGCGGGGAAGTATCCACCGTTCGCGCCGATAAACACAGTAAAATGTATCCACACGTTTCGAGATCAGGCTCGAATTGCCGTCATGTGCAGTCAAGCCGGCACAGTGTTAGGGACTGATGTCAGTCATGAGTGTCTGACTCCAGTTCCTAACATTCATGGACCTCGCGCGCTACTTACCATCAGGTGCGTGCAAGGTGTCAGATAGTATTTAAAAAATATGAAAAATGAAGGTAGATACGTGATTTGCGAAGATGTGGAATGCTCTTCCAGCCTCTGTGTTTCCACTTTCCTATAACTTGGAGTCCTTCAAGCGAAGTGTGAAAATGCATCTAGTCAAGCCGGCATAGTGTTAGGGACTGATGGCAGTTATGAGTATCTGACTTCAGTTGCTAACATTCATGGACCTTGCGCGCCACTTACCATCAGGTGGGCCCAAGGTCACATGTCGTACTAGTATAAAAAAAAAAAAAAAAAAAAAAAAAACATCCCCCTAGAACACAGCGTCCTAGGCCTCCACTGTTGGAGATGGGCCTTCCAGAACATATATCTGGAGAATTTTACCTACACTCGCCACGCTGGCCACGGCTTGACGAGGATATGATGTCAATTTTTTATGACAATTTATTAACGATTCCACAAGTTGGTATTAGTGGAACCGGGACCGACGGCTTAACGTGCTCTCCGATATAATTAACTGTCGGCGATAGTTAAATATCTTTACCGATGCCGCAAGCTTGCCTGGATCCCGCGCTCGACCACAACATGCCTTGTACCACGATATCCAATACACGCGACGATAAGCGACTTCCGTCATACAGCTTACAATAATTAAGCGACAGTCGCTATTTCGAGACGTTGTAATAATATTTATCAACTCTCCGCAAACAGAATTTAGTATGTAAACAAAAGTATAAAAATAGACAGGGGTTTAATCGAATTTACCCACTTAAAAGGTTATCAGGGCTCCCATGACATTCAAAAACCACACTTAATACGAATGACTGGTTGAAACCATTTCTTTGAATTCAAACAATAGATGACAATTGGGTCTAACTAAAAGGATAATAGAATGGTAATTTTGAATTTAGGCTGTTCCATTCGGTTCTTCTCCTTAATCGCTACACTCTTAGCAGAGTGGTCGTGATCGCCATTTGAGTGCTAGTGGCACGCTTAACAAGCCGTCGTCGCCACTTTTGTCGGACCGCAGCTTCTCCTGGTGCACTCATGTATAGGATGATCCTTAATTATAGCCTTTACCTGGTCAGTCCATCTCATTGGAAACCTACCACCCATCTTGCCATTGACTTTCACCTACCAGGCGCTGTTGGATGTTTATCCACGCTGTGACACGTGTGCAAAGAATGAAATGAAATATTTATTTAGTAGATAAAAACGTAATTATATGACATTTGTTGGCCCCCACACTAGTGTTTTGTCCTGCAGGCTTCTACAACTATACAAAGTAAAGATAATTAAATCTATACAATAAATACAGGTGTAGGATATGTTTGAATAAGTGTAAATGATAAATAGTGTAGTGAAAAATAGGTATAAGTAAATATACTTTAATATATAAATACTAATATCATTAGATATATAAAGATAAAGTAAGATATAGTTAAATGTAAATTACTTGTATACCGTGGAGTCTTAAAATTGTGTTTTTTTTTTTTTTTTTTTTTTATTTGGTGGCCAGTAACATTTTTTCGGTTTCTTCGTAGTTTAGTTTTAATAAATGTTCTTTAACTTTAGCCTTTGGAACTGTAGAAATTGCGAGATCCTTAACTAACTTATTGTATAAGAATGTGAGAATAGAGATTGACCAGTCGTAAAAGATAGTTATCTGATAACTTTAGCCTTTGGAACTGTAGCAATTGCGAGATCCTTAACTAACTTATTGTATAAGAATGTGAGAATAGTAATTGACCAGTCGTAAAAGATAGTTATCTGATAACTTTAGCCTTTGGAACTGTAGCAATTGCGAGATCCTTAACTAACTTATTGTATAAGAATGTGAGAATAGAGATTGACCAGTCGTAAAAGATAGTTATCTGATAACTTTAGCCTTTGGAACTGTAGCAATTGCGAGATCCTTAACTAACTTATTGTATAAGAATGTGAGAATAGTAATTGACCAGTCGTAAAAGATAGTTATCTGATAACTTTAGCCTTTGGAACTGTAGCAATTGCGAGATCCTTAACTAACTTATTGTATAAGAATGTGAGAATAGAGATTGACCAGTCGTAAAAGATAGTTATCTGATAACTTTAGCCTTTGGAACTGTAGCAATTGCGAGATCCTTAACTAACTTATTGTATAAGAATGTGAGAATAGAGATTGACCAGTCGTAAAAGATAGTTATCTGATAACTTTAGCCTTTGGAACTGTAGCAATTGCGAGATCCTTAACTAACTTATTGTATAAGAATGTGAGAATAGTGATTGACCAGTCGTAAAAGATAGTTATCTGATAACTTTAGCCTTTGGAACTGTAGCAATTGCGAGATCCTTAACTAACTTATTGTATAAGAATGTGAGAATAGTGATTGACCAGTCGTAAAAGATAGTTATCTGATAACTTTAGCCTTTGGAACTGTAGCAATTGCGAGATCCTTAACTAACTTATTGTATAAGAATGTGAGAATAGAGATTGACCAGTCGTAAAAGATAGTTATCTGATAACTTTAGCCTTTGGAACTGTAGCAATTGCGAGATCCTTAACTAACTTATTGTATAAGAATGTGAGAATAGAGATTGACCAGTCGTAAAAGATAGTTATCTGATAACTTTAGCCTTTGGAACTGTAGCAATTGCGAGATCCTTAACTAACTTATTGTATAAGAATGTGAGAATAGAGATTGACCAGTCGTAAAAGATAGTTATCTGATAACTTTAGCCTTTGGAAAGGTAGCAATTGCGAGATCCTTAACTAACTTATTGTATAAGAATGTGAGAATAGTGATTGACCAGTCGTAAAAGATAGTTATCTGATCCCCAGTTCCTCGAGTACAGATTTGTATGTTAGGAACTCCGACCATGATACGCTTATGGTCCATGGTACGAAATTGTTGTGTAGTAATATGTAATACCTACGTATATGGTGACGTCATATATAATGGCATGAAACCTTTTAAAATTTTAATGCCAGCATTATTTCATAATGACGAAAAGATTTTTTCTCGTTAAATTGTAACTCTTGGCGTTTTTATTGGGAATTAGGAAGACGTATGAGATTAGGCAGATTTTAATATAAAATGTTAAAGCTTTGTAATAAATGTAACTTAGAAATATCAAATTTTTGAATAAGTAATTAGAGGACATAATGTAACTATAAAATACGCAAAAGATTGACGATCCAGATATACAGTCTCAGAAGTTGACCTTAAGCCGAAATAGAGTGATGGGCCTGGCCTAATCATAAAAGTAATCGGAAAACAATTTAAAAAATCAATAAATAAATATTTCCAGACAGGTCACACAGCGCCATCTAGTTTCCGTGGTAAGTTACGAGGCTTGTGTTACGGAAACTAGATGGTTGATAAACTACATATTATACTTTTTTTTTGTAAATATATACATATTATACATATAAACACCCAGACCGAGACAAATTATACAATGTACAACTTGCCCCCGGTGGGAATCGAACCCACGACCTCCCGAGTTCACGGCAACGTTTGTTACCATTAGACCACGGAGGCGGTCAATGACATGTATTTTTCAAATTATATTGCTTTTTTTATTCTAGTAAATGTGGTGGTTTATAGTTCTGTACGTACTGTTCTAGCTTGGAACAGGATGTCACTTTTTGCCGAACAAAGTATTTAAAATTAATACTTTGCCCAACTTTAACAGACTTTACTGAAAAAAAAATTACTACGTCAGTTTGGCAAGTAATTTTAAAAGTTAGCGCATTTATTTATTATTATTATTTATTAGATTGGGCAAAAAAACAATTTTTAAGACACAGTTTGCAAAAAAAAAAAAAAGTATATTTTTTCATTCATTATTACAGCCCCTAGAACACAGCGTCCTAGACCTCCACTGCTGGAGATGGGCCTTCCAGAACATACTCGTATATCTGGAAAATTTGGCCTACACTCGCTACGCTGGCCAGACGGCTTGGCGAGGAAATGATGTCAATTTTCAATGACAATTTATTAACGATTCCACAAGTTGGTATTAGTGGAACCGTTACCGACGGCTTAACGTGCTCTCCGAGGCACGGGAACGGTGGCGTTGTTAATCTATGACAAATGTACGTAAGAAAAGTGTATTTCTCATTGGTACATGCCGGGTGGGTTTGAACCGACCTTTGTAGGATTTAAGGTACACGTTCTTACAACCGAGCCACCACCGCGCCTGATTCCATTATATAACGTAAGTCATATGATTAACATACATGATGGCTGCCGTGTGATTTGGCCTTAACTGAGATCATTATTAGCTAAATATATCTTTTTAATGGGTTTTATTCACGTTGTCATTGGCATTTTTATTTGCCTAATGAAAAAGAAAATTACTTTTTTTTCATCACTAAGAAAATTGATTGGTTTTAAAAACAAATTTTATTTCCATTGACTCGTTTTCTCTCTAGCTCAGACCTTGGGGGCGGTTTTAAATGTCATCGGCTTTGAGATACTTGTCTATGTACTACGTCAGACAACGGAGTTGTGGGGGAGAGTTCCAATTCCCTCACCCGTGGTAAATGAGTGGACTGTATATGGTGTGGGGGGTTTGATGACGAGCCAGCTCCGTAAAGTCCAAACAAAAGGGCAGAAGCAGTTAGCTCTTCCAGCAGCAGCTGACAACGTCTCAGTGGAGTCGACCCAAGGGTTCCAGAAGAAGACCAGCTCTTCTGATGCTAAAACTCTTTTCACATAAATGTCATATCACATATAAGTTCCGACCGATAATTACACTCGCGTGGCTATTCAGCAGACACTGCTGCAGCACCGAAAATTAAGCACGCGCGGTGTGACGTCACCGAAACACAAATTGTTGACGTCCGCCGCCGACCGAGGCTGCGACTCTCCCCACTGATGGGTCACAGAACTGGCTTTAACAGGAGTCATCCAGGCCCGGATGTTCAATAGGACTAGGTTGGGGATGGGATCCCGTTTTCCTCGGTAGGATCTAGGCGGCTTACTACCCGCCGTTGAATCAACACCTTTGGTGCTGGGCGCTGTTCCTACTACAACACCGCCCGTATGACTCACGAATCTGGTCTCCTAGATTTGTCTAGTGTAGTTCTTCAAGAGTGCCTCCCTAGGTAGTGGCCTCTTCTCCGAAGGCCGTGCGAAAGTAGGAGCGATATCCTGAAGATGCTTGTGGGATCCGTTGTCAGCCCGGTAAAACATACGTTTAGTTAGGCCGACAACAAATGCCTCGATAGTGGACATCTCCAGATCTCTTGCAATTATAGAATTTCGCACAAACCACGGCGCTCGAATAGAGTACAATCCAAATATCCAAATGGAAAAAAAAAACCTGTAGCAACTTGATGACAGCGCATAGGTTTATGTTTAAAAGAATTCCGTAGCAAATAAAAACAACTACATCCAACCGCAGACGTTGGATAATCCTGTGACCGCAAAGGCAGGTTATACTACGCAAACAGAAGTATTTACAGCCATAGTAAAATAAAGAAAACGAAATCGTGATTTATCAAAGCTAGTCTCCGAGAAGAAAAGGCGAAATATAAAATATTTTTCTCGTTTAGCAGCCCAACGTAAATAAATTGTTTGTGATTTATCTTCCTGCACTACCAAGTACGTAGTTGTATTTTAGACATCCTTAATAAAATCTTCAAATACAGGGTCTCCGTGGTCTAGTGGTAACAAACGTTGCTTTGAACTCGGGAGGTCGTGGGTTCGATTCCCACCACAAGTTGTACATTGTTAATATCTGGGTGTTTCCGTATAATATGTATATATTTACAAAAAAAAAGTATAATATGTAGTTTATCACCCATCTAGTTTCCGTAACACAAGCCCCGTAGATTACCACGGAAATTAGATGGCGCTGTGTGACCTGTCTGGAAATATTTATTTATTGAACTTTAATAAAGAGCCACATGTCATCACAGCCCATAGAACACGAAGTCCCAGGTCTCCACTGTTGGAGATGGGTCTTCCAGAACATTCTGAAGATTTCGACCTACACTCGCCACGGTAGCCAGACGGGTTTCTGATGTCAGTTTTCTAATGACAATTTATTAACGATTTCAACTGTATAAGACCGACGGCTCAACGTGCTTTCCGAGGCACGGGAATGCTGGTAGAGAGAGAGGAGACAAATTTCTAAGCATTCCATGGATTCACCGTGCGGGTGCCGGGTCCATCGTGTGTGGGTAAGAGATGAGAAGAATGGTGTCTCGGGCTTGCGACCGACAATAGGCTGGTTTAAGAAAAGGAGGCCTCCTTTTTTTATTGCGCGAAAATACGCTCACCATACACCATTCTACTTCTCTACCTACCCAACCAAATACTGTATGATTCCGTTAATGCCGTCTTGGAAACTCGTTCCATAAATGTATTGACGGCAGACCTGCTTAGGCCCAATTCTTTCAGTAAGTGATGCAAAGATTTTGCTGGAACTCCTCTCGCACTGAATAAATGACAAATGTACGTAAAAAACGTGTATTTCTCATTGGAACATGCCGGGGTTTGAACTGACCTTTTTAGGTTTTTTTTTAAGAAAATTGTTCTTTCAATTTCAAATTCAGCTGAAATTTTGGTATTTGCTTATAGTGTTGCAAAGGAATAAATATTATTGTTCATTCTCAACTGCCTTCGTGGTCTAGCGGTTAAGTCCGTGGATTTAGACTCGGAGGTACCGGGTTCGATTCATGGTCGGGACACAAAAATAAAAAATAAAAAAAGTAAAGTATCATCACGACCGTTTCCCTTTCGGGATGGTCAGAAACCACGCTTATAAAGAAGCGGATTCACATTTAGCGAACTTTACTATAGGCCAATCATGACAAGTGGCAAGCTCGTCGATGTCTCCAGCGTACCAAACTCGAGAAATATAACAAATAAATTAAATAACAATTAAATGTATTTATATACATTAATAAATATTTTTGTGTCCCGTAAATGAAGTATGTAAATAAATACATTTAATTAATGTTTAATTTATTTGCGATATTTCTCGAGTTTGGTACGCTGGATACATCGACGAGCTTGCCACTTGTCATGATTAGCCTATAGTAAAGTTAGGCTAAATGTGAATCCGCTTCTTTATACGCGTGGTTTCTGACCACCCCGAGAATTTATTCTCATATTAAAATATTACCGTGGAACTAATGATATTGACCAAATCAACTTTTTGATTTTGTAAATGGCAACTATTTTTTATGACTTACCTACAGAAATCGCTAAGATAGCGATCTGTCGAGATTGCCGGCCCTGGACACGAAAATTATTAACATTTTGGCGTACTAAAGTACAAGTATTTACGATTTAATCTGGCCAAAGTTTTCCTTCGTTGTCGTGACCAAACTGGTTCATCGGGGGATTATAACAAGCTTCAGATATTTTCGTCAAACAAACGCCGCCCAAATCCGCACGATGAAAATCCACACCATCTTATTTGATGGGACTACTAAAATCGGAACTGTGCAGTTTCGACCTCTCTATTTTGACCTTTGTTTTTTTGTGACTAATCCAATCATAATAAGTAAAAGGTTGATAAGTTATAAGGTTTTTAGTCGCTACACTCTAGGCAGAGTGATCGTAGCACGCTTAACAAGCCGTCGCCACTCCTCTCGGACCGCAGCTTTACTGGTGTACTCATGTAGGGGATGATCCATTGCAGCGTTCACCTAGTCAGTCCAGGCTTACCACGCATCCTCTTGCCATCGACTTACCCCTGGACGGACAGACTGGACAGGCGCTCGCTGGATGTTTCTCCACGCCCCGTGACACTTGTCCGAAGAACAAAATACTACCCTATTTTATATTTTAGGATAGGTTAAATTTATTAAACCCAGGTTTCTAAAAATAATTAATATATATATATAATTGTGACAATGTTAAAGTCGCTATGTTCCGCATTAGATGTTTTTTTTTAATTATAAAATTTGTAGTTCAGCGGTTTTCAAACTTTTTGGGGACGAAATCTATGGGCTTGTTTTTTTTCAATTTAGTTTTTATTTAAAGTATTTTTTACGTTGTCAGGAATTATATGTGAATAAACATTTTATTTTAATTAGGTATTATCACGACCGTATCCTTTCTGGGGTGGTTAGAAATCACGCTTTTAAAGAAACGGATTCACATTCAGCCAATTCTAATATAGGCCCATCATGACAAGTGGCAAGCTCATCGATGTTTCTAGTGTATTTGCATTGGTAGTTGAGCCAATCACGTGCATCATAATCAACAAGTTAAACATTTTATATTTGCATGCTTTGTGAAAGTGAGGTTAACACCCGTATTCCTAGATTTAATATATAATCTCAAATAATTACAGTATTTTATAGACACACCAAGTGGCGGTGGTGGCTCGGTTTACAACACCACCGTTCCCGTGCTTCGGAGAGCACGTTAAGCCGTCCGCCACCTCGCCAACCCGTCTAGCAAGCTTGGCGAGTGTCGGCGAAATCCTCTAAATAAATGTTCTGAAAGACCCATCTCCAACAATGGAGGTCTAGGAAGCAGTTCTACGGGCTATAATTTATTTAATTAGGATTACGAACAGAATACACATTGAATACAATTCTATCAATAGAAGCAAACAGTAAAAAACACAAGTAGTACCCCAGTAACAGGTGACCACAACATGTCAAACTACATTTAATTATGATATAAAAAATGAATTAATAATAGTAACAATATTTAAAAATAACGAGAACTATGACTAAAAGTAATACCTACAGTTACAGAGTTAAATGATAAAATTATCTTATATACAAACTTCTTTAAAAATCAAAATAAACTAAACTATGGAAATGTAATGACGATGAAAATGATACACACCAATAGAAAGTTAAATTTTCATAGTAGAATAGGAAATATTCATCTAAATTGGTCGATTTATATGATAAATCGCGGTACGAAATCGAGAATAGAGAAAAAAATTACTGCTAAATTTATCATTGAAAGGTATATCCGGAGTTAAGTGCACTTATTATTTGCATTATCCATAAATTGTATCTCAGATACGCACGCTGTTCACGTGCTTACTGCTCACTTTAGATATGTTTCTAGTCTGAGTGTACTTTGAGAAATGTTGTATTAACTTTCTAGAAAATAAAATCACAGACATTTTAAAAATGCATTAATCATATATTTGTTTATTTATTTATTTTTCTTTTTGGAAAACCAACAGTTGACTATTGTATATAGATATTAAACAGTAAATTCCCTAAGAACTATTAAAGGTTTTCACATATAAACATAAAATTAAATTAATCAAATTAACAAGCAAAGGAAGAAAACATCGCTATAGAACAATAATAACAATATAGGTGAAACACAAGTTACTTAAACTAATAAACATTATACAAGCATTTAATTATAATTGATGCCTGCTATTGACCGATTCAACATACCGAAGCGTTAACTGCCGTCTGATGTCTGCAGCCTTGGAATAAAATAAATCAATGTCCAGCTCTTCTTAAAATAGAGGAAAGTCGTTATAAATGTTTTTGCTACTTTAATCAGTTTAAAACTAGATAGGTATATGAAAATAAAAATATATCCAAAGTATCCGTAATTTTAGCATATAAATAGCAATAAATTTAGTAATTTTTTTCTCTATTCTCGATTTCGTACCGCGATTCATCATATAAATCGCCCAATTTAGATGAATATTTCCTATTATACTATGAAAATTTAACTTTGTATTGGTGTGTATCATTTTCATCGTCATTACATTTTCTTAGTTTAGTTTATTTTGCTTTTTAATGAAGTTTGTATATAAGATACTTTTATCATTTAACTCTGTAACTGTAAGTATTACTTTTAGTCATAGTTCTCGTTATTTTTATTTTTAAATAATGTTACTATTATTAATTAATTTTCTTAAACATATAATAATGTATCATAATAATAATAATAAATAGTAAATATTTCCAGACAGGTCACGCA
This sequence comes from Tinea semifulvella, assembly GCA_910589645.1. Classification (NCBI taxonomy): domain Eukaryota; kingdom Metazoa; phylum Arthropoda; class Insecta; order Lepidoptera; family Tineidae; genus Tinea; species Tinea semifulvella. The sequence continues at coordinate 7,049,259 of OU342609.1, forward strand.
GCGCCATCTAGTTTCGATGGTAAGCTACGAGGCTTGTGTTACGGAAACTAGATGGTTGATAAACTACGTATTATATATATATTTTTTTTGTGAATATATACATATTATACATATAAACAAGCTGACCGAGACAAATTATACAATGTACAACTTGCCCCCGGTGGGAATCGAACCCACGACCTCCCGAGTTCACGGCAACGTTTGTTACCACTAGACCACAGAGGGGATGTTTGACATGTTGTGGTCACCTGTTACTGGGGTACCATTTACTTGTGTTTTTTATTGTTTGCTTCTATTAATAGAATTGGATTCAATGTGTATTCTATTCGTAATCCTAATTAAATAAATAAATAAATTACAGCCACCACTGTTGGAGATTACTTATTTAAGTAAAAGAAAACATATTTAAACTAAACAAATACTCAAACTGATTTAAATCAGATTTCGTTCCAAATATATAAATATTTTTTGTAACTTATAAAAAATTATAATATGGAAGAGACAGACTTATGGACGTCAAAAGCACAAGAGCGTGTAGTAATTTTGACAAAATTAATATTTAGAATAAGGAAACGTCCTTTATTTAAAAAAATTATAAGTCATGTGACCTTGCACCCACCTGCTGATGATAGCAACTGGAATCAGATACTCATGGCTGACATCAGACCCTAACCAGCACGAACAGTGGATATTTTCACCATCAATTCGTCTACAACCTATTTAGTTTGGTCTATAGTATGTATAATTGGAGTTTTATTTATTTCATTTTTCACAGACTTAAATGCTTCTATATTTTAAACCTGCCTAACACAAAAAATGCTTAAAATTGTCTCTAAGAATAACTAGTAAGAATGCATAGCGGCATTAGGTCCCTCTTTGTACCTAGTGCATAAGGTTTTAGAGACGCGGTTGGCTTTGTAAGGCGCAGTGGTGGCTCGGTAAGGCGCGGTGGAGGCTCGGTTGTAAGAAAGCGTACCTTAAATCCTACAAAGGCCGGTTCAAACCCACCCGGCATGTACCAATGAGAAATACACTTTTCTTACGTACATTTGTTATAGATTTACAACACCACCGTTCCCGTGCCTCGGAGAGCACGTTAAGCCGTCGGTCCCGGTTCCACTAATACCAACTTGTGAAATCGTTAATAATTTGTCATACAAAAAAAAATATGAAATCATAAAATAAAAAGTATAATATGTAGTTTATCAACCATCTAGTTTCCGTAACACAAGCCTCGTAGCTTACCACGGAAATTAGATGGCGCTGTGTGCCCTGTCTGGAAATATTTATTATTTATTATTATTATATCCTCGCCAAGCCGTCTCAGCGTGGCGAGTGTAGGCCAAATTCTCCAGTTCTGGAAGGCCCATCTCCAGCAGTGGAGGTCTAGGACGCTGCGTTCTAGGGGCTGTAATGAATGAAAATATACCTAACGTTTTATGCGGCCACAAGGACGAGAATTCGGCTGTTAGGCATTTTAATTAGTTCTAAAAACTCTTTTCTCGACCATCCTAAGTAAACGTTAAGCTTCCAGTTAATTACTTCGTTAATTTTTTTCAAGTTGTCTCAGGTTTCACGCGAATATTTTCCATTAATTATCGAAAAGCGATAGGTAACCTCAAAATGTGTTTTAATTAATAGTACATTACTGCCGCGGTCTATAATGACTACTTTGCTGGTCGCGCTGATGATAGCCGACAGCGCAGCTTCAGGCCGACACAGCGCGGTCAGCGTGCAGCACTTGACGGACGAGCTGAGATAAAGGCTGAGAGCGTAATGATGGCCAAGCTGGAAGGCCTAGACCGTAGCTAGGCTAGCTCGAGGCAATTATAGCGTGACCAGCGAAGCAGTCATAGTGGGCCAAAGCTTGTATAGTGCTTTACTCAAAAATGCAAGTACCTAATCTAAATAAAACTAGCAAGTAATTTAATAGTACATTGTACCTATTTCTATAAATACAAACAGCTGTGTTTTAATTATAAAAAAATTGCATTTGATTTTTTAAAACGTTGAAACGATAAAATAGCGTTTTTGCAAAACATTGCCGGCCGCTCCTTGAAACAGAACTTTGCTTAAACAAGAATTACATGCATTTTTGAATAAAAATATTTTATTATAATTTCTTGTGTTGCACAGTTAACAATGAGACAAGAAGCCAAACGGTATGAGAATAAAAGCTTATTGACAGTTTTAATGCATTCAAACACATACAATGCAGTTGTTTTTTTTATACCTGGCCAAGGTGATATTTTACGAAATTTGTATCGCACAAAGAGTGCACTATTGTTCACAGTGAGAAATTTTCTGGTGGCGGGTATAATTTTAATTGCTTCTCTTCGTTGCGTCGGATATGCGGCGTCACTTTGACAGACCGCATACGTAATGACGAAATACGAAAAAGGGTAGGTATGAAAGAAAGCATAGGGACAAAAATAAGGAAAGGCATGCTACGATGGTTCGGGCATGTTGAAAGGATGAATGAAGAGAGATTGACGAACCAGATATATAATGCGAAAGTTGTGGGTAAAAGAGACCCTGGCAGACCTAGACTCACATATTACGACCAAATTAATAAAACAATAGCTGAAGGTGCGTTGAAAAGCCATCGAAACAAAAGGGCATGTATGAAGAGGTTGATGAATGTCGAAGAAGCGAAAGAGGTATGTCGTAACCGTGACAAGTGGCGCTCAATTGTCTCTTCCTACCCCGCAAGGGATTTGGCGTGAAGATATGTATGTATGTTCTACTCTGTTGCTATCTTCCATGTTCTTATGTTGCCTGTCTCTATTTTATTTTATTTTATACCATTAGGAAAACTTACAGCTAAACAATACTTAAATATAAAGAAAAAAGATAAAGTAAGAAAGGGCTAATGACAAGTTTTCACAGAAATAGATATGGAAACATAGATAAAACTAAACACTGAGTAGACTATTACAAAAAGAATGAGATGATATGAAGCAGAATAAGACAAAATAACAATAGAAATAGAACACATACAGATCGGCTTAAGGCATTTGTAAAGTAGTCCTGAGTCAAGCCACGTCGGGCAGCGGCTGGGGTAGTACATGATATGTCAATATGTGAGCAATGTTTATTAAAATAGTCAGATGTTCTCCAGATGAAAGCATTCTGCATATAATTATTGGATACAAATGGGATGTAAAAGGTATCCCTGTGACGTGTTTTGCAGAGTGTACTAAAAGGTATATTTCCTAGAATATCTGGACAGTCGACCTTTCCTCTTATGACACCCATAAGATATGACACGTCGGCGAAACCTTTCTCTTCCAATAAATAAATAGAATAAATTTGTATAATGACAGTGCATTGCCGGTTATAATTGTGTTCGGCATGCACTTTCGTAGTATGCCGGTCGGTATTTTGTCAGTCAATAACAAAATCAATTAAAAAATGCACGTTAAAAATGACAATAACTAGTTGATCTCGTTTACCAATTGTATAGCTTTGCCGAGATGTGACCTCCCTAAGCGTGTTCTAAAAGCAATACTACGGTGAGTATTTAAAGAGCTTCACAACCTTATCCCTTCTTCTCAATTCCGCAACTGAACCACACGCACAGACCAAAATATGCATCTACATACCCTAGCCTATTCCTACGCGTATATATAAATTAAAAACTGCAACTTATAATATGCATCTGACAAATAAAATAAAATAAAAATATCTTGCATTTAAGGGTTAACTAAAGTAGGTAAGCTCATCAGCGAAACAGCTTAGTCTAAGCTAAGCAAAAAAGGGACACTTACTCACTTTTAAGCCCTTAAAATAAGACGCAGTTGAAATGTCTTCACAAAATCTTCTTTTGTTTCGCATTAATTTTACATTTTCGGAAAAATACACGGAAACCATCCTATTCTCGGTCGCGAGCCTGAGACACAATTTTTCTTATCACTTACTCACACACGATTGACCTGGCACCCGCACGTTGAATCCATGGAATGCTTAGAAAATTGTCTTCTTCTACTGAAAGAATTGTGCCTAAAAAGGCCTAAACTATATGTAAGTATCTTAAGTTAGTATTCTGTTATAACATAACACTGTCATAAATGAGTGCCGGCCGCATTCCTCGTCACGCGGCTCTCAACGACATTATCCGAAGGGCTGTTGTTACTACTGGTGTACCCGCAATCTTAGAACCCTCTAGGATTGTGCGGAGTGATGGCAAGAGACCCGACAGAATGACTATTGGGCTGTAGAAACTTGGCAGGTCTCTGGTGTAGGATGCGACTTCTGTAGACACATTAGCTTCATCTCACAAAAAAAATCTAAATCTAAATGTATGAATGTACCTAAGCCTATTCTATATACCGAAACATACAAACAGGTGTGGCGATAATAGGTGGTCAGCTCAGCATATGCTACAGCCGAAGCTGCAGCGCTGATTTTCAGCTGATGCCTTATAATAATAATAATAACGTTTATTGGCGCAAAAAATACACTTACACATAACATTTAAAATACTGCAGAAAGAAAAATAAAACAAAGTTGATCGCCCTGGGCCGGCACCTGTAATTAAACTGTATCACCAAGGCCAGGTCACTCAGCCATTTGTTAAGACATTTTTTAAAACTAGAACATAAACAATTTTTAGGAAATAAAACAACGACAAAATTACAAATGTTTGGCTGTTTGTGTTGACTCCAATGCGTCTATACATACCTTCAATACATTTCAAGAAAGGGCTTCCAAGACGGCATTAACGAAATCATACAGTATTTGGTTGGGTAGGGAGAAGAGCAAAATGGTGGTTGGTGAGCGTCTTGTTTCGCATTAAGTAAATATAATGAGCGGCGCGGTCTGAGAGAGCTTCGTGGTGGTCTTCCCGAGGAGACAAGGTACACCACCATTTACGAGCTATAGTCCGAAGCACACTGACGAAACATGACAAGCTCGGCGCGTATAAGGGCTCTCTCACCCCGGAAGTGTCGATCCTAGCGCCATCTAGGTAAATGACGGCGCATGGAATCAACACACATTAGCTAGCCTTGTAAAGGGTTCTCACAAACAAGACTAGCAGGCGGTAGCTTTTGCTGCGGCGCGACCATGATATTACTTAAATTAAAATACCCAGTGACATAGTTATTTATTGCTACTAGTTATAGTATTTATTTTCCTTTAACACTGCATCCCACAAGATTATCAAGTATTAGAGAATACCTACCTTAAGTATTATGCTTTGTACTTTATTTTATCTTAGATATTAATATATTTTTTTTACTTTACTACTAGACTCGAGAATTGTCACAATAACATAAAATATTATATATATTATAGCGGTTAAGTCCGTGGATTTGGACTACCTCTGAGTCTAAATCCACGGACCGGAAAAACCGGGTTCGATTCCTGGTCGGGGCACAAAAATATTTATTAATGTATATAAATAAACTTAATAATTATTTAATTTATTTGTGATATTTCTCGAGTTTGGTATGCTGGAGACATCGACGAGCTTGCCACTTGTCATGATTGGCCTATAGTAAAGTTGGCTAAATGTGAATCCGCTTATTTATAAGCGTGGTTTCTGACCATCCCGAAAGGGAAACGGTCGTGATGATACTTTACTAAATAAAATATTTTTGTGATGTCCACCAGGAATCGTGCCTCCGCGTTAAAATGATTACCTTAACCGCTAGACCTACTAGAAATATTCATCTTATATTTACGTTGTCTTTTTAATCTGAAGCTTTATTTTATTCAACTATTTTGTATTTTGCCGAAATTTCCTGTCTAAATCGAAACAAACCTTAAAACTATGAAGATTATACGAAGCGGCATAAAGTTATATTCTGGCGACGTCTCACATAGTTTAATTAATTAATTAAACTAAGTGGCCGACTGTAATTATATGGTTCCAGCGACAAGGGATATTTCCAAATTCCGAATCACCATCTCTAGACACGGCGGCCTAGTTGAAGAAACTCTAGTTTAGTTAGGCGTGGCGTGTTTATTAAAATATTTTTTTCATTCATTCATTACAGCCCCCAGAACACAGCGTCCTAGACCTCCACTGCTGGAGATGGGCCTTCCAGAACATATATCTGGAGAATTTGGCCTACACTCGCCACGCTGGCCAGACGGCTTGGCGAGGATATGATGTCAATTTTTTATGACAATTTATTAACGATTCCACAAATTGGTATTAGTGGAACCGGGACCGACGGCTTAACGTGCTCTCCGAGGCACGGGAATGGTGGTGTTGTTAATCTATGACAAATGTACTTAAGAAAAGTGTATTTCTCATTGGTACATGCTGGGTGAATATGAACCGACCTATGTAGGATTTAAGGAACGCGTTCTTACAACCAAGCCACCACCGCCATATATTTGTATTTATTTAAAAAACTTTATGAAAACTCCACTTGGCGACGGGTCACCCTTTGAGTAGAGAATATCTTGTTCAAAGGGTCAGCCTCGCTGTTCAACGGGGGAACGCAGCGAGTGTCCTTGGCACACTACGCCCATCGAACAGTCGTAATTTTATTTATATTTTTTTAATTAGTTTTTATAATTTAGTTCTTAATTTATTTTACTTTTACTCTTTGTACTTTACACCAAAAACTTTATTGCACAAAGTACAAAGGCGGACTTAATGCCCGAAGAAATTCTCTGACAGCCAAACCGCAAATACATCCCGCCTAACCAGAATGAATATATTGGGTGTGAAGAAGCTGCACGACCTGGCTTATCTCTAAAACTAATATTACTTTAATCAGCAAGCCTAACTTAGTTTTGGAAACCTAAAATTTTTGATTATCAAAAAAATCAAATTTTGAGATCTATGAAGTGTGCTTGAACTTCTCCAAGCATAACTTTATCATAGCCCCTAGAACACAAATTCTTACAGGTTGGTGAGAGTCTAAATAAATTATTAACGGTTCAACAATTTGGTATAACCTACTCTCCAAAGGGAACTATGGTGAAGATAAAACGTCAATTTCTTAGCTGCCAACGTGAAGTTCCATTGCGTCGCACCTAGTGGCGCTGTCCTGCCAACTTGTAGTTCCATTACGTTGCACCTCGTGGCGCTGACCTGCCAACTTGTAGTTCCATTACGTTGCACCTCGTGGCGCTGTCCTGCCAACTTATAGCTCTATTACATCGCACCTCGTGGCGCTGTCCTTCTAACGTGTAGTTCCATTACGTCGCACCTCGTGGCGCTGTCCTTCTAACGTGTAGTTCCATTACGTCGCACTTTGTGGCGCTGTCCTGCCAACTTGTAGTTCCATTACGTCGCACATCGTGGCGCTGTCCTGCCAACTTGTAGTTCCGTTACGTCGCACCTCGTGGCGCTGTCCTGTCAACTTGTAGTTCTGTTACGTCGCACCTCGTGGCGCTGTCCTGTCAACTTGTAGTTCCGTTACGTCGTACCTCGTGGCGCTGTCCTGTTAACTTGTAGTTCCGTTACGTCGCACCTCATGGCGCTGTCCTGTCAACTTGTAGTTTCATTACTCCAGCTTATAGGTCCGTCTTCAGTGATGGTCTTGGACTCTATGTGATGGTAATGAGAAAGCTAAAAGCATATGAATGAGAATCAAAAATAACATAATTAAATTAGTACAAAAAACCTACGATATTATCTGACAAAACTACTCAAAAAGCAACGGTCTAAATCAACAATCCGTGATTCGATAGGTCGACTTCTAAATTGGCTGATCGATGAATAATCGGGGTCGAAGGTCGAGAATTGAGGAAAAATTGTCTGTCAAATTTATCACTGAAAGGTCTGAAGCCCGGTGTTGAGTGCGCACATTATTTACATATCAACATTTTTTACCCATATACCTATAAATGTAATATTTATTCGAAAAAAATATTTACAAAATATAAAATAAAATAAACATTAATATTAAGGAATGGAGGGATATAAGTCCTGTCAGCGTGCAATGGTGGCAAGAACGCTGGCTGCATTTCCCCGCTGAATTGCAATACTGATTCTTTGGGCGAAGAAAGAGCCAGCCCTCTCGTCACCGGAGGAGACGACAAGACGCGGTGTTATATCTTTTAAAAACTTTATTACGTTTGGACTCCATGGGCCCAGAGTTTCAACATATATTTATTTATTTATTAAAACTTTATTGCACAATATATACAAGGGGAGGACTTAATGTCGCTAGACATTCTCTGACAGCCAACCTTAGGGACATTGTAGAACATTAAAGACGTAAGGTAGGTGCAATTAGAGAAATATGATTGCGTAATAAATATGCAATATTATCTAAACTACAATAATAAATACTATAATAAACTAAATACGAATAATACATAGATATAACTTTTTATTAATACATTAGGTACATACATTACATAAAATTAATACATACACTACATATAATAATATAATAAATAAACTAAATGAGTTGTTATGAGCTATTTAAATAATATGAATATACCATTTTTTTGAAAATGCTTCGGTTGGATGCTTGTCGTATATTTACCGGCAGCTTGTTCCACAGGTTTGCGGCAACAACAGCAAAAGAATCGTTCATGAACCCAGAGTGGTGCGATGGAATAGACAGAACAGAGTTGTGTGAGGAGCGAAGAGACTTATCGTGAAATGAGAAAAGATAGGCAAATTTGTCCTTGAGGTATTTCGGTGTCGGAGGCTCGTTAAGAATAGAAAAAAGTAAGCAGAGGATTCTGAGATTATACTTATAATATATATGTAGAATTACCACAGACCTTATCGTCATGATCGTAGAACAGTGACGGATCTGCTATATTTAAAATTTTCATGGCGGCCATTCAACTGTCATTTCGACTGTTTTTTTATCACTTTTTAAGTCTCATAATAAGTGCAAACATTCTAGATTTCATTTTGGAACCCTTTCTAATATTTGCACTATAAATTGCAGACCACAAACAATATAAAACTATATATAAATATATATGCAAAATTATGGGTATTTTTTTAAATCCGACACTGTTCTACGATCATGACGTTATGTTTGTATAATTCGCCTTCACGACTTTATTACCGAACCGATTATGATGAAATTGAAGAATGGAGATGAGGTAGAAACGAAAGAAGAAGCAATTTTAAATATCACATGTAGTTACCTACTACTTACTACTATACGGGTTCCTGAAGCCAATATAATACACGGGCATACTGTTCAAAATACAGAATTGCGTTTTAACTTTTAAATTCGTCTTGCGTCAAGTGTTGTGGCATAATAATAATAATTGTTTATTATCAGGCAACAGATAGAACAGGCCCATAGATAGAAATACCTTACAACTAAAATACATATAAAAATATCATTAACTTAAAATTAATAAATCTAAAGCTTCCGTATCTTCATCTTCTTGTGGTCATAGAAGTACCCATCAGGTACTGTGACCACCTTCTGAGGAGTACGAGCGAGAGAGTGCTGGGGTGGTGCAGAGGGAGTAGGTGCTGCGCGGGGCCCAGGAACAACGTTGGTACTGCGTGAAGCAAATCCACGAATGTATTTGCGGTACACAACACCGAGCGGCCAGAATTCCTTCTTCGCGTAATAAGACGCATCCAGCTTATCGTATACTATACAGTCGTACCTAGCCATCAAGATTCTTTAATTCTAATGTTTTGATCCTTGAACCCTCGGAATGTTGCATGAGAACACATCGGTGACGGGAGCATGCACTCTCGTCGATCCAGTTTATTGCGTGCACTTTAGTTGACCAAGCGTGCGTCAGAGGAAGACTCAAGATAAAGATGAAAGAGCACTGGTGTTGACATAGCTTCTACATAAACACTTTAGAATACCTTTTGTATGTTTTAATCATAATCATCATCACGACCGTTTCCCTTTCGGGGTGGTCAGAAACCACGTTAATAAATAAGCGGATTCATATTTAGCCAACTATACTATCATGGCCAATTATGACAAGTGGCAAGCTCGTCGATGTCTCTAGCGTACCAAACTCAAGAAATATCACAAATAAATTAAATATTAATTCAATGTATTTATTTACATTAATAAATATTTGTGTGTCCCGACCAGGCATCGAACCCGGTACCTCCGAGTCTAAATCCACGGACTTAACCGCTAGAACACGGAGGCAGTCTTAAATAACGTATTTATAACAAAAAGTAATTGTATTATTATTAATAAATATTATTATTAATATTTATTTATTTATAATAGGGTACCCAACAGTGCTAACATCACACACTTATTTGTACTTAACACTAAATCAGAAGTTAGATGTTGCACCTATTATAGGCGACCACCACATTACCACAGTAGCCTTTATTGCCTATAAGAAATAACAAAATTAGAAAAATTTCAATAAGTATACAAAAACTAAATATTGTTCGAAAAAACTAAAGCTGAAACAATTTTAATATATATATACAATTCCTTTTAGAAATAATAATAAAAAAGTAACGAAAATAACTAAAATATTATCTACTTCAAGTAATAAAGTAAAATAAATTAGTAAATTAATTAATTTAAAATTATTTTTTATAAAAATAAAAATAATAATAAAAAACATACAAAAAATTGATATTATTACAAATAAGTTATTAATTTAGTTAATTTTACATAAATATTTATATATTAATTATAACAAAGCACTTTATTATAAAAAAGGTTTTATCTCTTTATACTCGTAGATAAAGTTCGTCGTTCAGTGACGTCAAATATTGTTACAACATGATGTTACAAAAGAAAATGGGCAATAGACATTTTGTTTTGTAATCCTGACATTACAAAAAATATGAGAAATGATTTCTGAGGCCATAACTATGATCCCTTTATTTTTTACTGCGTTATTTGAGTCGTGTATAGTATAAGCTAAATAGAGAACAGGAAAAGTAAACAAAGCGAATATTTAACTTAATTGACTTTTTATATAAGATATTTAATAAGCTTTCACTATAAGGGAGCTGCCACAAACTGTTTAAATTGAGAGTAAATAGACATTAATAATAATAGGTAACAAAATGGAGTAAGAAGCCAAAAGGTATGAAAATTAAAGCAATTGTCTATTGTCGTGTTCGACGTGCACTTTAATAATAATAATAAATTATTTATTGTACAAAACTAAAACAAGTGCAGGTACATAGGTGAGCTTAATGCCGTAAATGCATTTTCTACCAACTAACCTTTGTGACTGAGAGCTGTTATAAGCGGATGCAGAAGGTTACAAAGGTTATTAATTACATACATATAGTACTTATTATATGCAATATAATATACACAGATACATAGATTGCTGGTGTACCCGCAATCTTAGAACCATCAGGGATTATGCGGAGCGATGGCAAGAGACCCGACGGAATGACTGTTGGGCCGTGGAAACTTGGCAGGTCTCTGGTGTGGGATGCGACGTGTGTAGACACATTAGCTCCATCTCACATCCAGGCGACCTCGTCAGGCGCGGGGAGAGCGGCGTTTTCTATGGAGCAAATATGCCAACCTTGGTGCCGGTTACGAATTTGCGCCGTTTGGGGTCGAGACGTTGGGCCCATAGGGACCGTCAGCGAGGCGCTTGGCCAAGGAGTTGTCAAATCTTAAATCCCGTTTTGAATACATGTGTGATACTCACAACCTTCCACTTCGCTCTTTACATAACAACCAACTTAAAATCCCATCCCACTCCTCTAGCAGATATTCAGATTCGTATACTGTGTCTGCAGCCCGCCAGTGGAACAGGCTACCACTCGCTATTAGACACGCGCCGTCTGTCCACGTTTTTAAGCGCTTGGTCACTGCTTTATTTCTAGACAAACAGGAGTCGTCATCAGGCTAAAAATATATATTTGGCATAATATATATGTGTATGTACGTTTATTTATAGGTATATGTGTAATTTATGTAACAGTGTAAGTATCTATTAGTATGTAATGTGTGTAGTATATTCTATATTGTTAAACTTGATATCAGCACTACCCTTAATCTCACACTCTCCCAAAGGTTAGATGTTAGAAAATGCCTTGTAGGCATTAATCTTCGCCTTTGTACACTTATTTTGTGCAATAAAGAATTTAATAATAATAATAATAATAAAAGCGGCTGATAGAAAGGTCTGGAGACAGGAAGGCTGGCAATTATTTCTGCCAACGTATTAGCCTCGCTATACAGAGGGGAAATGTTGCCAGTCTCTTTGGGACTATCTCGGATGGGACATCTCTAGAAGATATTTTTTATTTATAGTTTAGTTTATTTTTAATTTTATTATTTAGGTAGCTTTTAATTTATATTTAATGTATATTAATGTACTACAAATAAATTAAATATTAATCTAAATATACATAGATAAACATCCTAAATAAACAAATACATATAGTCGTATATAATAAGTAAGTTATGGCGACTTATTATGTTTGTGAAGTAAGTATTTGTATAATTTATCTTTAAATATTTTAAGAGATGGTGCCTGTCTGATAAATAAAAGGAAGTCTGTTCCACTGGCGAGCTGCAGATACTGTAAAGAAATCTGAATATCTGCTGAAAGAGTGGGGAGGACTTTCAAATATGCCCGCTCTATATTATATTGGATTTCTATTATTTACTAAACTCGTAAGTTAATTTTACCCGAACATTAGTAGCGTCGTTTCTACGAAGACACGTAACACACGTAAAATGTTATGAAAATCTTTGAATTTTCATTATAACTATATTGAGTAGGTGCGACACGTATTATCAAAGGAAAATACCGCCATTTCATATTGGAAATGAGTTCCAGTAGACATTTGGTGAAAATAGTTTTTTTTTTTTAAGTTTTAAGTAATTTATACCGCGAGAGCCCGTTGTGTAATAATTTATTTTCTATTTTATATCTATCAGCGTGGGTTGATTATTTTTTCCTTTATATATATATATTTTTTTTCAATAGTACTGCACGGATGCTACGTTAAGCTATGATGTTAATGAAAGCTGCATTTTGGTATCAGATATGCTGGAACAAAATACTTGGAAAACTCCTAAACTACAATGAAAATTTCAGTGATATTGATTTGTTCAGTGGTTAGTGTTGCTAGGTTAAAAAAAAGAGATTAACATTAAGTTATCGAAATAAAAATCTCAATTTAAATAAAATTTAAAGGGTGTCTGGGCGTTGACTGCCGACGGACAGACCTATATGTACATATATGTATATATGCATAATGATATACATATGTTGATGAATTTATTTTTACATGAACTAAAAGATAAACCTAATTAATATAAAAACTAAATACTTACAAATATCTTGATTATAATCTACATGTCATCGAATCCAGGAGAAGATTGGGTATGTTCCGAGGACTCCGGCGACGTTGCCTCGTTGGATGGCAACACTGATCCTTTGAATAAGATATTCCCTACTCAAAGGATCACCTGTTGACGCTCGGATGGCAACGCTTATGTCGCGTATTAACGAATTATTTAATTTATTTTTTGTAAACTATACTGATTAAAAGTTATTTATTTATTTATTTAATTGGAATGCTAGGAAAACATATTTTTTCTAGTATACATATTTATTATAATTTTTAACATAATTGTGTAAATTGTATTATTATTATTTGGAACTACTTGTTATACTAACCGGTATTGTGTTTAAGTTTATCCCAATTTCTTTGCAATATCTATGCTTAATTATTAAGTGGATATTTTGCTGAATTGTGTATTTTTTTTTAATTGTTATATTTATGTTTTAAGATCTGTAAGTTTTTTCGCGTGATGAAGACGAAAAAAAACGGCCAATGCGTTTGGTCTCGAGTGTGCCACAAAGGAACAGACATACATACATAGACTGATTTTATTTATTTATTTTGAAAGAAAATCTTACAGCTAATACATCGAAATTAAGCAAAAAAAGTAAAACAGGTAAAAGGCCAAAACAGATTTTCAGATGTAAACAAAGTACATAAATTAACACAATTATAAAAAGAAAACATCTCAAATATAAAAGTAAGATACTTATAAACTAAAAGATACACAAGTTAAATAAAAAAAAAATCTGTCCATAGTATATAATAAAGTATAAATAAAAACTAAAACAGTGGAAATAAATGAAAAGTGTGAAAAGTGGTATATGTGAGATTTGTGTGTGTGGGTGGGTGCGTATGATGTTCATGAAGAGTGAATGGGCAAACAATAAATTTAGTGAAATAAAAATAATAGAATTTTAGGTATTTTGGTTACTAAATTTAACTGATAAACAGTTAGTCGCGCAGTTACATAAAAAGTATGAAAATATAATACAATAGGCTCCTGGACTATTATGATTGAATGCGAATGTATAAAAACTGCTCGTGAACAGATTGAGGAAACCCGAAGAGTTCTCTCTCTCCCTTGATCAGTTGGGAGGGCATTAGCGCGATTACCTAAAGGTCACGCATTCGACGAGGACCTTTTTTCTACCCTATAGGAACTATTCGGTACACGTATCTTACACAGTTTGTAGATAAAAAAAAATCATCACGACTGTATCCCTTCCAGGGTGATCAGAAACTTTTAACTTGTGGAATCGTTAAAGATATGCTTAAACAAATCAAATAAATAGTCAATTTATTTTATTCCAAGTTAATTATAATACATTAAATATAAATTAAAAGCTACCTAAATAATAAAATTAAAAATAAACTAAACTATAAATAAAAAATGTCCTCTAGAGACGTCCCATCCGAGATCCAAGGAGACTGGCTAATACGTTGGCAGAAATAATTGCCAGCCTTCCTGTCTCCAGACCTTTCTGTCAGCCGCTTTGACAACTCCTTGGCCAAGCGCCTCGCTGACAGTCCCCATGGGCCCATCGTCTCGACCCCAAACGGCGCAAATTCGTAACCGATACCAAGGCTGGCGTATTTGCGCAATTTGAGGTTCTCCGCAGAAAACGCCGCACTTCCCGCGCCTGATCAAAATCAAATTAAATCAAAATCATTTATTCGTGTTTTTCGGTACATAGTTTTTAGGTTAGGGTGAGCTTGCAAAAAACCTACCACATGTTTGTTTAATTTTATATATAATAACAACTTAAACATGCATTTTACAATTTATATAAAATGCAAAAAAAAAGAGAAATATCCAAAAATACTATTGTTTTTTTATCATCATCAGCCTGTGTCTCTTCACTGCTGGAGTACACTTCACACGATCTCCTGCCACCATCATCCATCCCCCACAAGGGACCTTCCTTAGGTCATCAGTCCATCTAGCGGGGGGTTGACCATCTTCCCGTACGTGGTATCCACTCTAACAAACGATTACTTATATAAAAAACTAGATGCCAATTACAAGTTTCCACAAATATCTTATACAACTAAAAAACTAATAGATAGAAGAAACATATAAACGATAATATTAAAACACAATAATTTGGAAAAATAAAAATAATTCAGTAACTAAATCTATAAATCAGATATTGTAAAAAATGCTCTAGACATCGCACCAACTAATTTAGGCGATGTACAGAACATGTCAATATCCATGACCTCAGCTAGGTGGTTGAGTTCTTTTGATGCTCTCGCTAAAAGTTAGTTTTGACGGTAGTTGGTGCGGGCATATGGCACTACCAAAGGGTCTATAAACCCTTTGAGACCGGCTAGGTATACCAAATCCGAGTAATCCTAGCAGCTCACTGGAATCTATTTTCGATTGCGCAATTTTAAAGAGGTAAGTAATGGGCTGTCCAGCCCATTGCCACTTTAGCTTACTAATTGTTAAGGCTATATAGGTAACTTTGGTTCTCCGATGGATTTCCTCGTTTCTGACTTTATCCATCAGAGAAATACCAAGCATAGCTTTCTCAATAGCTCGCTGAGCGACCTTAATTTGTGGACTAATCCCACCGTCAGTGTCCACATTTCTGCTCCGTACGACAGCACTGGAAGAACGCACTGGTTGAAAACTCTCGTCTTCAAAGACTGGGGTATGTTTCATAAGAAGATGTGGCGCAGCTTCCCGAATGCCGCCCATCCTAGCTGAATGTAATATGTATGTACCTATACTTAAGGATAAATAAATGATTTGATTTGAAATAAATATCGGATGACGCACTGGTTCAAACATTGTGGTATAGACGATGAGAGGATGTGCCGGAGTTTCCCGAATACCACCTATCCTAGCGTCAGTCGGCTTTTTTTCTGAAGATGGCTGCGCCTGATTGGATAGTCTGCCTGAGGATCATGTAATGACACGGCGTGACATAATACTCTAGATCTCGACGGGCGTATTTAGCTTCACAGTGGTGGAGAATTGGGACATTAACAAATAGGCCAATTGCTATTACAAAAGGAAACGGTTCCGTACTATACAACTGTATCACCATAATCAAGCTTCAATATACAACGTACTAAAATTAGCGTGCGTGAATATGGGGGACCAGCAGTTCTATTACTAACATCTTTGGGTAATTTTTAAGTTGTATATTGTGTATTGTATATTGGGCGCGGTGGTGGATCGGTTGTAAGAACGCGTTCCTTGAATCCTACAAAGGTCGGTTCAAACCCATCCGGCATGTACCACTGAGCAATACATTTTTCTTACGTACATTTGTCAAAGATTAACAACACCACCGTTCCCGTGCTTCGGAGACGGATGGACGGATGTTAAGCCGTCGCCGCGTCGGTCCCGGTTCCACTAATACCAACTTGTGGAATCGTTAATAAATTGTCATTAAAAATTGACATCATATCCTCGCCAAGCCGTCTGGCCAGCTTGGCGAGTGTAGGCCAAATTCTCCAGATATACGAGTATGTTCTGGAAGGCCCATCTCCAGCAGTGGAGGTCTAGGACACTATGTTCTAAGAGTTGTAATGATGATGATGATATTGTGTATTTATTAGTAATAATATTAAGATATAAATATATTTAATACCATTGTACGTTCCGGATGTTCTTTTTTTTAAACAATATTGATCCCAATTACGTCTATTTGGGGTTGTGAGTATCCAAAAAAGTATCCAAATTGTTTCAGGAACCCAAATACCAAGAATCATCCGGTTGCTTTTTCCAGCTGAAATTACGCATCTTGTTTTGCTTTAACTATTTAGGTATATTTTATTCATTCTTAAACAAGCTAAAACTACTTAAAAGTTTCTAAAAAGTTTGCCTATTTTTTTATGGTCCTGCTAGTACCACATGTATAATAGACACAATATAAACATTACAGTATATCTATATGTATAACATGTTTCCTGTGCAGTGACATCTTCTCGTGTAGGTCCTTTGTTCCCTCGTAGACGTTGAGGGCTTTTGGTTGGGACGGTATTATGCAACACGATTCTTAACTTAATTATAATGCCTATACTAATTCAAGTCTTTTTACTTAAGACGGTTTTTTGTATATAGACGGATTCGATAAATCATCAATGATATGGACCAAAGCCGACTCTGGGGCCTCATAGCCCTTAAAGCATCTACGGACTAAAACCCTGTAACCGTCTCACTTCACTGTTGGCCATGGCTAAGTTTGAGTCGTGGCTACAAGTAAAGGCACTCGTTATTTTATTTATTTATTTTATTTAAAAACTTTATTGCACAAAGTACAAAGGTGGACTTAATGCCCGTAGACATTCTCTGACAGCCAAACCTTGGGGACAAATTTGATCAAATATAGGTGCAATGAAAGTGAAAATAACAATAATATAATTATAGGATAATTTAAAAATATTATATAACATACTTATATACCTTTATATATATTATAATATCAATACACAATAATAAATGCAAATATTTACACAATATTAAACATAAACATACATATCGTTCGCCGTATAAAGAGAATATACAAAGCAGTTTACTTGATGGAGCCAGCGAAAATGAACAGTGTGGTAGAGTCTTGTGGAAAGGATCGGAGGGTCCTTGACTTGACAGCGAGAGGAGTTGGGGGCCTCAATCAGTAGATTTAGCCTAGTCGTAATGGGATCATCGGTGTCAGAGCTAGCCTCTACTAAGAGAGGGTTAAAATGTGTTCTCGGCTTTTTGAAGTAGCACATACAGTAGTATAGTGACATTGCCTTTTTACAGCCACGAATTTATATTTATATTTATGGACATAATTATTATTAGATTGTAAGCTGAAACGGTCTTTTTACAGCCACAAATTTATATTTATATTTATGGACATAATTATTATTAGATTGTAAGCTGACACGGCCTTTTTACAGCCACGAATTTAATATTAAGTATCTAGCTGTAAGTAAAAACAAATTGCTCGTTTATGGCAACAGTGTTTTGGTTATAATTATTGTATTTATGTTGGGTTTGGTCCAGCCATGGTCAATGGTGATATTTTTTATGTGTTTTTTATTTCTTAGCTTGTATGTATTGACAATATCCAAGCGTACTAACCATACGGAAATAAACTATTTTATTTAGATTTGATTTGAGCACTGGAACACCCTTTTCAGCCATTTGGTGATCGGCTCAACGATTTTTTTTCATTGTTTAACTGAATTATTTATAAGGCTTAGTTTTACCGTTACTATGCACGTTAGCGAGCACGGGATAGCGATATACGCCAATTAATGACGTATAATTTGTTTTAGTACATAGTAACCTTAATCGGTCGAGGAAATTACTAAGGTGGTCCCTCAATGGCGGGACACAAATTTTAAGGCCTATCGTATTCTTGTGCGGTCAAACAAATAAAAAGAATAATGACCCCGGCGCCGACCCCCACTGCAGTCAGCCTTCATTAGAAGGTTATTGCCGTACCCTATGGGTATTACTATTTATTTATTTCGATAAAAAAGAGCAAAAAAAAAAACTACTTAAATATAAAACTTAAAATATGAATAACTAAAATTATCAAAAATAAAAGAAATAAAGTCATGCTAAACTATGTACATAGAAGTAAAAAAAAAAAAAATTAAAAAAAAAACAATATTTTTTTAAATATTAAATCATGCTAAACTACATACAAGTAAAAAGAAATAAAAACTATTGACCTAAAGTTATAAATAAGGATATTAACTAAAATGGATTTAGAACAAACATGCTGTCCAAAGATAATTAAATCTGTCATATAATAAATCAATTCATCATTCACTAAAATGCATCTACGAGTACAATAATAATAATAACTATGACCACAATAAGATGACGATGCGGAAGCTGTAGTGTAGTGCATATTTATATTTTAGTTTTTAAGATATATATCTATGGGCCTTTTGTGTATTTCTTTTGATGCTTAAAAATAAAGATTTATTATTATATCGAAGACTTTTTGCAGACCCGTCAAAGAATATTACATCGTGCGCAGTTGGTGGTGGTTACATAAAAAAAAAAAAACTAAGATAAAAACTAGGTATTGCGGCGCGCCCGACCTCTTTTGACAGACTCTAACCTCCTTTTTGACTAACAATATTGGAGGACTAATTTATTTGACGGATTGTTAGTATTATGATGATCGACAGACGAATTTTACTGATTTGCTGAGACTTGACCAAGTCGAAACAATTATAAATATTTTTATTTATTTACCCTTTTATTTACACTGAAACGACACCAAATTGATGACAAATCTATTATGTACGAAACGGACGATATAGTAGTTCTAAAAGCCCCTTCAAGGCAACGCAAAGAAAGCCGCTGGTGCTGTATTGCATAGTACAATTTTGTTTGTTCTGGCTCAATGGGACGTCTTCGGGGGCTGAAGCTCTCCATTGTATACTTTGTGGCAATGTTTCTTTATACACTACGTCATAGATACCCGCAAACCATTGGCGGATTACCCTTTGAAGCGACAGAGATTATTTCTAAAATTATTTACAGTCGTACAGGGTAGGTAAGGATTATTTTATTTACAGTCATCTAGTGGTGGATCGTTGTCGTTTTTTTTTTAAAAACGAAATCTACCGTTTAGGACTTGTTGAAACGGTTCTTGTTGCAACTGGTTTTAAGACGGCTTAAAAAAAAACCTACGTTCTTTTAATAGTGAAAGAGATCATCAGACCAACCCGTTTTCCACAAAGCTAGATCTTTTTTTACCCTTTGAAGCGACAGGGATTATTTCTAAAATTATTTGCAGTCGAACAGGGTATGTAAGGATTATTTTATGTACAGACATCTAGTGGCGGATCGTTGTCGATTTTTTTTAAAACGAAATCAACCGTTAAGGACTTGTTGAAACGGTTCTTGTTGCAACTGGTTTTAAGACGGTTAAAAAAAAAACCTACGTTCTTTTAGTAGTGAAAGAGATCATCAGACCAACCCGTTTTCCACAAAGCTAAATCTTTTTTTACCCTTTGAAGCGACAGGGATTATTTCTAAAATTATTTACAGTCGTACAGGGTAGGTAAGGATTATTTTATGTACAGACATCTAGTGGCGGATCGTTGTCGATTTTTTTTAAAACGAATTCAACCGTTAAGGACTTGTTGAAACGGTTCTAGTTGCAACTGGTTTTAAGACGGTTAAAAAAAAAACCTACGTTCTTTTAGTAGTGAAAGAGATCATCAGACCAACCTGTTTTCCACAAAGCTAGATTTTTTTTACCCTTTGAAGCGACAGGGATTATTTCTAAAATTATTTGCAGTCGAACAGGGTAGGTAAGGATTATTTTATGTACAGTCATCTAGTGGTGGATTGTTGTCGATTTTTTTTAAAACGAAATCTACCGTTTAGGACTTGTTGAAACGGTTCTTGTTGCAACTGGTTTTAAGACGGTTTAAAAAAAAACCTACGTTCTTTTAGTAGTGAAAGAGATCATCAGACCAACCCGTTTTCCACAAAGCTAGATCTTTTTTTACCCTTTGAAGCGACAGGGATTATTTCTAAAATTATTTACAGTCGTACAGGGTAGGTAAGGATTATTTTATGTACAGACATCTAGTGGCGGATCGTTGTCGATTTTTTTTAAAACGAATTCAACCGTTAAGGACTTGTTGAAACGGTTCTTGTTGCAACTGGTTTTAAGACGGCTTAAAAAAAAACCTACGTTCTTTTAATAGTGAAAGAGATCATCAGACCAACCCGTTTTCCACAAAGCTAGATCTTTTTTTACCCTTTGAAGCGACAGGGATTATTTCTAAAATTATTTACAGTCGTACAGGGTAGGTAAGGATTATTTTATGTACAGACATCTAGTGGCGGATCGTTGTCGATTTTTTTTAAAACGAATTCAACCGTTAAGGACTTGTTGAAACGGTTCTTGTTACAACTGGTTTTAAGACGGTTTTTTTTTTAAAACCTACGTAGTGAAAGAGATTATAAGACCAACCCGTTTTCCACAAAGCTAGATCTATTTTAATGATGTTTTGTTATCAGTCTATTAAGCATGTAACATTCTGGCAGGTAATTAATTATCAATTCATTAGAGTTGAGAATTGAATAATATTTTGTAATTATGACGCATCATCTGACGTAAATAACGAAATCCACTAATAACAAATCTATAGTTACAATGATAGGCTTAGATCGGAAATTGATCAACGACGCTCAACGTTATCTCACATCTTAGCTTCTAGAACACAGAGTCCTAGCCTAGACCTCCACCGTTGGAGATGCGCCTTCATTACGTAATCATGGAAAATTGCATTTAATTTGGCTCCAAAATTTATAAGTAGTTGTCGGATTTGTTCTCATTTTGGTTTGTTAGTAGAAAGTGCGCAGTTTGATGTCCGCGTGGGCCAAATCATTACGTTTTGTATTTTATCTTTTCATCGTTTATTTTCTTATTTATATTTAGCCTATTACAATGTGGTGTTTATTTTCGAATTTTATTGTCATAAAATATTATAATGAGAGAGAGGGTTACTTAAATCTGTCTCTATTTATTCAGCCTAGTCCAGACAATACAAATTAATTTCATACATTTTTTTTAATATTTAGGTAATCTCATTCTATATTCGAAGAAATAAAATAAAATTACTAACTACTTAATAATAAAAATACAATTAAATTACATACAAATTAAAATACAGTAAACTAAACTCTGAATATATATATATATATATATATATATATATATATATATATATATATATATATATATATATATATATATATATACTACGTGTAATTTATTAAAGAGCAAAAAACTTGATATTATAATCTAGAATTAAAATAAAGAATTACGTATTTTTTATTTAAATTATTTAGTAATAAAATATTAAGTTACGGTGCAGAGAAGTTTTCCTAAAAAATTCGCCACTCATACTGAGCCTAATTAAGTAGGTAGCGAGAGGTCGACGATCGCGCATATGTTTGTTGACGTAATTGTTTCTCTATCAATTTCGTCTCTTGTTTCTCAGCGAGATCAATTAATAATAACACTGCCCCCATTCTTTAGATATTTATCACGATGGATATCGCGAATTGCAGACGCGTCTTATTCACCATGCAGTAGTGTTTTGATTTTGAGTAAAGATTTTTATCTTTAAAAAAAAAATGACCGCTTTTATTTCAAATAGAGGTTCTACCAATGACACCTGAAGACTAAAAAAAATGATTGCTTTTGTAACAATTACACGTGGTATATCTTTTTAATATTATTATTTTTCATTGGTACATGCCGAGATTTGAACCGCAACCATCCCTATTGTATGTATATATATAAATATAGTATGTAACCAATATATGTATGTGTTATCTATGTATTGTATGTATTTATATTATAGATATAATATCGTTCTTTTTTTAGTTATAAGTTTTTAAGTCAATAAATCTCTTTATCTCAAATATTAGCGGTCATGCACCTTACAATCCCTGCTCACATCTCCCAAAGGTTAGCTGTTAGAAAATGTTTTTAGACATTAAGCTCGCCTATGTACTGTAAAATGTATTATTTTCTGTGCAATAAAGAATTTATCTATCTATCTATCTATCATCCCTCTAATAATGCCAATTACAAAAATAGAATTCCACTTGATTACATGCTAACTGCGATATCATTTGTCAACATTTAATTGTCACGGTCAGGGATTTTACAAGCACCCTTGTCACGTTTCGCCTACACAATTTGCCAAATGAAATATATCTGTCACACAAGACTTAAAAAGTAAAGTATTATCACGACCCAATACGTCTTACGGGATGGTCAAATACGATACCTATAACAACTATATCGGTGAGAGCAAATATGTTGGCGCGGCGCTTTTTCAGATGTAGCAAGGCCGTAAAGAGGCAATTGTTTCTATCATACTGTACCAGCGTGTACACCGTGGATCTGTGTTCTCAATACACAAAAGCAACCTTGTCAACAATGCGTGTCCAGTACAATGATTGTTGTCGAGCTGTGTTTCATCTATCTCGCTGGTGCAGTGCTAGCGAGATGTTCTGCACAGACCGCGCTCCGGGCTGGGCCGCACTAATGCGACAGAGAACAGCGGGCGTCAGATCACACGTATTTAACTCAAGCAACAAAATAATATCAGCTGTGC
This sequence comes from Tinea semifulvella, assembly GCA_910589645.1. Classification (NCBI taxonomy): domain Eukaryota; kingdom Metazoa; phylum Arthropoda; class Insecta; order Lepidoptera; family Tineidae; genus Tinea; species Tinea semifulvella. The sequence goes on from OU342609.1 coordinate 7,072,591, forward strand.
GTGACTGGCCGGGTAGTCCACTGCACCAACTATGGTGACACTATCATAGTCCCAGTATGGACATTTAATTATCGTTTTCTTTCTTAATTTTATTTTTATATACTTAGTTCTTAGTTTTACTGTGAATATTAGTTTTAATAATTGGATTGTATTTAACTATGTAAAATCGTATTATTATTATTATTAAAATTATTTAATAATAATAATAAATTAGTTCGAAGTTAAAGAACATAACATGGCGCTCTGAACCCCGAGTAAGATGTTTTATAAAAAACACCTGCGTTACGGGATTCAGGGTCTTCCAGAGGTACAATATAACAATTTTTATTAAACAAATAATATTGTTAGAATTTAAGCATGCAAATTAACATACTCGTAATTAAGAATTTATAATTAAAGTATACTATATTATTACATTTCTAAAGAAGTACATTAAATTTTCTTGATTTATTTTTAGGGCAATTAAAATATTGAAGAGAAGGATAAGTTAGGACAATAGGTCAAGTAGATATAACATAAGCAACAAATATAACGCTTTTTATCGATTGTAATATACATTTGATTTCCAGGCAATGCAATGGTAGCGTCACACGACGCTCCTCTATATTACTTATTGACAAGGCCCACAGACGCAATAATTAATTTAATTTATTTACTTAGGTAGGTAGGTATTTATAATTACCTATTAATACCTACCTTCCATCGGTTACTGCCGGAATCCCATCGGTTCTCGAACCGTCTGGGATCTTTCGTAGTCACGGTAAAAGACCTGATGGATTGACCTTGGTGCCTTGGTCGATGGGACGAGCATTGGTGTGGGACGCTACTTGCGTCGACACCCTTGCTAGGTCTCATCGACCAAGGCAGGGCCGGGGCTGCAGCGGACTTGGCTGAAAAGGCCAAAAGTCGCAAATACGAGTCGATTAGCAACGACTACGTGTTTGTGCCTTTTGGTCTTGAGACAATCGGTCTGTGGGGGCCAAGTGCAAAGAAGTTATTTAACCCTTAATTAGGCGCATGGGGTCAAGACAGTTTCAAATGAAAAAATATATATGTTAAAGTGTTTGGAACGCGACAGAGCTCTTTCTAGCTTCCTACCTCCCCGTGGGGTACGCAAATCTGTTGCGCTCAGAAGGCCAACGCGTACGCATTTGTCGCTGCTCTCTTAGGTGCTGACCCCATGCGACCAATTACGTTACATATTTTGTCGAAAGCGAAATGCCATAAGTGTGGTAAATTTGTTTGCCAGCAACACTTTAGGGCTTACTGTATTGGATGCAGAATAGATAAATCTGCTGACGCATCTGATTTTTTTTATATTTATATTTTACATACATATCTTCACGCCAGATTCCTTACGAAGTAGGCAGAGACAATTGAGCGCCACTTGACACGATCACGACATACCTCTTTCGCTTCATCGACATTCATCAACCTCTTCATACATGCCCTTTTGTTACGAAGGCTTTTTAATTCTCCTTCAGCTAGTGTTTTATTTATTTGATCGTGATACGTGTGTCTTGGTCTGTCAGGGCCTCTTTTACCCACAAATTTCGCATTATATACCTGGTTCGTCAATCTTTCTTCGCTCATCCTTATGATTATAATAAAGCATTTAAATATTTTTAGTACTACATAGTTCGTTTTATTAATTCCTTCCACTTCATATTTATTTATTTCTTTGGGGTCAGTAATGACCCCATGCGACTATTTGAGTGATTTTCTTAATGCGCCTAATTAAGGGTTAAAGAGTTGTCTAAGCGCCTGGTTAATGCTGTATGTGACAAGAGGGCTGGCAGTTTTCTCGCGCATCAAATCAGCATTGCTGTGCAGCGGGGGAACGCTGCAAGTGTTCTTGGCACACTGCCACAGGAACAAATCATGGGTGAGTATTTTTATTTATAATTAGTTTACTAATTTAGTTTTAATTTTGACGTGACAACGTCTTATAAATTGGTTTGCCGGGTGACACTTCAAGAAACTGCGTTACGCTCCGCTCACGTTATGCGCTCACAATGAGAGCGAGTGAGAGGCACGCGTCCCTTCCACTCGGGCATGGTTAGCCCGCCTAAGAGCGAGAGAGACAGACATAAAAAGTGAAAGACATTGACTTGACATTTTCTAGGCACATTACAGCAGAAACACTTCCTTTCATTTCATATTTCTCCTATCATCGCCCTATCCTCAACAAAATCACTCAGATAGGAACAAGTTAAGTTGTAGTAAACGCTGTTTCATTGTACGCAAATGTATTGCAAGTTATTGTATGTATATTTGTATATAAATACGTATGTATGTGTAAAGGTAAAAATAAAATTTTGTTAATATGAAATTCAGTGCGAGATTCTTTGTATAAATTAATGTTTTAAATATAATTCTTTGTATAAATAAATGTTTTAAATTGTTACTATTATTTCATCCTTCTTCCTACTATACGAATGAATATTCACATTAAAATTATTTTACCACTCAAAGTCGTTGTCACGTAAAACTTTCGCCCGTATACCGACTTTACAGGCAACCAATTTTTTTATTTCATAATTTTTTATTTTATATTGTTTGTATATTACTTCGAATAAAATATGTACTATTTATAATTATAATATAAGTACCTATATTTGAATTATATTTTTTATTGTGTTGATGTTCATATGACACATACTACCCTCCAGTTCTGTTCCTTGCCTTTACATTGCACTCTCCAGACTAGACAGTAATAATAATCAATGTAAATTTATTTTGTGTACTATTTTGTATAAATTATTGACTTAACCAAATTCCGGTGGGTATGTACGGTAATAAAGTATCATCACGACCGTAACCTAATGGTAGCCAAATTGGTGGTCAGAAACTACGCTTTTAAAAAAGATTCACATTTAGCCACCTTTACTATAGGCCCATCATGATAAGTTTGCCACTCATAGGTGTCTCTAGCATACCTACCAAACTCGAAAAGTATGACAAATAAATATGTATGTATGATAAATAAATATGTATGTATGATAAATAATAAATGTACGATAATACACAAAGAATAAAGAATACAATCTTTATGGCGCACTAAGGCACACTTTGGAAACCCCCCTGGATTAACTGATAAGTAAAGTATCATCACGACCGTTTCCCTTTTGGGGTGGTCAGAAACCACGCTTATAAATAAATGGATTCCCATTTAGCAAGCTTTACTATAGGCCAATCATGACAAGTGGCAAGCTCGTACCAAACTCGAAAAATATCACAAATAAATTAAATATTATTTAAATGTATTTATTTACATTATAAATATTTTGTGTCCTGACCAGGAATCAAAACTGGTACCTCCGAGTCTAATTCCACGGACTTAACCGCTAGACCACGGAGGCAGTTAACTGATGATTTTCAATTACAGTAAATATACGACTACATAGTTCTCAGCGCCTTCGTTATGTCCTTAAAGAAATCTCAATCAGAATCCATTCTCCAATCTCTAATCTAAATGAACAGTACGTGGATATTTCCCTTTTTTCAGCAGTTAAAACAGGAAATTGGCCCCAAGTAACTAACGAGGCACTTACAAAGATTTATCGGGATTCTCCGGAACAACAAAAAACTTTCGTATGGACGCGTCTCCCGCCCCCACATTATCGGGCTTTCTAGTTTTCTGGTCATTCCGTTGACTTACAATAATTCGGAGCTGGGCGTTTTTTTTAAACTAGCACGACATGTCATCTTGCCCCACCTGATAGTACATGGACTTTTTACTTTTAAGGTGATCTAGGTTGTCCGCCTCCGTGGTCTAGTGGTAACAAACGTTGCCGTGAACTCGGCAGGTCGTGGGTTCGATTCTGTATTTCTGTATAATTTGTCTTGGTCTGGGTGTTTATATGTATAATATGTATATATTTACAAAAAAAAGTATAATATGTAGTTTATCAACCATCTAGTTTCCGTAACACAAGCCTCGTAGCTTACCACGGAAACTAGATGGCGCTGTGTGACCTGTCTGGAAATATTTATTTATTTATTTAATATATTCGAGCCCTTTGTCTCCTTTTTTCTGTATTGAATGAGCCTGCAACACCGAAATACCTCAAGCACAATTTCGCCTATCTTTCTTCTTTCTATGACAAATCCCTTCGCTTTTCTAACAACTCTCTTCTATCTGTCCCTTCTCATCATTCTTAATTTGTGTCTAACTCTTTTGTAGTTGTTGCTACTAATTTGTGCAATAATCTACCTATTAACATACGGCAAGCAACTACCAGAACATTATTCAAAAAACTAGTGTTTTCACACTTTCTAAATAGCTCCACACAGCGTTAGTAAGTAGTATATATGTATGTATTAGTATTTAGTGTATCGATATTATAATATTTATTCCATATATGTATATTAATTTGCAGTTAATTTAAATAGTTATTTATTCTCGTATTATCTTTATGATTGCACCTACATTTGATCAAATTTGTCCTCAAGGTTTGGCTGTCAGACAATGTCTTCGGGCATTAAGTCCGCCTTTGTACTTTGTGCAATAAAGTTTATAAATAAATAAATAAAATAAATAATATTGTAAGCTTGCCATGGTGATATTTCTATAAAAATAACACCGCCTGAAACAAGGCTTACCTAAGACTTACAATAGGGTTAGATTCCTGCAGCTTCCTTAAGTTTGACACTAGACATTATTTTTCAAATTTAATATTTTTTTTTTGGTTCTCTTCTCCCGATGGATGATGAATGAGATGATAGGGAAGGCAAAGGGTCTAGCCCATACAGCCAAGTCTGACGTAATATATCTTAGTTTTTCATGAATTAATGAGGTCCAATTTATCATTTTCCATAATTATTCACATTCTAGCACATTATTAAACAAAACAACACCACTTTTGACCAACAATATCCACAGTAAATTAATTTACAAAACTAAAACTTGCACTTGACATGTCTGCGCAAAATAGCGCGAAGAACTGTGGCTGATGATGAACGTGTTCAGATGCAATCGACATCCCTTGCCTCGCACCATTTTTAAGAAAACAACTTTTAGATATTCTCACTTTCCTTTTCGCTACAACAGCTGCTCCGCAACAGTTTTACTTAATTTAACTTAGTTCAGCTTGTTTGGTACTTATTAAATCATAATATAAATTCACCTTATTCGTCTGTCAGATATTCTTCACCCCCAGCTTGGGTAAGTATTAAATAGAAAATTGTACGCGGTCAGGCAGTAACTTTTGTGCAGCTATCCCACCTGCCACCAGCTATTCAATATCTTGTCTTGGTGTAGACCGAAGTGGTGGTTGATTTGGAGACGGAACGTAACGTGTGTTCCCCGTGCGTTCCAGGATTCTATGTCTGGACTTTAGAGCTGGGACACAGCTTGAGAAGATAACCCCGCAGCCCAGAATCCCCATGACGCCTCGCTGTCCGCTTATTATTGATGTGATAGGGCTTAGTTTTGGCTTACAACCCTTCCTTGTGTAATTGTAAACTTATTATCTTTGGGTTGACTTCATTTTCATCTATTATACTTAACTTCCATTGCTTAAATTCTGTAGTTTTATTTCAATGACACGCCTAACGTTGTCACGTTCAAAGCCAAAGTCACATTACTCGATCCCGATACCTACGCGGCTGTTTTGTAGTTTGTGTAGGATACCTAAATTAACATACAAAATTTTACAATAGAACGTATGAATAAGGTCCAATCTATAAATAAAAATAAATAAATACGAAATTTCTTTGTAAGGGACAAATTTCGGACGGTAACGAAAACTTAATGACGCACTTGGACTTATAAAAGAAAGATAAACGAGCCGTTTACAGTAAAACGGTTTTATTTAGGTTAGAGATTTTGAAATTACATAGATACAGCATTTGCGAGTGAAAAGCATCCGTCTATATAATCATCATCCGTTAAAATATAAGGTACATCATTGAATGAATTGGCTTGTAAAAAGTAATGTTTTATTTAGTCCAGAGATCATAAATTACATAGATACAACATTAGCGCGTGACATGCGTCTGTCCACGAGACGCACTATCGCCTCGCAGTAGTAGTATGTGATAGCTAGAGTGTCTCTCTTGTGAGAAGTAATGTTAGTAGCTAAAATAATACAGCTCTATTATAGTTACAAGTCGTAAACATTCAAGAACTTGACACCCTCATAATAAATCCATGGATTGCCTGTCACTATCTCATTACCCAATTAGTATATAGTATTTTAAAATTATTTTTCTTTTTTTTCTATTTCATAGATTCACAGAACAAATGCTCTAAATTATCGTTTAAGTTGACTAGTAAAAATGCCTAGCGGCAGTAAGTCCGCCATTGTACATAGTGCAAAAAGTTTTTTTACGATTAAATAATATACATTCGCGATTGGAGCCAACCGACTTTAATGTGTGTTAATAATACTGATACATATGTATACATGCTTACACAGATACTATATAGTTCAAAGATTATTTATTATACTATTGTCGTATTTTATTTAATGATATAATAGCGTACCTACATTAAGGTTATTTTATAAATATTTTTGATGAAATTAACAATTATAAAAAAATCACATATTTGTATACTTCTATTAACTTTCTAAAAGTATAAACAAATATAAGCCGAGGAATTGAATTTTGTATTTAATGCAGTATCTATATTAAGAAGATCTTTGGCAAAGTATTTGAACATTTGGCATGAACCTTTGCCCTTTTCATCATATCCATTGTATATTTGTTTAATCGTTTTCCGAACTGATTTCACGGCCTTTCGATTTTAGATATCTGCTTGTGCGAGAATTTCGGGTCGATGCTCAAGTGTGCCCTACGTGGGCGATCAAATTTGTCGATCGCGACGCTGAATATTAAACGCTTGTTAGCATAATATTATAACACGAGGGATCATAGCTTCAAATTAAACTCAGATATTATAACTAAAATTACACAGTCAATTTTCTATTAAAGCTTATTATATTATGTAACACAGCGTGGCTCGGTTGGTGGCTTTCCTTATATACCAAAAAAGATTAGCAAAATAATTACAAATACACTTTTCTCATGTTTGTCATAGATTTACAACACTACCATCCCCGTACCTCGGAGAGCACGTTAAGCTGTCGGTCATCCCCAGCAGTGAAAGTCAAGGACTCTGTATATCATAGGCTAAAATCGATTAAACGCTTTACTAACACAGCTTAAACTGAGTTGTAGCATAATGTAGTATCTGTAATTGTTACAATAAAAGTTAACAATAGCGTCGAATGTAACAGATTTATTTTGAAGGTCAGCCGTAAGCTGGTGCATATCGTTCATTACAAAGACTTAGTAATAGTATTGTAATTTTTACATGTGGCGACGGAAATTTTTATCATATTTATTATTTATTTTATTGTAATTATAATTTTATTTATTTATTATTTTTATTGCTTTTGCATGCATTAACAATAGATTAGAATAGTTTTTTAGCTTAAAATTTTATCAAAATTATTATTATTATTTTAAATTGTAATTATTATATATAAAGATTAATGATTTTAAATTTTTGTTTTATACTTCACGAATGATATAATAAGTTAATTGTGAATTTCAGGTGAAATAAATAACTGTAGAATAATAGGGTATCTATTGCTAGTGCAGCTGGAGCCCAAGCCATAAGACGAAAATTCCTAGTTTGGACTCCAACGTGCAATACAATTTGAAATATGTAGTGTCAATTTTGTTCACATCAAGTAATTTATTATTTAAATATTTTACTATTTATTATTTAAACTTATTTCTACTGTATAAATAAATAATTATTATAAAAAAAGAATTATAGGTTCTGGTACAACCCAGTGACAAGAGGGCTGGCTCTTTCTTCGCCCAAATAATCAGTATTGCAATTCAGCGGGGAAATGCAGCCAGCGTTCTTGCCACCATTCCACGCGGACGAGATTTATATCCCTATTTGTAGTATCAATATTAATTTTATATTTTGTAAATATTTTTCTCTAGTAGTAAGCTAGAGACATCGACGAGTTTGTCACTTGTCACTTTGAAAGCGTGGTTTCTGACCATCTCGAAAGGGATACTTTACTTTGGGTTTTATGTACACGCTATGTAAAATAAAATAAACTAACATTAAACATGACGTACGAATATATTTGCATTTAGGTCGCAGTCGCAAATGAAAGTTTCGTAAGACAATATAGTCACTGAAATAATAATAATTAGTTAACAGATGTTTAGGACGATTGACCCTAACTTTAAATTATTCATTTAAATTTACAAAGTTGAAATTAATTTAGAAATTGTAAAGTACCTACAGGCTGTTTGGCCACTATTTATAGACTAAAATAGATTTTTTATCCAGAATTTAGAAACAGTATTTTCTTATTTATAAGAGAAAGAATTACTCGTAAGTAATTTGATCTATAGTTGGGCTATCGTTTAAGTAATTTGATCTATAGCTGGGCTATCGATTAAGTAATTTAAACTATAGATGAAAAAAACAATCCTGTAAATAAAGAAATATTTTTAGCTAAATCAGGTAAAAAAAACTTCTTGCGCAAGATCAAAGACCAATACCAAGATTAGGGTAAGTCTGCAAGACTGCAAGACGAAGACCAAGATTCGACAACACTACTAGTTGGTTGGTTCATGGTAATCTATACTCATCAAGGACTAGGACCGGCAGCGATGCGTATAAAGTTTTTTTTTAATAAAAGCTCAGTAAAAAATTCTCACTGTATATCAGTAACTTTGGTTCACACTACTTGGGTAGTAATTTACTTGATGGATATAAGATTTCTAAGAAGGGATTTTATATGATTGAAAATGCAACAATGTGGAGCTCAAAAGTTGAAGTCTTGAAGGAAATTGAAATTGGGTTTGTAGTCAAATTGAATAAGTTTTGAGAGCTGTTTTCAGAGAGAAATGTAGCCAAATTCTGTTTCATTAAACGCTAACCTAAAGAACTTAACAAACAAAAAACCTTTAACAATTGACTAATACTATAAGTATTAGTCAATATGGAACTGACTGACATCCTAGGACACAAGTTATCTTGGTTAGGAGTCAGGGACCGTCTTAAAATTGCCTATCCTTGTGGTTTGCATTCAATCAAAAATGTTTGTATGCTTAAAATGTAAAATTCAAGGAATATTTTATTTATTATTTACTCAACATTGTATATAGGTACAAATAAGAAAGCTCTATAAACGTTATTATTATTATTAATTTCAACCGCTTAGAAAAATGGATATTTGTTGCAATTCCAGCTACTGTACCGCGTGCAATTGTCAAAAGAGCAATATTTTTTTTAGGATTCAGGTGTCTTTGGTAAAAATTTATTGGTTTTTTTTTTAAAAGTAAAAATCACTCACAAACGAAAGACGAAATAGAGAGAAAAACAATTACGTAAGACAACGTTCGCGCGATCGTCGACCTCTCGCTACCTACTTGATTAGGGTCGGTATGAGTTGCGATATTTTTAGGAAAACTTCTCTGCGCCATAACTTAAGATTTTACTACTGAGTAATAAAATTAAAAATACGTAGTGCTTTAATTTTATTCTAGATTATAATATAAAAATACTATCTCTTTTACAAACACACTAATGGTGGAAAAGGTGCGGAAACTATTTCTCACTGCCATGTACAAGAAGACATATGGTTACTACAAATCTCTTGGCTCTGCTCACAACTTCCTTCTATCTGTCCTCTCTTTTGTAGTTGTTGCTACTAATTTGTGGAATAATCTACCTGTCAACATACGGCAAGTAACTACAAGGACATTATTTAAAAAACTGGTGTATTCACACTTTCTAAATGGCTCCACACAGCGTTAGTAAGTGTATATGTATAATAATTTGTATGTATTTAGTTTATTGATATTATAATATTTTATATGATGTAAGTATATATTAGTTTACTGTTAATTTTCATTAATTATATTATTATTATCTTTATGATTGCACCTTTATATGGTTAAATTTGTCCCCAAGGTTTGGCTGTCAGAGAATGTCTTCGGGCATTAAGTCCGCCTTTGTACTTTGTGCAATAAAGTTTTTAAATAAATAAATAACCCCTTTTTGTACCCCACATTATTTATATTAGGTATGCTGCGTTATAACTCCTTAGAAGTTAGACGCAATAAAGCATTAGTCTTATATATATTATATATTCTTAGAGGTAAAATATATCTACCTGCTATATTAAAATTAATTTCATTGTTTGTACCTAACAAGTACCTGCGCGCGCGCGGCCATCGACTATTTGCTGAGGAGAGTGCTCGTACAAACCTACTCCAGAGTGCCCCCGTTCCCCGTGCAATCGTTTTATTGAACAAAATCGTGCACTCCTATGAGAATTTTGATGGAAAGTAAAAACATTGTCCTAAAGTACTTGGAGCCATATTAATTCGCACATCTAGTCATTTGTATTTTAATGTTGTTATGAAATATGTATTGTTTAGACGTATAATCTGTTATGTACATTTTCATGGAAATAAATAAATAAATAAATTCCACACAGTATATACTATATTTTTGTCGGCGTGATTTTATTTTCTAGAAAGTTGATAGACTATATTTATCAAAAGTACACTTAGACATAAAAATATTGGATTAGCGAGCGAGAGGGAAGAACAATAGTTAACCCTCTTAACGAATCGACTTTTTTCTAAAATTAAAGGTTGCGGATAAAGAAACAGACTACGGCCACTGAAGTCTACATCAGTCAGAGAAAGTTTCATACTGTTTCATAGATTATACTTTGCGTCTTACTTACTATCAGCCGTGAGGGTTATTCTGTAACTGATCAACTAATACGTGTTTGAATACCGAAAATAAAAATATCGATTTGTTTAATATGTTGAAATCCTATTACCTTTTAATACGTCGAAGTTCATAATGAAGAACGGTTAAATATCGAATGATTCAAAATATCTCATTTTACATCGAAATTTCGAATGATGTTTTAATTTTCTTTTCATCGTCTTTTAATGTTTTGGTCATTTGTATTTATGCTTCTGTCTGTAAATATGTAATATTCTAATTGTAATTACTACTCTGTGTTTCCACTTTCCCTGGAGTTCTTCAAGCGAAGTGTGAAAAGGCATCTAGTCAAGCTGGCATAGTGTTAGGGACTGATGTCAGTCATGAGTGTCTGATTCCATGTGCTAACATTCATGGAACTTGCGCGCCACTTACCATCAGGTGGGCGCAAGGTCACATGTCGTGCTAATATAAAATAAAAAAAGCATTGTGTGAGGAATTAGATGTTTCGATATAATAATAATAAATATAAATACAGGTCACACAGCGCCATCTAGTTTCCGTGGTAAGCTACGAGGCTTGTGTTACGGAAACTAGATGGTTGATAAACTACATATTATTATTATTATTTTTTTTAAATATGTTTATATTTACAAAAAAACACATAAACACCCAGACCGAGACAAATTATACAATGTACAACTTGCCCCCGGTGGGAATCGAACCCACGACCTCCCGAGTTCACGGCAACGTTTGTTACCACTAGACCACGGAGGCTGTCATTAATATACGTAAGAAAATATGATGGAATAAATAAATATATGAAAAAAAAAACTATTATAGCTATTTATCTTCAATTCTATTCAAGCTTTTTGAAAAAGCTTTGATTCGTCCTTTCAAATTACTGTAGGTCGAATTCAATGTAGTGAAAATCCCTTTCTGGCAATAGCCTAAACAAAGCCATATACATGGTGGAAAAAATGAACTGTACCTGCATGGGTAGTACCATAAATAATAACAATAATGACAGCTAAATAATTTACCTTTAGTATGAATTGGTTGTGACGGTAATAGAAGCACATATCCCTAATAAAAATTGCATCTTTAATTAAAAGAATTTAATGAAATTAAAATACAAGGAACATTCTAGAAGTTGGCATTAGGAAATAGTTCCGCTACTTGATCATAGATGGCGCTTATTAATTTCAACTGCTTAGAAAAATGGATATTTGTAGTAATTCCAGTTACTGTACCGCGTGAAATTGTCAAAAGAGCAATATTTTTTTTAGAATTCAGGTGTCATTGGTAAAACATTATTGTTTTTTTTTTTTTTTAAAGTAAAAATCACTTACCATACACGGAACATTCTAGAAGTTGTCATTAGGAAATAGTTCCGCTACTTGATCATAGATGGCGCTATTTTAGATGCACACAATTACAAATTAAAATTAATTTATTCAGTAAGTAGGCCTACTTTAGGCACTTTTACACGTCAAATACATATATTAACAATCATTTATTTTAACATAATATAAATTAAGACAAAACAGACACATTAATCCGCCAAACAACTTTATATACTTTCTGAACATATATAATGTCATAAATGATAATAATTATTATGTTGCAGTTGTAAATTGTCGATATTAGTACAAAGTATAGCCTCAATAACATACATCATTACGTTAACAGTACCTCAATGTATTGTTTTTTTTTTTTAAATACCGTTATTTATTAAAGTTAGAAGCTTTGCTAGTGGACGTTAGGTTGCTTAAAAAATTCTGTTACAAACATTTTGTATGCAAATGTGCTCGCTTGTTTATTTTATGTCCGCCTTATATTAAATTTGGTAGTTAATTTTTTTGTTTATATTTTTTTTCTATTTTGTTTCTCCTTTATTTTATTATTAGTTGTATTTTTTTATATGTTTTAAAAGTTTAAAGTTTTTAGTTTATTTAATAATTTAGTTTTTTAAAAATCATTGTACATTACTTCCCGATTCGGTAGTTCGTTGGTTGGGTCGTCTTGCTGTGGGGAGTTAAGACCAGTTGATGAGATGTACAAGGCCCTAATTCTAATAAAAAAAAAACAATGTAACTTTAATTTAATATCCGTCAGGGGTTCTTCGCGCCATTTTGCGTGATCATGTCAAGTGCAAGTTTTTGTTTTGTAAATTAATTTACTGTGGATATTATTGGTCAAAAGTGGTGTTGTTTTGTTTAATAATGTTCTACAATGTCAATAAAACGATAAATTGTACTTTAAATATGGGGCACCTGTGAACTCCCATATATCACCCGACGTGTTTGAGCTATGGTGCCGCGAGTGACTCCAAGAAAAGCATCAAATTCTGCAGCATCTGGAATTTGATGATGACCTCATTAACTCATTAAAAAGAAAGATATATTACGTCAGACTTGGCTGTATGGGCTAGACCCTTTGCCTTCCCTATCATCTCATTTATCATCCATCGGGAGAAGAGAAACAAAAAAAATATATATCTGTCATTTCTTTCAAATAAATATCACATTCGATTGCAAGAGATTTTTTTTATACTAGCACAACATGTGACCTTGCGCCCACCTGATTGTAAGTGGCACGTAAAGTCCATGAATGTTAGCAACTGGAATCAGACCCTACCATTGCTTGACTGGACCTGACGGCAATTCGAGCCTGATCCCGAAACGTGTGGATACACTCTACTGGGTTTATCGACACGAACATCCACCGTTCCCAATCCAACTTCCCTGGATCCAAACCTATTAAAATCGATGCCCTGAGCTTCGAAAAAAACGGACAGGTCATTTTAATAGGTCTACGTGCCCAAGTAAAATGAAACATTACAGACATCTGTCGTGGTGCCTTCCCAAATCTCTCTCCTCTGCCGTAATAAAGGAATATGAAGTGTAAATTTTGATGATATAAAAAATGATTGCTTGTATAAAGACAGGCTTTGAGCCAACCGGTCTTTTGGAGGTCTATTCTTGATTTGTTTTAAGCTAACTTATGGTGAAAGTGTTATAATAATAATTATTATTATTATTTAGGTTTATATGACAAACTCTCGGTTTTTAGGCCGGATTTTAATAATGCTCGCGAGCCTTAGCTAAGGGAGCATTATTTATGGAAGTGAGTGAATACTTTTAATTATGATCTGGTTCTGTTTGTAGGAATTTCCTGTATTATTATATTATTATTATTAAGCTTCGAGAGTAATTGTCACCAAAACTGTGATTACAGTTTGGCGGGCTATTTAATAAGTTATGTACCTATTGGAAAGTAAATGAATGATTGAAATTTTTTTTTTTTTTAGTTTAAATTGTTTAAGGATCCCAAATGTAGATATGTACTTCGTGAAATTTATAAAATATATATTATAATCTAGAATTAAATTATCTTTTGTATCGAATTACCTACTTCGAATAAATCAAAAAAAGCGCATTATAAAAAAAAAAATCTAGAAAAAAAAGGTATTTTAAACGATTTTATGTAATAAATTCAAAGACCATAATAATATCATGTGTGTTGGATGCCATGGTATGATAGAACATGAACGAAAATACTTGTCAAGAAGTAGATTCACCGCTCGTTTTATTTAAGGAATGTTAGCATTGTTAAAGAAAGTGGTATTTCGTAACAAAAACGACATTTCACGCTGGTTTATGAAGTTGCTACGAGATGTTGGAAATGCTATAAAACGAACGCGGCCTAAGTCAAAAATGTAACAATATATTATACTTTTTTTTTTAGGTTTAGCCTAGATTTAGCTTAGGTTACGTTGACGTTAGACAAAAGTTAAAAAAAAAAATACTTTATCGCATATGAAAATAGTCAACATCTCAAGAATAGGCGCTGCCTTTTCACAAAACGAAAATATTATTTCGGTAATAAAATTTGTGACTGCGATGGATAAAAAAGGTATTCCAAATGATGTCATTAGGGTTAACGATCTTTATTATTATTCTAATTTATATTTATTAAAATTCTAATATGAAATCGTAAAATTTTATATTTGTAACAGATGACGTCAGATATATATTTATTACACCTTGCAAATTTTCATTTATTTTTTTATGTCTAAGGTTCTCTTACAAACTGAGAACCACTAACTGTTCTCCTTAGTGGCATTTTTCGCTTAAATAGCCGGTTCGCATACATTTTTTTTTAGAAAGGATTGTTAACCGACCCAATATTAACATTTATTTTTTCTTTATAATATTTGTCATCATCAACATCATCAGCCAGCCTGTGTCTGTTCACTTCTGAAGATAGGTCACATGGGTGTAGAATTTCATTTGATCCTTAGCCACCGTCATCCAGCGACATTTTTTTTTATATATTTTATCATAATGATACGACCCCAGCCTGAATGGCCATCGAGGGAGGTCGCATACCCGACTCACCGTGAGGCCACATAAGGAGACCCCAAGGCGACTACGAACTAAAACCCTATCAACCGTCTCTCTTTCACTGTTGGCCCTATAAGACCTTAGGGCAACCTTAGGGGACAGAAGTCGTCTACTAAATTAGGCATGTAGAACACTGTATTTTTTTTTGTTCAATATGTATATCTGTGGTGTCAAGTAAAAAGGAGATAAGTCGAAAAATTTAACAATTTGATTTTTGCACCTATTGGTTCAAAACATTCATATGCGTCAATGCAATAAGGAGATGAGTCTATACACTGTACAGTTTATTTTACACCCCTACATACATAAAGGCTAGTCGTAACATTAAAATGTATAAATAAGTAAAAAGAGTTCAATCGAGTTATCTCAGTTTCGCGCTTTTACTGCCAATAATTCAGTTATGCATAGTGAGATGAATAAACTCGTACTACAACATTTACTAATTACAATTTTCTAATTATAAAAATGAGTTGTTTTCTTAATTTGTCTCTAGTGAAAAGTTCAAGCTTTGTACTTATCCACACACACCACAGATATTAGTCTATGTAGTGTATGTAAGAATATAAATATATAATATAAATATATATATATATTATGTAGTTTAAGTATTATTATTTTTATGATGTTTATCGTATATTTAATTTAACTAGTACTAATAAGTGATTTAATTATTTTTATTGATTTTTTTTGTGTTTTTTTTATTTTGCCATGTCTAAACTTCGATTCCTTGTCCCGAAGGTTGATGGTAAGAGAATACCAAGCGGCATTACATACACCTTTTGTATTAAACAATAAAGTTTTTAATAATAAAAAATAATAATAAAAATAATATTATGTCAATAAACTATTATTATTATTATTATATTATTATTACTAATTCGCGGTAACTGAAGAATATATGACCTGAAGAAGGTCGCTGGTGGAGTCTGAATGAGGGTGGCAGAAGATCGTGTGTAATGGGCAAGACTTAGGATATATCCAGCAGTAGCGACACAGGCTGACGATGATAATGAATCAATTATTTGTATAGTGCATATGATAATCGCTTGTGTTTTTTACTCCTTGACTAAAACTGTTTAATGTATTGTTAATATGACATTATACAATAATTTATGACCGTAATAATTGTATTGTAGTCCCCTCTAGTGTGATCATCGCCTTCCTGTGCCTATATTATTAGATATTCCGAATTTTATTGACACCCTTTGGCTACACATGATAAGAAACAATTACTTAACCTGACTATATATATTTCACCTGCATCATAATTTTCATCATTACAGCCTCTAGAACAAACCTAGACCTCCACTACACTCGCCACGCTGGCCAGACGGATTGACGAGGATATGATGTCTTTTTAATGACTTTTTTTTTTTTTTTTTTTTTTTTATACTAGCACGACATGTGACCCTGCGGCCACCTGATGGTAAGTGGCGCGCAGGGTCCATGAATGTTAGCAACTGGAATCAGACCCTTATGTCCGACATCAGTCCCTAACACTATGCCGGCTTGACTAGATGCCTTTTCACACTTCGCTTGAAGCACTCCAGGTTATAGGAAAGTGGAAACACAGAGGCTGGAAGAGCATTCCACATCTTTATTGTGCGACAGATGTATGAGTCACCAAATTTATAGGTACGCGAAGGGATAGTGACTACGGTATGTGGGTGCATATTCTGACCTGTGCGTGTGGTTCGGTTGCGGAATGGAGAGGAAGGAATTAGGTTATAGAGCTCTTCAGAGCACTCACCATAGTATAGCCGGTAGAACACGCTCAGAGAAGCTACATCTCGGCGAAGCTGCAGGGATTCGAGAGTTCCAGATATAGTGGCATCGTCCACAATTCGAACAGCTCGCCTCTGCAGGACATTGAGAGCATCTGTGAGGTGAGCATCATGACAATTTATTAATTAAGTTGGTATTAGTGGAACCGGGACCAACGGCTCCGAGGAATGGGAACGGTGGTTTTGTAAATCTATGACAAATATATGTAAGAAAAGTGTATTTCTTATGGTACATGCCGGGTGGGTTTGAACCGACCTTTGTAGGATTTAAGGAACGCGTTCTTACAACCGAGCCACCACCGCGCCATAAATTACATACCTACTTAAATTATTGTGTCTCGAGCAGGAATCGAACCCGGTCTATATCCACGAACTTAACCGCTAGGCCAGGGAGAGATTTTAAAAAACTTAGCGCACAAATAGGAAAAGATCATTGTTTCTTAGTTCTTATTAATACGTAAAACTAAAAACAAGGTAAATAAACTAATTAAAAACAAAAAATAATAATAATAAGATAATACACAACTAAATTTTAAAAAACTTAGCGCACAAATAGTTAAAGATCATTGTTTCTTATTTCTTATTAATACGGAAAAATAAAAAAGGTTAATAAACTAATCAAAAACAAAAAAAAAAGTCGTGTTATGTAGCCAAGCTATGATAGATAATGTCAAGCAAGGGATGTTAGCATCATCAATCTTGTAAGATTAATCAGAGTATTTCCACTCATAATGTGTTCCTTGTTTGTGGAGTACGATTTGTTTCGGTTACACTGACATTTATAACAACCAGCCGTGTGGCTTTAAACACATATGTCACTTGTACATTACTTCGTCGCTTCCAGATTATCAGCTTTGGGCAATTCGTTCACTGTGAAGTCTTACTACCCGCTATAAAACCTTGACTGGAATTACTGCGGCATAAATATTTATTTATTAATTTAAAAAATGTTATTGGATAAAATACAAAGGCGGACTTAATGCCCGAAGACATTCTCCGACAGCCAAACCTTGGGGACAAATTTAAACAATTATAGGTGCAATCATACAAATAATAACAATACTATAATGATAAAAGGTAATTAAAAAGTATTAATATATACATCATATATATCATAATATCAATATACTAAATATTAATAATACACATTATTATACAACATACATATATACTACTTACTAACGCTGTCAGGAAGAAGTGTGAATACACCAGTTTTTTTTTTTAATGACTAGGTAGTTGCTTGCCGTGTGTTGCCTGGGAGATCGTTCCATAAATTAGCAACTATTACGAAAGAGTTGGAGACAAATGCAGTGTGATGTGAGGGAACAGATAGAAGGGTGTTGTGAGAAGAGCGAAGAGATTTGTCATTAATGGAAAATACATTTCACACCTGCGATTCGCGGATGACATAGTCATCATGACCACCTCGCTCAAGGATCTTAGTGGAATGCTAAACGAAATAAACTTGTACAGGACGAAACTCATGTTCTACGACCATGTCAAGCCGAGACCAATCTGCGTAGAAAACAAACTATTTAACAAAGAAGCCGACAGACACATTCAGCTAGGATGGGCAGTTTTTAGAAAACTCCGACACATCCTCTCATCGTCCATACGTCTGAATTCAAAAGTCTTCAAGCAGTACGTCCTTACCGTCGAGTCGTATGGAGCAGATACGTGAAGTTTGACAGTGGGTCTGATCCCAAGTTTAAGGTCGCTCGACGAGCTAAGGAGAGAGCTGTCCTCGGTAGTTTTTTATTTTTTATATACTAGCACGACATGTGACCTTGGGCCCACCTAATGGTAAGTGGCGCGCAAGGTCCATGAATGTTAGCAACTGAAGTCAGACACTCATAACTGCCATCAGTCCCTAACACTATGCCGGCTTGAATAGTTGCTTTTTCACACTTTGCTTGAAGGACTCCAAGTTATAGGAAAGTGGAAACACAGAGGCTGAAAGAGCATTCCACATCTTTATCGTACGACAGATGTATGAGTCCCCAAATTTATACGTACGCGAAGGGATGGTAACTACGGTATGTGGGTGCATATTCTGACCTGTGCGTGTGGTTCGGTTGCGGAATGGAGATGGAGGGATTAGGTTATAGAGTTCTTCGGCGCACTCACCATGGTATAGCCGGTAGAACACGCGTAGAGAATCCACATCTCGGCAAAGCTGCAGGGATTCGAGAGTTCCAGATATAGTGGCATCGTCTACAATTCGAACAGCTCGCCTCTGTAGGACATTGAGAGCAGTTTTCTGACGAATAAAATTTGAAACGTTGATATACGTCAGAGAACCACGGTAACTTCTTTTAAAATTAGCAAGCTGAAGTGGCAGTGGAGCGGACATATCTGCCGTAGAACTGACGACCGATGGGGCAAACTGGTTTTAGAGTTGAGACTACGTACGGGGCGACGCAGTTGGACAGATGAACTAAGGAAGGTCGTTGGTGGTGGTTGGATAAGTGTTGCAAAAGATCGCGTGAATTGTCGAGCTTTGGGGGAGGTTAGATCCAGCAGTGGAGAGATTATTTAATATTTGTATTTAAGTAGTTTTTAAATTCAATGTTTTTATAAGTCTATCGAAAGAGCTATAATTGTTCTGTCTTGGTCAAGTCTGGGTAACACTCTCGCGTTAGCATCGGTAGAGGACGGCCGTACCTACCCACATACCGCGGATTAAAAATTTCTTTATCGATATTAATTATTTTTGCGCTCGTAATAATGCCTTTTATGTTTTTATCTATAAATATTTATAATTAGTCTATTTAATGATGCATTGTTGACCAATCTACCCTCAGGTGATAACTTAAGTGACAAAATGGAGTTAACTCAAAATGAACAGAATAAAGATTTAGTATGGGATCATTTAGGAACAGAGGTCTTTCAAAGTGCGGAAAAGAGACCGAAGCCTGACAGTAGCGGCAACGGCGATGATGATGGGTTTAAAATAGTTAAGAAGCGTTCGAAACGTAGATCCACGTCACCTACTGTGCTGAAAGAAACCAACACCACATATGACGTATGTATAACATCTTTAGAACAACTACCGAAACAAATCGCATTAGCCAAACTGTTAAGATCTAACAACATCACAAATATTACTCAAATTAAATATAAAAGCCAACACAGAGTTCTGATTCGGTTTGAATCAAAAGTAAATGCTGACTCATTGCTCAATTCGAAAGCCTTTGAAGATTTGGGATTTAAAATTCAATCACTAAACGTAATGAATTGTTCATATGGACTGATTAGGAATATTGATATCGAAGTTGAGGACAAAGAAATTTTGGAGACACTTACATGTGAATCTGAAATACTTTCAATTAAGAGGTTAAATCGTTCCTGTGAAGATGGGAAATGGATTGAGAGTGAAAGTATTCGTTTTTGTTTTAAAGGGGACATCCTACCTTCTTTTGTTTATGGATATGGTTGCAGATTTAAGGTGGAAAAATATAACTTTCCAGTTACACAATGTTCTGGATGCTGGAAATATGGTCATTTTTTACGTATATGCCCGACAAAAAAGATATCATGCCCTAAATGTGGGCTGGGCCACTCCAACTGTGAAACCACTGATTACAAATGCATTAATTGCAAAGGCTCACATATGGCATTAAACAAGATTTGCCCTTTTTTCATTAAAGAAAAAAACATTCGAATTATTATGGCAGACGAAAATTGCACCTACCGCAAAGCATTAGAAATATATCTACAAGAAAAGAAGGAAAAAAATGATACAACCTATTTGGAGAACGAAAATCAAATTAGAAGCACAATTATTAAACCAAACTTTGCAATACCCTCCACATCATACAGAGATGCACTTTTCAATCCTACAAATATACAGGAAACAGAAAACTCGTCACAGACTGAGGATGATGACATAATACCTATAAACAAACAAGGAAAAACAAAAAATAACTACAAAAACAAGAAAAAAACTAAAAAAAAATGGTCTAGAGACATTTATGATAATAAAACAATAGAACTAAATAAAGAAACAGTACCTAAAAACACGCAACAAGAACAACACAAAGATTTGAGAAGTAAAATAAAGGAAAAATTTGACCTACAAAAAATAATTAAAAAAATTCAAGAAATATTTTTTTCAGATAGATTACTTGAAGAGAAACTACAAATGTTACTTAAGTTAGTATTTGAAGAAATTGTGTCATATCTTATAAAAGCATTTAAGGAAGGTAATCTGATTCAAAAACTATTTAATCAAAATGGATAGAACGTCTAAAACTTACCGAGCTTTGAACATATTTCAGTGGAACTCACAAAGCCTAAGGCCAAAACTTCTATCATTTGAGACTTTAATATATCAGGAAAAGGTACACATAGGTATATTGAGTGAAACTTGGTTGGAACCGGATTCTAACTTTAAAATTAATGCATATAATGTGTATAGAAAAGATAGGGATGACTCTTATGGAGGTGTAGCAATTATTACTCATAAATCAATTAAAACACATATATGTCCTCAAATAGTAACCAACAGCGGTATAGAAATTTTACACGTTAAAATATTAAATTGTACAGATCTAGAAAATATCATCGCTATATATTGTCCATCTTCTGTGCATACAAACCAAGCCGATTGGGATAATATATTTTCAATGTTTTCACAAAAAACAATTATTGCTGGTGATTTTAATGCTCATCACACTAACTGGTCATATAGAAATGACTCAAGAGGTAATATAATACGAGAGTCTTCTCTGGATAATGGGTACGTGTCACTGAACGATGGTAATGCAACTAGAATTAAATTAGTCAATAATACACTACAGAAAAGCTCTCCAGATATCACATTTGTCTCTTCAGATATAGCAATTCAATTTAATTGGAATACTATTAGCGAAAATTTAGGTAGTGATCATATTATTATTAAAATGTCTATTATGTATAATGACAACATAATATTTAACAAAAAACGTAATTTTAAAAATGCTAATTGGAACGACTATTCTAAGCACATAGAAAATAACATATTAGGTAACAATTTTTCACATACTAATAATATTCAAGACAATTATGATAAACTATTACGTTTCATTAACGAGGCTGCTGATGCTAATATACCTCATACTAAAACGTGCCTTAATGTGGATAAATCATTTAAAGCCAAGGCTTATTGGAATGCATCACTTTCTAAAATAATAGCCGAACGTAGACTAGCCCTTAAAACATTTAGACGTAACCCCACTCCAGATAATTTATCTGTCTTAGAACAAAAAATATCTGAAGCCAATCACATGATTAAGGAAGCCAAAAGCCAGTCCTGGAAAGAATTTTGCAATACTATAGCAGAAAGTACTTCATCTTCTGATATGTGGAAACGCATGCGTTGGATGAAAGGATACAAAAACAATAATACCTATGTATCGATAGAACAAAAGATGGACCTTTTGTGTAAATTAGCACCTGACTCAGTATCTTTACTCCCCCCAAATTTCACTTCCTCAAACCCAGTGCTTGAAGCATCTATTACGATGCACGAACTAAATCATTGTATTAAAAAAAAGGATACAGCTCCTGGCTGTGATGATATTTCATATTCTATGATATGTAATCTCCCTGAAAATGCAAAAACATACTTACTTAAAATATACAATTCAATTTTACAAAATTGTTATGTCCCAGAACAATGGAGAAACATTTTAATCATACCAATTGCTAAACATAATAATTGTAATAATAATGAATCAAAACTAAGACCAATATCTCTTATATCTTGCATTTGTAAAATCTTCCATAATATTTTAGGTAAACGTATAGAATGGCATGTTGAGAAAAATAAATATCTATCTTTTAACACAATAGGCTTTAGGAAAGGTCAATCATGCCTTGACAACCTGGTAAGACTAATTACCCACATCCAGATAGGATTCTCTGAAAATGCCGATACTTTGGCCTGCTTTTTAGACATTGAAAGTGCGTACAATAATGTACTTATCGATAATATAGCTAATTCTCTGGACAAAATAGAAATTGGTAGGACAATATGCGCATATATTTGGAATTTTCTATCAAATAGGCACCTAACAATAAAAGGAGACTTTGGAAACAAATTTAACATTACGAGATCTACTAATATGGGCTTGGCCCAAGGAGATCCCATATCTCCATTGTTATTTAATATAGTCTCTATGCACATTTGTCATGAGATTAAAAATGTTCAAATTTCACAATATGCAGATGATTTCGTGATATATGGTAGCTATAAGAACATGGATAATGGAATAATTGAAATGCAATCCTCTCTAGATTTAATTCACAACATGCTTCAACAACTTGGACTACAACCTTCTCCCCAAAAAACAAAACTATGTTTATTTAGTAAAGGACGTAAACATAAAACAATTAATCTTATTTTAAACAGTAAATTATTAAAGTTAGAACAAAATGTTAAATATTTAGGAATATGGCTAGATAGGTCTTTACGCTGGAGTACTCACATTAATTATACTATAGAAAAAACTCAAAAATTCCTTAATATACTAAAAGTGTTAGCAGGTGCTTCATGGGGTGTCCACCCTACTCATTTACGTAGGCTTTATATCTCTCTTATAAGAAGTAGAATTGATTATGGATGCCACCTTTACGATAATAGTGCTGCAACACACACTTTAAAATTAGACCGAATTCAAAATCAGGCACTTCGAATTGTAGGTAGTTTTATTAAAAGTACTCCTATACATACAATGGAATGTGAAATTTGTATTCCTCCACTCTACGTAAGACGAAAATACCTTGGATATAAGTATTGTTTAAAATCAATGGCCCAATCAAACAGCTACAACCTTACTTTATTAGATAAGTTGTTTAGCTTCAAAAATATAATTTATTGGAAAAATAAAAAAAAACCTTTATTAAGTACTTTATACAATGAAATTAAAACCGAAATTGTGTACTCATCTGATCTGCGAGATATGTTCACACTAGATACCTGGATAACAAATATAAATATCGAAAATATATTACAACCTTACTTATCGTGCATTAAGGAAGCTAAACAGCTTTATAATATTAACTCTATAAAACCGCAGATATTACAAGAATTAGAATCTAAATATAATAGTTGGCACCAACTACCTATGCTTCGAAAAACAAATCTGATCTAGGGGCAGCTTACGTAGACCTTGTAAATAAACACAGTATTTGTTATAAGTTTAGTAATATGTCTATAATGTCAGCAGAGTTGTTAGCTATATTGAAAGCGTTACTCTATATTAATAACTTAAGATACCGACAAATTGTTATATTAACTGATAGTAGGAGTGCAATCCAGCATTTACGTCGATGTGTCTCTGTCTACGGAGGTACACCGATAGGCTATCAGATCTTAAAATTAATTACTGGACTATCAGAAAAAAACATCGAATTGAGGATACAATGGGTTCCGTCACATACAGGCATACATGGCAATGAAGAGGCTGATCGATTGGCTAAGATCGGAGTACAAAAAGGTATTGAATTAGCTATGCTACCTCATTATTCCGAAGTTCTACCTAAATACAAGCGCAAGTACCATGATTTATGGAAAGATCATTTTAATAAAATATCACTAGATAAAGGAATCTGGTACAAAACAATACAGAATGAGCCTTTTCATATGCCATGGTTTTCTGTATGCAGGCCTAATAGAACACTTGTTGTCAATGCATTTCGCCTTCGCTCTGGACACATTCCCTTAAACAAATTCGGGTTTCTGATGAAAAAGACTGCTTCACCCAACTGTGAAGTTTGTGGTGAAGTAGAAGATGTAGAACACATCTTAAGGGATTGTGTCAGGAGCCAGGGCGAAAGGTAATACCTAATACATCATCTAAAACTGAATCCATATAATACGGGTGCCTTCAATTCGGTGCTAGCTGACCCTTGTTCCCAATCGGCTAGGTTAGTATTTATTTTTTTAAATATTTATAATAAGAATAGGCAGTTGGAAAACTGATAATTGTGTGTTTTATTTAGGTTAAGTTACGATGGGGCTGACATGCTCAATTTGGGTAAAAGCCCCTAATAAAATATGATTTAAAAAAAAAAAAAAAAAAAAAAAGTCTGGGTAAAAAGTCGTCTGTCAATGTCATATGCTAACAAAATGTCAAATAAAATATTCCTCCAATATTGTCAGTCAAAAAGGAGTTAGAGTCTGTCAAAAGAGGTCGGAGGCGCCGCAACATCTATTACACAACATCAATTATTTAGTTTAGACGAAATAAGAATCTATGGTCTAAACCCACCTTTAGATGATCCAGCAATTGTATTATGATTGTATTACACAAATAATGGCCGTAATATTCTACGACCAAAGGAAATAGTGGATACTTGAAAGCTATTCATAAAAGGTGACCTGACTACTTCATCTCCAAACTTAGTTATAGTGCGTCAATTATATGGAAAGGGCTTCCGTCTCTAGGGCGTCCTTCAACAATATAGTTTCCGGTTCATTTGCCCATTTTAGGGTAAATCCGTGTTTTATTACACTTGTACTGTTAGCCCCTTTGTCTCATTTTAGCCGCCAATTTTAGAACAATATAAAATTAGCTTTAAGCCTTAATTTGGATTTAACGGTTCATTTAAGTGAACCTTCTACTTAATTTCACATAACCTATAAACAATAAACAGTTGCACTTCCATAATATTCATATCATATTCCATGATGAAGTGACGTAAATTTTTCTTTATTTCTTCAAATCTAGCAATCAAGTAATTGATTGCTAGATTGAATTAACACGATATGTGACATCGCGCCCACCTGATGGTAAGCAGTACGCGAGGTCCAAGAATGGGAGCAACTGACGCCGGTCACCACGACCAACATCAGTCTCTACCACTATGCCGGCCTAACAAGATGCTTTTTCTCACTTCGCTTAAAGGACTCCAGGTTATAAGAGTGGGGAAACACACTGGCTGGGAGAGCATTCCACATCTTCAGCGTGCGACAGATGTAAGAGTCTCCAAATTTATGAGTACGCGTAGGGGTAGTGGGTAAGGTATGTGGATGAATATTTTGGCCTGTGCGTGTAGTTCGGTTGCGGAATAAAGAAGAATAAGGAGAAGAAGAATAAGGTTATGGAGCTCCTCAGAACACTCGCCGTGGTATAGCTTGTAGAACACGCTCAGAGAGGCAACGTCACGGCGAAGCTGCAGTGATTCGAGAGTTTTAGAGACTGTGGTGTCGTCCACTATCCGAATTGCCCGCCTCTACAGGACATTGAGAGCATCTGTAAGATACTTAGCGGAGCAATTCCAGAGGTGAGAACAGTATTCCACGCATGACCTTATCTGTGCTTTATACAGCATAAGGCTTAGTGCAGGCGGGAAAAAACCTTGTTCAGTATCCTAAGTTTTTTCGACGCTGGTGTGGTGTAGTTTCTGTGCGTATTTCGACTCCAAGTATGTTGAAGCTGGGTTGAAGTTCCAGCACAGTGTTTTGAAGAGTAGGAATAGGAGCATTGTTTAAAACATACAGAACTGCATCACAACGATCAATTAATAACCTTTTAAATTTAGTTATCAGTACCTATGAGATTACAATACCTGGTAAAGCAGTAACCCACTAGGCAAGTCAGAATTAAGATAGACTACTTGCCCATGTGCAACCCGAAAGTTGACAAAACGCAAAAACCTCTGCTAATTTAACAATAAATTGAACGTGTTCGGCAGAGGTCCCAGGCCCCCACAGCAGCACCCGATCACGGACGTAACGCATGTGCCAGCCAGGGTGCGGACCGGGACCCGACACACGTGCCACCACTGCAATGACCTTCTAAAGAAGGGACGACCACCGGACACGCCACACCATGAGAACCTGAACACTAACAATGACTTTCGAGACACACACAAGCATCAACATAACAATTACTTCCTAGGTACCCAAATCTAGTTTCCTTGGTTGAGATCTGTTTACCCGAGCCATTAAAATCACATTATTCGAATATTAACTTTAATAGCGATAGACATTTTTGGAAGTAAATACTTAGACTACAGCCGCAGGACGCTTTCCCGTGGCAACTTTATAGCCTACCTACAATTACTAAAGAAATATGAACTAAATTTAGTTGAACTATCTTAAGTTGTTGAAACAAATGTGGGTGGAATAATAGTAATTAATCGTAAACTTTAGTACAAAGCACTAGATCTCTACTTATTCTAATAACATTAAAGTTAGCTATCTCTATTGACTTGTATAATAACCAGGCATTTAATGGAAAAATAATGTATTATTAAAAAACGAAAGACAATATTTTTTATCTACTCTCATATCGTAAAATGCGAATTACAAACTTCAAAACGAATTTATATTGACATACTTTATAAAGATACTGATGAAATTTAAAAATATAATCACATTATAACACTTTTTCTGTAACAATATAATGTTATAATTCATTTTAAAAATAGAATCATACATATTATATAACACTTATTTTTTTTAAGGCAAAGGTTCCATTACAAAAAAGTTTGATTCAAATTTTTACTTGTCTATGGCAGCGCCCGCCATAGCGCGTACGCGGTCATAAGCTAGGTTTTGGCGCTATTTCATTGTTTAGGACTTATGTATGTACCATGGTCATTAAAAAAAAAATAAAAAAAAAAATTGGCGCCATTCAATACGTTTTGTTGTATAGCATTTCGTATGTTTTTTTATTCTTGCTTAAAATCCTTACTCTTTTATCTTTTATTTAGTAGGTTCAATCCCAATGTATGAATAGATAAATTAGTGTATGAAACTGCACATAACTAGGTATTAAAACACACACTCGTGTATAATATCCCTTATTATGCAACAGTTTCATAAACTACTATTTATTTATTTTATTTAAAAACTTTATTGCACTATGGACAAAGGCGGACTTAATGCCGCTAGGCATTCTCTGACAGCCAAACCTTTAGGACATTTAAACAGTAGGTATAGATGGTAGGTGCTATATTAAGTAAGTCCATATATATCAATATATACTTACCAATATTTACTTACTATTACCTCCTCCTCCCACTAGCCGTTTCCAGTGGCTGCGTTCCTCGGCGCAGTGGATAGCTTGGTGTACTGGAATGTTTAGGTGGTCAGTCACCTGACTAGACCATCGTTTGGGGCTTCTTCCTCTTGTTCTTTTACCGTCTACTTTTCCCGTTACTAAGAGTTTTTCCAGATTGTCGGCGCCTCTTCTAGCAATGTGGCCAAAATATTGCAGAATACGGGTAAAGCAGACGGCAGAAAGTCTCTGTCCCATGGCAAGTTTGAGCTCTTCGAGCACCGAAACGATGGTGCGTCGTGCGGTCCAATGAATTCTGAGCAAACGACGCCAGCACCACAGCCTTTATAGTCCACGTCTCTGAACCTATTACCTAACACGTACATAAATAAATAATATATATATATATAGAAACACTTGTGTAGGATGTAACGATCGTATTACATGCGGCCAGGGAATAGATATTGTTGGCTGCAATCGACATCCTTTGCCTTGCACATATTTAAGACATCACCTGTCAGTGTAGATTTTGACATTCCTCACTTTTCAAAACTATCTGCGAGAATGTGCTGCTTTAATTTATAATAAATATTACTAGAATCAAATATTACTTCATAATTATAATACCTTAATAAACCTACTGGATATTGTCGCCCCCGTAGCTTGGGTAAGTATTGAATTAAAAAATAGTACGGGTCACTTCATGACCACGTGCAGTAGATTCATTTTTATTTGTGCACCACCGCTGCGTTCTCACCAACTACATGGTATCTTGTCTTGGTGAGGACTGGAGTGGTGGTGGATCTAGACATGGAACGTAACGTGTGCTCCCCGTGCGTTCCAGGGTTTTTCCAGTTGGACTATAGAGCTGGGACCCAGCTTGAGAAGACAACTCCGCTGCCCAGGATCCCCGTGACGCCACGTTGTCCGCTTGGGATCGGCAGCGCTCTCCGGGTCCCCATCTTCAGGCTCTCCGAGGGAAGGTACCCCTACGTACAGCCAACGGATGCATAAAGAGTGATAGCTAAGTCTTGGCTTACGACCCTCCCTTATATAATTGTAGATTCTCATTGCTCTCTTCCTGTTAACTTAATTTTTCCTTATATATTAATTTCATTTGCTTAAAATCCTTTGTTTTATTTTAATGTCCCGAATAACGTGACAAGGAGACTGGAGGCAACACTAAACTAAGCAAGGTTAGCTCGCACAGTACAACATTTTAAAAGGTTATTTATGTCTGAGTGTACTTTTGAGAAATGTCGTCTATTAACTTTATAGAAAATAAAATGACGAATATTCTAGAGATAATTAATCACAGATTTTTTTAGTAAAATTATTTTAAATGTTATTTCTATTTCTCTGTCTAATTATGTATATATGACCGCCTCCGTGATCTAGTGGTAACAAACGTTGCCGTGAACTCGGCAGGTCGTGGGTTCGATTCCTACCGGGGGCAAGTTGTACATTGTATAATTTGTCTCGGTCTGGGTGTTTATATGTATAATATGTATATATTTACAAAAAAAAAAGTATAATATGTAGTTTATTAACCATCTAGTATCCGTAACACAAGCCTCGTAGCTTACTACGGAAACTAGATGGCGCAGTGTGACCTGTCTGGAAATATTTATTACTATTATTATTATATGAAAGTATAATATTAAAGTATATAACCTACTTAAAATCCCTCCCCACTCTTCCAGCAGATATTCAGATTCCTTCACAGTATCTGCAGCTCGCCAGTGGAACAGACTTCCTTTAATTATCAGACAGGCACCATCTCTTAAAATATTTAAAGATAAATTATACAAATACTTCACAAACAGAATAAGTCGCCATAACTTACTTATTATATATATTTATATATGTATATACGAGTATATATGTATTTTATATTTAGGTATATATTTATTTGTTTATTTAGGATGGTTATCTATATATATTCATTACAGCCCCTAGAACACAGCGTCCTAGACCTTCACTGCTGGATATGGGCCTTCCAGAACATATATCTGGAGAATTTGGCCTACACTCGCCACGCTGGCCAGACGGCTTGGCTTGTAAAAGAATCTACAAAACAAAACACTTAGATATGTCTGTTCAAAATGTGGAAATTCATTCCGAATATAATTGATACTTTTAATGTGACAACACTGGTAGGAGATCGATTCGGTGATTGGTTGAGAGAAATCACACGAGATGTGTCAGTATTTGAATAACGGCAGATTCTTTGAGGTTATGTCAGAGTAGAGAGACGCATCGTCGAGTTGATTGGATTGAGTGAAGAGAAGTGCTCGAAATAGTAGATGGTAAGTAATAAAAATGCTTCTTAAAACCAGTATATATATTATATTGCATATAATAAGTACTATATGTATGTAATTAATTTGTGTTTTATATAATAATAAATAATTTCAACTATCCATTTTCTTCGTAACCTTCTGCACCCGCTTATTACAGCTCTCAGTCACAAGCTGTATTAGGATACAGCTGAACTGTAAAATTAATTAAACCATAATGGTATGCAAATAATAGTACATGTCAATTACAACTAAAATTATATTTGTCAACACTTATAATGTAAAAATTCTTGGATACTATAAAAACATTGTTCTTTTAACTATTTAATTAACAGCTTCTTAAATTTAATTATTGATGTCAATTGTTTTAATTCTATAGGCAAACCGTTAAATATTTTAATACACATTTGGTTACTATTTTTAGAAACAATGGTAAGTTTTGTAGCAGGTTTCCATAAATTGTATTTATATTGAGTTCGAACATTTGTTCGCCCGTCCTCGTTAACAGGCCGAAAAAGACTCGGGTAGTTTTTAATAAACATACATGCGTCTAAAATATACAGACATGGTAATGTTAACATATTATAGTCACGAAAGTATGGTCTACGAGCAACACTCCAAAAAACAGCATTTGGCATTTAAAAATAGCTACAAATACAGGATATACATTAAGTCACAAGACATAGCTAACTAATTAAAACGGTCGTGAAGGGCTCCCTATTCGATTAAACTTCCCAAATCGATATAAAAGGGTCCCCAAACGTATGAGATTGGATTTTGGATCGCTCGGCCATGACGACATGTTCCAGTGACTGATGTCGCACCATTCGTGCCTCTTAAAAAAGGTTACATTTGGAATAATATCTTACTTTAGATAAAAAGCGCTGAAAGGTAACCAAATATTGAAAATTGTATTGAATATGTATTTCTGTCTGAACTGTGTACATCATCATTCATCATTACAGCTCCTAGAAGACAGCGTCCTAGACCTCCACTGCTGGAGATGGGCCTTCCAGAACATATAGCTGGAGAATAAGGCCTACACTCGCCACGCTGGCCAGACGGCTTGGCGAGGATATGATGTCATTTTTTTATGACATTTTTTTTTTAACGATTCCATAAGTTGGTATTAGTGGAACCGGGACCGACGGCTTAACGGTCTCTCCGAGGCACGGGAACGGTGGTGTTGTAAATCTATGATAAATGTACGTAAGAAAAGTGTATTTCTCATTGGTACATGCCGGGTGGGTTTGAACCGACCTTTGTAGGATTTAAGGAACGCGTTCTTACAACTGAGCCATCACCGCGCCGAACTGTGTACAACTCAGCCTAAATATTTCCACTTCTACAGGGTGGATTTTTGAGACGGGACAGTAGACCATCCATAACTTTTTTAGATATGCTAAGCTGCATTCACAGAATTTGGAAAAAAAGGTGCTGACAGCAAAAAAAAATGTAATAGTAAAGTAAAATATCACCACTACCGTTTCCCTTTCGGGGTGGTCAAAAACCACGCTTATAAATAAGCGGATTCACATTTAGCCAACTATACTATAACCAAACTCGAGAAATATCACAAATAAATTAAATATAAATTAAATGTATTTATTTACATTAATAAATATTTTTGTGTCCCGACCAGGAATCGAACGAATCCATCCTATTTCTTATAAGAATCAAAAGTCTCTACTGTGGCTTAATTTTTCGAAATATTCAAGTAAAAAGTGACACATCTCCATAGAAAACTCTCAGGGTCATACGAACTAATAAAATCGACATGTATGTCGAAAGCGCGAGATCGGGGCCCTGGGGCTTCTTGTGCTTTCGACTTACGTGTTGGTTCAATAAATTCGAGTGAAAAGTAACAGGTCAACGAACTAATCGAATCGACATGCATGTCGAAAGTGCGAGAATAGGGGCCATGGTGCTTACTTCTTGTGCTTACGACTTATGTGTCGGTTCAATAAATTCGAGTGAAAAGTAACAGATCTTCATAGAACACTGTCAGGTTCTTACGAACTAATCGAATCGACATGCATGTTGAAAGTGCTAGAATCGACTGAGGTTTGATAAATGTCAGAATGCGTTTAAAAATGTGTCATTGCAGTGCAGCATATCTCAAACAGTTATGGCAACTAGAAACGTTTTTTTGTAACTATAACGGTTAAGGTCTCAAAAATCCACCCTGTATACTGTACTGTGCTAAGTATATACCTACTGTGATAAAAGGTAATATTTCATTCGTTGTCTTGTCATGTATTGCTCAGTATAAAAAGTTATCGCATAAGACAGCGAGGCTAGTCCAGTATCATTAATAAAAATCCATCGAGTGAAATCAATAGACTTGACTCAACTTAACTGACGTGGACATCCGTTAGTTTGGTCTTCGTTCCTCAATAAGATGTCCTAAAAACAAGTTACCATAATACAAATTGGAGATCGTAGAATAGACATAATTGAAGTGTTAGCTTGCCGCTCAGGATAAAGATGCTGGATCTACAAGATGTTCACCCGTTCCCGTCTCATCTATACTGCTCCAGCCTGTTACCACCTTCTGGCCAATCCAAAGTCAGCAGAACATATCGCTCAGGGTCGTCTCCCGAGCGCCATGGTTAGTGTTTAATTCCGTCATAGCTCGAGATCTGGAAATTATTATTATTATTTCTTTTACTTTTGCTAGTCACAGTTCAATTGCACTATTAATTTAAATCTAATTACTATATTTTACTCTTATTTCTGTTTTAATTGTATTGTCTAAATAATATAAAATCTCTTTGGTTTAAGTTCCACTATTGCTACTTTTTTTATATGTTTAATATAATAAGCTGTGTTTTTTTTTTAAATAAATAATAAATAAATGCCTACTATTAAGGAGTTTATCGTCGGTCTGACTGATGTGTGTCTAAATCTATTTCCCGAAAGAGATCAAAGTAAACAAGATTTGATAAGTCAAAAGTTTTGACAGTTCTATCAAATTATTAATACGTTCCATTATTACTTTTACTATAATAACCAGGTCTTGTTTTATCATTTTTTTTTAATAAACCGCCTTCGTGGTCTAGCGGTTACTTCCGTGGATTTAGATAGAGACACAAAAATATTTATTAATATAAATAAATACATTTAATTATTATTTAATTTATTAAATATTAATAATAATAAATTCTTTATTGTACAGAACAATAAATAGTGTAGGTACAAAGGCAAGCTTAAGCTATAAGTGCATTTTCTACCAACTAATCTTTGTGAATGGGGAGCCATTATAAGCGGGTGCAGAAATACTATTGTGATCAACAATAATGAAATAAAAATACATACTAATTAAATATACATATTCTATATATTAAATAAATATATACATAAATAATAAATACATATCTAAGTACATAGTGAAAGGTATGATAAGTTATTCGATATCTTTATATTCGATAACTTTAGGGGCTGTCAAATTGCCTATTGCCCTATGTGCGATGTAATCGCTTACGTCATAATGCCCGATCCATATATTATTCAATGATATACATTACACATGAAGGAATGTCGATATAGAGAGACGGATCATACAGGCAATGGTGAGGTTTCTTGATCGTATACGTCGAGCTAGCGGGTCCTGACATTTAATTTAATTTAATAAATGCAAAACCTCTGAAACGATATTTAGCGCAGATGTCTATAACAAGTATTACAAGGTAAGAGCCTTCGCCGATATATATATATATATATATTTAACAGACAGGTCACACAGCGCCATCTAGTTTCCGTGGTAAGCTACGAGGCTTGTGTTACGGAAACTAGATGGTTGATAAATGGTTTTTGTAAATATATACATATTATAGATATAAACACCCAGTCAGAGACAAATTATACAATGTACAACTTGCCCCCGGTGGGGATCGAACCCACGACCTCCCGAGTTTACGGCAACGTTTGTTACCACTAGACCACGGAGGCGGTAATAATAGTATACAAAAAGAGCGGTGGTGGCTCGGTTGTAAGAACGCGTTTCTTAAATCCTACAAAGGTCGGTTCAAACCCACCCGGCATGTACCAATAAGAAATACACTTTTCTTAAGTACATTTGTCATAGATTAACAACACCACTATTCCCGTGCCTCGAAGAGCACGTTAAGCCGTCGGTTCCGGTTCCACTAATACCAACTTGTGGAATCGTTAATAAATTGTCATAAAAATTGACATCAAATCCTCGCCAAGCCGTCTGGCCAGCGTGGCGCTCTGCAAAGATTAGAGAATTAGTTAATAGCACATTAGGTTCTTTTTTAATAAACTGTTTTTATTTTTGATTTATTTTACAGTTATGTAGAAATATTTTGAATGTAACAATTAGTTACTAATACATTATTGACTAATTAGTAAATACTGTTTATTGTGATACAGTAATATTTTTTATTACCTTATTATTATAATATAATTATTTTTTATGTAACATTTAGTTACTATTATGTATTTATTATTTTATTAACTAATATATAAGTTTGTTAACGGAATTGCACGGCAACATTTGGATACTTAGGAAGTAATTGTTATGTTTAGCTTGTGTGTGTCTCGAAGGTCATTCTTAGTGTTCAGGTTCTCATGGTGTGGCGTGTCCGGTGGTCGCCCCTTCCTTAGAAGGTCATTGCAGTGGTGGCACGTGTGTCGGGTCCCGGTCCGCACCCTAAGGGCCTGGTTGAGCGGGGGGATGGCTGGCACATGCGTTATGTCCGTGATCGGGTGCTGCTGTGGGGGCCTGGGACCTCTGCCGGACACGTTCAATTTATTGTTCTTAAATTAACAGAGGTTTTTGCGTTTTGTCGACTTTCGGGTTGCACATAGGCATGTAGTCTACCTTAATTCTGACTTGCCTGGTGGGTTACTGCTGTACCAGGTATTGTTTTCTCATAGGTACTGATAACTAAATTTAAAAGGTTATTAATTGATCGTTGTGGTGCAGTTCTGTATATGTTTTATTTTGTAAATCTGATATAGCTGAGTTTTCCTTGCAGATTCCTTTCTCAGTCAGATTAAACATTAACAGGTCACTGGAATTTGCTAAGCTGCTGGTCTTCTGCTAACAGCTTACTTATTGGACCACTTTGCTGCTTAGTCTTCTACTAGCAGGAGTAGAATCATTCAAAATAATTAAATTAATGACGTTTCATAAATGCCTGTAATAGGTTTACGTGAATAAAGATATTTTGACTTTGACTTTGACTTTGACTTTGGCGAGTGTAGGCCAAATTTTCCAGATATATATTCTGGAAGGCCCATCTTCAGCAGTGAAGGTCTAGGACACTGTGTTCCAGGGGCTGTAATGATAGTAATAATAATAATTCGTTTATTATCAGGCAACAGATGGCCCATAGATAAATACCTTACAACTAAAATACATATAAAAATAACATTAAAATTAATTAATCTAAAGCTTCCGTATCTTCATCTTCTTGTGGTCATAGAAGTACCCATCAGGTACTGTGACCACCTTCTGAGGAGTACTAGAAGCTTCAGTGGACGATGCCGGCGTCCCTGCTGGGGGTGGTGCAGAGGGAGTAGGTGCTGCGCGGGGCCCAGGAACATCGTTGGTGCTGCGTGAAGCAAATCCACGAATGTATTTGCGGTACACAACACCGAGCGGCCAGAATTCCTTCTTCAGGAATATTTTGAGGTGCTCTGACCGCACACGAATCCTAAAGGCCTTGAATCCGGTGTCATCCCAATGGGAAGGTAACTCGTCGATAGCAGCGACAGAGTCGATCTCCCCTCGGTCCCGGATGTGTCCGAGAACATCTTGGGATGACATGACCTTGCGCAGCCGCGATACATAGACATAGGTTGTCGGTATCGCAGCTTTTAGAGCGCACTGTTCGGGAGGCGCAATTCCCCGATTATTACGTTTGGGCCTCCTTTTTTTCTTTTCCACAGTCACAAACCCTTCCGAATCAATTTTAATTAAAAGAAACAAAAGCGGCGGTAAGGGGTTGCCTAACTTAATGTGGTCAAGGCTATAACGGCGATTTTTTCAGTGGACTTGGATGTCTACTGTAACCCGCCTTAGCAGTCACAAGATTATTCAACGCCTGCGGTTGGATGTAGTTGCTTTTAATTGTTGCGGAGAAGATTCTACGGAATACCTTTTTTTTTCTTTTTAATTCATAAAACTTTTTTATACTTTATATTTTCGATATAATTACAACTTTACAAAAACTAAACACTTAACCGGAATTATTATTTTAATCCTAATATTTATAAAAATACTCGCTCTGTCGACCTCTCGGTCCGAGCTTCGGTGATAGTCCCAAGAAGACTGGCAACATTTACCCTCTGTATAGCTAAGCTAATACGTTGGCAGAAATAATTGCCAGCTTTCCTGTCTCCAGACTTTTCCGTTGGCCGTTTGGACAACCCTTGGCCAGACGCTTGGCTGAGTGTCCCCATGGGCCCATCGTCTCGACCCCAAACGGCGCAAATTCGTAACCTGTACTGAGGTTGGCGTATTTGCGCAAAAAAAGAAAATTGAAAGCTATTTACACAAATATGGTATTAATCCTTATCATTTTAAGTGCGTTAGTTGGCTTGAGCTTGAGTTTGGCACGCTAGAGCAGAGGTTCCCTTTTTTTTGCCACGGAACCCTAATTGATTATACTTATCCTAGAGGAACCCTAGCAGCTAGGGCCTCGCTAATTCGATGACAAAAAAATATTATCTTGTTGTTTGTATATTTTCATGTTTAATTTGAAAATAGAGAGCAAATATACATGAAAAACAATTATATGCATTAAAAAAACATTTATTAAATAATGAAATACAATGTAACTAGGTAAGTAACGAGTACCTAGATGTTTTTATGAATTTAATGAGAAGAATGATTTTTTTCACGTATTTTAAAAAATAGCATTAAAATTGGGCTTAATGTCTGACAGCTGAATGCGATCTGAACCTGCTTTTTTTTGACGAATGTTTTGTTAATTTTTGTACGGAACGCGGAACCCTTGTGGCTCTTCCACGGAACCCCAGGGTTCCGCGGACCACCTTTCGAGAATCACTGCGCTAGAGACATCGGACGAGCTTGCACCTTATCATGATGTAAGTCCGCTTCTTTAAGATAAAGCTTCTGACTGGGGTGCACGGGATAAGGTCGTGATTTTTACAATCAAATTAATTTTAGGTGGTAGGAAGCCATCTTGACGTTAGTGTCTTGTCAATATGCAAATACACCAAGATGGCATTCTGGTATATGTAAAGTAGGGTTCACGGTTTATACCTATGATTAATTGATCTTAATTTTGACGGCTAATTTTGGACTAAATTTGCATTTAAAAGTGCTTCCCTGTTTTTTTATTAATTAGGTTTGCTCTTTTACACTTAGGCAGACAACCTATATCGTTGGCTGGTGGGCTGCAGACACAGTATACGAATCTGAATATCTAGGTACAGAGAAGTGGGGTGGGTTTATTTTTACAAGCACACCTGATGGTAAGCCTGGAATCAGACACTTATAACTGAGCTCCTAACAACTCATTTATATACTTAAATATATATATACCTACTTAAAATGACTAAAAATAGTCCGGCAATTATTGCATACTACATATTGACAAGTCGACTAAACACTAGACATTTGTCTGAAAGAAAACACTTATAATAAATCAAACATACCATCAATTACTCCAGCATTGTATACCTACAATTGTACAGTTAGCAAAGAAAGACCTATACATTTTGTTTTCTATACACATGCTCGTAAAATAGGTATTATTGTACGGATTTTATATTCATAATGTCTATTATAAAATAATAATAATAAAAAAGTAAAGTATCATCATGACCGTATCTACAACCTATGTTTTTTTTTAAAGAAGCGGATTTACATTTATTTAACTTTACTATAGGTCCATCATCTATTATTTAGTTTCCGTAACACAAGCCTCGTAGCTTACCATGGAAATTAGATGGCGCTGTGTGACCTGTCTGGAAATATTTATTATTATTATTATTATCATGTGAAGTGGCAAGTTGGTCGATGTCTCTAGCTTACCAAAAAAGTAGGTATAAGCCAAATGCATTTTTTTTTAACTCTCTATCCGTTTTGTATTAGTCGAATGTTTGTGTACTGAGCTATTGATAGGTATAATGAAACGTCCTCTGTTTATAACAGAAAAAGATCTGGCACATCCCTGGTCCCTGAATCGACTGATACTACATCCCCTCCCTACCCAAACAATTCTTACAAAAACTCAAATCTCATTGTGAGGTGTCGAGAACATTTGTAGAAGTTAAATAGTTAAGCCGGTTTGAAATTTCCGCGTTCAACTTCTACCGGAAAATGGATCAAGACACTGATGGCAGCAAGTTTAGTTACCTACAAAGTAAAACTCAGTGTACACGAAAACCGACGGGGTGCCATTCCTGTTGAGTCCTACCTGTTTTAGGCTAAATATCAACTACCGGAGAACCAACCTTTGCATTCCAAAACAATTCTGATGCTCAGGCGATGAGTAGGAGAGATGGAGTAGGAACTTATTTATTTTTATTTATTTATATAGTACACACAGCAGTACATATATTATCACACACATAACATAGTATAATTATAACTTATCTAATATATGTACCAATTAGCTGTCACAGCATTCACCAATATAAAAATAAGAAGAAATTAAAATTTTATTACTGTTAAAATAATAAAAAAAAACTAAGAAATTTACGAAATATAACATAAAAATATGACTTCTAAAATAAAATTATACATTTGTTCTTTTTAAATAGAACTATAAAGGAAACATAAAAATTGTATAAATTTGGTAGGTTACCTTAAAAACGAAAACAAAGCACTTGTTAAATAGGAATCAACTAATTGCTCAATAAAATGTAATACGTACAAAAAATCTGATAAAAAGCCATTCAGCCATTGTTTTCTTTATTTGATCTTTACAGGTGAGTCTTGGTTTACCAGGCACCTATCCGCCCAGTTTACCTATCACTATCACTACATATTATAAAACAGAGTCCTCCGCCGCTTCTGTCTATCTGTCTGTTTGCGATAAACTCAAAAACTACTGCACCAATTTTTATGCTGTTTTCACTAAAGGATAAAGTGGTCTCGAGATAGGTTTTGTTCTATAATTTGTAAAGTTTTGTATAGATTAAAGATATTTGTTGGAGGTGTAAATAAACCGTCTGGGAGCTTTCAACGAAAATTCTGACTAAATTTAAAAAATTATGTATCTTATATAGGTCTACAGAAAACTCCGCGATGGCATATGTCTCTATATATCTTAAGGATAACATACTATATCCATTTTAATACTTTAAAAAATGGGCAATTATATAGCGGTAATTAGAAAGCTATTCACACTAACTAAATATAAATAAATACACAAATAAGATATAACAACCAAATTTGAGTGTTGCAAAACTAGGATCAAGAAACTACACCTTCCCTGATCAATCTGGTTTCTGTGCCTTGACAGAATTATCTAGTGCAGAAACCAGTGCACTTATCAACAGTTCTGTTGGCCTGTCCTAGCTCAATGTATTATAAATAAATAAATGATATAATTTCCTAGATAGTAATTTATGTATATAGGATGTTAAAAATTGGTGTCAATATTTTTTTTTATTTTTTTTTACAAAGACGGTATTAATCCTTATCATTTTAAATGGCTTAACATTTCATGAATATATTTTTTTTCCTTTTACACCATGCAAACTAAATGAGTACCTTAGGACATATAGCAAAATGAAAATAATGCGCAAAAAAAACTTTCCGAATAAAACAATATATTATAAATAAATATTTTTTTGCTGACTGTAACTTAGTGTATACGATACGAATAATAGTTGAAAGACATCACACGTGAAAAATCGATTTGACATTGACAAATAGGAACATCGTTGTCTTCGATTCGGGTGGCGAAATACGCACAACGCATTTGTTATATAGCTTTGTGCATGAAATAAGTGGAAAAACGGTGACTACCCAACTCTGTAAGTAAAGTGAAAAATATTTATCTACTCTCATATTATAAAATGCGAATTACAAACTTCAAAACGAATTTATATTGACATACTTTATAAACATACTGCTAAAATTTAAAAATAGAATCACATTATAACACTTTTTCTCTAACAAAATAATGTTATATTTCATTTTAATAATAAAATCATACATTGTATATAACACTTATTTTTTTAAGGCAAAGGTTCCATTACAAAAAAGTTTTGATTCCAATTTTTACTTGGCAGCGCCCGCCATAGCGCGAGCGCGGTCATAAGCTAGGTTTTGGCGCCATTTTATTGTTTAGGACTTATGTATTCAGTACCATGGTTATTTAAAAAAAATAAAAATAGGCGCCATTCAATATACAAATCTTAAATAATTATTATAACTATATTGTTTTTTAAGGTTTTTCATTAACTAAAACAATTT
This sequence comes from Tinea semifulvella, assembly GCA_910589645.1. NCBI lineage: Eukaryota > Metazoa > Arthropoda > Insecta > Lepidoptera > Tineidae > Tinea > Tinea semifulvella. Next base: position 7,113,230 of record OU342609.1, read on the forward strand.
TTGCGGTTTTCGGCCCCCCGTGATAACTGGAAAGCTGCCGAAACGTCGGATCAGTAAACAATTTTAAATAAACGCGATAGTGAACCGCGAAACTTGTATTAATTAGAACAATAAACTATTTCTTACTCTTTTAACTTTTATCTTTTAGGTTCAATCCCAATGTATAAAAGTAGATAAATTAGTGTATGAAACTGCACATAACTAGGTATTAAAACACTCGTGTGATACTATTAAAAACCTCGCCAACGGCTCAGTTTTTAAACACACACTCGTGTATAATACCCCTTATTATGCAACAGTTTCATAAGCTACTATTATTGCACATTAAAATGTACGAAATAAAATAACGTTCATTGGTGAGCTTAATAGTACAATATACGTACAAGCTTCATCGATCTGTTATTTAAGTGAAATCCACTTTTCATATAATAAAATACACTAATAGAAGCTAGCTCAACTGCTGCCAATCACAGAATACAACCTTTATTTATTTATTTATATAACTGCCTCCGTGGTCTAGCCGTTAAGCCCGTGGATTTAGACTTGGAGGTACCGGTTTCGATTCCTGACACAAAAATGTTTATTAATGTAAATAAAAATACATTAATGTTTAATTTATTTTTTGATATTTCTCCAGTTTGGTACGCTGGAGACATCGACGAGCTTGCCACTTGTCATGTTTGGCCTATAGTAAAGTTGGCTAAATGTGAATCCGGTTATTCATAAGCGTGGTTTCTGACCACCACGAAAGGGAAACGGTCGAGATGATATAGTAAAATATTAAGTACTTTTTTATTTATTTACCTTCAAGGAAAACTTACAGCTTCTAACAAATGATTACTTATATAAAAAACTAGATGCCAATTTAAAGTTTCCACAAATATCTAAAAACCTAAACAAAAAGTTAAACCGAAACATATAAATAATAATAATAAACCACACTAATTTAGAAAATAAAAATAAGTAGGCAATTAAATCTATAAATCAGATAGATGTAAATCCTGCAATGTACACCGTTAGATTACGTCTGCTGTGTTACTCTGTAAAAAACTGTTCTAGACATCGCCCGACCAACAAATTTAGGCGATGTACAGAACATGTCAATATCCATGACTCAGCTAGGGGGTAGAGTTCTCTTGATGCTCTCGTTAAAAATGAGTTTTGACGGTAGTTGGTGCGGGCATATGACACTACCAAAGGTCTATAAACCCGAGACCGGCTAGCTATGCCAAATCCGAGTAATCCTAGCAGTTCACTGGAATCTATTTTCGATTGCGCAATTTTAAAGAGGTAAATAATGTCCGCTATGCTTCTACGTAGCTCCAAGGGGAGTATGTGATGTCTTCTATATATACTGACGTAGTCATGGTAGAAAGACAATAACAAAGTTCTCATATACAAAACCATCCTCAAACCAATTTGGACATACGGTATTCAGCTGTGGGGAACAGCTAGCAATAGTAACATCGACATCCTGGAGAGATTTCAGAGCAAAGCTCTAAGGCTTATGCTTAACATTCCTTTCTTCATTAGAAACAAATATATTCACGAGGACCTGAGAATGAAAACTATAAGAGAGGAAATAACCTCATACAGCCACGGGTATCAACTGAGACTCGCATCACACCCGAACTTGTTCGCCTCAGACCTGAGGGGATCCGGCAGCATCATACACCGCAGGCTTAAGCGAAAGAGTGTCCCTGGCCTTGGCGCCAGATTTAGCAAAGACTGAGGAAGGAACCAATGGGTTCCCCTCCAATACTGACATCAATACAGATAGACATATCATACAAAAGAGTGGCCCATTGTATCTGTACAGATTGCCATGATTGCAGTAATCAAAGGAGAAAAAAAAGAAAAAAAAGTCATTGTTATACGTTTTGCATTTGAAGGAAAGTTAACTTTAACGGTTACCCTATGCCCTAAGAGCAAATGCAACCTATGCCAGAAGGTAACTTGTGTGATATGGTTTGTTATATAAATCCGGGAATACAGAATTACGTCATAAAAATATTTACATTTTATACCAAGTAATTTGAAGCCAATGTTAAAAGCTTTATTGTTCAATACAAAAAGAGGTGGTTTTTATAAAAAGCAAGAAATTATGATACTTAGGGAAATATTACGGGCATATGTTGGCTAAGTAATGGCCGAATATGTTTTACGCATTGTACCCACAAAAATTTCCATACAACATGCATTTTCACTGGCAGTCCAAATTCTGTATAACACCCCGGTTTCATTTCACGTAACAAATAGGAAGACATAATTCTTAAAAACCCAAGGATGCATTATGTGTCAGAGATGAATAATTGTGTTTCGAGTAGGGATTGCAATACCGCAGCTTTTTCAATCCCGCGGGATTAATGTGCTGGATTGCTCAATTTTAAGGGATCCCCTACTATTAATATAATTTCAGAACCATAGTAACAAAAGATGTTTTTGTTTCAAAAAGCATCATTTTATTACCTAATACATGTATTAGGTGTTAGGTTATTAAGCATCATTTTATTACCTAACACCTAATTAATACACAAATAGATGTATTTTTTAAAAACTAGTGTATGCTCACTACATGCAAGACCGAGGTTTGTAATTTTCCATGTTCCTCCTTTTGTTTTAGCTTAGTCTTAATCAAACTGTGATTTATCATTAGTAGGTATAGTATTGTGTATATATTATATTGTATTGTTAATATTTTATTTATGTAGGTTATAACATAATACATAGTATGTAATTATGTAATTATTAATAAGTATGTATATGTTATCTGCAATAAAACTACTCAAGTTTATTTTGTATTGCACCTACCTTATGTACTTACTGCTCTTGTTGTCCCGAAGGTTTGACCGTCATAGAATATCTAGCGGCATTAGGTCCGCCTTTGTACTTTGTGCAATTAAGTTTAAATAAATAAATAAATACATACATACATACATATCTTCATGCCAGATCCCTTGCGGGGTAAGCAGAGACAATTGAGCGCCACTTGACACGATCACGACATAACTCTTTCGCTTCGTCGACAATCATCAACCTCTTCATACATGCCCTTTTGTTTCGAAGGCTTTTTAATGCACCTTCGGTCAGTGTTTTATTTATTTGATCATGATATGTGAGTCTAGCTCTACCAGGGCCTCTTTTACCCACAACTTTCGCATTATATACCTGGTTCGTCAATCTTTCTTCGCTCATCCTTTCAGCATGCCCGAACCATCGTAGCATGCTTTTCCTTATTTTTGTTCCTATGCTTTCTTTTATACCTACTTTTTTCCATATTTCGCGTTACGTATGCGGTCCGCCACAGTGACGCCGCATATCCGACGCAACAACCTCATTTCTACTGCATTAACTCTACTCTCATGCGTATTCTGACATATCCACGTTTCGCTTCCATACATCAGTGTTGGTACCAACATGGCATTGTATATGGCGAGCCGAGCTTTGTCACTGACATTTCCACTGCCGACACTTAATATTCTTATAAAATTGTTTTATGCTGACATAGCATTCAAAATTAGAAAGCGAAAGTGGGTTGGATACATCTGCCGCACGAACACTGATGGGGCAAACGGGTTCTTGTGTGTAGATCATGTACGAGATAACGCAGAGTGGGACTAACCCCTGCCAGATGGACGGATGACCTAAAAAAGGCTGGTGTGAGATAGATGAGTGTTGCAAAGGACCGCGTGTAAGCTTTAGGGAAGGACTACATAATAATAATAATATATTTTTTTATTGCACAAAAAATATAAAATACACACATCAAAAAAGTCTAGGGATCAAGCATGTTTATGCGGATTTCTTGTGATTGAGATGTGGCTTTGTAATAAATTTATGATTTTATAAATTTATATGGATCCTTTTTGGTGCATTTCATAATTTAAAACAGGAACTGTCAATCAAATTCGAGTAAAAGATGAAAATCAGCTGTCAATATTTTCCCTATAAAAACATAAGACGCATTGAAGACATTATTAGTGCTACTGTTTCCCTACTACTGATTAAAACCAACGTTATTATGGAGCGGCGACGTCATTTAAGCAGGGAAGAAATGATCAGAGCCGTGGGAATGATAGAAGCTGGTTCCCGGCAACGTACTGTGGCTTTAGCTCTGAATACAAGTCAGAGTGTTATCAGTCGACTTTGGACACGTTACCGAACCACTGGTACCGTGGCTGAGCGCCATGGAGGACGGTATCGCTGCACCACACGGAGACAAGACCGATACATTCAAATCACAGCTCGAAGAACTCCAACAATAACCGCCATGATGTTAGCCGTGAGCCTTCATCGCTCTTCAGGGAACTTAATTAGCGACCAAACAGTCAGAAACCGCTTGCATGAAGTGAACCTTCATTCCCGAAGACCGCTACGGGTACCACCTATAGCAATGCACAATCGTAGGACTCGATATCAATGGGCTCTTGAACACAGAAATTGGACAGAAGAACAATGGCGTTTCGTGTGCTTTTCTGATGAGTCTCGTTTTGGTATGAGGCCGGATACAAGACGTATACGACACTGGAGAACCCCTGGACGCCAACAGCGATTAAAATCCTGCCAGGAAGTCCATCCTTATAGTGGTGGAACCATCATGGTATGGGCGGGTATTTCGATCGGCGGAAGAACTGAGTTGATTTGGATCAGAGGCAACCTCAACGCTCAAATTTATGCTGAGACGGTTGTATCAGACGTCATCGTTCCTCTACAAGTGCATATCGGTCCCTTATTTCAGTTAATGCATGATAATGCACGACCGCACACCGCAAGAGTTGTAAGACAGACTCTCGCCGCAGCTAACATCAATGTCCTGCCCTGGCCTGCTCAGTCGCCAGACTTGAACCCGATTGAGCATGCATGGGATATTCTTCAGAGAAGAGCTCTGCCGAATATGGAGGGTATCCAGTCGCAAGAAGACCTTTTTTTGTTGTTGCAACGAACATGGGCGGCCATTCCACAGCGTGATTTGGATGAACTCATTTTGAGTATGCCAAACCGATGTTCTTGTGTTGTTAGTGTTCGCGGTAGAAACACGGATTATTAATTGTTTAAGTTACCCAATAAAATTAAAAAAAAAACTGTTATTTCAGTCTTTTTTTCGAACTTTAATGTTAGTGGTTCAAATGTCAAAAATCCCTTTATTAGGAAAATGGCAATTTTTTTTACTAATGCAAAGGTGACTTGGTTTATCGTTACTGTAGACAAACGAAAACATTTTATTTGATCAATCCTTAAAGAAAATTTTAATGAATATCAATCAGGAGAAAAGTTATTGCAAAAATATATGTTGATCCCTAGACACTTTTGATGTGTGTATAACGAGCAAAATACCATAAAGGTATTCTCTACCAGCTAACCTTTGGGAGAGTGAGAGAAGAATATTATGGGTGCAGTGTAGTAGTAGTAGCAGGGTAAAGACACAGGCCGAACATTATATTGATTCAGTCGTATAATTAGGTACAAAATTTAACCTTTGGTGTTAATTTAACTTTTATACAAGATTGGCCCTATTTGTCAAAGTTGCAGAATCCGTGGATCCACGTTTAGATATGCGGGATTTCGTAGGCAAATAACTGTGGAGCGCGGGATTGAGAGATCCCGTTTAGCAGGATTGTAATCCTTAGTTTCAAAGCCCATTTTTATAATAACACAAAGACTGTATAATTCTGCGAGACTTCCGCATTGGAGACTCGTTTTCTCGTTTTTAAAATGTACTGACAGCGGATATTCTTTTAGTAAGTGGTGGTGGAATTTCTTTCGCTTGCCTTGAATCTATTTCTGATCATTTTGTGAGGTCGTATTACTTCGAATTCATGTTAAAAAAATTTAATAATAATATTAATAAATTCTTTATTGTACTATTCTGTTATTGTAAACTGCCTCCGTGGTCTAGCGGTTAAGTCCGTGGATTTAGACTCGGAGGTACCGGGTTCGATTTCTGGCCAGGACACAAAAATATTTATTAATGTAAATAAATACATTTGATTAATATTTAATTTAGTAGTGATGTTTCTCGAGTTTGGTACGCTGGAGACATCGACGAGCTTGCCACTTGTCATGATTGGCCTATAGTAAAGTTGGCTAAATGTGAATCCGCTTATTTATAAGCGTGGTTTCTGACCAGCCGAAAGGGAAACGGTCGTGATGATACTTTTTTACTTTACTTTATTGTACAAAACCAAAACTAGTGCAGGTACATAGGCGAGCTTAATGCCGTAAATGCATTTTCTACCAACTAACCTTTGTGACTGAGATATGTAATAAGCGGTTGCAGCAGAATAAATATATAACTAAATATAAAATACATACCTCGTACGCATATATAATAAGTGAGTTATGGCGACTTATTTGCTTGAGAAATAAGTATGTGTGTGTATAGCTTATCTTTAAATATTTTAAGAGATTGATGTCTGATAATTAAAGGAAGTCTGTTCCACTGGCGAGCTGTAGCGACTGTAAGGGAATCTGAATATCTGCTGGAAGAGTGGGGAGGTATTTTAATTAGGTTATTATGTGAAGAACATTTAATATAATAGGACTTAAGTTGTTTATAATTTAAAACCGCTCCTTAACAGTATGTATAATTTATTTTGAATAGATGGTAAGCGTAGTTTTCGGATGCGAAACACGTGTGTAGAGGGCCGAAAAAATGGTTTCATTATTAATGCTCTTTTAGAAGGCAGAGTAGGAAAATTGTTTTTTCATTGCATAAAAATTATTAACACAAATTATCTTTGTAAATTTAACATGAGTTATTACTTATTTTGTGAACAAAATTGTTAGAAGATATCTTTAAATTGTCTACTTCCTAAATAAATCCACTATAAATTTATTCTGAATCGACATATGATACAGCTCCAGCCTGAAGCATAGTGTTAATTCTAAGACTACGGGTATTCTTTATTTATTTATTTATTTAGTAACAGATTCAACAGCGCTTAAAATTGAACCAAGTCTACAAAATTCTTAACTAAAGCCAATTAATGAATCAATCAGCCGACCTCCGCCTCCGTGGTCTAGTGGTAACAAACGTTGCCGTGAACTTGGGAGGTCGTGGGTTCGATTCCCACCGGGGGCAAGTTGTACATTGTATAATTTGTCTCGGTCTGGGTGTTTATATGTATAATATGTATATATTTACAAAAAAAAAAGTATAATATGTAGTTTATCAACCATCTAGTTTCCGTAACACAAGCCTCGTAGCTTACCACGGAAACTAGATGGCGCTGTGTGACCTGTCTGGAAATATTTATTTATAATAATAATAATAATTATATTTATATAATAATAAACATACGTTCTATGTATATACATAAATATAATATACCTAGTATATGATGACTATAATGAGAGAAATAAATATAGCAGAGAGTGTATTAAGCTTATGGTGAATTTAAATAGTGCGCATAGACCAGTTTCTTAAATAGTGTTCTATTTGGAGCTTGACGGATGTCCACGGGTAACTGGTTCCAAAGATGCACAGCCACAACCGCAAACGACTTGGAAACGAATGCGGTGTGATGTGTGGGGAAGAAGAGCGTGGAGTTGGAAGACGAACGTAAAGTTCTGTCACATTAACATTAGTTGTAATGTTCATATCAAAGACATTAATGTTACCATACAACAAAATCATGTGAGGCACTTATTTCTTATTACAAAACAAAGACGGGCGGTTGTTGCATCTCACTCTCTCTTTTAACGGTTATAACAGCTAAAGAAACGCGGTGGTGGCTCGGTTCTAGGAACGCGTACCTTAAATCCTACAAAGGTCGGTTCATACCCACCCGGCATGTACCTACATGTATATCATTGAGAATACGCTGTATACGCTAATAAAATCTGTATGCTACTGTTGTACAAGTTTATATAAGACTGCGAAGAAAATAAACTTAACATATTATTTCAGTCGATGTTCGGCCAAACCCTTTTTAAGTAAATTTCCTTCCTCAAAGGCGTCTCTCTAAATAAACATTAATATTTTAACAAAAACACCACATACTTTGACCAATGTAATGGAACTGGGCATTATTGTTATGGAGCAAGCGGTAATAATAAATTAAAACAAAGATTAGATATACTATAAACTATTTAGTAAATTTTTATCAACCGAAATAATTATAATACAAATATGTATTATTAACTGAATGTAAGTAAAAACACAACAAAAAATTTCAACCAGTGCGTTCTTCCAGTAATGTCGTATGGAGCAGATACGTGGACACTGACAGTGGGTCTAATGCATAAGTTCAACGTCGCTCAGCAAGCTATGGAGAGAGCTATGTTAGGGAATTCTCTAAAGGATAAAGTCAGAAACGTAGAACCAAAGTTACCGATATAGCTTTCAAAATTAGCAAGTCGAAGTGGCAATAGGCTGGACACGTCTGTCGCAGAAGCGATGAACGATGGAGTAGACGGGTTCTGGAGTGGAGACCACGTACTGGAAGATGCAGAGTGGGACGACCCCCCGCCAGAGTAGTTCCTGCATTTTTGCTTTTATATCTTATCTTAGCCGCTACATCACGGAGGAAGTTTAGCAACTAAAATAAAAAAAAACTCTAAAATAAATGGCTTTTGATGTAATGGAAAATGGTCGGTTTCACATACATAGTTGAGGCCTGCTTCTACAACCTTAAGAAGTAATGGAAAAAATTAAAACCTAGTGTCCTCCAGTACACCGAAGACCTATTTACGATTAGGCTCAATCGATTGATTGAGGCTACCAAGTTCCTCGATTTCCAGCCCTAAGACCCTCCGATCTAGTTGCTGTTTCCGGCTCAAGGCTTTAGGGTCAATCAGGTAGATTGAGGCCTCTGATTCCTCAGATAGCCCTCAATGAATGCTAAGATAGCACGGCCTACCCTTCAAGGCCTCTGTAACCACCAAGTAATAATAATATTTTTTTTTTTATTGCATAAGTACAACAATTTGATAATGATATACTTTGTTAATACAGTACTTAAGGCTATTTGTTAGTTGTACAAAGGGTGTATTAAAGTAGTCTTTCTAACTCCACACCAAGCTACTTGTGTTATGGATGTTAGCCTATTATTCTAGGTTATAAATTACAATTAAAAATATTAGTGTTTACAAATAATAATTAAATAAATAAAATAAATAAATAAAAATATATATTATATGTATAAATATTTTATGTACTTCTAGACTAAGTTATGATACCAACATAAAAAGTAGGTAAAGGTATGTATAGTTAGACGACCAGATCGAGATACTATAATACTATTCCATAAGTACTTGCAACAGAAAATTATAATTTGTCAAACGAGTGCCTTTATTCGTAGCTACGATTCAGACTTATCTGTATAAGCCAGCGGGCCAACAGCAAAGCAGAAGGTTATAGTGTTTTTAGTGCCCATGCACTACTCATGAGAGTTGAGTATGCAACCAGGTGTTTTGTATCAATAATGATTTTGTTTTTCCGTTTCTGGATAACCAAAAGTTTTCTCTACATTCATGCTCAATAATTATACATTAAAAGCCCGGTTGTCATGCAGGTCAATAACCACATCCCTTCGGTTCAGGATCTCATTTGACATTCCGTACTCTTATTTCACTACCAATATTTACCGAGAGCTCCAGCAACGCATTCATTAACTGATTCGCAATACATTACCGCTTACACACAGAGAGTTCAAACCTTAGCTGAAAATAAACAGCAAAGTACGCGTGAGACTGGCGGAATACATTTGAAGAATATGTTGGAAATTCATTACTAGGGTATTTCATTAAAAATTCTTTTGTCTTCCGAGCAACAGGCAAAAACGAATACGACAGGTCGGTTACGTTATTAGAAAAAACTCGTTCCACCTAGTAAATAAATAAAGATGAAATTTTTATTAGCATTTCTAAATTAACTAGCTGTTTGTTTCTTTCAAATCAATTCATTTGTTCATCCTTAAGTATAAGTACATACATTTAACAATGGATATTCAGCTATACTTTACCCTTGAGGATGCGTCGTTTCCCTTAACGCTGAGAGTCGTGACTCCCTCCACGGATCACTTTGTCTCGGACGATGCTGCGCTATCCGGCAGGGGATGGAAACTTGGAACAACCAATTGACAAATTTTGGTTCACATAGAAAGTGGCCCCTAGTAGACGGTATGTGGTACTAAATATATTGTTCATTCATTAATTCAATCAGTTCGTTCTTGGTTCGTTCAATTCATTCAATATGTCGGCCATTGTTGTAACAAGCGAATTATGACCGCCTCCGTGGTCTAGTGGTAACAAACGTTGCCGTGAACTCGGGAGGTCGTGGGTTCGATTCCCACCGGGGGAAAGTTGTACATTGTATAATTTGTCTCGGTCTGGGTGTTTATATGTATAATATGTATATATTTACAAAAAAATTGTATAATATGTAGTTTATCAACCATCTAGTTTCCGTAACACAAGCCTCGTAGCTTACCACGGAAATTAGATGGCGCTGTGTGACCTGTCTGGAAATATTTATATATTTATTTATTTATACAACCTTAGTAAAGTGTAACTTTTAGTACCTGCCTATATATCGTATGGTAAACTAGTAACAAAATACTTAATATTTTTAAATTTTATAGCGCAATTAATTGGTTGCGGACTCAAAAATCGAATTTCGCACATGATACTTTTATAGGTATGTATGGCTACAATTGAGGCGGTAGGATACAGCTGGACTGTAAAATTGTATTATCCTTGTATTTACCTGTATTCTGTGCAATAAACGATTTTGATTTTAAATTTAAGTACGTGAATTTAAATAGGAGGGATAGAGGGAGAGAAACAGAATTCACCAACAAAATAAACTTAAAAAACTTATTATAAAACAAAATATATTTATTTATTTTAAATTCTTTATTGCACCAAAACTTAAAATTAGGTACATAGGCGAGTTTAATGCCTGTTAGGCATTCTCTGACAACTAACCTTTGGGATGGTGAGAGATTATGGGCAGGGTGCAACAATCTAATAATATTAGTCTAATTTATAAATACACTACATACCAAGAAATTACATAAACTACATGCAAGTATTATAAACATACACATACATATATATACACATATACAAATAAACATACACAAACATATTGCGTGCCAAATATTTATTTAGTGTGCTCCTGCTTATCAAGAAACAAGTTAGTGACTAATTGTTTAAAAACATTGACAGATGGTGCCCGTCTAATGGCCAGTGGTAGTTTGTTCCACTGGCGGGCTGCAGACACAGTGAAGGAATTTGAATATCTGGTAGAGGAGTGGGATGGGATTTTGAGTTGATTGTTGAAAGCAGAACGAAGAGGGAGGTTGTGCGTATCGCACAAGAACCAAATCAAGTTTTAAGGTAAATTACCATAAATATGACTGTCAAATTAAAATAATATAAACACTAAATAAGTTTAAATATATTTTAAATAGTGTTTTAATATTGACCATTTTCTTTTACAGTTAAATAAATACTTTATGTAACGCTAAGAAAGTAACTAAAAATGAAATATTTGAAGAACTTAAAATTAAATTAGCAGCAAAATTTAAAAGTTTACGCAAAAGGGAGGAATTCAAAAGAAATATACAAGCTTATAACGAAGTTTAAGTAACCGTAACTACAGCACAAAAGCCTTTGCACATTGTGATTCAATTATTTCCAGCGTGTTTTCATACTTTAGCGCTAAATGTGTTATGAAACCACAGATTATTTTGCAACCAACACATCAGGTAAACATGTGCACTTTATCTTTATCATATATTTTTTTATTATTTTATTTTATTGGAAAACAAACAGTACTTAATAACTAATTACAAAGCAATTACTAATTGGCAAATCTCTGGTGTGGGATGCCACGTGTGTAGACACATTAGCTCCATCTCACATCCAGGCAACCTCGTCAGGCGCGGGGAAAGCGGCGTTTTCTGCGGAGAACCTCAAATTGCGCAAATACGCCAACCTTGGTATCGGTTACGAATTTGTGCCGTTTGGGGTCGAGACGATGGGCCATGGGGACCGTCAGCGAGGCGCTTGGCCAAGGAGTTGTCAAGGCGGCTGACAGAAAGGTCTGGAGACAGGAAGGCTGGCAATTATTTTTGCCAACGTATTAGCCTCGCTATACAGAGGGGAAATGTTGCCAGTCTCCTTGGGACTATCTCGGATGGGACGTCTCTAGAGGACATTTTTTATTTATAGGTTAGTTTATTTTTAATTTTATTATTTAGGTAGTTTTTAATTTATATTTAATGTACTTTTAATTTTATTAACTTCGAATAAATAATTTATACTGGTTGTATATTACTTCGAATAAAGTTATTCATAAAGTGAAAACTAATTACAAAATCAAGTATATATCTACAGACCATTAATATGTTTTGACATATAGGAAACTATAAAAGCAAGCTTAAAATTAGATAATAAAGAAAGTAAGTTGTAAGGACATAAATTAGGTATGAATAACAGTTTAGGTAGTTTCGGAAACACATAAAGAAACTCTGTCAAACCAATGTTTTGACAGAGTATTCTTAAAAGTAGCTGTAGTTGAATTAAATAGATCCAACTCGAAAAAGTCAACCAGTTTATGAAATTCATTAGCTGCACGGCAGCAAAACGAATTACCTCTATACCTAGATGCACTATATGACTCTAACTCTAAATATTACCCCTACGACTACTACTCACTTCTACTCTTAATCCTACTCCCAATTCAATTCTTACTCTCAGTTCTACTATTACTCCAAATTTACTTTAATACATTTAATTAATATTTAATTAATTTATGATATTTCTCGAGTTTGGTACGCTGGAGACATCGACGAGCTTGCCACTTGTCATGATTGCCCTATAGTAAAGTTGGCTAAATGTGAATCCGCTTATTTATAAGCGTGGTTTTTAACCACCCCGAAAGGGAAACGGTCGTGATGATACTATACTTTGTAACCTCTTACTTTTAATCCTACTCATACTCTCACTTCTACTCTTAAAAAATAAAATAAAAGAAATTAAATCCCATTCAAAAAGTTCGTGGGTTTCGTACCTGTGAAACAATGTTGGTTGTCAAATATATATGCGTGCGTTCTGAAATTTATATTTAGCTTATTTAGGATATAATATAGAATAAATGACAAATAACTAAATGAATTAATTAAAACAAACATTGTTTTGAATATGTTCTGTGTAAGTTTGCCGGGCCAGCTGGTAAAATATAAAAAACCACAATGGTGTAGTTAAGCAGTTATGTAATTTTTTAGCGTATAGAGCTGGTCCATTGCAGCCTTGACCTGGTTAGTCTACCTCATATTACCCATTCACTTACCATTACTTCCCATTCCCGTACATAAATGACTATAAAATGACTAATTGAAAACTAAAACCTATGATTCAAGCTACGATCAACGATACAAGAGATCAATTGCTGCCACTTGAGACGCGTCGTAACATTGCAGACACAACTTACCTTGTTGATGTTGCGCGAGGGAATGTGAACTCTCCTGAGTTACTAAACAAAATTCTATTGCGTATACCCACTAGAAACACCAGGCAAAGTCCACTACTGCTTATTCCCCGTTTCAGCACAAATTACAGGCGTAACGCGTTCTTTATTAGGGCAGGTGAGTTGATCAATAATCTTAATATCGATATTGATCTTTTTAATTCTACTACCACGTCTATAAGACGTGCGATGAGATGGAGCTAATGTGTCTACACACGTCGCATCCCACACCAGAGATCTGCCAAGTTTCCACGGCCCAACAGTCATTCCGTCGGGTCTCTTGGCATCGCTCCGCACAATCCCAGATGGTTCTAAGATTGCAGGTACACCAGCAGTGACAAGAGCCCTTCGGATGATGTCGTTGAGACCCGCGTGACGAGGAATGCGGCCAGCACTTTTAGCACAAGAAACCCCGTTGTGTCCGAGATGATCGACTGGTTCTCCGCATCGACACTGGTGCGGGTGGACAGTCCGGGCTCCGAGACGAAGGCACACCGCCATGGTCAGTGTATTTCGGTCAAGGAGTGTGCCAACCGATGCTGAGGGAAAAGCCTGCAACCAAAGACCTGACTCCCTAGTGGAAACGGCCTTGAGGCGAGCCCGCTCTTTCAAATTCTTATGTTTTATTTTTATTTTTTGTTCAAGAACTATCAGTGGAAACTGTTAATTGGCTTTATTGTATCCAATCTCAAGTTTACTAGTCTAAAATAGCTGTAAGTTTTCCAAACATAATAAATAAATAAATAAATAAGAACCACTAAACTGAAACCTCATTTAATTACGAACAAAAAGCCGTACCAAATGGAATACCATTTTGAACAAACGCTGTATTGTTCCAACAAAATGGAATGAATGTTGTTTTTTCTTAATTTATTCGTTTCCTTTCAATGTAGGTTCCATGTTTAAAAATTGAAAATGTCGCTATTACAGCCACAATAGGGACCTTTACACAATTCATTTTATCATTTCGCTGTAATAATAATTCTCGTGACACCTATTAACCTTTTGCACCCCTCTCGCTTGCACAATCCATTATTTTTATAGATTTTTCGAGTCCGAGTGTCTGTAGCCGCTTTCGAGGAAATGAAATTACGGACGTTTTGAAAATATATAGACCGCCTCCGTGGTCTAGTGGTAACAAACGTTGCCGTGAACTTGGGAGGTCGTGGGTTCGATTCCCACTGGGGCAAGTTGTACATTGTATAATTTGTCTCGATCTGGGTGTTTATATGTATAATATGTATATATTTACAAAAAAGTATATATAAGTAATATGTAGTTTATCAACCATCTAGTTTCCGTAACACAAGCCTCGCAGCTAACCACGGAAATTAGATGGCGCTGTGTGACCTGTCTGGAAATATTTATTTATTAATATTTATTAATATTAAAAACCTTATTTTTATATTAACCTTTTTTTCTATTTTACTAAAACAAATATATCATTAATGTAAAGTATCATCACGACCGTTTCCCATTTGAGTTTAATTTGGTTGAATAAATAAGTGGTAAGTTTGCCATTTGTACAAAGCATGCAGTAAATAATATTAAAAATACAATAAAACACCAAGATCTAAAGTTATACATAAATTCTTGTTTGTTGACCACGGAAGCGGTCTAGTGGTAACAAACGGACACTAGATGGTTGATAAACTACATATTATACTTTTTTTTTTCTATATTTTAATATTCTATAATATAATTGCCGCCCCGCGCGCGGGAGGGGTAAGTCGTGTAGACAGCGGCTCCCGTAAATTATTTTATTAAAATTGTTTTTAAGTGATTGTAGCCTCAAAATATAACGAAACAGTGTAAAACTAAATAAATAGTGTAAATACAGTGAAAAACGTACCAATGTATTAGTTATAATAATAATATTATAGTGTTTTCGTATAGACAAATTAAAACATAATTGCGGGTGTGCAGTGACTCACAAAACAAAGTCTGGCATATTCGAGAATCGTCTATTTTGCTATCTGTCCGAGTATAGGCATGATTTTCGCCGCACTTCAATGAATATCGATAGCTCGGATAACAAAACGCCGGACCGCCAGAGCGTAGCTTCGGTGCCCGGTTCAAATCCACCCAAAGTTAAATTTTATTTTTCATTATAATTGTTGAGAGTGAACATAAAAGTAACCAGCAAAACTGTAACGACACCTACTAAAGGTCAAAAATAAATCGACGACATCTAAGGGCGTGTAGAAGAACCACAGGAGCTCGAAAAATCGAAACCCTCACCAGATGGCGTTATACAAAATAAAATATATAATTAAGTTATTTAGTTGACATTCTCCGGCATTTATAATTTATTTGACAACATCTTACGAATATGTTGTATTAATTTGTGATTTAATTTTAATTGATGATTTTGACATTTATATAATTTAATTTATTTTCTTTTTGACATCCTAATTTAATTTAATTGATTGATTATGACATTTATATAATTTAATTTGTTTTCAGTTTGACATCCTAATTTAATTTAATTGATTGATTTTGACATTTATATAATTTAATTTGTTTTCATTTTGACATCCTAATTTAATTGTTATGTTATTTTTATGGTTGTCTGTTTTGTGGTTAATAATGTTTCATTTGATAATTTTAGAGACATCCTCAGTTGTAATATTAATATTAAAAAAATTGTAATGCGGGGTAGGCAGTAGTATGAGCCGGAGCGGCGATGGGGTCCGCAACCCATCACGCATGGCCCAAAAAGCGCGGATTGAGGGCAGCTGAGTGCCGACTTGCCACATGGAATGTCCGTGGAGGGATGAAAGATAAGATGAATGAACTCCTAGATATGATGGATGAAATGAAGTTGGATGCGATTGGCGTGACCGAGACCAAGCGGCGGGGTAGTGAGGTGCAGGACTTGCCGGGAGGGGGGATCGCGCTCTGGTCGGGAGTGGGAGACAGCGATCGCGGTAGTCAGGGTGTTGGCATCTTACTATCCGGCCGATTGGCCGACAGCTTGTATGAGTACTGCCTGGAAAGCCCAAGAATACTCTGGGTTCGCCTGAAAACTGGACTTAAAAAGTTATTTGTAGCCGTGGTCTACGCTCCAGTAAGCTCAGCCCCACAGCAGGAACTGGAGAATTTTTGGAACCAGGTCAGGACAGTTCTAGATTTGGCAGTTGGGAACGAAAATATAATTTTATGTGGCGACTTGAATGGATGGGTGGGGACACGTCGTGCAGATTACGAAACGGTCCTAGGTGATTTTGGAGATAGGAGAGTAAATGATGCAGGTAAGCTTATTCTTGACGTGTGCTTAGAAAAGAATATTTTTGTATCTAACACAATGTTCGCTCACAAAGATATTCACATGTATACGAGAACGATGAATAGTGAAAAGAGTATGATTGATTTAATAATAGTTGATGAAAGACTGCGAACACAGATTCTGGATACCAGGGCGTATCGTGGACCGGAATTGGGAACGGACCACTACCTAGTAATTACTAGGATTAGTGGTCTGTTCACAACATGGCGCCACCGGCGATCAGGTAGCAATCTGTCAGCAGTAGAAAGAATAAAGGGTGAAAAGTTACAAGATGACAGTATGAAAGAGGAGTATATGAAACGCGTCAAAGATAAACTTATCAACTTGAAAGATGTGAGCAAAGATGTAGAGGAGTGCTGGAAGTACCTAAAAAATGGTATGGTAGAATCTGCAAAAGAAGTATGTGGAGTAGCAAAAAAGCGAGCAACCAAAGGAGACGCGTGGTGGGATGATGAGGTTAAAGATTCGGTAGAAAAAAAGAAGAAAGCTTGGATAGATTACGTTGCTTCGCTAAATATGAATGAAAGTATGAAAAGAGAAAAAAAGAAGATGTACCATCGCTGCAGGAATGAGACAAAATCTTTGATTAAGGAGAAGCGTGAAAGATGCAAGGAAATAGGTGAAAATAAGATGACGAGCAACTTCAAGGAGAACTCCAAACTTTTCTGGAGGGAAGTTAGGAAGGCCAAAGGTGGCTTGTCATCTTGTCGAATGAATAGAGTTAAATCAAAGAGCGGTAACATTCTTGCAAACACAAATGAGGTGTTACAGCGATGGAGTGAATATTTTAGCGAGATGTATGCTAGTGGAACTCCTAACGACGTTACGACGGGTACTTTACCTCCAGAGCCACCCACAAATACAACGTCCACATTTAAGGAGGAAATAAGTGTGCAAGAATTGCAATCAGCAATTAGAAGCCTAAAATGTGGCAAAGCAGCGGGAAAAGATCGAGTGCTCGCCGAAATGATTAAATACGGAGGTATACCGGTCTGGAACGCTTTCCATCTGCTGTGCAACCTTTGCTGGCAGGAGGGAAGAGTACCGGAGGACTGGCAGCAATCAGTCATCGTTCCTTTATACAAAGGTAAAGGATCTAGATTGGACTGTGCCAACTACCGAGCGATTAGTTTGATCAGTTTGGCGAGCAAGATGTATGGCAAGATTCTCACGAAACGACTGCAAGAGAAGACTGAAGATCTTTTATGGGAGGCACAAGGAGGCTTTAGACCTGGAAGAGGATGTATTGATCAAGTCTTCTCGCTCCGCAATATCACAGAGAAGTTTTTGGCCTTAAACCAGAAGGTTTTCTGTGCTTTTGTGGATTTGGAGAAGGCTTTTGATAGAGTTGTAAGAAAGAAGCTTTGGGACATATTGCCGGAGTATGGAGTGGAGGACAAACTGCTACAGGCTATACAATCCCTGTACAAGGGCTGTAAAGCTTGTGTGCGGGTGGAAGGAGGTATGTCGCCTTGCTTTGAATCCCAAATGGGCGTCAAACAGGGCTGTGTGCTTTCGGCCAGATTATTCACTCTATATCTCGACAAATGCCTAAATAGAGTGAGAGAGAGTGACTGTGGGATAAAGATGAGTGATCTAGTGATGAACTGCCTGCTTTATGCAGATGATGCTGTTCTAATGGCATCGTCCGAACAACAACTGCAATCACTAGTCACGGAAATGAAAGAGGGATGTGCAGAAAAAGGACTCCGTTTGAATGCGAGAAAAACCAAGGTACTAGTGTTTGAAAGAAGAAGGACGACAACCGTGACGATAAAGATTGATGATGAAACTCTAGAACAAGTAAATGAAATTATATATCTGGGCAGTGTTTTCACTGCGGATGGGAAGTATGATAGGGATGTTGAAAGAAGAGTGAACGCGGGAAATAGTGTTAACGGTGCCCTGGGGTCACTGATCGCCAGTCGAAATGTCAGTGACAAAGCCCGACTCGCCATACACAATGCCATGCTGGTACCAACACTTATGTATGGAAGTGAGACGTGGATATGTCAGAGCACGCATGAGAGTAGAGTTAATGCAGTGGAAATGAGGTCTTTGCGTCGGATATGCGGTGTTACTTTAACGGACCGCATACGTAATGACGAAATACGCAAAAAGGTGGGTATGAAAGAAAGCATAGGGACAAAAATAAGGAAAGGCATGCTCCGATGGTTCGGGCATGTTGAAAGGATGACTGAAGAGAGATTGACGAACCAGATATATAATGCGAAAGTTGTGGGTGAAAGAGGCCCTGGCAGACCAAGACTCACTTATCACGATCAAATAAATAAAACAATAGCTGCCGGTGCAATAAAAAGCCATCGAAACAAAAGGGCATGTATGAAGAGGTTGATGAATGTCGAAGAAGCGAAAGAGGTATGTCGAGATCGTGACAAATGGCGCTCAATTGTCTCTGCCTACCCCGCAAGGGACCTGGCGTGAAGATATGTATGTATGTATGTTTTTTCTATATATATACACATTATACAATGTACAACTTGCCCCCGGTGGGAATCGAACCCACGACCTCCCGAGTTCACGGCAACGTTTGTTACCACTAGACCACGGAGGCGGTCAAAAAATATTCGTAGGTATTTGAATAAAGTTAACAATATTCGTAGGTATTTGAATAAAATATGAAAATGTTACTGGTTGTATAGATTTCTTTGTTCCTAGTTGACAGGCAAGTCGACAAAGATGACATTTTAAACTACTTTGATATTACAAACAAACAGGATATTGAACAGAACAGCCGGGAAATTAATCTAAACATTACAATGGGCTTTCTAAAGGCTGCCCAGCAGAATTCTGGGAGAATATTCTTGCAATATTAAAATCAAATTTTAATTCAGATATCGTTTCTACTTTATGATGTCAAGTGATTATGATGACCAGAGTCGAGTTGTAAGACATCATATTGGAAGTAAATTATAGGTAAATATTGTAAAGCTTTTTTTACATAATAAACAAAACACTCTGGTTCTATTCTTCAGAAATTTATATAATAAGAATAATAAGCTCACTTTAATTTGATGTTAGGTTTTGTTTAATTTTAATTTAAGTAAAAGTATAGTAAAGTATCATCATGACAACCACGCTTATAAATAAGCAATTATTTATAATCCGTTCATGGTATATGTTTAGTGAAAATAATGTTATTCCGCAATTTGCTAGGTGTTAAGTAAACATTTGAATATATGTCCTCAATCCTCTACCAATCTAAAGAAAGCTATGCTTGCAAAAATAAGGAAAGGTATGCTCCGATGGTTCGGACATGTTGAAAGAATGAGTGAAGAGAGATTGACGAACCAGATATATAATGCGAAAGTTGTGGGTAAAAGAGGCCCTGGCAGACCAAGACTTACCTATCACGATCAAATAAATAAAACAATAGCTGAAGGTGCATTAAAAAGCCATCAAAATAAAAGGGCATGTATGAAGAGGTTGATGAATGTCGAAGAAGCGAAAGAGGTATGTCGTGATCGTGACAAGTGGCGCTCAATTGTCTCTGCCTACCCCGCAAGGGATTTGGCGTGAAGATATGTAATCCTCTACCACACTCCCGAAGGTTACCTGTTATAAAATGCCGAAAGGCATTAAGTTCGCCCTTGTACATTACTTTTAAGTTTTTTTGTGCAATAAAGAGTTTATAAATAAATATGTATTAATTTGTAAAAGACAGCTGTGGAATATGTAAATGTATGAATAAATAAATAATCAATCAAACTAGCCTAGGAGGTTGGTGTATTGACCACCATATTTGGTTCGAATGCGATTTAAACCAAGGTAATAAAGTTTGGGAGAACGCGTTCTTTAAATCCTACAAAGGTCGGTTCAAACCCACCCGGCATATACGAGTACCAATGGGAAATGCACTTTTCTTACGTACATTTGTCATAGATTTACAACACCACCGTTCCCGTGCCTCGGAGAGCACGATAAGCCGATGGGCCCGGTTCCACTAATAACAACTTGTGGAATCGTTAATAAATTGTCAATAATAATTGACATCATATCCTCGCCAAGCCGTCTGGCCAGCGTGGCGAGTGTAGGCCAAATTCTTCAGATATATGTTCTGGAAGGCCCATCTCCAGCAGTGGAGATAATATTTATTATTTAATATTAAGCTTCGAGAGTAATTGTCTTCGCCAACAAACTGTGGTTACAGTTTGGCGGGCAATTTAATAAGTTATATGTATTGGAAAGTAAATAATTGATTAAAATTTATATTATTGGTGTATGACGCTGATTCATTCGTTTGGGAAGTAAACGATCGGACAAAGATAAAACGAGAATAGGACTGTAGGTATTCTTTTATTTTATTAAGAGCATCCCACCGAGTCTTACTTAGGCGCATCGCATTAGTGAAATGGCACCATTTGTCGGGAATTTCATTAGTCATTGCCTAGTGCTGGTTGGATATTTCATTAGAAATTCCATGGGCATTCAGCAGAGTTGGGAAATGGCGCGAGTAAATAGCGAATGAGACACTGGGTTGTTTTACTACTCGTTTAATGGCGGATGATAAGATTTAATGGAAATAGGATTTTAAGCTAGTTCAAACTTCATCATTTAGTGCTTATTCTGAGTGCTTTACACGGTTACTTGATTACAGATTACTATATATTTTTTTAAATTGGCAAAATTATATAGCCATAGTTTTATGTATATTATATTATTTATTTGAAGGACAAGTTTTATTAATAATGCTTCTTTTTTAATTTTGATACAATAATCATTATTATATTATAACAAGGTTTCTTAAAATTGTGTGTAATATAATATTTAAAAGAGGTGGCAGTTGGTGCCTTTGGCGCAGTGCCCGCGTGACGCACTGTAGCTCCATTTTTGCACACATTACTATTCCGCATAGTAATTAGACAGCCAGGATAGTTTTCTGACCAAAGACATATACAGAATAAGTAATCAGACCAGATCCTTTTGAAAGTGTAATAAAATAAAATTATTTATTTGACAAAAACATGGTAGGAATTATATGTAGGTAACATATTTATATCACATGCTTCGCTATTTCTAGCATACAAATATTTATTTAGTAACATGACTTTGTCGAGCTTAGTGTCTAGGTATTATTTTGCCGAATAAAAACATTTATTAACCAGCATTTGTTTGACTCTTAATTTGAAGAGTTTTAGTGGCAGCTCCCTTATAGTAACGGGAAGCATATTAAATATCTTCATTCACATAACAATTTCGGCTATATTGGGTACTTTTATGCGCTGGAATAATTATTCTACTAGGATAACTCGTTTTAAAATTGCATTTATCCTCAAGAGTTTTGAACAGTTTCGGGTGGCTTTTTACAAATAAACAACATTTAAGATAGAAGGAACAGTCAGTAATTTTAGTTTTATAAATAAAGGACGAAAGGAACTCATAGTGTGTTACAAATAGCACGAAAGCATTGTTTTTGTCCAATACAGATTTCCACTGCATTGCCCCACAATAATATGCAAGATATATAACTATAAATTCTTTATTTTCTTAATTAGTATTCCTTTGTCTCGAAACTCGGACTGTCCAGTGTCGGTGTAAATTAGGCGATCAGCATGGCCACCACGGGCTTTCTTGTACTATAAGTACCGGCCGCGTTCCTCGTCATGCGGCTCTTATCGACATCATCCGAAGGGCTCGCTGTGACCGCAATCCTAGAACCTTCTGGAATTTGGGATATCTCTAGTGTGAGATGTGACATGTGTAAATACATTAGCTCCATCTTACATCCAGGCGACCTCGTCAGGCGCGGAATGTGCGGCGGTTTCTACTGAGAACCTTAAGCTGCGTAAAATATGTCAACTTCGGTGCAGGTTACGAGACATGTCTATGAAGACTCTCAGCCAAACGCCTGGCTAAGGAGTTATCAAAGCAGCTGACGGAAAGGTATAGAGACAGGAAGGCTGGCAATTATTTCTGCCATCGTAATACCGAGGGAAAATGTTGCCATTTTTCTTTATGACTATCTCAGATGAGACGTCTTTATTATATTTTTATTTAAAGTTTATTGTTTTATTACGTTTACTTATTATCATTTTTTATTATTAAGTGGTTTTTAATTTAGACTATTTTTTTTTAATAATGTTATTCATTATTAATTTAAGTAATTAATATATTTCAAATTCTTAAAATAAAATTATAATATCCCAACCACTCAAACTTTCTCTCTTTACTTCCCCTCTCCTTTTGGATTGAAAGCGTTCTTACAACCTAACCATATTTAATATTAATAACCAATAAGGACGCCACGTGCGTCGACACCCTCGCCGCGTTGCATCTCAGGGGGACAGCGCATAAAGCGGGAGCCGCGGCGGAAAATGCGGAGTCCATCAAGCGACGCAAGTATGTAAGTATATTAAAAGATTACATATTTTTGCCGTTTGCTGTAGAAACTCTGGGCCCATGGAGTCCAAGCGCAAAAAAGTTTTTAAAAGACATAACACCGCGTCTTGTCGTCTCCTCCGGTGACAAGAGGGCCAGCTCTTTCTTCGCCCAGAGAATCAGTATTGCAATTCAGCGGGGAAATGCAGCCAGCGTCCTTGCCACCATTCCACGCGGACGGGACTTATATCCCTATCCTTAATATTAATATTAATTTTATTTTATATGATGTAATTCGAATAAATGTATATTATGTTATAACCAAATATTTATGTTACCATTTAATTTTTCATAACATAAAATGACCGGGTCCGTAATAATATAGGTCGATGTAAACTTTCGTAAAAAGCCGAGTAGAGTTCGTATCTCATTTTAATTCATAAACTTTTCATTGTATTATAACAACATTTACTGCATAGCTTTACTATCTAAAGGTTGACGAAATTGATTTGAAATCAGTTCACTCCTCCTCCTCCTTAGTCGGTACCCCACTGATCGGGATCGTGACTCCGTCGCAGACGCAGCTCATCCACCAGCCGTCTCCAACGGTTTCGGTCCTCGGCGTAGTGGATGGCCTGGTGTACAGGGATGTTCAGGTGGTCAGTCACCTGACTGGACCATCGCTTGCGGCTTCTTCCTCTTGTTCTTTTACCGTCTACCTTGCCCGTGATTAGAAGTTTTTCTAGATTATCGTCTTCTCTTCTTGCAATGTGGCCAAAGTATTGCAGAATTCGGGCAAAGCAGACGGTAGACTTTGCTCCCTGGTCAGCTTAAGCTCTTCGAGCACAGAAAATCAGTTCACTAGTATCGTCGTAAAAGCAAAAAAAAAATTCACCCGCCGTTAATTAAACGTGAGCTATTTTTTGCGTGGCAACTTGACGAGCGGTGGTGACTCTGTTGTAAGAACGATTTCGTTAAAAATCCTAAAGAGTTCGGTTCAAACCTCGGATAAAACCAATGAGAAATACACTTGTGTTACGTAAATTTGTTATAGATTTACACAAGCGTTCCCGTGTCTCGGAGAGGACGTTAAGCGCGATTCAATTATAACCAACTCGTGGAATCGTTAGTAAATTCTTTTAAAAATTAATATCAGACCCTGGCCAACTTGGCTGGCTAGCGTGACGAGTGTTTTTTTTTAATATACTAGCACGTACATGTGACCTTGCGCCCACCTGATGGTAAGTGGAGAGCAAGGTCCATAAATGTTAGCAACTGGAATCAGACACTCATGACTGACATCAGTCCCTAACACTATGCCTTGGCTTGACGGCAATTCGAGTCAAACTGGACAAATACCACCATCAGTCCGCCTACTATCTTTACATATCGGGGCCACGGCGGAACAAGTATATTAAAAGATACATATTTGTGCCGTTTGGTGTTGAAATTCTAGGCACATGGAGTCAAAGCTCTAAAAAAAATTAAAAAGACTCTAACACCGCGTCTTGTCGTCTCCTCCGGTGACAAGAGGGCTGGATTTTTCTTAGCCCAAAGAAAGACTGATTCAGAGAGAAAATGCAGCCAGCGTTCTTGCCACCATTCCACGCGGACGAGACTTAAATCCCTATCCGTAGTATTAATATTAATTTTATTTTATATTTAGTCAATATTTTTCATGTAATTATTAATATGGGTTATGTAAATAGAGATTAAATTCAGTCGAATTTTCTAATAAACATTAAAACTTGTGAGACAAATTTTCATTAATAGATAAATTAAAAGACTTTATTTTAAAAACCACCTTTGTCAAAATCTCTTATTTTTCGAGAGACAGAAAAAACCTTTTTACAGTTAATTACAGTGTGATTTTCATTTAGACAACTATGAATTACATTTTTATTTATTTAATTTATTTTTAATCCTTTATTGCACCAAAACTTAAAACTAGGTACATAGGCGAGTTTAATGCCTGATAGGCATTCTCTGGCAACTAACCTTTGGGATGGTGAGAGATTATGGGCAGAGTGCAACAATCTAATAATATTTTAGTCTAATTTATAAATACACTATATACCAAGCAATTACATAAACTACATACAAGTATTATGAACATATACATACATATATATATATATATACAAATAAACATACATAAACATATTGCGTGCCAAATATTCAATGTGTAAAATTCAAATTCAAATGCATGTAGATGCAGTGTGCTCCTGCTTATCAAGAAACTTTTGTTCACTGCCTCCATGGTATAGCGGTTAAGTCTATGGAATTGAATTCGGAGGTGCCGGGTTCAATAATTTTGTTTGTGATATTTGTCGAGTTTGGTACGCTAGAGACATTAACGAACTTGCCACTTGTCATGAGAGGCCTTAAGTAAAGTTTGGCTAAATGTGAATCCGCTTCTTTAAAAGCGTGGTTTCTGACCACCCCGAAAGGGATATGTAATAATACTTTTTTTATAATTATAGCTTTGGCTTTCATATACTGCGTGGAATTTAATAAAGAGCAAATCTTTTTATATTATAAACTAGAACAAAAATACTGAACCACGTATTTTTTATTTTAATTATTCAGTAATGAAATCTTAAGTTACGGTGCAGAGAAGTTATCTTAAAAATATCGCCACTCATACTGAACCTAATCACGATCGCGCAAACGTTGACTTACGTAATTTCTTTCACTCTCAATTTCGTCTCTCGGCTGTGGGCGAGATCAATTAATAATAACACCCCACAGCGTTTAGGTTTTTATCACGATATATATCGCAATTTTCAGACGAGGTCTTATTTTTTCACCATGCAGTTGTGTTTTGTTTTTCGTATAATGATTTTTATCTTTGAAAAAAGTGACCTTTTTTATTTCAAATAGAAGTTCTACTAATGGCACTAGAAGCCTAATTTTTTTTTCACTTTTAACAATTACACCCGGTATAGGTATTTATTTTATTACATTTCTAAACTTTTTCGGGTACCTACTTTAGGAAATTTTACTTAGTACTACTCTCTTTTACATTGGAGACTGTCCACATCCACTCATAATGGAGTCTCAATTTTTGGGGATCTTTTTGTCGTAATCATAACTGACTGAAAGCGAATATGTAATGACATGAGTTTAAAGAAACGTCAAATGTGAATTAGGAGCTGCGTAAGTCGGCGACAAGATGGCGCAACTAACTCATTTTTTTGTTTTTTGTTCTATTCTACCGATGGATGATGAATGAGATGATAGGGAAGGCAAAGGGTCTAGCCCATACAGCCAAGTCTGACGTAATAGATCTTTCTTTTTAATTAATTAATGAGGTCATCATCAAATTCCAGATGCTGCAGAATTTGATGCTTTTCTTGGAGTCACTCGCGGCGCCATAGCGCAAACACGTCGGGTAAAATATGGGAGTTGACAGCGCGGGAAAACCGCAAAAAATAAACTGCAACTTGTGCCTCATATTTAAAGTCCAATTTATTGTTTTCCATAATTATTCACATTGTAGCACATTATTAAACAAGACAAGACCACTTTTGACCAATAATATCCACAGTAAATTAATTTACAAAACAAAAACTTGCAATTGACATGTCCACGCAAAATGGCGCGAAGAACTCCGCGCAACTAACTCATTTCGTATATAATGTGACAAGGGTGGTTTTTAAAAAGAGCTATTTAATTACCTACCAAGATTTAGGCTTTTAGACGGATTACAACTTCTTGGTATTTAATATTATTATGATTGAGTTTAGATGAGTTTTTGTAAAGATATTTGAGACTATTAAGAAATCCTATCCATACTAATTTATAAATATAAAAAGAAGCTTTGTATGTATAATTTATATATTTGATTTTAAATAAAATTAAAAGAAAAAAAAAAAAAGTTGTCCTTTGTATGGAAACTAACCTCTGTTGTCCAGAAGTATATTATACTTTCTATACAGAGGTTAGGGTTCCAATAATCTGTAATAAATTGTATATCCTGTTAACACTTAAACATTGATGTAACTAGTTACTTACTCGTGTAAGGCAATTTTTTGTGAATAAATAAATGATTATTATTATTATTTATTATGCCATTGTGGCGGCACATAGAACGGTACATTCACCACAAGGGTCACGGGTTCGATGACGATTAGGTGGGGGTACCATACGGGACCGACCCACTATGATGTGGGCTAAGTTGAATGACCTGGGAAGTAGTGGGGATACCACACTGGTCTGACCTTGCATTTATATTATATTTATTATTAGAAGAATACCTTAAAAATTGTCTAAAATTAACTAGTAGTTTTGATTTTAACATCATACTACATAGGTATATTTTGCTCTTTACTTTCCGTCTAATGTACGTCCTGGCCTTAATAAAAATTACAAAACATAAAAAGCAACACATAATTTCGTGTAGTTTAAGGCGAAAACATGAAGGTATGAAATTTTATAGATAAATACGATAAAAAAATGTATATGAGAGAAGACAATTTCGCCAAATGTTAGAACAAAAACCAAATAAGTTAGCCAGTTTTGCACAACATTATTATGCACACATAATTTAAACTTTATAATTTGCGTTTTCGGCTAAAACCGTTCGATTAATTGATTTTAAGACTAATTTTCGAAACTAAGCGTCACAGTGCTTAGTCGATTTTATCACTGGAAAAAAAAGAAGAAATTTTAAACGGCTTGTGAAAAAAAGATAATTTACAAAAAAAAATGTTAGATAGTTTTCGCTCTAACCCGGCGATTTGATAATGTCCGAGCCGTTTTTTTTTCATTTGTAGTCCGAGAATGTGTCTCATGCTTGTGGCCAACATAGGCGTGGTTGGGGCGCCGTCTATTGAAGCTTCCCGTACTTCCCTGGGAAGGTGGTCACAGTTCCTGATGGCTATGACCACAAGAAGATGGTGTTAGGAAGCTTTAGATTAAATATATTAGATTATAATGTAGGTACACAAATGAGAAGTGTGTTCCAATAATTAAAGCAAATCTCAACTTAATATTCTTGTAACTCTAAAAAAATCACTTCTGTAAAACTACAAGACAGCAGTGCTGTCACTTTTAGTTCCAGTTTTAGCCGTAGGACTTGAGCGGTGGTCCCTCTAACCGGGCAGGTTTCGAAAAAGAGATCACTTGCATGATATGTCAATTGCAAGTTTTTATTTTGTAAATTACTGTTCTGTGGATATTGTTAGTTATTTAATAATGTGCTATAATGTAAATAATTATGGAAATAAATTGGACTTTATATGTCGGACACAAGTTGCAGTTTATTTTTTGAGGTTTTCCCGCGCTGTGAACGTGTTTGGGTTATAATGTCGCGACTCCAAGAAAAGCATCAAATTCTGACATCTGACATTTGATGATAACCTCATTAATTAATTCATAAGAAAAGAAATATATATTACGTCAGACTTGGCTGTATGGGCTAGACCCTTTGCCTTCCCTATCACCTCATTTATCATCCAGTGGGAGAAGAGAACACAAACAAAATATACTTATAATGTCAAAATAGACATTGACCGGCAGCTTCTTAAAAATGGTGTGAAGCAAAGGATGTTTTATGCAGCCAACAATATTTATTCCATGGCCGCATCCAATACAATCGTTACATACCTTAGTACCGATTTAGCATACTTCGTAAAAAAATAACCACATCCAAAATAACACGAAAAAGCAGACTATTAATTATAAATCTGTATCTGATCCTAAAAACCGAGGGCCGTCGGAATACGTACACAAGCAATAAAAATCTCTCGTAATCCTCGCAAAGCTTTATGGACATTCCCTCAGTCCGTTTGTGGTCTGTTTTTATATCCAACCGAGACGGAAAAAACGACGTAAGCGACAAGTATAATCCCTTGCAAAAAGCTCTTTCTTTGATAACTAAAACTGGAAATGACTTGGTATAACGTAGCTAGCCAATGAGAAATACACTTTTCTTACGTACATTTGTCACAGTTTTACAATGTGGTCCAGAGAGCACTTCGCATCGTCGGTACTGGTTCCACTAATACTGCCTATCTCTCCTCACTTCATGACAGATTTCTTTAGTTTGTAATGAAATATCGTTGCAATAAATACAGTACAGTGGTCACAAAACTTTAGTCAGGTCTACTCACATATCGTCATGATCGTAGAACAGTGTCGGATTTAAAAAAATACCCATAATTTTGCATATATATTTATATATAGTTTTATATTGTTTGTGGTCTGTAGATTTATAGTGCAAATATTAGAAAGGGTTTCAAAATGAAATCTAGAAGGTTTGCACTTATTATGAGACTTAAAAAGTGACAAAAAAACAGTCGAAATGACAGTTGAATGGCCGCCATGAAAATTTTAAATATAGCAGATCCGTCACTGTTCTACGATCATGACGATATATTCTACCTGCAAGCAGGCGTGCAAATCTTTACTTACATACTAATATTATAATCAAAACTACAATAAAACAAAAAACAATATTAATTAACCTGTTTTGCACTCAAGATACTCTTTTACACTATAAAATATATGGTCCAGTAGCCATTTCGTCAGTTGTAATTTGAATCGCTTCTATCTACCCCTTCACATCACTCTAGCCTTCAGTCTAACCCATTCGCAGTAGTGGCCGCAAATCTCAGGAATATCTTACCAATTGAAATTTGCCTAGCACCTAGCAAACCACTGTACAACAAGCTGGGTTTCGTCGCCAAAAAGTTTCTTAACCGCTTAACTACATTAAAATTATTATTATTAATTCATATCGTATATTTTATTACATATCGACTTTAATACTCGGAACCCTAATGGGAAGATTTAAGCATGTTTCAGTTTTTAATGGATCCCGACTGTTAAAGCCACTATGTAATAAAAAACTCAAAGTCACACAGTATAAGTGGGATTGTATGTAGTATATAGTATCATATACAACTAAGGTGTATGACACTGGCTACGGCCAACGCTGTAAAAGTCATCACCTATTGCCACTTGAAGTCCGCCGTAGCATTGCGGATATAACGTATCTAGTTGGTGTTGCGCGAGGGGCTGTGAACTGGACCGAGCTCTTAGGTAAAATAACTTTGAGAGTACCAACGAGGACAGTGAGGGGGCCCGCACTCCTGCCCAACCCAGGCCGTAGCACCAATTATAGACGCAATGGATTTTTCAATAGGACGGGTAAAATGTTTAATGAGCACAGTGTCGACATCGATCTCTTCAATACTAGTACGATTAGGCGGGTGATGGCAGGTGAGTACTTCGAGGGATTAGAATAGTTTTATATTTTCAAGTTTATGTATGCCTATGTGTATGTGTGTGTGTATATATGTATGTTTATTTCTGTTGTAGTTATTCTGTTATTGATGTAATGCCTATTCCTTCGTAATTACGGACTTAACCGCTAGACCACGGGACGTATCTGATATTTTTTAATTATAATTTATTTTTTTATTAGGTTTTATTTTAGTAGTCTGTAAATATTAATTAATATTTTTTGAATTGTCATTAAAAATTTAAATTTACTTCTTGGTAAATTATATTATTTCACACAATAGATTTAGACGCGGAGTTCGATTCCTAGTCACAATCAAGATGAACCTGCGACACCGAAATACCTCAAGGACAAATTTAGCTATCTTTCCTTATTTCATAACAGATCTCTCCGTTCGTCCCATAATTCTGTTCTATCTATCCCTTTTCATCACTCTGGTTTTCAGTCTAACTCTTTTGCAGTAGTGGCCGCAAATCTGTGGAACAATTTGCCGGTAGAAATTCGTCAAGTGCCGAACAGATCACTTTTCAAAAAGATGGTATACTCTCATTATTTAAACAGTTCCTCACAGTGTAAGTAGGTATTATATGTAGTGTATAATATATATATATATATATAGTATGTAGTATATGTAGTATTGTGTACATATTAGTATGTATCTGTCTATATAGATATAATACTTAGATTTATTTGAATTACCTTTTAATTTATTTAATGGTTGCACCTACCTCACAACACAAATCGTTTCATTGTCCCAAAGGTTGGTTGCTAGAGAATGCCTAGCGGCATTAAGCCCGCCTCTTGTACATAGTGCAATAAAGTTTTTAAATAAATAAATAAATAAATAAGATGAGCTTGCCACTTGTCATTATGGATCTACGAGTATAGTATAGTTATTATATTGTGAATCCGCTTCTTTTAAACTGTAGTTTCTGACCACCTTTCAAGGGATACGGTCGTAATGATACTATTACTCCCACGAACCAGGAACCAGGGAATCGAATCCTGGTCAAACCCAAGGAATATATTTAATTTATTTGTGACATTTCCCGAGCTTAGTACGGTCTCTAGGACGCTATCGACAAGCTTGCCACTTGTCATGATGGGCCTCAAAGTCAAGTAAAAATATCATATTCACGTTAACCTATGCCTGTAGCATTTGTGTACGTATTTATTTTTTATTGTGGCGCACGAGGTCCATTAATGTTAGCAACTGGAATCAGACACTCATGACTGACATCAGTCCCTAACACTATGCCGGCTTGACTGGGCATGACGGCAATTTAAGCCTGATCCCGAAACGTGTGGATACACTTTACTGGGTTTATCGGCACGGACAGTGATTTTTTTATTTTTTATATACTGAACACGACATGTGACATCGCGCCCACCTGATGGTAAGCAGTACGCGAGATCCAAGAATGGACACCACGACCAACATCATTCTCTACCACTATGCCGGCCTAACAAGATGCTTTTTCACACTTCGCTTGAAGGACTCCAGGTTATAAGAGTGGGGAAACACACTGGCTGGGAGAGCATTCCACATCTTCAGCGTGCGACAGATGTAAGTCTCCAAATTTATGAGTACGCGTAGGGATAGTGGGTAAGGTATGTGGATGCATATTTTGGCCTGTGCGTGTAGTTCGGTTGCGGAATAGAGAAGAAGGGATAAGGTTATGGAGCTCCTCAGAATACTCGCCGTGTTATAGCTTACTTACTTTATCAGGATACTTCCTAGCCCGGCAGACTGGGCAAATTACCACCTTATTGTCCAAAGAGTAAGCTGTTAGCAGAAGACCAGCAGATGATCAGCCTATAGTAAAGTTGGCTAAATGTGAACGAGAATTTTACAAACGGTCGTGAGGATATAGGTTAGACTTTAGGATCAAGCCAATCTTTTTAGGTTATTTTTATCACGTAAAAAGCAGTTTCTTGAAAATGCAGTACGTATAACAATAAGGTTTCTGCAGCGATTTAGCTCAAATAAGCGAGCACAAATTAAACCTGAAGCGTATATTTTAGCCTTTACTAAACGTGACAACAAAATCTATATTGTTTTTTAAAAACAGTATAGAATAGCGTATCGACATTCTTTGATAAAAATAATATTAAATAAAAAAAATATGTACATTTTTTTTTATAACGGACTATAACTCTACTCAATTACCTTAAGGACAAATTTACCTACCTCTCTTCTCTTCATGATCGGTCTCTTCGTTCGTCACGCAACTCTGTCCTCTCCATTCCTTCACATCATTCTGGTTTCATGTGTGACTCATTCGCAGTTGTTGCAGTAAATCTTTGGAACAATTTGGCCGTCAATATTCGGCAAGCATCCAACAGAATAATATTCAAAAGATTGGTATACTTACATTACTTGAACAGCTCTCAACAGCGTTTATTATTTAATAATGATCAGTCTTAAATACGCCTTCACACCTAATCCCCGATCGAAGTTATACTTTTTATTGTCCCAAAGGTTGGCTGTCAGAGAATGTCTAGCGGCATTAAGCCCGCCCCGACTTAACGTGCTCTCCGAGGCATGGGAACGGTGGTGTTGTACATACTATGACAAATGTACGTAAGAAAACTTTTATCTGGTATTTCCTTTTGGTACATGCCGTGGATTCGAACCGCTTTAGGATGTTAGGGACAGCGTTCTTGCAACCGAGCTACCATCGCTCCAAACCACAAAAATCTTTAATAATATTGCATTGTGCATGCGAGACGGAAGCACAAGCGAACAAAATCTGGCCCTCTAGTAGTGATTGGAGGTGTTTTGAGATGTCGTAAAAGACCCGAAGAAAACAGCACTTTCCCAGCGCCCGCAATACGGCAGATAAGGTCTTTAACTAGGTGTGTTTAAATTTTGGCAAGCAGCCATGAGCTCCAAATAAGACAAAAGCGGAGAGTGTGATCCTGCACTGCGACATAGAGTACTTTTTAACGACATTACTACTAACACCACCCACTATAAATTTACCAATATTGATTACTCAACGGGGTGTATCACTAACTTTTTATCACGATAGATGGCGCATGATAGATGGTACCTAATATAACTGTCAGTTGCATAGAAAACTTGTATTTTTATTACGAAATTTATTATTTTCTGGATATTATGCCGAAGTGAGCAGCTTTAAGGTGTACAAATCAAGATTTCTAAGCGAAATCAAAGATATGGTAATCTTAAAATTGCCGTTCTATTAATAAAACCTTTTTTCTTTTTAAAGACGTGGTGTGCGCTTTTTAATTTGTCTTTTAAGGTAGGTAACGTTAATTTTAAATACATTTTTCCGTTATAAACATAACATATAAAACTACGAAAACATTAAAAAAAATGATGCGATATAGGTGTAAAATAAGGTACCATTGCCGCAAGCGACATCTACAAAAAGCTTTGCCTCATACACCATAGCACTATCCAAAGGCGGACTTATTGCCGCTAGGGTAATCTCCGACAGCCAAACCTTTAGGACATTAACACCCGTATAATAATTATATATTAGTTAAGACTCGGAGGTACCGGGATCGATTCCTGGTCGGGACACAAAAATATTTAATAATGCAAATAAATACATTTAAATACTATTTAATTTATTTGTGATATTTCTCGAGTTTGGTACGCTGGAGACATCGACGAGCTTGCCACTTGTCATGATTGGCCTATAGTAAAGTTGGCTAAATGTGAATCCGCTTATTTATAAGCGTGGTTTCTGACCACCCCGAAACGGACGTGATGATACTTTACTAGTACTAATAAGTTTTTTTTTTTTGTATTTTGTCATGCCTAAACTTCGATTTCTTGTCCCGAAGGTTGGTGGTAAGAAAATGCCAAGCAACATTACATACGCCTTTTGTATTAAACAATAAAGTTTTTAATAAATAAATATTATCTTACTCCAAAAAATAATAGTTTTACAGGTTTGCAACAAGACAATACAGTTGGTTGGATTTGTGTGAGGTTGTATCGTCGTCGTCCATCATTGTGACGTCACCACTTGTCTTAGCGACGGTTTATGAGCCTGAAACCCTCTCCGGTTCATGTTTACGTTCGCATACAGGTGAACTTCAGAATACAGCGACTTTAACATCCTGTTTCTCCAGTATAGATTTGTTGGTTTGGAACTCCATCTATATATGCTTAACATTCTCCGCCAACATCTCTGGAGCATTCATTCGTTTATTTTCTTCCGTTTAGCGTAGCTCCCACATGTCTGCAGCATAGAGAAAAATAGGGAACACAAGAGCTCTAACCAGCCGGATTTTAATGGCTTTGGTACCGTTTCGGTTCCTTCATATTTTTTTTAGCTTGTCAATTTCAAATTCAAAATTATTTATATTTAAAGAAATTTCAAAAAAACTAGTCGACGTCTCTGGTGACCCACGGGCTGGCAGCTTCCTCGCTGAAAAGATTAGTATCGAAATTCAACGAGGAAATGCTGCCAGTGTTTTGGGCACCATGCCGCTGGACAATGGCCTGGAGGATATTTTTATATTGTAAGGTTTGAGACATTAGGTTGCTTAAATTTTTATTATATTTAATTTGTTATTTAGATTTAGTTTATTTTTCTAGGTTAATTAATAATATTGTAATTAATAAATAAATAAATAAATATTTCCAGACAGGTCACACAGCGCCATCTAATTTCTGTGGTAAGCTACGAAGCTTGTGTTACGGAAACTAGATGGTTGATAAACTACATATTATACTTTTTTTTTTTTTTTTTTGTAAATATATACATATTATACATATAAACACCCAGACCGAGACAAATTATACAATGTACAACTTGCCCCCGGTGGGAATCGAACCCACGACCTCCCGAGTTCACGGCAACGTTTGTTACCACTAGACCACGGAGGCGGTCGATAATTCTATATCTTTTATATTCGGTAATTCTTTTATATTGTTTGTATATTACTTCGAATAAAACCATTTCTAAATAAAAAAAAAATGAAAAAAAAATGTATAGATTGTATGTACATTTGTACATGTCATGATGATGCAATCTGCCCATATTATGGGCATACAATATGCTTATGTCAATAGATATTTATTTACAATATTTATTTGTATATAGTTTATATTTAATATTGTTCTTGTCAATTTATTGGAATACAATGTTAATATCAAAATTTGCATGCTAAAAATTATTTTATTATGTAAAAACAGTTGTCAATAAGAATTTTCTTTAACTCAATAGTAAAACGTTTTATAGGTAACTCTCGTATCTCTCTAGGAATTTTATTATATACTCTAATGCACATTATGTGGCAGTTTCTGCTGTAATATTCACTTACACATCTTGGGTAGATTAGTCGGGTATAATCTCTAGGTACAAATTTGTTAGAAGTATTATATTTTTTAAAGAAATTAGAATGTTTATTGACAAATATTCCTATTTCAAGGATATACATTGAGGCCAATGTTAATAATTTTAGCTTTTTAAATAAGGGTCTACAGGAGTCAAATGGTCCAACTCCACAGATGTCAATGCCATTCGACGCTTGATTTCATCCTCTAAGTAGCGGTGTTCGAAAGTGTACCTTATAGTGCATACGTGAAACTATGTAAGATATGCTGAGTTTGCTTTTAAACTCTCTAAGCTGGTTTGACAATTACATCCACCATTTCAACGTCTTCACAACTGAATTCATTGAATAATAAAACGTTTAATGAATTACAAGTATTAACTTGCTAACTTGGAGAAGAAGGGTTCAAGACCACGTACTGGAAGACGCAATGTGGAAAGATCCCTTGCAAGATGGACGGATGACCTGATACAGGTTGCTGGCTGGTGTGGCAGAATATTGTGTGAAATGACGAGCCTTGCCTATATTCAGCGGTCGAAAATTTAGCCTAACGTTAATCATAATTAATTCAGAAACAGATTTGTGACCCAAAATTAAAATAAAATAAACTTGAAATTATTTTTATTTTTATTAAAGTTAATCCAGACTTTTCCGTTTGAGGCGCTTGGCTGTGGATCCACATAGAGAGAGAGGACAAATTTCTAAGCATTCCATGGATTCACCGTGCGGGTGCCGGGTCCATCGTGTGTGGGTAAGAGACGAGAAGTATGGTGTCTCGGGCTTGCGACCGACAATAGGCTGGTTTAAGAAAAGGATACCTCCCTTTTTTATTTTATTGCGCGATAATACGCTCACCATCCACCATTCTACTCCTCTCCCTACCCAACCACATACTGTATGATTCCGTTAATGCCGTCTTGGAAGCTCGTTCCATAAATGTATTGACGGCAGATCTGCTTAGGCCCAATTCTTTCAGGAAGTAATGCAAAGATTTTGCTGGAACTCCTCTCGCACCAACTTCCACTGCGTATAGCTGAGTCTTGAACCCGTTCCATCAGCTTAAATTATAATGCAATAAAGGTGTTTAACTGCTTGGGTACTGATATTAAAAGCAGTGATAATGTCAAGACTTTTTCACATTCACTAAAATGTTCTCTTCTAGTAAGACCCTTTTATAATTGAAAGGAGTACAGGATGTACGAGTATAGCTGATTTTATATGGAGTACCCTTCATACAATAAGATTTGGTATTTTATTTATAAGTAGGTATCTTTTTAATTTAGTGTCGTCCTGTTTTGTTATTGTTTTCGATGTTACAGGTATTTTTTGTTATTGTATTGCGGTTTATTTCTTTCATAATTTAATCTATTACTTTGTAGTTGTTGTAAACAAACTTGCACACAATTGATGTATTGTATTTTACAAGCAAAATAAAAGTTCATTTCATTTCATTTCAAGGCGACAACGAACTATATTATTTATTTATTTATTTAAAACTTTATTGCACTATGTACAAGGGGTGGGCTTAATGCCGCTAGACATTCTCTGACAGCCAACCTTAGGGACAGATAAAGCATTTAAAGTGAACGGTGGGTGCAAGTAAAATTAAATATATTATAACTAAACGATCACATTGTAAGCAATAAACAATATGTAAATACACACATATACACATACATACATATACATATACATACATATATATATACATATAAGGTTGCAATGGATCATCCCCTACATGAGTGCACTAGGAAAGCCGGGGTCCGAGAGGAGTTGCGACGGCGTGTTAAGCGTGCCACTAGCACTCCAATGGCGACCACGACCACTCTGCCAAGAGTGTAGCGACTAAGAAGAATTTAACGTTAGTTTTAATAAAAGTCCATTATAAACCAGATTGACATATAGTACTCATTGCTTATGACACTAAGTACTTATCAAATATAAATTGAATACAATTGTGATATTGCCAGTAACTACAACAATTATATACACACACCTACCTATGTATATTTTATTACATACAAATTTTAACAGTCGGGACTATATTAGGTATCATTGAATACCTAGGTTAACATCATGTTGAGGTTTCTCTTATCTTTTTCATTTAAAATGACCATTTAAAATCTATAACGACTTAAACTTGGTTAGCAACCATTATTATATTTTATTGTAAGTCTTATCTTCGCATACCTATAAAAATAATATGTCTGGAATTATTCATTTATTATTATTATTAATTGTGATATTGGCAGTAACTACAACAATTATATACGCACACCTACCTATGTATATTTTATTACATACCAATTTTAACAGTCGGGATCCATTTTTGGGAAGATTGGAACCTGTATCAGTTTTTAATGGGTCCTGACTAAAGTTGCTATGTAATAATATATATAAAATTATTTCAATGGTGTAGTTAAGCGGTTATCAAACTGTTTGGCAACGAAACCCTTGGGCATGTCTTTTCCTTTTTAGTTTTTTTTTTCAGTATTTAATTTAAGATAATTTTGAAAGCAGCGTGTTATTTT
Organism: Tinea semifulvella; assembly: GCA_910589645.1. Classification (NCBI taxonomy): domain Eukaryota; kingdom Metazoa; phylum Arthropoda; class Insecta; order Lepidoptera; family Tineidae; genus Tinea; species Tinea semifulvella. The sequence goes on from OU342609.1 coordinate 7,151,434, forward strand.
TTAAAAAATAATTAACTAAAAAAGTATTAAACTCAAAAATTAATTCTGTTAGATTTGGAACAAAAGCATACTTAAGCTAAATGTGGGTAATGAGTGAAACGCTTGCGAATACTGGGTAATGGCGTTATAGGATTTTAACTTTGCAAGCACAGCACTCCAGTTTTAACTAGTTAAGCTGCGTCTTCGTGATAAGACATTTTTAAATATAAAGCTTTACATTGTGTGGAATAAACTTGGTGCTATAAATAAACGAGACAACACTGGATGGACGAGGCACAGGATAGGAAGAAATGGATAGAGAAGAGGGAGACCCAACGATCCTCCTTAATTAAATTAGAGAAAAACAATATTATTAGACGAAATTATTTACTTTTACAGGCGCGGTGGTGACTCGGTTGTAAGAACGCGTTCCTTGAATCCTACAAAGGTCGGTTCAAACCCACCCGGCATGTACCAATAAGAAATGCACTTTTCTTACGTACATACGTTATAGATTAACAACACCACCGTTCCCGTGCTTTCCACTAATACCAACTTGTGGAATCGTTAATAAATTGTCATTAAAAATTGACATCATTTCCTCGCCAAGCCGTCTGGCCAGCGTGGCGAGTGTAGGCCAAATTCTCCAGATATACGAGTATGTTCTGGAAGACCCATCTCCAGCAGTGGAGGTCCAGGACGCTGTGTTCTAAGGGCTGTAATGATAATGATGATGATTTACTTTTTACAGTCAACACTTCAGGAAACAATAGGGCTGGGCAATATTTACCATTCAACGTGGCAATGTTGCCAGTATCCTTGGCACTTTGCCCATTGGTGGGTAGTGATTTCGTTTTTTTAGCAAACCCGGCATGATTCTATTGTCTATTTCATCTTCTTAGTTTTGTTTGTTAACTGCTTTATGTAAAATCTTCTCAATAATATTTAAAATAAATAATCCTCATCCTCCTTGCGTCTTGTTCTCACCCCTCCACGGATCACTTTGTCCGGGACGATGGTGCGCCATTCGGGTCTGTTTACGGCTGCATGCAACTTCGTTTCCATGCCTTGTAGTGTACGTTAAACCGTAAGTCTCGGTTCCACTAATACTAACTTATGAAATCGTTAATACATTGTAATTAAAATTGACACCAGACGCCTCGCAAATTCGTCTGGCCAACGTGGTGAGTGAACACCCAATTCTCCAGGTTTTTGTGGACGTCTAGGACTCAATGTTTAATCAAATAGATTTTGTTTCAATATTTACCTACTCTCGGCAAAGGTGTGCTGTGTTTGGATATTATAGTAACATTTAAATTATTTTTTTAGTTTTACCGAGATGAAAAAATGAATAGTGATAATAGTTGCTATTGCAGCGCACAGTTGCCGAGAGTTACAGTAAACAATGTTTAATGAGAATGGGAACGCACTGTATTAATAACTTCTGTAAGTATTTATTTATTTAAAACTTTATTGTTTAATACAAAAGGCATATATTATGTAATGCCGCTTGGCATTTTCTTACTATCAACCTTCGGGACAAGGAATCGAAGATTAGGCATGACAAAATAAAAAAACACAAAATATAAAAAAAATTAATCATTTATTAGTACTACATAAATTAAATATACGATAAACATTACAAAAAAACTTAAACTACATAAATAATTATATTCTTACTCTGCCCCCACCTAGCCAAAATGTTTAGATTTAACACAATGATATTTGCCCGTCGTGACCACGGAATGAAGCTAATGAAAAAATCCAGCAATACAAATATAGGATATCACTTCATGAATAACAGAGTTGTAAATATGTGGAACAAAATACCAGAAGACATATTAAAGTCCTCAACTGTAAACACTTTTAAAAACAAACTGGACAAGTGGCTAGTGACAATCGAAATAGACTATGGTGATAACTGACAATTTAATAAACTCTACACCAGTGCTTGATATAAGCATATCAGCAATGCGCTGCTCGCCTATTAATTAATAATAATAATAATAGTGTATATATATCATAGACTACATAACTATTATATACATACACTACGTAAACGGGAAATATATACTTATATAGCTTTATTGTGTTAAAAATAGGAAAACTTTCTTCTGGAACCTTCTGGGTTTCTTCACTTTTCCAGAAGGCATTGCTCACAAACTGAAACTATTTGATTATGAACCAATAGACGTTATTTCATTTTGTTGTATTCGAATTGATTTGTAGAGTAAATCTGCGTGTAAATATAATTAATTTTCCGCCTACTCTATCTCTTTAAGCATCCTCATCATAAGATTGTTAAACTTATTCCCGGTATACATGGAACCCTATTAAGCCCTAAGGACTGATTATGAAAATTAATTGTTAACAAGCTGACATGGAAATATATAATAATAATAAACAATCCAACACATAACGGGAGCTTGCAAATCTTTGGTGCAATCAGATTATAAACATAGACACGACCAAGTAGCTGCAATAGTACACCAAATATTAGCAAGCAAATATAAATTAGTAAATCAAATTGTTCCATACTACAAATACAAGCCAAGCACCATTCTGCAAAATGACAATATTCGACTCTACTGGGACAGAACGATTATAACTGACAAAACAGTACACTACAACCGACCTGACATTACTTTGATAAACAAAGAAAATAAAACAGCATATTTAATAGACATAGCCGTACCTAACACTCATAACCTAATAACTACACATACAGAAAAAAATACTAAATACAGAGACCTTGCAATAGAGCTTAAATCCCAACTCAAATTAGAAAAAGTAACAACTGTACCCATATTAGTATCCACGACCGGAGTAATACCCAAAACATTACATGACAGCCTCAAAACTATTAACGTAGACCAGCACAAGACAATTGCAAATCCTTAATAATTGCCGTATAGTCAGAAAGTTTGGAGTTAAAGATGCATGATGCTCACTTGGCCGAGGCCCGTGAACGTCATTAGGTAAACCGGTTAAATACCGAGATTCTTTAACATACCTACATACATATCTTCACGCCAGATCCCTTGCGGGGTAGGCAGAGACAATTGAGCGCCACTTGACACTCTTTCGCTTCGTCGACATTCATCATCCTCTTCATACATGCCCTTTTGTTACGAAATGTACCTTCAGCCAGTGTTTTATTTATTTGATCTTGATATGTGAGTCTCGGTCTGCCAGGGCCTCTTTCACCCACAACTTTCGCATTATATATCTGGTTCGTCAATCTTTCATCGCTCATCCTTTCAACATGCCCGAACCATCGTAGCATGCCTTTCCTTATTTTTGTCCCTATGCTTTCTTTTATACCCACCATTTTCCGTATTTCGACGTTACGTATGCGGTCCGCCAAAGTGACGCCGCATATGCGACGCAACGACCTCATTTCTACTGCATTAACCCTACTCTCATGCGTATTCTGACATATCCACGTCTCGCTTCCATACATCAGTGTTGGTACTAACATTGCATTGTGTATGGCGAGCCGAGCTTTGTCACTGACATTTTAGATTCTTTAAGAATACACATTACATAATAATAATAATAATAATTTATTTTCTTCACAAAAATTACGTTATAACTAGTTACATCAATGTATCTTAAATGTTAACAGGATGTGATCTGCAATATATTACAGGCAATTAGCAAAACTATTGGAACCCTAACCTCTGTATAGAAAGTATGATATACTTCTGGACCACAGAGGTTAGTTTTCATACAAATTTGGACAACATTTTTTAAGTAAATTTAAAATCAAATATAAATATGCAAAATGGTTAGTAATAAATAAAAATATAGGTACATCACAACCATATCCATTGCGGGGTAGTCAGAAAACACGCTTTTAACATTTGTACACAAACTAATCCATGGAAAAATAAACTGCACACAGCTTCTTAAACAAATCAAACTCAGTGTACCAACAAGATACAGATTCAAAACATTTTTAACATACCCTATCACAGAACTAACCTAGGTATACATCATCCTCTTTCCAGAATACAATTAAAATACAATGCTCATGCTGCAAAATTTCCAGATATTGACATCTTCGTAGACTCACAAAGAGTATTTAAACATAAACTGCTAAAACAAAATTCCCAAATTTTATTATTTTATGTATGTTTTTTTTTATTTTTATTATTAATTAATATTTATTTATTTATAAACAAACAGTATAAAATAATTACAATATAAATTAAAACTAACTACTTAATAGTAAAAATTAAAATAAATATAAACTAAACCTAATAAAAAATAAACTATAAGTAAAAAATGTCCTCTAGAGACGACCCTTCAGTGATAGTCCCAAGAAGACTGGCAACATTTCCCCTCTGTATAGCTAAGCTAATACGTTGGCAGAAATAATTGCCAGCCTTCCTGTCTCCAGACTTTTCCGTTAGCCGTTTGGACAACTCATTGTCCAAACGCTTGGCTGAGTGTCCCCATGGGACCATCGTCTCGACCCCAAACGGCGCAAATTCGTAACCTGTACTGAGGTTGGCGTATTTGCGCAGCTTGAGGTTCTCAGCAGAAACCGCCGCACTTCCCGCGCTTGACGAGGTCGCCTGGATGTGTGATGGGGCTAATGTATCTACACATGTCGCATCCCACACCAGGGACCTGCCAAGTTTACACGGCCCAACGGACATGCCGTCGGGTCTTTTGCCATCGCTCCGCGCAATCCCAGAGGGTTCTAGGATCGCGGGTACTCCAGCAGTGACAAAAGCCCTTCGAATGATGTCGTTCAAAGCAGCGTGACGAGGAATGCGGCCAGCACTTGTATGTTTTTAATTATTATTTTCATTTTATATTTTTAATTTAAAAATAATTTTAATTTTATTTTACTTTATTACTAGAAGTAGGTAATATTTTAGTTACTTTCGTTACTTTTTTTTTATTATTTCTAAAAGGAATTGTATGTTTATTATATATATATTTTAAAAATTGTTTCGGCTTTATTTTTTCGAATAATATTTAGTTTTTGTATACTTATTGAAAATTTTATAATTTTGTTATTTCTTATAGACAATTAAGGCTACTGTGGTAATGTGGTGGTGTGGTATAATAGGTGCAACATCTAACTTCTGATTTAGTGTTAAGTACAAATAAGTGTGTGATGTTAGCACTGTTGGCTACCCCATTATTAAATTAATAAATAATAAATAAATGCGTGTAATTTGTATCTCATTACATTCGTAAAACAAACAAGCTTGTGTAATAATTAGATACATGAAAGAAATGTGTATTACTCTTACATTTGTGGCAAAACAAGGTAATTCTACACCTGGTTTTGTTTTCCAAAGCTCCTTGTCTTACAGAAAATATTAATTGCCAACTGTGAATATTAAACTTTACATTAGAGCCAACTGGTATACTTCGCAGCGATGGGAAAAGACCAGATGGGCTAACCCTCGTGCCTTATAAACAAGGTAAGTCTTTGGTTTGGGATGCGACGTGTACTGACACCCTTTGTGCTAGTCGTGTTGGTGCGACACGAAAACGAGCAGGTGCAGCGGCTGAATTGGCTGCAAACGGCAAACGTAATAAGTACATAGAGTTGGCAAATCGTTACTATTTTGTGCCGTTTGCCGTAGAGACGATGGGCCCTTGGTCTGAGGACGCTAAATCGTTAATACGCGACATAAGCGTTGCCATCCGAGCGTCAACAGGTGATCCTTTGAGTAGGGAATATCTTATTCAGAGGATCAGTGTTGCCATCCAACGAGGTAACGTCGCCATAGTCCTCGGAACATTGGATTCATCTTCTCCTGGATTCGATGACATGTAGATTATACCCAAGATATTTGTAAGTATTTAGTTTTTATATTAATTAGGTTTATCTTTTAGTTTATTTAATTTAAGGTTTTGTTTAGTTTATTTTTAATTTTATTGTTTAGGTAGCTTTTAATTTATATTTATTGTTTGTATTTGTGTATCTTCGAATAAAAATAATTATGTTATTATATTGGCGTTGTGTATTATTATTATTATATATTATTATTTATAACTGTCTCCGTAGTCTAGCGATTACTTAATATATTTTTTTTATACTAACACGACATGAGACCTTGCGTCCACCTGATCATAAGTGGCAACTGGAATCAGACACTTATGACTGACACCAGTCCCTAACACTATGCCGACTTGAGAGATACATTTTAAATAAAAAACGTCCCATCCGAGATAGTCCCAAGGAGACTGGCAACTTATCCCCTCTGTATTTTATGATTGATACACATTTCAGCCGGTCTCGATTTTCAATAAGTCCCAGCTGTTAAAGCCACTATGTTTCTCATTATTGTTTATTGTTTATTAATTATCCGTAGGAACCTTGTTTCTGGGAACACTTGGATTTGTCAAAGTTTACACTTTTGTATATGCAATGTAATTAATACAATGACACAGAAAAATAGCCGAATACGAGAAAGCAAGGAACAGTCTGCTACTATATAGTCGTATATTGGTTATATAAACTAAGGTTGGATGCAGCTGTAAAGGGGCGTTGTACTTATCAAATACATTGTCTTTGTCATTGTCATTATAATTTATATTTATTTTATGTGTGTATCAATTATAATTGTTACCTATTCTGTTACCTAAGCGCAAAAGTTTTATAATGGAATCCGTTAAGTATATATATATCACGCTATTAAAGTTCATATTTGCACGGCCGCTGTCAAGGTCGAGCGCTTATAGAGTTGAGAATTGAATAATATTTTGTAATTGTTACCCAATCTCTGACATAAATAACGAAATCCAATAATAACGTTTGTAATTATAATAGGGCTACAAGACCGACGGATTATCGTGCTCTCCGAGTCACGGAAAACAGTGGTATATTTTTAATACAATATGCTTGATTGAATTTATTAAATTTTATATTTATTCTTAATTGACACGGCCCTTTTACAGCCACGAATTTAAATTTAAGTTTATTTACTATTTGGCGCCTCCGTGGTCTAGTGGTAACAAACGTTGCCGTAAACTCGGGAGGTCGTGGGTTCGATTCCCACCGGGGGCAAGTTGTACATTGTATAATTTGTCTCGGTCTGGGTGTTTATATGTATAATATGTATATATTTACAAAAAAATAATGTATAATATGTAGTTTATCAACCATCTAGTTTCCGTAACACAAGCCTCGTTGCTTACCACGGAAACTAGATGGCGCTGTGTGACCTGTCTGGAAATATTTATTTATTTATTTTTATTTATTACTTGACATTCTAATTTTATTTAGATTGTAAGGTGACACGGCCATTTTACAGCCACAAATATTAATTATTATTATTATTATTTAGATTATAAGATGTCTTTTTTTTTATTATTATTTTTTGTTTTATAAATTTATAAATTATCTGACATATGTAAATAATTTCTGTACATCATAATTATTAAGTATTTAGAATGTAAACTGACACGGCCTCTTTACAGCCACGATCTTATTTAAGTAGTTTCTAAGTTAGTTAGTTTTATTTGCTTGTGGTAATAATGTTGTGCCTAACATACATAAATATGAATTATTGCCTGTTTACGGTCCAACCATTATAACCACTTTGTTTAGTGCATATGTTTTAATAATTGTATTATTATTGGGATTTATTCGAAGTAATATACAACCAGTATTAAAGAATTACAATATAAAAGCTACCTAAATAATAAAATTAAAAATAAACTAAACTATAAATAAAAAAAGTCCTCTAGAGACGTCCCATCCGAGATATTCCCAAGGAGACTGGCAACATTTTCCCTCTGTATAGCGAGGCTAATACGTTGGCAGAAATAATTGCCAGCCTTCCTGTCTCCAGACCTTTCTGTCAGCCGCTTTGACAACTCCTTGGCCAAGCGCCTCGCTGACGGTCCCCATGGGCCCATCGTCTCGACCCCAAACGGCGCAAACTATAATTGTATTGATTTTATTAGTTCTGACTGTATCCAAGTTGTTTTGAGAGAACCAATGGAAATAAATTATTTTGATTTTTTGAATATCGGTTTATCGATCGATGGGCCTTAAGTCTTTATATCTTTATAAACAACAATTAACATAAAATAATATGAATACTCGTACAAAGCAAATTCTCTCTGTGACGAAACAAATTTGTTAAACACCGATGTCTGTTTTATATTTTATTAAGCAGGTCCCAGACTAATAAATATTTAATGTCCTTTATAAGGGACAGTGGAGCTACAGACCTCAAACCAACAGGTTCATTTTATTTATTCATGTCATGACCATTCGACTGTCCTTTCTTGTGTAAACCAATGTTTGTGTGTGTAAAAGAGGACAAAATCTAATTCATACTAATATTACGAATGTGGAAGAAGTTTGTGTGTCTGTTATAATAAAATAAAGACTGAAATAACGAAATCAAATTATGTATTGTATTTTTATATCACTACATATTATATAACTCAAAAACTACCGCACCTATTTTTATGCTGTTTTCACCAATGTATAGAGTGGTTCTCGAGGACGGTTTAAGTATATAATTTGTTAACAGGTGTAGTAAGATTATGAGAAACATCAAAATATTACATGTGGCAGCATCGTTGACCAGCTTGGTCACCACGGTCTGTCTTGTCAGAAACGTGCTGGTCATCGTTTCTGCCACGGTTTTGTCAATAATGTAATCCACCTGACTTTGGTTATTGCCGAGATCCCTTCGGTTCTTGAACCGTCTGGGATCTCTGGCAGTGATGGTAAATGACCGCCTCCGTGGTCTGGTGGTAACAAACGTTGCCGTGAGCTCGAGAGGTCGTGTGTTCGATTCCCACCGGGGGCAAGTTGTACATTGTATAATTTGTCTCGGTCTGGGTGTTTATATGTATAATAATGTATATATTTACAAAAAAAAAAAAAGTATAATATGTAGTTTATCAACCATCTAGTTTCCGTAACACAAGCCTTGTAGCTTACCACGGAAATTAGATGGCGCTGTGTGACCTGTCTGGAAATATTTATTATTTATTTATTTAAATTCCTGTCGAATTCATTGAATTTGTGATGAAAATGGTAAAAGACCTGATGGATTGACTTTGGGGCCGTGGTCCATGGGTCGAGCATTGGTGTGGGACGCTACTTGTGTCGACACTTTTGCTCGGTCTTATGTCCAGGGAATATCTGTCAGGGCTGGGGGGGCGGCTGCGGACTCGGCTGAAAACGCCAAATGTCGCAAATACGAGTCTATTGCTAATGATTACGTATTTGTGTCTTTAAGTCTTAAGACAATGGGACCGCGGGGGCCAAGCGCTAAGAAGTTCTTTAAAGAACTGTCTAAGCGGCTGGTTAACGCTGCCGCGCTGTATGTGGCAAGAGGGCTGGCGGTTTTTTCGCGCAGCAAATCAGCATCGCTGTGCAGCGGGGGAATGCTGCGAGTGTTCTTGGCACACTGCCACAAGATCATGGATGAATATTTTTATATATATTTTAGATTTTAGTTTTATTTTTAATTTAGTTTATATATTTTTATTAGCTTAACTTATTTAAATCATTGTACTGTTTTTTATTATTAATAAAGATCCCAAATTTAACAGCTTGACAAGAAAAAACTCGTGCTACAAAGAGAGGTATATGACATTATGGTCGTACAAGTAACTATTCTTGTTTTGCCGACCAGTAGAATTTACGGGCGAAGCCAGGTCAACCAGCTAATGTAAAATATATGTTTGTGTGCGTAGACCCAATAGAGAGGAGAATCTAATGTTCCTTATTTATGTAAATCACGAATTTGTTTGGGAAAAACGTTGTAAATCTAATTGTGGTAAATAAATCGGTCGACGCTGCTATACGCTATTTTGAATAGGTATCTACTCATTACACGGGTCGATTTTCGCCGTGCGGCAAGTCACTAGTCGTTCCGCCTGTCCAAGCCGAATCGCGCCATTTACACAAGTCAAAAAATCACGGGGCACGGTCGCACTGCGTACTGGCATTGAAATTATTCGACAAGCCATAATGCGCGAAGGGATCTGTCATGAAAAGTGAATAGATAGGCAAAGTTGTTCTTGAGATATTACGGTGTCGCAGGCTCGTTAAGAATATTTATTTATTTAAAACTTTATTGCACATAACTTCTATCTGTCCCGTCTCATCATTCTTCATTTGTGTCTAACTCTTTTGTAGTTGTTGCTACTAATTTGTGGAATAATCTACCTGTTAACATACAGCAAGCAACTACCAGAACATTATTCAAAATACTGGTGTTTTCACACTTTCTAAATAGCTCCACAGTGTTAGTAAGTAGTATATATGTATGTTTATGTATATTAATATGTATGTATTAGTATTTAGTGTATCGATATTATAATATTTATTCCATATATATTGTAAGTAAGAATATATTAAATTGCTGTAAATTTAAATAGTTATTTATTTCTCTTATTATCTTTATGATTGCATCTACATTTGATCAAATTTGTCCCCAAGGTTTGGCTGTCAGAGAATGTCTTCGGGCATTAAGTCCGCCTTTGTACTTTGTGCAATAAAGTTTATAAATAAATATAAAAAAAAGTAAAAAGTAAAGTATCATCACGGCCGTTTCCCTTTCGGGGTGGTCAGAAACCACGCTTATAAATAAGCGGATTCACATTTAGCCAACTTTACTATAGGCCAATAATCATGACAAGTGGCAAGCTCGTCGATGTCTCCAGCGTACCAAACTCGAGAAATATCACAAATAAATTAAATGTTAATTAAATGTATTTATATACATTAATTAATATTTTTGTGTCCCGACCAGGAATCGAACCCGGTACCTCCGAGTCTAAATCCACGGACTTAACCGCTAGACCACGGATAAATATACAAAGGCGTGTCATAATGTCGCTTGACATTCTCTGCCTGTCAGACCTTCGGGACAACGAGAACATTTGTGTGAGGTAGGTGCAATATATCAATTAAAATTAAATATATTAAAAATATACGTCTATAAAATATTATTTATTGCTTATAATAAATATTTATTAATAAAATTACATACGAATTCATATACACACATACATATATAAACTGCATAATAAACATAAATTAGGTACTACGTACTTAATGAATAGAGAAAAGTAAGCAAAGAATTCTGAGATTTCCGCGACACCGAATTGGCGACCACCCTAATTTAGCGCGATACTCAAGAGATATGATCATATTTTCGTAAACAATAGATAAACCAGATACATGCGATGAGTAGTTTTTTTAAATAATTTTAACGGGTCTTTACGCGATTTACCTTAGAGACATATTTCTCCCAAATTTCAATCGAGAGGGGGGATATAAGCCATCTTCATCGTGGAATCCAGTAATCAATAGGTTTCGACGCCGGGTAAAATCGCCCGGTGTCGCCAAGGATATTGTAAGTGTCGTGTGTCGTGATTTCTAAAAACTTTTAGAAGTGATAAGTGGGTAGGTTTACATCTGCCGCCCAGTATGTACGAGACTACACCGCATAGCTTCAGTCGACCCGTGACCACGGCCAATGCAACTTGGCTGAAACGTCGGGAGAAATATGTCTCTAAGATAAATCGCGTAAAGACCCGTTAAAATTATTAAAAAAACTATTATGAATGTGCGCGAAAGTTTAAAAAGTTTAAATGCGATGAGTAGCCGGTCCATCTTGTTAAACAATACCTTCGAGAGATTGACACTACACGCGTCACCATAGTCAAGGAGAGAAATGAAAGATAAACAAAGAAAATGTTATTCGAATATTTAATATACAATATATAATAAATATATTACGACTATAAAAGCCCAGTTAATTCAAAAATTGATGATGGCGGACTGATGGTAGTAATTTATCCAGTCTGCAAGGGCGGGGAAGTATCCACCGTTCGTACCGATAAACCCAGTAAAGTCTATACACATTTTGGGATCAGACTCGAATTGCCGTCATGTCCAGTCAAGCCGGCATAGTGTTAGGAACTGATGTCAGTCATGGTGGGCGCAAAGGCACATGTCGTGTTAGTATAAAAAATATATATATAAAAATCTGTACTGACCATATAATGATATTAGCATTATATATTATAGTGCCAGAAAAATGTTTTAAAAAATGGTTCATAAGTTATGTAATGGTATCATACGTATGTATTATATGTATTATTAGTATATCATAGTTATTAGTGTGTTTTTTAGTAATATAATTGTATTTATTTGTATATAGAATTATTTATTATTATTATTATATATAAATATTTGCACCTACCTTACACTTGAAATGGTCCACATTGTCCCTAAGGTTGGCTGTCAGATAATGTCTAGCGGCATTAAGTCCGCACCTTGTATAACGTGCAATAAAGTTTTAAATAAATAAATAAATTATTATTATTAATATTATAAATATATTAGATTTATATATGTTTGCAGGCACTTGTTTTAATAACCTTTATAGTTTATATAGATTTTGTTTATTTTTTACAAATAAACTATTTAACTTTAGTTCTATATTTTTTGTAGTCTATTTGTGGTTTTTTTTTATTGTACCCTTTAAGCTTCCATTTTTGTTTTTATCAGTCGTTAGTTATCCTGTAATGAATAAATAATAATAATAAATAATAAATATTTCCAGACAGGTCACACAGCGCCATCTAGTTTCCGTGGTAAGCTACGAGGCTTGTGTTCGGAAACTAGATGGCTGATAAACTACATATTATACTTTTTTTTTTGTAAATATATTATACATATATTTTAACTCCACAAATTTCTACTTCCTAATAATATATTATCCTCATATATGTATATCTTCTATAATACTTATATATTGATGAGTATTTATGCTATATATTCATACTATTTATATAGTTTATTGGTTAGAATTGCACCCCACATATTTATACCGTCTCACTCTCCCAAAGGTTAGCTGGTAGAAAAAGCCGAAATGGCTTTAAGTTCGCCTTTGTACATACTTTTAAGTAAAGTGCAATAAAGTATTTAATAAATAATAAATAAATACATATTTCGTGTTTATATTATACATATAAACACCCAGACCGAGACAAATTATACAATGTACAACTTGCCCCCGGTGGGAATCGAACACACGACCTCCCGAGTTCACGGCAACGTTTGCTACCACTAGACCACGAAGGCGGTCATAAATATATCCTATTGCAAACACTAAATAGTTCACCCTTTATTTATTTCTCGTGTGTCTTCTAATTGCGACAGTCGGGCGTTCAGTTACAAATTCAAGTTAATAGGTCACAAATTTACAACGGCATTACCTAACCTGTCACATCAGTAAATCTGTTCTAATCCCTGCTTAAACCCGCCCTAAGTGTAATGGTAAGATGACCTGACGCTTTTACTCGCATTTCTTGAGTGTGTGCTTAAAACATTGACATATATCAGATATCAGAGAAGCCCCCAATCGTGCAATATTTAAAAACCAGGTATACAAACACTTTTTAACTAACTAAGTAACCTAACCTAAACCTTTCTTTTCAATCTTTTTTTCTCTTAATATCAGCATAATAGCAGCATCATCATCACATTGTTAATTTTGTCACACTCTCCTCATCATGTAAGTAGTTTTATTTATGTTATATTAGTATATCTATAGTATGACTTATTTATGTCATCATTCATCATTACAGCGTCCTAGACCTCCACTGCTGGAGATTGGCCTTCCAGAACATATATCTGGAGAATTTGGCCTACACTCGCCACGCTGGCCAGACGGCTTGGCGAGGATATGATGTCAATTTTTATTGACAATTTATTAACGATTCCACAAGTTGGTATTAGTGGAACCGGGACCGACGGCTTAACGTGCTCTCCGAGGCACGGGAACGGTGGTGTTGTAAATCTATAACAAATGTACGTAAGAAAAGTGCATTTCTCATTGGTACATGCCGGGTGGATTTAAACCGACCTTTGGATATAAGGAACGCGTTCTTACAACCGAGCCACCACCGCCCACTATTTATTTATGTATTAGTATGTAAATTGTATGTAGATATTAGTATGTATATATTTATATTACAATTATATTTATGTTTTATTTAAATTTCATCTAATTTTTAATTGCACCTACCACCTATCCTGTCTAAATGTCCTAAAGGTTTGACTGTCAGAGAATGCCTAGCGGCATTAAGTCCGCCTTTGTACATAGTGCAAAAAAGTTTTAAAATAAAATAAAATAAAATAAAATAAAATAAAATAAATAAATATACTTGTAACAACCAGCTCAAATATAAGATTTATTTATTTTATTTATTAATTTATTGAGAATCCAACAGCGTTTCAACTTTAATAAATTAAGTAGGTACTTACAAATTAACAATTTTAGGCCACTAACAGGATTCCACATATAATATTAAAAACTGTGATAAGTGATACAAAATAAAAGAAGTAAAAATTCAAAAGTTAAAAATACATATTTAAGAATTTAAAATTGAAAATTGATTGCATAAAATTTGAAAAAATAAAAACTAAATCCTAAATTTCAGTTGAACAGTTATAATAATGTAATGTATTAATTACTCCTACACGTATTATTAATTATGGTGCATGCATGTTTGTGTAAGTATGAGAGTGAGTGCATGTGTTTGTTTAAATGAGTGTGTGTGTGTGTGTGCGTGTGTGTTTTAGAATGTTTGCAATTATCTCCTTTAATTTATATTAAGATATATTAAAAATGTCAATTTCCGAGTACTCCAAGTTATATGTACGCGCGGCTCTATACAGTACAGAGTGATATGCATAGTTCGTCTTCGCGAATGGCACAGCAAATAACGATGTGTGTCTAGAACGTCGAGGGGGCACACAGAATTGAATCTTAGCTAGCAGCTCTGGACAGTCGAGGCGATTGAACGATAGTTTGGTAATAAAACATTTTGGTTTTTTACTTTATTTATTTATTTAAAAACTTTATTGCACAAAGCGCACAGGCGGACTTAATGCCCGTAGACATTCTCTGACAGCCAAACCTTAGGGACAAATTTAAACAAATATAGGTGCAATAAAAGTAACAGTAATTTACAATTATAGGATAATTCAACAAATATTATATACCTACTTATATATTCTTATATATGTATTATAATATCAATATACTAAATACTAATACATACACAAATACAACTTACTAACGTGGTTTAGAGCTATTCATAAAGTGTGAATAGACCAGTTTTTTAAACGACAATCTGTTACTTGCCTGCCTTATGTTTACTGGAAGATCATTCCATAATTTTGTGGCAGCTACTACGAAGGAGTTGAAGACAAATAAAAACAGTTAGAAAAAATATATCTTCTGAGTAATCAACGGAGATAATGTCAACCTTATAGCTAGTGTTTATAAGACTAGACAGACAGACAGTGGGGTCGTCCAGGCCCTAATGCCTAATGGGCCTGGGTTGGGGATGGGGACAGTCCCCCGTTTTCCCCGGCAGGATCTCAGCGGGTAACCACCCGCCGGTAATTCATGCACGTTTAGTGCTGGACGCCGTTACTAGTATAACAGCGCCCGTGTGGCTCACGAACCCAGGGGGCTCAGTTCGACTGCTTCAGCTCTCCTCCAGGAGTACTTCTCTAGGGACTGGTCTCCCGTTGGGGGGCCGTGCACAAGACGGAGCGATGTTCTGGAGATGCTTGAAGTGTCCGCTGTCGGCCCGAGAGAACATACGTCTAGTCCGGCCAACGACAAACTCCTCAATGGTAGGCATCTCCAAATCTCGAGCTAAGACGGAATTACGCACGAACCATGGCGCTCGGGAAACCACTCTGAGCGATATGTTCTGCTGACTTTGGATCTTGTCCCTGTTGGTCTTGGCCATAAGGTGGTGCCAGGCTGGCGCAGCATAGGTGAGACGAGAACGGATGAACATCTTATAAATCCGGATCTTCAAACTGAGCGGCAAGCTGGAATTCATAACAGGACGTAACTCGGGCCGCCTTTGCCTGTTATAAGACTATAATTGTGTGCAACTATAACAGCGCCATCTATAAAGAACTAGAGGAACTTTTTTGTCTAATGATAAACTCCTGTCTCTAAACTCTCTTATTGTCCGTTAACTTTATTTTATTTTTTTATTTTATTATACACAGGATTACAAACAATTGTACAGTTAGATAATACACAATAAATTGGTTTTACAAACAATATTCATATCTGCACAACCAGCTTCAGTAATCCAAATGTTAAAAGAAGTAAATGTAACCCATGAGTTGTTTTAAAACCATAACAATAAAAAAAAAACCTGTTTGGTACAGTAATATCTACTGTTCCAATCCTTTTAGTACAACTACTAGATATATACCATTTTATTTATCTCTTTCTTCTAAAGTTAACATTTGCAAGACCTGGTTTCTGTAAGAGACAGGCGACAATGCAAAGAGATCGGTTAACAGGCAGATAATGTCTAATGATAATGATAGCCCTTTGTACTTTTGTGCAATAAACTTTATAAACAAACTAGCTGACCCGGTGAACTTCGTATTGCCTAAGAGTCATTGAATGGTCAAGCTTAATATAAATTTCTGAACGTACCCATATACATATATTTGACAACCAACCCACGAACTTTTTGTATGGGAAAATGTTTTTTCTTTTATTTAATCTTTTCTTAAATTTTCCAATTTTATTTATAGTTATTCTGCTATTCGGGACGGAGACAAATCCAACAAATCAAAAATCTGTCCAGCCGTTCTCGAGTTATAAGTGTTCTAACAAACCCGACTTTGTTTTATATACTTATTTTGAAATTAAAAACCTTCCCCGATATTCACACAACATATTCTCAAAGTTTCATCCCGATCGGTTAAGTAGTTTTGAAATGCATAGGGAACACACACACAGACATTAACCTTTATATATATAGATAAATAAATAAACTGAACAATAATTGGAGCCAATTTGAACCCTTTGAATACTGTTTTAAAAACTATATATATATATATATATATACCTTGGTTTGAGTGCGTTGAGTTTATCCATTACTAATAAACAAAAAATCAATCGTTCCTCTTTGTTATATTAGTTAAAATAAATTATTTAAATTTAGTAATATATATTTTTTATTGTTTTGTGCAATAAATATTCTTATAAATATGTTGTTTCTTTTATATACGAATATTAGTAAATAAGAATAAAACATTTAACATGCAGAAAAATAAGGTGACAAATATATCACAATATAGGTAGGATATATAGGTGGGCGGACGAAGATGGAACTTGATATCTCAAAGGGAGAAAATGAGAAAAATATAATTAATTGAATCTGGCGTTACTTTGCGGAAATCCATCACAAAGGAGAAAACTTTGTCACACTTTTCTTGACGAAGGAATATTCCGGTAATGTCATGACGATGTGATGTAGAAACGGATTTATTTTGATAGATAAAATAAAACAAAAAAATAAAATATGAGTTCGATTCCTAGTCGGAACAAAATAATTTATTTAAGTCAATATTAAGGCCAATCATGCACAAGTGGAAAGCTCATCTAGCATACCAAACTCGAGAAATATTACAAAGTATATATATATATACATAAATATTAATTAAATTTATTATTTTTGTTTAAACCCTGGTAGATACAATGAGAAATACAATTTCTAACGTACGTTTGTCATAGATTTACAACACCACCGTTCCCGTACCTCGGAGAGCACGTTAAGCCGCCGCGTCGGTCCCAGTTCCACTAACACCCACTTGTGGAATCGTTAGTAAATTGTCATTAAAATTTGTCATCAGACCCTCGCCAACCCGTCTGGCCAGCGCGGCAGCGTGGCGTGTGTAGGCCAAATTATCCAGAAAATTCTGGAAGACCTCCAACAGTGGAGGTCTAGGACTCTGTGTTCTATTGATATTTTCTTGCACAGCAGAACCCTTTTCAAGAAATTGTTATTGAATTGTTTGGGGGGCGAGGACAGGGGGTCAGTTAGGGAACTTGAACTTGAATTTCAATAATGCAAATGGTGTCATACCTCCTTCCTTCCTCTTTCTTTTTTCCTATTTATTATTATTTCCTATTAAATATTTTTTATTGATGATAAATATATAATGTTAATGCAATACATTCATATACACACACATACACACTATACACTTTACACACTCATTCATATTATTTCACATAGTACTTGATGTATTTATGGCAATTTGTGACATTTTGATTATTTATCTGTTTTGTTTCATTATTATTATTATATATTTTTTGGACGTAATTTTTATTTCAGTTTGTGTTTAATAATTTGTTATTTATGTTGGTATTTAATTTAATGTTAAATTCGATTCAAAATGTAATTTACTTGTAGATCAGATTATAAATGTATTTTGAACGGTGAAATCCTTTAGTTTGGCATGTAAATTTTTAATTGTATTGCTTTGTAAAATGTATTGCTGTTTTGGATTTTCTTATTATATAAATAAATAAATAGGGGCTGTAATGAAGATTATGTACCAGGAATCGAATACGTTACCTCCGAGTCTAAATCGATGGACGAACCACGGAGGCGCCCGTCTGATGACAAAGTATGTTACATTCACGGAGGCAGAATTTATTTAACTATGAGATTAAACCTTTTAAACAATATTTTCATATATATTATGTAAATGTACTTAGTTACATACAAATCAAGACATAATTTAAGCCTAGGGTGCAAACTCTTAAGTAGTGGTAGGTAGGTAGATTAGGCCCATTGTCTTACAAACTCCCAATGATTAATTTCAAGCCCACGAGCTCCTCAGCCATTCATCTTCTTCCTGTCACCTCCAGGATTCCGCTCAACCTCTACAATTATGTTCTGTAACACTGGATTATTAAATTATTACGTTTCTTTGACTTACAATCAACCGGGCAAATAGAATTAGAAAATAGATTGTCCAATACCAGGCCTCAACTTTTTTGCAGCGTGCCTCAACTAAATTCAATTCAATAATCACAACATTTAATTGTGCTTTTTTAAATTTTAACATCTGTTTTTTCCCCAGCATTAAAATATTATTTAATTAAATAGTCAATTGGTTAAGATGTGTATGAAATACTCGTAGATACAAAGCACTATTTATACAATACAACATATAACACACAACCACACAAGCACTTAAAAACTATAAAAATAAATGGCTTATTGAAAAGCAGATAGGAGACACTGGAGCCAAGCTGTAAGCTCTTAATATTAGCCCTAATATAGCCCTATATTTTTTTTTTTAATGTTTTTTTTTTTTTTTTATTCAGTTAAGGTTAGCACCGAGCATGGCTATCACACGAACCTTGTTTGTATTTTTAAGTAGTTTTTTTATGTATTGTATGATTTATGTACTGACTATTTTATATTTATTTTATTATATAATTATTATCTTTAATTAGTATTAAAGAGTTTTCCTAAAACTATTCGGTCTATTGATTTAAAAACATGGGAAAGCTCTTTTATATGACAGCTTGGTGCATACTATAGCCCTGGTCTGAATGTAATGCATTAGGTTTTGTCTAACTTGTTTTGTAAATTTATTAATATCGAACCAACAATGGACATAACATACTGATGATGTTCTCCATGATGCGCGAGGTGATGATGATATTTTTCTAAAAAATAAATACAAAACTATATAGTGCATTGCCTTTACCATTGCTAAAAGAAATAAAATTACTTTTTTCAATATTTATGACAAAGACCTTCAGTCACTGTCACTGATGACGCCGCTCCGAAGAGAGGCGAAATATTTGGCAATAAAATTTTTAAGCTTCAATTTATATATTTTACCAAGTAAGAAACTTATCTTTAATAGTATAATTTATAGTAATACAACATTTTATATTCAGGTTTTTTTCTTTCTTTGTGTCTATCGTCGTTTTCTTGATGCCCCTTGTTAATTTAGTTAAACCTGTACGTGAGCTAGGGTTTTGGCATAAAAATAGTTAGTGCACCACATTATGTGATGTACAGCTGACTGAAGCTGAGCCAAGACCCTTTCCACATCATATAAACTTATTTTAAAATATTGTGCTCTAGATCTTGTATTAATTTTGAATAAACGTTTTTATTCTTATTCTTATTCAATTAGGTTATTTATTATGACCAGGTACTTTATTATAGATAAAACACTGGATTTCAAATCGGCGGAATCGAAACTATGTAATTATTAATGTAAAAAAGTTTTTGTCAATTGTCGTTATGGTAGGGTAAAATAAATAAAACTAATTACAGATTATGAAAACACAATATATTAACTATAAAATGAAAAAGAAATCATTATGACACGAGAACATTTTATTGGGCCCATTTCTCTAAGAAAATTGGGCATTCCCATTTACGTTGATAATTTGTGTATGCCGTCAAAATCATCAAAACAGTATTAAAATTAGTATCACTTACTTTAGGATCAGTAAATAAAGCAAAATCACTATCATGTAGGGTTATATTAGATTCTCTACACTGTGTATCCAATTGGGACCACATTGTCGCGTAAAAAACACTGAGAAAATGACTAAAATAAAATACTCAATTTTAGTTGATGACTTTTGCAATCATGAAATTGGAAATTTTGAAAATATTTTTGACAACTGAAATGGCGCCAAATATTATAATACTGCATTCAATAATATTAACTAATATACATACTGTATTTTAATAATAAAAAAACGTGTTTTAAAATTGGGTCGTTGAGCGCATACGGGTTAAGAAAGTTCACTTCGAGAATGTTCTAGATATTGAATTTTTTTTTTTTTTAAATACTAGCACGACATGTGACTTTGCGCCCTCCTGATGTTAAGTAGTTAGCAACTGGAATTAGACGCTCATGACTGACATCAGTCCCTAACACTATGCCGGCTTGACTGGGCATGAAGCAATTCGAGCCTGATCCCGAAACAAAAACAAAAAACCCAGTAAAGTGTATCCACTTTATTTAGTTTATCGGCACGAACGGTGGATACTTCCCCGCCCCGGCAGACTGGGCAAATTACCACCTAATGGTGGTCCGCCTACCACCTCTATTATTAATTTGTATGTTTATTATTGTGTATGTATTAGTATTTAGTATATTTATAAGTAGATTATATATATGTAAGTTTATTATATAAGTATTTATATCTAATTGATGTGTCACTTATACTTTCATTAAATAATTAAATAAATTAAATAAATATTTCAAGACAGGTCACACAGCGCCATCTAATTTCCGTGGTAAGCTGCGAGGCTTGTGTTACGGAAACTAGATGGTTGATAAACTACATATTATACTTTTTTTTTTGTAAATATATACATATTATACATATAAACACCCAGACCGAGACAAGTTATACAATGTACAACTTGCCCCCGGTCATCATGCCGGAATCGAACCCACGACCTCCCGAGTTCACGGCAACGTTTGTTACCACTAGACCACGGAGGCGGTCATTGCACCCACAGTTGTTCTAATTAGTCCCAAAGGCTTGGCTGTCAGAGAATATCTACGTGCATTAAGTCCGCCTTTTGTACTTTGTGCATTAAAGTTTTTAAATAAATAAATAATAAAATATTAGTTTAATCAACATTTAGTTACGAAATTAACTGTAACAAGGTTCTATCGCTTAAAAAGAACATGTTTACTCTCCGTAGCACGCATATTTTCCGTGAAACAACAAAAAAAACAATTTTAATGTGCACTACGAACACGACCATAACCAGCAATGTCTGTCATATACTAATTTATTCTGTACCGATTGGCCTAGCTTTGATTCCCATATCGTTTGGGTTCTTGCCCTGTCTTGTTTCTATTTAATACCTCCTCTATACATAGCTTGTAAAGACATTATACAATCAGGTATTGGTAATTCAATCGGTCCATTCCTTCCTTTTAGAATACGATATCTTATAGGGGTGCCATATTTCATCCCCTATTCGTGAATATGATAGCTCAAGCGGGACCCATCTGTCATAGACTCTGCATATTATATTTCTATGAATAAAACAGAATTTGGAAATAAATTTAAATCATAAATTACCATTTATTTTTATATTTTAACCTTTTTTTTTTTATTTGTAATTTCAATTTTTTTTTTTTTTTTTTTTTTTAAATGCTAGACTGGAATTACTGCGGCATAAACATCAATGGAGAATTCATCTCACACCTCCGATTTGCGGATGACATAGTCATTATGGCCAGTTCACTCAAGGATCTTAGCGGAATGCTGAACGGCTTAAACGTAGCATCCCAGCGGGTTGGTCTCGAAATGAACTTGGACAAGACGAAAGTCATGTTCAATGATCATGTCAAGCCGAGGCCAATCTGCATAGGAAACGACACTCTCGAAGTTGTGCAAAATTACGTATACCTCGGGCAGACTATCCAATTAGGAGCAGCCAACTTCAGCAAAGAAGCCGACAGACGCATTCAGCTAGGATGGGCGGCATTCGGGAAACTCCGGCACATCCTCTCATCGTCTATACCACAATGTTTAAAGACTAAGGTCTTTAACCAGTGCGTCCTCCCGGTAATGTCGTACGGAGCAGAGACGTGGACACTAACAGTGGGTCTGGTCCATAAATTCAAGGTCGCTCAGCGAGCCATGGAGAGAGCTATGCTTGGTGTATCTCTGATGGATAGAATTCGAAACGTTGATATTCGTCAGAGAACGAAAGTTACAGACATAGCTTTTAAAATTAGCAAGCTGAAGTGGCAATGGGCCGGACACATCTGCCGCAGAACCGACGATCGATGGGGCAAACGGGTTCTAGAGTGGAGACCACGTACGGGAAGACGCAGAGTGGGACGACCCCCCGCCAGATGGACAGATGACCTAAAGAAGGTCGCTGGTGGGGGTTGGATGAGGGTAGCGAAAGATCGCGTTAAGTGGCGAGCCTTAGGGGAGGCCTACATCCAGCAGTGGAGAGATACAGGCTGATGATGATGATGATGATGAATTTCAATTTATTCGGAGTAAAGTACAAAGATTAAAAAATAAAATAAATTAAGAACTAAATTATAAAAACTAAAAATTAATGAATAAAATAACGACTATTCGATGGGTGTAGTGTGCCGATGACACTCGCTGCGTTCCCCCGCTGAACAGCGAGGCTGACCCTTTGAACAAGATATTCTCTACTCAAAGGGTCACCCGTCGCCAAGTGGAGTTTCTTACCAAGCTCGCGGGCGAACACAAGAGCCTCCTCGGACCACGGGCACATCGTTTCAACTGCAAATGGAATGAAATAGTGATTTATGATGATCACCGCGTACTTGTTGCACTTAAGGCGTGCGGCTGATTCCGCAGCGGCACCAGGTTTCTTATGGCTGGATAACACATGTGACTGACAGAGTGTGTCAACACATGTGGCATCCCAAACCAGTGCGCGGCCTCTAGTATATGGAATTAATGACATCCCGTCCGGACGTCTACCATCATTTCTAACTATCCCCGATGGTTCGAGGATGCAGGGGATGTTAGCAGTTGTAAGCGCCCTTGACACGATGTCATTAATAGCATTAACATATTTTAACCTAAAAAAAATGTTAGTAAGTGCACTGGTTTCTACACTAGATAATTCTGTCATACAAACCAGATATTGATCTGGGAAGGTGCAGTTTCTTAATACTATTTATTTATTTATTTATTAATAAAACATTACATGGCTTAACAGTAAAGCCCAATTTACCATGCAGTCAATCTTATAATTAATACATACATTTTTATTAAAAATCGATTGTCAATATACCTATATATTTTTTAATTTACTATACAAATATTAATATTAATAAAGCTTTAAAGTTAACAATAGTTATATACAGTATAAAATTATTATAAAAAGAAAGAAAAGACAAATAAATAATAATAATGAAATAAATCAAAATTCAACACTAAGTTTAATACAAAACAATAAAAAATAGAATTAAAAGCGAGTAAGTAGGTATATAAATAAATAAATCAATTCGACATCATGATAAAATTAATACAAAAAATAACAATAAGAATTCAATCCAAATAATTTTAAGTTATAAATAATTCATTATTCACAAAATTTAAAGAAAGCCTTGCACAGAATATGCAAATGATCAGCAAAATTATCTAGATGTGGTGTCGTCTCGAGAAGAGACTAGTTTTGCTACACTGGTATGTGGTTGTTATATCTTATTTATATTTATTTACTACTAGCTGTCTCTGGCGCGGTGGTGGCTCGGTTGTAAAACGCGTTCCTTAATTCTTATAAAAATCGGTTCAAACCACACGGCATGTACCAATGAGAAATACACTTTTCTTACGAACATTTGTCATATCTATGGATTTACAATACCATCGTTCCCGTGAGCACGCGTCGTCCCGGTTCCACTAATACCAAATTGTGAAGTCGTGTAGGCCAAATTCTCCAGATATGTGTTCTGGAAGGCCCATCCCCAGCAGTGGAGGTCTAGGACGCTGTGTTCTAGGGGCTGTAATGATAAGCTGTCCCAGCGAACTTCGTACCGCCTGACAGTCTATGAATATTAATATTAATAATAATAATACTCACACAAAACAAATTTAAAAACAAATCACAGACAATTTCGCGACGTAAAAGTGAGACCAATCGATTTGATAGTTGTTCTTTTTTTTATTAATTCATTTGGTTAAAGTATCATCACGGCCGTTTCCCTTGTCATAAACCACCCTTACAAATAAGCGAGAGATGAGGCCTTAACCGCTAGACCACGGAGGCAGTTTAAAATCAATGATGTCATTATAATAATTAGTTAATTAATAACTCAATAAAATTATTATACAATGGATCAGTAAGCAGGTATAGGTTATACACACAGACTTCATTATCAATTCTTTCAAAGGTCAAAGTAGAAGCAAATAAAAATCGAATAAAAATCGCTTTAACACAATTTCCTTCGAAGCTTTGTCGGAGAACATAAAAATTAATTTATTTATTTGCTCTTTTTTTCAGAGATTCTTCATCCTTTTGTTACACAAATCGAACCGACGCCATTCAATATTAATTTATATTAAATTTTTACATATAAATATAACTATAACAATGTAACGTGAATTTATTCGAAGTAAGAGATATACAAATAAAATAAATTTTAATATAAATAATTAAATATGCTAAAATTAAAAATAAACTAAACAAAACCTTAAATTAAATAAACTAAAAGATAAACCTAATTAATATAAACACTAAATACTTACAAATATCTTGATTATAATCTACATGTCATCGAATCCAGGAGAAGATGAACCCAATGTTCCGAGGACTCCGGCGATAACTATAACTAATTTGCCTCCGGGATATAAAATAAAGTAAAGCTGAAATTTGGCAGGTATTTATGTTCCTTAGAACCTAGAAAACGATTTAGGCTATATGATGTCATGATTAGAGTACGACATGTGACCCCAAAAGTCATTTGTCTGCCAGTTTTCCCTACACGCCTATAGTACTTAAGCAATTTTCATAAAATTTGGCAGAGATGTTCCTTAGAACCTGGAAAAGGACTTATGCTATATGATTTGACCGCCTCCGTGGTCTAGTGGTAACAAACGTTGCCGTGAACTCGGGAGGTCGTGGGTTCGATTCCCATCGGGGGCAAATTGTACATTGTATAATTTGTCTCGGTCTGGGTGTTTATATGTATAATATGTATATATTTACCAAAAAAAGTATAATATGTAGTTTATCAACCATCTAGTTTCCGTAACACAAGCCTCGTAGCTTACCACGGAAATTAGATGGCGCTGTGTGACCTGTCTGGAAATATTTATTATTATTATTATATCATGATTGAAGTATGACATGTGACCCCCAAGTCATTTGTCTGCTAGTTTTCCCTACACACCTATAGTACTTAAGCGATTTTCATAAAATTTGGCAGAGATGTTCCTTAGAACCTGGAAAAGGACTTATGCTATATGATATCATGATTGGAGTATGACATGTGACCCCCAAGTCATTTGTCTGCCAGTTTTCCCTACACGCCTATACTACTTGAGCGATTTTCATAAAATTTGGCAGAGATGTTCCTTAGAACCTAGAAAACGACATAGGCTATATGATGATTGGAGTATGACATGTGACACAAAGTCAAAGTCAAAATATATTTATTCACCTATTACAGGCATTTATGAAACGTCATTAATTTAATTATTTTGAATGATTCTACTCCTGCTAGTAGAAGACTAAGCAGCAAAGTGGTCCAATAAGTAAGCTGTTAGCTTAGCAGATTCCAGTGACCTGTTAATGTTTAATCTGACTGAGAAAGGAATCTGCAAGGAAAACTCAGCTATATCAGATTTACAAAATAAAACATATAACTGCACCACAACGATCAATTAATAACCTTTTAAATTTAGTTATCAGTACCTATAAGATTACAATACCTTGTACAGCAGTAACCCACCAGGCAAGTCAGAATTAAGATAGAATACATGCCTATGTGCAACCCGAAACATCAAAGTCATTTGTCTGCCAGTTTTTCCTACATAACATGTGACCACACGGCTTCATAAAAAAATCCTGACCACCATTACACGGGTGACGTTAGTTTAACTTAAGTATGAAATAAAATAAATTCGTTCAATTACAACACTGCAACTGGTAAGCAATGTGAACTAGTTTCAAGCTTACCCATAGACCATAATATTTTCAATTCAATGGGGTGTGTCAGGCAAAGCTTTTTGTAGATGTCGCTAGCGGCAATGGTACCTTGTTTTACACCTATATCGCATCATTTTTTAATGTTTTGGTAGTTTTTTTTTATTTTTATAACAGAAAAATGTATTTTAAATTAACGTTACCTACCTTAAAAGATGAAATAAAAAAGCGCATACCGTCTCTAAAAAGAAAAAAAAGGTTTTATTATTAGAACGGCAATTTTGAGATTACCATATCTTTGATTTCGCTTAGAAATCTCGATTTGTACACTTAAAAGCTGCTCACTTCGGCATAATATCAAGAAAATTATATTTTTTTTAATTAAAAAACAAGTTTTCTATGCAACTGACAGTTATGTTAGGTACCATCTATCATGCGCCATCTACCGTGATAAAAAGTTAGTGATACACCCCATTGGTATATTTTTGGCATAGAACAAAAAACTTGTAATTTGTAATATAAAGCAATTTAATTCTACAATATTCTACCAGAGCCATTGATGTATATAGATAGGCCTTCATTATAAAAACGTTCCCGCAAAACCAATCGAAGTCATGTAGCTGTACCAATGCAACAGTCGCGAAATAGCAAGCATCGAAAGCACCTAATATTAATATTTATATCGAGTGACACTAGTCTTTTAGAAAATGTCTGTTAGAAAATGCCTAGACATTAAGCTCGCCTATGTACATTTGAATGTTTTTATTTTTTGTGCAATGAAGTATTTATCTATTTATCTATCCATGTAAAGTTTTTAAGTCAAGCGTGTGCTCCATACTTCAACAACTTTGATAGTTTTTCGAGCATTGCAGTTAAACTTATATTTTTTTATTGTTGTTTGTCATTTAGACCAGGCCACTGTGACCATATGTTAACTTAAAGCTTTTAGTTTGAGTTTAATTTTAGTTTTAGTTTTATTTAATTTAATCTTTTAATTGTTTGTTAATTCTGTTAGTTATTTAGGTTTTAATTTTGCTAACTTACCCCAATCAATGTAGAAATTTATATGTTCTTGGTGAGTACTTTTTATGGAATCTGGCTCACATATTGTTAATATCTGTTGTTAAATGCTTACTTTAGCCATGATCTCCGTTTGTATTCAAAATGTAAAATAAATAAATAAATACCAAGCATAGCTCTCTCCATAGCTCGCTGAGCGACCTTGAATATATGTATCGGACCAGTTGGGTTAGACACGTCTATGCTATACGACATTACAGGGAGCACGCAC
Source organism: Tinea semifulvella (assembly GCA_910589645.1). Classification (NCBI taxonomy): domain Eukaryota; kingdom Metazoa; phylum Arthropoda; class Insecta; order Lepidoptera; family Tineidae; genus Tinea; species Tinea semifulvella. The sequence continues at coordinate 7,179,212 of OU342609.1, forward strand.
TGGTAGAAGACTTTTGTCTTCAAACATTGTGGTATGGACGATGAGAGGATGTGCGAAGTTTCGAAAATGCCGGCCATCCTAGCGTCTGCGACGGCTTCTTTGTTAAAATTGACAGCGCCTAGTTGAATACATAATTGTTGTAACATTATAACACGGATGCGCATCGATATCCAGCACTAAAGGGCAACCTCGCGTAGGTATCACAAACACATCACCCTATATTGTTTACCTATTTTACATCTGTATATTTTTTGTAAATGTTTTTGTTATAGTTTGGTCCAAGGTGATCGTGATATGTGAGTCTAGGTCTGTCAGGGCCTCTTTTACCCACAACTTTCGCATTATATACCTGGTTCGTCAATCTTTCTTCGCGTATGCGGTCCGCCAATGTGACGCCGCAAATCCGACGCAACGACCTCATTTCTACTGCATTAACCCTACTCTCATGCGTATTCTGACATATCCACGACTCACTTCCGTACATCAGTGTTGGTACCAACATGGCATTGTGTATGGCGAGCCGAGCTTTGTTTTTTAAATTATATTTATTTATTAGATTTATTTTAATAGATTTATTTTTAAATTATAATTTACCTTGATTTTTATAAAAAAAAAATAAAGAAGAAATATAAATTTCTATTTTGACATGTCCGTATAACTTCGTCTATCTTTGGACCATCGCCAAGTTTTACTTCAAATATACCAAACTCGGCCTCTCAAAATTTGTAACGATACACTCCAACTCATATTTTGATTCAGTGAAAAACTGTTTTTATTACTATAAATCCTGAAAATGTTACTTAATGTGTTACTATGTAATCGTAAATATATCGTACTATCAATAAATACGCGGTGGTGGCTCGGTTGTAGGAACGCTTTCTTTAAAATCCTACAAAGGTCGGTTCAAACCCCGCCATATACCAATGAGAAATACACATTTCCTAAGTACATTTGTAATAGATTTACAACACCACCGTTCCCGTGCCTCGATGAGTACGTAAAGCCTTCCGCCCCGGTCCCACTAATAACAACATCGTTAATAAATTGTCATTAAAATTTGCAATGAGATCCTCGCCATGTTCTGGAAGGCCCATCTCCAGCAGTGGAGGTCTAGGACGCTGTGTTCTAGGGGCTGTAACGATGATGATATCAATAATTAAATATGTATTACAACCTCCACTGCTGGAGATGGGTCTTCCAGAATATAAATATATTTATTTATTTATTTAAAACTTCATTGCACTATGTACAAGGGGCGGGCTTAATGCCGCTAGACATTCTCTGACAGCCAACCCTAGGGACAGATAAAGCATTTAAAGTGAACGGTAGGTGCAAGTAAAAATCCAATATATTATAACTAAACGATCACATTGTAAGCAATAAACAATATGTAAATTATATACACACATAAACACATACATACATACACACAATAATACATACCAATACAATACATATACATACACATACAATACAATATATATACATACACTAAGTAGGTCTCTTGTTAGGAGCCATTTAAGAAATGCAAATAGACCATCTTTTTAAATTGAGCTCGATTTGATGCTTGTCTTATATTTAAGGGCAGGTTGTTCCACAAATTCGCAGCAACAACTGCAAAAGAGTATCCATACTTCACACCAGCTTCCTTACGGGGTAGGCAGAGACAATTGAATGCTATTTGTCACGATCTAAACATACCTCTTTCGCTTAGTCCTATTATGTCCTTTTGTTTCGTAGGTTCTTTATTGCACCTTTAGCTAGTGTTTTATTTATTTTGTCGTGAGATAGGTGAGTCTTGGTCTGCCAGGGCCTCTTTTACCCAAAACTTTCTGTTCACTTATCCTTCGAACATTCCCGTAACGTCTCTTTTTGTTCCTATGTTTTTCCTTTAAAAATATTTCTAGAGAATTTGGCCTACACTCGCGACGCTGACCAGACGGGTTGGCCACGGTCTGATGTATTTTTATCGACACTTGATATTAGTGCGAGAACAGTGGTGGTGTAAATTTATAACCAATGTTGTTGCACACAGTGATGAGCGAAAAAACCCTCAGATGTTATGTTGACGTCTTGTCTGTTTTAAAAGTTTAAGTAGTATTTGAATTAAGTATTATTATATATATTTATGATTTTTATTAGAATTAGATTTAGATTAAGTAGAATTTTAATTGTCTATTTTCCTGTTTAAATATTTGCACCTACCTCCCACATACCATGTCCGTAATGTCGCTAAGGTTGACCGAGTAACAATGTTTAGCGGCATAGTACATAGTGCAAAAAGTTTTAAATAAATAAATAAAAAAATAAATATATGGTTACAGTCGTAGTCAGATAATGACGTTATACAACCTAAGTCTTTCCTTGGGTTCCATGTAACATTTCTGCTCAGTCGAAATCGGTCCAGTTATATAGGCGTGAAAGACAGCCAAACATACAAACAATCAAACCTTTTTCACATTTATAATATTAAGTACCTATGAAACGTACGTACGAGTAAGAGAGGTGGAGGGCCGGTTGATAAAACTCTTTCCTTAATCCAAAAAAAGTTGCGATTCGAACCCTACTCCAGTATAAAACCCTTTCAGGGGTGATCAGAAACGACGCTTTTTTAAGAAGCGGATTCACATTTACTATAATCACAAATAAATTAAATTATTGTGTCACGACCAGAATTCCGAGTCTAAATCTACGGACTTAGCTACTTGAACACGGAGACAGTATGTACCGATAAGGTATTCGCTTTTCTTACGTGAGGTAGACACAACATTTTGGTTGAGCTAAGAAGCCGCTGAAGGGACCTGTCAGAATACAGGGTGTTATTCTTTAAAGCAAACTTATCGCTTTTTTTTTAAACTAGCACGACATGTGACCTTACGCCCACCCTTACTTAATAAATAATAATAATAAATATTTCCAGACAGGTCACACAGCGCCATCTAATTGCCGTGGTAAGCTACGAGGCTTGTGTTACGGAAACTAGATGGTTGATAAACTACATATTATACTTTTTTTTTGTAAATATATACATATTATACATATAAACACCCAGACCGAGACAAATTATACAATGTACATGGAATCGAACCCACGACCTCCCGAGTTCACGGCAACGTTTGTTACCACTAGACCACGGAGGCGGTATAGGTACTTAATACTTGCAAAAACTGAGTTATGCTTAACCAAAAAAAAATATTCTTATCTATTAAATAGATAAAATAATGTAAAGAAACCATAATAATAATAAACTGAAACATTTAAATACTTATAATAATAATAATAATAATATACGTTTATTTAAAGCAACTAGGCTCACTTGTTAGTTACAAAATCCTTACAACTAATGTTAATATAAAAATGAAAATAAAAGTAAAAGAAAATAAAATATGGCAATATTAACAATATGACCGTGCAGTAACCACTCCGCCCCCCACCAGTCTGACAGGATGCACCTCACTCCCGCCAGACCAGCAGCCGCACGAAGCAGCCAATGCACGGCGAACCATATCTTTCAGATATCATCTTCAGGATACTGTTAGTGCTTGTCAAAGTCAAAGTCAAAAGTCAAAATATTTATTTACGTAAACCTATTACAGGCATTTATGAAACGTCATTAATTTAATTATTTTGAATGATTCTACTCCTGCTAGTAGAAGACTAAGCATCAAAGTGGTCCAATAAGTAAGCTGTTAGCAGAAGACTAGCAGCTTAGCAAATTCCAGTGACCTGTTAATGTTTAATCTGACTGAGAAAGGAATCTGCAAGGAAAACTCAGCTATATCAGATTTACAAAATAAAACATATACAGAACTGCACCACAACGATCAATTAATAACCTTTTAAATTAAGTTATCAGTACCTATGAGAATACAATACCTGGTACAGCAGTAACCCACCAGGCAAGTCAGAATTAAGGTAGACTACATGCCTTGTCCTCACTCTGTTAAGCAATGATGCAGTGGTGTTGCGTCTTATAGCAAAAAAGTCATCTGTATGAGCCTGCGCAAACATTGCGGACGCACTACAGTAGCGTGGCAGCCCCAACAATATCCTGAAGCTATTATTGTACTATACTTATGTATCTAAAAATAAAATATGTAAACTGAAATACTGATTCAATATACAACATTTTCCCTAACATTACATATTGTACAAACACAATATATATATATATTATTTATTTATTTTTTAAGCACTTATAGTATTTATATTAATTTATTAAATAATAGGTAACTGAATATATTCGAAGTAATATACAAACAATATAAAAGAATTAAATTATGAAATAAAAATTAAAACTAAATTAGAAAACTAATTATAAATAAAAATACTCACCCATGATTTGTTCCTGTGGCAGTATGCCAAGAACACTTGCAGCGTTCCCCCGCTGCACAGCAATGCTGATTTGCTGCGCGAGAAAACTGCCAGCCCTCTTGTCACATACAGCATTAACCAGGCGCTTAGACAACTCTTTAAATAACTTCTTTGCACTTGGCCCCCACAGACCGATTGTCTCAAGACCAAAAGGCACAAACACGTAGTCGTTGCTAATCGACTCGTATTTGCGACTTTTGGCCTATAGTATAGTGTTTAAATCATTAATATGATTTATTTATAATATTAATAGCTTTTTATTGTTAACTGTTTTCACTACGTATTGTATCTTTTTTCTATAACTAATGGAAGTAACTGGGATCCTAAATGACAGGTCTAACTTAGTTAGACTTAGTTTAGGAGTCAGTGTGTTAATCAATTTGTTAATTGTACTTTTATGAACAATAAAATATTTTGTATTTGTATTGATGGTAAGTGGCGCGCAAGGTCCATGAATGGTATCAACTGAAGTCAGACACTCATAAGTTTGAGTATAAAATTCTTGCTTTTAATAAATTTTATTCGAAGTTAATTATAGTACATTAAATATAAATTAAAAGCTACCTAAATAATAAAATTAAAAATAAACTAAACTATAAATAAAAAATGTCCTCTAGAGACGTCCCATCCGAGATAGTCCCAAGGAGACTGGCAACATTTCCCCTCTGTATAGCGAGGCTAATACGTTGGCAGAAATAATTGCCAGCCTTCCTGTCTCCAGACCGTTTTGTCAGCCGCTTTGACAACTCCTTGGCCAAGCGCATCGCTGACGGTCCCCATGGGCCCATCGTCTCGACCCCAAACGGCGCAAATTCGTAACCGATACCAAGGTTAGCGTATTTGCGCAATTTGAGGTTCCCCGCAGAAAAAGCCGCACTTCCCGCGCCTGACGAGGTCGCCTGGATGTGAGATGGAGCTTATGTAAAATAGTATAAAATCAATTTGAAATATTAAAATAGAGTATTCAATCAAAATATCTAAAAAAAAACATATGTAGACTTCCTGAAGCTACGAGTATCTTTATATTTACCCTTGCTGCTTCGTTCCAAATTATCATCCTGTACACGTCGTTCGCTTATACAGGAAATTACTAATATAAGTTACCCGGTCGCGTGTCATCTACGAATAGGTACTTACAAATTCACTTATTTACTATACCGATTCGACAAACATTATCGACAATTGACTTAACATTTAGGACTGAATCTAAGAAATAATTTAGTATTACCATTTTAATTACCAAACTGACTCAGTTTTTTTTTGTTTTTTTTTTTTTATGTTACCTTAATACTTTATTTATTTAATGAAGTAATATACAAACAGTATAAAATAATTACAATATAAATTAAAACTACTAAAAAGTAAAAATTAAAATAAATATAAACTAAACCTAATAAAAAATAAAATATAAGTAAAAAATGTCCTCTAGAGACGACCCTTCAGTGATAAAGTTCAGTTTTTTTTTGTACAATCAGTTACAAGTTGGGTTAGAATTTAAGGTTACAGGTTACAGAAACACTATTCAGGATTACATAAGAAATAAAAATTTGGATAAAAGTAAATAATTGGAACAAGAGTTCAAAAACTATTTTTATCTTTTTTTTTTGTAAAAAAGTAAAGTATCATCACGACCGTTTTCCTTTCGAGGTGGTCAGAAACCACGCTTTTAAATAAGCAGATTAACATTTAGCCATTTTTACTATAGGCCAATCATGACAAGTGGCAAGCTCGCGATGTTTACAGCGTACCAAACTCGAGAAATGTCACAAATAAATTTAATAATAATTAAATGTATTTATTTACATTAATAAATATTTTTGCGTCCCGACCATGAATCGAACCCGGTACCTCCAAGTCTAAATCCACGAAGGCAGTTATTTTTTATTGTATTTATGACAATTATGATTGAACCGGATATCACCCGATTCCGGCTTGACGTCGACGTCTGGAACACCCAATATACACTTCCTCTCCATTCCGCAACCGAACCACACGCATAGGTCAGAATATGCACCCACATACCGTAGTCACTATCCCTCCGCGTACCTATAAATTTGGTGACTTATACATCTGTCGCACAATAAAGATGTGGAATGCTCTTCCAGCCTGTGTTTCCACTTTCCTATAACCTGGAGACCTTCAAGCGAAGTGTGAAAAGGCATCTAGTCAAGCCGGCATAGTGTTACGAACTGATGTCGGACATAAGGGTCTGATTCCAGTTGCTAACATTCATGGACCCTGCCCGCAACTTACCATTAGGTGGGCGCAAGGTCACATGTCGTGATAGTATTAAAAAAAAAAAATTGGTGCAATAAAGAAATTTTTAATTTGTGCTTGCCACTTCTCATAATGGGAATATAGTCAAGGTGGCTAAATGAGAATCCGCTTCTTAAAAAGAAAAGTGCATTCTGATCACCCCGGGAGGGATACGGTCGTGATGATACTACTTTACTTTTTTGTATACAAGGAATAATTTTGTGTAAAAGCTAGTTCACACCCGTCGGAGAATTTTATGTTTGGGTGACGTCACGCCTAGTGTGCTCAATTTTCGGCGCTGCAGCAGTGTCTGCTGAATAGCCACGCACGTGTAGTTATCGGTCGGAACTGTTACTTGGATTATTAGCTTCATGTAAAATGACATTTGTTTAACAAGATTTTTAACACCAGAAGAGCTGGTCTTCTTCTGGAACTCTGGGGTCGACTCCACTGAGACGTAGTCCGCTGCTGCTTGAAGTGGTAATTGCTTTTGCCTCTTTCTTTGGACTTCACGAAGCTGTCTCGTCTTCAGACCCCTCTAAACCATAAGCATTTTTCATTCATTCATTACAGCCCCTAGAACACAGCGTCCTAGACCTCCACTGCTGAAGATGAGCCTTTCAGAACTAGAGAATTTGGCCTACACTCGCCACGCTGGTCAGACGGCTTGGCGAGTGTATAATGTCATTTTTTTATGACTATTTGTTACCGATTCCACAAGTTGGCATTAGTGGAATCGGGACCGACGGCTTAACGTACATAAGAGAAGTGTATTTATCATTGGTACATGCCAAGTGGGTTTGAACCGACCTTTGTAGGATTTAAGGTACGCGTTCTTACAACCGAGCCACCACCGCGCCTAACTAAACCATATACAGTCCACTAATCTACCACCCCGTGAGCGAGTTAGAATTCTCCCCCACAATTTCTATTGATTGCCTGGTCATGTATGAGTAAGTATATAAGGCATTGTGTTCGCCTATTTAGGAACATCACACGCTATTCCTATATGCCGAAATGCATAATTTACCCGATGCTTTCCCATTAAATAGATTTTGTTTGTTCTACGTGCTTTGATACTGATGTTAGGGGTTGAAATAGAGCAGATGAAACATTTTCAACTGCGCGGTGTAGCCTCGTAAATATTGGGCGGTAGATGTAAACCTACCCACTTATCATTTCTTTCTAATTGATTATTATTTATTTATTTAAAATTAAACATAAAACAGTGTTAACAATTCACAGATCGGTTGAAATACGAAGACAAAGAATTTGAAATAAGAAACGCATAGGGAGGGTACTACGCAGTATTGTCTTTACGGAACTGTGATTGGTTCACTTGTCACTTTAAAAGTTTTTAGAAATCACGACACACGATTCTCACAATATCTTTGGCGACCGTGATTTATCCCGACGTCGAAACCTATTGATTACTGGATTCCATGATTAACGTAGCTTAGCTTAGATAGCACTGTGGAACACCTAATAGATAGTGGCACAAACCATTGGATTGAGTTGCAAGACCCAAAGATACTCTCCACCGATCGTCACTATTACCCCAGAATAGTACGAGATGGGGGTTATATTTCACTCCATAACCACGATTCAGACTTAGCTGTAAAGGCACACAGGGCCAACAGTGAAAGAGAGACGGTTTATAGGGTTTTAGTCCGTAAGCGCCTTGGGGTCTCCTTAGAAGGCCTCACGGTGATTCCGGCATGCGACCTCCCGCGGTGGCCCTTCGACCCCATCGTATCTGAAGGCGATTCTGCGAATTACTGAGTTTAAAAAAAAGGAGGGAGGATTATAATCTATTTCATCCTGGAATCTAGTAATCAATAGGTTTCGACGCAGGGGTATATCGCCCGTATATTGTGAGTGTCTTGTGTTATGATTTCTATAGAGGACATTTTTTTTTATCAAATGTATTTTTATAGGTTTTTTTTATACCAACACTACATGTGGTCTAGTGGTAACAAACGTTGCCGTGAACTCGGGAGGTCGTGGGTTCGATTCCCACCGGGGGCAAGTTGTACATTGTATAATTTGTCTCGGTCTGGGTGTTTATGTGTATAATATGTATATATTTACAAAAAAAAAAAGTATAATATGTAGTTTATCAACCATCTAGTTTCCGTAACACAAGCTTCGTAGCTTACCACGGAAATTAGATGGCGCTGTGTGACCTGTCTGGAAATATTTATTTATTTATTTTATTTATGTGATTTGCCCACCTGGTGGTAAGTGGGGAAGCGAGTTCCATAAATTTTAGCAACTGGAATCAGACACTCGTGACTGACATCAGTCCCTAACACTATGGCTTGACTGGACATTACGGCAATTCGAGCTTGATCCCGAAATGTGTGGATACACTTTACTGGGTTTATCAGCACGATCAGTGGATAATTTCCCGCTCCGACAGACTGGACAAATTACCACCATCAGTCTGCCTACCACCTATTTTGTAATTATTATATAAATATATATATATTTCTAAACTAAAAATAAAATATATTAATTGCATAACATTTGGTATTTAATTTTTAAATTACCCCTTGTTCTTTATGATGTTTTTTTTTTGTTGTAAAAAACTTTTTACCTGTCTTTTTTTCTGTCAATTTTACCGTTGCTGTTTGCGATAATTATAAGCAAAGCCAAGAAACGCTTTATAATTATTTAAATTTATTTCAACAAAATAACAATAATAACTAAAAAAAAAACATAAAACTAAATATATAAAATCATCTAACGTTCATTCACATTCAATCATTCATTCGTTCCTTCAAACATACCTGATCCATCCTCACATCCTATCCATCTCACTCGCTTTCTGGTTCCTCTGATCCTTAAGCTTATAGCCCTTATTACAGAAATTTGTATTTTTGTTTTTAGCCAGCCTGCAACTTGTGAGAATGGCTTCTGCCATTTTTCAGAAAGCCGTGAAGCGGTCTTTTTGACAAAAGCCGCGTACTCAGCACCTAATGAGCCATCACACGAGATAACCAACGGCGTAAATGAAGCGCTGAGATCTTCTGCTGCCCTGTCGCAAACGCTAGATAGAAATCAAATCAAACGATAGAAATTGATCTCGGGCTAAGAGATTAAACGAGTATGACAACAGCGACCTAACTCATTCGTAGGAAGAATTTTTATATTGGCGCATACTAAAATTATTTTCCTGTTTTATTAAAATTCCTGACCCACTCCACACACGTCTTTCATTGCAGAAAAAGATCAAATATAAGATAGAGCAGACTTTGGTTGTTATTTTCGTACAAAATTTTTGTACGATTTTTTTCTTTTGCTCCTGATAGATAAAATAATATACATACGTTTCATATGATTGGTGGTAGGCAGACTGATGGTGGTAATTTGCCCAGTCTGCCGGGGCGGGGAAGTAAGTATTGTATAATTTGTCTCGGTCTGAGTGTTTATATGTATAACATGTATTTATTTAAAAAAAAAAGTATAATATGTAGTTTATCAACCATTTAGTTTCCGTAACACAAGCCACGTAGCTTACCACGGAAACTAGATGGCGCTGTGTGACCTGTCTGGAAATATTTATTTATTTATCCACCGTTCATGCCCATAAACCCAGTAAAGTGTCACACGTTTCGGGATCAGGCTCGAATTGTCATGTCCATTCAAACCGGCATAGCATTAGGGACTGATGTCAGTCATAAGTGTTTGATTTGAATTGCTAACATTCATGGACCTCGCGCGCCACTTACCATCAGGTGGGCGCAAAGTCACATGTCGTGATGGAATTAAAAAAAAAAAAAAAAAAAAAAAAAAAAAAAAAAAAAAAAAACTTGCTCCAAATGTGTAAAGTTCTGAGGAAGATCCTTTAGCTCAAATATTGCCCAGCCCTTTTGTCTCACGAGGTGTTTACGAGCTTTTTTGACAACGCCTTAAAAAAATTATCTGGACTTGATCCTCACGGCCCGAGAGATTTAACTCCAAACAGCGCAAAAACATATCTTCCAATAAGCTGAGTGTATTTCCACCGTTTGAGGTTCTCTGCTTGTAATGCAACAACGCCTACAGGTGGCTTTCCACACTGAAGGCAAACCTATCCATGGTTCCAGCGTCATTCAATCGGGCCGCTTTCCATCGTCGCGGGCAATGCCACTGGGTTCTAAGACTGGCGAACCCACAGACACAACTGCCCGGAACTTCATTGGGGCTGGCGTACCTTGGGATGCTCCCTGTGCTCTTGCTGTAGGGGTGGACGAGTTTCATTTTTTTATATAATTTTAAAATAAATATAAAATGTCTTTGTTGGCATCTCAAATGCCACTGTAGCAGCCTACACAATATTTTATGGTTAATTATTTTTATTTGATTTGTTGTATTCACTTATATGTATATTATATATATATTCGACTCCCACCGGGTTCGATGCCCACCGGGGGCAAGTTGTACATTGTATAATTTGTCTCGGTCTGGGTGTTTATATGTATAGTATGTATATATTTACAAAAAGTATAATATTTTGACTGCCTCCGTGGTCTAGTGGTAACAAACGTTGCCGTGAACTCGGGAGGTCGTGGGTTCGATTCCCACCGGGGGCAAGTTGTACATTGTATAATTTGTCTCGGTCTGGGTGTTTATATATATAATATGTAGTTTATCAACCATCTAGTTTCCGTAACACAAGCCTCGTAGCTTACCACGGAAATTAGATGGCGCTGTGTGACCTGTCTGGAAATATTTATTTATTTATACATATATATATTATAACGTCATTGTCATGCATGAATATGCATTTGTTATGTTTGTTTAATATTTATTTTTGTAATATACAAGTATATAATAAATTATATTATTATTTATTATTGTATTTCTGTACCAGAGCCTCGAAACATCTATACTTGTATATTAAGGAATTAGCTGAAAATGAGCGGTGTGACTCTTCTGCTGATTCCCTATTTGTCACCATACACTTTTAATTTTAAATCTATTTTTTGGTTATTGTGACATGTATAATATTTTCTACTTCTTCTTCTTCTTCTGCTTTTTCTTCTTCTTATTCTTCTAATTGACCAAATTAACTTAAACCTATGCCGCAAATCGTAGCATGCCATTAGATTGTCCGGTCGACAGCAAATACAAAATTACAATATGATAAATATTTTAGATGGTACATTAATGTTATTATTAAACAACAGCACTAACAAATACCTACCCAATTTAGTGTAGGTATGTAGGTATGAGTGTGTACGTAATTGTGTTTTGTTTTTGTGTATGTGTGTGTGTCTATATCAGCGTGGGTGAAAGATGTTCAGTTTCCGTGTAATTCCTCTGACTGAGCCAATTTTTGAACCTAGTAAGAAGAATGTGTTTTACACTTCCTTAGTATGCAGGTCGGCATATTGTCAGTAAATCAACAATCAAAAATAGGGGCCCCTAAACCCAGATAGCTATCTATATTTACCCGACACCCGTACGGTGAATCCATGGATTGCTAATAAATTTGTATTCTTAATTTTAGCTACAAAGCTTCGATTAAACGAAGCTACAAAGGCAAATATTTGAAATCTGTAAACGAAGATAGCACTTAATTAAAATATTTCTGAGCTGATCTTCGTTTATCACAAACAGACGCAAACAACGTCACAACCCTATATTATTGTAATAAAACTCAATTTTGTTCGACATTATGTACAGTCGATAAAATGTATCTGTTATCCACTTTACTGCGATATTATAAATATTGTTAAAATAACAAAAAAATAAAGATTATTTACTAATTTATGTCTTGATTTTGGTCTTGCAAAAAAGCAAGACCAAGACCAAGATTGGGCAACACTAAAAGAGATTGCCCAAAACCAGGCCCCAACTTTTTTGCAGCGTGCCTCTCAACGAAATACAATTCAATAATCATAACAATTAATTGTGGTTTTTTTTAAATTTAATTACATCTCTTTTACCCCAGCAATAAAATATATTTTAATTAAATAGTCAATTGGTTAAAATTTATGTATGAAATAGTTCCAAAACACTATTTATACGATTAGGTTCTTTATTATGACCAGGTACTTTATTATAGATAAAACATTGGATTTCAAATCGGCGTGATCGAAACTATGTAATTGGTAACGTAAAAAAAAGTTTTTGTCAATTGTCGTTATGCTAGGGTAAAATAAATAAACAGATTATAAAAACACCATATATTAACTATCAAATAAAAAAGAATATATATTATAATAATATCTAATAAATAGAAAATCATTTTGGCACGATAACATTTAATTGGGCCCATTTCTCTAAGAAAAACGTGCATTATCATTTACGTAGTAAATTTCATTTCATTCATAAACAAACCTAAAAACACAGTTTAAACCTTTACTGCTGAAGACCTTTCGGAACATATTTTTGGAGAAATAGGCCTATACTCGCCACGCTGGCCATCTGGTTTGGCTTTGGTTTGAGATATGGTGCTGAAGGCGTATGCTATGTATCTATTGGAAAGCATAAAGAACCAATAAATCTCTACTACGATCTGCCTACAACAAGTCCCTGAGCATTTCTAGTCTAAATAGTTTGACACGACCCCAAATACCCAAGTACACTATACCCTACATGTAGCCGTAAACAGACTCGGATCATCGTCCGGGACAAAGTGATCCGTGAAGTGTGGAATCAGCAGTAAAAAGATGCAAGGAGAAGAAAAGTGAATTTATCATTGCGTAAAACCAGTCTATGTCTTTTATAAGCCAGAGGCACTGTTCTTCACTTTTCCGCACAGGAAATCTATTGTTTTCTTTTCATTTTTTTTATACTAGCACGACATGCGACCTTGCGCCCACCTGATCGTAAGTGGCGAGCATGGTCCATGAATGTTAGCAACTGGAATCAGACACTTATGTCCGACATCAGTCCCTAACACTATGCCGGCTTGACTAGATGCCTTTTCACACTTCGCTTGAAGGACTCCAGGTTATAGGAAAGTGGAAACACAGAGGCTGGAAGAGCATTCCACATCTTTATTGTGCGACAGATGTATGAGTCACCAAATTTATAGGTACGCGAAGGGATAGTGACTACGGTATGTGGGTGCATATTCTGACCTGTGCGTGTGGTTCGGTTGCGGAATGGAGAGAAAGGAATTAGGTTATAGAGCTCTTCAGAGCACTCACCATAGTATAGCCGGTAGAACACGCTCAGAGAAGCTACATCTCGGCGAAGCTGCATGGATTCGAGAGTTCCAGATATAGTGGCATCGTCCACAATTCGAAAAGCTCGCCTCTGTAATGCTTAGTAATTAGTCTTTTTTCCACTATGGTGGGTATAAATACGATTTTGTTGACTGTACGTCGTGGATTATAATCCGAATTCGTGCAGGATAATACCCCACGCGTGATTTCTCACATTTTGTTCGGAAATGACAATCTAAACCCTCCTACCCAATAAAGCGTGATATAGCACTCCTTTATTCATAAAATAATGCTTCTATCTGCAAATCCTTTTCCCTAATATTGAGATTCCTTTTTCCTGAATTTACCTTTTGATTGTTGACATCTCATTTTTTTACTAGCACGACATGTGACCTCACCCCTACCTGATATTAAAAAAGAGCTTTTACTATAATTTCTTCTATTGGGCCTTTTTCAGAATGGCTATGAACGCCAACGAAATTTGTCCAAACAGGACAATATCTTTAAGAAAGAAATCCAGACTCTTTCGGTCACTATTTTCTCAATATTCTTGTATGGTGCTGAGACATGGACCATAAAGAGCGCTGACCGAAAGCGCATCGACGCCTTTGAGATGTGTTGTTGGCAGAAAATGCTACATCATGGACAGAGCATTAAACAAACGTGTCGACTTTAAAACCAATTATATCGACTAAGCTATCCACCATATGTATTTGTAGGATACTCGAATACTTCGGACACATTGCCAGAAAGAAAGAGAAGCTAGAAAAACTCCTTGTTACTGGCAAGGTGAAAGGAAAAAGACCGAGAGGCCGAAGCCTGGTGCAGTGATCCGACTAAATCCGCTCCACCAAAAACACTAGCGACCGTGATGCTGCGCATGCTGTTGACGATAGGAACGGGTGGCGCGGTATCTTCAAAATGCACACCAATTTATCAGAGGTCACAACCCTCAGTAATGAAGAAGTACAACGCAAGGAGGTGGAGAGCCTTTTTATCATGAGTACAGTTGCCATCTAAACTCTAGTATGGGTGCCGTGCTAGCTCTTTCACATATACACCGTTTACGCACGGTCGCCCGTTTTGTTTTGTCTCATTCCTGTTTAGACAAGCCACAATACGCGAATATACCCGGTATAACGTCTGCGTTATCGCTCACTTTGAGAAAGACTGGTTTAGATGATTGGAGTGGGCAACGCCACATCTCTAAATTGACTTCGCAGCGAGCGATATCGACTATTATTGTCTGAAATTTTGGTAATGTTTGTTATTTTTTTTTTTATTCATAAAACAGGTACGCAAGTTCTAAATAAAAAGCAACTGAAATCAGTGATTGATTGAGTCTGGTACGCCAGTGTTCTATGAGCTTGCCACTTGTAATAGACCTTTCCTAAAGTTGGCTAAATATGAACCTGTACCATAAAAATACTAGTTTCTAATCACCAAGACCGTGCCAACGATAACTCGCCAGAAATTGCAAAATGCGATGTATCCAATCCTAGTATCAATTTATCTAGTAGCATTAATATCAAATAGCAGTGGATACGAGGAGGAAATTAAGCGTCGAATGGCAATGTCAAGATCAGCTATGGGCAAAAAGAAAATATGGAGAAACCGAAACATTACGAAAGCTACGAATCTACGAAAGTATTTTGCAGAGATTTGAACCCTGCGCAAAAGAGAAATGAGACGGATTAATGCTCTAGAAATGTGGTGTTGGCGGAGAATGTTAGGCATATTAAGGACGGAGTCCCGAATCAACATGTCCATCCTGGAGGAACTAAAAATAAAACAGCGCCTTTCCTCAATCGTACAATCACGCATTTTCAATTTCTTCTTACACGTGTCGCGGCGTCCAAGTCAAAGTCATAATATCTTTATTCACGTAAAATAACAGGAATTTATGAAACGTCATTAATTTAATTATTTTGAATGATTCTACTCCTGCTAGTAGTAGACTAAGCAGCAAAGTGGTCCAATAAGCAAGCTGTTAGCAGAAGACCAGCAGCTTAGCAGATTCCATGGAGAAACATTCATTGAGCGCCTGGTAGTTCAGGGAAATTCGATCGCAAGAGAATGCGTAATAGGCCTCTGATGATGTGAACTGACCAGGTTAAGGCAGCAATGGATCACACCCTACATGAGTGCGCTAGAAAGGCTGGAGCTCGAAAGGAGTGGCGACTGCTTGTTAAGTGTGCCATTAACACTTAAGTGACGACCACGACCACTCTGCCAAGGGTGTAGCACTGAGAAGAAAAGAACCACCAAGGTATTTTTATTTTAAATAGCAAACAACTAGATTTTACATGTTCGCATTCCTAAAATGTAATTTTAAATAATCAATATCACCACGGTCGACTTCGCAAAAAAACCTATGCTTTTGCTTTGTCATGCCAAACATATACACCTACTCGTTTCCATGTTATACTTATTATGAAAAATGTTGATTCATGCTTTTAATTTAATTAAATTTTATTACAAAAAGGATTTTATATTTTTCATTGTTCTTTTTCAAATGTCAAAAGAACTACACGAGTAAAATTCAAAGTTGGTGCTTTCCACGATTTTCAAAATTCAAAATTCAAAGTTGGATCTTTCCACGATTTGCCTCAGAGATATATTATGTACTTTTTCAAGTCAAGACAAGTCAAAATATTTTTATTGATGTAAACCTTTTACAGTCATTTGTGACACGTCATTATTTAAATTATTTTGTTTTGCTACTAAAGGATGCAAAATCGTTAAAACCTCTTAGGTGATTAGATGAGAGAAGAAGATTTTTCAAGACTTTTGATATATGTAGTCTATCAACTGATAAATATCTCCCACCACACAACACCGACAAAAGCATCTAACCATTCCCATTTTCTTAAAAACACTTCTTCTGCCTTTTTTCTCATTATTATGATTTGTTGTTTGTTCTCTTCTCCCGATGGATGATGAATGAGGTGATAGGGAAGGCAAAGGGTCTAGCCCATACAGCCAAGTCTGACGTAATATATCTTTCTTTTTGATGAGTTAATGAGGTCATCATCAAATTCCAGATGCTGCAGAAATTTATGCTTTTCTTAGAGTCACTCGCCGCACCATACTACACGTATTACATTACTATCATACAAACAGCGGGTAACTACTCGCCGGTAATTCCTACACTTTTAGTGCTGGGCGCCATTACTAGTTTAACAGCGCCCGTGTGGTTCACGAACCCAGGGAGCTAGGTTCGAGTGCTTCAGCTCTCCCCAGGAGTACTTCTCTAGGAAGTGGTCTTCGTTGGGCGGCCGTGCACAAGACGGAGCGATATATTATGTTTTATGTAGATAAGTATTCGTATGGTTATATGTAAGTATATACTTGTTATTTATTATTTATTTAAAAATATATATTTTATTTTATTGGGTACTAGCGGAAGAACAGCGTCGCGGATACAACTATGTGACTCGCGACACATGCTGAGCTTAGGGCCCGTTCATCGCTGCAGGAATTACGGTGTGAATTGTAGTGCAGCGAAACTCGATGGTTGCCTGGTGGTGCTCGGGATGTGGCAGTGGATGTGGGGGCGGCCAATTCCATATTTTAATATTAATTCATGGTCCGTGCCACCCTATATCCTATGCGCGGCTATATTCTGGAGTACTGTTGGGTGCCTGTCGTGGCGCGTTGTGCTGCATATCTTAATCTTAATTGTGTAAATTGTATCTGTATTGCGATGAATAAACGTATTTCTTTCTTTCTTTATATTCTGAAGATGCTTTGTCGTTGTCGGCCCGAGAGAACATACGTCTAGTTAGGCCGACGATAAACTCCTCAATAGTAGGCATATCCGAATCTCGAGCTATGACGGAATTACGCTCGAACCACGGCGCTCCTGAGCGATATGTTCTGCTGACTTTGGATCTTGTCCCTGTTGGTCTTGGCCAGAAGGTGGTGCAGCGAGACGAGAATGGATGAACATATTGCAGATTTCTAGGTCTGTTTCTAATCATTCCTATAACTACAAAGTGACGGATGATACTTCATTGTTTTGTGTGTAAAGGAAATAGTAATATGAAAACATCCTCGGGCGTGGCCTCCGAGTACCTCTCTCCTTTATGTGCTCCCACAAATGTATTTATTTATGTAGCTACTACACAATTTCTAAGAAACTAAAGCTGGCCATTGACGATAAAGTTACAAATAATAACTGATTTTTTTTTTAAGTTATTGAAAGGTATATTACATGACTGATAAAGATGATATTATTCATAATTGTTAGATAGTTTGCTAAGACGTTGGTCCCCTGGAAACGAGGACGTGCTCTGTGTGGGACGCTGCGTTGCATCTCAGGGGGACGACAGTACATAAAGCGGGGGCCGCGGCGGAAAATGCGGAGTCCGGCAAGCGGCGCAAATATGTAAGTATATTAATAGATTTGTGCCGTTTGCTGCATAAACTCAAAACATAACACCGCGTCTTTTCGTATCCTCCGGTGACAAAAGGGCTGGCTCTTTCTTCGCCGAAATAATCAGTATTGCAATTCAGCGGGGTAATGCAGCCAGCGTTGTTGCCACCATTCCACGCTTACGGGACTTATATCCTTATCCGAAGTATTAATATTTATTTTATTTTATATTTTGTAAATATTTTTTCGTTGCGACATGTCTCGGCTATCAAAACCACAATAATTCGGTCGATATTCGAGACACGGAACAAAAGATTAGTAGCAGTTTTTTTTTTAAATACTTTATTGTACTAAAATTGTACATAGCTGTACTGGCTTAATGGCCAGACATTTTCTAACAACCAACCTTTGGGAGTGTGGAAAAACTATGTATAGTTGCAAATTTATTATGATAAACTATATAATACTAAAATAAGCGTACACACTAATAAAATAAATTCACTTTTAAAATATCTGCCACCATGATCTAGCGGTTAAGTCCGTGGATTTGGACGTGGAGGTACCGGGTTCTATTTCTGCTCGGGACAAAAAAATATTGATTAATGTAAATAAATAAGTTTAATTAATATTTAATTTATTTGTGATATTTCTCGATTTTGGTACGCTGGAGACATCGACGAGCTTGCCACTTGTCATGATTGGCCAATAGTAAAGATGACTAAATGTGAATCCACTTCGTTAAAAGCGCGGTTAAAATTATGTCAATTTAACAGACAACTTTAGTATCTACTATCACAAAAAAAATAGTGTACTGACAAGGAATTGAACCCAGGACTTAACCTCTAGATTACAGAGGCAGTTAGTACGACAAAATTATGAAATAAACAGAATAAAACATAAATTGTTGTAGTATCTACAGATTCCAATCGACGACCACCGCTTCTGGGAACAAAAGTAAATATTGACATAGGAAAAGGTTTTATTTCGAAGTACGTATGTGGCCTACTTAAGGGAATCCGGTAAAATGACGATGAAGGTACAAAATAATATGACAACGTATTTACACGTCCTTCTGATAGTCGAGAACTTTGACTCAATATGAAAGCAAATAATATTTTTTTAACCAATATAAATATTCAAAGATACAAATATATTATAATAGAATAGATTAAAAACTAATTTTAAATAAAACTAAACTAAAAATACCTCTGAAATTAAAACATTAAATAGACTTAATTTATTTTAAATGTTATTTATGTATGTCTTAGTTTATAGTATGACAGATATAATTTAAGTGACATCTTAATAATTGTTTTAGCTTATATTATGACAATGCCACTTTACAGCAGTTATAATTTAAGTCGCATCTTACTAATTATTTTGGCTTATAAATCAAATCATTTAATTCCTTTGGTTATCTTGTAACAACTTAGATGTTGTCGGCACTAAAATAATATAAAACGAAAACATTAAAAACATATAAACAAACACAAGTTAGGTAATCATGGTTGGACCATAACAAGTAATAATCCAAATTTATGTGCGTTATAATAGCATTATTGCCATAAGCAAGGTAATTTTAACTTAAAACTACCTTATATAAGATCATAGCTGTAAATAGGCCGTGTCAACTAAATATAAATTTGTGGCTGTAAAAGGGCCGAGTCAGCTTATATTCTAACATTAATAATAAATATCAAATCTTAATACTAGTTCGTGGCTGTAAACGGGCCGTGTCACCTTACAATGTAAAATAGTATGACAATGCCACTTTACAGCAGTTAAAAATTAAGTTACATTTCAATTATTGTTATAGCTTATAATATAACAATGCTACATCAGCTATAATTTACGTGATATCTTAATAATTGTTTTAGCTTATAGTTTGACAATGCCACATTACAGCAGTTATAATTTAAGTGACATCTTAATAATTGTTTTAGCTTATAGTTTGACAATGCCACTTTACAGCAGTTATAATTTAAGTTACATTTTAATTATTGTTTTTGTCTAAGCTTGTAGACTTAAAGGTTAAGAAACTATTAAATAATTTGGTACCTATACTACTCGCTATGTCTTATTTATTTTTTGGCGTATAAAGATTTCCAAACATCTTAGCAATTTCAATACAGTAGTCATTTTAAGACAAAAACATCATTGGATTGATTTTTTTTTTTATTAGAAGTTTTGGTAATACAATAACACATACTCATATATACCAAATGTTGTTTTAGAGTTGGTGATTCGCATGTATTTTTTTTTAGTTTTTAGATTAGTCATGAACGAGTAGTAGGCTTTAGAAAGTACCCATTTGACGGTACTTAGGAAACAGCTTAGTTTTTTGGGGTAAATAATTTGTAACAAATAACCAGGACTTTGGATTTAGGTCAATATTAGAGACCATTTTTTTTCTCTGTCGCCCTTTTTATCTGTTAATAGCTTGGGAGTTGAGGAAATTATTTTTTCGCTACATAATAATTCTTATTTATATGACAGGGCTTCTCATACAAGTAGGTGTTCGAATTATATTTCCTGGCTTACATGAAATATTTGGATACTTTTATGAAGATTTTCAGAGTTGAATCGCTGTCGCTATGTCAAACATCTTAACGCATTGTCAGGAGAGAACATTGGACACGTAACATTTAAATTAATTAAAAAATAATAACAATATTTTCAGCTCTTTGATAAATATAAGGCTATCCAGGCTAGTTAGATCCTTGGTTTTCTCCATATTTCTATATGGTGCTGAGACATGGACTATAAAGAGCGCTGACCAAAAGTGCATTGATGCTTTTAAGATGTGATGACTGAGACTACTCTTAGGACTAACGTGACGATCAACTAGGTTATCCACCACATTGTTAGAAAAGAAGGAGTGGGGTGAGGCGGAGTTGCACGATCGTTCGAAAACGAATCGTCTAAGATAATAATAATAATAACATTCTTTATTGCACACAAAAAAAAAAAATGTACATAGGCGAGCATAATACCGTATGGTATTATTTACCAGCTAACCTTTGGGAGAGTGAGAAATTATTATAATGGGTGCAGAGAACGAAATAAGAATAATAATAATAGTTAAATTCAATCATAAATATACCATAGTAAGTATAAATAACATACCAATATATAAATATACGTAGGTAGATATTTATATTTAATATAGGTTCCTATATTTTTGGTTATTTTTTGTTATTGTGTTGATGTTCCTATGACACTACCAGTTCTGTTCCTTGTCTTCACATTGCACTCTCCTGGCAAGACAGATATTTTAACGTTAAATATATATTGTGTACAATTTTGTTTAAATTATATTATTGACTTAACCAAATTCCGGTGGGAATGCCGAAGCTTTTGACATTTCTGACAGACGTAATCGATCTTAGACGATACGTTTTAATACGATTGTGCACTCCGCCTCACCCCGCTGGAGATTTTTTTTGTTACTGGCAAAGTGGAAGCATAGATACCGAGAAGCCGAAGTACGGTACGCTGGTCCGACCAAATCCGCTCCACCATCAACACTAGCGTCCATGATGCTCAGCATGCCGCCAAAGACAGGAACGGGTGGCGTGCTATCTTCAAGACGCACACCAATTCTTCGGGAGGTCACGACCCTCAGCAATGAGGAAATACAACGCATGGAGAAAGAGGATAAGTATAAGGCCATAGATTTAAACGCGGAGGTGCTGGGTTCGATTCCTAGTAGAGAATACAAAAAATATATAATTAATTTGTTTGTGACATTTCTTGAGTCTGGCACGCTAGACATCGACAAGCTTGTCATTTGTGATAATGGGCATACTCGTATAGTAAATTTGGCTAAATGTAAACTCGCTCCTTACAAAAGTGTGGTCTCCGACCCCGCAAGGGATATGGTCGTGATGATACTTTACGAATTCCTTTTGTTATACGAGTTATCTCTTAATATGTTTTTGGATATTTTTATTATTCTTATTCCCCTTCAAAATATAAATGAATAAATTGAAAAAATATAACAGTAAAAAGTAAAGGATCATCACAAACGTTTCCCTTTCGTGGTGGTCAGAAACCACGCTTATAAATAAGCGAATTCACATATAGCCAACTTTACTATAGGCCAATCATGACAAGTGGCAAGCTCGTCAATTTCTTCAGCGTACGAAACTCGAGAAATAACACAAATAAATTAAATATTAATTAAATGTATTTTCATACATTAATAAATATTTTTGTGTCCCGACCAGGAATCGAACCCGATACCTCCGAGTCTAAATCCACGGACTTAACCGCTAGACCATGGAGGATTTAATATATATATATATATATATATATATATATATATATATATATATATATTACTTGTACGTTTCAAAAGTAGAATACAGTGATAAATAATAAAAAAAAATAAGTAAATATGGTGACTCGGTTGCAAGAATAATACTTTCCTTAAAATCCTACTAAGGTCAGTTCAAACCCCCCTGGGATGTCATCATCATCATCATCATCAGCCTGTGTCTCTCCACTGCTGGATATAGGCCTCCCCCAAGGCTCGCCACTTCACACGATCTCCTGCCACCCTCATCCAACCCCCACCAGCGACCTTCCTCAGGTCATCCGTCCATCTAGCGGGGGGTATACCCACTCTGCGTCTTCCCGTACGTGGTCTCCACTCTAGACCTCGTCTACTCCATCGTTCATCGGTTCTACGACAGACATGTTCAGCCCATTGCCACTTCACCCGGGATGTACCAATGAAAAATACACTGTTCTTACGTACATTTGTCATAGATTTACAACACCACCGTTCCCGTACCTCGCGAGAGCATGTTAAGCCATCGGTCCCGGTTTCACTAATACCAACTTGTAGAATCGTTTTAAAAAATATGTCATGAAAAATTTACATGTTACAGTTCTAGGGATTGTAATGAATGAATGTGTGAGCGGACCATAAATTATGCGACTACCAAAATACGATGTCAAGTCTAGTAACTTGATGTATTGAAAACACCTGTAGCATAGAAATACAATTGCAACAGAAATATAAGTAAAGTTGCGAGTCCCCAGTTACCATATCTCGAGGTTTGAACGTGTTTCAAAACAACTTCTGTTCAATCACATGGTGAAAACTAAAATATCATTACGATCGTAATATTATTATTTTTTTGTTGTGTTTTCTTAAGGCAAAGAGTCTAACCCATACAGCCAAGCCTGACGTAGTATATCTTTATTTCTTATGAGTCAATATTAAATTTATCATTAATCATTGTTATCATTAAATTCCAGATGCTGCAGAATTTGATGCTTTTCTTGGAGTCACTCGCGGAACCATCCACTGCTCAAACACGTCGGGTAAAATATGGGAGTTGGCAGCCCGGGAAAACCGCTTAAAATAAACTGCAACTTGTGCCCCTATATTCAAAGTCCAATTTATCGTTTTCAACACCATTTTTGACCAATAATATCCACGGTAAATTCATTTACAAAACAAAAACTTCACTTGACATGTCCACGCAAAATGGCGCGAAGAACTTCTTTTTTATTTATATTTTTGTTGTGTTTTCTTAAGGCAAAGAGTCTAACCCATACAGCCAAGCCTGACGTAGTATTTCTTTCTTTAATAAGGTTATCATAAAATTCCAGATGCTGCAGAATTTGATGCTTTTCTTGGAGTCACTCGCGGAACCATCCACTGCTCAAACACGTCGGGTAAAATATGGGAGTTGGCAGCCCGGGAAAACCGCTTAAAATAAACTGCAACTTGTGCCCCTATATTCAAAGTCCAATTTATCGTTTTCAACACCATTTTTGACCAATAATATCCACGGTAAATTCATTTACAAAACAAAAACTTCACTTGACATGTCCACGCAAAATGCGCGAAGTACTTCTTTTTTATTTATATTTTTGTTGTGTTCTCTTAAGGCAAAGAGTCTAACCCATACAGCCAAGCCTGACGTAGTATTTCTTTCTTTAATAAGGTTATCATAAAATTCCAGATGCTGCAGAATTTGATGCTTTTCTTGGAGTCACTCGCGGAACCATCCACTGCTCAAACACGTCGGGTAAAATATGGGAGTTGGCAGCGCGGGAAAACCGCTTAAAATAAACTGCAACTTGTGCCCCATATTCAAAGTCCAATTTATCGTTTTCAACACCATTTTTGACCAATAATATCCACAGTAAATTCATTTACAAAACAAAAACTTCACTTGACATGTCCACGCAAAATGGCGCGAAGAACTTCTTTTTTATTTATATTTTTGTTGTGTTCTCTTAAGGCAAAGAGTCTAACCCAAACAGCCAAGCCTGACGTAGTATATCTTTCTTTCTTATGCGTTAATGAGGTTATCATTAAATTCCAAATGTTGCAGAATTTAATGTATTTCTTAGAGTCACTCGTGACATTATAGCCCAAACACGTCGGGTGTAATATGCGAGTTCACAGAGCGGGAAAACCGCTAAAAATAAACTGCAATTTGTACCCCATATATAAAGTCCAATTAATCGTTTTCCATATTTATTCACATTGTAGCACATTATTAAACAAAACAACACCACTTTTGACCAACAATATTCACAGTAAATAAATTTACAAAACAAAAAATTGCACTTGACATGTCCGCGCAAAATGGCGCGAAGAACTCACCTTTTTTTTTTGTTTATTTGTTTGAGTTCTCTTCTCCCGTGGATGATGAATGAGTTGATAGGGAAGGCAAAGGGTCTAGCCCATACAGCCAAGTTTGACTTAATATATCTTTCTTTGAATGAGTTAATGAGGTTATCATCAAATTATAGATGTTGCAGAATTTAAAGCTTTTTTCATTCGCGGCATTATAGCATATCATGAGTGTGGTTGTGTGTATGTGATATTATTTCATGATACAATTTTCAAGAGCCACTTATCTATTATTAGTATATAAAAAAACATGTGTTTTAAAATAAGCCGTGTAAAAAAATATATGCTCAAAAAAAAATGTATCTTATTATGAATTCCAACTAAAGTGAAACAAAATGATTTCCATGTATTTCTTAAGCGCTATTATTTAAATTCGAACTGGAATCGATCTCGGTACCTCAGTTTCTAAATCTACGACGTAACTGCTTGGCAACAGAGGCAATAGTGACATAGTAAGCGAACAATATCGCTTGCTATTTATTAACATTGCAACTAGGTTGTGTATACTTGATTAAAGAACTTTCGCGCCTGAAACTTTGACTGACTTTTTAATACATTATATCTGATTTAGTAAGCATAATTTTTATAGCTTTTTTTATATTTTTTATTTATTTAAAAACTTTATTGCACAATGTACAAAAGGCGAAGCTTAATGCCGGTAGGCATTCTCTGACAGTCGACCTTGGGGACAAAGGAGATATCAAATAGAAATATGAGACGGTGCAAAAATAAAAGTTAAAAGAGACAGTTTTTGCTATAACTAATACTTAACCTCAAATACATATACTACTTAATATACATCATATATAAACCTACATATACTCATATATACATAATACATACATACACATATAACTACATAATAATTAGAATAAACTAAAAACACACATTAAAATAGTATTATTTATTGGGACTTAATTAAATGTGGATGATGGATAGAATTCGAAACGTTGAAATTCGTCAGAGAACCAAAGTTACTGACATAGCATTCAAAATTAGCAAGCTGAAGTGGCAATGGGCCGGACACATCTGCCGCAGAACCGACGACCGATGGGGCAAACGGGTTCTGGAGTGGAGACCACGTACGGGACGACGCAGAGTGGGACGACCCCCCGCCAGATGGACGGATGACCTAAGGAGGGTCGCTGGTGGGGGTTGGATGAGGATTGCAAAAGACCGCGTGCAGTGGTGAGCCTTGGGGGAGGCTTATATCCAGCAGTGGAGAGACACAGGCTGATGATGATGAATTAAATGTGTAAACACAAGCCTCTTAAAGGTGGCTCTATTCGGTGCTTGACGAATACTGACTGGAAGGCTGTTCCATAGGGATGACGCTGCGACTACGAAAGACTTTGAGACAAAGTTAGAGTGATGGGAAGGGATAGAAAGGACGGAGTTTTGTGAATTTTTAAATTTAGATTAGGTACTTATACACTAATACCGCGTGATTTTGTATGCTATTCCTTCAGACTCGTATGTTATTTTATTCATAGAAATAATCTACTTTTCCTAGGAATGAATATGTCGGATATAATTTGTATAATTGGGAATTTTAAACCGAAGGCGCGACGCAAAGGTTTTGTGTTTATCAGCTTATTTAGTACGACTATGTATGTTTCTTTGTGGCGCACTGGAGATCAAACGCGTCGTCCGAATCTGATGATTCTCACATCAATCGATTCGTTTTAATCACGCGAGTGTCACTGAAGATATTACATTAATCAAAGGCAACAAGCAGACGCCATATCGGCAAAAATAAAAAAAATTAAAGTCGACGATCTATATTGAGTAGGGAATCGTCGAATGGTTATTTCAACATTATGTTGAGGTTTATTTTATTGGTTTTCATTTGAAGTGACGATTTAGAATCTATAACAATTTAAGCTTGGTTAGCAACCATTATAACCTACCTACCTATAATAAAGATGTAATAATAGTTCATTATGTGTAGTATTTATCCAAAATATTTAATGCCAATTTTGTATAGGTAGATTATCATTTAATTCAATGGTTATACAATGGGGTGTATCAGGCAAAGCTTTTTGTAGATGTCGCTAGCGGCACTGGTACCTTGTTTACACCTATGATTGATCATTTTTTAAATTTATTTGTAGTTTTACATTTTTATAACAGAAGAATGTATTTTAACTTAACGTTACCTACCTTAAAAGACGAATTAAGTAAGCGAACACCGTCTTTAAAATAAAAAAAGGTTGAATTAATAGAACGGCAATTTTGAGATCACCATATCTTTGCTTTCGCCTGGAAATCTCGATTTGTATACTTAAAAGCTTCTCACTTCTGCATAATATCACGAAAATAATAAATTTCGTAAGTTTTCTATGCAACTGACAGTTATATTAGGTACCATCTATCATGCGCCATCTATCGTGATAAAAAGTTAGTGACACACCCCATTAACTTAACTTTTTTTTTTTCGTTATCGTTTTATTTATTTAAAAACTTAATTGCACTATGTACAAAGGCGGACTTAATGCCGCTAGGCATTCTCGGACAGCCAAACCTTTAGGACATTAGGACAGTTTGCATGGTAAGTAGGTGCAATAATAGATATAAAATAACAATTTATAAAACAAATACATAAAAATAATACTTACTATTACATATACAAATACGTATATAGGTTATATTATATATATATATATATATATGTGTATATATATGTGTGTGTATATATAATATATACAATAATACATATAAAATAAAACTACTCATGTGATGAAGGAAGCGGGACAAAAGTACGTTTTACGTCAGATTTATTTCTGGAGAGACCCATTTATATGTTTATTAGTGGAATTGTGACCAACGACGACTTAACGTACTCTCCGAGGCACGGAACCCCCGTGCCTAGTGTAGCCATGACAAAATGTGCAAGAAACTTATTGGTAAACAATCTTACAATCGAGCCATCGCCACTTTATTTTTTGTATTATAATCTCAGGAAGAGGTGATCGCCTGTTGAAAGGTAGCAATTAGGTTATTACCATATTCCTTAACATAGTTTGGAAATCTGGTGGCATCGGCGACATTTTTTCCGTTTCGTCTATATTAGACCCGCGGGACATCTGAGAAGGGTTGGCTGTATGGTGGGAAATAACGTCTAATACCTGAATGTTGCTTAAGCTAAGAGTTCGACTCACTAGGGGACTTGTAATAGACAAAAATACTCGATTTGTACTTGTGTGCCTATTTGTATCCACAAACTCTCTTGCTGTCTATAAAGTTATTAGCATAGCTGGGCATTAACTCGTTAATCCGTTAATTAACGGGTTAGTGGTAACAAACGTTGCCGTGAACTCGGGAGGTCGTGGGTTCGATTCCCACCGGGGGCAAGTTGTACATTGTATAATTTGTCTCGGTCTGGGTGTTTATATGTATAATATGTATATATTTACAAAAAAAAAAAAAAGTATAATATGTAGTTTATCAACCATCTAGTTTCCGTAACACAAGCCTCGTAGCTTACCACGGAAACTAGATGGCGCTGTGTGACCTGTCTGGAAATATTTATTTATTTATTATTTATTAACGGGTTAACTTTTAAGTTAACTTTTAAAAATGTTAACGGACACGTTAACTTCCGTTAATATGCAGAAGTCCGTTAATCGTTAATCCAATGCCACTATTTACCGCACAGAACCGCGGTGTGGCGCGAAAAACAGGTATGAAACGAAAAGTGCCGGGCGCGGCGGCGCGTGAGACAAAAACAAAACTAGATATATTTTGCCGGCGCGTGCGAGTAAGAAAACTGCGAAGTACTAGCGCCAGTGCTTAGAGTGACGAGTGTTGTGTTTGTTTGTTATTATAAATTACTGTCAGTGATAATTTGCGTGTTAATAAAGAAGAGTGCAGTGTAATTAGTTAGATAGAAAAGTGTTTTTGCTTGTAAGCGTTTCTTGCCGAAAGACACCAAAATAAAAGTTCATGTATCAAGCCTGAATAATTTGAAACAACATGTAAGAAGGGTACATGAGTCACAATACGTACAGTTTAAAGAGATTGTTAGGGCGGGCTCTAACCGAGGCAAGACAAAAAGGAGAACTCATTCTGACAATATTATATATTAACCTGTTAACTTCCAGAACCTAAACCAACAGATTTTATAAGTTCACTAACGCAAGGATATAAAAATGCAATTTTACACATATTAACGGATTAACGATTAACATTAACTTCCGTTAATTCTTCCGAAAAGTAACGCTTTAACGTTTAACGAAGCTAACTTTTTTTGTAGCGGATTAACGATTAACGAAGTTAACTATTTGATTAACGATGCCCAGCTATGGTTATTAGTTAGATGATTATTTATTATTGTTATTATTTTTCCTTGTTTACTAACGATATAGATTTAGTTCCACTTCCTACTGACAATTTGTTTTTGTTTTAGTTTTGATAATAATTTTGATTTAATTTAATATTATTGTATTATTAGTTTAGTTTTAATTTAATTTAATTTATGATTTGACTTAATTTTATTCAATTTAATTTAATTTGATGTTAGGTTCGGCTCAATTTTAATTTAAGTGCTGCCTATGAAATGAAAATCATTTTGGCTAATGTACAACAAAATTCCTATCGTCAAATATGTATTAATTTAATGCTGTGATTTTGTAAAACCAATAAATAAAATAAATAAATAAATAAACAGTGTAATTGCCACATTTTTAGAAAGCACTAAACAAAATTATAACTTTGTGGCATTTGCGGATGAAACAATGGGGGTATATTCTCTTGATACCCACAAATTCATAAAAGAGCTGCGTAAACGAATTTTTCAAGAGTGAAGCGATCCCAAATGCCATAACTACCTAAAACAGAATATGTCGATTATAATTCAACAAGGTAATGCGGCGAGCGTTTTAGGTACCCTCCCTGGTGGTAAGCCCTTAGTTTATTTTGTAGAATAGTTTTAGTTTCATAGGTATTTTTAGTTTTGGTTTTATTTATAATTAGTTTTTTAATCAATTTTATTTTAATTATTTTGTATCTAAGTACTTCGAATATATAGACAGGTATTTTTGTAAACAATCCTTAAAATAACTACATTTGTCGGATTAGTACAACATAATTTTAAAATACCTATTTCATACCATTCAATGTAGTTCGTCGACTTTCATTTTTTTTAATATTTCTCAATATGGTGTTTGTTTGTCGCCTTAATGAAATTTGATTCTTTAGTTGACGTGAGAATTATCAAAATCGGCCAACGCGTTTGGTCTACAGTTTGCCACAAAGGAACAAACATACATACATATATACATACATACATACATACTTACATAGGCTAATAAAAAATAACCCTTCTTTGCGTCGCGCAGTCTGGTAAAAAAGGAGTCATGATTCTAAAATAAATTCTAATGCGAAACATAGATTTAGCCAACTAGACTACAGGCCTATCATGACAAGTGGCGAGCTCGTCGATGTCTTCTCATCTCCTTTTCCTTCACACGATGAACCTGGCACTTCCACGGTGAATTCATGGAATGTTTAGAAATTTGTCTTCCTCTCTCACCCCCATTCCTCTGAAGTACTGTAGATAGCGGCGGTGGCTGAAGAGGTGGGTTCGAACCCCGGCATGTATCAATGAGAAATACACTTTTCTTAAGTACATTTGAAATAGATTTACAACACCACTGTTCCCGTGCCTCGAAGAACACGTTAAGCCGTCGGTCCCGGTTCCACTAATATCAACTTGTGGAATCGTTCATAAATTGTCATAAAAAAAGTGACATGAGATTCTCCCCAACTCGCCTGGCCAGCGTGGCGAGTGTAGGCCAAATTATCCAGATATATGTTCTGGAAGGCCCATCTCCAACAGTGGAGGTCTAGGACACGGTGTTCTTGGGGCTATAATGAATGAAAAAACTGCAAATAGAGCACGATACGCCGTCGGTCACAGTTCCACTAATACTACACTTGTGGAATCGTAAATAAATTGTCATTAAAATCGACATGAGACCCTGACCAACCCGTCTGGTCAGCGTGTTGGCCAATTTCTCCAGATGTGGCCGTTCTGGAATGCCCATCTGTTCAGCAGTGAAGGTCTAGGACTATGTGTTTTAGCAGCTGAGATAATGATTAGCGATCGTTAATATGTTTAGCGTACCAGACACAAATCGCCCAGTATTTAGGTTTTCTACGAGGAATCGATACCATTCTGTCTAAAAGGGCTCAAAGGGGAATAAAAATAAATAAAAATTGCGTGTAGAAATATTTATTACAATAGTATACGAAGACTAGATTGCACTGATAGGGTTACATTAACATTTTGTTGAGGGTTACATTTACACTTTGATAAAGTTACATTAACAATTTGATATATTTTACACGATATGAAAACTTATATGTATCTTAAACAAAACGATTATGTACAATTACTTACTTATTACAATAACATAAAAAAACTGTAGTTACAAGTATTTACAAGTTTATTATTTTTTTAATATATAATTAAAAATTATAATGATATAGTAAAATAGATATTAGATACATTAATATACACTTAACTTGTATAAAAAAATATTTTTTTAAATAATTACAGTCACCTTTTTGCGGACAAATAAAATAAGAAACAAATAATTAAAAAAACTCTTACTTCATTATCATCATCAGCCTGTGTCTCTCCACTGCTGGATATAGGCCTAACCTAACCTCATCCAATTGTCACCAGCGACCCTCCTTAGATCATCCGTCCATCTGGCGGGGAGTCGTCCCACTCTGCGTCGTCCCGTACGTGGTCTCCACTCCAGAACCCGTTTGCCCCATCAGTCGTCGGTTCTGGGACAGATGTGTCCGGCCCATTGCCACTTCAGCTTGCTAATTTTGTATTCTATGTCAGTAACTTTGGTTCTCTGACGAATTTTAACGTTTCGAATTCTATCCATCAGATAAATACCAAGCATAGCTCTCTCCATAGCTCGCTGAGCGACTTTGAATTTGTGAACCAGACCCACTGTTAGTGTCCACGTCTCTACTCCGTAAGACATTACGGGAAGGACGCACTGGTTGAAGACTTTTGTCTTCAAACACTGTGGTATGGACGATGAGAGGATATGTCGAAGTTTTCCGAATGCCGTCCCATCCTAGTCGAATGCGTCTGTCGGCTTCTTTGCTGAAGTTTGAAGCGCCTAGCTGAATAGTCTGTCCAACTTCGAGAGTGGCATTTCCCACACATATGAGAAGAACACTACTTAATATAAAATATAAAAAAACATCACAAAAACGGTCTTTCGTGTGATCAGAAACAACTCTTATAAATAAACGGATTCACAAGCTCATCGATGTCTTTAGCGTACCAAATTAGGGAAATATCATAAATAAATTAAATATTAATTTTATTTATTTATTTAAATAATAAATATTATTGTGTCCCGACCTTCATAACCCGGTATCTCAAGATCTTAATCCACGGATTTAACCGCTAGACCACGAAAGCAGTTATTATTTTAGTTTAGTTAATTAAAAATAATATAAATATAATAAAACTGCCTCCGTGGATTTAGACTCGGAGGTACCGGGTTCGATTCCTGGTCGGGACACAAAAATATTTATTAATACATACATTTAATTTATTTGTGATATTTCTCGAGTTTGGTAAGCTGGAAACATCGACGAGCTTGCCACTTGTCATGATTTGTTTATAGTAAAGTTGGCTAAATGTGAACCCGCTTATTTATAAGCGTGGTTTCTGACCACCCCCGAAAAGGAAATGGTCGTGATGATAATATATATATATATATATAATAAAATGGATAATGATATAATAATATAAATAGATAAATTTTTGTAAGCGACCGGTATTTCCAAACTTCACGGCTTATTTATCTAAAAAATCTCTTTATTTTTTAAATTACGATTACCATTTCGCAGCAACAAATAAAATAATAAAATATACTTAATATAAATAAAATTAAGTAGAAACTAATATATATATATATATATATATATAAATACTACCTATAAAGCTGGCAACATTTCCTCTCTGTATCTCCCTTGTAACCAAAAATGTACAAATAACCACAATTTATAAAAAGAAAAAAAATATGACAAAGAAAATTCTATTATTATTTTGTGTTCAATTTCATATGACTATTTTTTGCCACAAACGAAATCATAACGGACATTCGGATTAAACTTAATGTAAATTAAAATAGCTCACTCTATTCACAAAATATTCATGAATTTTTACGATTTTAAAGGTTTTTATATGCTAAAAGCTTGTGTTTTATTTTTGGCGAATGGGAAATGGCTTAACGGGGTTATACTGAACACGGGGTTATCTATTGTGTATTGAATAAAATGCCAGCCTAAAATTGAATTATTTTTTGTTCAAACAACCTAATCCTATTATAATAGAAAGGGCGTCGCAATAATGAAATGAAGAAAATTTATTACTACATGCCCTTTATAAACACTTATACAGGTTGATTAAAACGAGTCGTAACAGCGGCCGTAGTCTTTTTTTTAACAGGGTATATCGCATTTGCATCTCTCTCGCACGCACAATCCAGTATTATGAAAGAATTTTTAAGTCAGACTGTGTACTTGTGATAAAT
This sequence comes from Tinea semifulvella, assembly GCA_910589645.1. Classification (NCBI taxonomy): domain Eukaryota; kingdom Metazoa; phylum Arthropoda; class Insecta; order Lepidoptera; family Tineidae; genus Tinea; species Tinea semifulvella. The sequence goes on from OU342609.1 coordinate 7,212,620, forward strand.
ATAGTTAGTTACTAGGGAAAAAAGTTAGAGATATTTTGGAGTCACTATGCAAGCCCACCTGAATCCTTGGCGCCGCATCAGGATGGCAAATTCTCAAAAGAGCAAATATTTTTTTTAGGCTTTAGGTGTCATTGGTAGAGCCTCTTTTTTAAATAAAAAAGTTCTTTTTTTAAAGATAAAAATCATTACCCTAAAAACAAGTGTGAGTATTAATTGATCTCGCTCACAGCCGAGAGACGAAATAGAGAGAGAAACAATGATATAAGTTAACGATCGTCAACCTTTCGCTACCTACTTGATTAATTGAGTGGCGATATTTTTAGGACAACTTCTCTGCACCGTAACTTAAGATTTTATTAATTAATAATAAAAATAAAAAATACGTAGTTCTTTATTTTTATTCTATATTATAATATAAAAATATTTGCTCTTTAATAAATCACACGCAGTATAAGTATAATACATATATGTAATTATATATTATACGAATATCAATTCTAATAGTGGTTAGTTAAATAGTTTTCAAAACTTTTACGCCTAAAGTAACAGAATCTGGCTGCTGGTACGGTTCAAATTTCCAACCTGTATATAAAATACATTAAAATTCTTATTATTAATATCACAACAAATGCTTTTATTTAAATATTTAAATTTGTACCATATTCTTGCAAACATTCATAAACGTTCCGCTAAACTCTCGGCCATGCTTTAAATTTAAATTTTGTCACTTTTGTTCCATATCAAAGATATAGTGACAAATAAAGTTTAACACTGTTCTAGACAAGCGTTCGACAACGGTAACCTTGATTGAAATCAAAATTTGAAATTTGGTTGCACACCACAATCTATACGGTAGATTTTTACCAAGGTCACCTCTGTCCAACGCTATATATTATATTATTAATCACTTTGTATTTGTATGCTCTTACGTTAGACTAATATATAATTCTATTGATAGATACAAACTACTTTTCCTAAAAAACTATATCTCGGAAATGACTTTTTTTTATACAAATTGTCTATTTTATTTATTTATTGTTTTTATTTAATTATTAAAGAATAACTAACTGCCTCCGTGGTCTAGCGGTTAAGTCCGTGGATTTAGACTCGGAGGTACCGAGTTCGATTCCTGGTCGGGACACAATAATATTTATAATTGTAAATAAATATATTTAATTTATTTGTGATATTTCTCGAGTTTGGTACGCTGGAGACATCGACGAGCTTGCCACTTGTCATGATTGGCCTATAGTAAAGTTGGCTAAATGTGAATCCGATTATTTATAAGCGTGGTTTCTGACCACCCCGAAAGGGAAACGGTCGTGATGATACTTTACTAACTAACGGCTAATAACACAATAGGAAACATAAAGGGTCAATTAGAAGTTACAGCAAATGGACTATACGTCGTAAACATATAACAAAGGATGAAATAAAATAAAATATACTTACAAAAATCAAATAACAACAATTAACAACAGTAGCTGTGTAAGATTTTAAATTAACCGTTTGTATAGAGAGCAATTTTTATTTTCATTTCAGACATGTTGTTTCTTAAAGTTCTTTATTTCTATCAATAGAATCACACATTAGTAACTATCGTAAGACCATACAGAGTGACACAGTATATTAACATTTTATGTTATGTGCTGTGGAAATTAATAAATAAATCAATATCTACATTAATGAAAAAAAAAACTTCACTCTTGTCGCTTTTTTTTTCTTTTATTTCTTAGTAAAAGTTAGAGCATACGAAGTTACTCCGTATAAAGTTTGCGCATAAATAAATCCTTACTAATATTATAAATGCGAAAGTAACTCTGTCTGTCTGTGTGTTGGGTAATCAAGCCTAAACTACTGAACCAATATAAATTAAATTTGATACAGAAATAGTCTAGAGCCTGAGAAAGGAAACTTTTTAATGCGAAAAAGGGCTCAAATTTTGTTTGTCAAAAAATTATTTTCTTATGCGCAACTCTATGCAGAATGCTTATGTGTATCAAACGCGTAACGTTTTGGTAAAAGTTGGAAAACTACAAACGTCTTGTTTAAAAATGTATAGTCAAAAAAAATAATTTCCAACCCTAGGAGGGTTCAATATCGTATAGCAAACTATCACCATAAGAGCTAGCTAGCTAGAGTACGACGTTACTTTGATATATCGCATGCATTTTTTGAATTTGCGACCTTAATGCATTGCGAATGTCTAATGACATTTTAACGAAATGGGTAGGAAATTAAATTCCCTAACCGTACCTACTTAAATACGCTATTTGCAGTAAAATATTTATTTTATTTGCAAAAAGTTTTTTGTTTCATTTTTATTTTTGTGTATCGCTCACTATATATTAGTATTGATTCATCAATTGCCAATAGTGAAGAATTTTTATAGACACGCTTTAGTTTTAAGCGCCGTTGAATCTGTAAATTAATAAATTAATAATTAGCCCAAAAAGTTTAAAGTCACGGTCACAGCTAGTATTATATAATTCAGCTAATGGTGTAGCAAAACGTTTATGAATAAAGCTATTGAAATATCTACACGAAAAATAATAGGAAGAATTTTAAAACTAAAATACTAAGGTGAGCATCTACAGAGTTTGCTGTTGAATAAGCTTTAAGTCTTATTTCGTTTTGTACTGGATGTCCGTACGTCTCCTCCATAGATTGCATCAGTTCTTTAGGACACGCCAGCACTTCTAATGGAATCTCTGTCAACTTTTTAGACTTAACTTCCTGCTGAGACGGATCATCATACATCAAGTTATTAGTTATACCGTAATTCTTGTCGTAATCTTTGTAACTCTCATCCTCGTAAGCAGCTCCTTCAGTCGCCTTACCAGCTTCCAACTCATTCACCTTATTTATAATCCGATCCAAGTTCACATCCGAGACGCAGGTGATTCTCTCCAAAATCATCCGCAAATTGTTGTCCTTCGTTTCGTTTCGAAGAGCATAAATCCAGGACAGTCTACAGTCGCAGGTAAACGGGTTTCCTGAAAGAAATATACAGCCAGTCAGCGCAAATAAAACATTCTCTGGGACTCTATTAAAATTGTGAATTCAAACTTTTGGAGCCAATGTATTGCTTGTCTTTGTTTCGTAAAATCAGGCAAATTTTTAAATTGAATGAATTTTATGATCGATATTGGAAATTTTGAACGTATGAAAATTATCTTAAAATGAAATTCGATAAGCTCGTATGGACTCGAAGTAGGTCAGCGAGTGCAACTTCCGAAGAAAATACTCAACAAAACTTAACAGAACTGTTTGAAATTATCTACATTTAGAGCCGGAACTGTCTAACTATTCGTTGGTTAAAGTATTAAATATTTAATAAATATCTTGTTTAGTGTACGATGTTTCACTTTGAGTTCGGAGATAAAAGGGGAAAGAGTATCCGGAAATATTCAGCACAGTCGTAAAGTGAGTGCTAAACATGAAACAAAAACTGCTCATCCACAAGCGGATATGCAATAAAATGACTATAAAATTCCAAACAAACAACAGAGCCGTATTTGCAAATAAAAAGCCATTTCTCGCGTTAGCTTCGTTCAGAGGAAATTTATCGCACCCCTTCGCAAAATACGATCTCCACTCGCACCGGGCCTCGTCGGTTCTCGGGTGATTTACGCCTATGATAGCCCTGTATGGGTAAAATAAAAGGATAATATTTTCACCCTGAGTCCCAAAATATTCCTATATTTCAAAAGCCTCTTATCGAGAAAGATATTAGTGTCATTTGCAACTGACAGTTTTGGAACAACTGCTACACGAAGTTCGGAGTATGCAAAAACAATTTGGCAAAGCTGCCACTGTTTCTTCTGACTCAACAATCTGCCATGAATATAATATTATACTCGGAGATTTATTTACACTTCCGCTAACTTAGTATTGATATAGGAATGTATAACTTACCGTCCAAGTACACAGTTGCGGAGCCCGCCTTATCGTTTTTAATTACAGGTCTGACAGTATCGTAAGACATGGTCTCCAACTGATTATAACTCAAGTCTAACACCAAAATATTTTGCATATCTTCCAGAATATCTTCGAAAAACGTAGTTAATTTATTACCAGACAGCGACAATTTTCTCAATTGCGAGAGCCCTCCGAAAGCTCTTTCGGAAATGAACTCAATTGCATTGTTATCTAAAAGCAATTCCTTGAGGTTCCACAATTCGCTGAAAGCTAAATTCCCGATCATAGTCAGCTTGTTATTTCTCAGATCCAAGCGCGAAAGGTTTTCCAATCCTTCTAACATTTCCCTAGTTACTACTGATATAAAATTATAGTCCAATTTGAGCTCTATTAAGTTATTCAGGTGTTTGAAACATCCCTCGTGGATCAAACTTAGATTGTTGTTGGATATGTGCAGGATATGCAAATTGGGCAAAGCGAAAAAAACGTCGCGCTTCAACTGCGAGATATGATTTTCTTCCAAACTTAGATTGGATAACATCATCATCTGAGCGAATGAATGTCGTTCCAAGTTCGCAATTTTATTCGATTTGAGTACGATTTGCTTGATTGTGGAGGAGTTTGTGAAGGCGTACGAGGGGATGCTCGTTATCGTTCCGTATTGTATGTATAAATATTTGAGGTTGTCGAGTCGAACTATGGCTTTGGCCGGAATGAATGTGAGGCCACCGTCTGATCGCACATTGAATATTAACTCTTCTAATTGTGATTGTGTGGAGAAACTGGGCCAAATGGGGTCGTCTTCGGCTATTCCGCCATTAAATACCCAACAGTCTGCTTTTGATGCCATTTTCCTTTTCGGACTGTCGCAGTAGCAATGTACTTTTGAAGTTCTATCACTGATGTCACAAACGTTAATGAATACAGGATAGTAAGGTCTTTCGATATTGTAGTTGTATGCCTCGTCGAGGTTGGTGTCAGTCAGGCTCAGTTCCGCTGTCATGAAGAAAGCCATTATAATGATGTATTTGACCAATTCCCTCATTATTCGAGTAAAATAATTTCATAGATTTCTTTATTCAATACCCGCAACAAACCTGAAACAAAAAAAAAGAGATATTAAATATTAAAAAAAAAAACGATCATCAATTCATTTAACAATTTAATTTAATTTTCCTACATAGAGAAAACAGTTTAAAGGCAAACAGAACTAGACATAAATGTAGTATAATATTTAAGAAAAACGTAATATAATATACCGCATGTAATTGTCAAAAGAGCAAATATATTTTTTTAGGCTTGAGGTGTCATTAGTAGAAACTCATAAAAATATTTATCCGAAAACAAAACACTACTGCATGGTGAATAAGGCTGAAAATCGCGATATATGTACATCGTGATAAATACGTAAAGGCTCGGGATTGTTTTTTTTTTTTTTTATTTTTTTTTTTTTATTGATCTCGCCCACAGCCGAGAGACGAAATACAGAGAGAAAGAATTACGTAAGTCAATGTTCGCGCGATTGTGGACCTCTCGCTACCTACTTGATTAGGCTTTATATGAGTGGCGATATTTTTAGGATAACATCTCTGCACCGTAACTTAAGATTTTGTTACTGAATAATTAAAATAAAAAATATGTAGTTTTTTATTTTTATTCTAGATTATAATATAAAAATATTTGCTCTTTAATAAATTCCGCACAGTATAGCATTCATGTGGCAGCATCGTTGACCAGCTTGGTCATCATGTGCTGGTCGTCGTTTCCGCCACGGTTCTGTCAATAATGTAATCCACCGGGCTTTGGTTACTGCCGGGATCCCTTCGGTTCTTGAACCGTCTGGGATCTCTCGCAGTGATGGTAAAAGACCCGATGGATTGACTTTGGTGCCGTGGTCCATGGGTCGAGCATTGGTGTGGGACGCTACTGGAGTCGACACCCTTGCTCGGTCTCATGTCCAGGGCACATCTGTCAGGCCTGAGGCGGCTGCGGACATGGCAATACATAACTATTTGTGCCTTTTGGACTAGAGACAATGGCACCGTGGCGGCTAAGCTCTAAAAAGTTCTTTTAAGAACTGTCTAATCGGCTGGTTAACGTTGTATGTGACAAGAGGGCTGGCAGTCTTTTCGCGCAGCAAATCAGCATCGCTGTGCAGCGTAGGAATGCTGCGAGTGTTCTTGGCACACTGCCACATGATCAAGTCATGGGTGAATATTTTAATATATATACATAGTTTAGATTTTAGTTTTATTTAATTTAGTTTATATATTTTTATTGGCCTAATTTTTATTATTATTTAAATCATTATTTATATTATTAAAATTTAAATTAATGATTTATATATTTTATATATTCTTCGACCGCCTCCGTGGTCTAGTGGTAACAAACGTTGCCGTGAACTCGAGAGGTCGTGGGTTCGATTCCACCGGGGGCAAGTTGTACATTGTATAATTTGTCTCGGTCTGGGTGTTTATATGTATAATATGTATATATTTACAAAAAAAAAAGTATAATAAGTAGTTTATCAACCATCTAGTTTCCGTAACACAAGCCTCGTAGCTTACCACGGAAACTAGATGGCGCTGTGTGACCTGTCTGGAAATATTTATTTATTTATTATTATTTATTTATTCTAAAGTAATAAATTGTTTACTCGTTTGTTGATTTAATATTCTATTGACATTTGATAATTAATTCATTTTTCTTGTAATAGTATTTTTAATGTCATCGTTATGTTAATGTATATAATATATGTGAGAATTTTGTATGTACGAATATCAGTTACTAATGAAGAGTGTAATTAAAACCTTAGAAAGTATAGTAGGCAATTAAAATTAAATTATAACACACAAGTAACAATCTAGAACAGTTTGGTAGCAATTATTGACGCTGGAATGGAAAAAATGGGCGGAACTTGTTAAGGTGTTTTATTTTAAATTGTTCGTATATATCTTATCAATTTATGATGAGAATCAATTTCAATAAGAATGCGAATACATGCTATATGAAAGCAAATCCAATAGAAATAAGAATAAAAGTAAAGTAAAGTATTATCACGACCGTTTCCCTTCCGGGGTGGTCAGAAACAACGCTTATAAAGAAACGGATTCATATTTAGCCAATCATGACAATGATGATGTTTTCTTTAAAACACTAAAAATATTATTTATTTTATTTATAAATACGGAAAAGGGTTGGTATGAAGGAAAGCATAGGGACAAAAATAAGGAAAAGCATGCTACGATCGTTCGGGCATGTTGAAAGGATGAGCGATGAAAGATTGACGAACCAGATATATAATGCGAAAGTTGTGGGTAAAAGAGGCCCTGGCAGACCGAGACTCACATATCACGATCAAATAAATAAAACACTGACTGAAGGTGCATTAAAAAGTCTTCGTAACCAAAGGGCATGTATGAAGAGGTTAATGAATGTCGACGAAGCGAAAGAGGTATGTCGTGATCGTGTCAAATGGCGCTCAATTGTCTCTGCCTACCCCGCAAGGGATCTGGCGTGAAGATATGTATGTATGTATTTATTTAATACTTTATTGCACAAAGACAAAGACGGGCTTTAATGCCGCAAGACATTTATAATAGCCAACAATTGGGATAACTTTAAACACTTTACTGAAGTTAGTGCAAAAATAAAGAAAAATAAAAAACTATATTTAATAACTAACTAGATGTATAAATATATTATATACTACGTACTAATACATACTTATATACTCGTATAAACCTACATACATACATAATAATATACTGACCGATACAAATGGGATAGGAAATGAGAATGTTAAAGCTAACGTGTATGTACATTAGAGATGTATGTACGAAAAGCGTATATTCTCACCCAGAACACTTTAGGAAGCGTTGTGAAGTCATACCCAGACAAAAAGAGCCAAGTTAGTAAGAGTTATCAGCCCCGCTGCTATAAAGACATAATTAATATTTATTTATATAAATAAAATCTATATTTTCTATACAATATTATTTACAACCCTATAGCTCCCTCTTATCTTAAAACACACTTTGAATTTCTTTGTGATTCGCACGACCGCCCTCTTCGTTCTTCTCATAACAACCAACTTAAAATCCCACCCCACACTTCCAGCAGATATTCAGATTCATTTACCGTATCGTCTGCTCGCCAGTGGAACAAACTTCCACTGACCATCAGACAAGCTCCTTCCATTCACATCTTTAAAAAACTACTTAATACTTTCTTTTTAAACAAGCAGAACAATATATTTTAACTTCACAAATTTCTACTTCCTAATAATATATTATCCTCATATATGTATATCTTCTATAATACTTATATATTGATGAGTATTTATGTAGTCTATGTATTCATACTATTTATGTAGTTTATTGGTTAGAATTGCACCCCACATATTTATACAGTCTCACTCTCCCAAAGGTTAGCTGGTAGAAAAAGCCGAAATGGCTTTAAGTTCGCCTTTGTACATACTTTTAAGTAAAGTGCAATAAAGTATTTAATAATTAATAATAATAAGAAAAATGTATCACAAAATATAATAAGCTACCTGACAAAATACAATTATTATAGGAGCTTAAATTAAAATTACAAAATGGCTACTGAACTATAGATTTTATAGTGTAAAAGAGTATCTTGAGTACAAAATAGGTTAATTAATATTGTCTTTTGTTTGTTAATGTAGCTGTGATTATGATATAATAATAATAATAAATAATAATAATAATAAATATTTCCAGACAGGTCACACAGCGCCATCTAGTTTCCGTGGTAAGCTACGAGGCTTGTGTTACGGAAACTAGATGATTGATAAACTGCATACTTTTACAACAATTAACTTTAAAAAATTGTTAATATTTATATACCTAAAAGATGGTCGACTAGCTAGTAGCTCACAACCACCTGTTAGAACCTAAATAAATAAATATTTCCAGACAGGTCACACAGCGCCATCTAGTTTCCGTGGTAAGCTACAAGGCTTGTGTTACGGAAACTAGATGGTTGACAAACTACATATTATACTTTCTTTTTGTAAATATATACATACTATACATATAAACACCCAGACCGAGACAAATTATACAATGTACAACTTGCCCCCGGTGGGAATCGAACCCACGACCTCCCGAGTTCAAGGCAACGTTTGTTACCACTAGACCACGGAGGTTATAGGTAAGTATGTTAGTAAAGATTTGCACGCCTGCTTGCAGGTAGACTATATGTAACTAGATACCTGACTAAAGTTTTGTGACTTTGTGTTTGTATTTATTGCAAATAAACGATATTTGATTTCACTTCACAAATAAATTCTTGTAAATGTCGTCAGTCCCTATTCTGTGCTGCTAACCATGTAGGGATACTGATGCGGGTCTTCTATAGCTCAATTAAAGATTGTTTAGCGGACGGTGCGCGGTGGTGGCTCGGTTGTAAGAACGCGTTCCTTATATCCTACAAAGGTCGGTTCAAACCCACCCGACATGTACCAATGAGAAATGTACTTTTCTTACGTACATTTACGTACAACACCACTGTTCCCGTGCCTCGGAGAGCACGTTAAGCCGTCGGTCCCGGTTCCACTAATACCAACTTGTGGAATCGTTAATAAATTGTCAATATAAATTGACATCAAATTCTCCCCAAGGCCCATCTCCAGCAGTGGAGGTCTAGGACGCTGTGCTCTAGGGGCTGTAATGATAATGATAGCGGACTGTATATGGTTTATTGCAGAAGTAGAAATTCCAGTAAATTACTTAAGTAAAAAGGCTATGAGAATTGTGAGAGAAAAAACGTGTGACGCTCGGTGTGCAGATTGATTTCACTCTCGTGGGCGCCTCTCGGAGCGCTGGCCAACGATCCAACGGTAGTATTGGCCGAGCGGCAATAATGTCGCTGTGATCGCGACTAAATCTATTAATTTGTGTCCTGACTATAAACTGAAGGCAGACAAACAGACAAAGTTTCACATTCATAACATAAGTATTAATGATTCGTCGTTGCAGATAAGCGATAACGCAAACATTTACAAAGCAATAAATTAAATCTGAATTTGTCCGGCATTTTATTTTATTTAATCAAATACTATAACTTGCGTTTAATGATGGCAGACACGAATTTACTTATTTGTAAGTCGGATATACACAGAATTCCCCAATCCATGCATATTTAAAATTAAATAATTAAATATATATATATATATATATATTGACACCAATTTTAATATCCTATATACATAGGTATGGGATTACAGAGTTGAGTTGTATCAAAACGAAGTGTCTGTGATTGTAACGATTAAAGGAAAAAATGGCGTCGATTATGCCACTTGACGGCTGATCTTTAAAATAAAACTTATACAATCAACAACTTTATTAACTTTAATAGTTACTATTGCAGAGACATCATTTTTTGAGCAACTCAGTTCTGTCTACCTAAGAAATTACAAACTAGGAAAAAAATCAAAATCAATCATTTATTTATTAACTTTTGGTACATTTTGACCGCCTCCGTGGTCTAGTGGTAACAAACATTGCCGTGAACTCGGGAGGTCGTGGGTTCGATTCCCACCGGGGGCAAGTTGTACATTGTATAATTTGTCTCGGTCTGGGTGTTTATATGTATAATATATATTTACAAAACAAAAAAGTATAATATGTAGTTTATCAACCATCTAGTTTTCGTAACACAAGCCTTGTAGCTTACCAAGGAAACTAGATGGCGCTGTGTGACCTGTCTGGAAATATTTATTTATTTAGGTTCTAACAGGTGGTTGTGAGCTACAAAAGTCGACTTAAGAGATAGGTATATAAATATTCACATTTTTTTAAGTTAATTATTATTAAATATAAAAATATAAAATAAGTAAACAAAATGAGGTAACAAACAAAAATAAAATAAATATTGAATCCATCTTGTAAGTACTCATCAATTAAACTTTTTAAACTTTCGCGCATATTCATAATAGTTTTTTATAATTTTAAAAATATTTTTTTTTAAATAAAGCCGAGAGGGTCAAGGAACATATAGCAGCTGTAAAAAACTGCCAATTAAACAAGTCAGCAATAGCAGAACACCTAAAGGATAGTGGCACAAACCATTGGATTGAGCTGCATGACCCAAAGATACTTTCCACCGATCGTCACTATTACCCTAGAATAGTACGTGAAGCGATCGAAATAAAGAAACATAAAAATTTCAATCGAGAGGGGGGTTATAAGCTATCTTCATCGTGGAATCCAGTAATCAATAGGTTTCGACGCCGGGAAAAATCGCCCGGTGTCGCCAAGGATATTGTAAGTGTCGTGTGTCGTGATTTCTAAAAACTTTTAAAGTGATAAGTGGGTAGGTTTACATCTACCGCCCAGTATGTACGAGACTACACCGCATAGCTCCAGTCGACCCGTGACCACGGCCAATGCAACTTGGCTGAAACGTCGGGAGAAATATGTCTCTAAGGTAAATCGCGTAAAGACCAGTCAAAAATATAAAAACTAGTACTCATCAAGATTATAATAAGCCTTTTTTGCCAAAAAGTCATACAATTTTGTTTTGAATATTGTTGTTTTGTTGTTTTTAAGGTCATCCGGTAGCTTATTAAACAATGTCGTAGCCATATTATATACACTATTACAAAAAAATGTCGTTTTTATTGGTAAAGCGAAGTCTCTGTAGTTGTAACAATTAGAGTTAAAAATGGCGTCGATTGTACCAGCTAAAAGCTGACCTTTAAAAGAAAACTGATATACATTTATAGATACTTCAATTTGTTGCAATTTCGTCACATCATATGATATTACTCAAATATCATTAAGGCAACCAGACGCCATATTGTGGAAAATAAAAATAAAAAATGTTGACGAACTCAAAATAGTTCGTCAACATTTTTTATTTTTATTTTCCAACTGAGGCAGATTTAAATCTTCCCAAATGTTAAATTTGATTTGTAATAAAATATATAAAATTATTTTAATGGTTTAGTTAAGTGTTTATCAAATCCTTGTGCTTGTTTTTTTCTTTTTAAGATTTTATTTATTTCTTTTCAGTTTATTCAAGAATATTCCTTACACAGTTGGGTTATTTATTAATTAAATTAACTATTTTATTTTATTTGTTTGTTAATTTGTTCAGTTTTATTCTTTTGTTTTAATTTAATTCTTTATTATTACTATTCCAATAAATTGAAATGTCGGTTACGGTATAATAGCAGATGTTGTTGAAACCCTGCTTTCAACACCATTTTCTGAACCCTTTTGTCATATCATTGTCATTGTTAGCGAGGATCAGATGATTTTTTTTTTTTAATGACAATTTATTAACGATTGCACAATTTGGTATTAGTGGAACCGGGACCGACGGCTTAACGTGCTCTCCGAGGCACGGGAACGGTGGTGTTGTAAATATATGACATATGTACTTAAGAAAAGTGTATTTCTCATTAGTACATGCGGGGATTCGAACCCATCTCTTTAGGATGTTAAGGAAAGCGTTCTTACAACCAAGCTACCACCGCTTTTGTCATAAGTCATTTACTTTTTTTTTTGTTTAAAAATAAATTATAACTGCAAGAAATAAGTGACGTGTATGTCTGCCCTTATATTCATAGTTGGTTGGTCATGTCACGGCATATTTTCGGATTACCCTCATCAGCGATTTTTAACCTAATTAACATTATGACATTCATTAATTTCATGAATACGCTTTTATGTTAAATATTTTTGAGCGACATTTGCGTTTTGACGTTAACTTGTAACTTCGTGTTTAACTTTTTTGAAGATTTTCCCGTTTACTTTTGGACAGATTTCATAATGTTGAATTTGCATAATCTCGATATCAGATTTGTCTTACTTGTTAATTTCATTATCATCACAGCTCCTACCTAGAACACAAAGTCCTAGACCTCCACTTTTGGAAATGGGCCTTCTTGAATTCTGGAGAATTTGACCTAGACTTGCCACACTGGCCAAAATATAACGATTGTTATATAGATTTTTTTTTTTTTTTTTTAATTTATTGTTTTCAAGATACACAAAAATACATCAACAATATTATATAGAAAATATATAATTAATAACGATTGTTATATTTTGGCCAGTGTGGCAAGTCTAGGTCAAATTCTCCAGAATTCAAGAAGGCCCATTTCCAAAAGTGGAGGTCTAGGACTTTGTGTTCTAGGTAGGAGCTGTGATGATAATGAAATATACAAATTATTCATAGGTAGATTTTTGACAGTAGTGTTAGTTCAAAATTAGAAACAGACGTTTGAATATTTTTTCCGTCATTGGAAGGCAAAAGGTCGAGCCCATACAGCCAGTTTGATTTTAAGAAAAAATAGGCAAGTAATCGCTATAGTCCGGCCATTGTTTTGGGTATACAAAAGTAAAAAAACATTAATTTAAACTTCCTAATAGATTTATTTAATTTTTATTTCCATTTAGTTTATAGATACTCTATGACGTTTCATCAAGGGTTCCTACACTTCAAACTGTCGATTGGGTTCCCCCAATGGATCTTCGAAATCAGTAAAGATTGCAATAACGAGAAACTTGTACAAAATAAAATAATTTACAAGTCTGTTTCTAATTTCAAACTGACAATAAGGTCAAAAATATACCTATGAACACTGTCATCTATATCCTATATAATAATAAATAATAACGAGTTCTTCGCCCCATTTAGCACGGACATGTCAAGTCCAAGTTTTTTGTTTTGTAAATTAGTTTACTGTGAATATTGTTAGTCAAAAGTGGGGTTATTTTGTTTAATAATGTGCTACATTATGATTAATTATGGAAAACGATAAATTTGACTCCAAATGAGTATATGGGGCAGAAGTTGCACTTTATTTTTTGCGGTTTTCCCGCGCTGTGAACTCCCGTATACCCGTGTTTGGGCGATATTGACTCCATGAAAAGCATCAAATTCTGCAACACTTGGAATTTGATGATCCCCAACTCTGTTATAAACATATATTATGTAAATAAATTACGTGTTTAGGGCTGATGTATTATGTATAATGTCCTTTAAATACACTTAAAAAATAATAATAAATAAGTACGTTTGACAGTTGGATGGAATAATTGAGTGGAGGACGGTACGGGTGTTAGTCTAAACTTGGTCAATGTCCTTCGTCTCCTTATAAAAATTCTTTATACTTTTTCAATCTTGAAATAAATTAATGTGATATTAGATTTTTCTTCAATATAGCATGTTTACCTACCGTCAAATTGGAGGAAGATAAAAAAAACATTGCGAGCGGAATAGAAAAACAAAAATTATGTACTTTATTAATATACATTGTTTGCTATCTTAAATTGGATTTCCAATGCTTCCTCTTCAGCATTTTAACATAAAATTGTATTATCTTGATTTGATAAAAACAACAATATTTTCAATTACTTACGTATTCTTTATTGCATAAAATAAGTGTAAAGGCGAAGACATTTTCTAACCTTTGGGAGAGTGTAAGATTAGAGTTGTGCCGATATCAAATTTAAACAATATCTAATACACACTACATACTATTAGAAAGTTACATAAATTACACATTACTTTTAAATATTCGTATATATACATGCCAAATATTTATTGTTAGCATGATGACGTCTCCTGTTTGCCTGGAATTAGGGCAGTAACCATGCGCTTAAAAACGTGGACAGGCGGCACATGTCTGTTGTACGTAATCTACTGGCGGGCTGCAAACACAGTATAAATCAAATCAAATCGAACTGATCCAAATCAAACAGTTTTTATTTATAGTTTAGTTTATTTTTAATTTTATTATTTAGGTAGGTTTTAATTTATATTTAATGTATGTGGCGGCACATAAAACGGTACCTTCGTCACAAGTGCCACGGGTTCGATGACGATGTGGTGGGGGTACCATACGGGACCGACTCACTATGATGTGGGCTAGGCTGAATGACCTGGAAAGTAGTGGGGATACCACGCTGGTTTGAACTACTACTTCCCAATCCTAGTTTTTGGTTATAATAATACACTAATGACAACATCTTCCCTATCCCCTACCCCTGTTAGGACCGCCAAGGTATTGGCCTCCTTTCTTGAGGGCAGGAGCTTTCACGTAGCAGTGGAGGGCGTGGCTTCGAGTCCACGTCCCATACGAGCCGGCCCGGCCTGGTACGCTCTCACCTCAGCTACGCTGAGAGCACGTTTACAAGCGCAACAAAACCTGACGCTCCGTACCATTGTCGGCGCCTCGTGATACGTGAGGAACGATATAATCCATAGGGATTTGCGGATGGAAACACTGGACGAATTCGTGTGTCGTCTGGCGTCTGGCATGTTCACGAGCGACTGGGTGTGAGAAGACCAAGTAGTAGAACCACCGAACAAGCAGTTTTACTCTAAAAGACTCCCAAATGTATATTAATTTTGCTTCGAATAATAGCAGTTTATGACACTGTTGTATAATAAGGGGTATTATACACGAGTGTGTGTTTAAAAACCGAGCCGTTAGGCGAGGTTTTTAATAGTATCACAAGAGTGTTTTAATACCTGGTTATGTGCAGTTTCATACACTAATTTATCTACTCTCATACATTGGGATTGAACCTACTAAATAAAAGATAAAAGAGTAAGAAAAATCACATGAAATGCTATACAACAAAACCTATTGAATGGCCCCAATTTTTTTTTTTAAACATTTTTAAATGAAATGGCGCCAAAACCTAGCTTATGACCGCGCACGCTCTATGGCGGGCGCTACCATAGACCCTTTGCCTTAAAAAAAGTGTTATATAATATGTATGATTCTATTTTTAAAATGATTTTCTTATAGAAAAAATGTTATAATGTATGTGATTCTATTTTTAAATTTTAGCAGTATTTTTTTAAAGTATGTCAATATAAATTCGTTTTGAAGTTTGTAATTCGCATTTTACGATATGAGAGTAGATAAAATGGTTTTATAGTATTAATTTAACATTACCGCCATTACAGTTTAAGGTCGAAGGTTTTAAATTCAGCAATTAATTCTTCCTCATTGATTATGAAAGTACTTAATACGAAATTAATTGAAGGCGAAAATCTTGGGAAAAAATCACTCTCCCCGTTAATTGAATTTATTCGGCCAAATTTATTTTTTTTAAATACAGACTTTGTAAAGGTTTTCCTGTTATCTCCGGAAGGTATTTAATTTGCTCTTAATCTACCATCTGTAAGATTTTTTGAGAAAATATTTTTTTAGCTCTTTTTATTTACTCCGAAGGAAATATTTAGAGCATTTTGTGATAATTATTTTTACAAAAACCTGCTTTTATTTTTAAATAATTCACTGAATAAGATTTTTTAAAAGTTACGTTAGAATTTATGTTGACAAATTCCTTTGCTGTCGGAAATAGCTTCAACAATTAAAGTTTAATCACGACAATAACCCTGTCGGGGTGGTCAGGTTAGGATTAAAATTTAGCCAACTTTACTATAAGCCCATCATGACAAGTGGCAAGCTTGACGATGCCTCTAGTGCACCAAACTCAAGAAATATCAAAAATAAATTAAATATGTTATTCCGACCAGGAATCGAACGCGCGTCTAAATCCACGGAATAGACCGGTAGCGGTGACTAGACAACTATATATTTTTTTTGTCTCAGTTGAGGTCTAGGTGCTGTAATGACAATTATTGTCAGGAATATATTTAAATATGTAAAGATAACATTTATTCGAAAAAAAAATTTACAAAATACAAAATAATATAAATATTACAACTAAGTCCCGTCAGCGTGGAATGGAGGCAAGAACGCTAGCTGCATTCCCCACTGAATTGCAATACTGATTCTTTGGACGAAGAAAGAGCCAGCCCTCTTGTCACCGGAGGAGACGACAAGCAACGGCGTTATGTCTTATATAAACTTTTTTGCGCTTGGACTCCATGGGCCCAGAGTTTCTACAGCACACGGCACAAATATATAATTTTTAAATATACTAAAACTAAACTAAAAATACGTATGAAATTAAAACTATTCTACAAAATTAACTAAGGGCTTACCACCAGGGAGAGGGTACCTAAAACGCTCGCCGCATTTCCTCGTTGAATTACGATAAAATGGAAATATTCTGTTTTAGGTAGTTATGGGATTTGGGTGACGATCCCTCCAGGACTCTTGAAAAATTCACATTAATATACTAACTAATAATAATGTAACTATATATATATATATATAACTATATAATATATATATATATATATATAATTAATACGAGTATACTTACATTCTTATTTTGGAATTCTTTATTTTTTAAATTAATTCTGAATATCTTTAATTTATTTAACTGCCTCCGTGGTTTAGCGGTTAAGTCCGAGGATTTAGACTCGGAGGTACCGGGTTCGATTCCTGGTTGGGACACAAAAATATTTATTAATGTATAAAAATATATATTAAATTGATATTTACTTTAAAAAGTATTATCACGACCATTTCCCTTTCGGGGTGGTCAGAAACCACGCTTATAAATAAGCGGATTCACATTTAGCCAACTTTACTATAGACTCATGACAAGTGGCAAGCTCGTCGATGTCTCCAGCGTACCAAACTCGAGAAATATCACAAATAAATTATATATTAATTAAATGTATTTATATACATTATTTAATATTTTTGTGTCCCGACCAGGAATCGAACCCAGGTAGGTAGGAGTCTAAATCAACGGACTTAACCGCTAGACCACGGAGGCAGTTATTTACTTTATTTGTGATATTTCTCGAGTTTGGTACTAAATCGACTCTTGCTGCTTGTCATGATTGGCCTATAGAAAAGTTGGCTAAATATGAATCCGTTTATTTATAATCGTGGTTTCTGACCACCCCGAACGGGAAACGGTCGTGATGATACTTATCTTTAATAAATTTGTTTTCTGTTTTTTGTAAAATTGTTTGCTATATTTTTTGGTTGTATTTCTTCTGTTTTTCCTCCTTTTCTTTCGAAAAATCGAACCCAGTACTTCTGCGTCTAAATATATTAACCTTCAAAATACAAAGGTGTCGTTGCTTTATATCTTGGAAAGTAGGATCTTATCGTACATCAGCCCATCTGCAGTCATAACTCGATTTGATGAACGCCCCGTTGTTCAGGGCGGACGGCAAATGGCTCGGCACGTAACTGCTTAGTGGCTTCCAACAAGAAGTTACAAATATCTAAACGCATTGATAATCTATATAGGGTGAATTTTTGAGACGGGCCAGTGTTATAGTTACAGGAACATGTGACGGGGAATGTGACTTGGATGAAACATAATGACTTACATATGTATAAACGCGAATAAAAATCATCCAATTTACGTCCTACCTTTCCAAACCACTTCCAATTTATCAAGAGTGTGGCGACCCCAAATACCATAACTACCTTAAACAAAATATTTCCCTTATAAATTAGTTTATTTTGTAGAATAGTTTTTATTCTATTGTAATTAGTTTTTAATTTATTTTACTTAAATATATATAGATATTTTATTTATAGTAATGTAGTAACCTCCTTTATTGTTTATGCCCAAGTCAGAAAGACAAGCAACTGTCTTAATTAAGGGCTATCGAATGCCATACATTGCACTAGTTCCCGCATTGGGAAATATTGAGGGTTGCCATTAATTCTTTTTTTTAAGGTTTCGAATAATATTTCATTATTATTCAATATTTAGTATCTTTATTTAAATTATTAAGATTGTTATGTAGTTTTATACTCTGCGCTTTAATAATTTATTATATTAATATATTTAAATAAAGTTTATTTTTTTTAAATATACTGGTAACCCTAAATTGTCAAAACCAAAACGAAACAAAATGGAGTCTTTACTGTTGCTAAGCAGATTTCTTATTTATTTTATTGTCTGTTTACGGGAATTAAAAGATAAATTTATGTTTTTAAATTGTGCAACGTAAATCGAGAAATATGTGTATCACACAAATATGTGTGATCAAAAAATATAATACAATAAGTGCTCCAAATGTCTATTAAAATGTTGTTTATTTTTGATTGAGTTTATGTCTAAAAAGTGTTTTAATTTTAATAAATCAAATATTTTCAGATTAATAGGTATGCGAAAGTCGTTAGAGAGAACTCCAAGAAATATATAAATTAAAAATATGATTTGTGTTTATTTTAGTTACGAATCTATACCGTCATTTTTAATAATTGATCTACTATTATTTTGTAACAAATTTAGGTATACTTTTATTGATTTTTTTCATAGTATCTATCGAAATTAATAAATTGATCAATTATTAAAGATGCTTGAATTAATAAAAGTTACAAAAAAAATGGAGAATTTTAAAATTTGCCGCCAATTCTAGTTCGGTGGGAAGCCGTCGTAGCGCTACTAAAATTAGAACACTTTTCTTCTATGGAGTTACGCTTCTTCTTGTATTATGTTCCTTGGTCTTAATGTAAATAAATACGTCACTTGAAACTTTCCTAAAGTTTTATTAAATCAATCAATTATTTTCTACGCTTAAGTATCATCACGACCGCTTTCCTTTCGGGGTGGTCAGAAACTAGCGGATTCACATTTAGCCAACTTTACTATAGGCCAATCATGACAAGTGGCAAGTTTATCACACTCGAAAAATATCACAAATAAATTAAATACAAATTAAATGTATTTATTAAAATTATGAAATATTATTGTGATTTGACCAGGAATAGAACCCGGTACCTCCGAGTCTAAATCCACGGACTTGACCGCTAGATGCTGCTGTTATTAACTGCCTCCGTGGTCTAGCAGTTAAGTCTGTAGATTTAGACTCAGAGGTACCGGGTTCGATTCCTGGTCTCGACACAAAAATATTTATTTATGTAAATAAATACATTTAATTAATATTTAATTAATTTATGATATTTCTTGAGTTTGGTACGCTGGAGCCATCGACGAGCTTGCCACTTGTCATGATTGGCATATAGTAAAGTTGGCTAAATGTGAATCTGCTTATTTATAAGCGTGGTTTCTAACCACCCCGAAAATGCAAAACTGTCGTGATGCATACTCGGCTACATTCAAAATACATATTCTACATATAATAAATAAATAAATACAAATACACACACATAATTCTTCACATATCTATTGATAGAAACAAGTCACTTTTCCTAACGAACTATATATCGGAAGAAACTTTTTTTTTTCAAACTTATTAAATTTTAAATAGCCAATTTGTATGGAAAAGTTTTTTCTCTTATTTATAAGCGTGGTTTCTGACCACCCCGAAAGGGAAACGGTCGTGATGACACTTTACTTTTTTTAACCGCTAGAACACGGAATCATTCACACATTTTGTATTCATCATATTATATCGTATACATAGTCTATAAAAAAATTGCACATCCAATATTTTTTATAGCTTCTTGCGATTTCGCCCCAACCTCAGCAAACCAGCCGACAGAGCACCTACAACTTTGGATTAGATAATGGCATGAATTTGTGCGGTACTACGTGTTGTCGGTTATTACCTAACGTTTGTCGGCAACTTGTTAACGACTAGTTACTGGTTAACAAATGTATGTATAATCTTATTTTGTTTTATTCATTTAAATCTTTATTTCACTATATCAGGGGTGGCCAACTTTTAGTCCAGTCGATCGTGGCAAGGCAAAAAATAAATAAATAAATAATAACGCGCAACGTAATCACCAACTGCTGCAGACATCATCTTGTATCGTTTCTCGGCATAGGTTTCCAACGAGAAATATCCAAATTTGAAGAAATGTGTTGAACAACTGCATTCGTATTTTGGTTCATTTATTTTATTTATTTATCTTCGAGGAAAACTTACAGCTTCTAACTAATGATTACTTTTATAAAAACTAAATGCCAATTAAAAGTTTCCACAAATATCTTATATAAGTTAAGTTAATAGTTTTTATTTTTTTATTTTTTATTATTAATCTCGATTTTAAATTAATAATTTAATGCACCCACAATCATTGCTCACTATCCCAAAGGTTAGCTGGTAGAAAATGTCACTAGACATTAAGTTCGCCTATGTACATTTAAATGTGTTTTTGTTTATTGTGCAATAAAGAATTTATCTATCTATCTACCTATCTATATAAATTGTTGCGGAACAAGTAGATTCGTAAAGTCTCTATGACATAAGGTTGTCATAGAGACAGAATGTCAATATGTAGCTTTCAGCAAATATGTCCTAATTTGTGTTGTATTTTATTATATTTATTTCTCCACATAAATAATAATAATAAACCACAATAATTAAGAAAATAAAAATAAGTAGGTAACTAAATCTATATTATAATATGTATATACTCGTAGTTACAAAAAAAAGTATAATATGTAGTTTATCAACCATCTAGTTTCCGTAACACAAGCCTCGTAGCTTACCACGGAAACTAGATGGCGCTGTGTGACCTGTCTGGAAATATTTATTATTATTATTATTATCTATTGATAGAAACAAGCCACTTTTCCTAGAAACTTTTTTTTTTTCAAATTTATTAAATTTAAAATAGTCAATTTGTATGGAAAAGTTTTTTCTTACTATCAATAACATATTAGTCTAGAGTAAGGGCATATATAGGAGCCAGGAGCCAAACTGTAATCACTTAATTAATTTATTTATTTTGAAAGAAAATCTTACAGCTAATACATCAAAATTAAGCAAATACAGTAAAACAGCTAAAAGGCTAAAACAGATTTTCAGATGTAAACAAAGTACATAAATTAACACAATTATAAAAAGAAAACAGCTCGGATATAAAAGTAAGATACTTATAAACTAAAAGATATACAAGTTAAATAGAGTTAAAAAAATAAAATTCTGTCCATAGTATATATAAAGTATAAATAAAAACTAAAACAGTGGAAATAAATGAAAAGTGTGAAAAGTGGTATATGTGAGATTTGTGTGTGTGGGTGGGTGCGTATGATGTTTATAAAGAGTGAATGGGCAAACAATAAATTTAGTGAAATAGAATTTTAGGTATTTTGGTTAGTATTTGACTAGTAAATCTGTCTATTGTCATATCACAACCCCAAGAACATAGAATTCTAGACTTCAACTGCTGGAGACCGGCATTCCAGAAACTATTATATTTCTGGAGTCTTTGGCCTAGTTTATTGACACTAAATCCCACCAATTTCATAATTAATAGTTATTTAAACCCCTTAATATTATACTTACATAACATCGTAGTCAAATGTAAAGTGCATAATAAAAATAGTTGGCAACGATACGACGTACAGGTCGCTCGATGAAAGATGAGATTGACAAATTAGTTATTTGTGAAACGTGCATACATTGTTTGTTTTAATAAAGTAGGGTCCCGATTCTCGCGCCGTCGACATCCATGTCCGCTCGATTTGTTCGAATGAAACTGACAGTTTTCTATGGAGATCTGTCGATTTTTATTCGAATATTTCGAACCGACACGCAAGGCGAAAGCGCCAGAATTAGGCCCCAGTTGCAAAAACTAGATTCGTCTCTATCTAGCCCATATTGCCTTGTTGACAAGAAAGAGCGAGCAGCTGATACGGTGAATGAATCTGAATATCTCCTGGAAGTGTGTGATGGGATTTAGATTTGGTTATTATGAGACGAACGAAGAGGGCGGTCGTGCAAATCACAAAGAAATGCAAAGTGTGTTTTCAGATAAAAAAAGCCATAGGTTGTAAAGAATATTGAATAGAAAGTGAAGAAGATGTGCTGACCTGCTATAAAGTGAATATTCAGCTAATTTAACTGCGTACGAAAATGGGAGACATGGTCATACTTTATCACTCGCCACGCTGTGCAGACAGGTTCGCATAGGTCTAAGGTATTTTCTATCTCTGAGGCACGGGAACGGTGATGTTGTAAATTTATGAAAAATGTACGTAAGAAAGGTGTATTTCACATTCGTACAGGAGAAAAGCGTTCTTACAACCGAGCCACTACCAGTCATATTTACAAAAAAAAATCGGATGCATAAGTTTAGAAGGTTTATTTAGTGTCTTATATATAATCCCAATGCACCCTCTTACCTGAAAGATCGTTTCCAATTTCTCTGCGATACCCATAGCTGTTCTTTTAGCTCGTGTCACAATAATCAATTAAAAATTCCGCCACATTCTTCTAGCAGACGTTCAGATTCTTTTACTGTATCTGCAGCTCGCCAGTGGAACAGACTTCCCCTTGCTATACGAAAAGCACCTTCACTCATCGTTTTTTAAAATTTGCTCACCAAGCACTTACATGAAAAGCAAAACAAGAACGCATTACATGGCAATATATATATGTATATATATTGTGTATGTATATTATACGCTAGCGCCTTTCCTCGACTGTACAATTATTTCTCACTTTCTTCGGACACGTGTCACGGCGTGGAGAAACATCAATCAAGCGCTTGGTAGTCCAGGGGAAAGTCGATGGCAAGAGGATGCGTGGTAGGTCTCAGATGAGATGGACCGATCAGGTGAAGGTTGCAATGGATCATCCCCTACATGAGTGCACTAGGAAAGCCGGGGTCCGAGAGGAGTGGCGACGGCTTGTTAAGCGTGCCACTAGCACTCCAATGGCGACCACGACCACTCTGCCAAGAGTGTAGCGACTAAGAAGAGAAATATACTTATACACATGCACCCACACTCTCTTCTCATTCTCCCAAAGGTTAGCTGTAAGAAAATGCCTAGACATTAAGCTCGCCTATGTACATCGGAATTTATTTTTTATTTTTTGTGCAATAAAGAATTTATCTATCTATCTGCGTAGTGCTTGCTCATTTTTCCCCGCGCAACCTGTACTGACCGTCCGCCAAACATTTCTAACATGAAAATGGCATAAACTGGACCGAACATTTGCAACACTCGTATATTTATTTTAATAGCCTCTGCCGCATTCTGGTTTATGGAAGTGCCGTGTAAATCCAATACACAGTATCACAAAAAGTTGATTTCGAACAAAATTAGGTTTTTACTTTATTGTAGCTTGTGCAGTTTTTTTACAATATGCCGTTTTATAGTATCCATATATATACATTTGATTACATTTATATAAGTACACTAAAAT
Source organism: Tinea semifulvella (assembly GCA_910589645.1). Classification (NCBI taxonomy): domain Eukaryota; kingdom Metazoa; phylum Arthropoda; class Insecta; order Lepidoptera; family Tineidae; genus Tinea; species Tinea semifulvella. The sequence continues at coordinate 7,236,551 of OU342609.1, forward strand.
AGGTCTTCTATTGCATGTTTGTTTATGTATTCATCATCAGCCTGTATCTCTACACTGCTGGATGTAGGCCTCCTCCAAGGCTCGCCACTTAACGCGACCTTCTTCAGGTCATCTGTCCATCTGGCGGGGGGTCGTCCCACTCTGCGTCTTCCCGTACGTGGTCTCCACCCTAGAACCCGTTTGCCCCATCGTTTGTCGGTTCTGCGGCAGATGTGTCCGGCCCATTGCCACTTCAGCTTGCTAATTTTAAAAGCTATGTCAGTAACTTTCGTTCTCTGACGAATATCAACGTTTCGAATTCTATCCATTAGAGATATACCAAGCATAGCTCTTTTCATGGCTCGATGAGCGACCTTGAATTTATGGACCAGACCCACTGTTAGTGTCCACGTCTCTGCTCCGTACGACATTACCGGGAGGACGCACTGGTTAAAGACCTTCTTTTTTAGACATTCTGGTTGGTATAGACGATGAGTGGATGTGTATTATTAAGTACTATTTATAAAAATATAACTACGAAATATAACTAAGGTGTTTTTTTTTTTTCATTCGTTCATTACAGCCCCTGGAACACAGCGTCCTGGACCTCCACTGTTGGCGATGGGCCTTCCAGAACATATATCTGGAGAATTTGGCCTACACTCGCCACGCTGGCCAGAGGGGTTGGCGAGGGTCTGATATAACTTGGTGCTCTCCGAGGCATGGGAAAGGTGGTGTTGTAAAAAAAGTGTATTTCTCAATGGTACATGCCCGGGTTCGAACCCACCTCTTTAGGATGTTAAGGAAAGCGTTCGTATAACCGAGCCACCACCGCTCATAGAACTAAAGTAGTATGAATAGTAAAATATCATCACGACCGTTTCCCTTTCGGGGTGGTCAGAAAGCACGCTTATAAATAAACGGATTGACATTTAGCCAACTTTACTATAGGCCTATTATGACAAGTGGCAAGCTCGTCGATGTCTCCAGCGTACCAAACTCAAGAAATATCACAAATAAATTAAATATTAATTGTAATGTATTTATTTACATTAAAAAATATCTATCCTAAAGAAAAGTGAACGCGGAAAATAGTGTTAACGTTGCCCTGGGGTCACTTGTGGCCAGTCGAAATGTCAGTGACAAAGCTCGACTCGCCATACACAATGCCATGCTGGTACCAACACTTATATATGGAAGCGAAACGTGGATATGTCAGAATATGAATGAGAGTAGAGTTAATGCAGTAGAAATGAGGTCGTTGCGTCGGATACGCGCTTAACTTTGACGGACCGCATACGTAATGACGAAATACGCAAAAGGGTAAGTATTAAAGAAAGCATAGGGACAAAAATAAGGAAAGGCATGCTTTGATGGTTCGGACATGTTGAAAGAATGAGTGAAGAGAGATTGACGAACCAGATATATAATGCGAAAGTTGTGAGTAAAAGAGGCCCTGGCAGGCCAAGACTTACTTATTACGATCAAATAAATAAAACAATAGCTGAAGGTGCATTAAAAAGCCATCAAAATAAAAGGGCATGTATGAAGAGGTTAATGAATGTCGTAGAAGCGAAAGAGGTATGTCATCTTTATTATTTATTATTTAAGGTACACTAACAGGTTACAATTAATACATATCAAGCACAAATTTACAATAATTCATAAGGTCGGAATTGAAACCCAAGGGCAGTGTACACGGCATGCTGCACATAGCTACTTGGATGATTAGAATCAACTGTGTTTTTTAGTTTTAAAATTTTAGGTTTCATCCATTTCATCATTATCAATATATTAATACTATATACAAGAATAAATATGTTATTATTAATGTCAATTTATGTTGAAAGTTACATCATAGGTTATATATTAGTATAAGTCAAAAAAGTCAATATAAGAATAGTAATAAGTCACTTTACGTTAGTTTACAATCAATAACACTTGTCTCTTAAATATACTAACATTTGGGTTGAAAATGTCTTGATTCACAGTATCGCTGGAAAGGTCATTAAATGTGAATGATTAAACGTGATCGGCGCGGGGCGCGGTGGTGGCTCGGTAAGGCGCGGTGGTGGCTCGGTAAGGCGCGGTGGTGGCTCGGTAAGGCGCGGTGGTGGCTCGGTAAGGCGCGGTGTTGGCTTTGTGAGGCGCGGTGGTGGCTCGGTAAGGCGCGGTGGTGGCTCGGTAAGGCGCGGTGGTGGCTCGGTAAGCCGCGGTGGTGGCTCGGTAAGGCGCGGTGTTGGCTTTGTGAGGCGCGGTGGTGGCTCGGTAAGGCGCGGTGGTGGCTCGGTAAGGCGCGGTGGTGGCTCGGTAAGGCGCGGTGGTGGCTCGGTAAGGCGCGGTGGTGGCTGGTAAGGCGCGGTGGTGGCTCGGTAAGGCGCGGTGGTGGCTCGGTAAGGCGCGGTGTTGGCTTTGTGAGGCGCGGTGGTGGCTCGGTAAGGCGCGGTGGTGGCTCGGTTGTAAGAACGCGTTCCTTAAATCCTACAAAGGTCGGTTCAAACCCACCCGGATCTACCAATGAGAAATACACTTTTCTTAAGTACATTTGTCATAGATTTACAACATCAACGTTCCCGTGCCTCGGAGAGCATGTTAAGCCGTCGGTCCCGGTTCCACTAATACCAACTTGTGGAATCGTTAATAAATTGTCATAAAAAATGACATTATATCCTCGCCAAGCCGTCTGGCCAGCCTGGCGAGTGTAGGCCACATTCTCCAGATATATGTTCTGGAAGGCCCATCTCCAGCAGTGGAGGATTAGGACGCTGTGTTCTAGGGGCTGTAATGATGATGATAAAACGTGATTGTGTCAAGTGGCGCTCAATTGTCTCTGCCTACCCCGCAAGGGATTTAGCGTGAAGATATGTATGTATGTATATAGCTTTGATTGTAAAAGGGTAATGGTATTTCGAGACAAACAACAGTTTTTTTTTTAATTCGTTTATTCAGATAAAAATTTAAACTATTTACATTTTTAAAATTATACGCCAAACTGCATAACAGTTTGTTGGCGAATAGTACACTCTTTTTTAAAGTTTTTTTTTTTTTACACTATATTTTTAAAACACAAAGTTATTTAAGATTTGCTGGTGTATGAGGTCGTTCGTATTATCGGGGTCCTGCTATATATAATAGTTTTACGTGAATAAAGATATTTTTCTTTACGAGCTGCTGGTCTGTATTTACGACTTTTCGAAATGAAATACTCGCACTAAACCTCATATGAACAAAGGAAATAAGTAGGTATGCCGAAGCCGCAACTCTGCTAGGTCTAAATTCCCTCACAAAAGTTGTGTAATGTTGGCGAGTTGTTTAAAATGAAAGCACCTAAATAAAAGACCAAGTTTTAATGCAGTGCCACTGTGAAGTGCACGGTGGGCGTGAAGATGGCGGGATCACTTTAACTATGTAATAAATTGTGTTAAGATTGAAGGAAGACAGTGTCTTATTTTTAACATATTTTATTATAGGTCTTTTTAAGTTACAAACATTCATTAATTTTTTTTGTTAATACATACATATCTTCACGCCAAATCCCTAGGGGTAGGCAGAGACAACTGAGCGCCACTTGTCACGTTCACGACATACCTCTTTCGCTTCCTCGACATTTATCAACCTCTTCATACATGCCCTTTTGTTTCGATGACTTTTTAATGCACCTTCAGCTATTGTTTTATTTATTTTATCGTAATATGTGAGTCTTGGTCTACCAGGGCCTCTTTTACCCACAACTTTTGCATTATATAATTATATATCTGGTTCGTCAATCTCTCTTCATTCATCCTTTCACCATGCCCGAACCATCGGACCATGCCTTTCCTTATTTTTGTAACTATGCTTTCTTTTATACCTACCCTTTTGCGTATTTCGTCATTACGTATGCGGTCCGTCAAAGTGACGCCGCGTATCCGACGCAACGACCTCATTTCTACTGCATTAACTCTACTCTCATGCGTATTTTGACATATCCACGTCTCGCTTCCATAGATAAGTGTTGGTACAAGCATGGCATTGTGTATGGCGAGTCGAGCTTTGCCACTGACTTTTCGACTGGCGATCAGTGACCCCAGGGCACCGTTGACACTATTTCCCGCGTTTACTCTTAGTTTCAAAGATAGTGGGTCTTAAAAGCAATTAAACGAACGGTTTTAGCCGAAAACGCTAATTATAAGGTAATTAAATGTGCATAATATATTTGTGCTAAAATGTTTAGACTTAGTTGGTTTTTGTTCTATCACGGCGATACCTAATATTAGATAGAGAATAATAACAGAAACATTTTAAAAAAGTATATATATAAATATAAATAATTAATCAAATTCCAGGACTCCCACTGTGTTGACGGCTAAAAATGTAACAGTATAACTATGACGTCACAAGTCAAAACTTCCTTCCGCGCATCCCAACTTTCGCTAATAATTTCATCCACCGGAAGCGAACCCGAGTAACTCAGTTACCTCATCCCGTCTTGAATTGATTAGAACTTAAGTCACTAGGTTACCTTTGCTTGCTTCACTGAAATAACTAAGAACAACACATCAACTCAAATTTTGTTTACGTATGAATTCGCAAAGAGTTAAATAAATAAATATTTCCAGACAGGTCACACAGCGCCATCTAGTTTCCGTGGTAAGCTACAAGGCTTGTGTTACGGAAACTAGATGGTTGATAAACTACATATTATACTTTATTTAAAATATTCAGATAAAAACTTAAACTTTTTACATTTTTAAAATTATACGCCAAACTGCATAACAGTTTGTAACGGCTCTTCTTTCAACTTCAATCATACTTCCCATCCGTAGTGAAAACACTGTCCAGATATAATTGATTAATTTATTAGATTTGATAGTCACAATGAAAAAATATATATATATATATCAATCAAAGATCAATTATTAAAAATGGCGTAATAGGTAAACTAAAATACACAATTAATATTCTCTAAGAGACTGACGGAGAAATCTGGAAACAGAGGACTGGACAATTATTTCTGCCAACGTATTAGCCTCGCTATACAGAGAGGAAATGTTGCCAGTCTCCTTGGGACTATCTCTGATGGGTCGTCTCTTGAAGACATTTTTAATTTAAGTTTATTTAATTAAATAATTAATATTTATTAAATACAAATTAAAAGCTACGTAAATAATAAAAATAAAAATAAACTAAACTATAAATAAAAAATGTCCTCTAGAGACGTCCCATCCGAGATAGTCCCAATGAGACTGGCAACATTTCCCCTTTGTATAGCGAGGCTAATACGTTGGCAAAAATAATTGCCAGCCATCCTGTCTCCAGACCTTTCTGTCAGCCGCTTTGACAACTCCTTGGGCAATCGCCTTGCTGACGGTCCCAATGGGCCCATCGTCTCTTCCCCAAACGGCGCAAACTCGTAACCGGTACCAAGGTTGGCGTATTTGCGCAATTTGAGGTTCTCTTCAGAAAATGCCGTTCTCCCCGCGCCTGACGAGGTCGCCTGGATGTGAGATGGAGCTAATGTGTCTACACACGTCGCATCCCACACCAGAGATCTGCCAAGTTTCCACGGCCCAACAGTCATTCCGTCGGGTCTCTAGCCATCGCTCCGCACAATCCCAGATGGTTAAGCTTTTAGTTATATAATTTGATTATTTTAATTTAAGTAGTTTGTAAAAAATAGTACATACATACATACATATCTTCACGCCAAATCCCTTGCGGGGTAGGCAGAGACAATTGAGCGCCACTTGTCACGATCACGACATACCTCTTTCGCTTCTTCGACATTCATCAACCTCTTCATACATGCCCTCTTGTTTCGATGGCTTTTTAATTCACCTTCAGCTAATGTTTTATTTATTTGATCATGATAGGCAAGTCTTGGTCTGCCAGGGCCTCTTTTACCCACAACTTTCGCATTATATATCTGGTTCGTCAATCTCTCTTCGCTCATCCTTTCGACATGCCCGAACCATCGGAGCATGCCTTTCTTTATTTTTGTACCTATGCTTTCTTTTATACCTACCCTTTTTATTTCGTTATTACGTATACGGTCCATCAAAGTTACGCCGCATATCCGTCGTAAAGACCTCATTTCTACTGCATTAACTCTACTCTCATGAGTATTCTGACATATCCACGTCTCGCTTCCATACATAAGTATTGGTATTAAAAATTATTAAAAAATAGTAAAGTATCATTACGACTATTCCTTTCGGGGTGGTCAGAAACCACGCTAATAAAGAAGCGGATTCACATTTATCCAACTTTACTATAGGCCCATCATGACAAGTGGCAAGCTCGTCGATGTCTCTAGCGTAAGGAATCGAACCCGGCACCTCTACATCTAAATACAGTAAATATTATTTTTATACACACATCAAAAGTGTCTAGGGATCAACATATATTTTTGCAATAACTTTTCTCCTGATTGATATTCATTAAAATTTTCTTTAAGGATTGATCAAATAAAATGTTTTCGTTTGTCTACAGTAACGATAAACCAAGTCACCTTTGCATTAGTAAAAAAAATTGCCATTTTCCTAATAAAGGGATTTTTGACATTTGAACCACTAACATTAAAGTTCGAAAAAAAGACTGAAATAACAGTTTTTTTTTTAATTTTATTGGGTAACTTAAACAATTAATAATCCGTGTTTCTACCGCGAACACTAACAACACAAGAACATTGGTTTGGCATACTCAAAATGAGTTCATCCAAATCACGCTGTGGAATGGCCGCCCATGTTCGTTGCAACAACAAAAAAAGGTCTTCTTGCGACTGGATACCCTCCATATTCGGCAGAGCTCTTCTCTGAAGAATATCCCATGCATGCTCAATCGGGTTCAAGTCTGGCGACTGAGCAGGCCAGGGCAGGACATTGATGTTAGCTGCGGCGAGAGTCTGTCTTACAACTCTTGCGGTGTGCGGTCGTGCATTATCATGCATTAACTGAAATAAGGGACCGATATGCACTTGTAGAGGAACGATGACGTCTGATACAACCGTCTCAGCATAAATTTGAGCGTTGAGGTTGCCTCTGATCCAAATCAACTCAGTTCTTCCGCCGATCGAAATACCCGCCCATACCATGATGGTTCCACCACTATAAGGATGGACTTCCTGGCAGGATTTTAATCGCTGTTGGCGTCCAGGGGTTCTCCAGTGTCGTATACGTCTTGTATCCGGCCTCATACCAAAACGAGACTCATCAGAAAAGCACACGAAACGCCATTGTTCTTCTGTCCAATTTCTGTGTTCAAGAGCCCATTGATATCGAGTCCTACGATTGTGCATTGCTATAGGTGGTACCCGTAGCGGTCTTCGGGAATGAAGGTTCACTTCATGCAAGCGGTTTCTGACTGTTTGGTCGCTAATTAAGTTCCCTGAAGAGCGATGAAGGCTCACGGCTAACATCATGGCGGTTATTGTTGGAGTTCTTCGAGCTGTGATTTGAATGTATCGGTCTTGTCTCCGTGTGGTGCAGCGATACCGTCCTCCATGGCGCTCAGCCACGGTACCAGTGGTTCGGTAACGTGTCCAAAGTCGACTGATAACACTCTGACTTGTATTCAGAGCTAAAGCCACAGTACGTTGCCGGGAACCAGCTTCTATCATTCCCACGGCTCTGATCATTTCTTCCCTGCTTAAATGACGTCGCCGCTCCATAATAACGTTGGTTTTAATCAGTAGTAGGGAAACAGTAGCACTAATAATGTCTTCAATGCGTCTTATGTTTTTATAGGGAAAATATTGACAGCTGATTTTCATCTTTTACTCGAATTTGATTGACAGTTCCTGTTTTAAATTATGAAATGCACCAAAAAGGATCCATATAAATTTATAAAATCATAAATTTATTACAAAGCCACATCTCAATCACAAGAAATCCGCATAAACATGCTTGATCCCTAGACTTTTTTGATGTGTGTATTTTGTAAATATATATTTTTTAATTTATTTATTATTTAGAGATAAAATAAATAAATAATAAATCGTTAATACGCGACATAAGCGTTGCCATCCGAGCGTCAACAGGTGATCCTTTGAGTAGGGAATATCTTATTCAAAGGATCAGTGTTGCCATCCAACGAGGCAACGTCGCCGGAATCCTCGGAACATTGGGTTCATCTTCTCCTGGATTCGATGACATGTAGATTATAATTAAGATATTTGTAAGTATTTAGTTTTTATATTAATAAGGTTTATCTTTTAGTTTATTTAATTTAAGGTTTTGTTTAGTTTATTTTTAACTTTATTGTTTAGGTAGCTTTAATTTATATTTATTGTTTGTATTTGTGTATCTTACTTCAAATAAAATATTGTATTTTTAGTAGTGTAAAAATTGCATTAAAAAGTACTTATCTAAACTATTTAGAGATAATAAATGAAAAAAAACATGCATCATTAAAAAAGTTTGCCGTGTGATGTAAATATAAGCCCCTCCCGGACTTGGCATTTTCCGGGACACGACACGACCGGCTCCAAATTGCACCTTTGTTGGTAAAGTGAGAAAATTTCCGGACGCGATGAATTTTAAAAATATTACGAGAAATACTTTTAAGAATTTGTAAAATAATGTATCTTTACTTGGAGCGGAAATATTCACTGATTTAAGTTGCAATAAAATTATTACATAGTTTTATGCCAGAAACAAATATACAGTAATATTTAAATTATTTGTGATATTTCTCGAGTTTGGTACGCTGGAGACATCGACGAGCTTGCCACTTCTCATGATTGGCCTATAGTAAAGTTGGCTAAATGTGAATCCGCTTATATTTCTGACCACCCCGAAAGGGAAACGGTCGTGATGATACTTTTAAAAACTTAATTGTAACTACAAATAGAAAATAAGCTAAAACAAAAATTAAATCATTAGGTACTTAGAGAACCTAATTTAAATATAAACAGGCCTCAGTGTGGGATGCCACTTTGTCACAAAGGTATTTTTTAAAAATCCGCAATTGTGCCTTTAACTTTTTTTTTTATAAATTAAAAACTTGCCTCCGTGGTCTAGGGGTTAAGTTCGTGGATTTAGACTCGGATGTTCGATTCCTTGTCGGGATACAGTAATATTTATTCATTTAAATAAAATAAAAATTAATTCATATTTAATTTATTTGTAATATTTATCGAGATTGGTACGCTGAAGACATCGACGAACTAGCCACTTGTCATGATTGGCATATAGTAAAATTGGCTAAATGTAAATCCGCTTATTTATAAGCATTACTAAAATACAAATCGAAACCTACGGTCTGCGTCTATATATACGGTCGTAATCGTAAGACCATGGTAGCAAAATCAAATCAAATTGTTTATTTATTCGAAGTTTTTCTTACAATGACTTATAAATAACGTTGCTGTGCTAATGTCAGTATGACACTGTGTGACAGCAATTGTTAGCTCCCAGGGGAACATAATAAAACATGCAGCAGACAAATACAAACATGAGTTGAATATTTTTTGAAAATAACAAGCCTCGAGCTTATCACGGAAATTAGATGGCGCTGTGTGACCTGTCTGGAAATATTTATTTATTTATTTAGTATTGAGTTGAGAATTGAATAATATTTTGTAATAGAGTAGGGCTCCAGGTGTCATTGGTACTCGTAGATCCCTTTTTTGAAATAAAAAAGTTAAAAGTCATTGTCCGAAAAACACAATATTATTAATTGATCTGACTCCTAGCCGAAAAACGAAATAGAGAGAGAAACAATTACGTAAGTCAACGTTCGCGCGATCGTCGACCTCTTGCTACCTACTTGATTAGTATGAGTGGCGATATTTTTAGGAAAACTTCTCTGCACCGTAACTTAAGATTTTATTACATAATAATAAATAATAAATCTAATATATATTATAAAGTAAAGTAAAGTAAAAAATTCTTTCATCATCATCATCATTACAGCCCCTAGGACACACCGTCCTAGACCTCCACTGTTGGAGATGGGCCTTCCAGAACATATATCTGGAGAACTTGGCCTACACTCGCCACGCTGGCCAGACGGGTTGGCGAGATTCTTTATTGCACAATAAATATCTAAAATAAAATATGGTACAAAGGCGAGCTTAATACCTTCAAGGTATTCTCTAACAGCTAACCTTTGGGAGAACGACAAAAGATATTGTGGGATGCAGAGTTAAAAGGAAAAATGTATAATAACTAATAATAGCAATAAATATATACTTAAATATACACATTATAAATACATACACATAATACATAAATATAAATATACTTATATACAATACTTACATAAATAACAACCCATGTTAAGTTTAGAAATTATATGTCATTTTGCTTTTTAAGAAAATAAGAAGTTAGTAGATGCCTAAATATGTTCAACGACGGTGCCAGTCTGATTGACAATTATAAACATTTATATAATAAAACCAAAGCTTATAATTACTAAATATGCTAAGGAATGTACTGCATAGGTATTGCAGTAAGTAAGAGTGTGAAGTAAAAATGAGATTTTCTGAAACTGGAATATTTAATTTTTCAAAACAGTCGTGAAATGTCTCGCAATAGTTTAGTTTTTGTTGAGATATCCACTCAAAACAAAAACTTTGGTTTGATATAACGATACTCATAAGTTGAACTACGGTCATTGAATAATACTGTACTTGGGCATTTACCCACAACTTGTAGGTTAGCCTCATATAGGACATTATTTATCTTGTGATATAATGTGATGATGTTATATAATGCATTGTACTCTAACAAGATTACAATTTAATTAGTAAAATTCCTTTATTATTTATAGTTGTGTAAAATGTTTAAAATATGATTATGACAGCTCTAACAGACAGTGAAGTCGTCAATCTTTACTAAAACACAAATCGAAACCTACGGTCTGGGTCCAAATCTACGGTCGTAACCGCTAGACCATGGTAGCAAAATGAGATTTTCTGAAACTAGAATATTTAATTTTTCAAAACTGTCGTGACATGTCTCGAAATAGTTTAGTTTTTGTTGAGATATCCACTCAAAACAAAAACTTTGGTTTGATATAACGATACTCATAAGTTGAACTACGGTCATTGAATAATACTGTACTTGGGCATTTACCCACAACTTGTAGGTTAGCCTCTCATATAGGACATTATTCATCTTGTGTGGGGATTTGGGGTTAATTGTATTCACAGTTATATTTTGTATTTCACCGCCTCCGTGGTCTAGTGGTAACAAACGTTGCCGTAAACTCGGGAGGTCGTGGGTTCGCTTCCCACCGGGGGCAAGTTGTACATTGTATAATTTGTCTCGGTCTGGGTGTTTATATGTATAAAATGTATATATTTACAAAAAAAAAAGTATAATATGTAGTTTATCAACCATCTAGTTTCCGTAACACAAGCTTCGTAGCTTACCACGGAACTAGATGGCGCTGTGTGACCTGTCTGGAAATATTTACTATTTATTTATTATTATATGCCTGGGTTGGGGATGGGTACATTCCCCCGTTTTACTCGGAAGGATCTCTGCAGGTAATCACCCGCTGGTAATTCATGCACTTTTGGTGCTGGGCGCTGTTACTCTAGTAACGTGTGGATCGCGAACCCAGAGGGTCTAGGTACGACTACTTCAGATCTCCTCTAGGAGCACTTCTCTAAAAAGTGGTCTCCCGTTGGGGGGCCGAGCGCAAGGCGGAGCAATATTCTGAAGATTCTTGAATTTCCAGATCTCGAGCTATGACGGAATTACACACGAACCACGGCGCTCGGGAGACCACTCTAAGCCTTCCTATGTACATTTTTTTTAGGGTAATAAACAATATTTTAATTTGAATTTTAAAAAAAGTTAAGTATCATCACGACCGTTTCCCTTTTCGGGTGGTCAAAACCACACTAATAAATAAGCGGATTTACATTTAGCCAACTTTACTATAAGCCAATCATGACAAGTGGCAAGCTCGTCGATATCTCCAGCGTACGAAACTCGAGAAATATCACAAATTATTTAAATGTATTTATTTACATTAATATTTTTTTGTCCCAACCAGGAATCGAACCCGGTACCTCCAAATCTAAATCCACGGACTAAACCGCTAGATCACGGAGGCAGTTTGAATTTAAATATCATGGATTGTAAATAAAATTGTATCAAGGACCGGGCCTTGGACATGTAGGTCCAAAACTATGGCGTTTTAAATATCTTTTGAATGCTTCGTCGTTTAGAATAGTTGTCGCGATACACAAAGTTTCTACATTGTCCAACTTCTCGTAACTTTGCCATTGCAAGCATTTTCAAATATACAACGCACATCATATGGCTACACTCGCCTGTTAACATTACAGTCCATACATACAAACTTGTATATACGAGTGCATACTACGTTTATAATAATAATAATATTTCATGACAGGTCACACAGCGCCATCTAGTTTCCGTGGTAAGCTACGAGGCTTGTGTTACGGAAACTAGATGGTTGATAAACTACATATTATACTTTTTTTTTTGTAAATATATACATACTCGTATTATACATATTAAAACACCCAGATCGAGACAAATTATACAATGTACAACTTACCCCCGGTGGGAATCGAACCCACGACCTCCCGAGTTCACGGCAACGTTTTTACCACTAGACCACGGAGGCGGTTTATAATAATAATAATAAACTTTTATTTCGGACTTTACATCCATAAATTATTAGTAACAATTTTACTTAATATATATTTAGTATACTAATAATAATTTATTTTAAACTATCCGCTACTGGAGGCTGTCTACTTGACTGTATGCAGCTGTATCCAGTGCTCCAGCAGCGGAGAGTCCCACCGATCTGCCAATACGTTTAGGAGCCTGTTGGTACTGGTTCTCATGCGGCACAGCATAGACGCAGATCTTTTGCGCATAATTGTTTGAAAATTGTCCGTCCTCGAATCAGCAAACATACCCGAGGCACTGCAGAACCACGGCAGCCCCATCAGGATTTATTTATTTATTTATTAAGAAACCAACAACGTTACAATATGCTTAATAATAGTATGGTACAATTTATGGAGTAAGGTCAATTACAGGTTTCGCTATATAAACATAGTACGTAGTGGAGTTTAACTACTTACTATGCAAAATAGGTACATAAATGTTTTAATAGTTTATTACAACATAATTTTATAAAGCACGGAAAATTTTCAAAAAAATAATTAAAATATATATATATATAGAAGAAAATAATAATAAAACATACCTATAATTTGGTAACAACATTAAATGTGCATATGAGAAAGTCGAAAACAACATTAATTCATCCACTCAATCTGCGAAACAAATCCAACCAGGAACGCTGTCACCTGTCTATTCATATAATTATATAATATTCATTATTTTCTTCCGGTAATTAACTAAAGCACACGCATTGTCAATGACTCCCGTTCATTTGAAGAATACTTCGATTCAAAACATCAAGATCACTGACTTACCGGCACCATTATAACCTCCACATCGTGCAGAAAGGTACAATAAATATTTATCATCTATTGTCATCTTGATAGCTAAATAAACTGAGAATTTATGAGGATGCTATAAGTCGCCCAATTAAAGTTGGTCACTTGAAATACTTGTACTCTTTAGTCTGTTCTTGAAATTATAAACCAACAATTTTGAGGAGCTTCCGCTTTTTTGTTTACATTTGCATTGAGTCATTCCGATATCTTGTCACTTGTGACGTTTGAAGTTCAGAAATAAGCAACGGCGCACGCCATAGGTACGGCACACCGTTGCGAAAACCTTGAAGCCATAGACATGTTTTGACGAATGTGTTCCTATTTGCTATTGCACTAATATTTTTTCTGTTGGGTTGGATGTGTTCCGATTATTAGCCACACGGTTTAACATAGAATATATACTGCCAAATACGCAGATTGTAAATTTAAACAGTATATTATTATAGAAAAAAACAAATAAATAAAGTAAACTGTAAAATTGATATATACTGCTTTTATATTATATAGTAATCAATAGATAAGATGCTCTCTTGTGGTAAATGCCATGCTAAGATGAACGACGGCGCTTATTGCTCAGTCTGTAACAATTACTATGATTTTCCTTGCTCTGGCGTGACTGAGGCCGGATATAGAAAGTTAGGTGACCGCAAGGCGACCTGGCGCTGCTCCCGCTGTAAGACAGCGGGAGGCCTTATGGGAACCTCCCAGGTCGCATCTCCTGCTACTTCACCGAAACCTATTTCTCTCGAGTCAATGTATGGTGAGATCCAAGGTATTGCCCAGAATTTATCTGCCATCATGAATGAAGTCAAGTCCATTAAAGGGGAGATCAAAACTATCCAGTCCTCAATCAGCGCTGCTCATGATAGCGTGACCGGGCTTTCAGATGACTTGAGGTCCATGCAAACACGAATATTAGCCGTTGAGGAACAGGTTAGCACTATACCGACGCTGCAGCATGAACTTTCTGTGGTCAGGCAGCAGCTGGACGAAAGCGAGCAGCGTTCTCGATCAAATAATGTTGAGATTAAAGGAATCCCTTTTAAAAAGAGCGAGAATTTGTTCGATTTGGCGTTAAAGATAGGCTCGGTAACAGGATATCCTATCCAAAAGGAGCATATAAATTATATCTCAAGAATACCCACACATCAGCCTAAAGTCCATAAATCTATCATAGCATCATTCAGCAATCGCTACATTAAGGAGGATTTTCTAGCGGCTGCACGCAAATATAAGATGCTTTCTGTTGCTGACCTGGGTTTTTCGGACGAGGGACGAATTTTTGTCAACGACCATCTCACCGTCAAGAACAAAACACTCCTGAACATGGCAAAGACAATGGCAAAGAAAGGAAAATTTTTGTTTGTATGGGTAAAGCACGGAAAGATCCTTACAAGGAAGACTCCAACTTCGCCAGTAGTAGCTGTAAAGTCGGAGGCAGATCTTCAAAAGATGCCCTAATATTAAAGTTTTCTTCTATATTATCGCTTTGCTCATTCCTGCTATGCTCATTTTTATCTTTCTCGAATTGCTCATTTGCCATTATTGTTTTTGTTTACTCGTGTGCCACAATTTACAAACTTGCTCTTGCTGGTATACCAAACCTTGTTTCGCTTCCTGATAAACCATTTAATCGCTGTGTGGGTGTTGGGAGGAAGGCATTGGGCGAGCTCCCTATTTTAAATCTCAGAATGATTTTGTCTTTTAACAAACTTACTTGTAGCATATCTAATTATCACATATCATTACACTTTTTATTTTTTAGCTGTTACCTATCTTTAAATATAAATTATTACTTACTACATATTATAATTCATTACTCATCGATCGATTCGCTCCTCCGTAAATTAGCTAATTCTTTTAATTCATTATTTATTGGGATTCCATATGATGCTGTAAAATCTGTTGTTTTTATTGTGGCACTTCAATTGATGGTGCCCTCAGTTATACCCTTACATTATAATGACATCACTTAATATCTATTACCAAAACACCAGGGGACTGCGCAGTAAAACAGACACATTCAAACGGAATGTATGCCTGAACAATTATGACATAATCTCTATAACTGAGACTTGGTTATTGGGCGGAGTATATAGCGAAGAAATTTTTGATAACAGATACCTTGTGTGGAGACGAGATAGGGATTACACTCTAACAGGCCAGACTCGCGGTGGTGGTGTGCTATTGGCTGTTCATAAAGATGTAGGTGCTGTCCAACAACGCACAGAATGGTGTTCTTCAGCCGAAGATCTTTGGATTACAATTGATATAAAGCAAAGAAAGTTAAAACAAAAGTGTAAAATTCACATATGTGTGCTATATTTATGCAGCCAAAATAATGGTAATTCCTTCTCTACCCAACTTACCAATTTCTCAAGTAAACTTTTTGATATTGTCAATTCATGTCCAGATGACAAGTTCATAATTCTTGGGGACTTTAATCTTCCAAATATCACCTGGACACTTGAAACTGATAATTACGTGCCATCTAATATTCTGGGAGAGGCACAGGTGGATTTTATTGATACAGTAGTCCAATGTGATCTGCTTCAATTTAACGGTTGTCGTAATATTAATGATAGATTATTAGACCTTGTGTTTGCAAATGATATGATATGCGTTAAATGCTGTGACGATCCATTGGTCTCTGAGGACGCTCATCATAAGCCGCTTATTGCTGAATTATCCTGGGCTAAAAGGAAATACTTGGATGCGCAACCTGTAACCAAATATTATTTCACTTCTGGCGACTATCCGTCTATCGGTCAAGAACTCAACAGGGTGTCATGGATGAACCACTTGTACGAGGGATCAGTTGACGATGCACTTGACTCTCTTTATCGTATTTTGTATCGCCTACGCGATAAATATATACCCAATAAAGTTGTCAGACGCAATAAACATCCTACATGGTTCAGTCCTGCTCTTATAAAAGTTCTAAAAGAAAAAGCCAAATTCCTACGGAAATATAAAAAGTATGGAAATATTTCAGACTACGAGGCCTTTTCATTACTCAGATGTAGGGCGAAAACCATCGAACATAGCTGTTATCATGATTTTATTGCTAATACAGAGGCATCTATCGTCGAGAACCCTAAAGCTTTTTGGTCGTATATTAAATCTAGGAAGACAGGCGGAAACATATTCCCTTCCAAAATGACTTTGGGTAATATCTCGGCAGAGACTGGTGATTCAATCTGCAACTTGTTCGCCTCCTATTTCTACTCAACCTTTCTTGCACCAAATACTTCCATAACCACCTCTGACTTACAAGCAACTTTTATTCCTAGCACGTCCCATATCAGCGATATTGAGATTGATCCCTGTGAAATACTCAAACTTCTCAAGGGTCTGGACCTTAATAAAACTGCGGGTCCTGATCAAATTCCAGCTCTGTTTATTGTAAAATGTGCTAAAAGTCTGGTCTTGCCTCTTTCACTGTTATTCAGGCGCTCGTTGGACGAGGGAATAGTACCCAGTATTTGGAAGTCGGCATTCATAACACCAATTTTTAAAAAAGGTGACAAAAATTTAATTGACAACTATAGACCTATTTCCAAACTGTGTATTTTTTCCAAGGTGTTCGAGAGGCTTATTTACCAGCAACTCTATTCAACAGTAAGCAGAAGTATTATCCCTGAGCAGCATGGATTTGTTAGAGGCCGTTCCACTGTTTCAAATTTGCTTTTAGCGAACGATGACATTACGAGTAACATGGACTCCGGTTGCCAAGTAGATATTATTTTTACAGACTATAGTAAGGCTTTTGATCGTATAGACCATATTATACTACTTCAGAAACTGCAGGCTGCTGGAGTTCATGGAAATTTGCTAAGATGGTTCACATCATACATAAACAATAGGTCACAGGTGGTTGCTATTAACGGCTTTCTGTCTAGATCTGTAGTCGTCCCATCGGGCGTTCCGCAGGGGTCTCTTTTGGGTCCATTATTATTTATCTTGTTTATCAACGACATCAGCTCCTGTTTTCTCCATTCTCGTTTTTTGCTCTTTGCGGACGATATGAAGATTCTCAAGAATATCGAATGCATAAATGATGCTGGTCTGCTACAGGAGGATCTGGCGAGGTTTGAGCAGTATTGTGCTTTAAACCATCTTGACCTTAATGTCAGCAAGTGTTACAGTATTTCATTCACTAGGAAATCTAATAAGATAACCTTTAACTATTGTTTAAAAAACCAATCATTAGCAGTTGTTGACACGATAAGAGACTTGGGTGTTCTATTGGATACAAAACTACTGTTTTCTATACATATTGACGACATTGTCAATAGAGCATCCAGGGCACTTGGATTTATTATGAGGTCATGTGCTGATTTCAAGAGAATAAAACCTATTAAAATCTTGTACTGTTCTTATGTGCGCAGCACCCTGGAGTACGCATCTCAATTATGGAATCCCAAATACGCTGTTTACATTTCGCGAATCGAATCGATACAAAAACGTTTTCTAAGGTATATTCAGTACAAAACTAAGGTTTATGATACGAGTTACGATAAACGATGCAAAAGACATCATCTATTACCACTAGAACTCCGTCGTAATATTGCTGATATAACTTATCTTGTTGGTGTTGCACGAGGGATTGTGGATTGCCCCGAATTATTAAACAAAATAACTTTACGGGTACCCACAAGGACTGTGAGAAATCCTGCTCTCTTACTCGTTCCTGGTTGCAACACCAACTATAGACGCAATGCTTTTCTTAGTAGGGCGGCAATTAAGTTTAATGAGCTCACCATAGATGTCGATCTTTTCAATGCCAACACTTCGATGGTTAGACGAGCGATGACGAATGGGCACTTCGAGTTTGTGGACTTGTAGTTTGGTCTGGGCATATTGATTTCTATTGGTTTTGATTGTTATATGTGTTTATTTTTATTTTTTCTCTGTTTGGCAGTTTAGTTACATTTCTCAGGTAATATTGTTTTATTTTATCGTGTCTATTATTGTTGCTCTTGTCTACTATTTCTATTATTCTTCTCTAGAGTTTTCTTGCATGCTTTATATTGTATCTATCTGTGAATTCTTGTCATCGGCTTTATAGTATTATATTTCTTTCATATACATGTATTTTAGCTGTAAGTTTTCCAAAATAAATAAATAAATAAATAAATAAATAAACAAACAAGAAAGGAAGAAAACAAACCCAAGCCATCTTTAGTCCACAGATGTAATGTGCATGTACAGTTCTCCCAAAGTGATAATGCGCATAGAAATCTTCGTCACTGTTCGGCAACGGTCGTATTCCCCGAGCGTCGGATGACGATATGTATATAGAGTGGTTAAGTGCATTTTCTTCATGCATAATTTAGTAGAATTATGTGTAATAAACTAATAAAAACTAATAAATAAACTAATAAATTAATAAACTATTTAAAGTTGAATAAGATAATTAAAGTTGAAATTAAATTCACCTTTGAAAACAAAACCAAGAACGGTGTGTAATATCAGCTCTATATAATTCCACTCAGAGAGAACACATGCAGTCACCGACCGCCCGAATTGTTTTCGATTGTGTACACATGATATTGACTTCTATTTCTTTCGAACAAGGTGCAAAATGCAAGTGCAATGCTTAGGCTCTTACGATTCAATGATTCGGGTGTTTCCGGGAACACGACAATTAGCGAAGATCTGTATGTGCATTATTAATTTGGGAATACTGTACAAGTCCTTTTTGAGGCTAGATTTAGAAGCAGACAAAGATTCTTTTACATTAATATTATACTAACGAGTATATAAGTATGTATTAGTACGTAGTATATTGTATATTTATACATCTAGTTAGTTATAAAATATTATATTTTATTTTCCTTTATTTTTGCACTTACTTTTCAGTAAGAGTCCTTCGCGACATTTTCCGCGGACATGTCAAGTGCAAGTTTTTGTTTTGTAAATTAAGTTACTGTAAATATTGTTGGTCAAAAGTGGTGTTGTTTTGTTTAATAATGTTCTACAATGTGAATAGTTATTCAAAACGATAAATTGGACTTTGAATATGGGGCAATGCAGCGAATGACTCCAAGAAAAGCATCAAATTCTGCAGCATCTGGAATTTGATAATGACCTCATTAACTCATAAAAAAAGAAAGATATATCAGATCTCACAGAAGAAATGATCAGGAACGGGTTCAAGACTCAGCTTTACGCAGTGGAAGTTGGTGCAAGAGGAGTTCCAGCAAAATCTTTGCATCACTTACTGAAAGAATTGGGCCTAAGCAGGTCTGCCGTCAATACATTTATGGAACGAGCTTCCAAGACGGCATTAACGGAATCATACAGTATTTGGTTGGGTAGGGAGAGAAGTAGAATGGTGGATGGTGAGCGTATTATCGCGCAATAGAAAAAAAGGAGGCCTCCTTTTCTTAAACCAGCCTATTGTCGGTCGCAAGCCCGAGACACCATTCTTCTCATCTCTTAACCACACACGATGGACCCGGCACCCGCACGGTGAATCCATGGAATGCTTAGAAATTTGTCTTCTTAGACTTGGCTGTATGGGCTAGACCCTTTGCCTTCCCTATCACCTTATTCATCATCCATCCTCTCAGACAAGAGAACTAAAAAAAAAAATTACTTTACAGTAAAGTGTTTAAAGTTATCCCAATGGTTGGCTATGATAAAATGTCTTGCGGCATTAAAGCCCGCCTTTGTCTTTGTGCAATAAAGTATTAATTAAATAGCTGTTTGACCCGGGGCGTTGCCCGTGTAATGTTGTGTCGTCGACAAAAAAAACTTCAGGTACCCGATAGGCATGTCATTAAATTTTAACATCTTATATTACTTTTTATTAAACTATAGCTTACCCGTCGCGCGTTGCTGCGATCTTCAGAACAATATAATTTAAAAAAAAACTCGATATGAGAAATTACATTTGAATTAGTTTTATTGAATTGTTGTTGGGTGTTTCGTAAAGAAACACCCGACATTTTTTTTGACAAGATCCCAATCTAATAGTAGAACCCTGCGACATAAAGATAGAGTGTATGCTGACTCCTACTCATACACTGCACTAATGCATCGCAGCATATTTCACATGGCACCTAAAATTTATAATAAACTACCGAGCAGCATTAAAGACCAAGAAATTAAATCATTTAAGAAAATGTTAATTAAATTATTGATCCAAAAGGGTTACTATAATATTATGGACTATCTAAATGACAGCGAATTAAATTGAGTACCTATTTTTGTTATTTGTATTGCTGATTGTTATTGTCTTAGTTTTAAATATGACATTTGCACCTTGTAGTTGACAATTTTTATTAGTATTAGTAAATAAGTAGTAGGTATAGTAAATATAAAATGTTTAAATAATATGTTAATTTGACATAGGTTTTAAATTTAAAACTAATTTGTATTGAAAGCAATAATAATAATATAATATATTGTTTTGTAAAAATATTAAATATTGTATGCCTAATGTGGGCAGATTGTTTCAACAATAATGTATATGAAGATAATGTTTCGGAAATTTTACATGTAAACAATTCTTACAATAAATTATTTTGAATTTGAATTTGACAATATATTTATTTGAATTATATTTTCGATTCTTTTTATTCATTCGAGTGCTTGTGGATAAACAAAATTTTCTGTTTTTCCTTCTGGTGCGTTCACGAACAAATCAGCGCTGATGCGCGCCACCTATCGGACAACAGTAGAAACCTTCGTCGATGTTCACACAACATATTCCCCAAGTTTCATCCCGATCAGTCAAGTTGTTTTGAAATGCATAGGGAACATACATACACACAGACATTCATTTTTATGTATAGATAGCCTGCGTGGTCTAGCGGTTAAGTCCATGGATGTAGACAACAATAACTTTTATTGTATAACTAGCTGACCCGGCGAACTCAATAAATGTCAACCAAAAGTCAATAAATGTCGTGTTACTTATTAGCTGAACTAAATTTATGATTTTATGAAAGTAATACAATGAATATAAAATAAATATTACCTTTAGTACTTTATTAACTGTAATATACTTAAATAATAAGGAGCCAACACATATTCTGCAAATACTATTACCGTCACTCACCCACAGCACCGCCCATCACTACCGGTGCTGAGGCTAAAAACGAGGGAACCAGACAACCTTAGCCGCACTACCTCGACACCCGGAGACGCTGACTAGCTGGGCGCGCTCATCAATGGTTCACTGCCGGCCGAACCTGTCCCATAATTGCCTAGGACTGCGCCGCTACGTACTGTTACTCGCTGTTCCTAATCAAATAATCCGTGTCACCTAAACGTTCTATCACGGTGCCTTCATTCCACTTATCAGTCGTGCAATAATGCCGGTACCAGACAATATCACCTACAGCAACTCGCGTCATCCCGCCCGATGCCTGCACTTGCCGGCGCTGAGATACATGAACACGAGCGCCGCGTACGCAACGACCTACCTTGTGTAACATAGCTGGGCTTATCCCATCCTCGTCGCCATTGTATTATACTTAAATAATAAGGAGCCAACACATATTCTGCAAATACTATTTATTGACTGGTTGCCCTAGGCAACGATAATAGAACATTACATTAACATAGTAACAGAAAAAAATATATATATAAAAGTACAAAAATCAATAAAACATAACAATTTTCAAAAACAAATCACATTCAATTTTACGACATAAAAGTCAGACTAATCGTTTTGACAGTTGTTGTTTGTTTGTTATTTGTTCTATATTTAAGAAGCTTGACATAAATTTCTGAACGCACGGTTATTTGGGCTGCTGACCAGCTGAATTTTAATTAATAACATAAAAATATACACAAGTCAAATATTATTATCGAATGATCATTACTGTTGGTAGTTAGTGAAAAGCAAATAATTTTAATCAAACTTCATCAATATTAATACATTTTAACATCATAATTAAGCGTAGTAAAAGCCTTATACATATTTGAATAATTTATTAGCTTTCTTCATTTAGGTTATTAATAATTTTATTTGTTATTATTCACTAAACATAAAATAATCCATGGCAATAATAATGTTGTACGGAACAGAGACGTGAACACTGACAATGGGTCTGGTGCAACGTGGAAACGTTGATATTCGTCTGAGAAACAATGTACTGACATAGCGTTCAAAATTAGCAAGCTAACGTGGCAATGACACATCTGCCGCAGAACCGACGACGGATGGGGCAAACGGGTTCTAGAGTGGAGACCACGTACGGGACGACGCAGAGTAGGACGATCCCCGCCAGATAGACGGCTATATACGACTAACTTATGTTTATGCTGCGCCAGCTTGGCATCACCTTCTGGCCAAAACCAACAGGGACAAGATTCAGAGTCAGCAGAACATATAGCTTAGGGTGATATCCGGAGCGCCGTGGTTCGAACGAAATTCTATCGAAATTCGCAAGAGATCTGGATATCTCGTGGCATTTGTTGTCGGCCTAGCTAAACGTATGTCTTAAAGGACGGATTCACAAGCATCTTCAGGGTATCGCTTCTACTTTTGCACGGCCTCCGGAGGCGCTTTTGGAGAAGAACTAAAGTCGACGAATCTAGAAGACTAGATTTGTTAGCAACACGGGCAGTGAATAACGCCCAGCACCAAAGGTCCGTTGAATCATCCGGTGGTCACCCGCCGAGATCCTGCCGGGGAAAGCGGGGGATTATCCCATCGCCAACCCAGGCCTATTAAACATCCGGGCCTGAATGACTCCGCTAGATCTGTATATTATAAATGTTTTCATTTAAATATGTGTCACTTTGCACTCATCGTTCGACACACTCACCTCGTTCCGATTAGTCGTCGATGTGACGTTATAAAATATATCACCACAAAAAAGTACCTAATAATTCTAAGCTTGAGTCTGGAACAGAAAACGTATATGAATGCAAATTGAAACCGTTTATTTACACAAAACCGGATTTAACTATGTTTACGTAAACAAAACCCTATTTTAACTGACATAAAGACGTTAGGATAGACTGCACTACAAGCTATAGCTATATACTTTATTATATATATATATAGTATTATATAATAATATTCATTCATAATTTCATCACGCTCGATAGACACAGAGTCCTGGACCTCCACTGTTGGAGATGTACCTTCCACGCTCGCGCTGGCCAGACGGGTTGGCGAGAGTCTGATGTTATCTTATTGTTTATTTTTTGATGACAATTTATTAACGAGTTCAAAAGTTGGTATTAGAAATTATAATTAGTTCTTTTGGGTTCCGTTGAGCCGTCGTACTTGTCAGATGACAATCATGCCTGGTCAGTAGCATGTCCAAATGTTTCGGTTCCACCAAAAATCCAACGACTATGGGACGAGCCGCTCTGCAAACTGGAACAGAAAGATATTTTAACTGCCACTAACATGAAAGAGCGGGCTCGCCTCATGGTCGTTTACATTAGAGAGAGATGGCGATGTGCTTTCGTCTCGGAGCCCGGACTGTCCACCCGCACCAGTGTCGATGCGCAACGAGTCGATTATCTCGGACACCACGGGCAGAATGCTAAAAGTACTGGCCGCATTCCTCGTCACACGGCTATCAACGACATCATCCGAAGGGATCTTGTCACTGCTGGTGTACCCGCATTCTTAGAACCCCCTGAGATTATGAGGAGCGATGGCAAGAGACCCACGGAAGGACTGTTGAAAACTTGGCAGGTCTCTGGTGTGGGATACGACGTATGTAGACAGACACATTAGCTCCATCTCACATACAGGGTACCTCGTTAGGCACGTGAAGAACGGCTTTTTCTTCTGAGAACCTCAAGTTGCGCAAATACGACAACCTTGGTACCGGTAACGAATTTGCGCCGTTTGAGGTCGAGACGATGGGCCCATGGGGACCTTCAGCAAGGCGCCTGGCTAAAGCGGCTGACGGAAAGGTCTGGAGACAGGATGGCTAGCAATTATTTCTGCCAACGTATTAGCCTCGCTATACAGAGGGGAATTTCCAGACTCCTTGGGACTATTTTGGATGGAAGGTCCTCACAGGACATTTTTTATTTATAGTTTAGTTTAGTTTATTTAAAATTTTATTATTTAGGTAGCTTTATATTAAATGTATATTTTTAATTTAAAGATTTCGTCCAATGAATTTTTAAAAAATAATTTTAAAAACTGACATAAATAGGTCAACTATTTTCTGTGCAATAAATAACAGCACAAACTTTATTAGTCGTAGAAACATGAACAAAAGGAAAGCAAGTACAGTTATCAGTACCTACAGTGTTTAAATGAGGTCACAGATTTTTGCAAAATATCCTATTATTATTATTAGATATATTTTTTGCACAAAATAAGTGTACAAAGGATCCTTATATCCTTGCCATTTGCCCATTGGTAGTGATTGGACCGAGCTATGACAAGATGATTATATTTATTTATATTTGAAACTTTGTTGCACAAAGTACAAAAGGACAGCCTCCGTGGTCTAGTGGTAACAAACGTTGCCGTGAACTCGGGAGGTAGTGGGTTCGATTCCCACCGGGGGCAAGTTGTACATTGTATAATTTGTCTCGGTCTGGGTGTTTATATGTATAATATGTATATATTTACAAAAAAAAAAGTATAATATGTAGTTTATCAACCATCTAGTTTCCGTAACACAATCCTCGTAGCTTACCACGGAAATTAGATGGCGTTGTGTGACCTTCTGGAAATATTTATTTATTATTTATTTATTTACTTAATCTGTTCGGATGCTGTTAATCTAATCTAAATCGTCATCATCATCACAGCCCCTACACTAATCGCCAACAAGAGCACCTGACAGTAGGATAAGAGAACCTAAGTTATTGACAAAGTTTTCACACGTCTGTCGCAGAACCAAAGAACGATGGAGTAGACGGTTTCTGGAATGGAGACCACGTACTGGAAGACGCAGAGTGCGATGACCCTCCACCAAAACGGATGATCTAAGGAAGGTCAGGATCAGTGGGGGCTGTTTGAGGGTGGTAGAAGATCTTATAAAAGTCTCGCCAGCAGTGGAGTTTATAATATATATTTTTTTTTTATTTCGGAAAACCAACAGTTAACTATTTTTATTAAACAGTAAATTCCCTAAGAACTATTAAAGGTTTTTACATATAAGGCTAAAATTAAATTAAAAAGCAAACGAAGAAAATATCGCTCCAGAAGAATATTAACAATATAGGTAAAACACAAGTTACTTAAACTAATAAACATTATACAAACAATTAATTATAATTGATTCCTGCTATTGACTGATTCAACGTACCGAAACGTTAACTAACGTCTAATGCCTGTTCAATTAAACAAATCAATGTCCAGCTCTTCCGCAAGGACATTGAAATCATTAAAGACTCAATAAATAACTAACCTATACCTAGTACCAGCGTATGGCACGAGCAAGAGGTGAGAACATCGGAGATTGGATCTTGGGACTCGCAGTCCTATACCAGCCGGCAACTCAGAACTATCGACTGTACCGTTTGCTATCCCCGCGTTCGTTTTATGGCATTTCCAACATCTCGTAACAACTTCATAAACCAACGCGAAATGTCGTTTTTGTTAAGAAATACCACTCTTTTTAACAATGCTAACATTTCTTAAATAAAACGAGCGGTGAGGCTACTTTTTGACAAGTATTTTCGTTCATGTTTTATCATACCATGGCAATCCAACACACATGATATTATTATGGTCTTTGAATTTATTACATAAAATCGTTTAAAATACCATATTAACAAATATAATAGAAAACTATAAAGTATATAAAAATGGTAAACAAACCATCATATATGTTAATGACATCTGTCAAAAGTAACATCAATAACCCTCCTTTGAACACGGTACTGACATACAAAATTAGCATTAAATGTTAGAATTATCATTAAACGAACGACTTGTGCTAAAAAAAGTGGTATTTTCATGCTAACATTTCTTAAAACGAACGCGGCCTATGTCTATTAAATATGCGACATCAGTTATTTTGCGTCGAACTTCCAGTGGAAGTAGATGCAAATTTTGTAACACATAATATGGGCGATGAAACAGCTTAAATTAATTTTTTTAATGTCTGATGAACCTCTTTTGAATATTCACGAGTCTCGAGATGTATATTGTATGTTGTAGCAATGTAATGAATTAATATGTTCGTATCAGCATAAATAAAATAAATGTTTAATAAATTAAATACAACAATATACTTAGAAAAAACTAACCAAAACGAATATTTAAAATCATTTAAATAATTGCACTAGACGTGGTTTAGAGTAGGGATACTGCAAAACGCAGAGAATCTACCAATTAACAGATCGTTTCCAAGTCGTTTGCGGTGATGGCTGTGCATCTTTGGAACCAGTTACCGGTGGACATCCGTCAAGCTCCAAATAGAACACTATTCAAAAAACTGGTCTATGCGCACTATTTAAATTTACCAATAATACACTCTCTGCTATATTTATTTCTCTCATTATAGTAGGTATATTATATTTATGTATATTCATAGAACGTATGTATGTAGTTTTATTTGTATGTATTTGTGTATGTATTACTATGTAAATAAATATTTATTCACTAGTATATATTGAAGTCTAATATTTTTCTATTAGTTTTGATAGCACCTGCCTTATCTTGTCGTAACTGCTTTAGTTGTCCCAAAGGTTTGACCAGTATAGAATGTCTAGCGGCATTAGGTCCGCCTTTGTACTTTGTGCAATAAAGTTTATAATAAAATAAATAAATAAAAATAGATAGGATTGTAGATGGTCATTGAATTGGTTGAACATGAATGGTAAAAGATCACGTGCAATAGCCTACTGCGGGGTAATAATATCTAGGAATAATGACAAGTAAGATAATATAAAATATATAGCTAGCTTAGCTTTATATGAGTGACAAGTTTGTATGATTTGCAACATGAACTCATATGCCTGTGGTCAAGGATGTGACTTATGTAACCAAGCACAAACGAAGCCCCTGGACAGTGGATCTACAATGCCACAGTTATTTAGGGAACTAACCCTTAAACCTTAAGGGGTGCGCTCATACATTCAAGAGTCCAGGCGGCAAGACTTGACTTGTCTTGGTCTTGCAACAGAACAGCTGGTCTTAGTCTCACAAGCTCTGGCTCAAAATATATATCAGTTTCTAATTGAAGTACAGAAACCTTGTGTATGCATCCTTAACAGGTGGGTTCGAACCCCGGCATGTACCAATGAGAAATACACATTTCTTAAGTACAATTGTCATAGATTTACAACACCACCGTTCCTGTACCTCGGAGAGCACGTCAAGCCGTCGCGTCGGTCCCGGTTCCACTAATACCAACTTGTGGAATCGTTAATAAATTGTTATAAAACAATTTACATAATATCCTCGCCAAGCCGTCTGGCCAGTAGGCCAAATTCTCCAGATATATGTTCTGGAAGGCCCATCTCCAGCAGTGGAGGTCTAGGACGCTGTGTTCTAGGGGCGCTGTAATGTAATGTTTTAAGATCTGTATGTTTCCTGAATAAATAAAAATAAAATGAATGACATTTTTTAAAAGTACACAAAAGCGATAAACCCGCAGTGTAAGGAATAATATAATATATTTTGTTAATCTAAGGTTTGCGCTTAATCTAATAGACTAACCTACTAAATCGACATATCTGCCTTACTAAATCGACATTTATTTGAAAAGCGTGTCAAACACAAACAAAGGATAATGTGAAAGTCAATAAATCCGATTTAGATCGTAGTAAACAATCTAATTATATTGTTGAAGGGTGGATCAGGCGGAATAATACATGAAGACTACGTTCATTAAGTTGTTTGCATAAAGTTTGTTGTGTATGTATGTGTGTGTGTGTGTGTGTGTGTGTGTGTGTGTGTGTGTAAAGTATTTTTAATAGGTGTTAGGTGGTTTGTATAGGCTGATAAACCCTTCGTTGCGTCACGCAGTCAGGTAAAAACAGTTTTCTTAACATCCTTAAAATATAGGTTTGAACCCCGGTATTTATTTATTTATTTAAAAACTTTATTGCACCATGTACAAAGGCAGACTTAATGCCGCTAGGCATTCTCGGACAGCCAAACCTTTAGGACATTTAGACAGTATAGATGGTAGATGCAATCATTAATTAAGTTATTCTTAACAGTATTAATACATACATAACAATATTACATACTAATACATATACATATATATACATATATAAAATATATATAAAATAAAACTACTTACATGATGAGGGAAGTGAAATACGATGTTTTATTTATTTTATTTTATTTTTATTTATTCAGGAAACATACAGATCTTAAATCATAATTACAACAATTCTAAAAGTTACACAATCCAGCAAAGTTTCCACTAAAATAATAAACAGATTTTGCAAAAAAAATATAATAATAATAGGGATAAGCTTAACAACAATACCTATATAACAAATACAACTAAATAATATACATATATATAGTAAAATAATGGAAAATAAAAAAAATAGTAATCAAAAATATATAAATTAATTTAAAAGTTCTCCAAGCATTCCAATTATGATTCATTTAGATAATTTTATATTAATTTCTTTTTTTAACTTAGCAACACTAACACTGAACAAATCAAAATCACCGAAATTTTCATTGTAGTTTAGACATGATCTTAGCACAAATGAGTTTTTTAAGTATTTTGTTCCAGCAAATCTGATAGCAAATAACAGTTTGGATCTGTTTCTTTTCCTACTACAATTCAAGTTATTTTTTTGCTGCAATTGAGGATAGTGAGGAAATGAAAAAGAGAATTTAGGACAGTCTAGTTGGAAAAAAAGTGTTTGTAAACCATATTTTTAAAGATGACTCGATTTGAAAGAAAGAAAGAAAAATATTTTATTTGTCACATTAACAAACAAAAACAAAAAAAGTAAACTTAAAATTAAAAGTGTGTGGTGACAAATAGGGAATCAGCTCAGCATTGAGCTGCGACGCTTTAAGAGTCACAGCGCTGATTTTCAGCTAATCCCTTAATATACAAGCATAAATGTGTCGAGGCTCTGGTACAGAACTACAATAGCAAATAATATATAATTTATTATATATATTACACAAATAAATAATAAACAATCATAATAAATGCATATTTATGAATGACACAATAACGTAGCATAGCATAATATATATCATATATATATACACATACATACAAACGAATAGAACAAATCACATAAAAAATAATTAACCATAAAATTTTGAGTAGATATGCTGCTAAGTAGCAGTTGAGATGCCAACAAATACATTTTATATTTATTTTTAAAAGCCACCACCGACTGTACGTCGCGTCGTGCAGAGGTGGAGGCAAGTTGTTCCAAATCTTTGTAGCAGCATACCTAAAGGTAGGTCATTCCAAAGATTTGCAGCTACAACAGCAAACGAATTAGAGACAAAAGAGGTGTGATGGGTCTTCTAAATCTCTGTAAGCTGCAGGTTACGAAGTCGTCCAGAGAACGGAGATTATTTCTTGTCCCATTCTCCAAAACTAACTACCAATAGAATTCGTTCATAAGCAGGACATGCAGTTATGTTAATGATTATTGCAACGACTTGGATCCATTTATATTATCTCCGACAGCTACACGACGCATCCTTACAAAACGTTTCGCCAGTGGTTCTCATCAATAGTATTATATTTACATATATTGTAAATTTATTGTTTAGTTTATTTCATTTTCCATTTTATTGTTTTTATTAGGTATCTATGTATAATTGTTTTTAATTATTTTTTTTTAGTTTTTTTTTGTTCTATGTTATGTAGTTTATTGTTCTTAGTTTTAAGTTTAGGTTAATTTTACTTGTGTTGTTATTGCAGCGAGCACCACGTAATTATGTAATTTTACCTATCGGTGGGAACTTGTCAATAGCCATACCCTACCCATATGTACTCTATATATATTTTATGTATCTAACTGTAAGTTGTCCTTAAACATTAAATAAAATAAAAAAAGGGATGGAAAGGGTGGAGTTAAAAGAAGAGCGAAGAGTTCGATCATGGATTGAGCATAGAAAGGTATAGCGGTGTGTCTGGTTCGTTAAGTATGCTGAATAGTAGGAAAGTAGACTCTCTACCGTCTGCTTTGCCCGAATTCTGCAATACTTTGGCCACATTGCAAGAAGAGAAGACGATAATCTAGAAAAACTTCTAATCACGGGCAAGGTAGACGGTAAATTAACAAGAGGAAGAAGCCCCAAGCGATGGTCCAGTCAGGTGACTGACCACCTGAACATCCCTGTACACCCATCCACTACGCCGAGGACCGAAACTGTTGGAGACGGCTGGTCGATGAGCTGCGTCTGCGACGGAGTCACGATCCCCATCAGTGGGGTACCGACTAAGGAGGAGGAGGAGGAGAATAGCATGTACCAATTTAAAATACACTTTTCTTACGTATATCCGCTATACCGTTTCCGTGCCTTCGGGGAGCACGTTAAGCCAACGGACAAATCCACGGACTTAACCGCTAGACCACGGAGGCACTTAATTATTCTTTTATTTTCCATTATTTTATTATATATTATATATACTATTTAGTTGTATTTGTTATATAGGTATTGTTTTTAAGCTTATCCCTATTTTTTTTTTTTTTGCAAAATCTATGTTTAATATTTAAATAGAAACTTTGCTGGATTGTGTAACTTTTAGAATTATTGTGATTATGTTTACGTTAAGACGTCGGTCCCGGTTTCACTAATACCAACTTGTAGAAACGTTAATAAATTATCATTTATTTATTTTATTTTATTTATTAATAATAGGGTCACCAACAGTGCCAACAGCTCCCATGCATTTGTATCTAAGGCTAAATCAAAATTCTGATGATGCACCTATTATAGGCGACCACCACAAGCTATAACACAACAGTTAAACAATAATCAAGTCAGCCATGGACTAAACATAACATAATCTAAGAACTAAAATTACTTAAAATCTAAATTTACCTAAATCTATAAAAACAATAAAATTTCATTAAAATATGATATCGACCCTCTCCAACAAAATTATTCATGAAAATTCAGGTTTAGGACTCTTTTTCTGTCTGTGATGATGATGATGTAAGTACGTACGGCTGTTTTATTAAGGTATATTTTTTCTATCTAAAAACGTAAAATATTTTAAACTGTCTTTGTATTAGGTCAATATGAGTGAACCACTTTAACTAGAATATGGGTCACATTAACAAAACGAAATATCTGATTAATTATTTGTAGCCATCGAAAATCACTTCTGAATTTAAAAGCCAGGTCATGTTCATCTGTCAGATATAGTTTAACGATATTATTAAAAGGGCTCTAGCCACCATCGACGTTCCAGCTCTTCTGGGGTCTGCAAAAGTTATCCGAGATGATGGCAAGAGAGCCGATGGTATGACGTTGGTGTCCTGGGAACGAGGACGTGCTCTGGTGTGGCGAAACCCTCGCCGCTTCGCATCTTAGGAGGACGGCGCATAAAGCGGGGGCCACGGCGCATAATGCAGAGTCCGACAAGAAGCGCAAGTATGTAAGTATATTATAAGAAATTCTGGGCCTATGGAGTCCAAGCGCTAAAAAGTTTTTAAAGGACATAACACCGCGTCTTCTTGTCTCCTCTGGTGACAAGACGGCTGGCTCTTTCTTCGCCCAAAGAATCAGTAGGTATTGCAATTCAGCGGGGAAATGAAGCCAGCGTTCTTGCCACCATTCCACGCGGACAGGACTTATATCCCTATCCGTAGTATTATTATATTTTTTATTTAAACTAATAAATGAATTTTATTAGTTTTCGGTCAAAATACACTTTTGGATAAAAATCGGTATTCACTACAAAATGCGGAACCCATCAAAGTCAAAGTCTTTATCTTTATTCACGTAAACCTATTACAGGCATTTGTGACACGTCATAAATACATTTTTTTTTTGATGATTCTACTCCTGTTAGTGAAAGACTAAGCAGCAAAGTGGTCCAAAAAGTAAGCTGTTAGCAGAAGACTTGCAGCTTAGCAATATAGACAATTACACATAAAGTAACACCCACAGTTGCATCACCGATGTCATTAATGAACGTCTGAGAGTTAAAAAATATTATGATAACGTCTCGAATAGCGACTATCGCTTAATTATCGCAAACTGTATGACGGGTGTCGCTTATTGCCGCGCGTACTGAATATCGTAGTACGAGGCGCGTAGTTGTCAAAATAATTGGCGGATCTCATTTGTAGTAAGTAAAGAAATTCTGATTTTTTTAAATCTACTATCGGCGAACTGATTACAAGTCTGCCTCCGTGGTTTAGCGGTTAAGTCCGTATTAGACTCGGAGGTACCGGGTTTAATTCCTGGTCGGGACACAATAATATTTATTAATTTAAATAAATAAATAAAATTAATATTAACTTTATTTTTGATATTTCCCAAGTTTGGTACGGTAAAGACATCGACGACCTTGCAAGTTGTCATGATTGGCGTATAGTAAAGTTGGCTAAATGTGATCCGCTTCTTTATAAGCGTGGATTCTGACCACACCGGATGGAAAACGGCCGTGATGATATTTTTACATTTTAACCACATTTTAATAGATGAAAAAAGTTGAAGAGAATAATCGATAGAGCCGAACATTCCTCAAAAACCCATCTAAAAAGTTTTTCCAATTAAAAATTCAATTCTAGATTTTTTGAACATATTCCCATTTTAAACTAACAGTAATCCTTCAGTAATTCGATGACATACAAAATAAGGTAGTATGTACACTAAAATAAAGTATCATCACGACCGTAATTACTTACCAAGTAGAAGACCAGCTTTAGAAGAGCTTAGCGCAAAGCACGTCAAACACACTAAAATAAGAAAATTATAATTTGAGGACACTGGGGTACATAAAAGGCGCGGTGGTGGCTCGGTTGTAAGAACGCGTTCCTTAAATCCTACAAAGGACGGTTCAAACCCACCCGTCATGTACCAATGAGAAATGCACTTTTCTGACGTACATTTGTCATAGATTTACAACACCACCGTTCCCGTGCCTCAGAGAGAACGTTAAACCGTCGGTCCCGGTTCCAATAATACCAACTTGTGGCATCGTTAATAAATTGTCAATAAAAATTGACATCATATCCTTGCCAAGCCGCCTGGCCAGCGTGGCGAGTGTAGGCCAAATTCTCCAGATATATGTTCTGCCCATCTCCAGCAGTGGAGGTCTAGGACGCTGGGTTCTAGAAGATGTAATGATCAAAATGAATGATGGGGTACATAAGCGTTCATCAATATAATATACTAGCTGGTTTATGGTGATTAGGATTAGGATTCGTTTTGCTTTTTAAGGAAGTAAGAGAGAAGAAGTTTTTTGAATATATTTAAAGACGTTGCCTGTCTGATAAACAATGGTAGCCTGTTCCATTGACGATATAAATACGTTATGATTATGTTACATAAGACTGACATAAGTTTCTAACACTATCCCGGTTTTACAAGATGTATTTA
Source organism: Tinea semifulvella (assembly GCA_910589645.1). Classification (NCBI taxonomy): domain Eukaryota; kingdom Metazoa; phylum Arthropoda; class Insecta; order Lepidoptera; family Tineidae; genus Tinea; species Tinea semifulvella. Next base: position 7,270,426 of record OU342609.1, read on the forward strand.
CACACTTAAATTACTTAAAGAAATGTTATAGGAAAGGAGAAACACAGAGGCTGGTAGAGAATTCCACATCTTTAGCGTGCGACACATGTATGAGTCCCCAAATTTATACGTACGCGTGGTAAACAAACAACACGGTATTTTTCTAGAAATCATTATTTAGTCAACTTTACTAACTATAGCTAGCGATTTGATTCCTGGTCGGGACAAAAATGATGTACTCAATTTATTTGTGATATTTCTCGAGTTTGGTATGCTAGAGAGGAGCTTGCCACTTGTCATGGGTCTATAGTATTAGTTAAATGTGAACCTGCTTTAAAAGCGTGGATTTGACCCACAAGGGATTCGGTCGTGATGATACTATACTTTTGTACTATTAAACAAATCAACACTTTTGACTATCAATATCCACAGTAAAGAATTTACAATACAAAAACTTGCACTTGACATGTCAGCGTATATTGGCGCGAAAGTTTCGTTTTTTTTTTAAATTTATTTGTATCTTTTACAGTTTTAATATACCTTTGTAATTTTGTTTACTTTTCTAAATATCGAGTGATTGAACTTAACCTTTCTACCCTGTGTAGTTTGAGTGTAATTCTTGCCTTACTGGAACCTTCTTCAAGCCCTAACTGAACCGGAGTAGGGTCGGCCGAGATTTCCTCTCCGATCCTGCCCGCAATGCCAAGTCTAAGCTCTTCGCAAATCCCTTTTGGAACCTTATTTTGGCGCCTTTCGGAAGATTGCTTTAAAAAAAATCAATATGAACCTTCAAAGCACTATTCAACTTTTGCTAAACCAGGGCTTAAACTTTTTTATTTATTTTTTAAGTAGGGCGTAAGGTTCTCGAATGTTAGCAACTGGTATAAGATATTCATAACTGACATCAGTCTCTAACACTATGCCGGCTTGACTGGGCATGACAGCAATTTGAGCCTGATCCCGAAACGTGTGCTTAAGCAGACTGGGCAAATTTCCACCATTAGTGCGCCTACCACACTTATCTTCCCCATTTTTCTGTACGGTTTGGAGGCATGGACCATAAAAGCCGCGGTTAGCGCGAGGATTGATGCGTTTGAGATGTGGTGCTGGCGTCGTTTGCTCAGAATCCCTTGGACCGCACGACGTACTAACATTTCTGTGCTCGAAGAGCTTAAGCTGACCAGGGAGCAAAGACTCTCTACCGTCTGCTTTGCCCGAATTCTGCAATACTTTGGCCACATTGCAAGAAGAGAAGACGATAATCTAGAAAATCTTCTGATCACGGGCAAGGTAGACGGTAAAAGAACTAGAGGAAGAAGCCCCAAGCGATGGTCCAGTCAGGTGACTGACCACCTGAAGATCCCTGTACACCAGGCCATCCACTACGCCGAGGACCGAAACCGTTGGAGACGGCTGGTGGATGAGCTGCGTCTGCGACGGAATCACGATCCCCATCAGTGGGGTACCGACTAAGGAGGAGGAGGAGTGCGCCTACCACCTATTTAATATATTTATACGCCCACCTAATAGTAAACGGTACGCGAGGCCCAAGAAACAGAGCCACTGACGGCATCCACTGACGTCCGACATCAGTCCCTGACCAAGAAAGAGAGCGACTGCGGGCATCCACTGACGACCGACATCAGTCCCTGACTAAGAATTAGAGCAACAGCAACCACTGACGACAGACATCAGTCCCTACCATTATACTGGCCTATGAAAATGCTATTTTCCACTTCGCTTGAAGGACCTCAAGTTATAGGAATTGGGAAACTAGCTTCCCAGCTAGCATTCCACATCTTGAGTGTGCGATAGATGTAAGTCTGTCTGACAGGTTCTTTTTCACTTTCTTCACATTTTGAGTCCCACCCTAAACTTCCAGCAGATATTCAATTTCATTTAAAAGAACAATCAATCAGTCAAGAGTGTCTAATTCCGGTTTCTAACATTCATGGACATCAGGAGGGCGCAAGGTCACATGTCGAGCAAGAATTTAAAAAAAAACTGAAGAATTTGGCCTTCACTCGCCATGCTGGCCAGACGGCTTGGCGAGGGTATGATATACATTTTTTATGACAATTTATTAACGATTCCACAAGTTGGTATTAGTGAAACCGGGACCGACGGCTTAACGTGCTCTCCTCACACAGGAACGGTGGTGTTGTAAATCTATGACTGCAGTACGTAAGAAAAGTGTATTTCTCACTGGTACATGCCGGGTAGATTCAAACCGACCTTTGTTAAACACATATACTACACTTTAAATATATAACTTATTATATACTACATACAAAAATATAATTATGCCAAAATATTTATATTATCATCGTGATGAGGTTAATCTCTCTCTATCTTGTATTAGATATTTTTTATTATTTTGGCTGTTAAAAAAAAATGTTAACAATTACTCAATCCATGCAATCACAATAATGTTAAATAGGTAAATTGCTTTGAAATATATTGGATTACCAAATAATCTAATTCAAATCCACCAACCGGCAATAATACACAGGCCAACGTCACGCATAATAAGATATGAAGAACTATAGGGAGAGCATGGATTACTGCTTTATAGTAGCGAGAAAGCAAACTACCACGTCGACAATTGTGACATATGACAATTTAAAAAATATATTTTCTATAGTAATTTCTATAAACATGTTAAGATTTTATTACAATTGTATGTATCTAAATTTTATATCAATTATTTTGTAAAAAAAATATTTACAAAATATAAAATAAAATCAATATTAATACTAAGGATAGGGATATAAGTCCCGTCCGCGTGGAATGGTGGCAAGAACGGTGGCTGCATTTCCTCGCTGAATTGTAATACTGATTCTTTGGGCGAAGTCCTAAGACAAAATAACAATAGAAATAGAACACTTATACAGATCGGTTTAAGGCATTTGTAAAGTAGTCCTGAGCCTGGGGTAGTACCTGATATGCTTACATACTTGCGCCGCATTTTCCGCCGCGGCTCCCGCTTTATGCGCTGCCCCCTGGGATGTGACGCGGCGAGGGTGTCGACGCACGTGGCGTCCCACACCAGAGCACATCCTCGTTTTGTTAAACAAGAATATTTTTTCCTAGTCGACATTTTCAGATTTTTCGGTAAATTTTGAGATGTGATTAGACCTGTGTCATGGTTGCGTAATAATTGTAGTGTTTCGTGATTAAACTAAGCGGATTTTCAAAATGGTTCACCGTGAAAGTAGTAGTGACGATAGTAATAGTAACAGTGACTTTTTTTTCTTGACAATTGTCGCACCTGTCGGCATATTGAAATACCACTATTTCAACGGGGCCAGGTGGGTGGACAATGGTACATAGCATTAGTGTAAAATAGACACATCTATAATCCGACCAATTTACGCAAATTTCCTATTATGCGAGGTAAGCATAGCAATGTCAGTTGGAAAATGGATTGTTCACTTAACTAATACAACCTATTGTTTCCCATCATCATCATCACGACCGTTTCCTTTACGGGGTGATCAGAAACCACGCTTACAAAGAAGCGCATTCACATTTAGCGAACTTTCATTTTTTCATTACAACCCCTAGAACACAGCGTCCTAGATCTCCACTGTTGAAGATGGGTCTTCCAGAACTGAAAAATTTAGCCTACTCTTGCCACGCTGGCCAGACGGCTTGGCGAGGATATGATGTCAAATTTTAATGACAATTTATTAACGATTCAACAAGTTAGTATTAGTGGAACCGAGACCGACGGCTTAACGTGCTCTCCGAGGCACGGGAACGGTGGTTTTGTAAATCTATGACAAATGTACGTAAGAAAAGTGTATTTCTCATTGGTACATGCCGGGTGGGTTTGAAACGACCTTTGTTGATTTAAGGAACGCGTTCTTACAACCGAGCCACCACCGCGCCTTTACTATTGGCCAATCATGGCAAGCTCATCGAAGTCTCTAGCGAACTGTCTCTGACGCTACAGTAACGGACTTAACCGTGCTAGGCTTGATGATATTAATCTATCGTGTGTAGTCTTTTGTAAAGGCACGGTAAAGCCCCTAAATGATAATTTATTCAAAACTATTATTACCCACGAAGGTTTCCTCAAATAATCCACACATTACCATTGACTAATATTCTGGGACCGAGCAAATTAAATAATTAAATTAACTATTAAAAAAACATATTTTAAAAATACTAAAAATAATAATTAAAAAAGATACACAATTATTAATTCATAGTGCACATAGACTTACTCTCCCTCTTCCGGTGTTGTTAATCTGTGACAAATGTACGTAAGAAAAGTGTATTTCTCATTGGTACATGCCGGGGGATTTGAATTGAATTAAAATGAAAATATTCAAAAATTGCTTAATAGAAATTAAATTAAATATAAACTAAACCTAATAAAAAAGAACCATGTGATTTTGTATGGTTTAACTTACTCTAGACTTATATGTAATTATATAGATATAAATAAATAACTTTTCCTAAAACATAAATAAAACCATATGGTTTACTATGTGGTAGGCGGACTTTAATAGGTGGTAGGCTGGGAAGTATCTATCGCCCGTGCCGATAAACCCAGTAAAGTGTATCCACACGTTTCGGGTCAGGTTCGAATTGCCGTCATGCCCAGTCACGCCGGCATAGTGTTAGGGAGTGATGTCTGTCATGAATGTCTGATTCCAGTTGCTAACATTCATGGACCTTGCATACCACTTATCATCGTGCATAAAAGAATAAAATAATAAAAAAAATCGGATCTGACAAAAAAAAATGGGTTCAAATATATGGGTACAAATTGGCTATTTTAAATTTAACAGTTTGTATAGAGACGCCAAAAATTTTTTGTCACTTTCGTCATATAGGTAGTTTCTTAGGAAAAGTTGTTTGTTTGTATCAATAGAATGACATATTAGTCCAAAGTAAGGGCATACAAAGTCACCCCGTATATAAAGCTTCTTTCAAATAGAAAAAATAATAATAATACTAATATATTTATTGATCCCAATTTTTAACACCCTAGATACATATAAATTACAAACTAGGAAATTATATAATTTATTTATTTATAATACAATGAGCTAGGCCAGGCTAGCTAGAGCTAGTAAGTGCACTGGTTTCTGCACTAGATAATTCTGTCAAGGCACAAAAACCAGATTGATCAGGGAAGTTTCTTCATCCTAGTTTTGCAACACTCTAATGTGGTTGTTTTATATTATTTGTGTATTTATTTATATTTAGTTATATACTTATTTATTTTGTTTATCCTGTAATTGTGTTTAATCTTATTTTATGTACTTAATCTTGTTTTTACCATTTATTTTAATATAATTGTATTTTAGTAATCAAAGTTTTTTTTTTATTATGTCCATTACCTTTCATTATCCCCAAGGTTAGCTGGCGAAGAGTGGCGTTATAGTTCGCCTATGTACTAGGTTTTTAAGTTCAATAAAGCATTTAAAAAATAAAACTATTATTGTGGATATAAAAAATGTGCCCGGTCATTTAAGAGTGTCAATGTACATTTCAGATTTATTATTAAAAATATACCGAATTATTCATAAATAAATTTGTAGTTGGCATATTTGGGTACATATTTTTTTTTTTTTTATGAAAAAAAATTATATGAAAAGCAATGTGTTTAATAGATACTTACTAGCTTTCCAATTTCATTAAATATTTTTTATAGGTTTTTTTTTACAATACATACTTATACACGTTGTGAGAAGCTCTTTAGGTAATGAGAGTACACCAGCTTTTTAAGCCAGAAGAACACACATATTGAGTCACTTCAGAAAATGTAACCCGTTTTTTTATACCTAAGTTTTTAGTGTAATTTTTAATTCATTTTATCATTCACAACAGTATTATCTGTGCACTATACAAAGAAACGTTATCAGTACTGTTTGTTCTTAGAAAAAAGAACGAAAATCTTTCTATTGTTAAAAAGGTCCACGTATAGCTAATGGTGCTTTCAAATAATAATGACAACATCACTAAATAAAATGAGGACCACTAAATTCTTTGTTACGGAGCCGACGGGCCTATTCTGTCACTTGCGACTCTATTCACCAAAAAAAAAGTTTACCTATATTTTTTTCTACCATAAACAATATTACGTTTTAATAAAAATAAATGTATTTGGGACCACGGAACCACGATCTCAAAATTATTATTATTGTTTATTTTTTAATCAGACCCACTGTCAGTATTTTTTATACTAGCATGACATGACATTGTGACCTTATGGTACACTTACCTTACTTATGGTGGCGCGAGGTCCAAGAACTGGAATCAGATAGTCATGATTGATATCAGTCCCTAACACTATGTCGGCTAAACTAAGCATGACGGCAATTTGAGCCTGATCCCGAAACGTGTTTCACTTTACTGAGTTTATCGATGGAACAGTGGATACTTCCCCGCCCTGGCAGACTGGGCAAATTACCACCATCAGTCCGCCTACCACCTATTTATTTTTCTCGTTGAAAGTATGTGCCATTTGCAATGATGTCAAATGCCAATTTTTACTTAATACCCATACGACATTACAGGGAGGACGCACTGATTGAAGACTTTAAACACTGTGGTATAGACGATGAGAGGATGTGTCAAAGTTTTTCAAATGCCGGCCATCCTAGCTTAATGCTGCTCAGCTTCAGCTGAATAGTCTGTCCAAGATAGACGTATTCCTGCACAATTTCAAGAGTCCCATTTCCCACTTGGTATTTTTTAGTATTTCTGTGATGAATAGAATTTACAACGTTGATATTCGTGAGAGAACCAAAGTTACTGACATACCTTTTAAAATTAGCAAGCTAAAGTGGCAATGAGCCGGACACATCTGCCGCAGACTGATGCTGCAAACGGGCTCTATAGTGGGCACAACGTACGAGATAACGCAGAGAGCGACGACCCCCCGCCAGATGGATAGATGACCCAAAGCAGGTCGCTGGCGGGGGTTGCAAAAGATCGTGGCAAGTCTTGGAGGAGGACCCAGCAGTGGAGAGACACAGAATGATGATTTTTTAATCTATTATCAATGTAAAGTTATTTTTGTGCTAGAAAATATTTAAAAAATATATTGTTACACATGATGATAATGCATCATCATTACAGCCCTGAAACACAGAGTCCTAGACCTCCGCTGTTGGAGATGGCTCCTACAGATATTTCTGAGTAATTTGAACTACACTCGCCACACTAACCAGACGGGCTGGCGAGGGTCTGATGTCAATTTTTAATGTCAATTTTTAACGACTTCTCAAATTGGTATTATTGGAACTTAACGTGCTAAAAGTATATTTCTAATTGGTGTATTCCGGGGTTCGAACCGACGCTTAGGACCGATAGGATTATTTTAAGACCTGCCTATATCAGTCGCAAGCCGGTACCACTATTCTTGTCCTCTCTTCCTCATATACGATAGGGCCGGCCGCCGCACGCTGAATCCATAGAATGCATATAAATTTGTCAATTACTAAATGGCATTATCCGCACAAATCCACAGTCATCCTATACCTATTTTACGGCTATTTGCTTATTAGCTGGTATTTGACGCTTAGTCAACAAACGTGGCTATCAAGCTTTTGCCGACAAACTGGCGTACATTCGTATTGGTCTGGTAATTTGCCTACTCTACAGTTAAGTGGTCAGTGTTCTACGTAATGGAAATATGTACAGTCAGCAAAAGATTACCATTATCATTTTAGTTATTATTCCACAGTTGGAAATGGACTATCTAAAACATAGTTCTGAATTTCATTAGTTCATTATTTTTTTGTTAAAATAGTAAAAAAAAAAATACGTTAATTACGATTGGTTACACGCACTGCTTTCTGCGAACCTCGGCACACTGCTTGACGACGAATGTTTTCGTATCGCCGTTGGTCTTCGTTTGGGCACCATTATGTGTCTTACATCGATGTCCGTGTGGAAGGTCGACCGTCTAAGAGTTCAAGGGCTCTCGTGTTCCAAAAATGCGAGCAGATTTTTCCGCCATGGCTCCCTTAACGATACTAATAAAAGGGCTCTAGCCACCATCGAGTTTCCAGCTCTTCTGGTATGGTATGACGTTGGTCTCCCTGGGAACGAGAACGTATTTTTTTTACCAGATTATGGTGAGAGCATATGGGGCTTCGGCCACGCGGTCTTTTGCCTTCGTCTGCACATCTGCTTGCAGATATGTAGGAACCGAAACATTATCCATTATCTCATTTAATTATCATGAGCTAGAGATGTGGTGTTGGCGGAGAATGTTGGGCATCATGGAAGGAGTTCCGAACCAATAAATCTATGCCTTGACGCTTTTTAGCTAGGCTACTAAATATATTTTGATAAATAATAAATTCATTTGTAAATATTATGTTATTTTATTTTCTTGACAAAATTGAAGTATAAAATGTTTATAATAAAAAGTAAAGTACTCCGACAGAACTCTTGCTACAAATCCATACTGGCAATCACGCATTCTCACTTTCTTCGGACACGTGTGACGGCGTGGAGAAACATCTATCAATCAAGCGCCTGGTGGTCCAGAAAGGCGATGGCAAGAGGATGCGTGGTAGGTCTCCGTTGAGATGGACCGATCAGGTGAAGGCTGCAATGGATCATCCCCTACATGAGTGGCCCAGGAAAGTTGTAGTCCGAGAGGAATGGCGACGTCTTGTTAAGTCACGACCACCCTGCCAAGAGAGAAGCGACTAAGAAAAAGATACTTGTACAACTTGAGTGGCGTTTTCCACGCAGTTTGGCCTCGGCTTATATCCTCAAATCGATATATCCTCAAATAAATTGGACATCAAGAATAGCTCCTACAAAAAGGCATTTTGGAAGTAAAACTTCAAATAAAGAAATCTTTTTTAAAAGATCGTTATTTTTCTCTCGCACAAAAGCTTCGTGGAAAAAAGCGGAAAGTGTTTTGGAAGGCTTTTTTTATTTTTCTAATAATATCCGCAGTACTTTTTTATAAAAACAAAATTTTATCTTTTAAAGTCTAACCTTGCACGATTTAACTAGTGCGGTAACTTTTCCTTCAAAAATCTTTTCTCGGTTAGATACGAGTACATACACATTTTAATATTTAAAAAAAAAACTGAGTGTAGTGAAGTGTAGAAAAAAAGTAGTAGAGATAGTGGCTACGGTTTAGAGGTGCATATTTTGGACCTGTGCGTGTGGGGATGTTGCGCAATAGATAAGGTTATTCATTCATTACAGCCCCTAGATCACAGCGTCCTAGACCTGCACTGTTGGAGATAGGCCTTGCAGAACATATCTCTGGAGAATTTGGCCTACACTCGCAACGCTGCTGGCCAGACGGGTTGGCGAGGATCTGATGTCAATTTTTTAATGACAATTTATAGAAGTTTGTATTAGTGGAACCGGTATGGCTTAACGTGCTCTCCGAGGCACGGGAACGGTAGTGTTATAAATCTATGACTGCAGTACGTAAGAAAAAATTTCTCATTGGTACATGCTCGGGGGTTTTGAACCGACCTTGTAAGATTAAAGGAAAGTGTTTTTACAACCGAGCCACCACCGCGCCATAGATACGGATTGTAGAACACGTGAAATGTATTCTTCGAAATGATCGTTTGAAAAAAAGAGATTCCGTACATAGTATATACAATAAATATCCCGTAGCTATTCTTTGCATTTACATTTTGTGTACAGTGTAATATTGAAAGAGAGTCGATATATCACGGAATTTAGAAAAACTGAGGTACAGTCGAACAGATAACTGCTTACTGTGTAGAATAATATTTAATTTTAATTCCGGATTTGTTTCGAATTCCTTTGCGGTTGTTGCTACAAATCTGTGGAACAATCTACCTATTACGATAAGGCAGGCATCTTTTTTTTTTTTTTTTTGTAATATTTTTAAATCATTAAATCTCGCCAAACCATTAAGGTTTGTTGGCGAGATCATCATTTAAAAAGCTGGTCTACTCACATTTTTTAAATAGCTCCTAACAAAATTTGTAAATTTTATATGTACGAGGGGCGTTCAAAATATTCTCGGTATGTGGATAAAAACAAACAAGTACGAAAAGTTTGATATTTTTATTTTTCAATATACTCCCCCCCTATGTTCATACACTTATAAGATCGATCAATTATTTTTTTTAATCCCTCATAAAAATATTTTTTATCTTTGGTGTAAAAATGCTCCTCCACGGCCGTCTTCAACGCTTCATCGTCAGAAAATTTATTTCCACGCAGATCCTTTTTAAGATTGGGAAACAAAAAGAAGTCGCTTGGGGCTAAGTCCGGACTATAGGGTGGATGAGTAACAGTTTCAAACCCACATTCAACAATAGCTGCCTTGGCAATATGAGCAGTATGGACAGGGGCGTTGTCATGCAGAAGCAGAACACCTTTGGTTAACTTTCCTCGCCTCTTTTCTTTGATCGCATCTCTTAATTGACGTATAACGTTAGCGTAGTACTGCCCTGTGATATTTACACCTTTTTCTTTATAATCGATAAGCAAAACTCCTTCACAATCCCAAAATATTGTGGCCATGACCTTGCCAGCTGACGGGATTACCTTGAACTTCTTGGGATGAGCTGAACCCTTAATGTGCCACTGCATGGACTCCTGTTTGCTCTCTGGGTCATAATGATGAACCCAGGTTTCATCTCCAGTAACTATTTTTTGCAGCACCTCATCGGGATTTTCACCACACAGGTCGATAAAATCTGAACAGCAAGCCACACGCATATCCTTTTGAAGAAGCGTCAGCATTCGCGGAACCCATCTTGCACTTACTTTTGACATATTAAGATGGTCATGTATAATGTCATGTACGGTACCAATAGAGAGATTGGTTACTTGAGCTATAGATTTTACCTTCACTCGGCCGTCTTCCAATATAAGTTTTTCCACTTTATCAATATTTTCTTGTGAGGTAGCCACTACAGGCCGGCCAGGTCTAGGGTCATCTTCAATACTCTCCCTTCCACGCTTAAATTCGCTTGACTATTTTTGAATAGTAGATAAAGAAGGAGCAGACTCACGGTAAACACAATCCATTTCCTCTTTTATGGTTTTTTGATTTTTACCCTGTTTTGTCAAGAATTTTATGACGGATCGGTGCTCTAATTTCGTTAAAATTGTTAATTCGCTCATGGTGTTCATGTTTGTTCGGCAATTGCAGAAAAACAAAAGAACATCTCGGTTCCAATTTTACTTTTTTTTAATGTCAATGGATGAATCTTAGCGGCCAGTAACAAATATATATATAAAAGAGGTTGTAACGTATCAATACCGAGAATATTTTGAACGCCCCTCGTATGTTTATTATTGTGTAATTAGTATTTAGTATAGTTATAAGTAAGTTTATTATCTAAGTATTTATATCTAATTGATGTGTCACTTATACTTTCCTTGCACCTACAGTTGTTCTAATTAGTCCCATAGGTTTGGCTGTCAGAGAATGTCTACGGGCATTAAGTCCGCCTTTTGTACTTGGTGCATTAAAGTTTTGAAATAAATAAATAAAATAATTTAAACAATGCGTTATTTACGCAAGGTTCAAGAATGGGAGCAACTGACGCCAGCTACTGACGACCGACGTCACTCCCTACTATAATTAAGTGGGGCTACTCAGGGAAGTACACGATGAGCCCTACTAGAGCCCTAACTGGTCACTGTAAATTAAACAAGCACATGTTTACCATGGGCTTGGTAGAAAGAGATAAGTGCAGATTCTGTCGCGAGGTGTCTGAGACACCAGTCCATCTCCTTTGCGACTGTTATGCCCTGCATCACAAGCGAAGCACCATTTTGGGTACTCACAGTTTAAGCCCTGAGGAGGTGCGACGTCTCGCTCCTAAGCCCATACTAAGGTTCTTTGAAGCCGTAGGGCTAGCGAACGAACTATAGTCTAGGGAGGTCACAATAGATCACTACTGGTCGCAGTGACTTGGTGACAAGTAGTCCCACCCTATTTCACATATAATAAAAAAAATACTATTATGCTTGCCTATTAAGATGCTTTTTCACTTTGTTTCATAGTCTGGGAGACTTCTATGAATCCTTTTTTTTTTTTTTGTCAGGGCTTTGGACATAGTAATGGCCCTGTTGTAAAATTCCAACAGCTTACAACTTACGGCACCGCGCGCCTCCTCCGTCCACACAGACAAACCTGTAGAGACGGAAGTCCCTCGCGAATTTCTGATTCGCAAACTTCGAAACCTAAAGCTACTTAAATACTAATACACGGCTTATATATAATTAATTATCTCTACAAGCTAAATAAATATTTACAAAATTAAATAGCATTCTAGCTGAAGCAGACGTTGGTTCAGATAGAATGCTTATAAATGCAACGAACTCTTCCATTCTTAAACCAAGTTTCAACAACAAATTATTTATTTTGGAACTTGTCATTTTTTTTTTCGAAAAATGTATATAACAAAAAAAAAGTTTTTACATGACCGTATCCCTTCCGCATGTTTATTCCAGAACAGGTCGTTGCTTATATAAAGGCCAGGATTTTTAACATCTTGGCACAGAGGTAGCGGGATATTAATGAAGAGAACTGGTGGAAGAGCAGCCAAATCCAACCTACTGACTCTGTCTTTAATGCCAATAAGCATGAGTTTTTGCTGGATTTACCAAATGACCAAGGTTTTCTGAGACGACACGAATCGCTTCCAAACCCCTGTTCATTTTCAATCATTGACGCTAGTGTTGGTGGAGCGGATTTGGTCGGACCAGCGTACCGGGCTTCAGCCTCTCGGTCTCTTTCCTTTCCTTTCTTTGTATTTCATTAGATTAGATTCAATGTCGGTAATAATTTGACCTGTTTCTGGTTTTTGTTGTGTTGTTTCGTATTAAGCTATCTGACCATGATTGTGTTATCTCGTTAACTGTAGGTAACTAATATTAGTTAAAGAATATTATTTTTTTATTATGTAAATTGACTTAACTAAGTGTTCCAGACGGTCCCTACGGTGTTAATTAAACGAAAAAGTCTCAACTCAGACCGGTAACATTTCCCGAGGCTGTCAGCGCTGTCAGAAATAGTTGCCAGCTTTCTCTTCTCCAGACTTCTTCGTTAGCCGTTTGGACAACTCCTGACGATTGGGCCCATCGTCTCGTAAATTTGGCGTATTTGGTCAGCTTGAGGTTCCCTATAAGGCTATATACAGAATGATTTTTACAAGTAGGCTTGAATGGCTAATAAAAAGAAGAATAAAAATGTATCATAAGATTTTGACAAGACTATACAATTTAATTTCCATTGTGGCACTCATGACAGAACTTTACGTTCTTCTTCTAACTCCACGCTCTCCTTCCCCACACATCACACCGCATTCGTTTCCAAGTCGTTTGCGGTGGTGGCATCTTTGGAACCAGTTACCGGTGGACGTCCGTCAAGCTCCAAATAGAACACTATTTAATAAAACTGATCTATGCGCACTATTTAAATTTACCATAAGCTTAATACACTCTCTGCTATATTTATTTCTCTCATTATAGTTATCATATAGTAGGCATATTATATTTATGTATATTCATAGAACGTATGTATGTAGTTTTATTTGTATGTATTTGTGTATGTATTAGTATGTAAATAAGTATTTATTCACTAGTATATATTGAAGTCTAATATTTTTCTATTAGTTTTGATAGCACCTGCTTTATCTTGTCGTAACTGCTTTAGTTGTCCCAAAGGTTTGACCAGTATAGAATGTCTGGCGGCATTAGGTCCGCCTTTGTACTTTGTGCAATAAAGTTTATAATAAATAAATAAAATACCTACTTATTCGTTGCTAGCCGGGAACAGAACCCGAATACGTTAATAAAAGTGGTCGATTTCTGCAGTTCCCTTAAGTTTGACGTTTGACATTTGGTTCCTTTCTCAGTATGATTAATCATTGACAGATCATTGTAATCTGATAAGCTGATGGTCTTCTGCTAACAACTTGCTTCTTGGACCGCTTTGCTGTTCAATCTTTCACTAGCAGGAGTAGAACCATTTAAAAAATGACGTGTCACTAATGCCTGTAATAGGTTTACGTAATAAGATATTTTGACTTTGACATTACTTCCCAAAATTTGATCTTTATAAGTGACACTGTCAGCAGGATGTTTTGTTACTTTATTAGGCAACCAATCACTGTTGCTTTTATTAGCGTATTATATAAAAAGTTAATTTTATTCCGATATCCGATTTTATTCTATTGCTAAAGTAAATAAACTACATACCTCAGTGAGAAGAAAATTTCCCGAAAAAGAACCAGTCTTAACACAAAATGTTCACAAATAATCAACTCTAGATCAAAGCGTTCCCGACGAAAGGGTAAAAACTTCGTCAGTTAGTATAAATTATAAATTGTTGGAGCAAGACGCGCGCTTCCGCCAAGCTCTCCGTACCAACTGAAGTGACAGCACGCTGATACCCTGAATAGGCTGAAATTTTGACCTTTATACGGATTGGGCTTTCTGCTTGGTGTTCTATTTTGTAAATCGCCAACATATTAGCCACGATATTAGAATTTTGTTACATACGTGTACATACATATCTTCACGCCAAATCCCTTGCGGGGTAGGCAGAGACAATTGAGCGCCATTTGGCACGGTCACGGCATACCTCTGTCGCTTCTTTTTTTTTTAATACTAGCACAAGATGTGACCTTGCGCCCACCTGATGGTAAGTGGGGAGCGAGGTGCATGAATGTTAGCAACTGGAATCAGACACTCATGTGTGGATACACTTTACTGGGTTTATCGGCACGAACAGTGGATACTTTCCCGCCCCTGCAGACTGGGCAAATTATTTAATGTGCCCAGAGTTTCTACAGCAAACGGTACAAATATGTAATCTTTTAATATACTTACATACTTGCGCCGCTTGCCGGACTACGCATTTTTTGCCGCGCTAAAAATTACAAAAAGGTGGCCTCCTTTGTAACCCCAGCCAATTGTCGGCCGCAAGCCCGAGACAGTATTCTCCCCATCTCTTACCCACACATGATGGACCCGCATCCGCACGGTGATGCCATGGAATGCTTAGAAATTTGTCTTACATATAAATATACATACCGACAAAGCTTCTTTCACATATATATTATGCGACACTGAAATACCTCAAGAATAAATTTGTCTATCTTTCTTCGTTTCACGACAAATCCCTTCGTCTTCTCACAACTCACTTTTTTCTGTCCCCTTGCATCATTCTGGATTTGTTTCAAATTCTTTTACAGTTGTTGCCACAAATTTATGGAACAATCTCCCTATAAACATTAGGCAAGCGTCTACCAGATCTTCGTTCAAAAAACTCGTCGTAACAATGTTAATAAGTGTATATATTTATGTGTATTTTTGTGTATGTATTAGTATTAAGTATATTGATATTACAGTATATATAAAAGTATATTATGTAAGTATATATAATTATGTATATTTATTTAATTATTAAAGGATAACTAACGACTAATAACAAATTTGGAAAAAATAAATGGAAACATAAAGGGTCAATTAGAAGTTACCGCAAATGGTGAATTTATCCTACTTCTATTATTTATTTCATTCCACCTATAAATGTTCTAATTTGTCCCCAAGGTTTGGCTGTCAGAAAATGGCTACGGGCATTAAGTCCGCCTTTGTACTTTGTGCAATAAAGTTTTTAAATAAATAAATAATTATTATAAGTATGGATATAATTTTGACAACTTCAAACTTTATAGGTAAAAAATAGATAAATTTATGCCTGGTCGTAAAAATAAAAGTCAATATATAGTCTAAAGGAAAAGTAGAGGGGCAGTGATTTACCGAAAGTTTGGGACCTTAAACTAACCATCACTAGTGTAGAAATATGAAGAGTAGCCGCCTCTGCTATGGAGAGTTTTGCTTGGAATTTCTCTGATGAACAGAATCCGAAACGTTGATATTCGTCAGAGAATCAAAGTAACTGACATAGCTTGTAAAATTAGGAAGCTGAAGTGACAGTGCGCTAAACACATCACACCGAAGACCACGAACACGACGACGTAGAGTGGAACCACCCCCTTCCAGATGGACAGATGACTTGAAGAAGGATGAGAGTTGCAAAAGACCGCGTGAAGTGAGGGAGGAGGTTTAGCAGTGGGAAGATACAGGCTCATGATGATGACAATGATGATGCTGCCTCCGTGGTCGTGCAGATAGGACGTTTGCCCACTGCGGACGTCACCATCATAAAATAATTTTGGGCTGAATTTTGTTTGGCGGACAGGATGACGGAGCTGTTTGGGTGACGGGCATGCAGTGGAAAGGCGACCATCGGACCGTCAGTTCATTGATGGTGACGTCCTGTTAACGGTGGTGGTGGACTACGGTCTTAAGGTGATGCGGTAGTACTCGAAAAAATTAAAATCAGATATTGTATTTCCTTTGATTTGCTTGTAACAACTTGGATACAGTCAGCACTAATAAAATCAATAAAAATATTATACAGAGTGGATTTGTGAGACGGGTCAGCAAGGGCAGGTACTTTACCCGTTTAGTTACAGGAAAATGTTCTATAACTTTTTGAGATATTCTAAACTGAATTCACAAATTTTAGAGAAAATGTTCAGACAGCAACAAAATTATAATCGTGTGCATCAAAAAAATTTTTGTGTAAAATTACCATTTTAAGCTGACTGTACATGTCTTTCAAAATCTGTGAATGCAGTTCAGATTATCTCAATTTTGATGGTCTCCTAAAAACTTTTTTCTGTAACTATTACGGTTAAGGAACCTACCTGTCCTTACTGACCCGTCTTAAAAATCCAACCTGTATATATTACTAAACAAATTGCTAATAATGGTTGGACTGTAACATGCAATTATCCATATGCAGGTACGTAAAAAATGTACATGAAAAAAAATCTTAATACGAAAATCATATTATACAGTTGATGAATATCATCAGGACAAAAAGGCTTGGTCATTTTAGTTGTATTACTATAATTTTATAAACAAGTATATATATTTTATATTGACATTTATATTTATATATTTTTTTTTAGATTATAAGTTTAGTATGTAGTATGACAACGCCTGTATACAGCTGCAAAATACATTTATGACATTATATATATATTATATATATATATATATATATATATATATATATATATTCAGAATGTATATAAAGTTGTTTGGAGGATTAATGTGTCTTGTTTTGTCTTAATTTCTATTGTTAAAATAAATAATTGTTATTGTATTGATGTATTTGACGTGTAAAAGTGCCTAAAGTAGGCCTACTTACTGAATAAATTAATTTGTTTTTTTTGTTGCGTTACCATAGGGAGATTATTACAAAAAATACTAAACGTGTCTAGAGTTGATACAGTGACAATTCCTTTCCGAGTTGACATGTGTGCCTTTTGTGTAGTAACACAAATTGTATATTCCTGACCTACAATTAATTTACATTGTTTTTGCTTTACTTTAAAAAGAAAGTGACAAAGAGGTTATAAAATCCTTCCTCAGGAAAGATGAAGAGCATGAATACAAAGTGCACGCGATGACTCTAGAAGTTCAAAATGACTGGCTAACTTTGGGCGATTTTTGCATCCCTCCAGCCCTAAAGTGGCGCACACTAATGTACGATTGGTCTCCGGCGTTGCTAAAGTTCTACCTAAACGCTTTTCAAATGTCCCTCCCGGACCAGAGTAATCTGGTAAGGTGGGGAAAAGCTACCGAAAAGAACTGTACATTGTGTGGTGCTGCCATAGGAACTGCTAGACACACACTTGTAGGGTGCGTTACTCTTCTAGAAAAGGGCTATTACTCACGCCGACATGACAAATTCCTAGGTGTTATCCGTAAAGCAGTAAGTCTTTCTATCGCAAGAGCCAGAAAAGGACTGACTACAAATAAAACTTTGACCACATTTGTAAGAAGAAGGGCAAAGCACGAAAACTAAATGCAAGCCCACCTCGATCCTTGGCGCCGCATCAGACTGGAAAATTCCATTTGAACACCATTATAGGATCCCAGTTGAACTAGCTGTATCAGCCTATAGGTCAGACATCTTAGTGTTTTCTCGGTACTTGAAAAAACTTATCCTTATTGAACTTACCGTTCCGTGGTAATCAAATTTTCCAAAAGACCACAACTAGAAGTCGAATAAATATTATGATCTCATAGAAGAAATGATCAGGAACGGGTTCAAGACTCAGCTTTACGCAGTGTAAGTTGGTGCAAGAGGAGTTCCAGCAAAATCTTTGCATCACTTACTGAAAGAATTGGGCCTAAGCAGGTCTGCCGTCAATACATTTATGGAACGAGCTTCCAAGACGGCATTAACGGAATCATACAGTATTTGGTTGGGTAGGGAGAGAAGTAGAATGGTGGATGGTGAGCGTATTATCGCGCAATAGAAAAAAAGGAGGCCTCCTTTTCTTAAACCAGCCTATTGTCGGTCGCAAGCCCGAGACACCATTCTTCTCATCTCCTACCCACACACGATGGACCCGGCACCCGCACGGTGAATCCATGGAATGCTTAGAAATTTGTCTTCTAATTTACCGTCCCAATAAATGTGACCGTACTTCGTAAATAATTGTTGTGCGAAAAAGCCAAACACGAGGTTGACATAACGAGCAACTTATTATTGTTAAATTTATTTTCCTTATATCTTTATAAACTAAGGATTCTTACAGTACCGAAAACAATGAATAGAAATTTTCATCTAGAGGTAGCTTGCGTAGCAATTCGAAGCACCTACGAGTACTACACAGAGTTCAGTCAAATTTTGTATGTCATCTTTGACTTCATGTCGTCGCTGTAAAATATTTAATAATTATTATTATTATTATTTATTTCGGTACAAAATCCATATCGTGTTAGTAACAATAATAAATTAAAGAAAACTATGTTAGTAATTAATCTAAAATTTACAAACTAATTTATTTGTCCATAATTTTTGGAGCATGAAGCAATGCTCATGGATATTTTTTTAAATAATATTTTTAGTGTCCATTATGCAGTATTTTAATGAAGTCATACGATGTCGGATCAGATGCAGACGTGCCTCGGTAAACATGCTGGTTGCACTACACCATCTGGGGAGCCGAAACAGAATTCTGAAGGCATCATTGTATTGCACCTTCAGTCATCTGTACGACTCTTTTGTGTAGTTAAACCACAACTGCGGTGTGTACAGAGACCGATAGTAGATAGTGGGATATTTTAACAGCACGGGTGTTCTTGAAGAGCCTCCTCGCGATCATGTTAGCACAGACAGCAACCGAACGCCTCTCTTTCTCAACATCCAGATTGTATTTAAGGTCTTCAGTTACTATATGAGATATTTAAGAGAAGATATACTTAGCAATTAAGATATAACTAGCGATAATTGATGCGTTTGAAATGTGGTGCTGGCGTTGTTTGCTCAGAATCCCTTGGACCGCACGACCTACTTAAGACTCGATGAGCTGAAGCTTGCCAGGAAGCAGATACTCTCTACCGTCTGCTTTGCTCGAATTTTGCAACTTTGGCCACATTTCAAGAAGAGCTGACGGTAATCTTCAAAAACTTATAATTTCGGGCAAGTTAGATGTTAAAAGAACAAGAGGAAGACGCCTCAAGCGATGGTCCAGCAGGTAACTGACCACCTGTTGGAGACGGCTGGTGGATAAGTTGCGACTGCGACGAAGTTACCATCCCCGATAGTGGAGTACTGACTAAGGAGGAGGAGGATACTTATCAATTCAAGGATCTCTGGTGACAAGAGGGCTGGTTCTTTGCTAGCCCAGAGAATCAGCATAGCGATACAGCGAGAAAATGCGGCCTGCGTTCTGCCGCGCGGACATGATTTATATTTAGAATAGGTTTTTAGTTTTATTTTATTTTTTATTTGTAGTAATAATTTAGTTTTTAGCTTTATTCCTCTATTTTATAAATAAATTTAAATAAAAAATAATAATATATCATTATATACTATTCTATTTCTGTTCTGTATTTCAAGTATTGCCACCAGCAATTTGGGTGGATATTGGCTTAGCGGCGTACCAAATAGTCTGGCATTGCCAAGCCGACTAAACCATGCTGGCTTAATGTGCTCTCGCATTATTTATATCCCAAATAAATCATAAAGCGTGGTTACAATAAAAATGTTTTATATTAAAGTGCGACCGTTAAGAGCCAGTACCAAGTGTATAGACATACAAATTTATTTATTGACGCAACGCTAACCATACGTACAAAAAAGTCAAATATATCCTACCACACTACATACAAAAATAATAGTAATAATTTAAATTAAAACTGCCTAATAATAATAACTGCCTCCATGGTCTAGCGGTTAAGACCGTGGATTTAGACTCGGAGGTACCGGGTTCAATTCCTGGTCGGGACACAAAAATATGTATTAATGTAAATAAATAATATTTAATTTATTTGTGATATTTCTCTAGTTTGGTACGTTGGAGACATCGACGAGCTTGCCACTTGTCATGATTGGCCTATAGTAAAGTTGGTTAAATGTGAATCCGCTTATTTATAAGCGTGGTTTTTGACCACCCCGAAAGGGAAACGGTCGTGATGATACTTTACTTTTACTTTAAATTAAAATATATAATTAAAAGTATTTAAAAATAACCAAATGGCTTAAAGCAGAGTCTTATATTTAGCAACCTTTGCTTTGGCTAGGAAAGTTGGGTAGTATTTGGATATATAAGCTAGGAAATCGGCATATACAAGTATATCCAAATTTTTAAAAGTAAACATTAATATATCTAATGCGATGATGTCTGTGTAAGAAGTCCTCAAGCGCTTAATTGTCTCTGCTCAATCTGCAAGAGAATTTTATTTATTTTTCTTTAAGAAAGATTTTAAAGAAAAATACACACGTATAGATCAAAAGCTGAATACTCAACACCTTGATCAAATAAATACAAGATATTTTTATATTTTTTTTCTTACAATTACATATATTAAAAAGTAACATGTTGAATGTTGACCCATATTACTGCCTCTTAAATCGTCCGTTAAAGACTACTCTATATGATGCTTTTACCAATGGACATTAGGTATTTTATTATAGATTCTAGTTTAAAAAATAGTCATTCTGTTTTACATGTAAATATATTACCAAATCGGACAAATAAATAATGCAATTAGCGACTGGAATCAGACACTTATGACTAACATCAGTCCCTAACACTATAATAATAATAATCTCGCATGTGGCACATGCGCCACGTCACAATGGTACCAATAGTCCTATCATCTACAGGTGTCATCCTTAAAAACCTACAGCAATCACTCCAATTATTAGATTTATCCCCACACACATACATATCATTACAGAAAGCCACAATACTTAACACATGCAGAATCGTCAGGAATACCTACAAACAGAACCAGATCATTATTAAAAGTATTCACTCACTTCCATAAATAGTGCTCCCTTAGCTAAGGCTCGCGAGCATTATTAAAACCCGGCCTAAAAACCGAGAGTTTGTAATATAAACCTAAATAATAATAATAATAAATTATTTATTTCAGCATTAATTCCATAATTGTTAGTAACATTTTAACTTAGAACTATGTTAGTAGGTATACATAGGTATACACTACATACATATCTTCACGCCAAATCCCTTGCGGGGTAGGCAGCGACAATTGAGCGCCACTTGTCACGATCACGACATACCTCTTTCGATTTACGCGTATACACTATATCAATTCGAGCTTGATCCCGAAACGTGTGGATACACTTTACTGGGTTTATCGGCACAAACAGTGGATACTTCTCCTCCCCGACAAACTGGGCAAATTACCACCATCAATCCGCCTACCACCTATTTGTTGTTCTCCCTGAATGTATGTGCCATTTGCAATGATGTCAAATGCCATTTTTTTCCTTCAAGGAGAACTAATATTGTAAGTTTGCCATGGTGATATTTATTTATTCGAAGAGAAAGGACAGAGAGAGACAACATAAGAACATAGAAGATAGCAACAGATAGAAGCAATTAAAATTATACCCGCCACCAGAATATTTCTCACTGTGAACAATAGTCCACTCTTTGTGCGATACAAAATTCGTAAAATATCACCTTGGCCAGTTATAAAGAAAACAACTGCATTTTAAAACAACAAATTTTATATATTTTTTATATTTTTTTATCTTTTATATATTTTTTATATAAAAATAACACCGTTTGAAACAAACCTTACCTCAAAACCATTATGCGATTTGTAATTTTTGTACTTTTCACCTCTCCAGTATTGGCTATTGGCTTTTAATATCCTTTCAGCGAACTGGAATAGTAGAGAAATAGTTTCTGAAATATATAAGTCTGGCAGGTCACAGAGCCAACTATTCGTTAGCGCTGGAAACGTTTTTGCCTAGAGCCGTCAGCAACAGTGAGCCCAAAAACGGATTCATTTGCTTGAATCGGAATTGTCGCAAAAACTCCGTAAACGATTTTGGTAACAATTCGCAAATCTACAGAAACTTTGCCGCTCAAAATCGTGGTGAATTTGTTTTAGCTAGATTTGATTTGTATTTAGAATAGAAAAAAAATACTAAATTAACTGCTTCCGTGGTCTAGTGGTTAGGTCAGTGCATTTAGACCTGGAGGTACCGGGTTCGATTCCTGGTCGGGACACAATAATATTTATTAATTTAAATAAATACATATTTAATTTATTTGTGATATTTCCCGAGTTTGGTACGCTAGAGACATCGACGAGCTTGCCACTTGCCTATAGTAAAGCTGGCTAAATGTGAATCCGCTTCTTTATAAGTGTGGTTTCTGACTACCCCGAAAGGGATACGGTCGTGATGATACTGTATTTAGAATAATTTATTAAATAATAAAATTCGATGAAGATACAAAAATTTAAAATAAAATAGATTAAAAAACTATTTATAAATAAAACTAAACCATAAATACCTACGAAATTAAAACTATTCTACAAAATCAACTAAGAGCTTGCACCAGGGAGGGTACCTAAAACGCTCGCCGCATATCTTTGTTGAATTATAAGGGAAATATTATGTTTTAGGTAGTTATGGCATTTAGGGTCGCCACACTCTTGAAAAAAACGTTCACCCAAGTCTTTTAAGAATTTGTATCAACCCTATTGTTTCAACCCCAAATGCCACAAATATTTAGGTTGCTTTTAATTTATATTTAATTGTTCGGTATCTAGGTTTAGTTTATATTTATAATATTTTTGATAGGGAATTAGAAATTATATACTGGCTGGTAAAATCCTTGTTCCCTATATTTCCATTGAATTCCTAACGTGGCGCCATCTAGTGTCCTACTTCAGAACAATGGCTGAGGTAAAAACCCTCTAGAGGCAGCGAGTCGGCATCGATCAGCCCTCGCGTATGGTCATGATTTCTCAACAAAATAAGTAGTTCATCGTACTACTATCAGACCGCGTCGTGTCTACGTCTTCCGTCGGTGATCATCATCAGAACGTCCACGACCGCTGGTTTCCGAGTGTGCGCTAGCTAGCCGGCTCAAACCCAAAACTATAAACTTTCGTGAAAGTGCTGTGCTAAAAAAACCCTATGTGAAACTAAACAGTCCACATATCTGCTGGATTCGATCTGGAGGCTTCCAGGAGGAAGACAGGTGACAGCCGGACCCACTTGAGTAACCTTTCTTTTCCTTTCCCTAAACTGTCTCCGTCAGCCAGTAGATATTTTCCCCTACATTAATGTATATTAATTTACTTCGAATAAAATAAGTTTTAAATATTTATTAAATAGTACCACAATATTTAATTTATTTATTGACGCAACGCTAACCATACGTACAAAAAAGTCAAATATATCCTACCACACTACATACAAAAATAATAGTAATAATTTAAATTAAAACTGCCTAATAATAATAACTGCCTTAAAGTTGTTAAAAGTTGTTAGC
This sequence comes from Tinea semifulvella, assembly GCA_910589645.1. Lineage (NCBI taxonomy): Eukaryota > Metazoa > Arthropoda > Insecta > Lepidoptera > Tineidae > Tinea > Tinea semifulvella. The sequence goes on from OU342609.1 coordinate 7,294,263, forward strand.
AAGTTTTTTGCTTTGTAAATTACTTTACTGTTGATATTGTTAGTCAAAAGTGGTGTTATTTTGTTTTATAATGTGAATAATTATGCCTCCGTGGTCTATTTATTTATTAATTTATTTTTAAATAATCACAGATTGTTATATTAAACATATAAACAAAGTAGCAATAGTGGAACACAAGCCAAAGAGATTTTATATTATTTAGACAATACAATTAAAACAGAAATAAGAGTAAAATATAGTAATTAGATTTAAATTAATAGTGCAATTGAACTGTGACTAGCAAAAATAAAAGAAAAATAATAATAATAATAAATAAGTGAAAACCAATAGGTTAATGATTATTTACCTAAAACAAAATGAATGAATGAGAGGCAGGAGCAAAATAATAATCTAGAGGTTAAACAATAAATATACATAATATCTCCTCCTCTCCTTCCCGAAAGTACCGGAAATCAAATTTCATTTCCCGGTTATATTTTACTGAACCGGGAATTTTCCGGTTCTGAACCCTATTGGGGAAACACAGACTGATGATGAATAATTTAATAGTAGAAGTACACCGTAAATGTTTCTTTAAAAACAAAATAAAAGGATTTTCGAATTAATAGAAAATCATTTTCAACCATTCTATCTAATCAGTTCAATCTACACATATAATTGTCCATTACATGATCATTTGTATCAAAATGGACGTTATAATAAAAACCTATTAAAAAGGAACAGAAAAAATATACAATTTAATGTATTTAATTGTATTAAGGGAATTGTAATTTGATTAGCTGAGTAGTCAGCTATGGTGGTCGAGTTGAGGTTATCCTTTAATCTCAAAGGTTGCGGTTTGAAGCCCGACATGAAAACCAAAGAGAAATACATTTTTATTTTTCATTACAGCCCCTAGAACACAGCGTCCTAGACCTCCACTGCTGGAGATGGGCCTTCCAGAACTAGAGAATTTGGCCTACACTCGCCACGCTGACCAGACGGCTTGGCGAGGATATGATGTCATTTTTTTTATGACAATTTATTAACGATTCCACAAGTGGGCATTAGTGGAACCGTGACCAGTAAACGTAAACGTAAGAATTAAAGTTAGAGTTAAAGTTAAAGTCTGCCAAAGGCTAAAGGATGCCTGGTCAGATGTTTTGGTACCAAATTAACAAAATAAAAAAAATATTGTTAAAGCTAATGTGAACGTAAACGTTCCTATTTTCCGTCCAAATTTACCAAAAATCAAAGTTAATGTAAATGTAAATGTAAACCGAGGCACGAGAACGGTGGTGTTGCAAATCTATGACAAATAAATAAATAATAAATAAATAAATATTTCCAGACAGGTCACACAGTGCCATCTAGTTTCCGTGGTAAGCTACGAGGCTTGTGTTACGGAAATTAGATGGTTGATAAACTACATATTATATTTTTTTTTTTGTGTAAATATATACATATTATACATATAAACACCCAGACCGAGACAAATTATACAATGAACAACTTGCCCCTGGTGGGAATCGAACCTACGACCTCCCGAGTTCACGGCAACGTTTGTTACCACTAGACCACGGAGGCGGTCAACCGAGCCACCACCGCGCTACTACGCTGCCACTTTTATTAAATTATTTAAAACTCCAACAGCATTACCAAAAAATACATTTTATTAAATTTCATACAATACGAGTACATAAAACAATTTATGTATATTACTACAGTGAAAATAATCAATTAAAAAAACTTTATGCCCTAAAAATATGTTTTTTTCTAAAACATCACCCGTACGGTATCCCTTCCGATAAGAATAATTTAATTGTGATATTTACCAAGTTTAATACGCTAGAGACATGCACGAGCTTGCCACATGTCATGATGGGCCTATAGTATATTAGACAAGCTTCTAGTCGTGCTATATTCAAGAATGGGGTGTACAAATATTATCTTTAACTTCAACTATTTTTTTTACTTTTATTGTATTGCCATTCTCTTCATTCACACTTTCACAACGAGCGACAACGCAACGTCTCTTTTGTTCCGCTTCCTTCATCACGTGAGTAGTTTTATTTTGTATGTATTATTGTGTACATTATATATACATATATATATAATATATAACCTATTTACGTATTTGTATATGTAATAGTATGATCAGGAACGGGTTCAAGACTCAGCTTTACGCAGTGGAAGTTGGTGCAAGAGGAGTTCCAGCAAAATATTTGCATCACTTACTGAAAGAATTGGGCCTAAGCAGGTCTGCCGTCAATACATTTATGGAACGAGCTTCCAAGACGGCACTAACGGAATCATACAGTATTTGGTTGGGTAGGGAGAGAAGTAGAATGGTGGATGGTGAGCGTATTATCGCGAAATAGAAAAAAAAGGAGGCCTCCTTTTCTTAAACCAGCCAATTGTCGGTCGCAAGCCCGAGACACCATTCTTCTCATCTCTTACCCACACACGATGGACCCGGCACCCGCACGGTGAATCCATGGAATGCTTAGAAATTTGTCTTCTATTATTTTTATGTGTTTGTTTTATAAATTGTTATTTTATATCTATTATTAGCACCTACTTACCATGAAAACTGTCCTAATATCCTAAAGGTTTGGCTGCCAGAGAATTCCTAGCGGCATTAAGTCCGCCTTTGTACATAGTGCAATTAAGTTTTTAAATAAATAAATAAATAGTAAAATTGGCTAAACGTGAATCATCTACTTTAACGCGTAAATTTCTGACCACCCTCGAGAGGATACGGTCGTGAAGATACTTTTTTTACTTTTTATTATTGTAGGTGTAAGTGGATACGTGCCGATACTAATAACAAAAAAATACTTTGTGCTGACTGTACATTTCAAATCATTTAATCAATTACCTATGTGCATGACAAAAAAAAAATATCTTTCTACACACAAACAAAATGATCTTCATAAAAAAATGATCATACGAAACGTAATCTTTAATAGGGTTGGGAGTTACAAGGCAAGACGTATGGTCAGCAAGACCCTACATTGATTAATTTCTGAGCTAAGCTCTTTACCTTACAATAGGCATTTAAATAATAAACGGTCTGTTGCCAATAAGCCGATTGCTTTGAAATCTTAGACATATATGTGTGGACAAAATTATGGCAAAAAAAAACATTTCAAAATATATAAAAGTATCATCACGACCGTTTCCCTTCCGGGGTGGTCAGAAATCACGCTTATGAATAAGCGGATTCACATTTAGCCAGCTTCACTATAGGCCAATCATGACAAGTGGCAAGCTCGTCGATGTCTTAAATGTACCAAACTCGAGAAATATCACAAATAAATTAAATATTAATGAAATGTTTTTATTTACATTAATAAATATTTTCTTGTGTCCCGTCCAGGAATCGAACCCGGTACCTCCGAGTCTAAATCCACGGACGTAACCGCTAGACCATGGAGGCAGTTAATGATTGTAAATATTCGATTGAATGATTGTATTTATACTATAAAATGATATTTCATTATATCAATATTGTAAAAAAAATACGTGTAAAAGAGCAAAATACATCCCTTTTGTCCTATGTCCACTTGCAAATTAAATGAATTGAATTGAATATTTCCTGCTTCGATTCGAATAATTAAAAATAATTGCAAAATATAATAGTAAATATATTTATTCCCGTGCTTTGGAGAGCACATCAAGCCGTCGGTCCCGGTTCAACGTATAACTTGTTGTAAATAAATTGTCATTAGAATAGTGACATCTAAACCTCGCCACGTCTGACCAGCTGTAAGGTCCATCTCCAACAGTGGAGTTCTAGGACTTTGTGTTCTAGGGACTGTAATGATGACATATATGTATTATTATGTAGGTATATATGTATACAATAATAATACAGATGCTTTCAATGTCCTGCAGAGGCGGGCGATTCGAATAGTGGACGACACTACAGTGTCTAAAACCCTCGAATAGCTGCAGCTTTGCCGAGATGTGGCGGCACTGAGGTGAGCGTTTTCTATAAGCTATATACACTACGGTGAGTGTTCTGAAGTACTCCACAACCTTATCCCTTCTTCTCTGTTCCGCAACTGAACAACTCGCACGGGCGAAAACATCCACATAGCGTAGCCACTATGCCGACGCGTACATATAAATTTGGAGATTCGTACATCAGTCGCACGTTGAAGATGTGGAATGCGCTCCCAGACAGTGTGTTTCCCCATTCCTTTAAACGAAGTGTGAAAAAGCATCTTTATCTATAAGGTCCTTTGATCGTCTCTATTGATTTCAAACTTAAACACCCAGTGTCTAATCCTTAGTAGGTACTAAGAATTGGACTTTAGTTAACGTCCTAGCCGCGGCACCAAAGTGATGTGTCGCAGCGTTTGGGCGTATACTGCTTGTCAATTCAAATAAAGGTATGTATTGTTTATACTTTAGATACTATTCGTAAATATTTAAGATTATTTACAATTTGAAACTACAAATCTAAAATCGCCAGTCAAAAAGTGCCAGCAGGATCTAGTCATCATGCAATCAATGACATCCTGCCAAGGGCGCCTGGATCCTCGAATCATCGGGGATAGTTAGGTCCAGATGGGATGTCGTGATTCCATACAAACGAGGCCGTGCACTGGTTTAGGATGCCACATGTGTTGTCACATACTGTCCGTCACATGTGACATCCAGCCATAAGAAACCCGGGGCCGCTGCAGAGTCGGCCGCACGCCTTAAACGCAACAAATACGCTGAGATTATCATTAATCATCCCATTTACAGTCGAAACAATGGGTCCGTGGTCTGGGGAGGCTCTTGAAAATATTTTATTAAAAACTCCGCTTGGCGACGGGTGACCCTTTGAGTAGAGAATATTTTGCTCGAAGGGTCAGCCTCGCTGTCCGACGGAAAAACGCAGCAAGTGTCCTCGGCACTCTATGCACATCGGACTGTTATAATTTATTTTTTTTAGTTTAGTTTTTTAGTTTTTGTGGGCAGAAAATTTATGGATTTTTCACGATAATGCGCCGTCACATTCCAGCATGATTGTGAAGGATTTTTTGGCCAAAAACGAAACGAGAGTCATTGCTTAGCCACCGTATTTGGCTCACTGTGACTTTTTGTGCTGTTGCTGTGCCTCAAAAACTCGTATGAAACCTTGGATTACGAGACGCTCAATTGATTGTACCTTATCTAAAAACTGTACGTAAGAAAAATGTATTTCTCAGGGGTACAAGCCGGGGTTCGAACCGACCTTTTTAAGATTTTAAGTAAAGCGTTTTTACAACCAAGCCACCACCTCTTACACGTCTATGTTAGTCCCTAAATTATTTCCGCGTCAACAAATGGCGGCCCATTCCATTCAATAATGTAATGTGTTGCGTATAGACCTGTGCTTGGCTAATGGCCCATGGCTGAATAACGGAGGCCATTCAGGGACAAGGTAGCATAATAGAATCAACCTTTATACTAATACGTTCAATTGATTTAACTTCTCTATTCCGCAACCGAACAACTCGCACGGGCCAAAATATGCATCCTCATAGGATATGGAATGATCTCCCAGCATTAAGATTAAAATTTAGGAAACTATAGTTAAGAAATAAAGCTTAAATCTAAATTATTATTACAAATAAAATATTTAAAAAAAACTAAAAAAAAACCTACTTACAAAACCTAATTTAAATATAAATCGTGTCCGCGCGGCATGGTGGCAAGAACGCTGGCCTGCTATCGCTATGCTAATTCTCTGAGCGAGGAAAGAACCAGCCCTCTTGTCACCAGAGCAGACAATTAGACGACTCTCGTGATGATATTTAACTTATTTTTACTTACCCCGAGTCATTTTAGGAAAATTGTCTGATGGAATTTTTCAAATATTATATTCTGCAACTATGTAAAGTTTAAATGGCCTGGGATTACAAAACCAATCAAACAAAAAAGTATATTTTATTCCCTAAACATAGAAAACGTCCCTAGAGTAAAAACTTATACATTTTCAGCATTCGTTAATTGCACAAAATTGCGAATAAACCAAAGTTAAATTCGTTTTAGAGTACGAGATACAACGTTGTTAAAGTTAGTTAATTTTACACCCCAAATAACTAAACTGGTTTAACTCATTTCAGCTCCATACGCCTGAGACTGTTTATCCACTGAAGAGATTGCTGAGACGTAGCTGAGCGGTGCGAATGTGCATAGCAGAAGCTTCGCACACATTTAGATATAAGCGCTATGTAACATAGAAAGTGACTAAACTGAGCTTATTTAAAAAAAAAAAAAAATCGAAGTAGATACAAAAAAATTAAAAAACTAAATGAAAATAAATACCTATGAAATTAAAACTATTCAAAATAAACTAAGGGCTTACCACCAGGGAGGGTACCTAAAACGCTCGCCGCATTTCCTCGTTGAATTATAATGGAAATATTCTGTTTTAGGTAGTTATGGCTTTACAATGATCACTTGTCTTCTAGTGAAATTAAACTATCTACTTTTCATAACACTCTACTTGACAGAATGTAAATGTTCGTTGAAATAACTAAATCGCGATCTCGCAACGGTCAGTTATCAATAGCTATACTGTTGTGTTACTAGGTACTAGATTGCATTGCACATTCGCCCAAATGCGAGTGAGATAGTTGCACAGAAGTAACCCTATGACAGTTTGTTATTTTTTATTAGTTTGTTGTTGTAATATATTTCCGTATGGTTAGTACGTAACACTTGAATGGATATTGTCAATACATGTTTTAATATAGAATAAAGGCACAGGTAGGCATATATATTTATTTTATTATATATATCTTATTTTATGCTTTTATAGTATATTTACTAATATAAAAAAAGTAAAGTATCATCACTACCTTTCTGGGTGGTCAGAAACCACGCTATAAAGAAGCGGATTCACATTTAGCCAACTTTACTATAGGCCAATCATGACAAGTGGCAAGCTTGTCGATGTCTCTAGCGTACCAAACTCAGGAAATATCACAAATAAATTAAATATGAATTTATTTAAATTAATAAATATTATTGTGTCCCGACCAGAAATCGAACCCGGTACCTCCAGGTCTAAATGCACAGACCACGGAAGCAGTCATATCTTGTACCACTGCAATTCATGTAAACTTTGGTCAATAAATGATTTGTATTAGTATATACATATTATGGAATTCGTCCAGATTCGAGTTTGATTGGTTAGCGATGACGCGACTTACTCGGAGTAGATAGTTATTAAAAGTAGATAGTTTTCACAATGCGGTGTTTATAAACAGATCACGGTTACGTTTTGTTATTTAAAAAAACCATAATTACACATCGCTAACGCTTGCGTCGCTCGGTCAAACATATCTCGTTTTTTTAAATCTATATATATATAAAGGTGAATGTCTGGGTGTGTGTTTTCTATGCATTGCAAAAGTACTTGACCGATCGGGATGAAACTTTGGGAATATGTTGTGTAAACATCGGGGAAGGTTTCTGACAAATTAGATTGCATAATAGGTAAATCTTAATACATAAAAGACGAGTTTGTTACAACACTTATAATTCGAGAACGGCTGGACAGATTATCGCGGTTTTTGATTTGTTGAATTTGTCTCTGTCCCTAATAGCAGAATAACTATAAATAAAATTGGAAAATCGAAGAAAAAACATTTTCCCATACAAAAAGTTCGTGGGTTTCGTACCTATCAACCAATGTTGGTTGTCAAATACATATATATGGGTGCGTTCAGAAATTTTTATCAAACTTGACCATTCAATGACTGTTGCCTAACAACGAAGTTCGCCGGGTCAGCTAGTGCATTATACAAATACCTCGCTCTAGTAGCTGTTTTCCACCAGAGTTGCGCTCAGCGATGCTGAGTAGATGATGTAACTATGGATGTTTTTCAAACTACTCGTGGAAAAGCAGCCTTACTGTCGCAAAAACGAATCCCAGAAGCATTCGTTTCATGAAAATTATCTCTATTTTTCGCAACACAAACCCAGAATTATGAACATCCGGGGCCTCCTTAATCCCCAAATCCAGTATTTTCGTGTATAAACGCAAAATGCGGCGAACAGTTTAATTATGTTTATTTTAATTTAATTTCCTGAACTGAAAGCCACTCTTGTGTCTTTCCAATAACAATTCGAACTTAATCTTTAATATTAAATTATTACTTTTTTTTTTTTTTTTTTTTTTTTAATAAATATTTCCAGACAGGTCACACAGGGCCATCTAATTTCCGTGGTAAGCAACGAGGCTTGTGTTACTCTATTACTATACTATACTATTAAAAGGGCTCTAGCCACCATCGAGGTTCCAGCTCTTCTAGAGCCTGTTGGAGTTATTCGAGATGATGGCAAGAGACCCGATGGTATGACGTTGGTCCCCTGGGAACGGGGACGTGCTCTGGTGTGGGACGCCACGTGCGTCGCATCTCAGGGGGACAGCGTATAAAGCGGGAGTTGCGGCGGGAAATGTGGAGTCCAGCAAGTATGTAAGTATATTAAAAGATTACATATTTGTGCCGTTTGCTGTAGAAACTCTGGGCTAATGGAGTCCAAGCGCAAAAAAGTTTTTAAAAGACATAACACCGCGTCTTGTCGTCTCCTCCGGTGACAAGAGGGCTGGCTCTTTCTTCGCAAAGAGAATCAGTATTGCAATTCAGCGGGGAAATGCAGCCAGCGATCTTGCCACCATTCCATATCTTATATCCCTATCGTTAATATTAATTTTTATTTTATATGTTGTAAATATTTTTTTCGAATAAATGTACCTATATATATTTATATCTTTAATTCTTTAAAATATAATATAGAAGGTCCTTGGAAGCTTATTTATACATTTATCAAATTATCTATATATATATCTGCCTCCGTGATCTAGCGGTTAAGTCCGTGGATTTAGACCTGGTACAGGTTCGATTCCTGGTCGGGAAACAAAAATATTTATTAATGTAAATAAATACGAGTACATGTAATTATTATTTAATTTATTTGTATTATTTCTCGAGTTTGGTACGCTGGAGACATCGACGAGCTTGCTACTTGTCATGATTGGCCTTATAGTAAAGTCGTGATGATACTATCAAATTATTGAATGCGAATGTTTTAGATTCGAAGTCAATTCCGACTGATTTCGAACAAGATTTGTTCAAGAGTAACTCTAAGTGCGCTGAAGCAAAAACTGCGGTCGGTTAATGTTGAGGGGCCCTGCAAATACTGGCTGCTTATATAAAAAATATTTTCTCACTTCTCTTTTGTTAGTAAAGCGAATAAGCTTTATCTAAATTTAAACGTTTAAGTTCCCCCGAGCTAGTCTCGGTTTTTTATTCGCCTACTTAAGAAATAAATTTTCCGAATAACGAGGTTTTTTTTGTTTGCATAATATGCTTCTACGTAATTTTATAAAACGCGAGTGGTTTTCTTAATGCATCCGTATATTGATGTTATTTATTATAATATTTTAATCTTTTTGTGTTAAATTTTCTTACTCTGCACCTATAATATTCTTCTCTCACTCTCCCTAAGGTTAACTGGTAGAGACTACCTTTATGGTATTATGCTCGCCTATGTACATGTTTTTATATTTTATATTTTGTGTGCAATAAAGAATTTTATTATTAATATTATTCGAATTCTTTATTGCATAAGACATCTTAACTTTATCACTTTATCGGGAGACAAAAGGGCTGGGCAATATTTCGGCCAAAGGATCAGTATTGCCATTCAACGTGGCAATGCTGCCAGTATCCTTGGCACCTTGCCCATTGGCAGCGATTTGGAGCAAATTTATTATTTATAATAATTTTTATTTTGTTTTTTCTTCATTTTAGTTTTTAGTTATATTTTTATTTATTAATTAGGTTTATTTTTATTAATAGTAATTTATGTTTTAAGTTGTAAGTTTTTAGTTTAATTAATATTTTATTATTTTTTTTTAAATCATTGTACCTTCGAATAAAATATCCCACTTTATCATAACGATGTCATTCGTAGGGCTCTTGTCACTGCTGGAGTACCCGCTATCCTAGAACCCTTTGGGATTGCGCGGACCGATGGCAAGAGTCCCGAGGGCATGACCTTGGAAACTTGGGCGGTTTCTGGTGTGGGATGCAACATGTGTAGACACATTATCCCCAACTCACATCCGAGCAACATCATCCAGCGCGGGGGTGCGGCGGTTTTTGCTGAAAACTTCAAGCTGCGCAAATAATAATAATAATATTTTATTGACACAAAAGAAAATATACATATTGAACAAAAAAATAAATATTACAGTGTTGTATATGCTTAATTTAGTAGACGACTTCTGTCCCATATACTAAGGTTGCCCTGGTCTTATAGGGGACAGGTAGCTGACACTGTGGAATGAAAGTGGTCTTGCAGCAGAGTCGTTCAATATATGTTACAAGTCTAATTTCACACGCCTTATGTCATACTCAATTTTTAGAAAAGTTGAGGGCCAGACGGAATTGACAAATAGTGCGGTCTACACAACTAACTTATATATAAAACTTTCTAAACTTTCGCGTATATTCATAATAGTTTTTATAATTTTAACGGGTCTTTACGCGATTTACCTTAGAGACATATTTCTCCCGACGTTTCAGCCAAGTTGCATTGGCCGTGGTCACGGGTCGACTGGAGCTATGCGGTGTAGTCTCGTACATACTGGGCGGTAGATGTAAACCTACCCACTTATCACTTTAAAAGTTTTTAGAAATCACGAGACACGACACTTACAATATCCTTGGCGACACCGGGCGATTTTTCCCGACGGCGTCGAAACCTATTGATTACTGGATTCCACGCTGAAGATAGCTTATAACCCCCCTCTTGATTGAATTTTTTGTGTTTCTTTATTTCGATCGCTTCACGTACTATTCTAGGGTAATAGTATATAAGTAACTTATATATATATTATTCAAGAACTTTTTATTCAGGCCTATAGGTTTTTTTAACGATAATAGTATAAGTCAAGGCTTACTTGAGATATTTAAAAAGTTAATGTTGTTGGGCACTCACTCTGCTAATAGTAACAATCAAATCAATTTCGCAAATCAAATACGCCAACCTCGTTAGCGACGTTTGGGGTCGAGACGATGGGACCTTGGGCATCTTCAGCCAACGGTCTGGCGAAGGAGTTGTCCAAGCGGATGACGGAGAAATCTGAAGGCAGGAACGCTGGCAATTATTACTGCCAACGTATTAGCCTCGCTATACAGAGGGGAAATGTTGCCAGTCTTTTTGGGACTATCTCTGATAGGTCGTCTCTTGAGGACATTTTTTATTTACAGTTTTTTAAGGTTATGAAATAATTATGAAATAAAAATTAAAACTAAATTAGAAAACTAATTATAAATAAAAATACTCAACCATGATTTGTTCCTGTGGCAGTGTGCCAAGAACACTTGCAGCGTTCCCCCGCTGCACAGCAATGCTGATTTGCTGCGCGAGAAAACTGCCAGCCCTCTTGTCACATACAGCATTAACCAGGCGCTTTGACAACTCTTTAAAGAACTTCTTTGCACTTGGCCCCCACGGACCCATTGTCTCAAGACCAAAAGACACAAACACGTAGTCGTTGCTAATCGACTCGTATTTGCGACTTTTGTCCTTTTCAGCCAAGTCTGCTGCAGCCCCGGCCCTGATAGAGGTGCCCTGGAGATGAGACCTAGCAAGGGTGTCGACGCAAGTAGCGTTCCACACCAATGCTCGTCCCATCGACCAAGGCACCAAGGTCAATCCATCGGCTCTTTTACTGTCACTGCGAGAGATCCCAGACGGTTCGAGAACCGATGGGATTCCGGCAGTAACCAAAGCCCGATGGATCACTAGTTTTTAGTTATTTAATTTGATTATTTATATTTAGTACTTTGTAAATATTATTTTTCCAATAATTAATAAAAAAAATACTCGTAGAATTTGTTACACTTACCATCAGGTCACATGTCGTGCTAGTATTAAATAAAATAAAAAAATAATGTACGTAAGAAAAGTGTATTTCTCATTGGTACATGCCGGGGGAGTTTGAACCGACCTTTGTAGGATTTTAAAGAAAGCGTTCTTATAACAAAGCCATCACCGCGCGACAATTTATTTTGTTTACATACAATAAGAAATACATGTTAAAATAATATAAATATTGACCAAAAATTACAATGTACCTTAGGTACCTTACAGATGCTCTCAATGTCCTACAGAGGGCTATTCGAATAGTGGACGATACTACAGTGTCTAAAACTCTCGAATCGCTGCAGTTTCGCCGAGATGTGGCCTCCCTGAGCGTGTTCTACAAGCTATACTACCGTGAATGTTCTGAACAGCTCCACAACCTTATCCCTTTTTCTCTATTCCGCAACCGAACCACTCGCACAGGCCAAAATATGCATCCACATACCGTAGCCACTATCCCTACGCGTACATACTTTTTGAGACTCTTACATCTGTCGCACGCTGAAGATGTGGAATGCGCTCCCAGCCAGTGTGTTTCCCCATTCCTTTAACCCTTTTTTTAAGTCCTTTAAACGAAGTGTGAAAAAGCATCTTTATCTAATAAGGTCTTTTGATCGTCTCTATTGATTTCAAACTTAAACACCCGGATTGGACTTTAGTTAACGTCCTAGCCGCGGCACCAAAGTGATGTGTCGCAGCGTTTGGGGATGTACTGCTTGTCAATTCAAATAAAGGTATGTATTCTTTATTAGATGCTAATCGTAAATACTTAAGATTATTTACAATTTGAAACTACAAATCTAAAATCGCCAGTCAAAAAGTGCCAGCAGGATCTCATGACATCATGCAATCAATGACATCCTGCCAAGGGCGCCTGGATCTGTATTGGATGGAATTAAAAAAAAAAAAAAAAAAAGGTTTTACAGATCTATTCGTCGGGCGTAGTAAAGAGCCGAGGCGTCCGTCCGTCCCTCTGTTTGGCAAATTCAGCGAAGTAGCCGTAGAGGAAACGTCTCAGAATACGGGTAAAAAACAATTAGCTCCAAAAATACACACAAATGAAGAAAATTTCCCAACTTGATACACGTGGCCCCACATACAGAAATAATGGCACATACACACATATAGGTACTTGTATGTTGGCATGTCAGAACCAATTTGGCATAGTCACTCAATCCGTAGAACAAGAAGGAGAAATACGGCAACTAAATAAACCATTTCACGCTTGTACTATTGACTTTTCACTCAATTTACGTAATTTATGTTTTTTGTTCTATTCGATTATATAAATATTATATTATACTATATCGTTGTTGTCATATATGAATATGTAATTATTATTATCATTTGTTATTCATTTGTGTAATAGATATAATAAATAAAATTATTATTTACTTTTGTATTTCTGTACCATATACTAAGCTGTAAAACAGCGCTGTAACTCTTAGAGCGTCCCTATTATTATTATTATTCCCTATTTGTCACCACACACTTTTAATTTTAAGTCTACTTTATTGTTTATTTGACAAATAAAATATTTTTCTTTCTTTCTTTCAATTTCTAATAATTGGTCAAAAGTTTTTGTTTTGTAAATTAATTTACTATGGATATTGTTGGTCAACAGTGGTTTTGTTTAATAATGTGCTACAATGTAATTAGTCATGGAAAACGATAAATTGGACTTTGAATATGGGACACAAGTTGCAGTTTATTTTTTGCGGTTTTCCCGCGCTGTCAACTCTCATATTTTACCCGACGTGTTTGAGCTATAATGCCACCAAGAAAAACATCAAATTCTGCAGCATCTGGAATTTGATGATGACCTCATTAACTCATAAAAAGAAAGATATATTACGTCAGACTTGGCTGTATGGGTTATACCCTTTGCCTTCCCTATCACCTCATTCATCATCCATCGGGAGAAGAGAACCAAAAAAAAAAAAAAAACAACTCGTCTGGCCGGCGGCGTAGCGATTGAGGGCCAAATTTGTCCCAATGTGCCTAACCTGTCACAATGTTTTCTAGATTATAAATAAAAAATATTTGCTTTTAAATAAATTCCGCGCGTTATAAAGATATAAGTATAAGTAACTATATCATATTTTTTAATCACCTATAATTATATTATTATTACTGTCACTTTGATTGATGAATATTTGTTCAAATGAGATTCTAAGAAAAATGGGCCCAATAAAATGTTCTCGTGACATAATGATTTCTCTTTTATTTGTTTTTTATTTTTATTTTATTTTATTATATACAGGATTACAAACAATTGTACAGAGAGAGAATACACAATAAATTGGTTTTACAAACAATGTTAATATCTGCACAACCAGCTTCAGTAATCCAAATGTTAAAAGAAGTAAATGTAACCCATGAGTTGTTTTAAAACCATAATAATATTTAAAAAAAAAAAAAACAACCTTTTTGTACAGTAATATAACTACTATATATATACCATTTTAATTATCTCTTTCTTCTAAAGTTAACATTGTGATGTTGGTTAATATTGTGTTTTCATAATCTGTTATTAATTTTATTTATTTATCCCTAGCATAACGACAATTGATAAAAACTTTTTTTACGTTCATAATTATATAGTATCGATTCCGCCGATATTATTGGAGAATTATGAACAATTTAAAATCCAATGTTTTATCTATAATAAAGTACCTGATCATAATAAAGAACCTAATCGTAATAAATAGTGCTTTGCAACGATTTCATACATAAATTTTAACCAATTGACTATTTAATTAAATTATATTTTAATGCTGGGGTAAAAGAGATGTAGTAATTAAATTTTAAAATAACACAATGAATTGTTATGATTATTGAATTATATTTAGTTGAGGCACGCTGCAAAAAAGTTGGTGCCTGGTTTTGGGCAATCTCTTTTGTCCCCAAGGTTTGGCTGTCAGAGAATGTCTACGGTCTTTTCTTGTACTTAGTGCAATAATGTTTTTAAATAAATAATTGTTTAACAGTGCGGCGGCGGACAAAAATCACTAAATAATGTGTTTTCCCATTACAGCCTCTAGAACACAGCGTCCTAGATCTCCACTGCTGGAGATGGGCCTTCCAGAACATATATCTGCCTATACTCGCTACGCTGGCCAGGCGGCCCGGCGAGGATCTGATGTAAATTTTTAATAATAATAATAACAAATTCTTTATTGTACAAAACCAAAATAAGTGCAGGTACATAGGCGAGCTTAATGCCGTAAATGCATTTTCTACCAACTAACCTTTATGACTGAGAGCTGTAATAAGCGGGTGCAGAAGGTTACGAAGAAAATAGATAGTTGAAATTATTTATTACTATACAAAACACAAATTAATTACATACATATAGTACTTATTATATGCAATACAATATACATTTAATGACAATTTATTAACGATTCCACAAGTTAGTGTAACCTTAAATAATGTGTTTGGTGACGTTAAAAAGCAGACATAGGATGAAACAGGAATAAAACAAGTCAAAGTTATTCAGAACAGGGAGAACAATATAGGGTTGAAATTGTAATTTCTCGCACTAAATCCTCTTAACAATTTAGCCCCAAGTAAAGTCGGCAAATTGTTTTCAATTAACATGTAAAGTTTTCGCGGAAATTCGCTGATGAATATCTTACATCCAAAATGCACGACAAATGGCATATACAGTCTAGGGTTCAGAACCGGGAAATCCCGATCTTGAAAGTACCGGAAATTCCCGGTTCAGTAAAATGGAACCGGCAAATTAAATTTTATTCCTTACTTACTCTTAATTTTTATAGTCATTTCTCTTGAATATTCAAAATGAGATATTATGTTTATTTATCGTTTGTTAAAAAAGTTTAATTTTGATTGTTTTTTTTAAATGTTTAAGATAATTTTCATTTAGGTAAGGTATATATTGATAGGTATATGTATCTGTCCAAGGAAAATGACAGCTTAATTTTTACCACTACCTACTTAATACCTAACAAAGAGATTTTTTAACTGATTTATAATTACTACTAACTAGGTATGAGAACAGATAAATATGTATATCTATTTCAATGTGTGTTTTTAGTTTATTCTAATTACTATGTAGTTATATATATTATGTATATATGAGTATATGTAGGTTTATATGTAATGTATATTGAGTAGTTTATGTATATGATAATAATAATAATAATAATAATAAATTCTTTATTGTACAAAACCAAAACAAGTGCAGGTACATAGGCGAGCTTAATGCCGTAAATGCATTTTCTACCAACTAACCTTTGTGACTGAGATATGTAATAAGCGGGTGCAGAATGTTACGAAGAAAATAGATAGTTGAAATTATTTATTACTATATAAAACACAAATTAATTACATACATATAAGAACTATACTTATACATAAATAAATAAATGTCATACGTAAACAAATAAATATATACCTATATATATAATACATATATTCATATATATAATAAGTGAGTTATGGCGAATTATTCTGTTTATGAAGTAAGTATTTGTATAACTTAACTTTAAATATTTTAATGATATTAGGTTAAGTATTAGTTATAGCAAAAACTGTCTCTTTTAACTCTTATTTTTGCACCGTCTCATATTTCTATTTGATATCTCTTTTGTCCCCAAGGTCGACTGTCAGGGAATACCATTAAGCTTCGCCTATTGTACATAGTGCAATAAAGTTTTAAATAAATAAATAATATAAAAGAAAAATATATGATAAAAATAAGTGATTAAGTTCTGTTTGATTCTAATGTTATTTTTTTGGAATTACTTAAAAGTAAAAAAAAACTACTTAAATATTTATTAGTTTTTTTTAATTTTGAAGCATAAATCTTGTTTCATATGTGATATAACAAAAACTACCAAGAACTGAAAATACCGAAAAAACCGGGAAATACCGGATCCTTTACGCAAAAGTACCTACATTCCCGGATTTCAAAAACAAAAACGGTTGCGGAAACCCTAAGAGTAAAATAAACAGACGTGTGTCTCTTCTTTGAATTTCGCGAAAGCTTCCCGTATATCGCTTAGCTTACTGTGAGCTTTACTCGTGGTGTCAAACAAAAACCTTTTTACATAAAATATTATTCATAATTAACTTTATTAGTATTCTAGGTTTTTAGATTTAAAAAAATGTTTATTCAAAAAAATATTTACAAAATATAAAATAAAAATCCTAAGGATAGGGATATACGAGGGGCGTTCAAAATATTCTCGGTATGTGGATAAAAACAAACAAGTACGAAAAGTTTGATATTTTTATTTTTCAATATACTCCCCCCCTATGTTCATACACTTATAAGATCGATCAATTATTTTTTTTAATCCCTCATAAAAATATTTTTTATCTTTGGTGTAAAAATGCTCCTCCACGGCCGTCTTCAACGCTTCATCGTCAGAAAATTTATTTCCACGCAGATCCTTTTTAAGATTGGGAAACAAAAAGAAGTCGCTTGGGGCTATAGGGTGGATGAGTAACAGTTTCAAACCCACATTCAACAATAGCTGCCTTGGCAATATGAGCAGTATGGACAGGGGCGTTGTCATGCAGAAGCAGAACACCTTTGGTTAACTTTCCTCGCCTCTTTTCTTTGATCGCATCTCTTAATTGACGTATAACGTTAGCGTAGTACTGCCCTGTGATATTTACACCTTTTTCTTTATAATCGATAAGCAAAACTCCTTCACAATCCCAAAATATTGTGGCCATGACCTTGCCAGCTGACGGGATTACCTTGAACTTCTTGGGATGAGCTGAACCCTTAATGTGCCACTGCATGGACTCCTGTTTGCTCTCTGGGTCATAATGATGAACCCAGGTTTCATCTCCAGTAACTATTTTTTGCAGCACCTCATCGGGATTTTCACCACACAGGTCGATAAAATCTGAACAGCAAGCCACACGCATATCCTTTTGAAGAAGCGTCAGCATTCGCGGAACCCATCTTGCACTTACTTTTGACATATTAAGATGGTCATGTATAATGTCATGTACGGTACCAATAGAGAGATTGGTTACTTGAGCTATAGATTTTACCTTCACTCGGCCGTCTTCCAATATAAGTTTTTCCACTTTATCAATATTTTCTTGTGAGGTAGCCACTACAGGCCGGCCAGGTCTAGGGTCATCTTCAATACTCTCCCTTCCACGCTTAAATTCGCTTGACCATTTTTGAATAGTAGATAAAGAAGGAGCAGACTCACGGTAAACACAATCCATTTCCTCTTTTATGGTTTTTTGATTTTTACCCTGTTTTGTCAAGAATTTTATGACGGATCGGTGCTCTAATTTCGTTAAAATTGTTAATTCGCTCATGGTGTTCATGTTTGTTCGGCAATTGCAGAAAAACAAAAGAACATCTCGGTTGCAATTTTACTTTTTTTTAATGTCAATGGATGAATCTTAGCGGCCAGTAACAAATATATATATAAAAGAGGTTGTAACGTATCAATACCGAGAATATTTTGAACGCCCCTCGTAAGTCCCGTCCGCGTGGAATGGTGGCAAGAAAGCTGGCTGCATTCCCCCGCTGAATTGCAATACTGATTCATTGGGCGAAGAATGAGCCAGCCCTCTTGTCACCCGAGGAGACGACAAGACGCGGTGTTATGTCTTTTATAAACTTTTTTGCCCTTGGACTCCATTAGCCCAGAGCTTCTACAGCAAACGGCACAAATATGTAATCTTTTAATATACTTACATACTTGTGCGCTTGCTGGACTCCGCATTTTCGGCCGCGGCTCCCGCTTTATGCGCTGTCCCCCTGAAATGCGACGCGGCGAGGGTGTCGACGCACGTGGCGTCCCACACCAGAGCACATCCTCGTTCCCAGGGGACCAACGTCATACAATCGGGTCTCTTGCCAACATCTCGGATAATGACTTTTTAGATTGTAGACAGAAAGTTACATAATATTAAATTATAGAACAAGATACATTGAAAACTTCACCAATCTTTTACCCGATTGAAATCTACTTTTTATACTGCATGTAATATATTATAGAGCAAATATTTTTATATTATAATCTAGAATAAAAATAAAGAACGACGTATTTTTTGTATTAATTATTCAGTAATAAAATATTAAGTTACGGTGCAGAGAAGTTATCCTAAAAATATCGCCACTCATACTGACCTTAATCAAGTAGGTAGCGAAAGGTCGACGACCGGGCAAACGTTGACTTGCATGGGCTGATTTCTTTTAATACTAGCACGACCTGATGGTAGAGGCGCGCGAGGTCTATGAATGTTAGCACCTGGAATCAGACACTAATGACTGACATCAGTCTCTAACACTATGCCTAATCTAAAATAGTTCTAACTTTTTACAGATATAGCAAGGCCGTAAAGAGGCAGTTGTTTCTGTCATACTGTACCAGCGTGTACACCGTGGAGCTGTGGTCTCAATACACAAAAGCAACCTTGTCAACAATGCGTGTCTAATACAATGATTGTTGGCGAGCTATGTTTCATCTACCTCGCTGGTGCAGTGCTAGCGAGATGTTCTGAACAGGACGCACTCCGGGCTGGGCCGCACTAATGCGACAGAGAACAGCGGGCGTCAGATCACACGTATTTAACTCGAGCAACAAAATAATGTCAGCTGTACGTGACTGGCCGGGTAGTCCACTGCACCAACTATGGAGAGACTATCATACTCCCAGTATGGATGCTTGATTTTGATTTTATTTATTTTACAAGTATATACTTAGTTTTTACCTTTTTTCTATTAGTTGTATTAATTGGATTGTATTTAACTGTGTAAAATCGATCTGGGAAATAAACGTTATTATTATTATTATTAGATAAAATATATAAATTGAAGCTTAAAAATTTTATTGCCAAATAAAATAAATAGAAAAAAAAAATCGCTAGGTGATGATGATATTTTTCTAAAAAATAAATACAAAACTGTATAGTGCATTGCCTTTACCATTGCTAAAAATAAAATTATTTTTTCAAAATTTATGACAAAGACCTTCAGTCACTGTCACTGATGACGGCGCTCCAAAGAGAGGCGAAATATTTGGCAAATAATTTTTTAAGCTTCAATTTATATATTTTACCAAGTAAGAAACCCATCTAACACACTTTATTTGTTGCAGATTATTATTATTATTATTAATTTTAAAACCGCACTTCGTTTTGTCTTTATACGGGCTGATTACAAGTATGACGTACAGTTTTTTTTTAACAAAAGGATATGTTGGGAAAGAATACAATGGAGTAGCGAACATCTCATAAAGGATGCAGTTGACAAAGGGTAACTCAGTCGCTATAAGTACAACTACGTGCGAATGTAGACCGAGAGTTAGCGATTATTTACACATTCAAATATTTTAACTAGCTTTGATAATAATTGTTATGTAAAATCAATATCAAAAACTGCCTCCGTGGTCTAGCGGTTAAGTCCGTGGATTTAGACTCGGAGGTACCGGGTTCGATTCCTGGTCGGGACACAATTAGAGATTGCAACCCGGTATGTTTTGCAACCCCGCCGGGCCCGGCCGGGTTGATGTGTTAGGATGAAACATTTGAAGTATTTTATGAAAATTTGCTTTAAGTAAATGGAGGAAAATACTTCAAATAAAATGATTCAAGGTTACGGAATAATATTTATTTCAAACCAGCAAATCAACAATAATCAGTCTTAATCAGTTTCTAATACAGAATTAGTTAGATAGATAAACTTTGGTAGCTTTAGTCAAAACAGAACAAATTCTTAAGAGCAATAACTATATAACAAAAAGCATATTTTAGCTTGCATAAAGCAAAACAATTATTTTTCAGTCTGAAAGAATGATCTCAAAAAACAAATTGTATTAATAGTTTTCTACAAGTTGGGGCGGGCTTCCGTGCCGCAGTTTTCGTACCTACCGGGCCCGGTTTGCAATCTCTAGACACAATAATATTTATTAATGTAAATAAATACATTTAATTAATATTTAATTTAACTGTGATATTTCTCGAGTTTGATATGCTGGAGACATCGACGAGCTTGCCACTTGTCATGATTGGCCTATAGTAAAGATGGCTACATGTGAATCTGCTTATTTATCCCTTTCAGCAAAAAAAAATTTCGATATTAAAATCTCATAAAAATTGTAAAAAAATCCTTCACTACCGAATTCCACAAAGCCCCCTCCGCACATTAGTGCGTTGTTATGTGCTAGCGCACCTTCGTGCGTTGGGTACTCGTAATATGATGGCAATAAAAATCACTACTGTATGTTTTTTCCTTAAAAAGAGGACTAAGGACTAACCTAACAATTTAATAAAGATAATCGCTAGGTAGCTAGATGGGTGACGATCTATCGAGGCTGTTTCGGAGCGGCAAACATAATTTGGCAACCGATAGTTATTTTTTGTATTGTCCGTGCTGAAAGGGTTATAAGCGTGGTTTGTGGCGGACCACCCCGAAAGGGAAACGGCCGTGATGATGAATATCAAAGACTATCAGGATGGGGACTATCACGCTCCTACTTCTAGAACCTTATATACAACAAATTATTGAGAAAATAATAATAATAAAAACATTATTGCACATAATTTATTGACTCCTATTGTTTATCTTTAATTAAAATTTGTAAAGTGTGGTTTAGTAATAGGCCATAGACTGTTTAGCCAGGTACCACCTCAAATAATACAAAGTCTGGTTAAACACAGCGATAGGACACGTCTGAAGGAATGGATAAATGGATAAATCAAAAATATTACTAAAATACGTTCCAAAATAATTCCAATAAGAGTTAAACTAAATGGATTTAAAGGTAGATTGTATTATAGAAGGGTGTATTAGCATGTTGTGTAATCGTTTTGTGGAGAGGGATATCATAACTTAATAAGAACATTTATTTTATTTACTGCTAAAATATATGTATTATATGAGTATTATGTTTTGTATATTTTAGTTGCTAATCCATTTACGCATTATTTATATAACTTAACATTACAAAATATCATTATCATCATCATTACAGCCCCTAGAACACAGCGTCCTAGACCTCCACTGCTGGAGATGGGCCTTCCAAAACATATATCTGGAGAATTTGGCCTACACTCGCCACGCTGGCAAGACGGTTTGGCGAGGAATATAAATATAAATTTTGGTATGTTTGTAACTCTATCGTACAGAGTTATTTAACATGTAATAAAAATATGTAGTTATATCACAATATACTTGAAATGGTTTCGCTTACTGTTATCTATTATTACAACTATCCCTATCTCAGATATCAACTATTACTGGACAAGCGTGGTTGATTATAACCTGCAACCAGATTCTCGGTTTTTAGCCGCCAACATTATATGAAATCCATTTAACTTACAGAAACTGTCATTTACAAACGCTATTAGACTTGATATTCGTACCGACACGAATATTATGAGTTGACGATGACGGATTTTGACAAGTATAAATTGAGCTCAGATGCCTAATTCTGGCGCTTTCGTCTTTCGTGTCGGTTTAAAATATTCGAATGAAAAGCTCTCTCTCTATAGAAAACTGTCAGTTTCATTCGAGCAAATCGAGCAGACATGCATGTCGAAGGCGCGAGAATCGGGGCCCAGAAACGAAAATACTTGTATGATTTATTCGGTGTTCGCAGAATCCAATATTTTAAAATATTTTTTTAAGATTGAGTATATATTTGAGAAATTTTGTCTATTAACTTACCAGGGTATAATAATAATAACAGACATTTTGGAGATATAATAATCATAAGTTAGTTTTAGTAAAATAAAGGAAATTCGTTTTAAATGTTCTTTCTACTTTTTGTTGTCTAAAATTTGGTAGGTACGAGGGGCGTTCAAAATATTCTCGGTATTGATACGTTACAACCTCTTTTATATATATATTTGTTACTGGCCGCTAAGATTCATCCATTGACATTAAAAAAAAGTAAAATTGGAACCGAGATGTTCTTTTGTTTTTCTGCAATTGCCGAACAAACATGAACACCATGAGCGAATTAACAATTTTAACGAAATTAGAGCACCGATCCGTCATAAAATTCTTGACAAAACAGGGTAAAAATCAAAAAACCATAAAAGAGGAAATGGATTGTGTTTACCGTGAGTCTGCTCCTTCTTTATCTACTATTCAAAAATGGTCAAGCGAATTTAAGCGTGGAAGGGAGAGTATTGAAGATGACCCTAGACCTGGCCGGCCTGTAGTGGCTACCTCACAAGAAAATATTGATAAAGTGGAAAAACTTATATTGGAAGACGGCCGAGTGAAGGTAAAATCTATAGCTCAAGTAACCAATCTCTCTATTGGTACCGTACATGACATTATACATGACCATCTTAATATGTCAAAAGTAAGTGCAAGATGGGTTCCGCGAATGCTGACGCTTCTTCAAAAGGATATGCGTGTGGCTTGCTGTTCAGATTTTATCGACCTGTGTGGTGAAAATCCCGATGAGGTGCTGCAAAAAATAGTTACTGGAGATGAAACCTGGGTTCATCATTATGACCCAGAGAGCAAACAGGAGTCCATGCAGTGGCACATTAGTCCATGCAGTGGCACATTAAGGGTTCAGCTCATCCCAAGAAGTTCAAGGTAATCCCGTCAGCTGGCAAGGTCATGGCCACAATATTTTGGGATTGTGAAGGAGTTTTGCTTATCGATTATAAAGAAAAAGGTGTAAATATCACAGGGCAGTACTACGCTAACGTTATACGTCAATTAAGAGATGCGATCAAAGAAAAGAGGCGAGGAAAGTTAACCAAAGGTGTTCTGCTTCTGCATGACAACGCCCCTGTCCATACTGCTCATATTGCCAAGGCAGCTATTGTTGAATGTGGGTTTGAAACTGTTACTCATCCACCCTATAGTCCGGACTTAGCCCCAAGCGACTTCTTTTTGTTTCCCAATCTTAAAAAGGATCTGCGTGGAAATAAATTTTCTGACGATGAAGCGTTGAAGACGGCCGTGGAGGAGCATTTTTACACCAAAGATAAAAAATATTTTTATGAGGGATTAAAAAAAATAATTGATCGATCTTATAAGTGTATGAACATAGGGGGGGAGTATATTGAAAAATAAAAATATCAAACTTTTCGTACTTGTTTGTTTTTATCCACATACCGAGAATATTTTGAACGCCCCTCGTATATTCAAGTAAAAATATGTCATTAATGTCCGTAATTTAATATTTTAGAAAATTAATAGACTATATTTCACAATAGTACACTTATACTTGAATAGTTTTGCAAAATATTGGATTGTGCGAGAGGAATGCAAAAGCGTTAAACCGTCTTATTTATTCATCTATAATAATTTATGATTATTAAAAAAAAACTATTTATATTTTATTAATAATTTGTTGCGTCTACCTCCTGGTCTACAATCAAGCCTTACACACAAAACCAAGTGATGCTCCGCCGCAACAAAGGTAAGGGAAGGGAATGTCGAGTAAAAATGCTTGTTTATCAAGGATAGCTCTTACTGGATAGTAAATTTAAATAACCAACTCGGTGCTGAAATAATTTCACCAAAATGTTTCTTTTATTTGACTTTCGTCGTAAAAACACATAAGTTGATTTACACTTAGAAGCAACGAAAGTGGATCACAAAAAAATGCAAATTTTGTTATTTTGTTTTTCAATAAATACAGATCGCGCAATGAAAGATGACCACAACAACACATAGACAAATTATTTATATGTGCATACACTGCTTTTTTACACTAAAGCCATTATGATGAATAAAGCAACTGTGTAATACACTTTTATTGTTAAAAATTCTTTTCCTCATCAACCGAGTTACATTTTCATATCCATTCTTGTTATTTATGTTATAATAATAAAAAAGTATCATCACGACCGTTTCCCTTTCGGGGTGGTCAGAAACCACGATTATAAATAAGCGGATTCACATTTAGCCAACTTTACTATAGGCCAATCATGACAAGTGGCAAGCTCGTCAATGTCTCCAGCGTACCAAACTCGAGAAATATCACAGATAAATTAAATATTAAATAAATGTATTGCATTGTATTGTAATGCAGAACAGTTATTTATTGAGAGTCTTTAATGATTTCAATGACCTTGCGGAAGAGCTGGACATTGATTTATTTAATTCCAAGGCTGCAGACATTAGACGTCAGTTAACGCTTCGGTATGTTGAATCGGTCAATAGCAGGCATCAATTATAATTAAATGCTTGTATAATGTTTATTAGTTTAAGTAACTTGTGTTTCACCTATATTGTTATTATTCTTCTGTAGCGATGTTTTCTTCCTTTAGCTTGTTAATTTGATTAATTTAATTTTATGCTTATATGTGAAAACCTTTAATAGTTTTTAGGGAATTTACTGTTTAATATCTATATACAATAGTCAACTGTTGGTTTTCCAAAATAAAATAAAAAAATTTTAAAAAAAAATTGTGTCCCGACCAGGAATCGAACCCGAATCTAAATCCACGGACTTACCCGCTAGACCATTGAGGCAGTTATGTTGTAATAATTTTGAGATTATTTTGTAATATTATAGACACCTTAAAGCTATAAATACTTATTGGTCTGTATTTGACAGTTGTTACAAATAAGTAAGTGATAATAACTAGTAGTTTGGCTTTCATCGAATCTCTTTGTTACGGCAACAGTAGTGTCGGCATGCTTTTGTATTACCGTCACTGACAGGCCGCAGTAAGTGCCGAAGACATGTATTCAATCAACGGACCAACAAAAATAGTGTCTAAAACGAATCGCTGTGGCGTGTTCTACAATTATTTTTCTGCATTCCGAAACTGAATCACACGCACAGGCCCCATACCGTAGCCACTATCCCTACGTGTATATACTCATATACATTTGGAGACTTATACATCTGTCGTATACGAAGGTGTGGAATGCTCTCTCAGCAATTGTGTTTCCCCATGGCTAAAACCTGGAGTACTTTATACGCACAATCGTCCAATTCGCTCTTCTGATAATAATCAACTTTCTATCCCTTAACACTCTTTTAGCAGATATTCAGATTCACTTACTGTTACGGCTGCTCGCCAGCGGAACAAACTTCCATTGGTGATCAGGCAAGCACCGTCTGTCAGCATCTTTAAAAAAATGGTTCATATTCACTTTTTAAAAATGAAAAACGTCTCTATCCCGCTCTGATATGGTAAATATATGTATATATGTATATGATTAGTTGTGTATATGTGTATGTATATGGATGTTATAATATTTATTGTTTGCTTTTATGTATATATTTTAGCTAAGTATCGATATTCACATCTAATTCTATTGACTTATCGTTTATAAGCACCCTATAACCTCACTTACCTCTATCACAGGTTAGCTGTAAGAGAATGCCTACGGCATTAAGTTCGTCATTGTACACTACTTTTGTAATTTTGTGCAATAAAGTATTTTATTATTATTTAAGCGAAGTGTGAAAAATAATTTAATAGGATGGCATAATGGTCCGGACTTATGTCGGTTGTCAGTTGCTCCCATTCTGGGAGTTAAAGACATGTGGTGTCCAGTAAAAAAAAACTGTAGAATCCGAATATAATAGTCCAAAAGAAAACTGTATGTAATTATATATATATATGTATATGTTGTAGCGAAAAAGAAATTGATAAATGTGTGACAGCTGTTTTCTTAAAAGTAGTGTGAGGCAAAGGATGTCGATGCAGCCAAAAACGTTCATCCATCGATCTTTATCGCTACAAATAAAGTGCTCAAGTTATCCCAATGGTTGGCTAGGATATAATGTCTAGCGGCATTATAATCCCGCCTTTGTGTTTGTGCAAAACAGATTTAAACAAATAAAATAAATAGATTTATATTTGAATTTTTTGGTTGGTCCCTATAAACATATGTCTATTGAAGTAACTAACTAATTATAAAGCCCACAATGGACATCCATTGTTGATGAAGACATTTAATTTTAGAAGACGCTCAATGACAATGTAGTAAATGGAAATTATTCTAATTTCTAGCCTTTGTGGTCAACGGATATAGAGTTAGATGTAAAGGTAGTGAGTTCGATTATTGATTAAGGAATATGTATAGTATAATAGTAATCATAAGACCAAAGGAACATATCTAACAAATTTATTAAAATCTCAGATGCTCAGATGATTACGCGGCATATATATATATATATATAGTAGAGGGATACTACATTGAAATATATATATAAATATATATTTGTATGTAGTATCCCTCTACTTCAATACACTTCTTAAGTTTATTAAAAAGGACTTTTAACCCGGTCAAAAAATAATGGCAAATAGTTTTATTCTTGAAAAAAGGCTAGCCTTTGTTAGCTAGCGGTTAAGTCAGTGGATTTAGACCTAGATGTACCGAGTTCGATATAATAATTAATAAAAAATATTTGTGAAATCGAGTTTAGTATGCTAGAGACATCGACGAGCTTGCCACTTGTCATGATGGGCCTATAGTAACTAAACGATCGCATCTTGAAAAAAAAAGTGTTGTTTCTAACACCGGAAGTGATATGGTCGTGATGATGCTTTTTACTTTTTGTTTGAACCTTTAAAATTTGTCATTGTTTTAAAAATAAAACAATATAAAAACATTTAAACTACAAAAAATATTCTATACCCAAAATTAATTGGGCCAATAACAGTTTTCCAATATTTGATAGAGAATTTAATGCAACATGGATACGTATCGGAATGATGCTATAAATAAAATAATAGTTAAAATTATATCTAATAACCTATTTGCTACAACAACTTCATGAACCCATCATCATCACCATCATCAGCCTGTATCTCTTCACTGCTAGAAGACGAGACGAGAGACGCGGACCATACGTGTGTCTGTACCATAAATTCAAGGTTGCTTATGCTTGGTTTTTTTCAAAATGATAGAATTCGAAACGTTGTTATTCTAATTAGCAAGCTAAGTGGCATTGGGCCGGACTCATTTGCCGTAGAACCGACGAACGACGGGACAAACGTGTTCTAGAGTGGAGACCACGTACAGGAAGACGCAGAGTAGGGCGACCCCTGCCAAATGGACGGATGATGTGAAGAAGGTCGCTGGTGGCAAAATATCGCGCTAATTGGCGACCATGGGGAAGGCTTTGGCGCGGTGGCGACTCGGTTGTAAGAACGCGTTCCTTAAATCCTACAAAGGTCGGTTCTAACCCACCCGGCATGTACCAATGAGAAATACACTTTTCTTACGTATATTTGTCATAGATTTATAACACCACCGTTCCCGTGCCTCGGAGAGCACGTTGAGACTTAGCCGTCTGGCCAGCGTGGCGAGTGTAGGCCAAATTCTCCAGATATATGTTCTGGAAGGTCAATCTCCAACAGTAAAGTTCTAGGACGCTGTGTTCTAGGGGCTGTAATGAAAAAAGGAATACCTCCATTTATGTTATTGCTAAGCTGCTGGTCTTCTAGCGAACAGCTTACTTATTGGACCACTTTGCTGCTTAGTCTTCCACTAGCAGGAGTAGAATCATTAAAAATAATTAATGGGAAAAACACTTTTCTTATATTTGTCATAGATTCACAACACCACCTTCCCGTGCCTCGGAGAGCACGTTAAGCTGTCGGTCCCAGTTCCAATAATAGCAACTTGTGTAATCGTCAATAAATTGTCATAAAAAATTGGCATCAGATCCTTGCCAACCAAATTCTACAGAAATTTCTGGAAGGCCCATCTCCAGCAGCGCAGGTCTAGGACTCTGTGTTCTAAGGACTGTAATGATAAATAAAATAAATAATTAAATTAATTACGTGTCATAAATGGCTGTTTCGTAAATAAAGATATTTTGACTTTGACTTTTGACTTATGTTATGCTGGTCTACATCATTTACATAATTTCTGGTTGAATTACTCATAAACTAAGAGTTCACAATATGTGTGAACACAGCTTAATAGTTGATGAAGTGTTAAGCCACTAGGAAAATTGGATAATATAATTTAATGGACTATCGTGAACCGCGGAGCAGATTGCAGCACTATTAAACAAAACGATTCATAAAATACTCGTTTAATATTAAATTTAGAGTCTAATAGACTGTCGAAATCCTATTTTGGTTGGTGTTTAGAAATAACTTCAATATTATACAATGATTTATGTTTACAAGGAGACGCTCCTGATTTATTTCAATTATTTACTATTCTGCAATCTGTTAGACGTGGCAGCTTTATATATCTAAGTATCTGGTCAAAAGACTTCTTCCTCAAGCATTGTGGAAGTTTGGTTGCTCCCCCTTGTACTATTGTATTATATCATTATTTATATTTACTTATGTATTTAATTTCAAGTTCAAAATTTGCGAACACCGTGAAGACAAATGTTTTGTGAAATTTTCTTTATTTATTTGAGTTAACGTTTAAACATGTCGATCAGAACCCGAACATGGACCAAGGTCCTTGGAAAAACGTCCGAACTCCTTTAAATATGAAACGCGATTGTAATGAGCTCTTTAGGTAATGAAAGTAAACCAGCTGTTTAAACTGGTTAAAAAGCTGGGTGCTTGGCGATTTTCAACAGGTAAACTGTTCCAGAGATTCGGTTCCACTAATGCCAACTTGTTTGGCAGGGTGGCGAGTGTAGGCCAAATTCTCCAGTTCTAGAAGGCCCATCTCCAGCAGTAAAAGTCTAGGACGCTGTGCTCTAGGGGCTGTAATGAAAGTCCCTGAAAGTTGGTAAAAGAAAACAACAAGTTACTGAAAGAAATAGGAATTAGACATCACCTTTTTTTGCGTCAAGAAATCCCAACCGTGGTGGTAATGAACCCCGCTGTGGAAGCCAAAGGGAAAGGCTATGTTGGACTCGCACTGACTAAAACCTGACCTTGGCTAGAATTTTAGTGTAGTAGCCAAACGTGTCTGTAGTCGAGTAGATTAGTAAGTAATTAAGTCGAGTCGATCTATGTTTACCCGGCTGCGCGACACGCAATGAAATGAAATGGAATGGAATGGAATGGAATGGAATGGAATGGAATGGAATGGAATGGAATGGAATGGAATGGAATGGAATGGAATGGAATGGAATGGAATGGAATGGAATGGAATGGAATGGAATGGAATGGAATGGAATGGAATGGAATGGAATGGAATGGAATGGAATGGAATGGAATGGAATGGAATGGAATGGAATGGAATGGAATGGAATGGAATGGAATGGAATGGAATGGAATGGAATGGAATGGAATGGAATGGAATGGAATGGAATGGAATGGAATGGAATGGAATGGAATGGAATGGAATGGAATGGAATGGAATGGAATGGAATGGAATGGAATGGAATGGAATGGAATGGAATGGAATGGAATGGAATGGAATGGAATGGAATGGAATGGAATGGAATGGAATGGAATGGAATGGAATGGAATGGAATGGAATGGAATGGAATGGAATGGAATGGAATGGAATGGAATGGAATGGAATGGAATGGAATGGAATGGAATGGAATGGAATGGAATGGAATGGAATGGAATGGAATGGAATGGAATGGAATGGAATGGAATGGAATGGAATGGAATGGAATGGAATGGAATGGAATGGAATGGAATGGAATGGAATGGAATGAAATGAAATGAAATGAAATGAAATGAAATGAATGTTTTGTCCTGCAGGGGCCCTGAAGGTAATTCCAGATAGTTTCTACCACTAGACAAAGTTAGTAGGTTTATTATAAAAGGTAAAGTACAACTAATCTTAAAACTACTGTGTGTGTAATATATATAATATAATATAATTTATATAATATAATATAACATAACATAACATAACATAACATAACAAAACATAATATAATCTAATACAATATAATATAATATAGAATACAATGAGTCATTGATTAAATAATTTGTTTATTTATTTAGTGGCCAGTAACATCGTTTCAGTTTCGTCGTAGTCTAGTTTCAATAAATATTGCCTAATAATACGTTTTGCCTC
The DNA here is from genome assembly GCA_910589645.1 of Tinea semifulvella. Classification (NCBI taxonomy): domain Eukaryota; kingdom Metazoa; phylum Arthropoda; class Insecta; order Lepidoptera; family Tineidae; genus Tinea; species Tinea semifulvella. The sequence continues at coordinate 7,325,077 of OU342609.1, forward strand.
ACGAGCCGCAAAGAAGGGTTATGTGTTTATCAGCCTATGTATGTATGTATGTTTGTTTCTTTGTGGCACACTGGAGACCAAACGCGTTGGGCATTTTGATGATTCTCACGTCAATCGATTCGTCTTCATCACGCGATTGTCACTGAAGATATGAAATTATTCAAATTGTATTATAGCGACAACCAGACGCCATATTGTGGAAAATAAAAAAATGTAAAGTCGACCATCGAAATTGAGTGGGGTATCATCGAATAGGTATTTGAAAATCATGTTGGGGTTTCTCTTATCATTTAGTTAGAGTGACCATTTAGGTTTTGTTGGAAAGATTACAAGCGACGGAACCCTTGCGATATTTTAATGTTTTTAGTTTTTAATTCAAGATATTGTTTTACGCAGGTGTTTTTTTTAGTATCATCATCACGACCGTTTTTCCTTTCGGGGTCGTCAGGAACCACGCATATAAATAAGCGGATTCACATTTAGCCAACTTTACTATTGGCCAGTCATGACAAGTGGCCGTGGATGTCTCAAGCACAACCAAACTCGAGAAATATCGAAAATAAATTAAATATTAATTAAATGTATTTATTTACATTATTAAATATTTTTGTGTCCTGACCAGGAATCGAACCCGGTACCTCCGAGTCTAAATCCACGGACTTGTCCGCTAGGCCACGGAGGCAGTTTGTTGTGTATATATACTAAGTCATCTCAGACCCCCCCCCCTTCCGGGGGAAGACGGGAATTTGTAACGAGGTGTTGGCCTCCTAACAAAAATAGCATTCGCTGCACGTAACTACGGACAGGGCGTGGGAACCTTTATTATAGGTTAAATTTAATACGAGCGGGCGCGGCGGAGGCCGCGGAATGTCATCGTGATCAGGCTATCAAATCGCGCGCCATGCGCCTTGGAACCTCGGGAGGTCTAGCGTGCAGAGGGGCCAGATCTCTCACGAGTGGGAAATTTGACCTCTCTGCCCGTGCGAACATTCCCTTGGCTAGACGGCGCACGAACTCGTCCAGTGTTTCCATCCGCAGATCGCGGAGAATGACGTCATTTCTCACATGGCGCGTGGTGCCGACAATGGTACGGAGCGTGAGGTTCTGCTGAACCTGTAGCTGGCCTCGTTGGGCCTGAGATGTTAAGGCGTACCATGCCGGAGCGGCGTATGTGAGACGAGAGCGAATATAGGCTTTGTATATAAGCAGCTTGGTGTGCAGAGCCAATGTGGATGCAAACAATGGACGTAGTTTGGCTCGGGCCAAGCGTGTCGTGTTCACGGTGACTTTCACGTGGTCGCTCATGCTGAGGCGTCTGTCTATCGTGAGCCCTAGGTACTTGACCTTCGGAGCCCATGACAGATTTTCGCCATACAGCTGAAGAGGGGAAACTGAGAGAGCTGCCGCTTGCCTCTCTACTTTGAGCATGATAGCTTGCGTTTTCGCCACATTCACCGACAATCTCCACTTGTCTAGCCATTCGGGGAGCAGATCGAGACAGCGCTGCATCTTCGTTTTAGTTTGTAGTTTGTTGTGTGGGTTTTTTATTGTTATTTATTTTTTTATCGAGCGAGTAGCAACCCCCACCACGCGTCACAAGTCACTACTAGTCGCCTGCTAAACAAGTCTGAACCTGTCGAATTAGTTGAGTTCAATAGTTGCCGCAAAAATGTCGTCGTTTCGCTGGAGCGAAGAAACAACTTTTAATATAGTTTTTAAATATGTAGAATATGAATGCTTGTGGAATATTAAGTCCTAGCATCATAGAAACTAACAATCCGCACCACACAAATTTTCTCAACCACTAAAATAGCACACACAATTTTTTAAATAAAATAATTTTAAAACTAATTATATATACTTAACTGTAAATACTTAGGAAATCCCGATAAGCTGCTGGTCTTCTGCTAACAACTTACTTATTGGACCACTTTGCTGCTTAGTCTTCCACTAGTAGGAGTAGAATCATTCAAAATAATTAAATTAATGACGTTTCATAAATGCCTGTAATAGGTTTACGCCAATAACGATATTTTAACTTTGATTTAAAAAATAATTTTAAAACTATTCTATAAAATGAAATAAAGGGCTTACCACATGGGAACCTAAAACGCTCGCCGCATTTTCTCGTTATCAAATATATTTTGTTTAATAATAACAACTACAACTAAAACGCTCACCGCATTTCCTCGTTGATAAATATATTTTGTTTAATAATAACAAGTACATCTAAAACGCTCGCTGCTTTCCTCCTTAACAAATATATTTTGTTTAATAATAACAACTACAACTAAAACGCTCACCGCATTTCCTCGTTGATAAATATATTTTGTTTAATAATAACAAGTACATCTAAAACGCTCGCCGCTTTCCTCCTTAACAAATATATTTTGTTTAATAATAACAACTACAACTAAAACGCTCACCGCATTTCCTCGTTGATAAATATATTTTGTTTAATAATAACAAGTACATCTAAAACGCTCGCCGCTTTCCTCCTTAACAAATATATTTTGTTTAATAATAACAACTACATCTAAAAATCTCGCCGCATTTCCTCGTTAACAAATATATTTTGTTTAATAATAACAACTACATCTAAAACGCTCACCGCATTTCCTCGTTAACAAATATATTTTGTTTAATAATAACAACTACATCTAAAACGCTCGCCGCATTTCCTCGTTGACAAATACATTTGGTTTAATAATAACAACTACATCTAAAAATAAATAACCATGAGAGTGATTAAATTTGAGAAATAGTCCAGATTCCATTATCTCAATTGGTTAAATTTCTTTAGCCATTGAGCTGAGAAGCGGAATATACGGCGACCTTAATCGTTCGAACATAAGCCCGTGTTTATTAATCGAAAACCAAATCGCAATGTTCCATATCCACTACTGCTTTTCTACCAACCTTACCTTAAAATCCCAAAGCAATTGCATAAATGTAAGTGTGTATAATGTAAAATTGCGGTAAGTTGCACGTGGGAAGCGTGAATCTATCAAAGAAAGGGTAGCCCATATAAGTTAGACGTAACGGGTGAGTCATCATCCCGACACACTATAATGGACACATGTGTTGGGTTTGGACACAATTTGGAATTAGACCAAATAAAGATGTCATTACCACGCTTTTAAAAAAGCAGATTTACATTTAGCGAACTTTCCTATTGGCCCATGATAACAAGTGACAAGTTCCTCGATGTCTATACCGTACCAAACTCGAGAAATATCATAAATAAATTATTGTCATGATCAGAAATCGAATCCGCTACCTCCACATTTAAATCTACGGACTTTACCGCTACGGTGACTCCGTGCATTATACATTTATATAAATAAAAACTTGCTATAAATTGCTATTAATCCCAAGGATACTAGCAGCATTGTAGCGCTGCTGCTCCTGTTGCCCCAAATATTGACCAACCCTCTTATATTCTGACGACGAATGACGAGACTATTGACGACCTGTTTTACCTAAAGAAATATTACAGAAGTTCACTTAGAAAAATGGATATGTGATATAATGTTAAATCGTCAGTTAATCGTAAAGTTCAGTTTTACGCGGCTCCGATAAAATTTTAATCAATTTAATGCCATTAAACTAACTCATATTGTTTATCACGATAGTACAATATGCTGGCAGTAAGAAAAAATCACAACTGTTGAATGGTTAATTAAATTTTACTACGAAAGGAATACAGATAGTATATTAGTTCTGACGTCTAATCGTTTTCTTAAGAGGAATATATAGGCGTGGACTTTTTATTAAAAACTGGGGTATAAACTTGTAAATGATCAGAAACGGATTTAAGATTTACCTTTAGGCAGTGGAAGTAGGTGCGAGAGGAATTCCAGCAAAATCTATGTATCACTTACTGAAAGAAATACGCATAGAAGTCTGTCGTCAATACATTTATGGATAAAGCTTTCAAAATTTAAAAAAAAAACAAAATTATTTATTGCATAAAAACATCTTAACCTAATATGTTACAACAGTAATAAATTAACATTAACATTTTTATATATTATGATATAGGCTTTGTGATAATGTCTTACTGAGCCTCAGGATGCAATATAGGTATGACTTGATCTCAGCACCATATATGAGTACATTAAAGGGTACTTATCTCAGAGAATTTATGTAATGTCAAAACTTAAATCTAAATAGCTATACAATGTCAATATTTCATTTTAGTTTTTTTATTTAAGAATTCATTTGTGGAATATAAACAAAACTCGCACAACCAGACGTAAATTACTTTTTTAAATTTAATTGTTGGCAATTCTTGAAATGTATTAGGTATTTTATTGTACAATTTGATTGCCATATTGTACGAGTTGTTGTCAAGGATCAGAATGCTGGATGGTGAGCGTCTTGTTACACCATTCTCTCCCACACACGATGGTTTCGGCATCTGCACGGAAAATCCATAAAATGCTGAGAAATTTGTCTACTTCACGTACAGTCACGGAAATTTAATATTTATCGTTTTTAATTGTCGAATTATTATACTAGTAACACTGTACCTGTTAGACACACGTATGTCCATTTCAGTGTGTCTAGTTGACTACTAACCTCACCAACGCGGATTCCTTTCAGATTGCCTGGGGCCCATCTGACCCTTGTCAGGATTGGACACTGTCATTATATGCTCAACAGTTGCCAAATACCAACTTAAATTACGCAGTTAATGTAGGAACTTGGATACTATCGATTAGGATAATGAAAGTTAGAACTCGGAGTACATTACATTTATTCATTTATTAATAAAACATTACATGGCTTAACAGTAAAGCCCATTTTACCATGCAGTCAATCTTATAATTAATACGTACATTTTCACAAAAAATGCATTGTCAATATAAATAATAATATCTATAAAACTTAAGTTAATAATAAATAGAAAAAAAAAAAATTTACTGCCTCCGTGGTCTAAGTCTGCGGTTAAGTCCGTGGATTTAGACTCGGAGGTACCGTTTCCCTTTCGGGATGGTCAGAAACCACGCTTATAAATAAGCGGATTCACATTTAGCCAACTTTACTATAGGCCAATCATGACAAGTGGGAAGCTCGTCGATGTCTCCAGCATACCAAACTCGAGAAATATAACAAATAAATTTAAATATTATTAAATGTATTTATTTACATTAATAAATATTTTTGTGTCCCGACCAGGAATCGAACCCGGTACCTCCGAGTCTAAATCAACGGACTTAACCGCTAGACCACGGAGGCAGTTATAAGTCTATATGTATATAGAGTGCAGTATATGTATTTTTATGTACATATTTGTGTTTTTTTTTTTGTTTTTTTTTTATCGATCGAAATAAAGAAACACAAAAATTTCAATCGCGAGGGGGGTTATAAGCTATCTTCATCGTGAAACCCAGTAATCAATAGGTTTCGACGCCGGGAAAAATCGCCCGGTGGTAAGTGTCGTGTGTCGTGATTTCTAAAAACTTTTAAAAGTGATAAGTGGGTAGGTTTACATCTACCGCCCATTATGTACGAGACTACAGCGCATAGCTCCAGTCGACCCGTGACCACGGCCAATGCAACTTGGCTGAAACATCAGGAGAAATATGTCTTCAAGGTAAATCGCGTAAAGACCCGTTAAAATTATAAAAAACTATATTTGTATGTATGTGTATTTAAAGTTTATGTATTGTTGTAAAATTATCCTTTAATATTTATTTTAGCCAAATACACTTTTAATGCTCTGTATTATTTCAAAGGTTGGCTGTAGATGCAATAAAGTTATAAATAAAAAAAAATAAAAAAAAAATAAAAAAAAATGTTTTTTACTCTCTATTCTAAATGTTTACTATTAAATGCTGGGAAAGTGAGAGAAGCGGGGTAATTAGAACAAGAAACAAAGTAAAACACACTAATTAGGTCAATTACAGAATGGCTACGAAGCAAAAATTGCTTAAGAGCGAATTAACTTAATGTTTCGCGGTTCTGTAGACATTTATTTAATTAAATAATTAAAATAACGTCGTGTGATAATGACAATGTTTTCACTCTGAAATGAACGTATATTATTTGGTTTTGATTACTTTTATTTAATAAAAATATTGAAAAATTTACAAAGGTTGAGTCCAAGGTAAAGAGGTAAGGAAGGAAGGTAAAGAGACAGAAAGGTTATTCTACCTACTAGTTTTACCGGGGCGAACCTAATTTGTACTTATTACGTCTGTTACAAAAATACAAAATCTCTTTTAAATTGATTTATTTTATTTTATTATGGTAACAAACAGTCACAATACAATTTATATAACAAACAATATACATATAATTAGACCTGGAGTACCAAAACTATGAAATACTATACTGATTAAGTAATACTATACTGATTACATTTTCAAAATACAATTAAACCATAAAAGAAAGTAAAAATCACATTTAAGTCTATTCTATCGAATACTTAACTAATTATCTCACAAACTCTGCTCCTATACACTGACTTAAAGCAAGCAAATATATCGACGTCAACCAAGCAATCATTATATAGTTTTACTGCTCGTCTTAAAAAGGTGTTTTTTGCATAATTTGTTCTGTTAAAGGATTGATGTTTTATATTAAATATATACTACTACACCTAATTATATATACACTACACTACACTGCATTACACTATACTACATTACACTACACTATAGATGTATTTATTATTAAGTTTGGTCAGAGGAACATGGACTGCTTTCACACAGACTATGCTTTCGCTTAGTTTACTTTTGCCTCCAGTCTCCTACATAAATGTTTTAATAAATATTGTTACTAATTTTAAGTTTTATGGGAGAAAATAAATAACTTTTTTATTTTTTTATTATTTTTATTCTTGTGGACGTACATAATATTCTGTAGTATATACTGAGATGCTACTATGAGAATATCATACCTATCTCTTAGCAAAGTTAACATCGCCATAATGATAGCAGACCTCTGAATTTTAAGAAGAAGAACCCTAAAAAAAATGCGAAATTTTCAGCAAACGGTTCATAACGGCTAAAGGTATTTACGCTAATTTAGCTCGGCTCATTTCGAATTTTCCAATTAAAATTTTAGACCTCGATTACACAAATAAACAATAGCAATTACACCTGGTTGCGTTTCCCGGTAATTTATTTTACGTCGAATTAAGTGTAAATTACTAGACTTATCGCCGGATGAAGAAGGATAATTGAAATATTCCATATTGTATTTAGATTGTCAAATTGATTATTTCAGCCAATGGCGTGCCTTAAACATGTCTAAACAAAAACAGCCTTTCTCTAATTGACCGTGACTACGTAATCCAAACCAACACATTTGGACAGTGTAGCAAGAAAAGGCGAAGTACTCCAGAAATATATTCTTGCAGTAGTATTGCCCAAAGTCGTCTCGTCAAGTCTTGCATCATCTTTGACTATAAGATTTTACATAAATACATATCTTCACGCCAGATACAGGGATTGGTACTAACACTATGGACAAATGTGTGAAATAAATTTATTTATTTATTTTATTTTTATTATTAAAAAAAAAATAGTAAATTTAATCGAATGAATATTTACTTTAATTAATTAATATAATTTATTGTATCCCGATCGAAAACGAACCCGGTACCTACGAGTATAAATCCACGAATTGACCGCTAGACCACGGATGCACGTAATAAATAAAAAAAAGTAAAAGTAAAGTATCATCACGACCGTTTCACCCTTTCGGGGTGGTCAGAAACCACGCTTATAAATAAGCGTTTAGCCAACTTTACTATAGCCCAATCATGACAAGTGGCAAGCTCGTCGATGTCTCCAGGCGTACCAAACTCGGGAAATATCACAAATAAATTCAATATTAATTAAATGTTTACATTAATAAATATGTTTGTGTCCCGACCAGGAATCGAACCCGGTACCTCCGAGTCTAAATCCACGGACTAGCGGTTAGCTAGACCACGGAGGCAGTTATATATTTATTAATTATATTTATATAGTAAATAAAACACCTATAAATAAAAAATGTCCTCAGAAAAGTTCCAAGGTTCCTGGCAACATTTTCCCTCTGCATAGCAAGGCTAATTAATACGTTAGAAAAATATTTGCAAGCCTTTCTGTCCCTAGATTTTTTCGTCAGCTGTTTAGACTTGGCCAGCATGGACCCATCGTCTCGAACCCAAATCGCAAAACCGCGCTGATCGGGAACCTGTTAAGTTCATTTTTTTTTTTTATAATAATAAAACTTATTTTAGAATAAATTCCATGTGTTAGTAACAAATAAAAAAAAAAATCTTATAATAATTGTTTTTTTTTTCATTTCTGGGGCCCAGGTCACCTACTGACATGCAGATGATTTGCCTAATTCTACGAACTTCGTAGAATTGCGTAAACCGTAGACATTTTCTACGCCGTAGACAAAACTTTTCACAAGACTATCAATTGGGAGTTATGTTACAATAATAATTAGGTTTTTATTTATGTTTACGTCAACCATTATTTTTTTAAAACTAAAAAGTGATCTTTAAAAAAAAATGTTACTATTATTTGTACATTAAACTAGCTGTTTGTCCTGGCGTTACGGTTTAATATCGGCGAAAATACCATTTAGTCGGCCACTTTAAAATGTCATGCTCAGATAGATATAAATAATAAATATATATCACACAGCGCCATCTAGTTTCCATGGTAAGCTACGAGGCTTGTGTTACGGAAACTAGATGGTTGATAAACTACATATTATACTCTTTTTTGTAAATATATTTATTGGTTTTATTTAATCACAGCAATAGTTTTTTTTTTTTAATAAAACAAACTATATTACAACAAAATCTTAATTTAACCTAAACAAAAAATAATAATACATAGAAAATAAAAATTAAATAGGTACTTACAAAAAAAATAGCTCATTAGTTTAATAATATTTGGCGATAAGAACTTTGTTGGACATTGGTCAGAATGATTTTTATTTTATTAACAGCACTTAAATAGAAGCCCCAAAGGAAGTGGGCCTGGCAAAGCACTGACGAAAATATAAAAAACGAGATTAACTTTATCATGACGGACAAAAGACGTATATTCAGGGATGTCTCTGTGATTCACAGGTTTAACACCGACAGGTAACTTGTAAGAGGCTCCCTGAATATAGACATTAAGCTTGAAAGATACCGCATGATGAAGGCCAGTCTCAGACCGTCACTGCCACAAGCTATATTAGGGTCAGAGCGGTTCCAGTTGAAGCTGCAGAATCGATTCGATGGATTGGAAACCACAGAAAGTGTTAACGAGGTGGCCAAAAGCTTCGTGGGCGTCGTCCGAGAAGTGGGCTATAAATATTTCCAGCCAAAGCGATAAGGAATTCAAGCTTTTAACTGATACTCTGGAACTCATGAAACAGAGACGGGAGCTATTTTCGGCGGCATCGTCAGACAGAGCGAAGAGACTGATACAAAGGGACCTACGCCTCTTAATACTAAACTAATTGAAAAGGCCATTAAGAAAAATTAAGGATCAAAAATATTCTGTCAGTCTCTTGGACGTAGCCATCTGACGAAGCTTAAAACTGAAGACGGTAGAACCGCTACTTCGAGACCAGAGCTCCTTGCCGAAGTTGAAAGATTTTATGGAGACCTATATGCCTCACACGCAACTCGCGCTATAGCCCGCAGGGACGACGACGAGCTGTTTTAACTTGCCGCTGAAGATATTCCAGATGTCAAACTGGGTGAGATAGATATAGCCCTTGGACAACGTAAAAACAACAAAGCGCTTGGTGATGACGGAGTTACGGCAGAGCTTCTGAGAGCAGGTGGAAAACATGTTCTCGAAGAACTTACAATACTATTTAACTCCGTTATTCACTACGCCAGAGGCTTTGACCAGGAGTGTTGTGGTCCTGTTCTTTAAAAAGGAATAAATATATATAAGTAAGTACGTTTTTGACCCGGCTTCGCTCGTGTAGTAATCTGGTCATCATGTGCCATCGATTTGGTAGATGTGGCAAATGACATAAAGACTATATAGGTACTTTAGTTGAAAAGAGTTATATGCCATTTGAAAGACAAAACTCTATCAATTTATGTTTCAAAGTTATTTAAATATTGTTATGGGTAAACTATAAAAGGTAGACATATGCTCTCGCGGACTTTTTTAAAAATAATGTTAAGATGAACAATTCATCCATAGAGCATTTTTGTATAACTTTAACTATATGCTCAGCGCACGCCACGGAAGGCCTCAGAAACGATACTTTTCCCCCGTTTTTAAAACATTTTTGGTTACTGCTCCACAACTATAGGACCTAGCGTGATATTATATAGCCTATGTTACTTCTGAATAATGCAGCTTTCTAATGGTGAAAAAAATATTGCAATCGGTCTAGTAGTTTTTGAGTTTATTCATTACAAACATACAAAAATACAAATCTTTCCTCTTTATAATATTAGTATAGATTGTCACTAAATCCTCCCCAACCCGTCTGGCCAGTGTGGCGAGTGTAGGGAAAATTCTCCAGATATATGTTCTGAAAGGCTAATCTTCAACAGTGGAGGTCTATGGCTGTCCTGAAAAATAAATAAATATAAATCAATATTTCCAGACAGGCCACACAGCGCCATCTAAGTTGATAAACTACATATTATATTTTTTTTTGTAAATATATACATATTATACATATAAACACCCAGACCGAGACAAATTATACAATGTACAACTTGCCCCCGGTGGGAATCAACCCACGACCTCCCGAGTTCACGGCAACGTTTGTTACCACTAGACCACGGAGGCGGTCAAAAAATGAAGGATAAAGAATGATAAGTATTCCACCTTGTTGTGTTTATAGATTTCATTCCCAACAGCTTTTAATTTGGAGAAAATAAAGATCTTACTCCAGTTTCATTTAAAAGTCTTACTGGAATTCATAGAACGTAACTTTAAAATATATCAATAAATATAATATTTCAATTTTTTACCCGACTGCGCGACGCAAGAGTTATATGTTTATCAACCTGTATATATGTATTGTATGTATGTAATGTTCCCTTGTGCCACACTGGAGACAAAACGTGTTGGGTGATTTAGATGAATCTCACGTCAATCGATTCGTCTTCATCACGCGAGTGTCACTAAAGAAATTTTATTAAGGCGACAACAATTATTGTTGAAAAAAAAATTCGTCGATCTATATTGATCATCAAATAGGTACAGTTCTCCCAAAGTGATAATGCGCATAGAAATCTTCGTCACTGTTCGGCAACGGTCGTATTCCCCGAGCGTTGGAAGACGATATGTATATAGAGTGGTTAAGTGCATTTTCTTCATGCATAATTTAGCAGAATTATGTGTTTTGTGCTAAAAGAGATAAATATTGATTTATCAGTAACAAAATTTGATTCGATAATTCCATGTAAGTAAATAGCGAGGAAAACCACACGATTGAGAATATGCTACAATCTTTGTTGGATTGATTTACTTCTTAAAATTTTATAGTATGTAGTGACCTCCTTTAAATATAAAATCTCTGCCTGTGTCAGACAGACAAGCAATTGTCAAATAAACTATTTAAATAAGATAATTAAAGTTGAAATTAAATTCACCTTTGAAAACAAAACCAAGAAGGGTGTGTGTGTAATAGCAGCTCTATATAATTCCACACAGAGAGAACACGTGCAGTCACCGCCAAAAAAACAAAAACAAAAAAACGACTGCCTGAATTGTTTTCGATTGTGTACTCATGATATTGACTTCTATTTCTTTGGAACAAGGTGCAAAATGCAAGTGCATTGTTTAGGGCTCTTACGATTCAATGATTCGGGTGTTTCCGGGAATACGACAATTAGCGAAGATCTGTATGTGTATTATTAATTTGGGAATACTGTATTTGAAAATCATGTTGGTATATTTTTTCATTAGAAGTGACCATTTAGGATTTTCAACGATTTAAAGTTGGTTTGCAACCAATCACAATTAAATTTTTAATGTAGGTCCTATAATAAATTTACCATTTCATTGATTGAATAATATTTATTGCAGGTATTTAACCTAGTTAGCGAGCTATAACGCCATAAGGCATTCTTCACCAGCTAACCTTGGAATATCATTACAGGTGATGGGATAACAAAAAAACTTGGTAATTACTTAAATTACTAAAATATATATACACGCGCTGGTCGGACGGGTTGGCTGCTTATCATAATCGACCAGCGCGTCGCAAGTGCAGGCCAAATTCTCCAGAATCTCTAACACTGGAGGTCTAGGACTCTGTGGATATTATTTTACTTAGAGTCCTGACTATAGATATCAACACAACTGAAAGTTGGCCAGCCTCTAGGGTCATGTCGGATGCATAATTAATTTAAGCAATGATCCCCTGTTAAATTTACTTTCTTTAATTTGAAAAAGTTATTACTTCCTGAGCACTTCCTGACTTGATTAATTGTTTCCTCGTTTACCTGTTGTGTTTTTTTTCACCTTATAAACCTAATACTAAGGATCCATTTTTGTGTGTATACAACGCGTGCCAATAATTGTACCTCAGACATCCTAAGATGGGTTAGAACTCCGTCATGTACCAATGAGAAATACACTTTTCTTACGTACATTTGTCATAGATTTACAACACCACTGATCCCGTGACTCGGAGAGCACGCTATGCCGTCGGTCCTGGTTCCACTAACACCAACTTGTTTAAATGTGTTAAAACTGCTTCTAGAAAGACAGTACTGTAAGTATTATTTTATTTTATAACTTTATTTTTAGACATGTCTATTATTTTATATTGTTTTTTTTTCTATTTTATTTATTTATTTTTGGAAAATTTAAAGCTATTATAACAAAACAAGTTAACATTATAGGCAACTATGAGCCAGTTACAAATTTTCACGTATAACATTTACAAAATAACTTATCCTGAACAAGCATTACAGCCTTTAGAACACATCGTCCTAGACCTCCACTGCTGGAGATGGTCCTACCAGAACATGTATCTGAAAAATTTGGCCTAATTAATTAACGATTCCACAAATTGGTATTAGTGGAACCAGGACCGACGGCTTAACGTGCTCTCCGATGCCACAATAGTGTAATAAAATAAAATATAATAACAATCTATCTATATATATAAAGGTGAATGTCTGTGTGTGTGTTCCCTATGCATTGCAAAACTACTTGACCGATCGGGATGAAACTTTGGGAATATGTTGTGTGAACATCCGCGAAGGTTTCTGACATATTAGTATTAGATTGCATAATAAGTAAATCTTAATATATAAAACGAAGTCGGGTTTGTTAGAACACTTATAACTCGAGAACGGCTGGACAGATTTTCACGGTTTTTGATTTGTTGGATTTGTGTCCGTCCCGAATAGCAGAATACATATTTGGTCTTAAGATTAAGGCGAGCATGCAAAAAACTAACCACTGGTGTACGAACTTTGAACAATTTTACAGTGAATATAATATTAATAACAAATAAAAAAAAATAACTTTAGAATTTCTAAAATAAAAAAATACATCTACGATCACTACCAAACGAATCTGATCCGTGTTGAGAAAAAAATCTTTGTTTGGTTGTTTTGCATTTTCATTTTCATTGTTTAACTAGCTGACGAGCGTACGATACCCACGAACTTTTTGTATGGGAAAATGTTTTATTCTTTTATTTTTTTCTTCTTCTATTTTCCAATTTTATTATAAAATTTTACTTTTATTTTTTTCTTCTTCTATTTTCCAATTTTATTATAAAATTGGAAAATAGAAGAAGAAAAAAATAAAAGAATAAAACATTTTCCCATACAAAAAGTTCGTGGGTATCGTACGCTCGTCAGCTAGTTAAACAATGAAAATGAAAATGCAAAACAACCAAACAAATATTTTTTTCTCAACACGGATCAGATTCGTTTGGTAGTGATCGCAGATTATGTATTTTTTTATTTTAGAAATTCTAAAGTTATTTTTTTTTATTTGTTATTAATATTATATTCACTGTAAAATTGTTCAAAGTTCGTACACCAGTGGTTAGTTTTTTGCATGCTCGCCTTAATCTTAAGACCAAATATGTACCAAAAAACTACGAACAAATTAATTTGATTTATTATGACAATGAAGTTTATTCGAAGTTAATTAATATAAATTAAAAGCTACCTAAATAATAAAATGAAAAATAAACTAAACTATAAATAAAAACTGTCCGCTAGAGATGTCCCAACCGTGATAGTCCCAAGGAGACTGGCAACATTTCCCCTCTGTATAGCGAGGCTAATACGTTGGCAGAAATAATTGCCAGCCTTCCTGTCCCAGACCTTTCTGTCAGCCGCTTCGACAACTCCTTGACCAAGCGCTTCGCTGACGTTCCCCATGGGCCATGAATTTGATTTGATTTGAATATATTTCTGGAAACTCTAGTGCAGAACTTGGACAGATGGGTTGGCATGGAATTCCTTTAATATTTACCTAAATTTACAAGTTTATATCTAGGTATATTGTTGTTCTTTCTCCCGGAAGCGTGGTGAATTATTAAAGAACCTCAGTAGCTCACTCCATTATATTACAAAGTATGAAAGTCCAAAAAAGAGATACTTGAACTTCGACAATAAAACTCAACTGTGTGAAAGCTACAGCAGCATTTTGCATGAAATTTCAATTTTACTTCCAACTTTTGAATTGTTACGACTTTCTGTTGAGAATTCTGACATTATCAATGTTTCAAACGGTTATATACATTTTAACAATATTCGGTGTTTCTTAATCCAAATTTTGATATCTTTAAACTGCTGATCGGTCGTTTCACACGAACTATACGTAAATGTAAATGACTGCCTCCGTGGTCTAGCGGTTAAGTCCGTGGATTTAGACTCAGAGGTACCGGGTTCGATTCCTGGTCGGGACACAAAAATATTTATTAATGTTAATAAATTAACAATTAAATAAATTATTTAGAAATTATAATTATTTAGATTGTAAGTTGACACGGCCTTTATACAGCCACGAAATTATTATTGTTATTTTTTAATAATTTGACATTAAATTATAATTATTTAGATTGTAAGTTGACACGGCCTTTATACAGCCACGAAATTATTATTGTTATTTTTTAATAATTTGACATTAAATTATAATTATTTAGATTGTAAGTTGACACGGCCTTTATACAGCCACGAAATTAATTTAAATTTATTATAATTATACATTATGTTATAATTATTTAGATTATAAGTTGACACGACTATAATGCCTCGAATTTAGGTTAAGCTACAGTACTTGCTTATGGCAGCAATGTCACTTACTTATTTCGGTCTATCCATAATTTAATTTAATCTTTTTATTTATTATTTTAATAATATTGTAAAAAATTGACAATATCCGAGTGTTACATGTGAACCATATGGAAATAAATATTTTGAATTTAATTGAATTGAATTTATTTAATATTTTGTTTAATTGTGATATTTGTCGAGTTTGGTACGCTGGAGACATCGACGAGCTTGCCACTTGTCATGATTGGCCTATAGTAAAGTTGGCTAAATGTGAATCCGTTTATTTATAAGCGTGGTTTCTGACCACCCCGAAAGTTGTGATGATACTTTACTTAACTTTTCTATACCTAAATATTTTAAAAAAATAGAGACTTGCAGTCTCGCAAATTAAGAAAAGCTGACAAGCTTTATATTCCTAAATTTAGGCTTCAAAAAACAAATAAAAGCTTTGTGATTAATAGTATTAGATTATATAATAAATTACCAAGACCTGTGACAGAATCAGGGGATACTAAATTTAAAAAATTGTATAAAGTAAACTTTAATTGCAAAAAATAATGATAATATGCAAAAAATAATGATAATATGCAAAAAATAATGACGTGTCACAAATAGGTTTACGCGAATAAAGATATTTTGATTTGACTTGACTTGAAGTACGCCTCAATATTGTTGAGAGGTGTTGCTCAATAAGATCAAGTCAGAGTAAAAATATCTTTATTCACGTAAAACTCTATAACACGCACGTCGGTATTATGTCCATAAAAAAACAAATATACTTGTAATATAATGAGTTAAAAGTGCACATCGAACACGACCATTACCAGCAATGCTCTGTTATAGACTAATTGAATTTGTGACGATTGACCTAGATTTATTATACAGTTTACATTTTAGTTATTTTCGTTACTTTTTTTTTATTTCTAAAAGGAATTGTATGTTTAATATATATATATATATATATATATATATATTAAAATTACTTCGCTATAGTTTTTCGAATAATATTTAGTTTTTGTATACTTATTGATTTTTTTTATAATATTGATATTTTTATAGGCAATAAAGGCTACTGTGGTAATGTGGTGGTCGGCTATAACAGGTGCAACATCTAACTTCTAATTTAGTGTTAAGTATAAATAAGTGTGTAATGCAGCACTGTTGGCTAGGGTAGCCAAATAAATAAATAAATGTACATTTGTCATAGATTTACATCATCACCGTTCCCGTGCCTCGAAAAGCACGTTAAGCCGTCGGTCCCGGTTCCACTAATTTCTTAAATTCATGACATTTTATTTATTACATAAATTATTTTCAGTGTATAAATTAGTAATTAATTAAGTTAGTAGGTATAAATTTGTGTGCCAGAAATGGCGGAGTATGTGAGCTATTCAAAAACTATGTACCTATTTACCATATTCCATACAAATAAATATTATTTCATTTCATTTCATAATACCAACTTGTGGAATCGTTAATATAAAAAATTGGCATCGTATCCACGCCACGCCGTCTGGCCAGCGTGGCGGATGTAGGCCAAATTCTCCAGATATATATGTTCTAGAAGGCCCATCTCCAGCAGTGGAGGTCTAGGACGCTGTGTTCTAGGGGATGTAATGATGAATGATTGGCTTCTTGCCGTTTTGTTATACCGCGTGTAATTGTCAAAAGAGCAAATATTTTTTTTAGGCTTCAGGTTTCATTAGTAAAACCACTATTTAAAATAAAAAATATAACCTTTTTTTTAAAAAAAAACACTATTCGTAAAACAAAACACTACTGCTTGGTGAATAAGGCCACGTCTGAAAATAACTATATCCATCGTGATAGATACCTAAAGGTATAAGTGTTATTGTTAATTGATCTCGCCTACAGCCGAGAGACGAAGTAGAGAGAGAAAGAATTACGTAAGTCAATGTCAGCGCGATCGTCGACCTCACGCTACCTACTTGATTCGGCTATGTATAAGTGGCGATATTTTTAGGAAATCTTATCTGTACCGTAACACAAGATTTTATTACTGAATAATTAATAAAAATAATGCTCTTCAATAAAATCCACGCAGTATATTTAATGTTTTTGGTACAACAGTCTAAGATAAATAACACTTACGTATACGTCAAATTCCATTTAGAAAATAATTCCAACCACAATTTCTTTACAAGAGTTCTCCATACTTACTATCCAACTGAAGAGGTCTATTGTCGCGATATTTGGTAAAAATATTGCGCGAAAAAATACCTCGTAAAAAAAGTGAAAATTCAATTTACGGTTTGCCCAAAACGTTAGTTTTGTGTCCATCAAATTTGTTAGGGCACAAATACTCGAAATATGACAGCAAAAGTATCATTACGACCGTACATTAGTCTAATTGTTTTTTTTTTAAATAATTAATACAGAAACTTATACAGAATATAAACTTTTTTAAACTTATGTGAAAGGCTTGTGTAGTTTGCAAACGAACTAGTTCCATAGAACGCGCCCACAGAGAAACTACCGGAACTAGTTTCAACTTTGACAAAAATGTTAACATCAAAAAATAAAATTTTTAACAGTCCTACGGTGTTTTATTTTTTGACAGATTCAAATCTAATCTAATTTTGCATTTTTGCTTGTCAATGTCAAAAAAATACCTAAATCGTTCCTTTATTGAAGCGAACTAAGCTAAAAAAAGTAAAGTTTCATCACGATCGTTTCCTTTCCGTGGTGTTCAGAAACCACGCTTGTAAAGAAGCGGATTCACATTTAGCCAACTTTACTATAGCCCAATCATGACGAGTGGCAAGTGTGTCGATGACTCCAGCTTACCAAACTCGAGAAATGTTATTATTATTATTAAATTAATAAATATTGTTATGACTCGACCAGGATTTGAACCGGGTACCTTCAAACTGCCTTCATAGTCTAGCGGTTAAGACGGTGGATTTAGACTCGGAGGTACTCGATTCCTGGTCGGGAGACGAAAATATTTATTTATGTAAATAAATAAATTTAATGTATTTGTGATATTTCTCGAGTTTGGTACTTTTCCCTTTCGGGGTGGTCAGAAACCACGCTTATAAATCAACGGATTTACATTTAACCAACTTTACTATAGACCAAACATGACAAGTGGCCATCTCGTCGATGTCTCAGCGTATGGTATACAAAACATACATACATATATTACTATATAAATAAAAAAATACAATTGCTTGTTTTAACTTTCCATCCCCTGCTCTAGACACTATTCACTGTCAGTTTTAGCGCAAGCTTCGTCGCTTATAAGTATTTTTATTTATTTTTTTTAACACGAAACGTGACCTTGCGACCACCTGATAGTAAGTGGCGGGCAAGGTTCATGAATGGTAGCAACTGGAATCAGTCACAACACTATGCCGACTTGGCTGGGCATGACGGCAATTCGAGCCTGATCCCGAAATGTGTGGATACACTTTACTGGGTTTATCGGCACGAACGGTGGATACTTCCCCGCCCTAGCTAACTATGCAAATTACTAGAATAAGAATAAAATAATAAGAATAAAAACGTTTATTGCCACATCAATTAATACAAGATCTAGAGCACAATATTTTAAAATAAGTTTATATGATGTGGAAAGGGTCTTGGCTCAGCTTCAGTCAGCTGTACATCACATAATGTGGTGCACTAACTATTTTTATGCCAAAACCCTAGCTCACGTACAGGTTTAACTAAGTTAACAAGGTCTTGATGCCCCAAGAAAACGACGATAGACACAAAGAAATAAAAAACCTAAATATAAAATGTTGTATATAATATACTATAAATTATACTATTAAAGATAATAATTATATAATAAAATAAATATAAAATAGTCAGTATATAAATCACTAAATACATAAAAAAAAAAAAAAAAACTACTTATAAATACTTAAATACAAACAAAGTTCGTGTGATAGCCATGCTCGGTGCTAACCTTAACTGAATAAAAAAAAAAAAACATTTAAAATAAAAAAATAGGGCTATATTAGGGCTAATATTAAGAGCTTACAGCTTGGCTCCAGTGTCTCCTATCTGCTTTTCGATAAGCCATTTATTTTTATAGTTTTTAAGTGCTTGTGTAGTACTACCATCAGTCCGCCTACCACCTACTTGTTGTTCTGGTTGAAAGTATGTGCCATTTGCAATGATGTCAAATGCCAATTTTTACTTTCAAGGAGAACTAATATTGTAAGCTTGCCATGGTCATATTTATATAAAAATAACACCGCTTGGAACAAGACTTACTAATTAAAAAGACTAGATTTAGATGTAGACTAGAAATCAAATCGTTACCCATCTTCCGCCAAATCTTCTTCCGCAACCGCTGAACCATGAAGGCTGTAAACATGACATACGGGTATAAAAGTTTATCGCAAATATTTTTCTGTATTTTAGGTTTTAAAAGCATCTACCAATACTTGGGAAATATTATTTTAAAGAGCTGTTCTAGTTTTAAGGACGCTTTCCTTAAAATCCAAATAGGTCGTGGTTCGGACACCGGTATGTTTATTAATTTGTATTTCAAAACTTTATGCACAGGCAGACTTAATGCCGCTAGGCATTCTTACTAGTCAACCTTAGGGACAATTTAGAGCATTTGTTATGTGAGGCAGGTGCTAAATATAATAGAAGCATTTAAGTTTGTGAAAAAAAAAAAAAAAAAAAACTTTAATACTAAATCTAATATACTACATACTATCATTATGTTGTACACAACAACAATGTGATCATCCAGGTCCGGATATTAAATGTGTAATGTCTATTACCGTTGCCTAGGGCAACCAGTCAATAAATAGTATTTGCAGAATAAAATAAAAATAATAAAAAAAATATTTATTTTCTCCCACAAAACTTAAAATTAGTAACATATTTATTAAAATATTTATGTAGGAGACTGGAGGCAAAACTAAACTAAGCGAAAGCATAGTCTGTGTGAAAGCACTCCAGGTTCCTCTGACTCAAACTTAATAATAAATACATCTATAGTGTAGTGTAATGTAGTGTAGCGTAATGTAGTATAGTGTAATGTAGTGTAGTGTAGTGTAATGTAGTATAGTGTAATGTAGTGTAGTGTAATGTAGTATAGTGTAATGTAGTGTAGTGTAATGTAGTGTAGTGTAATGTAGTGTAGTGTAGTGTATATATAATTAGGTGTATATATTTTTTATTTTATATATAAATAAATAGAATGTGTGTTGGCTCCTTTTTATTTAAGTATATTACAATGGCGACAAGGATGGGATTCGAACCCACGCGTTCAGGCCTAGGTTGGGGAATAGGGAAGGAAAACATACCCTAGTTTTCCCCGGCAGGACATCAGTGGGTAACTACCCGCCGCATGCACACTTGGTCCAAGGCGCCGACAGAACCTAAACCAGGTTCGATAACTTTAGCTCTCCTCTAGGGGCTGTGAACTTTACTTACGTAAATTTTTCATAAATTTACAACACCACCGTTCCCGCACCTGGTTCCACTAATACGTATTTGTACACTAATAAATTGTCTTATAGTATGACAATGCCTCTTTACAGCATCTATTATCCTAACGGACATTTACCTTTATATATTTTTTTTATAATTGTGTCTGTCTTAGGTTATAGTATGACAATGCTTATATACAGCAGCTATTATCTTAACTGACATTGACATTTATATTATTATAATTGTGTCTGTCTTAGCTTATAGTGTGACAATGCCTATCTACAGCAGCTATAATGTTAAGCGTTATTCTGTATTTATAATTTTATTATTTTATTGTTTCTCTTACCAAATGATGGTTATCATGTACTGCTCCAGATTCACCAATATATACTATTAAATTATATCGTTTTATATCAATATTGTAAAAATTGACGTGTAAAAGTGCAGAATACCTACATATCTTATTGTCCTATGCCTACTTGCAAAATAAACGAATTGAATTGAATTGAATTAAGCCTAAGGCTTCTATCAATCTCTATATTCAATCAAATAATGTTATACACCATCTGATCAAATTTGACCCGGGCTATTAAATAAACATTTCTACGCATTATAATACAAATCCCTATGAGCAAATACAAGCATACCAATGCTCATGACGCCTTCCCCGAAGCGGATTTTAGAGTTTTGAAAACAAGAAATAGTTTGTGCCAAATCTGGCGAATACGGTGATTGAGCGATGTTCAAATGTACGACTCCGGGTCAAATTTAATCAGACCTTGTACACGTTTTTTATTCTTTATTGATTTGATGAGAAAAGTCAAGTCATACTTGACTGAACATCAGATCTTAAAATCGATTATTTATTTATTTTATTTTATTTTAAAACTTTATTGTTAAATAAACAAAAGGCGGATATAATGCCTATAGGCACTCTCTTCCAATCAACCTTCGGGACATTGAAACATAAGATGTAAGGTTATGATAAATAAACAACAAATACTAAGGAAAAAATAAATACAATATACTTACAACTAAAGTATTAAATTACATATATAAGTGGGTATATACAACACATATACGACGTACATATACATACATATATATAAACTACATATACAACATACATACATATAAGTACTACACTACAATGCAACATCATTGGACGATACAGACAAGGACTTTATTGGGATTTCAAAAAGTGAGTTATTGAAGATGGCCCTGCTTGGGGCTTGGCGGATATTATTAATACTGGCCTACGTGGGACGCGCTCAACTCAACGTCTACACGTGGATACACCAGTCTTAAACATGTCAAAATTACCCTACTTTGGGACGCCTATGTATGGATTTATTGCATGACCCAGCATTTTGTAAGAACGAGCCTGAATAGAGGTAGTAACATTGCCTTGTATGTAAGAGACTGGGCATT
Source organism: Tinea semifulvella (assembly GCA_910589645.1). Classification (NCBI taxonomy): domain Eukaryota; kingdom Metazoa; phylum Arthropoda; class Insecta; order Lepidoptera; family Tineidae; genus Tinea; species Tinea semifulvella. The sequence goes on from OU342609.1 coordinate 7,347,170, forward strand.
CAATATACGGAGTGACTTTTTTGCTTGCAGTGAGTCTCGCCCATCCGTCGTACAGTAGGTTATAAAAATAATCTATTAGAGCGGAGGGCATTGCAATGTTTAATTACAAGAGCTAAATTAATGTGTCAATAAAAACATATCTCGTTTCTGTAGTAACGTCAAAAAAATATGTTTGCTTACTGTGTGTATGTAGTTTAGACAATAAACGTTTTTATTATTATTATTTGTGTTGGGATCTCCATACAAATTGGTTATTTTAATTGACATTTTGTATGGAGACGCCAACTTTTTTCTTATTTACGACATATTTTCAATCAATAGAATCTCATATAGAACAAAAAAAGTCTAACGTAAGACCATATAAAGTCACCCCGTATGTTTTCCTTCTTGCTACAATTTAGGTCCTAATTAACAAATATTTTTCATTCCTTTCAGACGCGGGTCAGTCCAGACAATATGTTTTTTCACACTTCAGATGATACCAAAGTAGAAATATACAGGCTGGAAAAGAATTTCACATCTTCAGTAGTAAGAGTAGGTACAGTTTACACTGCTTGGTCGACTACAGTTGCACATAGTACGAGTAGTTCCTGACCAGTTTAGTTTGTCGCTCTTATTATTTGTTTTGGGATCTCCATACAAATTGGTTATTTTAATTGACATTTTGTATGGAGACGCCAACTTTTTTGTTATTTCCGACATATTTTCTATCAATAGAATCGCATATTATTCTAACAAAAGACCATACAAAGTCACCCCGTATGTTTTCCTTCTTTCTACAATTTAGGTCCTAATTAACAAATATTTTTCATTCCTTTCAGACGCGGGTCAGTCCAGACAATATGTTTTTTCACACTTCAGATGATACCAAAGTAGAAATATACAGGCTGGAAAAGAATTTCACATCTTCAGTAGTAAGAGTAGGTACAGTTTACACTGCTTGGTCGACTACAGTTGCACATAGTACGAGTAGTTCCTGACCAGTTTAGTTTGTCGTTCTTTAGTTAATTAGATCGCTCTTTTAGTTTCTTAGCTCCGAGCCTCTGTCTCAAACCAAATAAAGGAAGCAGTTCTAGGTAGTGTTGCGTGCATACCAGGTTTTGAACTGCGAACTTTTTAGATTTTAAAGATAGTGTTTTATCAACATATCAACAAAAAAATATTACCAAGTATCATCATCATCATCATCATCAGCCTGTGTCTCTCCACTGCTGGATATAGGCCTCCCCCAAGGCTCGCCACTGCACGCGGTCTTTTGCAACCCTCATCCAACCCCCACCAGCGACCCTCCTTAGGTCCATCTGGCGGGGGGTCGTCCCACTCTGCGTCGTCCCGTACGTGGTCTCCACTCCAGAACCCGTTTGCCCCATCGGTCGTCGGTTCTGCGGCAGATGTGTCCGGCCCATTGCCACTTCAGCTTGCTAATTTTGAATGCTATGTAAGTAACTTTGGTTATCCGACGATTATTTCAACGTTTCGAATTCTATCCATCAGAGAAATACCAAGCATAGCTCTCTCCATAGCTCGCTGAGCGACCTTGAACTTGTGAACCAGACCCACTGTCAGTGTCCACGTCTCTACGACATTACGGGGAGGACGCACTGGTTGAAGACTTTTGTCTTCAAACACTGTGGTATGGACGATGAGAGGATACGTCGAAGTTTCCCGAATGCCGCCCATCCTAGCTGAATACGTCTGTCGGCTTCTTTGCTGAAGTTTGCAGCGCCTAGGTGAATAGTCTGTCCAAGGTAGACGTATTCCAAGGTAGACGCTTTATAATTAGTAGATGCTTTTAAAATCTTAAATATATATATAAAAAAGTAATATCACGACCGTAATATAAGTAAACCGAGTGTTGCCACATAAAAATCAGTAGCGACAACAATACTTGGCCTAATAATCCTCTGCCTACTCTATTCTATACTAAATGAGCCACACCGAAATACCTCAAGGACAAATTTACCTATCTCTCCTCAATTCATGACAGATCTCTTCGTTCGTCACACAATTCTGTTCTATCTATCCCTTCTCATCACTCTAGCTTTCAGTCTAACTCATTCGCAGTAGTGGCCGCAAATCTCTGGAACAGTTTACCTGTTGAAATTCGCCAAGCACCCAGCAAACCGCTGTTTAAAAAGCTGGTTTACTTTCATTACCTAAAGAGCTGCTCACAACGTATTGTGTACATATTTGTATGTATGTGTATTTATTTAATTATATTTTGCATGTAAGCTTAAATGAATTTATTTGGCAACGTTTCTTACAATCGTTTGCACCTAGCCTCATGACTGTAATGTTCTGTATTGTCCCAAAGGTTGGCTGCTAGAGAATGCCTAGCGGCATTAAGCCCGCCCTTTGTACATAGTGCAATAAAGTTTTAAATAAATAAATAATATTGTCACGTATAAATAATAAAAAGCCCAGGTCTTACAAAGGTCAATGGCAACAAACGTGTGACCATTTCAGGGACAACGATTTGTCATGTTGAGTGATGTGCTACCATTTTAAGGTCATTTAAATATAACTAAAGCCTAAATTATATAAATAACAATTTTAATAAAAAAATTAAATATAAATCGTATCCGCGCGGCATGGTGGCAAGAACGCTGGCCGCATTTCCGCGCTGAATCGCTATGCTGCGATGAGTGAACCAGCCCTCTTGTCACCAGAGCAGACAATAAGACGAGGGTGATGTTTTTTAAAAATATTTTTTTCGCTTGGACCCCACGGGCCTAAAGTCTCTGCAAACGGTACAAGCACGTAGTCTTTGATTATAGTTTGGCAAAGTCAAAGTGTAAACATAAATTGCATTTACATATAAGTTTTATACTTGGCTTGTAAGGAATAAAACTTTTCAAAGAGCGCTAAATAAATTTCGTTTTGACAGGTGTAGGTTTACAGTAAGTCTTGTTTCAAGCGGTGTTATTTTTATATACGATTAAATATCATCATGGCAAGTTTACAATATTAGTTCTCCTTGATATTGGCATTTGACATCATTACAAATGGCACATACTTTGACCGCCTCCGTGGTCTAGTGGTAACAAACGTTGCCATGAACTCGGGAGGTCGTGGGTTCGATTCCCACCGGGGGCAAGTTGTACATTGTATAATTTGTCTCGGTCTGGGTGTTTATATGTATAATATGTATATATTTACAAAAAAAGAAGTATAATATGTAGTTCAACCATCTAGTTTCCGTAACACAAGCCTCGTAGCTTACTACGGAAATTAGATGGCGGTGTGTGACCTGTCTGGAAATATTTATTTATAACGAGAACAACAATAGGTGATAGGCGGACTGATGGTGGTAATTTGCCCAGTCTGCCGGGGCGGGAAAGTATCCACCGCCACCAACACACGTTTTGGGATCAGGCTCGAATTGCCGTCATGTCCAGTCAAGCCGGCAGTGTTAGGGACTGATGTCAGTCATGAGTGTCTAATTCGAGTTTTAAAAATTAAAAATTTCAATCATTTATTTACTTTCCAATACATATAACTTATTAAATTGCCCGCCAAACTGTAACCACAGTTTGTTGGCGGAGACAATTACTCTCGAAGCTTAATATTAAATAATAAATATTTATAGTAGGTACATAAAAAAGATGCGCGGGCGCAAACCACTCTCCCCCCGCGCCAACAGCCCGTCCGCCTACAGGTACCATTAAACTACAGGCTGTTTAAAAGAATGGTCTTCACACACTTCCTGAATAGTTCCTAACAACTGTAAGTAATATTGTATGTATGTATGTATGTATTATTATTAATTTGAATTTACTTATTATCATTATTATATTATATATATTATTTATAACTATAAAGTATTAGTATTACATTTAGTAGAATTTTAATTACCTATTTTCCTGTTTAAACCCCCCCACATACCATGTTCGTAATGTCCCTAAGGTTGACCGAGTAAGAATGTCTAGCGGCATTAGGTCCGCCTTTGTACATAGTGCAAAAAGTTTTAAATAAATAAATAAATAAATACCATTAATTTAAGTCTATCTCTTTCTTAGGATTAACACCAATTTCTTCCGAAGATTATTTTAAATTTTGAAACTAAACTCAATAGGCAATAAACGAACGACTGCAGGCAGGAGGCGAGGAGAGGGCGCGCGGGGACGCGGAGCGCATACATGGCTTACAGTCAGCCACAAATCACACCTATAAACTTATAAATACTTTTATAAAAAATAAAAATCTGATATTAATTTAAATAATAGTAGCCGTCTAACACATTTCAACAGTTACCTACATTCATGGAGCCCACGCGATTCTTATCATTAGGATTCTTATCGTCACTATTATTTCCGATGATTACTTAATTCATTATGAAGTTATTCATAATGGAAAATTTGCGGTAAACGTAGGAGTTCAAACCAAGAATAATACATAAAACATTGTCAAAGGAACATGTTTATGTTTAAGGCATTCGGTTTTACACGGGTCTAGATTTCTAAAATAAACGCGATAATGAAATAAATATTTCTTTATAGTCTTCATTGTAGTGTGCGTTTTAATGGAGAGGGCTACTTGTTTTTCGATTTGTTTGGTAATGATAAGGAGACTGGTGAAACTATGAATAAAATAATATATGTTTAAGAGCGTTTAACGCTTCTCCATCCCTCTCGCTCGCACTTTATATATTTTATTTTAAATACTTTATTGCACTAAAATTGTTAACTGCCTCCGTAGTCTAGCGGTTAAGTCCGTGGATTTAGTCTCGGAGGTACCGGGTTCGATTCCTGGTCGGGACACGAAAATATATATTAATCTAAATAAATACATCTAATTAATATTTAATTTATTTGTGATATTTCTCGAGTTTGGTACGCTGGAGACATCGACGAGCTTGCCACTTGTCATGATTGGCCTATAGTAAAGTTGGATAAATGTAAATCCGCTTATTTATAAGCTTGGTTTCTGACCACCCTGAAAGGGAAACGGTCGTGATGACACTTTACTTTACTTTTTTACCTAGTAGGTATTATTATTATTTTTAATTTTTAATTCTTTGCTGCATGAAAACTTAAAATTAGGTACATAAACAAGTTTAATGCCTGTTAGGCGTTAAACCTTTGGGATGGTGAGAGATTATATAGTATCAGTCCGATGGTGGTAATTTGCCCAGTCTAAGTGTATCCGCAAGTTTTGGGATCGGGCCGGAATTGCCGTCATGCCAAGACGGCATGGTGTTGAGGACTAATGTCAGTCATGAGTGTCTGATTCCAGTTGCTAAAATTCATGGACCTCGTGCGCCACTTTCCATCAGGTCAGTAGTCTTACTAGTAGTAGTTTGACTAAGTATAACCTAAGAAACAAGAATGAAATCTATATAAGGCAAACCAGGTTGAGAAAAACGTTTAAACAAGGTTTGCCGTTGAAAATTACATTATGCAATATATACATATGCAACTACCTGAGATTATAACTAGACTACAACCAAGTGAATTTAAAACAAAATTGAAACTCTTTTTCCAAAATAATGCTTTTTATAACCTGTCAGAATTTATTGACATGCCATCGACGGAAAATTCTTTTAAATAGTTGTATAGTTTTGTGGTCTTATGCCTTCTACTGTATTGTGTTCCTATGCTCCTTTGTCTACGATGCATGGTGTTAATAGCATTATTGTTATTATTTTAAAATTTGTTAACTGACATACCAAAATATAACGATTGTTATATAGGTGAAATATACAAATATACAAAATAGTATATAAAAAAGGTATGTTTAATATCCGATTAGAATAAAGAATTAAAGAAAAACCCCAACCCATTTTAACGTACACTTTTTGTTAGGCACGTGTTTCATCTTAAATAAAATAGGTGACTTAACCTGCCTCCACCCACTACTTACTTGTTTTTTGTTAAATACTTTGAATATTCAGTACCTAATGATGTTTATATTTCAGTGATTCCACAAAATTCTATGATAGGTTGTTTTGTTTCGCAAAGCGTTTTCAAATTCAGTTTTTTTTTTCACTTATTTTTTATAACTACTGCATCTATGTATAAGACACGCAATAACTGATGAGCACTTTATGCGAATAGTGAGTGTATAGGTAGTTATTTCAGATTTGTAAATTAATTAGGTTTGTTTTTTTTTTTTTTTTGTAAATTCTTTTTTTTTATGTTTATTATACAGTGTACACTTAGTGTTGTACTCTATGTTTTACCAGAGGGCGTATAAGTACTAGGTAACAAGTACAACCGTCAATACAATGTAATAATGATAATTTATATCTATATATAAAAAAAAGTAAATATAGTATTTATTTATTTAAAACTTAATTGCACTCTGTACAAGGGGCGGGCTTAATGCCGCTAGACATTCTCTGACAGCCAACTTTTGGGACAATAAAAAGAATATAACCTAGATCGTAGGTGCGAAGACGTATTTAAGACTGATAATTATGTAATAATAACTATATTTATCAATAATATATATACTACATACTAATAGTACTTACATACATACATATATACGTAACTATACTACATACACTATCCACTTATACACGCCATTGGTATGGTGTTCAAGTAATGTGAGTATACTAATATATAATAAGTATCATCACGACCGTATCCCTAGCGGGGTGGTCATAAACCACGGTTATAAAGAAGCGGATTCACATTTAGCCTTTAATGTTTTTTCAAGCCAATCATGACAAGTGGGCAAGCTCGTCGATGTCTCTAACGTACCAAACTCGAGAAATATCACAAATAAATATTATTGTTTCCCGACCAGGATTCGAACCCGGTACCTCCGAGTCTAAATCGACAGACTTAACCGCTAGACCACGGAGGCAGTACAATAATAAAAAAACTTGGGAAATATCGGGATGAAACTTGGGAATATGTTGTGTGAACATCGGCGAAGGTGTCTGACATAGTATTACTGTTGTCCGATAGGTGGCGCGCATCAGCGCTGACTTGTGGGGCATACCCACCGAGGGTACGTTCATTGACTGTCAGGCGGTACGAATTTCAGCTAGTCACAAATAAATTATCTTTAATTTATTTGCTTGATTGATGACTGCCTTCGTAGTCTAGCGGTTAAGTCCGTGGATTAAGACTCGAAGATCCTGACGTCACTGAAGAGCTACTGAACAAACTCGATCGTCTGCTCAACTTATGCATCCGCTACGTTTTCGGCTTGCGTAAGTATGATCATGTCTCTCATTTTCGCACTCAGTTAAAATGGCTCAGTATTCGCTTTCGCAGATCTGTTCATGTCCTGGTTTCCCTGTATGGTATCCTAAACAATCCTAAAACTCCTCTATATCTAAAATCACGCTTCGAGTACTTATGCGACACACACAGTCTTACCCTTCGTTCTACTTTTAATAACCAACTTAAAATCCCTTCCCACTCCTCTAGCAGATATTCAGATTCCTTCACTGTGTCGGCGGCCCGCCAGTGGAACACGTTGCCGCTGGCTATCAGACAAGCACCTTCTGCCAATGTTTTTAAAAGTCAAGTAACGACATTATTTTTAAATAAACAGGAAATAACCTCATAAAGATGATAATATAGATATTTTGGCATAATTATATTTTGTGCATGTAGTATATAATATTTAAAGTGTGTAGTATATGTAGATCGTTTTATATGTAGTATATGTATGTACCAAATTAAGTAAGTATTGTGTATTATATTTATTTGCACCCTGCCCATGATTTCTCACTTTCCCAAAGGTCAGTTGTTAGAAAATGCCTAACCGGCATTAAACTCGCCTATGTACACTAATTTTAAGTTTTGTGCAATAAAGTATTTAAATAAAAAATAAATAAAAAAAATAAGATACCGGGTTCGATTCCTAGTCGGAACACAAAAATATTTATTAATGTAAATAAATACATTTAATTAATATTTATTTTATTTGTGATATTTCTCGAGTTTGGTACGGCTGGAGACATCGACGAGCTTGCCACTTGTCATGATTGGCCTATAGTAAAGTTGACTAAATGTGAATCCGCTTATTTATAAGCGTGGTTTCTGACCACCCCGAAAGGGAAACGGTCGTGATACATCTTGATTGTATAGCATCTTTCATCTCTAGTTTCTTCACATAAATGATTATAGCTATCTTATTTCGTTAGCAAAGTGAAGGGATATTGACATGAGAGGTAGTGGAGACATGCTCAAACAAAAGAAGGCGTACAAAAGGAGACACGGCCGCGGGGTAAAACGTTTACATGAACAAGTATACTTTCCCTGTAGTGTAACCATGGCTTATTTTTTATTAGACATATACCGCCCCGGCAGACAGGTCATCGCGATCATCGCAAAACTTAAAATTAATTACTATAGGCCCTTGGGGATCGGAACTTTATAAAGAAATTGTTCCAAGGTCATTGACGTCTCTGCTTGTCTGGTCTTCTGACAATAGGGCTGGAAGTTTTTCTCCAAAAAATTATGACTAGGATACTAATTCAAAGAGAAAATGCTGCTAGTATATTGGGCACCATGCCACAAGACAGCGATTTGGAGGAGCTATTTTTTTTGTAAATATTGTAACACGATGTCCGAAGGTTTAAAATACGTCTCGTACTACCTCTCCCCTCGCGTCCGTGCACACGAACGCGCGGGCGCCACCGGAGCCCGAGCGCTCTGACGAAAGCAACGTCTTAATACGACAGTCAGCGATAGACCCTAGAAGCGTGAGCACGCGCGCGCGCCGTATTCGTCGGCGCCCCTCGCGATACCAATAGAAGTAGTACAAATACCTGTAGTTATAATACTCTATTTAAATAATGTGTGAATAAATATAAGAACATTAAAGTGAGTGTTTTATTCGAGACAGACTTGCCGGCCGAACCTACACTACAATATGTATTTTTATTTTTTATGTATTATTATTATTAATATTTTTTAGGTTAAATTTAGATTTTGTTTTAATATAGTTTATTTAATATTGTAATTATTTTATATTGTTTGTATATTACTTCGAATAAAAGTACTATAGGTATTGGGGTGGCCAAAATGGCCAAGCCCATGTGGCGTGCGGCAACTATTTGGGTTGATGCGAATTAAATTTAGCGGTAATTTTTAAATATATAAAAACTCGAAGGACCTGCGGGACACACTAATAATAAGGTGTAGGAAATGAGAGAGTGGAGACAGTGCGGAGAAATTAGAGAAATGATCTGTCTCCAGGAAAAGAAAGCATGCACTAACCTTCAGGCGTCTTCTCGGCTGATGTGGATCCATAAAAACACTAACACAAATTTCACGAGGAATTATAGTCCTGATGGTAAAAGTACACACTCAAAGTATTTTGCGGTTTTATAACGAAATTTAAATATAACAGCGGTGCGGTGACACGCGTCGGCGGAGACACCAAAACGCAGAGTGACGTGCAGTGTGCACTGCTAACGGGAAGCGGAAACGGAGGGAATATTAAAAGTGTGCCAACTAAAAAAATGACAAATAACCCATTTAAATTAAATAGGCGCGAGCATCCCCCCGGCCTAGAAGGAACCCCTTCTAAGCAAAAAAAATAAAAAATATAAACCAAAGATGCGGATAAAGAAAAAATAAATAAACTAACTTAATACTACTATCCTATAGCTAAATTGTAGGTATTGCTAAGAGACTTGATCACTGTGTCGGCAGAGGACACAGACGGACAACCGGACGTTCGTACGTACTAGTTTTAGTCTTAACTTGAGCTACACGCACGATACCATCCTTACCGGGAAAAAGACGCGTAACGATACCTAAAGGCCACTGTAGGGGCGGGACGTTGTCTGAAGAAATAATAACTACAGTGCCTATAGCGATAGGATTACTAGGCGTGTTCCACTTAGCTCTAACTTGTAAGTTATGTAAGTATTCGCACTTCCATCTCTTCCAGTACGACTGGACGAGGGAATCTAAAAGAGTAAACCTAGTAAGTAAGTTCGAGTTTTCAGCGCTGACGTCAGCAGCTGGAAAACAATCGAGCGGTGCGGTGGTAAGAAAATGAGAAGGTGTTAAAGCGGAAGGTTCTGATGGATCAGAACTTAATAAATAAAGTGGTCGCGAATTAAGGAGTGATTCTATTTGATTTAGAACCGTTAGCATCTCTTCGTAAGTCAAGATCTGTTTACCGATGACGCGAAACAAATGTGTTTTTACACTTTTAACATTTGATTCCCAAATGCCCCCAAAATGAGGTGCATTGGGAGGGTTAAATCTCCAAACTATCCTGTGACTAGCGAGAGCATCGGAAAACGTACGATAATACTCCGAAGACCTAACAAACGTGTAAAGTTCGTCTAAATAAGACTTAGCACCAACAAAATTGGTTCCGTTGTCGCTATAGACAAACTTACACGGACCACGTCTCGATACGAATCGCTTGAAAGCATCCAAAAATGTTGCGGTACTTAAGTCCGACGCAAGTTCTATGTGAACTGCGTGCGTAACGAGACAAACAAATAAACATATGTACGCCTTTTGTGTGCGTACACCTCGCTTGCGTGTGAGTGTTATGTGAAGCGGCCCAGCGTAGTCGACGCCAGTATGCATAAACGCTTTACACTCTTGCAGCCGGCAAGCAGGCAAGTCGCCCATTGGCGGGAACGTTGCTCGCGGACTAAGCTTGAAACAAATATTACATTTATGAATGCGACTTCTAACGATACGTCGAGCTGATAAGATCCAATACCGTTGGCGGATAATTGATAAAAGAAGTTGCGGGCCGGCATGGTGGTTAGTACGATGATAATAATCTATTATCAAATCGACAACATGACCGGATTTAGGTAAAAGTATTGGATACTTATGCGAATAACTAATGTCGGCGTTACGTAATCGCCCACCAACTCTTAGCATATCGTTTTAATAAACGGAAATAATTTCCGGATAGCGGGGGAACATAATTTATTATTGTTAAGATTGTTTATATCTAAATAAAAGGAAAAGTTTTGTAAATGTCGCAAGACGGTAGTCTCGGCGACATCTAAATCTAAAATAGTTATAACATTGTTGCGGGGAAGTTTTTTCATAAACCTTAAACAATATACAATACAGCGTAAGTACTTATGCCAATTGGAAAATCTACTGCTTAACGCGAGTAAAGGATGTTCGTCAGGCTGAGTGACGACATGAGAAACGGTTTTAGTTTCAGGTAGGTCTGATTTACTTAAGGTAAAAGGTTTAATCGGCCACTCATTAATCGGCAACGAAGCCCACGATGGGCCGTGCTGCCACAACTCGTGTTCGACAAACCGTGCGGGTGTCAGACCTCGCGAGAGACAATCAGCCGGGTTCTCGATTCCAGAAACGTGGTAAAAACATTCTGTCTCGAGATTAGACTGACACTCGGCAATCCTATTGGCGACAAAAGTACTGAATCTGTGTGGGTGAGAATGTACCCAACACAGTGCGACGGTCGAATCAGAAAATGCGAATACATTTCTGATTTCGTGATGATACGATAAACAATCTATAACAAGGCGGGTTAATTTAGACATTAAGACGATCGCACACAACTCTAAACGAGCGAGTGTTACCACCTTAACAGGAGCGACGCGGGATTTAGCACAAACTAACTTAACAATAGGCGGGTTGTTGCCATTGACAACATGAATATAAATAACACAGCCATACGCCTTTTCACTAGCGTCGGCAAATGCTATCAGAGACACCTCGGACATCTTTTCGATACCGAAATGGCGCGGGAATGAGAGATTAGAAATAAGCGGTAACTCTGTGACATAAGATTGCCATAGACGTATAATATGTGAAGGCGGCTCTTCGTCCCAGTCCACCTTGAGCAACCATAACTCCTTAATCAGGAGCTTAGCGAACAAAATAACTGGACCGACCAATCCTAACACATCGTACAAACTAGCGGTAGCAGACAAAATATTTCGTTTCGTACAAGAGCGTTGCGGGGGGGTAACAATAAATTTAAAATTGTCGGAAGTGGGAATCCAATTCAGACCCAAAATTTTAAACTCATTGTCACTATCAAAAGAAATGTTCTCAGACTGACGATGAGAAGAGGGAATGTGTTCGAGTAACTCGAGTGAGTTACTCGACCACTTCACTAAGTCGAACCCACCGGCCTTAAACAGTCCTATCAGCTGATTGGAAATCGTAACAGCATCTGACAAATCAGACGCTGAGGACGCAAGATCGTCCATATAGACATCTCTCTCTAACACTGCGGCAGCTAATGGAAACTTGTCTCTTTCGTCCTTTGCTAATTGTCGCAAAGTACGAAGAGCAAGAAACGGTGACGAACGAAGGCCGAAGGCGACGCGGTTGAACTCGTAAGTCTGGAGCGGGTCGGAAGCTGAAAATCTAAATAATACACGCTGGTACTTGCGGTGCGGTTCATGTACTCCTATACATAAGTACATCTGCCTAACGTCGGCAAAGAATGCGATACGAAAGACTCGTACATCAAGTAATATTTTAAATATATTCGCTTGCAAATTCTGTCCGGTTAAAAGTATATCATTCAACGACAAACCTGTATCAGTCTTGGCGCTGGCGTCCAGAACAATGCGCAGCTTGGTGGTTGACTTGTCGTTACGAATGACAGGGTGATGCGGTATGTAAAAACCGGGTAAAAGTGCAAGTTCATGCGGGACTAATGATAAATATTTCTTATCGAGATATTCTTGGATGACGTCACTATAAAGCCTACGTAACTCGGGCGACTTCTCAAACTTGCGTTCAAGCGAAAGAAAACGCTTTTTCGCGAGCTGAAAAGAAGTACCGAGTTTGCTAGGAGATTGACAAAAAGGTAAATCAACCGAGTAACGACCATCAGACGAGCGGGTGGTTGTTGTAACAAATATGTCTTCACAGTCCTGTTCTAAAGGGCTGAGAAAAGTTTTGGCGGGAATTTCCTCTAGTTTCCAAAATTCTTCCAGAAGTTTATTGAGCGGTTCCTGTACTACAGCAAGATTATTTTGTGTAGTACTTATACGTGTCGTAGATAAAACACTGGGCGCATCACCTAATACAATATAGCCTAACGTAGTTTCAAGCGCGGATGGTGAGTTTATAGAACCAGTAATTTTATTCGACAATAATATCTCACTAAAAATATTCACTCCCAATAAAATGTCAATCTCACCGGGCTTGTCAAAATGATTATCGGCCAGCGGTAGGTTTTTAATTCTATCGAGAAGCGAAACATCTACTTGTGAGTCGGGTAACAAACCAGTAACGCGAGGTACAATAAGCGGGCGAATAGAATAAACGTTACTGTTATAGGTGGACGAGAAATTGAGCGATGTAATGCCTAATAATTTCTGTGACGTACCACCGATACCCTGGACTTCGGAATAACGGTTTTGTAAACAAATAGGAAGAGAAAGTTTATTACAACACGATATAGAAATATAGTCACACTGTGAGCCGGGATCAATCAAGCAGCGAACGTAATGCTGCTGACCATAGCGGTCGCGCACAACTACTCTGGCTGTACCCAGCAGTGTAGTCGTTACAGTTGCGCTGACGTCACCACGAGACATATTGCACATAGCAACAGAGTCACACTGGACGGCGGCGGTAGCGGGTTCGAGTGCGGGACTAGAAGAAGAACTGGAAGCCATAACTGACTCGTTATGGGATTGCGGTGCGGGTGTAATAATATTACTACCGTGCGTTATATTAACACGATTAGTTTTATTATTAAAATGAAGTAAAGAATGGTGCGGTTGAGAACAATGAGAACAAAAGCGTTTAGATTTACAAAAAGAAAACTTATGTTTTGTACTTAAACAATTATTACAAAAATAATGTTTTTTCACAAAATCATATCGTTCACGCGGAGTCATCTTAATGAATGACGGACACACATACATGTGCTCGTGTGTAGGCCTTTTACAAGCTACACACACATCGCTATTACTACTAGACGATGAAACAAAAGAATTAGTTTTAGGAGTGGGGATAAATCTATGCGGTTTTGTAGTAGGTTTATTGAGCGGGGAATATTCACAATTTATACGGCATAATATTTTTGACTGTTCCTTAATGAAGGAAATAAAACTATCATATGTTGGTATGTTTTCTTTACGAACAGACATATCAAACAATTTTGTAGTTTCTGGATCTACTTTCTTTGTCGCGAGATATAACAAAACAAAATCCAACAAGTCGTTAAGGTTCAATTGTTTGAGAGCGCGCACAGCTGACGCGAATCTCTCAATAAACAGATCAAGACCAGACGAACTAGAAGAGGCGAGCGGTTTGAAATCGAACAGCTGATTTAGATAAGACGTGGCAAGCGAGCGGGTATCCTCATACTTCTCAATAAGCGTTGACCACATAATAGAATAATTCTCGGCAGTTGGAGGAATACCGGCACATACAGACAAAGCCCTATTTGACAGCTTGCCTATTAAATAGTGCACCTTTTCACTGTCAGATAAAGAATTATTATTATGTATGACGTCTAAAAACTGTCTATAAAATAATGGCCATTTACGTATATCACCGTCGAAAGACATTAACTCGATCGGCGGTAACCGAGGCCGGGACCTAGATATACATAAGTCATTGTTATTCATTACGGTATCCAAGTCTCGCGGGGTAGACGGCGCGGGCGCATGAGAACTATTTAGCTTATTAATAACGCGTTTAATACGACAATAAAGGTCTTCAAATACCGTCCACGGTTGATAATCAACTATCTTGTTAGGTTTTAATGACAAAGAAACAGAAGAATACGAATCCATAAGACTTTGGAAGTCTGCTCTCAACTCATCCAAAGTCTCGGTTGTAGCAAGAAAATTCTCCTCATTCTCATCACTTGTATGAGCTAGTTTAGATAAATCGAAAATCGAATTTAATCTAGCAAATATTGCGTTGCGTTTGGTCTGCAAAAGAACTAACTTATTTTCTAGTTTAGATTCTTCCGAAGACATTTTTAATTAATAAATAAATAAAAAATAAAAAAAACGTGATGAAAATAAGAAAGAAACTTGATTAAGATAAATATTAAATAAAATGTAAATATTGATTTTAAGTGCGAAATAATAAATAAAAAAGTAACCAAATCTACTACTATAAAAAGTGACCGGAACAAAAAACATAAATCAATGACCTGAGACGAAAATAAATACCTACAATAAGGCGCGGCGCGCGGGTCGCGTAGTCGCGGCGAATTTAGTCCTACCTACTCGCGTTATTTCTTCGATAACTTGTTGAGATTATGGAATTAAATAAATGTAAGGATATTTACGTGTACTGTATGCTCTAAAGATGATTATAAATTACTAAGAACCTATTTAGAGAAGCGGTGCGGGTTTAAAAAACGAAAATAAAAAAAAAACGTGTCTCTTAGCAATTCCGACAAACACTATAGATTATACTAATAATTATGTATAAACTAATGATTTTAACATAACAAATACTGGTAATTTATCCGGTTCGAAGAACCAAACTGTGGGGTGGCCAAAATGGCCAAGCCCATGTGGCGTGCGGCAACTATTTGGGTTGATGCGAATTAAATTTAGCGGTAATTTTTAAATATATAAAAACTCGAAGGACCTGCGGGACACACTAATAATAAGGTGTAGGAAATGAGAGAGTGGAGACAGTGCGGAGAAATTAGAGAAATGATCTGTCTCCAGGAAAAGAAAGCATGCACTAACCTTCAGGCGTCTTCTCGGCTGATGTGGATCCATAAAAACACTAACACAAATTTCACGAGGAATTATAGTCCTGATGGTAAAAGTACACACTCAAAGTATTTTGCGGTTTTATAACGAAATTTAAATATAACAGCGGTGCGGTGACACGCGTCGGCGGAGACACCAAAACGCAGAGTGACGTGCAGTGTGCACTGCTAACGGGAAGCGGAAACGGAGGGAATATTAAAAGTGTGCCAACTAAAAAAATGACAAATAACCCATTTAAATTAAATAGGCGCGAGCAGGTATATTTGTGTTTAAGATATTACTAGTAAGTAGTTTAGTTTTAATTTCTCCCTTATATGTTCTTTAATCTGCGCGAACCTTCCACATACAATGTTCGTAATGTCCCAAAGGTTGACCGAGTAAGAATGTCTAGCGGCATTAGGTCCGTCTTTGTACATAATAAATAAGCGGATTACCATTTAGCCAAACTTTACAAGTAAAAAAAATCAATAATAGTCCGTTTAAATTGTAATAGTTGTTAAAATTGGCTCAACGAAGATACAAGAACCGAATTACTGCGCATATATCACGTTGTAATAATATTAATTGTTTAAATATCTCAAGGCGATTATAAAACGTACATAAATATTAGTGATTATGACTATGAAAATTTTAATTGAATAATTAAAAATACACAACTAAATGGTCGATTTATAACAATGAATGTCAAATAAAAGATTTGTAATGAACCTGTTCCCCGTTCCGTTTTACGCCAAAAGCACTTATCTCTACAACATGTTTATATTACTAAATACTACATTTGTCAAGATATACATATATACCTTTCTTACAAATGTACCATAAAATAATACACATTCTATTATTTTGTGGAATAATAAATGTGTATTTGTTAATAAATATAAATATTTCTATTATTGTACCAAAAATGGAACGTCATTAGTCTTAGGTAAAATATTAACTAAGAAAAAATTTGTCCGTAAAACCCGATTTTACTTAAGAAAAACATAAAGATAATGGTTCCTTAGCTAGGAAATAATTAAGTCCTTGCGTCGTGTTTCCTCATTGATGAGGGTCGTGACCTCCCGATGAATTGGTGTGCGCCTTGATGATAGCACGCCACTCGTTCCTGTCATCGGCGGAATGCACACCATCATGGACGCTAGTGTTGGTGGTGGAGCGGATTTGGTCGGACCAGCGTACCAGACTTGGCCTCTCGGTCTCTTTCCTTTCACCTTGCCAGTAACAAAAAGTTTCTCCAGGTTAATAATTAGGTAAAGCTTCGAAATACCGGCTGTGTATGTCTCAGTACCAAGTGTGTACTTTTACGTCTTACTATATACATCTATTTGAATCCCTATTATTAACATGAAGTATGCCCACCCTAATAAAACCTTCTACTGCTAACAAACAAGGGATAAAATTTTAGATAACCATAGATTTTAGCTCGTAAAACAGGATTTACAACTTACTTAGGTATTTTGGCATTTCTGAACAAGGTTGTAAATACTGTTTAATAGAATATTATGTAGGGATGTAGAGATATATGTATATTTATAAAGACTGACTGCCTCCGTGGTCTAGCGGTTAAGTCCGTGGATTTAGACTCGCGGGTACCGGGTTCAATTCCTGGTCGGGACACAAAAATACGTACTAATGTAAATAAATACATTTAATTAATATTTAATTTGTTTGTGATATTTCTTGAGTTTGGTACGCTGGAAACATCGACTAGCTTGCCACTTGTCATTATTGGCCTATAGTAAAGTTGGCTAAATGTGAATCCGCTTATTTATAAGCGTGGTTTCTGACCACCCCGAAAGGGAAATGGTCGTGATGATACTTTACTTTTACTTTTTTTTATAAAGACTGACATTACTTAAGTAAAATATGAAACGATTTGCAATATTTACTTATTTTCGACGATTGCTGTAGAAACGATGGGCCCGTGGTGATTAGAGCTGAAGCTTTCTATAAAGAAATTGTTCCAAGGCTCATAGACGTATCTGGTGAGAATGGGGCTGGCAAAAAATCTCAAAAAATAAGTATCTTAATTCAGAGGGAAAAGCTGCTAGTGTATTGGGCACCATGCCACAGGACAGCGATTTGAAGTAGCTTTTTTTAGCTAGTATTTAATTTTATTTTTTAAGTTTTAAGTTTGGTACGCTAGAGACATCGACGAGCTTGCCACTTGTCATTATTGGCCTATAGTAAAGTTGGCTAAATGTGAATCCGCTTCTTTATAAGCGTGGTTTCTGACCACCCTGAAAGGGAAACGGTCGTATTATTTTTATTTTTTTATTTAGTTTTTGTTGTAGTTTAGTTTATTTAATTTACCGTTTTATTTAAGTTGTTATAAATTTATATTTAATTTAATAAATTAAGGTACTTAAGTTGAACCATCATTCACACTTTCAGTAGATGTTTAAGTTATTTTACTGTTTCGGCTGCCCGTGAGTGGAATAAGCTTCCACTTGTCATCATAAATGTGTTTAAAAATCTACTTCTTGCGCACTTCTAAAATAAACAAAATATACATACATACTCGTACATACATACATATCTTCACGTCAGATCCCTTGCGGTGTAGGCAGAGACAATTTATTCATACATGCCTTTTTGTTACGAAGGCTTTTTAACCCACCTTCAGCCAGTGTTTTATTTATTTGATCGTGATATGTGAGTCTCGGTCTGCCAAAGCCTCTTTTATCCACAACTTTCGCGTTATATATCTGGTTCGTCAACCTTTCTTCGCTCATCCTTTTAACATGTCCGAACCATCGTAGCATACCTTTCCTTAATTTTGTCCCTATGCTTTCTTTTATAACTACCCTTTTCCGTATTTCGACTTTAAGTATGCGATCCGCCAAAGTGACGTAGCATATCCGACGCAATAATAATATATAATATTAATTTATCTTTTTCAATATTATGAGGTTAAATTGACTTAAGTCTTGTTTGAACCCGTTTCTGATCATTTCTTCTGCAAGATATATTTGTTCGACTTCATGTTGTGGTCTTTTGGAATATTTTATTCCCAAGAAACTGTAAGTTCAATAAGAATATTTTTTTCAAGTTCCGAGATAACACTAAGATGTCTGGCCTGTAGGCTGATACAACTGTGTTCATCTGGGATCCTATAATGATTTTCAAATGTATCCATGAGAATTTTCTAGTCTGATGCGGCGCCAAGGATCGAGTTGGCTAGAGAGAAGACTTTTTTTTTATTCATTCCATGGATTCTCCGTTTTATTTCCATAAATGTATTGACGGCAGACCTTCTTAGGCCCAATTCTTTCAGTAAGTGGTGCAAAGATTGTGCTGGAACTCCTCTCGCTCCAAATTCCACTGCGTTAGCTGAGTCTTGAACCCATTCCTGATCATTTGTTCTGAGAGATCATAATATTTATTCGACTTCATGATGTGGCATTTTAGAATATTTGATTCCCACGGAACGGTAAGTTCAATAAGGATAACTTTTTCCAAGTTTCGAGAAAACACTAAGATGTCTGGCCTATAGGCTGATACAGCTAGTTCATCTGGGATCCTATAATGATGTTCAAATGTATCCATGAGAATTTTCCAGTCTGATGCGGCGCCAAGGATCGAGGTGGGCTTGCATTTAGTTTTCGTGCTTTGCCCTTCCTTTACAAATGTGGTCAAAGTTTTATTTGTAATCAGTCCCTTTCTGGCTCTTGCAATAGAAAGACTTACTTCTCACGGATAACACCAAGGACTTTGTCATGTAGGCGTGAGTAATAGCCCTTTTCTAGACGAGTAACGCACCCTACAAGTGTGTGTCTAGCAGTTCCTATGGCAGCACCACACAATGTATTCATGCTCTTCATCTTTCCTGTCCTGAGGAAAGATTTTATAACCTCTTTGTCACTTTCTTTTTTCTTCCAATCAATGCCTCTTTTGTCAGTCTGGGCACCTGTCATGAATTTCTTGAAGAATAGTAGTCTCGGTTCCATCTCTGAGACCAGAGGGTTTTTTGGAAGGGATGAAATTGTATTATCCTGGGAGCTGGATTTATATCCTCAAAATGTCCGTAATTTTATTTCCTAGAAAGTTAGTAGACTACATTTCTCAAAAGTGCACTCAAGACTTGAAAAATCTTTTAAAATATTGTATTGTCAAATCTGTGGAACAATTTTCCGGTAGAAATTCTTCAAGTTCCAAACAGATCACTTTTCAAAAAGATGGTATATTCACATTATTTAAACAGTTCCTCACAGTGTAAGTAGGTATTATATGTAGTGTATAATTTATAATAGTATGTAGTATATGTAGTATTGTGTACATATTAGTATGCATCTGTCTATATAGATATAATATTTAGATTAAACTTAAATTACCTTTTAATCTATTTAATGGTTGCACCTACCTCACAACTCAATCGTTTCATTGTTCCAAAGGTTGGTTGCTAGAGAATGCCTAGCGGCATTAAGCCCGGCTCTTGTACATAGTGCAATAAAGTTCTTAAATAAATAAAAAAAATAAAAAATATTGTGCGAACGAGAGCGTTAGTTAAAATCGTTAAACCCTCTTAAGTTGAATAGTATTGTTAAAATAACTATGCGTCGTAAAATGTAAACTAGAATATATGTGAAAATAATGAACTTTGCATAGTGGGTTGCCATCGATGAAATGACGCAGCGGTTTCCTTTGTAAACGAAAAAATGAAGGCCCAAACGACATTTACCAACAAAGAGCCGCCCGACTAAGAAAATATTCTATCTTTCTTCATAAAAGACGTACAACAATAGACTCCGGGTGATGTATTTAGAAAATAAATGTCAAACCATCAGTCAGTACGGGAGGGAAAGGGGTTATAATTATGAACCAGTATCGCGCAGGGCTAAGATTTTTGTTGCGTAAGGTAGTTGTGATTATTTTATAATTGAACGGGTTTTACAAAAAAACATAGAAAAATTTAGGTACCCCATCGACCTCAGAGACGGGGCCGTTACTAAAAATACCTACAGTGCACAGTGACTACAGACAAAATACTTTTATTATTAGAACTAGTTGTATCAATGAGATGATTGGTGATGACAATATTGACATTGATATTTTTGCTATGAAGCCTTCAACAGTAAGGCGTCTACTTTCTTCTCAATTCTTTAACCCTCCGGCTTCTGTATATTTTTAGGATTTGTTATTTTTGTTTCTTTTGTTGCTTTTATATTTTAGTCAGTGTATTATTGTATTTAGTTGCTAAAGGCGAAAACTTTTAATTGGCTCATTTTGTATTATACACATACATTGTTATCTAGCTGTAAGTTTTCCTGTAATAAATAAATAAATAAATTATCACGACCGTATGTATACCTTACGGTGACATTCCATTTACACTAAAACGTTTTCAAGCCATTAATAAATTGTTTAAATAAAACTACATCTTCCATTTTGGGCTTTTATGTGTTTGGACAATGATAAAAAAAGTTGTAAATAGTAGTTTTAATCAGAGTAAAGTATGTTTCACTAGTATATTAGTGTGCAATTAAGATATTTGGTAAATAAAAGATGTAGTTTTCGTATCGTATTCACATCGTCAGAACATTTGTGTACTCCATTTTTCGGTACGGTTCGGAGACATGGACCATAGCCGCGGATAGAGCGGGAATTGATGCGTTTGAATGTGGTGCTGGCGTCGTTTGCTCAGAATCCCTTGGACCGCACGACGTACTAACATTTCTATGCTCGAAGAGCTTAAGCTGATCATGGAGCAAATGGACTCTCTACCGTCTGCTTAGCCCGAATTCTGCAATACTTTGGCCACATTGCAAGAAGAGAAGACGATAATCTAGAAAAACTTATAATTACGGGCAAGGTAGACGGTAAAAAAACAAGAGGAAGAAGCCCAAAGTGATGGTCCAGTCAGGTGACTGACCACCTGAACATCCCTGCACACCAGGCCATCCACTACGCCGAGGAGTGAAACCGTTGGAGACGGCTGGTGGATGAGCTGCGATTGCGACGGAGTCACGATCCCCATCAGTGGGGTACAGACTAAGGAGAAGGAGGAGTTTTCGTATCAATATATATATATAGTACAATATGTAGGTAGTAGTACTAGATAAAATAAATGATTTTTTCTATTTAAATTGTAATTTTGTTAGTAACATTAGTCTTATTATCAAGAACGAGTGCCTTCACTCCGTAGCTACGACTTGGACTTAGCTGTTAAGGCACGCAGGGCAGAGTGAAAGAGAGACGGTTTATAGGGTTTTAGTCCGTAGGCGCCTTGAGGTCTCCTTATGAGGCCTCACGGTGATTTCGGCATGCGACCTCCCGCGGTGGCCCTTCAGGCTTTTCAAACTACTATTTACATTTTTTTAACAACTGCAAAAGAGTTATTGTACATTACTTTTAAATTAAGTAAGCAATTTTGTTTAATAAAATGTTTATAAATAATAAATAAATCTTCTTTCTTTCGATCGTATGTTTAAATAGTATAAACCTACAAAACCTTTTAATTCTTTGAAGTTATCCATAAAGCTTGTATTGTCATTCCCACAAATACACGTTATAACTTTGAAGATCACAACTTTTACGACCTACTCCTACAAAATACATTATTTTACACCAGCAAGTGCTAAACTAAGAGCCACGTCTATAGACCATCATCATCATTACAGCCCCTAGACCGTCCTAGACCTCCACTGCTGAAGATGGGCATTCCAGAACATATACCTGGAGAATCTGGCCTACACTCGCCACTCTGGCCAGAGACGGCTTGGCGAGGATATGATGTAATTTTTTTATGACAATTTATTAACGATTCCACAAGTTGGTATTAGTGGATCCGGGACCGACGGCTTAACGTGCTCTCCAAGGCACGGGAACGGTGGTGTTGTAAATCTATAACAAATGTACGTAAGAAAAGTGTATTTCTCATTGGTACATGCCGGGTGGGTTTGAACCGACCTTTGTAGGATTTAAGGAACGCGTTCTTACAACCGAGCCACCACCGCTCTCTCAATATAGACCATACTTGGGCTAAAAAAATCCATGGATTCACCATGCGGGTGCCTAGTCCATCGGGTGTGGATGATGAGAAAATGGTGTCTCGAGCTTGCGACCGACAATAGGCTGGTTTACAAAGGAGTCCTCCTTTTTTATTTTATAGCGCAACAAGACGCTTACCATCCACCATTCCATTCCTCTTCCAACAACCCAACCAAATACTGTATGATTCCGTTAATGCTGTCTTAGAAGCTCTTTTCATTATGGCAGACCTGCTTAAAATCAATCCTTTTAGTAAGAGTGCAAAGATTTTGTTGGAACTCCTCTCGTACCAACTTCCACTGCGTAAAGCTGAGTCTTGAACACGTTCCTGATCATTACTTCTGTGAGATCATAATATTTATTCGACTTCATGTTGTGGTCTTTTGGAATATTTGATTCCCACGGAACGGTAAGTTCAATAAGAATGACTTTTTTCAAGTTCCGATAAAACACTAAGATGCCTGGCCTATAGGCTGATTGATACACTTGATACATTTGGGGACTCATACATCTGTTGTACGATAAAGATGTGGAATTCTCTTCCAGCCTCTGTGTTTCCACTTTCCTATAACTTGGAGTCCTTCAAGCGAAGTGTGAAGAAGCATCTAGTCAAGCCGGCATAGTGTTCGGGACTGATGGCAGTTATGAGTGTCTGATAGTTGCTAACATTCATGGACCTTGCGCGCCCCTTACCATCAGGTGGGGCCAAGGTCACATGTCGTGCTAGTATAAAAATACAAAAATATAAAAAAAACAGTTAATTCATCTGGGATCCTATAAAGATGTTCAAATGTATCCACTAAAATTTTCCAGTCTAATGCGGCGCCAAGGATCAAAGTGGGCTTACATTTAGAAATCGTACTTTTCCCTTACTTCACAAATGTGGTCAAGAAAATTGTAGTCTGTCCCTTTCTGTCTCTTGCAGTAATAAGACTTATTGCTTCACGAATAACACCAAGGACTTTGTCAAGTCTGCTCGAGTAATAGCCCTTTTCTAGAAGAGTAACGCACCCTACAAGCTTGCGTCTAGCAGTACCTATGGCAGCACCAAACAATGTACAGTTCTATAAGTCACATTTGAAAAGCGTTTAGGTAGTATTTCAGCAATTCCGGAGAACAATTGTAGTTAAGTGTACGCCACTTCAGGGCTGGAGGGATACAGAAACCGTCCAAAGTTAGTTAGTCATTTTGCATGGACTCTGTATTCATGCTCTTTATTTTTCCAATGCCTCTTTCATTAGTCTGGAAACAATTTTCGTAAATTTATTTCCTAGAAAGTTAATAAGTGTACATTTCTCAAATGTACACTTCCTTGAAAAGTCTTAAGTTTGGTCTATAGATTCAAGCCTAGGTGTTATCTTAAAGCATAAACTAGTTTACTGTTCGTTTTAACGGCTACTTAATTTTTGTTCGGAATTAAAGCTTTTGGAAAAATAAATTTTACATTCTACTGTTTACAGTTTACGACGTGTACGAGGACACTATTTATTATTGTCTTATTTTGTACCCGACAAGACTAGACCCAAACAGACATTTTTTACATAGTCGAAAACAATTTTAATTAATTTTACAGTCATTCATATTTTTTAATATTTAGTAAAGTATTACCTTTCAGGGTGGTCAGAAACCACACTTATAAATAAGCGGATTCACATTTAGCTAACTTTACTATAGGCCAATGATGACAAGTGGCAAGCTCCTCGATATCTCCAGCGTACCAAACTCGAGAAATATCACAAATAAATTAAATATTGATTAAATGTATTTATTTACATAATAAATAATTTTGTGTCCCGACCAGGAATCGAACCCGGTACCTCCGAGTCTAAATCCACGGACTTAACCGCTAGACCACGGAGGCAGTTTATATATCTATTTGTACTATATTTAAGTAGCTTGATATAAATTTCTGAACGACGCAAAATGATTTTTCTTTTATTTTATTTTTTCGTATTTTTTTCCAATATTATTAATAGTCAAATCCAAAAAATCAAAACCATGAAAATCGGTCCAGCCGTTCTCGACTTATAAGTGTTCTAACAAACCCGGCTTTGTTGTGTACCGCAAATACATTTGTGGATTTGCTTCACGCAGAACCAACGATGTTCCCGGGCCCCGCGCAGCACCTACTCCCTGCACCATCCCCAGCAGGACCGCCGGCACCGTCCACTGAAGCTTCTCGTACTCCTCAGAAGGTGGTTTCAGTACCTGATGGGTACTTCTATAACTACAAGAAGATACGGAAGCTTTAGATTAATTAATATTATTATTCTTAAGTTAATGTTTTGTCGACTTTCGGGTTGCACATAGGCATGTAGTCTACCTTAATTCTGACTTGCCTGGTGGGTTACTGCTGTACCAGGTATTGTATTATCATAGGTACTGATAACTAAATTTAAAAGGTTATTAATTGATCGTTGTGGTGCAGTTCTGTATATGTTTTATTTTGTAAATCTGATATAGCTGAGTTTTCCTTGCAGATTCCTTTCTCAGTCAGATTAAACATTAACAGGTCACTGGAATTTGCTAAGCTGCTGGTCTTCTGCTAACAGCTTACTTATTGGACAACTTTGCTGCTTAGTCTTCTACTAGCAGGAGTAGAATCATTCAAAATAATTAAATTAATGACGTTTTATAAATGCCTGTAATAGGTTTACGTGAATAAAGATATTTTGACTTTGACTTTGACGTTATTTTTATATGTATTATTTTTTTTATTTTTTTTAAGATTTATTAAGTTTAAGGCCCGTATTAATAAATCAATTTCAAGATTCGATATTTACTTAAATACAGAAGTTTCATTCTTTATTAAGTTTACATTAAGAAAAGAGTCAAGTCGATTTATTAATACGGGCCTAAATCTGAATAAATAAAAAATATAATATCATACACAAATCAGAGTTGAAAATCGAATATCGGGTAAACACTTCCTCTATAAAAATAGTCCTAAATCGGATCTGGAAGGTTCTTAAGTTCCTTACAAATTCGTGGTTCCGTATACGAAACCGATTTCAATCTTCTTTACGGTATCCCAGAGATCTCTTCCAATATCAATAAGGTTTTATGATCGCCCTCTCACATACAACTTAGGTCCATTCTACATCCAAAAACTCTGGTATTATAATCTAGGATATATATATATACACAATATATGATTTGCTTTAACTCACTGAGAAGGTTTATTACAATTTTCATCATTTTTCATTTCATTACAGCCCCTAGAACACAGCGTCCTAGACCTCTACTGCTGGAGATGACGCTGGCCAGACGGCTTGGCGAGGATATGATGTCAATTTTTATTGACAATTTATTATCGATTCCACAAGTTGGTATTAGTGGAACCGGGACCGACGGCTTAATGTGCTCTCCGAGGCACGGGAACGGTGGTGTTGTAAATCTATGACAAATGTACGTGAGAAAAGTGCATTTCTCATTGGTACATGCCGGGTGGGTTTGAACCGACCTTTGTAGGATTTAAGGAACGCGTTCTTACAACCGTGCCACCACCGCGCCAAATTATTACAATAATAGCGAGTATTTGAGTAGTACAGCGAGCGAGTGGGAGTGTAGGCCAAATTCTCAAGATATGCTCAAGATACGAGTATGTTCTAGAAGACCCATCTCTAACAGTGGAGGTCTAGGACGCTACATCTATAAATATAATCAAAGCTGCAGCGCTGATCAAGCCGGCATTCCAGTAGCTATCATTCATGGACCTTGCGCGCCATTTATCATCAGGTGGTCGCAAGGTCTCATATCGTGCTACTATATAAAAACAAGATGCCTTCATTTGGTCACTGGTCGCAAAGATGTATGTAATCAGTACAGAGCCAAAACGTACGATGCTGACTACAACCGCCGTTGTATTCGCTTTCATTTGCTTCCACTTGAAACCCGTCGAAACATTTCTGACATCTCATATCTTCTTAAAGTAGCCCTGAACTCTTGTCTAAACTGAAACTCCTTACCCCTACGTATAGAACGAAATGTCCCCGTTTGCTTGGTGTTTCTTACACATCGAGTAATTACAGAAATGACTCCTATATCCAGCGTGCATGCAAAAGTTTTAACCACTTAGTGGAACGCGTACATGATGTTGACCTGTTTGATATCTCTTATGATGATTCTTAGACGATTGATGATTGCCCAGTACTGTGATGAGCATCTTGAGTAGGTTCGACAACGCAAATTACACTGTTTGCTTTATGTGTCAGTTTACTATATTTAACATCAAGTTTGGATAGGTCTACTTCACTACTTATTGTGTTTCGTTGGTTTTGTGTCTTTGCGTCTTCAGGAATTATACAACCATATTTTTGATATTATTTGTAAATTTTATTATTATTATTATTTTTCTCGATGGAATTGTTTGTTGTTGTTTAATGGTTCTACTAGTTTAGTCTTTAATTGTTCTCTTAATTGTATTGGTGGTGGCTTTGTATTTGAATTGTATTATTTTAACGTTTTGTCTGCTGTGTTTACTACTAACTCAATGCTATCAGTGAAAATTTGTAAGGCTTTAAGTTACTATATTTCTATTGTATTATTGTAGAGGCTGTAAATTTTCCTAAAAATAAATAAATAAATAAGTAATATCGCATCGCAAGGATGTAAAACCATTTACTAAATTAAAAGTAACACAAAATGTATAGTTTAATGTAATATACAAAAAAAAAAAAAAACTGTATTTACACAAATTTAATTTAACTATTATTATATCTGGCCGTGGGGACGAAGTCCACATGAAATTTTCAAGGCGTTGTCAAAACAGCTAATCAACACCTCGGGGGACAAAAGGGCTGGGCAATGTTTGGGTCAAAGGATCAGCATTGCTATTCAACGTGGCAATGCTGCCAGTATCCTTGGCACTTTGCCCATTGGTAGCGATTTGGAGCAATTTTTTTATTTATAATATTTTTTATTTTGATAGTTCTTTATTTTAGTTTTTAGTTGTATTTTTATTTATTAAGTAGGTTTATTTTTATTAATAGTAATTTATGTTTTAAACTTAAGTTTTTAGTTTAATTTATACTATTGAGCAGTGGTGGTCCGGTTGTAACAAAAACGCGGTATATATTTTTTTTATAATATTGCCAAGTAGTTTGTATTTTTTTTTCTTCCTTGTAATTAGAAACTAATTAGACTTAGCTTAACGTGCTCTCCGAGGCACGGGAACGGTATTTTGTAAATCTATGACAAATGTACTTAGAAAAGTGTATTTTCCATTGGTACATGTATTAGAGTTCGCGACCTTTTTTGAATATACAGTGTGAAAAATACAGTGTGAAGTATCTTAATCTTTGACTGACTGTACAATGAACAAAGTTCTTGGATCTTACAATGTTGTTGGAGAAAAAATATGGCCAATAAAATAGTTAAGTACAAATTGTAAAACAATATGATGATTGCAGTCGCATTTAAATCTGCAAATAGCACAACTTCTTCGATACAATGTAAAGGAGATTTATTTATTTATTTATTACCATGAAAAACTGCCTCCGTGGTCTAGCAGTTAAGTCCGTGGACTTAGGACTCGGAGGTACCGGGTTCGAATCCTGGTCGGGACACAAAAATATTTATTAATGTAAAGGTATTTATTTACATAATATTTAATTTTATTTGTGATATTTCTCGAGTTTGGTACGCTGGAGACATTGACGAGTTTGCCACTTGTCATGATTAGCTTATAGTAAAGTTGGCTACATGTGAATCCGCTTATTTATAAGCGTGGTTTCTGACCACGTGATGATTATGATACCATGAAAATGTACATTTTAGATTTTACGTCTAAACAATACATATTTCATAACAAAATTCAAACACACCCCAAGTACTTCAGGACAATGTTTTTACTTTTCATATCCGTTGATACGAACACATCGGAATGCTCATCGGTCTGTCTGCACGATTTTGTTCAATAAAAAGTTTGCCAGATAGCGGGCTCTAAATACTGAGTGGAATTTATTACAAAGCAAATATTTTTATATTATGATCTAGAATAAAAATAATGAGCTATGTATTCTTTATTTTTATTATTCAGTAATCAAATATTAAGTTACGATGCAGAAAAGTTTTCCTAAAAATATTGCTACTCATACACAGCCTAATCAAGTAGGTTGCGAGTGGTCGAATATCGCGCAAACTTTGACTTACGTAATTCTTTCTCTCTCTATTTCGTCTCTCGGCTGTAGCTGAGATCAATTAATAATTACACTACCAGCCTTAGGTATTTATCACGATGGATATCACGATTTTCAGACGCGGCATTATTCACCATGCAGTAGTGTTTTGTTTTTCGTTTTATTTTATTTTGTTTTATTTTGTTTTGTTTTGTTTTGTTTTGTTTTGTTTTGTTTTGTTTTGTTTTGTTTTGTTTTGTTTTGTTTCGTTTCGTTTCGTTTCGTTTCGTTTCGTTTCGTTTCGTTTCGTTTCGTTTCGTTTTGTTTTGTTTTGTTTTGTTTTGTTTTGTTTTGTTTTGTTTTGTTTTGTTTTGTT
The DNA here is from genome assembly GCA_910589645.1 of Tinea semifulvella. NCBI lineage: Eukaryota > Metazoa > Arthropoda > Insecta > Lepidoptera > Tineidae > Tinea > Tinea semifulvella. The sequence goes on from OU342609.1 coordinate 7,376,295, forward strand.
TTGTTTTGTTTTGTTTTTTTTATTTTTTTTTATTTTATTTTATTTTATTTTATTTTATTTTATTTTATTTTTTTTTATTTTATTTTATTTTATTTTATTTTATTTTATTTTATTTTATTTTATTTTATTTTATTTTATTTTATTTTATTTTATTTTATTTTATTTTATTTTATTTTATTTTATTTTATTTTATTTTATTTTATTTTATTTTATTTTATTTTATTTTATTTTATTTTATTTTATTTTATTTTATTTTATTTTATTTTATTTTATTTTATTTTATTTTATTTTATTTTATTTTATTTTATTTTATTTTATTTTATTTTATTTTATTTTATTTTATTTTATTTTATTTTATTTTATTTTATTTTATTTTATTTTATTTTATTTTATTTTATTTTATTTTATTTTATTTTATTTTATTTTATTTTATTTTATTTTATTTTATTTTATTTTATTTTATTTTATTTTATTTTATTTTATTTTATTTTATTTTATTTTATTTTATTTTATTTTATTTTATTTTAATTAGACATAAATATAAACACTTAAACCACTAACAAGTTTCCACAAATAGAAACAACAGACACGGCACTACAGTATTTTCTTTAAGAAACAGTCTATACTATAGAAACATATTTAAGGCACCAATTTGCAAAAATCCGTTTATTTAAAGATAATTTAATTTGTAAAGTCGTCATTCTTCCATTAGATTCAGAAGGACGTGTCCTTGAATAATTTTTAAACTCAATTTGCTAAGCGAGAGATACAATAGAATCTCTCGTAAAAAATGCAAATAGATTTTTTGACAAAATCTCTTTTTCAACGAATAACTTTAAATAGGGAAATCCTATCAAATAACTTTCATACAAAAATCGCTTTCCAGTTTGAATGTTTTATTTTATTATGGAACTGTTTATATATAATAATTATTTGACAGGCACCATCTCTAAATATATTCAAAAAACTTCTAATATCTCACCTTCTTGAAAAACATAGAGTACAACACTAAGTACAATTTTTCAAGCCGCATAGTGTTAGGGACTGATGGGAGTTATGAGTGTCTGACTTCAGTTGCTAACATTCATGGACCTTGCGCGCCACTTACCATCAGGTGGGCCCAAGGTCACATGTCGTGTTAGTATTAAAAAAAAAAAAAAAACTATAATATGGAAGTAATGTAAAACTGATTGTATAATTATTTATTAATATTTGGGCAACTTACAGCTGTAATACATTTGTGTGTTAATGTTTAACTTAATCTCCTCACCTTGACATATATTATTTAATTAGTATAATTATAATATAAGTATGTATTTTATTATATTTATTATTCGTATTTATTCATCATTATCATCATTACAGCCCCTAGAACACAACACTTCTGGAGATGAGCCTTCCAGGAATTATTCAATATTTTATTATAATAATAAGCGGGGCATAACTAAACAAAAATGATTTTTTATTTTATTGTATTAGGATAACTTTACAAAAAATTTGAGAAGTCAATATATAAACACTGAAACCGCTAAACAGTTTCAATAGATAGAATCCGAACTATAAAAACCTGCCTCCATGGTCTAGCGGTTAAGTCCGTGGATTTAGACTTGGAGGTACCGGGTTCGATTCCTGGTCGGGACACAAAAATATTTACTAATGTAAATAAAAATACATTTAATTTATTTGTGATATTTCTCGAGTTTGGTACGCTGGAGACATCGACGAGCTTGCCACTTGTCATGATTGGCCTATAGTAAAGTTGGCTAAATGTGAATCCGCTTATTCATAAGCGTGGTTTCTGACCACCCCGAAAGAGAAACGGTCATGATGATGATACTTTTATAAAAACTTGTTCATGAGGTATCAATGAAAATACGGAAATGGCTATAAAAGAGTTAAAAGTACATAAATCTGAACAAACTCGGGTTGAATCCCGCGAGAGGTAAGTTAGCAACTTATCGACTTAGCAAACAGTTGAATCGAAATAACTTTCCAACCACTATACGAGTAAGCACGTTGTCCCAGAACTTAGATCATTATATTCTCCCTGTCCTACTTTTAATAATACGCTGTGAAAATCTATTTATATAGAAAAACAAGAATTGTTCAGATCGGTTGATGTAGAGAAAAAATATGCCCATACTAAGGTCATTCTATTTTAGCTTTAGTTAGTAATAGTTTAAGATTTTTATTTTTTTATTATTATTAATCTCGATTTTAAATTAATGATTAAATGCACCCACAATCATTGCTCACTATCCCAAAGGTTAGCTGGTAGAAAATGTCACTAGACATTAAGTTCGCCTATGTACATTTAAATGTATTTATAATTCCGTCATAGCTCGAGATTTGGAGATGCCTACTATTGAGGAGTTTGTCACTGGCCTGACTAGACGTATGTTCTATCGGGCCGACAACGGACACTTCAACCATCTCCAGAATATCGCTCCGTCTTGCGCACGGCCCCCCAACGGGAGACCACTTCCTAGGGAAGTACTCCTGGAGGAGAGCTGAAGCAGTCGAATCTAGCCCTCTGGGTTCGTGAGCCACACGGGCGCTGTTATACTGCTAACGGCGCCCAGCACTAAAAGTGCATGAATTACCGGCGGGTGATTACCCGCTGAGATCCTGCCGGGGAAAACGGGGGAATATCCCCATCCCCAACCCAGGCCCATTAGGCGTCCGGGCCTGGACGACCCCACTGTCTGTCTGACATTTAAATGTGTTTTTGTTTATTGTGCAATAAAGAATTTATCTATCTATCTATCTATTCTAATAGGATTTGATAGCTTGATTTAGTGATGTGTCATATTTATTCAAATTGATTATCAATACAAAATCAATTAAAAACATGTAGGTAATTTAGATTGAATTTAATAATATGAATGAATATTGGGTTATATGTTCTTCATCTGTCACATATGTTATCTTTTAATGTAACATAGTTATTATTACATTATAATCCTAGTGTTTAGACATAAGTTAAGAATGATTAGCAATATGGTTTTGTAAAGTAGGTGGCGTTGTGTACGAACGTAGTCGCGTGCTAATTTCTGATTGGTTCAATAACGACTATTTACGAGTCGCTTAGAGAATGGCGCGAATCTCGCGGCGAACGAGTGCCTTTACTCCGTAGCCACGACTCAGACTTAGCTGTAAAGGCACACAGGGCCAACGTGAGATAGAGACGGTTTTAGTCCGTAGGCGCCTTGGGGCTTCACTAGGAAGCTTCACGGATGAGTCGGGCATGCGACCCCCACCCGCGTTGGCCCTTCAGGCAGGGGGCGTATCATTGATGATTTATCGATTCACCGTCTATAAAAAAAAAAAAAATGGCGCGAATCATATCGTGGCAGATTACAAGAAAACAGCAGACGAGTCGGTCGTTGCGCGCCTTTAAAATAGTGAAGGTTGTAACCAATTGTTGGCAATGGAAATAAATTATACAACATTGAAGACTTGTTTAATTTGACAAATTAGTCCCAACACATACGACCTATTAAAGCAGCCGTACTATAATAGTCTTCTTCTTCTTCTTAGTCGCTACACTCTTGGCAGAGTGGTCGTGGTCGTCACTTGAGTGTCAGTGGCACGCTTAACAAGCCGTCGCCGCTCGTCTCGAACTGCAGCCTTCCTGGAGCACTCATGTAGGGGGTGATCCATTGCTGCTTTAACCTGGTCAGTCCATCTCATCGGAGACCTACCACGCATTCTCTTGCCATCGACTTTTCCTTGAACTACAAGGCGCTCAATGGATGTATCTCCACGCCGCGACACGTGTCCAAAGAAAGTGAGAATGCGTGATTGCACGATTGAGGAAAGGTGTTGTCCTATCTCTAGTTCCTCCAGGATGGATTTGTTGGTTCGGAACTCCGTCCACGATATGCCCAACATTCTCCGCCAACACCGGAATAGTCTAATGCGCGAATTATACAGAAACGGCGTAAGGTAAAAGCGCAAAAAAATGTTGTTTATGTGTTAAAAGTGTTTCAATTTTAATAAATCAACGATTTTCATTATAATAGGTATGTGAAAGTCGTACTCGTCACGTAAGAACTCCAAGTAATAAATAATTTTTAAATATGATTTGTGTTTATTTTAGATACATATTTATTCCGCCATTTTTAATTGATCTACTATTAATTTTGTTCAACAAATTTATACTTTTATTGATTTTTTAAAATAGTAACTATCGAAGTTAATAAATTGATCAATTATTAAAAATGCTTCAAGTAATAAAAAGTACAAAAAAAATATCAAATTAAGTATTATAAAATTTGCCGCCAATTCTAATTCGGTGGGAAGCCGTCGTAGCGCTACTAAAATTAGAACACTTTTCTTCTATGGAGTTTCGCTTCTTCTTGTATTATGTTCCTTGAAGACGCTATACAAAAGCGAAATACCCGCATTTCTGTTTTTTTTATTTTATTTATTCGGTCATTTCCACAGCACATTACCAATCATAAAGGTTAATATAGAAGTAAAAGAGACCATACATTCTTATTGACAACAGTTTTTACTCAATAAAATATTTTTTAGCATGCAAAAAGAGATCGCCCAAAACATGGCCCCAACTTTGTTGGAGCGTACCTCAACAAAATATTCAATAATCATATCATTTTATTGTGTTTTTTTTTTAATTTAATTTCAACATCTGATTTACCCTAGCATTAAAATATAATTTTGACATTAACAACATTGACTTTAAAACATCGAGCTCGCACTGACGCGGGCGCCTATATAAGCTGTGCGCAGGCGGCGAACGAGTGCACGCGGCGAACGAGTGCCTTCACTCGGTAGCCACGACTCAGACTTAGCTGTAAAGGCACACAGGGCCAACAGTGAGATAGAGACGGTTTATAGGATTTAGTCCGTAGGCGCCCTGGGGCTTCACTAGGAAGCTTCACGGATGAGTCGGGCATGCGACCCCCACCCGCGTTGGCCCTTCAGGCAGGGGGCGTATCATTAATGATTTATTGATCCACCGTCTAAAAAAAAAAAAAAAAAAGGCGAACGAGTGCCTTCACTCCGTAGCCACGTCTCAGACTTAGCTGTTAAGGCACACAGGGCCAACACTGAGAGAGAGACGGTTTATAGGATTTAGTCCGTAGGCGCCCTGGGGCTTCACTAGGAAGCTTCACGGATGAGTCGGGCATGCGACCCCCACCCTCGTTGGCCTTTCAGGCAGGGGGCGTATCATTGATGATTTATTGATCCACCGTCTAAAAAAAAAAAAAAAAAGGCGAACGAGTGCCTTCACTCCGTAGCCACGTCTCAGACTTAGCTGTTAAGGCACACAGGGCCAACACTGAGAGAGAGACGGTTTATAGGGTTTTATTCCGTAGGCGCCCTGGGGCGCCTGGGGACTTCACGGATGAGTCGGGCATGCGACCCCCACCTGCGTTGGCCCTTCAGGCAGGGGCGTATCATTAATGATTTATCGATTCACCGTCTATAAAAAAATATTTAAAAAAAAGGTCTGCGAGCGAGAGATTCTACTCTCGAACGTCATAGAGATCATTTGGAATAATTTGTCGTGGTCAATTTATAGGAGTGACTAGATTAGCTTATAAATCACCAATAATTTGTCTTGGTCAATTTATAGTAGTAACTAGATTAACTATTAAATCTGATAAGACTGTTATTATCTAATTAATATATAGTGTTATGGTGTATTGTAAAAATAAGAATAATAAACATGTATTAATATGTAATCTGTCCCCTTTTACTATATTAAATAAATAAATATTTGGTAAAATTTACAACTCTTTAAGAATATCTACAACATATATATGTATGTAGTTCTTTCCCTTAGGTAACATTGTAAAGAGATTTGTACTGATATACACAGATACACACGAGAGCTAAACATAACGAACTTTAACGTACGGAGACTAATTTAATATAGTTTGATGTTTTAATTCCGTGGACTCTGTGGTCTAGCAGTTAAAGAAAGAAAGAAAATACTTTATTTATCGCAACAATTACAATGGTTAGAAAATAATATATATGCAAGGAATAAATCTAAATGTATAAATGTAAGCCTATTCTATATACCGAAACATAAATAGGTGGTCAGCTCAGCATATTCTAATTCAATATCATTTATTTCAGGCATTACCCATATAAAATAACACAATTTACAATAAAATAAAAAATACTCACATTTTAAGCCTAAGACTACAATTAATTTACATACTAAACCTATACTGACGCACCCAACATAATCTTAACCCAATGATCTTGGTTTGGGCAGTCATGGCGATATGCAATCATGCTCAGCATACTGTTGCTACTGTTCCGCACGCGTTGGAAAAAAGAAGCTACTTTCTTGCGAATAATCGCTGGAAAGTACGGGCTTCAGCGAACATTTCAGACGCGCTGCAGAATCTCGGCAGCCGCAGCAGCATCCTGAACTAACAACGTGTTTATTGTAGGTAACAATAAAACAATACCTATTTGATAGGGCTGAAGATATGCTCGCCGTAATGATTACCCGTGTGTGCCCCACACCTACGATGGAACAATCCCAGGAGTATTATAAGCATGCGTGATCTTCACACAAAGAAGACATAAATTTACGTAAAATTTCCGCTGTCTTTTATACTATCGTTATATTTTATGTACATTTCTCTTTATCTTGCTTTTATTTTGCCTTTTGTTCATTTTTTTAAACGAAAACTCTCAAGGGAATATACAGTCAGAAAAGTGTACACTTGCATTTTGGTACAACCCAGCCTAAGTCAGTGGATTCACTGGGACACAATCTTCACATCCCCAGAACTCAGAGTTCTAGATCTCCACTGTTGGAGATGGGCCTTCCAGAAATTTCAGAATTTGACCTACACTCGCCACGCTGGCCAGACAAAAGACACCAGAAACGTTACATATCTATTCCGCCATTTTTAATTGGTCTACTATTAATTTTGTTCAACAAATTTATACTTTTATTGATTTTTGAATTAATTTGTCATATTTCTCGAGTTTGGTACGCTAAACATCGCCGAGCTTGCCACTTGTCATGATTGGCCTATAGTAAAATTGGCCAAATGCGGTCGTGTTGATACTTTACTGTTTATCAAAAAAAAAAATTTGTATTTTTAAATTTTACCTTGTTACCCTATATCCGTTGAGATATTTTACGAAATAAAAGTAAAAAAGCCAAAAAAGTTTCCTTAAAAATATTACATGAAATTTATGGTATTCATGCCATTGTAGTCTTCGTTATGACCACTCACTACCGAAGTAACTATGAAAGAATGAATACAAATGTTATTTTGTCTTTACTTATCTTCTTTTTTATATTTTACATAATACCTACTTTATTTTTCCTTGACTTGCGTAAACAAATACTTTTGCCCTTGTATGAATTGGGAAAAGAGTGTAAACTCACTTAAAAACTCTCGTTCATCGCATGGTAGGATACTTAAAGTCCCATAATTCAATTCAATTCAATTCGTTTATTTCTGTAATTAAATAAATAAATATTTCCAGACAGGTCACACAGCGCCATCTAATTTCCGTGGTAAGCTAAGAGGCTTGTGTTACGGAAACTAGATGGTTGATAAACTACATATTATACTTTTTTTTTTGTAAATATATACATATTATACATATAAACACCCAGACCGAGACAAATTATACAATGTAGAACTTGCCCCCAGGGGAAATCGAACCCACGACCTCCCGAGTTCACGGCAACGTTTGTTCCCACTAGACCACGGAGGCGGTGACAATTAGGCATAGGACAAAAAAAAAATATTTTGCACTTTTACATCATTATTTTACAATATTAGGCTTACTTAATTTCACAGCATTCTACCAGGTAGAACGTCATGAAACTACACAACCTTACTTAAATACATACATACCTATTATAGATATCTATATATATAAATAAATGTCTGTGTGTATGTATGTTCCCTATGCATTACAAAACTACCAAATATGTTGTGTGGACAACGGCGAAGGTTTCTGACATAGTACTACTGTTGTCCGATAGGTGGCGCGCAAACGAACAATCGTCCGAAACGAATCATCCTCTTCGGTCTGCTTCTAACAATCAACTCAAAATTCCCCCTCACACTTCTAGCAGATATTCAGATTCTTTTACTGTTTTCGTTGCTCGAGAGTGGAACAAGCTTCCACTAGTCATTAGACGGGCGCCTTCAATAAACGTGTTTAAAAATCTACTCATTGCTCACTTTTTAAATAAACAAAATAATTTGTCATGATAACTACAAGTACCTATGCATTATAATGTTTATTTATTTTCTTAATATATTAGTGTGTTTATATATTCATACATAATATATATTTATGTTTATTATATATATTATTTTAATTATATATCATGTAAGTATTTATGTAATAGTATTTAATTATTCTTAAGTAATTGTATGTATCTTAATGCACCCGCAATCCTCTGCCACACTCCCAAAGGTTAGCTGTTATAAAATGGAAGGCATTAAGTTCGCCCTTGTACACTACTTTTTAAGTTATTTTGTGCAATAAAGAGTTTATAAATAAATAAATCATCTAAGTCTGTTAGAAATGTCAAAAGCTATGCGGAATGACCAAGATGTAAGACGTTATTAATCTTAGAAGATTCGTTTTCCGGCGATAGTGCACTTCGCCTCACCCAGCTGTAAAGTGTATCCACACGTTTTGGGATTAGGCACGAATTGCCGACATGCCCAGTCAAGCCAGTATAGTGTTAGGGACTGATGTCAGTCATTGTTGGGGCCAAGGCCCGTTGTAGGATGACTCGGGGTACCCTGGCTGGTGAAGTATGTGAATAATGGACTGTATTTCTTTTGATGCGTTTATTACTGTAGATGCGTCTATGAACCGCGAATGCCCGACAATGACTCCGCGGTACCAAAAATATATTAAAACCTAAAGCTATTAGCCGACCGCGGAGAGGCTCCTCTCCGTGGTCGGTTAACTGATGTTAGGACATTTGGTCTTAACAGTCATGAGTGTCTGATACCAGTTGCTAACATTTATGGACCTCGCGCACCACTTACCATCAACCAAGCACAAGCAAGGTCACATCTCGTGCTAGTATAATATATATATATATAAATAATAAAATGTCTATTACTTAAAATTTATGAATAATCTAAAAAAAAATAGTTTTTATGCTCCCAAAATAATAGTCACATAGACAATTCTTTTAAAGGGCATAAAACTACCATTTCTGTCCAAAAAGTTGGAATTTAGTTGTAATCTATAAAACTTTTCCATCAGATAAGGATTGAGAGAGTTGAATCCGATTTCTAAATGTCACAGTGTAAACCAATACAGTAGGACAACATATTTTATAAGTAAAGCAAGGCTAGTTAGTTTTACATTAACATGGACCAATATCATCATTAAAGTCTAGAAAAAAAGTCCTATTGGAGTTGAGCTTACCAGAAAATATATCTGGAGAATTTGGCCTACACTCGCCACGCTGCTTGGCCAGCCGCGGCAACCCGAAGAACAAAATAATTGTGACTAAAGACATTTCTTTTGTGGTGTATATTAAGTTTCTAATAGGTACAGTATTATTCATAACTTTAAACTTACATAAACTATTTTATTGTTATTTAGTTAAGTATAAAATATATATAACGCCAAATTTTGGTTCAATTGGCGTAAAAAAATAGATTAGTTTATATATAGTATACGATAAGTTTTCTGTGACAGATTTACATAATATACCAAGATATTAATTAAACCATATTTTTTGTTTATTTCTAATTAAGTCATTAAGATTTAGGGATGAGTTTAAGACTAAATCATCTTATCCCTATTAAATTTGGAACATGTTTTTGCTGAAATGCGAATAAATATATTGACTATTTACTAGACAAATAGGATCAACCGCGAAAGCAGTAATGGCTGCTTTACCATTATTGTAATAATTAATATTAATTAACAATTAGATAAATTGGAGGTATTTAACCCTGACTGCTTCCTCAACCTTCAATTTACCACAATAATTATAACCGAATACCATCTAATACGAATGTTTATAATTATTTATCGTTTAAATATTTTGGTATAATATCAAAATAGTGTTTATTTAAAGCATCGATATATATACATAGGCTCTAACTGATATAATCGTAAAAACGTACCTACTAAATTAATCTAAATAGCAATAGTCTATTAGTTCGTAATCGCACAATTGGTACATGTACTGCGCCTCCACCTGATTGGTCGATTCGTATAGCACCTCTAATGTTGGTACTTGTGACAAGCGGCACGTCTTCAAATTACATCGATACAAGGTTTGATTTGACAACTTTTATATAATACTGATATTTTAGAACTTTCAACGAGATTTTTAGGCCAATAACATAACCTGCTGTATGCCAGCGGCGTAATAACTGTTTCTCAAGACATATATATTTTTTTCAATTCCTATATTACTCCACTCGACTGTAATATAAGTTCGATTTATAAGCATTTACCTACTGAACATATCACGTAAATGCGAACATATGAACAACAATAGGATCACTTAATATCCGCTTTTGTATTTCGAATATCGCATTCAAAGAAACAATAAAAATTATTAAAATATATTTAAATAAATAATATAAATGAATACAAACTAAACCAAATAAATAATATAAAAAATCTGAAGATGTCTCATTAGAGATAGGGACAGATGAGGAGACTGACAACATTTCCCTTTTATACAGTTAAGCTAGTACGATGCCAGAAATAATTGCCAGCCTTCCTGCTTCAAGATATCTCTGTCAGCCGTCTAGACAACTCCTTCGCCTTTAACCTTGGTACTACAACTAAATAATAAAAATATAATAACATTTATTGGATCACAAATAAGTTCAGTTAGTGATCATGGTGCTTATTTTCGACACAATAAAACTATACGTACGAGTACATAAGTAAATAATACAGTGCATTCTCATCCTTATTAAACATTATTAAGCTTCACTATAATATACTTTAATGTAAGCCATTGTTACTAACAAAAATGGATTGTAATTAAATTATAAATTAAATATATTATTATTAATAAACATTATTCATTACAGCCCCTAGACCTTCACTGTTGGAGATAGGCCTTCCAGAACATATATCTAGAGAATTTCGCCTACACTTGCTCTGCTGGTTAAACGGGTTGGTGAGGAACATTGTTAAAATATATTACTCTATTATTATATTATATAGTGTATGAAAATAACGCATTTGATAATTGATAGATATGTACAATACAATGAAATATACTATATGAAATATAAATATTTTCACGCACACTTACACATTACATCTACACTGTCAATACATTCACATACACACTTGACATAATGATGCGTGGATATATTGTTTTATTATTGTTTTTTTATTTTTAAGTAGTAACGTTTTCTGTAAAGTTTAATTATTTTTAATCAGTTCATGCTATATGTTCTGTTACAATAAGTTAATTATGTGATTGGCTGTGTTAATATTAGGTTTGAATGTAAATATTATTATGTAAGAGACAGCTGTGGAATATGATAAACAATAATTAAAAAAAAAAAATCATTACGATCATAAAGTTGACTTACTGCTATGAACTACTACTGTGCCACCATTCTTATGGGATTTCAGTGATCTACCAAAAAAGTTTTGGAGTTAAGTAAACCTATTACAAGAGATTCAAACATTCGCACACGCATTCATTTTACATCGCAGTTGTAACAGGATTTACTTCTTAAATTAAGCTTTTATAAAGTACTAACTGACCCGGCGAACTTCGTACCACCTGAGAGTCAATGAATGTACCCTCGGTCGGTATGCCCCACAAATCAGCAACCTTCGCCGATGTTCACACAGCATATTCCCAAAGTTTCATCCCGATCGGTCAAGTAGTTTTGAAATGCATAGGGAACATAAATACACACAGACATTTATTTTATATATAAAAAAGTAAAGTATCATCACGACCGATTCCCTTTCGGGGTGGTCAGAAACCACGCTTATAAATAAGCGGATTCACATTTAGCCAACTTTACTATAGGCCAATCATGACAAGTGGCAAGCTCGTCGATGTCTCCAGCGTAGCAAACTCGAGAAATATCATTATTTACATTGATAAATATTTTTGTGTCCCGACCAGGAATCGAACCCGGTACCTCCGAGTCTAAATCCACGGACTTAACCGCTAGACGACGAATATATATAGTTTTTTTTACTATAAAACCTTTTCGTACATATATTTTTTTTACAATTTATAATATATATTTATTTAAGTCGAACAAATATTATGATCTAATAGAAGAAATGATAAGGAATGGATTTAAGACCCAGCTCAACAAAGCGGAAGTTGGTGCGAGAGGAATTCCAGCAAAATCTATGCTATTTAATGGTGTGTATCATGCAAAGCTTTTTGTAGATGTCGCTAGCGGCAATGGTACCTTGTTTACACCTATGACTGATATTTTTTTAAATTTATTTGTAGTTTTACATTTTTATAACAGAAAAATGTATTTTAACTTAACGTTACCTACCTTAAAAGACGAATTAAGTAAGCGAATACCGTCTTTAAAATAAAAAAAGGTTGAACTAATAGAACGGCAATTTTGAGATCACCATATCTTTGCTTTCGCGATTTGTACACTTAATATAAATTTCGTAATAATAATACAAGTTTTCTATGCAACTGACAGTTATATTAGGTACCATCTATCATGCGCCATCTATCGTGATAAAAAGTTAGTGACAAACCCCATTATACGAAAGAACGAGCTTGCATGAAAGCATTACTGGAATCACACGGTATTTGGTTCATCTTGGCCGCAAGCCCGGGTCACTCTTCTTCTCTTCTCCCTCATGATGCACCTGGAAGGAGCTGGGGGAATCCAATGCTAAGAAATTTGTATTTTTCTAACCAACATACTCGCTTTTATAATTATTATTCCATGAATATTTCAATCGTAATCAAGATATGCAAGCCAGTCACCCCCTTTTCGTGAGTTGAATAACATAACCATGCCTTCAGAAAATGAAATATTATTTGGATAAATGTTGCTTACTAAGCAGGCTTTAAGGCGCTATTCCATTACTACGTACGCTATGCACGTGCATACGGCCTATTGGCTTCATTTATATAGTGGCACAAGTCCGTAGAAGACATAGCTGGGCATTAACTCGTTAATCCGTTAATCGTTAATTAACGAAGTTAACATTTTGATTAACGGGTTAACTTTTAAAAATGTTAAAGGACACGTTAACTTCCGTTAATACGCGGTGTGGCGCGAAAAACAGGTTCAGACAAGTATGAAACGACAAGTGCTGGGCGCGGCGGCGCGTGAGACAAAAACAAAACTAGATATATTTTGTCGGCGCGTGCGAGTAAGAAAACTGCGAAGTACTAGCGCCAGTGCTTAGACTGACGAGGGTTGTGTTTGTTGTTATTATAAATTACTGTCAGTGATAATTTGCGTGTTATTAAAGAAGAGTGCAGTGTAATGCAGTGTAGTTAGATAGAAAAGTGTACTGTGGAGTGTAGTAATTAAAACTATATCATGGAAGACATGGAATCGGATTTCAGCGGCCGATGTCCCTTGGCCACATTTGACTGAGTATGTGGAATTTGTATACAGATCGGGCCAGCAAATACTTTTTGCTTGTAAGTAAAATAAAAGTTCATGTATTTGAAACAACATGTAAGAAGGGTACATGAGTCACAATACGTACAGTTTGAAGAGATTGTTAAGGCGGGCTCTAACCGATGCAAGACAAAAAAGAGAACTCATTCTGACAATATTATATATTAACCTTCCAGAACCTAAACCAACAGGTTTTATAAGTTCACTAACGCAACGATATAAAAATGCAATTTTACACATATTAACGGATTAACGATTAACATTAACTTCCGTTAATTCTTCCGAAATGTATCGCTTTAACGTTTAACGAAGCTAACTTTTTTTGTAGTGGATTAACGATTAACGAAGTTAACTATTTGATTTGGGCACCCCAGCTATGGTAGAAGACCTACCTTCACCAATCGTCCGACTTTTTACCCAACTGCGCGACGCAGGAAAAGGTATGTGTTTATCAGCCTATGGATGTATGTTTGTTTGTTCCTTTATTTATTTATTATTAGCAAACAGATTCCAGTCAGTTGCAAATTTGAGTTCATTTAATTTATACATGGACTAGACTGGAATCCAAGCAGCACACACAACATGCAAATTATAATAATTATTATCAAAATTAGAAAATAAATTACACAAATTAAATTCAATCATAATTACAATTCAATAGTATCAATTAAATAATTCCTTACACAAATACAATTTACAACAAAATATACAGGCACAACAATACAGGTAACATAATAATAATTCAACAAAAGATAAAAGTCAATAGGAGTCAAATAAGGCAGAGGAGGTCTGTGGTAATGGACTTTTTATACGCTGCAAAACCACTGTCAAAAACATCAATATCAGGCCGCAAGCTAACCACTCTATTGTAGGTGCGACACATTCTTATCAACGGGTTAAAGGAAGATGTGTTGTTTACATAGTGTTCGCGATATAACCGCGACCGTTTTGTGTGGGCGTGCGACCAGTCGTCGTTGGGCAGGCGAACACGCCACTACACTCATTCAAATAATAAGCCCTAATAAATCCTACCATACAGTCCGCTTTTATTTAATTTAAAAGTCCACTATAGACCCTTAACATTGGTCCTTCGAGCCGGATCATAGAGCAACCATTCTCAATTAAATTTTCAATGTACACGTAGGTCCTACCTACATCTACATTTTTCAACATATACAAGTATGTCCTACCTACATCTACATTTTTTAACATATACAAGTAGGTCCTACCTACATCTACATTTTTCAACATATACAAGTAGGTCCTACCTACATCTACATTTTTCAACATATACAAGTAGGTCCTACCTACATCTACATTTTTCAACATATACAAGTAGGTCCTACCTACATCTACATTTTTCAACATATACAAGTAGGTCCTACCTACATCTACATTTTTCTTAGAAAAATGGGCCCAATGAAATGTTCTCGTGTCATAATGATTTATTTTTTATTTGATAGTTAATATATTGATTTTTCATAATCTGTAATTAATTTTATTAATTGTACCCTAGCATAACGACAATTGACAAAAACTTTTACATAGTTTCGATCCCGTCGATTTGAAAACCAGTGTTTTATTTATAATAAAGTACCTGATCATAATAAAGAACCTAGTCGTATAAATAGTGCTTTGTAACTATTTCATACATAAATTTTAACCAATTGACTATTTAATTTAATTGCTGGGGTAAAGGAGATGTTGTAATTAAATTTAAAAAAAACACAATTAATTGTTATGATTATTGAATTGTATTTAGTTGAGGCACGCTGCAAAAAAGTTGGGGCCTGGTTTTGGGCAATCTCTTTTAACAGACAGCGATAGGTAACTTAAAGTATCAAATAAAAGAAGATAATTTGTATAATAATAAATAATAAAAATACCTGACAGCGTAAAAAAATAACTTTAATTCAAAACTTAAAAGAAAATACAGACGCGACCCGTTAAAAATCTAGACCGGCTCAAATTTTCCAAATAATGGGTACCGACTGTTAAAGTCGCTATGTTTTGCATTAAAATTTATTATTTGTTTTATGGATTATTATTTATTTACTTGATTTTTTTAAATAAAGTTCTTTTCGAAGTCGGTTTTTTGAAGTGACTTTTTGTGCTCTTACTTTAGACTAAAATGTTATTCTATTGATAGTTTAGGACGCTAGATAATGTTTATTAATAAAACTTTGAATAATATTTTTATTCTGCCAAAAATCATAACATGTCATTTATGACAACCGATCAAAAAATAAAATTAAATTTTTAAAGGGTGTGGTACAGTCACCACAATAGAAAGTAACAACTTTTTCTAAGTGACCACGATGTCGGAAATGACAAAAAAAAGCTTCTCCATACAAATTAGCAATTTTAGAAGTAACAGTTTGAATGGAGAAGCCAAAAAAATTACATTTCCGACATATAGTTTTTTAGAAAAAGTTGTTTGTTTCTATCAATAGAATAACATATTGTTGAGAGAGGTGCAAAAGCGTTAAAGCCCTGTTAAAAAAAGATACTAAAATGGAGTCTATGTTTATTTTTTCTAAATAACGTAATAAATTATGGCCTATTTAAAATTAAACAGTCTTTGGTCCCATGGGCCGAACAACATAGGGGGACCAGGCAATAAATTGCTCAAAAGACAGATGTTACTGGCAGAGAAATTGTTTGTATTTTCAAGGGAATTATTTACTGATATAGACTGCTCTTGTGGCTTAGACGAGGTACCGGGTTCGATTCCTATAATAATAATAACGTTTATTGACTTAAAAACCTAGTATCTAGTATCAATCAGTAAATAAGGTCTGTGATGTTGAAAACCCCACTATTGCTTTCAAAGGAATTCGTGATTAAAGTTAAAATTAAAATCAAAATCAAAATCAAAATCAAAATCAAAATCAAAATCAAAATCAAAATCAAAATCAAAATCAAAATCAAAATCAAAATCAAAATCAAAATCAAAATCAAAATCAAAATCAAAATCAAAATCAAAATCAAAATCAAAATCAAAATCAAAATCAAAATCAAAATCAAAATCAAAATCAAAATCAAAATTAAAATTAAAATTAAAAGGTCGGTTCAAACCCTACGCCGGTGTATATGCCGATATACCAATATATATACCAATGAGAAATACACTTACGTACATTTGTCATAGATTTACAACACCACCGTTCCCGTGTGATCCCGCACGTAAAGCCGTCGGTCCCGGTTCCACTAATGCTAACTTGTGGAATCGTTAATAAATTGTCATTTAAAAATTAAAATTGACATCAGATCAATAACAATAATAATAATAGAGTAAGTTAAAAAAAAGTTAGCATCTGGAATCTTTTATTTTTTAATATTTTTTATACTGAACACGACACGTTACATCGCGCCCACCTAATGGTAAGCAGTACGCGAGGTCCAAGAATGGGTCACCACGACCGACATCAGTCTCTACCACTAAAGCTATGCGGAATGCCCAAACTTTTGACATTTTTGACAGACGTAATCGATCTAGACTATACGTTTTCGGACGATTGTGCACTCCGCCTCACCCCGCAGATCCCGAAACGTGTGGATACACTTTACTGGGTTTATCGGCATGAACGGTGAATATTTCCCCGGTCTGGGAAAATTACCACTATCAGTCCGCCTACCACCTATTTGTTGTTCTCATTGAAAGTATGTGCCATAATTTAATTAAATAATGTAAGAAAGATTTTAAAGTGTTGAAATGTGTTAGAAGTGACGGCAGACGGCTACATATCGAACCTGTATTATTTAAATTAATATCAGTTTTTTTTTTTATAACAGTAAAAGTATTTATAAGTTTATAGGTGTGATTTGTGGCTGACTGTAAGCCATGTATGCGCTCCGAGTCCCCGCGCGCCCTCACCTCGCCTCCTGCCTGCAGTCGTTCGTTTATTGCCTATTGAGTTTAGTTTCAAAATTTAAAATAATCTTCGGAATAAATGAGTTTTTATCCTAAGAAAGAGATAGACTTAAATTAATGATACCTGTAGGCGAACGGGGCGGTCGCGCGGGGGGAGAGTGGTTCGCGCTCGCGCATCTTTTTTATGTACCTATTATAAATATTTATTATTTAATATTAAGCTTCGAAAGTAATTGTCTCCGCCAACAAACTGTGGTTACAGTTACAAACAGTGTTTATTAAATAAATAATAAATAAATATTTCCAGACAGGTCACACAGCGCCATCTAATTTCCGTGGTAAGCTACGAGGCTTGTGTTACGGAAACTAGATGGTTAATAAACTACATATTATACTTTTTTTTTTTATACATATAAACACCCAGACCGAGACAAATTATACAATGTACAACTTGCCCCCGGTGGGAATCGAACCCACGACCTCCCGAGTTCACGGCAACGTTTGTTACCACTAGACTAGTGGTAACAAACGTTGCCGTGAACTCGGGAGGTCGTGGGTTCGATTCCCACCGGGGGCAAGTTGTACATTGTATAATTTGTCTCGGTCTGGGTGTTTATATGTATAATATGTATATATTTACAAAAAAAAAAAGAAAGTATAATATGTAGTTTATCAACCATCTAGTTTCCGTAACACAAGCTTACCGCTTACCACGGAAATTAGATGGCGCTGTGTGACCTGTCTGAAATATTTATTTATTTATTTATTTATTTATAATAAGTTATATGTATTGAAATATAAATAATAATAATAATAAAATCATTTATTGTCACAAAAAGTATACAGATGTAAAATAGGTGAATAATATAGGGTGATGTGTTTGTGATACCTACACGAGGTTGCCCTGTAGTGCGGGATATCGGTGCTATTCCGTGTTATAATGTTACAACAATAAATGATGGTTTTTTTTATTATTTTTTTTATTTGCAATTATGTCAAATGCCACTTTTTACTTCCAATAAGAAGCATATTTTAAGCTTGCCATGGTGATATTTGAAACAATACTTATTGCTATTTACCTTTCAGCTACAAATTTGTTTCTTAAGCGTTTTTAAGTCTAAAAGAGCTTACACCTAGACTTCTGTAAGAAGATAATACAAGTGGGTTTAGGAAGGCCCGAACTAAGAATTTGCAAGCCAAAGCAGGGTTCGGTCGAGCCAAAATCGTGCTCCGAATATTTTTGGATTAACAATTTGACTTTAAAATCGAGCTGTTTTCCGATAGCTTAAGACCTCTTGAGGAAATCAAACGAGTAAAGTATTGAGTGCAAATCATTACTATTAAAGTATGATAACTTAAGGTGTAATAAAAACAGAAAGAAAATTTATGTTTAAGTAATGTTGTGTATTTATGTATAGTAGACATGCTACGATGGCTCGGGCATGTTGAAAGGATGAATGAAGAGAGATTGACGAACCAGATATATAATGCGAAAGTTGTGGGTAAAAGAGGCCCTGGCAGACCTAGACTCACATATTACGACTAAATTAAAGAAACAATAGCTGAAGGTGCGTTGAAAAGCCATCGAAACAAAAGGGCATGTATGAAGAGGGTGATGAATGTCGAAGAAGCGAAAGAGGTATGTCGTGACCGTGGCAAGTGGCGCTCAATTGTCTCTGCCTACCCCGCAAGGGATTTGGCGTGAAAATATGTATGTATGTATGTGTACTATAAACGCTAAAACGTTTTTAGAAAACATCACCCCTCGTCTAATGGGTCTCTGGGGACAAGAGGGCTGGTTCTTTCCTCGCCCAGTGAATCAGCATAGCGATTCAGCGAGGAAATGCGGCCAGCGTTCTTGCCACCATGCCGCGCGGATACGATTTATATTTAAATTAGGTTTTGTAAGTAGGTTTTTTTTTTGGTTTATATTTGTTTTTATTTACTGTATATATGTTGGTAATTAGTATTTTTGGCATTACTTTCAAAAAAAAAAAAAATAGAATTAATTTTAAATATCTATAAAGTAAACCTAATAAAAAAAATAACATCTATAAATAAAAAATGTCCCAGATAGTCTCAAGATGTAAAGTAAAGTATTATTACGACCGTTTCCCTTTTGGGGTGGTCAGAAACCACGATTCACATTTAGCCAACTTTACTACGAGTATAGGCCAATAATGACAAGTGGCAAGCCGTCGATGTCTCCAGCGAACCAAACTCGAGAAATATCACAAATAAATTCAATATTAATTTAATGTATTTATTTACATTAATAAATATTTTTGTGTCCCGACCAGGAATTTAACCCGGTACCTCCAAACCAAATCCACGGACTTAACCGCTAGACCACGGAGGCAGTATAGCGATGCTAATACGTTGGCCTTGCTGTCTCCAGAATTCTCCGTGTCTCGACTCAGACGGGTTGGTTCTAAAATAGGATCAAGACCACTGCAAGCTTCCTATGAATGAGATCAATAATGGCGCTATGACGGCAAAAACAACTCGCACTTTTGGAACTCGACAGCCTGTGGTGACCAAGCTCTTCGATGTAATATTTCTCGAGTTTGGTACGCTAGCGACATTAGCATGGTGGCGCGGTGGTGACTTTGTTGTAAGAACGCGTACCTTAAATCCTACAAAGGTCGGTTCAAACCCACCCGTCATGTACCAATGAGAAATACACTTTTCTTACGTACATTTGTCATAGATTTACAGCACCACCGTTCCCGTGCCTCGGAGAGTACGTTAAGACTAAAACCAACTTGTGGAATCGTTAATAAATCGTCATTACAAATTGACATCATATCCTCGCCAAGCCGTCTGGCCAGCAGCGTGGCAAGTGTAGGCCAAATTCTACAGATATATGTTCTGGATGGCCGATCTCCAGCAGTGGAGGTCTAGGACGATGTGTTGCTGTAATGATGATAATTAGCATGGTTTCTGATCACGCCAAAAGGTTCATCACGTAAATTTTTAAATTGTTCCAAAGATGAGATAAAATGTTGTTTTTATTTATAAATCCTGATCACTTGAAGTAAGTGGTCGTTACTTACCTAGGAATGGTTCTCATAGTTTACAAACCGCTGGGAAAAATAGACGATGCATCAAATCTAAAAGTCAAATGACAATATATTCAAAGCCTTTGCTTGCGTCGCGATTCGAGCAAGACTGCTTTGACTTGCAAAGTCTATTGAGATCTTCCTTGTACCAACATGTAGGCGAAACTACACAATAAACCTGATCGTACTAAACCTTATAGCTTAAGCCTTACATTTTATATGTGGAAAAAAGTAAGGTTTTAATACGAATCCACCAATCGCTGTACGCCATTTTAAAAAATACTAATAATGATAATAATAAAATTCTTTATTGCACACAAAATATAAAAACATGTACATAGGCGAGCATAATACCATAAAGGTATTCTCTACCAGCTAACCTTTGGGAGAGTGAGAGAAGAATATTATAGGTGCAGAGTAAGAAAAAATAACACAAAAAGATCAAAATATTATAATAATTATCAACAAATCATATTACACCATAGAGGATGCTTTAAAAGAGGAATATATTAGGTGACATTCTTTCATATTTTTTATTTATTATTATTATTATTTTAATTATGACATTTAGGTTACTTTGATAACAAACATAAGTTTTTTATATTTTTATATTTTTTTTTTTTAGTTTTTAAGTGATAACGTCCTTTTACAGCTGCTTATCTTACATAGTGTAATATTTATTAATATATTTTGTGACATTTACTGACATCTAATTTAATAACGTAGTTTAAGTAGTATAGTAACTGACAACGCTCTTTTACAGCAGCATCTATATTTAGGGAGTGTATAATTTACATAGTCTTAATTTGGTAATGACGATGGCTGTTCTTTGCACTAATGGTCGATCTTTTGCTATCCTTCCATGATATGTAAACTGTTGATTGTATAACTGACAAAACCAAGTGTTTGTCATGTATCTTATGGTGAATAAATGAATTGAATTGAATAAGTAAAATCAATAAATATATGGGTACGTAGGTAAGTATATGGTTTAAACATCTACATATATATATACTGTGTTTAAATAATAAATAAAATACATGCATATAACTGCCTCCGTGGTCCAGCGGTTAAGTCCGTGGGTTTAGACTCGGAGGTACCGGGTTCGATTCCTGGTCGGGACACAAAAATATTTATTAATGTAAATAAATACATTTAATGAATATTCGTAGTAGATACAAAAATATTAAAATAAAATAGAATAAAAAACTAATTATAAATAATACTAAACTAAAAATACCTATGAAATTAAAACTATTCTACAAAATAAACTAAGGGCTTACCACCAGGGAGGGTACCTAAAACGCTCGCCGCATTTCCTTGTTGAATTATGATTGAAATATTCTGTTTTAGGTAGTTATGGCATTTGGGATCGTCAAACTCTTGGAAAATTCGTTTACCCAGCGCTTTTTATTAATATTTAATTTATTGTGATATTTCTCGAGTTTGGTACGCTGGAGACATCGACGAGCTTGCTAATTGTCATGATTGGCCTATAGTAAAGTTGGCTAAATGTGAATCCACTTATTTATAGGTAAGCGTGGTTCCTGACCACCCCGAAAGGGAAACGGTCGTGATGATACTTTACTAAAATTGATAAATAAAATATAAAACCAAATTATCTTAAAAACAAACTATAAAATATTTAGAAGGCATGCTGCTACAGTAGCTGTTGGTATGTCAAAAGAGAGATTTTATGTTTAACAGCAACCGCCGACTGCATCTCGAGCAGTGGTGGAGGTAGGTTGTTCCATATCTTAGTAGCAACATACTTAAAGCTCCCACGGAACGCTGAGGCCTTGTATCGCGGAAGACACAGTAGTTTGAGACTGGATCGTGTGCCATATCGTTAAGGAACATGTCTGTTTATTATAAAAGTACAATAGAGAATAATAAAGTTTTATTAATTATTAAGAGGTAAAAAAAACATGGCATTAGGATTTTTTTTAATACCTATAACGCTGAAAAAATCATCTATATAAAGGTCTTCTTCTAAGCCGCTACACTCTTGGCAGAGTGGTCGTGGTCGTCACTTGAGTGTCAGTGGCACGCTTAACAAGCCGTCGCCACTCGTCTCGAACTGCAGCCTTCCTGGAGCACTCATGTAGGGACTGATCCATTGCTGCTTTAACCTGGTCAGTCCATCTCATCGGAGACCTACCACGCATTCTCTTGCCATCGACTTTTCCCTGAACTACAAGGCGCTCGATAGATGTATCTCCACGCCGCGACACGTGTCCAAAGAAAGTGAGAATGCGTGATTGCACGATCGAGGAAAGGCGCTGTCCTATCTCTAGTTCCTCCAGGATGGATTTGTTGGTTCGGAACTCCGTCCACGATATGCCCAACATTCTCCTCCAACACCACATTTCTAGAGCATTAATCCGTTTTATTTTAGTTTCGCGCAGGGTCCACGTCTCTGCAGCATACAGGAAAATGGGAAACAAGAGCTCTGACCAAACGGATTTTAGTAGCTTTCGTAATGTTTCGGTTCCTCTATATTTTCTTTAGCTTCTCTATAGCAGACCTCGACACTGCCATACGACGCTTAATTTCTTCATTTCCTTAATATAAAGGTACACACAAATTAATTAATCAAAAACGTTATTTATTCTAAAAATTATATTTACAAAATTAAAAATAATAATTACGAACTAGAATAAAATTAAATAACTATAAACTAAACCTAATTAAAATAAAAACTATAAATAAAAAATGTCCTCAAGAGACGTCCCATCCGAGATAGTCCCAAGAAGACTGGCAACATTTCCCCTCTTTATAACGCAGAAATAATTGCTAGCCTTCCTGTCTCTATATTTCTCCGTCAGCTGTTTGGAAAACTCCTTGGCCAAACGCTTGCCTCAACCAAGCGTCCCTATGGTCCCATCGTCTCCACCCCAAACGGCGCAAACTCATAACCTGTACCGAAGTTGGCGTATTTGCGCAGCTTGAGGTTATCAGCAGAAAACGCCGCATTCCCCGCGCTTGACTAGGTTGCCTGGATGTGAGATGGGGCTAATGTGTCTACACATGTCGCACACCAGAGACCTGCCAAGTTTCCATATCATGCCGTCTCGGGTCTCTTGCCATCGCTCCGCGTAATCCCAGTTCTATAATATAATCAGGTTCTAGGATAGCGGGTACTCCAGCAGTGACAAGAGCCTTACGAATGATCTCGTTTTTCTCAGTGACCCGATTTTGTTGTTTCAAAGTGTAATAAGTAGTGTTAATTTTGAATTTCCCTTCTAAAGTTTGTCCATCTTTTCGTATTACAGCGCTAATTTATTCAATTATTCCCCTCCATTAGCTGGACTTAATTCACTTTCAAATTTACTGAATAATCTTAATTGCTTACTTGCTTGAATTTTAACGTAGTCATTTTTACTAGCATTTAGACTCAGAGGTACTGTGTTCGATTCCTGGTCAGGGCCCAAAAATATTTATTAAATAAAAGAGATTGCCTAAAATCAGGCCCCAATTTTTTTGCAGCGTTTATTTACAATCTATGTTAATTAATGGAAAGTATTTATACTTTCATAATTTAGTAAAAATATATTTTAATGGGTGACTAATCGTGTACCGACCGCTTCTTGGCGGGATATTTGACATCGGGCCCATTCGGGGCTACTCGGGTTGGTGCACGGGGCGCTTGCCGCGTTAGTCATTCGATTCCACGGGACGGCAGAGGAAGGGATTATTTATTATACATACCTAAGTATTGTATAGACTAACTAAACATTTAACAATAGAAATAACAAACACAAATATCTAATATTTATACTTTACGAGTACAAGCGCTGAAGGTCGGTTCAAACCTCCCAAGCATGTACCAATGAGAAATACACTTTTCTTACGTACATTTGTCATAAATTTACAACATCACCGTTCCCGTGCTCGAGGCACGTTAAGCCTCCGGTCCCGAATCCACCCGTTCTGCCAACCCGTCTGGTCAGTAAGGCGAGTGTAGGCCAAATTCTCCATATATATGTTCTGGAAGGTCCATCTCCAACAGTGGTCTAGGGATTGTAATGAACCTTTACAATAGTTTCAACTCCTTTACAGTATCATCAACGAGAACAACAAATAGGTGGTTGGTAGGCGGCCAGATGGTGGTAATTTTCCCAGGCTGCCATCGCCTCACCTCTCCTAAAGTATCATCACGACCGTATCCCTTTCAGAGTGTTTAGAAAAAACGCTATTAAAGAAGCGGATTCCTATTTAGCCATCTTTAGCCCATCATGACATGACAAGTAGCAAGTTAGTCGGTGTACCAGACAAGTGGTGGACAAGGAATCGAACCCGGTACCTCCGCGTCTTACGGTAGTGATGTTGCTTTTTGTATTGTGTTTTGCCTTTAGTTAAACATAGATCACTATGGCAGGAGAATCCTTCCCAAAAGGAAATTGAAAGCAATCGAATGGTATTAGGGGTAAGTGGAGAACATATCATAAATATTGACAACCGAACTTTCTGGTTATGTACAGTTAGCAAAAAGCTTGCTGTATTTCGCCGTTGGTCTTCGGTTGGGGGCACCATTATGTGTCTTACATCAATGTCCGTGTGGAAAGGAGGTCGACTGTCTAGGAGTTCATGGGCTCTCGTGTTCCAAAAGTGCGGGCAGATTTTCCCGCCACGGCTCCCTTAACAATACTATTAAAAGGGCTCTAGCCACCATCGAGGTTTTAGCTCTTCTGAAGCCTGCTGGAGTTTTCCGAGATGATAGCAAAATATGATGGTATGACGTCGGTCCCATAGGAACGAGGACGTGCTCTGGTGTGGATGCCACGTGCGTCGACACCCTTGCCGCGTCAATCTTAGGGGGATTTTGTAACAAAAAATATATATATATAGGTACAATAAATGTAGGTTTATATTTGTTGTGAAACAAGTAGATGACTTACGTTCTTATATTTAAAACTTGGTCTCATGACACAAATAATATTTTACCACAGTCGTAGTGTTTATTTCGGCCTTCATTTATCCACAATTTTACCACAGTTATGTGTTATTTCGGCACAATACTATTATTTAAGAATCATTTACGTTGCACTACATATTGTCCTAAATATAAATAACGGTGGATGAAATCAAGCATCGAATGGCAGTGACATAATCTGCTATGGACAAGCTGTAGAAGATATGGAGGAACCGAAACGTTACCAAAGCCACTAAAATCCGACTGGTTAGAGTAATGGGTGTTATTGCACACAAAATATAAAAAGTGTTGTAAATAGGCGAGCATAATAATTGACATAATTTGTCTGATTGTACAAATATTGGTAGTAATTGGGTCGTCCTGGCTCGTATGGCTAATGGGCCTGGGTTGGGGATAGGGATGGTGGAGACATTACCCCATTTTCCCCGGTAGGATCTCAGCGAGCAACCGCGCGCCGGTATTTCATGCATTTTTGTGTGCCTTGACCGACTGAACCGTGAAACTGTACACAAATAAACGGGATTCACACTAGAATGGAATTCGCCTTTTATATATTTTGGCTTGAGGTTATTGCGTAAACCCAATAACCGTTAGCCAGCCACAGCGTAATCCTAAAAATGCGTCGATATATACTTCGTTTTATACTTACGAGTATCTTACGGTAGACAAAGCGTACTAATACCTTGTCATAAATCAGCGACCACAATGCGCTGGTTTACTGAAAACCATATTAACTTTTTGGATTGGCCTGCGCAGTCCCCAGATCTAAATCCAATAGAACATCTTTAGGGAATTGTGAAGCGGAGGATTAAAGAGCATAGCATAACATCAAAAACGGTATTAAGCGTTGGTGCAAGAATGGCATGCCATAACAAGGAAGGACTGCTGTAAGCTTGTACGCAGCATGCCAGCTAGAATTAATGCAGTCATCAATATAATAGTCTGGTCGATCCTTAGTCAAGTCCAAAATGTGGGTAGTTTTGACTCGGTGAAAAAAAAACCACAACGGCTCCGACCAATTCACGAGAGTCATGCGTGAGAGCTAAAAGTGACACGACGTTCGTGTACTCTTCCGTGGCTAAATTCGTATTTATAATAAAGTCGTAAAATAGTTCAATTGTAATGTGTATGACGCTAAAACCATAAAAGTGATATAATACTTACTATTAGACTTTGCCTAGCAAACCTTAAAATAAAGTTATTGGTACTTACCTAAAGAAAGCTGAAACACGGGCTAGCCCAGGACTTCTATCAGCATCTGCAGCAGTCGTTGGAGAACACCAGGTCAGTGGGTCAGATTACTTGCCTTGAGGTTTGACTGGGATCGTCATATCAGCTATCGAAGTTGAGTGAAATTACCACTCATAGTCAATCAAAGGGTGGACCGACTAGATTTCAAGTTCACTCAATTAATTTTTTCTTGTTTTAATAGTAATAAATCGATTTAGAAACAAGACGTTTGTTTTCATTATTTTATGTAAATTTTAGGGTGCCTAATACTTTTGGCCAAGTCTGTATATTTCGTTATATACTTATCTTACGGTAGACAGAGTGTGGGGTTGTCCGGGCTGGATGGCTAATGCGCGTGGGTTTGGGCAAATAGGCAAGGACGTCGGCAGCCAATGGCGATTGCTGGTTTATATATTTATAGAGAATCGAAAAAGTATGAATTTGTAAGTAGCGTCGTTTGGCCTCGAGACCATGGGGATCCTCAGCTAAACGCCTGGCCATGGAGTTGTCCAAACGACTGACGGTAAAATCTGGAGACTGTAGCTGGCAAGTATTTCTCCCAACCTATTAGCCTAACTGCCTCTGTGGTCTAGCGGTTAAGTCCGTGGATTTACACTCGGAGGTACCAGGTTCGATTCCTGGTCGGGACAAAAAAATAATTATTTATGTAAATATATTTATTTACATAATATTTAATTTATTTGTGATATATCTCGAGTTTGGTACGCTGGAGACATCGACGAGCTTGCCACTTGTCATGATTGGCCTATAGTAAAGTTGGCTAAATGTGAATCCGCTTATTTATAAGGGTGGTTTCTGTCCAACCCGAAAGGGAAACGGTCGTGATGATACTTTACTTTTTCTATTAGTCTATACACCTATTAGTCATCTTGGAACTATCGCTGATGGGACGTCTCTAGAGGTAATTTTTTATTTATAGATATTATGTTTTATTAGGTTTATATAAATAGGTGGTAGGCGGGCTGATGATGGTAATTTGCCCAGTCTGCCGGGGCGGGGAAGTATCCACCGTTCGTGCCGATAAACCCAGTAAAGTGTATCCACACGTATTATTTATAAACTCTTTATTGCACAAAAAACTTAACAGTAATGTACCTACAAGGGCGAACTTAATGCCTTTCGGCATTTTATAACAGCTAACCTTTGGAAGTGTGATAGAGGATTTGCGGGCTGCATTATTATTTTAGACATACAATACATAATAATCGTTACATACTACTTAAATACATAAATATAGATCATCATCATCATCATCATCGGCCTGTATCTCTCCACTGCTGGATGTAGGCCTCCCCCAAGGCTCGCCACAACGCGATCTTTCGCTACCCTCATCCAACCCCCACCAGCGACCTTGTTTAGGTCATCTGTCCATCTAGCGGGGGGTCGTCCCACTCCGCGTCTTCCCGTACGTGGTCTCCACTCTAGAACCCGTTTGCCCCATCGTTCGTCGGTTCTGCGGCAGATGTGTCCGGTCCATTGCCACTTCAGCTTGCTAATTTTAAAAGCTATGTCATATATATATATATATATATAATAAGAAACTAGGTAAGTATATAGTACTGTTTACACACAATAAAAATAGTATGATAGATATAGGTACTAAGAAGATGTATGTTGTTTGTTTAGAAAGTGAGCGATAAGTAGATTTTTAAATATATTAATAGACGGCGCCCGTCTGATAACCAGAGGAAGTTTGTTCCACTCTCGAGCAGCGGAAACTATAAGAATCTGAATATCTGCTAATAGTGTTAGGGACTGGTGTCAGTCATTGTTAAGACATCCAACAGGATCCTACACCAATTTATCGTATCCACATTCATTCCAAAATTCCTACCACCAAGCCTGGTAGAATCGTCTATGGATCGCGAGTAGTTTCGTGATCTACCACTAGAGGCGCCCAAGTTGGCGCAAGTACAAAATCTACGCTCGGCCCGTGCGGTTCGAAAATCACCGCGATTTTAGTGTGAAAGTTCCCAAGCCGGGTGCGACTCTGTTTAGCTGACCAAACATGCCTTGTGTTTTCGTGTCTAGGCCGCAGCCATCATGATTGTTGAGAGAGCAAATATTACGACAAATGTATTTGAATGTAGTAAATATTAATGTATCTGTGTGCTGTCGGTGTATGTGTAAATTTTCTATTTAAGAATGTGTATAGTAAAGAATAAACCAGATTGCAACATTACGTTGTTTGTCTCATTTCCAACACGTTGCCCAAGACACCTTTGCGTGCTACCTCTTCTAGGTACGATCTTGTGAGCCTGCTCGATCGAACGTGTATCCACCACCTTGAATTCCTGCCCGACCTCTGTTAGGATCCATCACGTTGGTCAAGACACCTAGCCGCCTGCCTCCTCTAGGCACAGTTGCGTGAGCCTGCGTCCTCTAGGCACAGTTGCGTGAGCCTGCGCGCCTGGACGTGAATACCATCTTCCCCATTCCCTCGCTGCCTTAGGGTATTACACCGACAGTGAGACTCCTATCTTTACACTACCACTATAATTTATATATTGTTAGGTTTATATATATCGCTCAGAGCTTGGACTTAGGTGTTAGGCCCTCTGCATTTAGCGTCCACGCTCTGACAGACTCTAAATCGTGCCTAAAACAGTTCCGAGAAAGTGAAGTGTGAGAAGAAAGCGTGCCCACAGTAAAAACCTGGCTTTTTTCCCGTGGTATGTCCTTTTTTCTTGTCCACTTGTTGGTTCTAGCAGATCCTAGCCATTTGCTTTAGTGACTCATTTTCTAGACAAAGTAGCAGAGTAGACCGCCTGACCGATGGCTGGACCCGTGTTACCCAGTACGGACCAGTCATGAGTGTCTGATCCCAGTTGGACCTCGCGACCAAAAAATATATTATTATTTTGTTTACCATAACATATCCACTGCCCATTGTCAATATGTTGAGTTCCTTAATACCCCTGCTGATGTATGTGCGGTGGTTGTGGAATAAATTCACTGATTTCAATAACCTGTTTTGTTGATTTATATTTCCTTTTTGCGAAGTTCGAACGCCAAAATTGATTGGAAAATGCATAAGTGACTGAACTGTCGAACACAAAATATCCATTCATTTTTGTCTTGCTAACCAATTTTCGATGTTTTATTTACCAAACAATTTATTGTGAATATAGAAGTTTAGTCATCACGACCGTAATCTTTTTCGGGATTTACCAGTCCTCACTTTTTTATATTTAGCCAACTGTAATACAAGTCCCTATACTAAAATTTGCACTCTCGTATAATACCTCTTTCACTCAATTATTTATTTATTTCAAAACTTTAGGCACTAGGTACACAGGCGGACTTAATGACACTAAGCATTCTAACTAGTCAACCTTAGGGACAATTTAGAAGTAAAGTAAAGTATCATCACGACCGTTTCCCTTTCGGGGTGGTCAGAAACCACGCTTATAAATAAGCGGATTCACATTTAGCCAACTTTACTATAGGCCAATCATGACAAGTGGCAAGCTCGTCGATGTCTCCAGCGTACCAAACTCGAGAAATATCACAAATAAATTAAATATTATTTAAATGTATTCATTTACATTAATACATATTTTTGTGTCCCACCAGTAATCGAACCCAGTACCTCCGAGTCTAAGTCCACGTACTTAACCGCTAATAATAATATTTTTTTAATGTAAATAAATACATTTAATTAATATTTAATTTATTTGTGATATTTCTCGATTTTGGTACGCTAGAGACATCGACGAGCTTGCCACTTGTCATGATTGGCATATAGTAAAGTTGGCTAAATGTGAATCCGCTTATTTATAAGCGTGGTTTCTGACCACCCCGAAAGGGAAACGGTCGTGATGATACTTTACTTAACTTTTCTAGTACATGTGACCTTGCTCCCACCTGATGGTAAATGGCGCGCGAGTTCCATGAATATCAACAACTGGAATCAGACACTCATGAGATACATCAGTCTGACTGGGCATGACGGCAATTCGAGCCTGATCTCGAAACATGTGAATACACTTTACTGGGTTTATCGGCACGAACGGTGGATACTTTCCCCGGCAGACTGGGCAAATTAGCATCATCATTATGCCTACCACCTATTTGTTGTTTTCGTTGAAAGTATGTGCCATTTCCAATGATGTCAAATGTAATTTTTTACTTGTCATTGCTTCGTGGATTTAATTTGAGTTAAAATGAAACAAAATTGTTTATAAATAACTTTTTATTTTATTATAAAATACTCTGTCAAACTTATAGTTACCTAACTTAAGTACTTAAATCTAAATTTAAAAATAAATGCTATATACATGTTGCGGTTATTTCCCATACAATAGGCCATGACGTTTCTACCTTCCTACAGCCAAGTCTCACGTAGGTAATATATATTTATTTTTTATAAGTTAACGAGGTTATAATCAAAATCCAGATGTTACAGAATTTGATGCTTTTCTTGGAGTCACTCGCGGCATCATAGCCCAAACACGTCGGGTAAAATATGAGAGTTGACAGCGCGGGAAAACCGCAAAAAATAAACTGCAACTTGTGCCCCATATTTAAAGTCCAATTTATCGTTTTCCATAATTATTCACATTGTAGCACATTATTAAACAAAAGAACACCACTTTTGACTAACAATATCCATAGTAAATTAATTTACAAAACAAAACTTGCACTTGACATGTCCGCGCAAAATGGCGCGAAGGACTCTTATGGTGTATACGTATTTAAATTGATTACTAGGAAGGAAAATATGACCACCTAAAATACTAATTTTTTTTCATAAAAAAAAAAAATGGCGTGACAACCTGATAAAATTTTAAGCTAATAAAGGGTTTAAAAAAAATATAATTCGGTTAGATTATATCAATATTGTTTAAAAAGAAAATAAAAATAACAAGTTTTTTTTTTTTTGTAATTTTTATTACTAATTATATAGACCACATATTAAAAAAATATAAATTATCCTACACAGTCTAATAAAATAAATCATTGTGTTCCGGCCAGGAATCGAACCCGGCACCTCTGTATCTAAATCCACGGACTTAATCGCTAGACCACGGAGGCAGTGTATTCTATCAGCCATCCTGTATATCGTGTGTGTCAAAAGATGATCTCAATGCAAAGGTATTTTATTTAAGTAAAGTATCATCCCGACCGTTTCCCTTTCGGGGTGATCAGAAACCACGCTTATAAATCGGATTCACATTTAGCCAACTTTACTATAGGCCAATCATGACAAGTGGCAAGCTCGTCGATGTCTCCAGCGTACCAAACTCGAGAAATATCACAAATTAAATATTAATTAAATGTATTTATATACATTAATTAATATTTTTGTGTCCCGACCAGGAATCGAACCCGGTACCTCCGAGTCTAAATCCACGGACTTAACCGCTAGACCACGGAGGCAGTTTATTTAAGTACTAAGCCATTTAAATTTAATAAGCATTATTTTAACTTAAATTAATCAAAGTAGCTACTTAAATCTAAGTATTTACAATAAGAGATTCTTTCCGCCAGTTTCCGAAGGGATGATTAAATTAACGTAGTTTAAAAATTGCTATTTGACTAAAATAACAAAGTTTCGGCTGGCGACGCCATTAATATTTTTATAGAACCTAGCACCACAAAGAAGTGTAACACTTCATGTGCTCTTGATTATGTACCTACAATTGTCACTTTTTAAGCAATTGCATAGCTTTTATCGTGGGCTTTGAGCGCGGCGACCGAATCAAGAAATTCCGTAACGAAAATAAACCTAACACCCCCCACTCCGACCGGCACAGCATCGTCTAACGTCGTTTCAGTTCGGCAGACTTCGGCACGGTGTTTGTGTGCGTGCGACTAGACGTATGCGTGTAGACTAGCTGCTAACTGCTCATAACTGATTCTATCTCTTTTAGACACAATGCTAGGTGAGACAGCGTGCTTTTTGTCCGCGTCCACGAGTGAGTTCGAGCGACTAGTTGAACCTTAACGTGTATGTAAAAACTTGAATTAATATCAAAGAAAAAAAAATACTGCATAAATAATTATAATTGCATAAGTTGATAAAAAATGCTATGCAATAGCTTTACCGCGGCAGTCCACGAGTGCCACACGTATTTTTTTATTTTTTATTAATACGCCATTAATATTTTTACAGAGACTCGCACTACAATCATCATCAGCCTGTGTCTCTCCACTGCTGGATATAGGCCTCCCCCAAGGCTCGCCACTTCACACGATCTCCTGCCACCCTCATCCAACCCCCACCAGCGACCTTCCTCAGGTCATCCGTCCATCTAGCGGGGGGTCGACCCACTCTGCGTCTTCCCGTACGTGGTCTCCACTCTAGAACCCGTCTACTCCATCGTTCATCGGTTCTACGACAGACATGTCCAGCCCATTGCCACTTCAGCTTACTAATTTTGAAGGCTATATCGGTAACTTTGGTTCTCCGACGGATTTCCTCGTTTCGGAGTTTATCCATCAGAGAAATACCGAGCAAGCTCTCTCCATAGCCCGCTGAGCGACCTTGACCTCCGTACGACAGCACTGGAAGAACGCACTGGTTGAAAACTCTCGTCTTCAAACACACCTATGTTTGAAAGGAAGATGTGGCGCAGCTTCCCGAATGCCGCCCATCCTAGCTGAATGCGTCTGTCGGCTTCTTTGCTGAAGTTGGCTACGCCTAATTGTATAGTCTGTCCAAGGTAGACGTATTTTTGCACAACTTCTAGAGTGGCATTACCAACGCAGATGGATCTCGGTACGACATGGTCGTTATACATGACTTTTGTCTTGTCCAAGTTCATACCGAGGCCAACCTAAAATCCTCCAGCGAGCTAGCTATTATGACTATAACTATAAACAAGTGTAAAATTGCATGTGCTCTTGATTATGTACCTATAATTGTCACTTTTTGATATTAACTTGTCCCCCCCGGCTGGCGACGCACTTGATTATCTTTATCGTCCTTTCGGAAACTAGGGGTTTATGTATTAAATACACAATAATTATATTATAATAAATTAATTACGAATTGTTAAGTCTAAAACTAGATTTAGTTATTGGGAAATAATTCCTTATGCACATAAAATCATCAAAAGTCGTAACTTTATACAATTAAAAATAGCTTAAGAGTATTTAACGCTTATTCTTCTCTCTCGCTCGCACAATCCAATATTTTTAAAGATCCAACAACTTTTTAGAAACTAAAATTACGGACATTTTGGACATATTTTCACTTTTATAACTAATTTTAAATAGAGAAAAATAGCAGAATCATTTATAACGACTTTCGTCTATTAATGAAATAATAATAATTAAATTTACACGAATACCTATATGGTCAGTTATAAATTTTGCGTCTCACAAAGCAATAACAAATAAATAAAATTGTTTATGATACCCGATTTGACTTAAGAAAAACTTAAAGATAATTAAGATTTAAGATAATTTCTTAACTAAGAAATAATTAAGTAGTGCTTCGAGAAACCGGCTGTACATATCTCAAAAGTACACTAGACTTGAATAATCTTTAAAAATTTGATATATGTTATGCGTTAAATCCACTTAATATTAGCATTAAAAAAAAAAACGACATTTAAATATTAAAATATGGCGATATTGTTTATTTTTTATTTATCACATTTCTTTACGATTGATCAAAGAAGTTTGTGTTATTTTAATTTACTCTCAGTTTCTCAAATCATTAGTGATGCCCAGAGCAAGACCAAGACCAAGACTGGCCAAATCTTGGTGTTGGTCTTGCATCAGAACGGCTGGTCTCAGTCTTGGTCTTGCATCAGAACGGCTGGTCTCGGTCTTGGTTTTGCATCAGAACAGCTGGTCTCGGTCTTGGTGTTACATCAGAACAGCTGGTCTCGGTCTTGGTTTTGCATCAGAACAACTGGTCTCGGTCTTGGTGTTGCATCAGAACAGCTGGTCTCGGTCTTGGTTTTGCATCAGAACAGCTGGTCTCAGTCTTGGTCTTATCTTATATCTCGAGAACTACTGCTCTGATTTACTTGAAATTTTGTAGTTAAAAATCTTATTGACCAACATGTATCTAAAAATGTATACAGAGAGTTTCGGAGATATGTCAATTCATCTACTATAAGGGTTTGATATTTTTACGTCTGAACCCTAAAAAATACAAGACACGAAGCAATAACATCTTTTTTTTTTAATTAAGCCATTTTTTTTTTTTCATTTTTAGAAATATTTGGAATATAAAATCTCAGCAAGACTAATTCCAAGACCAGGGTCACTTTTGGGATTGATCTTACTGACATATACGAGTAGGTGATCTTGCCCAGCAATATTGGGCAACACTAACTAAGCTAAACGCATTAGTATCTGGAACGCAAGGACAAAAAAAAGTACACATCTCCGCTCCGCTTTGTGGAAACAACTTGTTCCACACAACTCCTCCCCTCTCCATCCATCTCCAGACACAGTTCCACTTCTCTCCTCTCTTCTCCGTTCCAGTAAACAAGCTGTCAAAAATATTACCACACTTATTAAACGTAATTTCTGGATGAGATGGTATTTTTTCTAGAATGTGGCGGTCCATCATCTGTAGTTGCGTTTCCGCAATTATTGTTATGCATGTATGACAATTCGACGGAATTGTCTCCCTGGAAAAGATATAAAATAATATATTATTATGATACTTTACTTTTTATAAATTGTTACAAACACATATGGAATTTATTCTGAAATGAAGTTTTATTATTATTATTATTATGTAATGTGTATTCTTAAAGAATCTCGGTATTTAACCGGTTAACTTAATGATGATGACCGCCTCCGTGGTCTAGTGGTAACAAACGTTGCCGTGAACTCGGGAGGTCGTGGGTTCGATTCCCAACGGGGGCAAGTTGTACATTGTATAATTTGTCTCGGTCTGGGTGTTTATATTTACAAAAAAAAAACGTATAATATGTAGTTTATCAACAATCTAGTTTCCGTAACACAAGCCTCGTAGCTTACCACGGAAACTAGATGGCGCTGTGTGACCTGTCTGGAAAATATTTATTTATTTATGTTCACGGGCCTCGGCCAAGTGAGCATCATGCTTCTTTAAATCCATACTTTGTGACTATACGGCAAGTATTAATAGTTATTATTATTATTATTCGCTCCTAACTTACCTCATTGTGCATCGGGTTAGAGGTGATGGTGATTGGCACCTTTTCTGGAATGTATCCGTTACCCGAAGGATTGTCGGTGCGAGATTTCTTCTCCTCTGTAAATAATGGTAAAAAAATAAATTTATTTATGTAAACATATTACAGGCATTTGTGACAAGTCATAAGTGTAAAGTTGAATATTATAGAGTTGATGATTACAGTGTATAAATGGAGATTACAGTGTAGAAATTGAGACTACAGTGTAGGGTAGACGTATACAGTGTAGAAATGAATTACAGTATAGTGTAAACGTATACACAGTATAAATGGAGATTACAGTGTGGTGTTTTCGTATACATTGAAGAAATTTTGATTATAGTGTAATGTTCATGTATACAGTGTAGAAATTAAGATTACAGTTTAGTCTTTACGTATACGGTGTAGATATTAAAATAACAGTGTAGGGTAGACGTAAATTTAGATTACAGTGTAGTGTTCAGGTATACAGTGTAGAAATAGAGATTACACTACTCTAGGGATAAACAAAAGTTATTATGAGCTACAAGATGCAATGAAAGATACCATTGCATAGAAGTACTCGGCCAAATTTTATATATTAATGATAAATTAATAATAAATCTTAATGTTTAAATTTAAATTATTTAATTTTATATTTATTTTTAATTGACACGGCCCTTTTACAGCCACGAATTTAAATTTAAGTTTACTTGACATAGAATGTTTTGTGACTTGTCCCCATGGGCCCATCGTCTCGCCCCAAACAGCGCAATTCTTAACCTGTACCGAGGTTGGCGTATTTGCGAGGCTTGAGGTTCTGTGTGTGTCAATGTACTGTTGTAGACTTACTGTGTGGTAGTCTTCTGGCTCGTCGACAGAGCAGTAAGGTGATGAGTGCGGCCCCCACCAGCACGGCCCCGCCCGCCGCCCCCGCCGCCGGGAGCAGGGCGGGGGGGGCCGGCGCCGCGGGGGGAGGAGACGTGGCCGAGGGAACCGGCGGGGGGAGACCCAGGGTCTTGTTTGTCTACAGGAAAATACACGGTTTAAGAGGGTTGTAATCTGGAAAGCCATCAGGCCACCGTGGCGAGTGTCGGCCAGATTCTCCAGATATATATTCTGGAAGGCCCATCTCCAGCAGTAAAGGTTTAAGACGCTGTGTTCTAGTGTCTGTAATTAATGGATGAATAATAATAATAAATAAATATTTCCAGACAGCGCCATTTAATTTTTTTTGTAAATATATACATATTATACATATAAACACCCAGACCGAGACAAATTATACAATGTACAACTTGCCCCCGGTGGGAATCGAACCCACGACCTCCCGAGTTCACAGCAACGTTTGTTACCACTAGACCACGGAGGCGGTCTAAATAAATACTCACCAAAATACTGGAGAAGCTTGAAGGTGTCTGTTCTGTATAAGCTTGTACTTTGAATTCATAGTCTGTATCCGGTTTGAGATGTGACAGATGAAGATGTCTTGCAGTAGGT
This sequence comes from Tinea semifulvella, assembly GCA_910589645.1. Taxonomy (NCBI): domain Eukaryota; kingdom Metazoa; phylum Arthropoda; class Insecta; order Lepidoptera; family Tineidae; genus Tinea; species Tinea semifulvella. The sequence continues at coordinate 7,413,635 of OU342609.1, forward strand.
CGGGCGACCACTTTCCCATACTGAGCTGCGGTGGTCACAGCTCGGTAATACACATAAAAACCAGCGGCATCCACACTGTCACCTTTATCCCACTGAAAAACATACATATCTTCACGACAATTCAATACCACTTGTCCCGATTGACTCGGTTGTAAGGACGCGTTCCTTAAATCCTACCAAGGTCACTTCATGTACCAATAAATAAATAAATATTTCCAGACAGGTCACACAGCGCCATCTAATTTCCGTGGTAAGCTACGAGACTTGTGTTACGGAAACTAGATGGTTGATAAACTACACATTATACTTTTTTTTTCTTGTAAATATATACATATTATACATAACTACCTCCGTGGTCTAGCGGTTAAGTCGGTGGATTTAGACTCAGAGGTACCGGGTTCGATTCCTGGTCGGGACACAAAAATATTGATTAATGTAAATAAATACATTTAATTAATATTTAATTTGTGATATTTCTCGAGTTTGGTACTAGTTAGATAATAGTATTGAAATTGTTTATTCGAAGTTAATTATAGTACATTAAATATAAATTAAAAGCTACCTAAATAATAAAATTAAAAATAAACTAAACTATAAATAAAAAATGTCCTCTAGAGACGTCCCATCCGAGGACGATCAACGACACTGGCAACATTTCCCCTCTGTATAGCGAGGCTAATACGTTGGCAGAAATAATTGCCAGCCTTTCTGTCTCCAGACCTTTCTGTCAGCCGCTTTGACAACTTCTTGGCCAAGCGCCTCGCTGACGGTCCCCATGGGCCCATCGTCTCGACCCCAAACGGCGCAAATTCGTAACCGATACCAAGGTTGACGTATTTGCGCAATTTGAGGTTCTCCGCAGAAAACGCCGCACTTCCCACACACGTCGCATCCCACACCAGAGACCTGCCAAGTTTCAACGGCCCAACAGTCATTCCGCCGGGTCTCTAGGCTCTAGAGGTATATTATATTACATTGTAAGGTGACACGGCCCGTTTACAGCCACGAACTAGTATTAAGATTTGATATTTATTATTATTGTTAGATTGTAAGCTTACATTGTAAGGTGACACGGCCCGTATACAGCCACGAACTAGTATTAAGATTTGATATTTATTATTATTGTTAGATTGTAAGCTTACATTGTAAGGTGGCACGGCCCGTATACAGCCACGAACTAGTATTAAGATTTGATATTTATTATTATTGTTAGATTGTAAGCTTACATTGTAAGGTGACACGGCCCGTATACAGCCACGAACTAGTATTAAGATTTGATATTTATTATTGATGGCGCGGATTTAGTGGACTGTATCTAGATGCGGGATTTGCGATAATCTTCAAATTAGATACATAGACGATACTATGATAATCGGTGCAATAAACAAACTAGAAAGGAAACTGGTATAGGAACTCACCTGATGTCCTCGGCACCAGCACTTATAAATTGTTCTTACACTGATTTTGCGGGTTTGGCGAATGCGGGCGAAAACAACGATCGCGGCGATTTCTTCAGCGTCTTCTATGACGACTGTAGGACAACGACTGCGCGACGACTACGACTATATTTCGATTCGACGATTACGACCACCATGCGGCGCGGCCAGTTATATAGGCACTGCCTCTCTTCAGTGCGCAAGCGCCGGCCTTTGGACTAGTGAGCGGGATGGGTAATATAGAAAGGAAGCGGCGCGAAAGAGACAGGACAAGGGTATAGGGGTAACAAATTAGGACGTCTGTTTATGCACCGACGAATCACAATAACGCCTAACCATCCAAAATTGGTCGAATCATCGCGATCGGCGCGAACATTCCCCCCAGCTTGAAGCGACCCAGTCCTTCAAATTCACGAAACGAGTACATTACCCACGTATGCGAAATAAAACAAATTCAAAGTCACAAGTGACTACAACGAAACGATGAAACGATTCTTTCACAAGCGATGCGAACGATAGCGAGTAGAATTGCGAACATGTAAAGGTCGAATTATTCCTTTACAAGAGCCCACGAAACGATTTCTACGTGAGATGTGTTTCTAATTTACGCGGTGTTTTTAAACGTCAATAACAATATTTATTTTAAAATTAGGTCTAAGAATAATCAAATTGTTTTGTTTCAAGGAACGTTAAGTTTCCCTTCAGGGATTCCAACAATAACAAACGAATGAAAGGAGGCACGACCCGCGACTCACAGCTAACCATATAGCAATGAGTCATGGGAATCAAACCGACTACCTCGAGCGAGTTGCTGGAGAACTGGAGGAGTTCAAAACCCCTCTGCAAGAGATAAAGCGAGTCGTCGAATTGCACACGTATTCGATTCAACGACCGACGGTGGGATGCCAATCAACTTTAAACGTAACGAATACGAGGAGGCACGAACTGCAACCTATAGCTAACCATATAGCTAAAGTCACAGGAATCGAACCAACTATCTCAAGCGAGTCGCCGGAGAGCTTGACAAGTACGAACCCCCCAGCAAGAGAGAATGCGGGTCGTTGAATGGCATATATATTCAATTCAACGACGCGACCCGACGGCGGGATGCCAAACAACTTCGTAATAAATGAATACGAGGAGGCACGACCCGCGACTCACAGCTAACCATATAGCAACGAGTTACGGTAATCGAACCCACTACCTCGCGCAAGATGCTGGAGAACTCGACAAGTATAAAACCTCCCAGCAAGAGAGAATGCGGGTTGTTGATTGGCCATCTTGTACCCTCAAGTACTAGAATAACTAGTGGCGGTGTCAACCAGGAGGATGCTTGGATCCCTTATGGTGACAGAAGCTGCGTCACGAAGCGGTCGTGTTTGTCCGAAACGATGTGACGAACACGAGTAACGAGAAAACTGACAGCAGCACGAAACGAAAGGTACAAGAAATAAGTGCGACGTGGTGCGGAAGGAACGAGACGAAATGCGTGCGAGATAAACGAGAATGAAGAAATCAAGACGAAAAGAATAGCGAAAAAAAATAATTTAAAAGCGAAAGGAAAAGTACTAAAAGCTATCCATGTTTGCGACATGGTGCGAATTGCGAAAAGTGTGCGAAACTTTCTTAACGGGCGGAACGAAAGAGGAAAACGTGCGAGCATCACCACCACTAGGACCGGCTAGGCACGGGGCTTTGCCTACGATCAAATATCCTAGCGATGTTTCAATAGCTACTGGCTCACCAGACGCGCGGGAAATAGTATTGGAGCGTAATATTCGAGCGAACATCTCGGCTCCCACAATCATATCGATGTCCGCGGGGTTGTAGTAGCGACAATCGGCTAGTGGCAAATCATTTAAATACTCTAAAGAAGAGATATCTACAGGCGCGGAAGGTAACTCACTCGTGATACGAGAAACAACTAAGGGTTGGATAGTGAAACGACTAGCATCATCATAGCGAGAGCGAATGGTTAGGGACGTGGTTCCCAAAACCGGGTTGCTAATGTCGCCAACCCCAGAAATCTGCTCAATTTGCGGCGAATCTATTTGCAATTTCAATGCATCACAACAAGCAACCGAAATAATATCTTGTTGGGATGCACTATCAACCAATACGCGAATAGGTTTGATGTTTCCATACGCATCGACAACGTTGCACAAAGCTGTGCCTAGTAAAACTGTCGTTTGACGACCATTACTAATGTCACGACGTCCATTGATGGCACACAACGAAACTGCGGGAGGCGCAACGCTACAAGAAGCGGCAATGGAAGATTGCTCCAGTGCGGTCGTCGTTTGAACAGCGGGCGCGCACGGCAGCGCGGGCGCAGCAGTCGAGAGCGGGGTAGCGCTATGCGATTCGAAATGTAACAATGTATGATGCGTACCTAAACACTTACGACACCTTCTTTCCGAATTACATCTACGAGCGATATGTTTACCACTTAAACAATTTAAGCACAAACCGTTTAGTTTAACGAAATTAAATCTATCGTGAGGCGACATTTCGAGAAATTGGCTACACTGATAAGCTTGACAATGATCAATACCTTTACAAACTATACACGAATTATTATTATGCGAATTAGGAATACTTACAAATGTTTTTGTAACAGCTGACTTGGCAGGCCTGCTACTGTACGAAGGCGATAGTTTCACGGCACTATTAGCGCGAAGCATAACACGAGATTGTTCTCGAACGAACTCAACAAAACACGAAACTGACGGCAAGGCATTTTTTTGCGACAACGATAGTTCAAATAATTTTATGGTTTCAACGTCCACATTCTTTGAACCAATGTACACCAATATGAAATCCAACAAACTATCAAGATTTAACTGTTTTAACGCACAAATTAATGACGAGAACTTATCAATGTAATTTTCTAAATTTGTTGGATTCGCACTACTAACGTTCGGCAAACCAAACAACTGATCCAAGTACGTTGAACCCAAAAGACGTTTATCGTTGTATTTACTAACGAGGGTAGTCCAGAGAACTGTGTAGTTTTCGGCGGTTGGCAAGAATCCGTGGCAGATACTCTGTGCCTTACCCGTTAACTTACCGACTAGGTATTGAATCTTTTCACCGTCCGACAAGTTTATGTTTTCGTGAATGACGGTGCGAAAGTTTTCGTAGAATGTAGGCCAATTCTCAATTTCCCCATTAAAGGAACACAATTCGAGACGAGGAAGTTTTGTATGGTGTTCAAGGGTGCGGGTTTTACCTACATTCGTTACGGATGCGTTACGCGACGACAGAATACCGCTTTGCGTGTATTTAATTTTCGAATACAAATCTTGGAACGAATTTAACGATTTATAATTCGGTTCCCTATCGGGATAGAGGGCTAATTCGATGTCCACTTTCTCATCCAACATGGAAACAAATTCCGAACGAATTAAATCGATCGTGGAACATCTTGACAAAAACAATATCGATAATTCCTCACTATCCTTCACATCGCGAGTAATACAATCGTAACATAATTGTATTTCACTAAAATGAGACGACATTTTAGCGTTCAACTTTCTTAATTTTAATTCCAATTTTGCATCTGACGACATTTTGGCGGTTTAACTAATTTGAATTTAAAACGAAACGAAACTAATATGCGGCCGAAGTAACCAACTTTTTGGTTACTAATTTTAATTTAAAAATAAACGAACCAATGCGGCCGAAGGACCAACTTTATGATGGCGCGGATTTAGTGGACTGTATCTAGATGCGGGATTTGCGATAATCTTCAAATTAGATACATAGACGATACTATGATAATCGGTGCAATAAACAAACTAGAAAGGAAACTGGTATAGGAACTCACCTGATGTCCTCGGCACCAGCACTTATAAATTGTTCTTACACTGATTTTGCGGGTTTGGCGAATGCGGGCGAAAACAACGATCGCGGCGATTTCTTCAGCGTCTTCTATGACGACTGTAGGACAACGACTGCGCGACGACTACGACTATATTTCGATTCGACGATTACGACCACCATGCGGCGCGGCCAGTTATATAGGCACTGCCTCTCTTCAGTGCGCAAGCGCCGGCCTTTGGACTAGTGAGCGGGATGGGTAATATAGAAAGGAAGCGGCGCGAAAGAGACAGGACAAGGGTATAGGGGTAACAAATTAGGACGTCTGTTTATGCACCGACGAATCACAATAACGCCTAACCATCCAAAATTGGTCGAATCATCGCGATCGGCGCGAACAATTATTATTGTTAGATTGTAAGGTGACACGGCCCGTATACAGCCACGAACTAGTATTAAGATTTGATATTTATTATTATTGTTAGATTGTAAGCTGTCTCGGCCCTTTTACAGCCACGAATTTATATTTAGTTAACACGGCCTATTTACAGCCACGATCTTATATTAAGTAGTTATTGAGTTACAATTACCCTGCTTATGACAATAATGCTATTAAAACACACATAAATCTGGATTGTTTACCCGTTACGGTCCAACCATGATTACCTAACTTATGTTTGCTTATATATTTTGTATGTTTTTGTTTTATATTATTTTAGTGTTGACAATATCCAAGTTGTTACAAGATAACCTATGGAAATAAATATTTTGATTTTGATTTTAAGATTGCGGGTACACCAGCAGTGACAAGAGCCCTTCGGATGATGTCGTTGAGAGCCGCGTGACGAGGAATGCGGCCAGCACTTCTAGCACAAGAAAGCCCGTGGTGTCCGAGATTTGATTTGAATCGATTCGTCTTAATACAAGTGTCACTGAAGAATCAATGTCAATCAAATTTTAGTAAGGAGATTATTAAAATGAACATGAAACATGTAATCTGTCGTTTTTTAGTTAAATGAGAATAACAATTTAGCGTTTTACACTGACAAAAAAACTTACTGTCCAACTGATGACGATTTCTGTTGGTGACAGTGGCAGGACTGAGGTGAGTGTGGGAGCCCGGGGTTTGTCGAATCCGCCTTGTTTCAAGAAAAATACGTTTGAAATCTTCCCCATCTTGTTGTCTTGATTCTCATATACTGCTCCTATACGGAACCTGTAAGTTATAATAAAGTACCATCACGACCGTGCCACTTGCGGGGTACTTAGAAACCACGCTTTTGTAAGGAACTAGTTCTAATTTAGCCAACTTTGTATTAAAATGTTGAAATGTATTATATCAACTGTCTAGGAAATAAAATTACGGACTATTTAGAGATATATTGTTCCGTGGGAATCAAATATTCCAAAAGACCACAACATGAAGTCGAATAAATATTATGATCTCACAGAAGAAATGATCAGGAACGGGTTCAAGACTCAGCTTTACGCAGTGGAAGTTGGTGCAAGAGGAGTTCCAGCAAAATCTTTGCATCACTTACTGAAAGAATTGGGCCTAAGCAGGTCTGCCGTCAATACATTTATGGAACGAGCTTCCAAGACGGCATTAACGGAATCATACAGTATTTGGTTGGGTAGGGAGAGAAGTAGAATGGTGGATGGTGGGCGTATTATCGCGCAATAGAAAAAAAGGAGGCCTCCTTTTCTTAAACCAGCCAATTGTCGGTCGCAAGCCCGAGACACCATTCTTCTCATCTCTTACCCACACACGATGGACCCGGCACCCGCACGGTGAATCCATGGAATGCTTAGAAATTTGTCTTCTATTGGAGTAGAATGGTGGATGGTGAGCGTATTATCGCGCAATTAAAAAAAAAAGGGAGGCCTCCTTTTCTTAAACCAGCCTATTCCAGACCGCCTCCATGGTCTAGTGGTAACAAACGTTGCCGTGAACTCGGGAGGTCGTGGGTTCGATTCCCACCGGGGGCAAGTTGTACATTGTATAATTTGTCTCGGTCTGGGTGTTTATATGTATAATATGTATATATTTACAAAAAAAAAAAGTATAATATATAGTTTATCAACCATCTAGTTTCCGTAACACAAGCCTCATAGCTTACTACGGAAACTAGATGGCGCTGTGTGACCTGTCTGGAAATATTTATTTATTTAAGCCCGAGACACCATTCTCCCTCATCTTTTACCCACACACGATGGACTCGGCACCCGCACGGTAAATCCATGGAATGCTTAGAAATTTGTCTTCTCTTTGTCTTGCATACATTTGTTAAATAAAATAAATGTTTTTGCTATTTTTCTCTGTACAAAATTTGGTAATTGAAAGTAAAAAATACGCCCAAAAGTCCGTTATTTTATTTGAATTGTGCGAGCGAGAGAGATGCAAAAGCGTTAAGTACCCTCTTAAGTAGTTTAGAGTAAAAAAAACAGTATTTTTTTCTTACCTGTAATTTTTATTTGGAACCAGACTGTCGATTAGATAGGAGTGAATATTCGGTTCGATATACTCTTCAGAAGTGATCCAGGCAGTGGAATTGGATTTGTCCGTCACGTCTTGATGTTGAACCTTCAAAACAAAAATATATTTTTTTAAATATAAATCCTTAATAAACTTCAATAGAAAAACGGGAAATATATCAACACACATCGCACCTAGATCGACATTGTTAAATGGGGTGTATCAGGCAAAGCTGTTTGTAGATGTCGCTAGCGGCAATGGTACCTTGTATACACCTTTAACGCATCATTTTTAAATGTTTTTGTAGATTTTTTCATATTTATAACAGAATAAAGTATTTTAAATTAACGATACCAACCTTAAAATACGAATTAAGAAAGCGAACATAGTCTTTAAAAAGAAATAAGGTTGAATTAATAGAACGGCAGTTTTGAGATCACCATATCTTTGATTTCGCTTGGAAATCTCGATTTGTACACTTAAAAGCTGCGACATATCCAAAAAATAATAAATTTCGTAATAAAAATACAAGTTTTCTATGTAACTGACAGTTATATAAGGTACCAACTATCATGCGCCATCTATCGTGATACAAAGTTAGTGATACACCCCATTGATCACGACTAGTGTTGCCCAAAGCAAGACCAAGACTTGGCCAGCACTTGCACTCCTAATCTTGGTCTAATTTTATTTACTAGATAGTTGACTATTTGAGACTGCATTTGTTAACTCTCAACTGTATTTTCCCAATTTTAAGGGTAAACTTTCTAAATCTGGCAACACAGAAAGTTTCAGTGCCATTGATTTTGGCAGTTGTTGATTAGAGTTCCACGCTGAACGCTGTAGTCCACTCTTTCTCAAAGTGGGCGATAACGCACCCTAGTGGGCGCTGGACGTCTAGAAAGAAATGAGAGGCGTTGGCATGGACTTTATATATTAAAATAAAAATTGGGGCTCTGATAAATAATTTATTTTCAAAGTGAGCGAAATAAGAATATCTGCTATAGTCTGTAGATGTCAATGTAGACGTCCCCTCTGTATTGTGTCGTTTTCAAGCCCTATTTTTAGCAAGTGTTAGGTGTGCTAAGTGTCCTTCCTATTCCTGGTATTGTGCAAAGTGTGTTCACATTAAGAAAGAAAAAGCGGCGCCGCTGGAGTCGTTGGAAGAAAGAGTAGTAAAAGAAGTCCGAAACCACCCTGCACGTGAGCTTTTCACCATCCTGTATACCTTCCACCCCCGCGTCCAGGCAACTAATTTAGGACCTGGATGCATCAGCATTTCTTAAAAGTAGGTCCCAAACTTGAAAAATCTAAACTTGGATATGTTATTTATTTATAAACTTTATTGTTATATGTATGTACACAGACAGACAGTGGGGTCGTCCAGGCCCGGATGGCTAATGGGCCTGGGTTGGGGACATTTCCCCGTTTTCCCCGGCTTGCCTCAGTGGGTAACCACCCGCTGGTAATTCATGCACTTGTGGCTCACGAACCCAGGGGGTCTAGGTTCGACAACTTCAGCTCTACTCCAGGAGCACCTCTCTAGGAAGTGATATCCCGTTGGGGGGCCGATCACGAGACGGAGCGATATTCTGGAGATGCTTGAATTTTCGTTGTCAGCCCTATAGAACATACGTCTAGTCAGGCCGACGACAAATTTTTGAATATTATGCATCTCCAGGTCTCGAGACTTCCAATCAATCTTCGGGACAATAAAAACGTAAGAGGCAAGGTTAGCAAATAAACAAATATGAAAAGAAAAAAATACAATATTTACTTACAACTAGAACATAAAATTGCATATATAAATGGGTATACGACGCATACACCTTTGAAAAAAAAACAGACAAGAACTTATTGTAATTTTAAAAGGTGATTGTAAATTGGTTTTCTAAAGATGGCTCTGCTTGGGGGACGGATATTAAGAGACAGACAAGCTGTTCCAAAGCAGAACAGCTACTGTTGAATATTTTATTATTTGAGTCGTTTCATTTGAATATTGGCGGCAACGCCTTTGTCCGCCGACACGACGCCCCCTGGTGGGCGATAGCGACTGTGCTCTGCGATTTTTTTGTCGTTGACGTTTCTGCCGGACGCAACGCCTTCTGATGGACAGTAGTGGAACTATCACGTCGGTCGTGGAGCACATCGTTGCTCTTAAATTTCGTGCATTTTTTTTGCTGTGATTGTGTTGTGTATTTATGCTGTGACCCTCGTCGGCACCGAGCATTTCACGACGCGTCGGCTATTAAAATTTACAAGAATTCTATCGACATTCGAGACCCGGAACAAAGGTTAGTTGCTGCTAATTTCATTTCTTTCGCTTAATTTCGAAGTATTTTCACCAGCGCAGCGCCTAGTCGTTTCCCGTTCAGCTACTACCGAAAAAGAATCAGAAACAGAGTTTGTGTGATGTGAAGGATTTGCAAGAAGAGAGTTATTAGCAGAACGAAGATTCTCTCATGAAAGGACCTAAAAAAAAACATGAAAGGAGATGGGCAGGATGAAATAGAATAACTTAAATTACCAAAATAATCATACACATACATACCATAAAAAAATATATTTTAAACTTTATTGCACTATGTACAAAGGGCGGGCTTAATGCCGCTGGGCATTCTCTAGCAGCCAACCTTTGGGACAATACAGAACATTAAGTCATGAGGCTAGGTGCAAACGATTGTAAGAAACGTTGCCAAATAAATTCATTTCATCTTATATAACATAGATATTAAAATAAATATACATACAAATATGTACACAATAATACATATACTACACACTATATTGGCGACTATATACTACATACAATACATACATACTATAAATAAATAAATATCCAGAACTTTAGAGATATTAAACATGTTTCGTATCGTACCTTGAAGAATTGTATAGCTAGACCCTTGTTCTTAGTTGACCACGTGACCATAACACTGTCATTTGACATTCTCGTCACATTTGGCCGAGAAGGGGGCATCAGGGTAGCTGTAAAAATAAAATATTTATTATTTCAACCCCAACATTTATTTATTTTTATACACTTTATATGGTATTACAGTATATACTCCAATACACCATGCAAGGAGGAGTCAGAAACACTTAATATTATTTACAAACATTCATAAAATTAAAGAAAAAGCCACTAACTATATTAGGAATCAATTAAATACATTTCAATGTTGTCATCCTAAATTAACATAACCGTGAGGGTGCCGAGTCCATCGTGTGTAAGGGGTACAAGATAAGAAGAATGGTGTATCGGGCTTGCGACCGACAATAGGTTGGTATGAAAAGGAGGCCTCCCTTTTTTATTTTTTTATTGTGCGACAATACACTCACCATCCACCATTCCACTCCTCTCCCTACCCAACCAAATACTGTATGATTCCGTTAATGCAGTCAACTAAAACAATTTATAAATTTCTCCCATGAAGACAAAACAAATCTATTAACTTATTTAATTTCTTACTATAGATTCAATAGATATATAAGGTGTCACAACAAGAGCGCCAAGTTTGATTTTAAAGAAAAAGTTGGGTTTATTTCCAGCACCAATGGGGTGTATCACTAACTTTTTATCACAGTAGATGGAGCATGATAGATGGTACCAAATATAACTGTCAGTTATTACAAAATTTATTATTTTCTGGATATATTGCGGAAGTCAAAAGCGAAATCAAAGATATGGTCATATCAAAATTGCTGATCTATTAATTAAATTATTAGTCTTTTAAAGTAGGTAACGTTAAGATAAAATACATTTTTCTGTTATTAAAATAAAAAAAACTACAAAACATATAAAAAATGATGCGTCATAGGTGTAAACAAGGTACCATTGCCGCTAGCGACATCTACAAAAAGCTTTGGCTGATACACCCCATTAAACCTTGCAGGCGTGCAAATGCGTTGCTTAGTGCTGGAAATGTTTAATTCTTGACCGCGATGCCGAATGGAAGTTCCTGAATTCTCGGCCATACTGGGGCTATAGTGACCGACAAGGACGACGACGAACAATGTTCTGATCCATCAGCGTAAATGAGAGAGAAATGGGCCCAGTAAAATGTTCTCGTGCCATTATGATTTCTTTTTTATTTGATAGTTAATATGTTGTGTTTTTATAATCTGTAGTTAATTGTATTTATTTTACCCTAGCATAACGACAATTGACAAAAACTTTTTTTTTACGTTAATAATTACATAGTTTTGATCACACCGATTTGAAGTCCAATGTTTTATCTATAATAAAGTACCTGATCATAATAAAGAACCTAATCGTATAAATAGTGATTTGTAACTATTTCATACATAAATGTTAACCAATTGACTATTTAATTAAATTATATTTTAATGCTGGGGTAAAAGAGATGTAATTAATTTAAAAAAAAAACTCAATTAATTGTTATGATTATTGAATTGTATTTAGTTGAGGCACCGCTGCAAAAAAGTTGGGGCCTGGTTTTGGGCAATCTCTTTAGGTCTTAGATTTTGTAATGAAATGCCTCACTCACGATTCATTTGGCGCATTAGCGACCGAAAACTTCACGTAATTGGCGAACTGTTTTCGCATAATTTTCACCATTTTTGTAATTTTTTTTCACAATAATTACACGTTGTTGGTTTAAATACTTCTCTATACAACAATATGACAACTGTCAAAAAAAAAAACACACAGTACAACTCGTATTAACAAAATGGCGACAAATTTAAATCCGGCGCTCTTGTTGGAACATCCGTTATAAAAAATATAATTACGTTTTCGTTTTTTGGAAGCTTTGCGGTTGTGCCTTTTCGGTTGCTGCATGGAATGTTCGGCCATTGAGGAATCGGATGCATAACCCTGAAAAAATAGCTGATTCCATACTAATATTATACATGTGAAAGATGTTTTGACTGTATGTATATTAGTCCGTCCTTTACGATTATATTACTGAACTGATTTTGATGAAATTTGATTTCCTTGAAATGGACATAGACGTGTTCTCACTGAGCGTACAACACGGTAAGTGTTTTGAAGAGCTCCACAACCTTATCCCTTCTTCTGTATTCCGCCAAAATATGCATCTCCCATAGACATAGGATCGTCGCGTCGGTTAGTATTCTATTATTATTATTATTAAATTCTTTATTGCACGAAAAAAATGTACAAAGGCGAAGATTAATGCCTACAAGGCATTTTCTAACATCTAACCTTTGGGAGAGTATGAGATGAAGGGTAGTGCTGATATAAAAAATAAAAAATATTAGGATAACAAACAATATACTACATACTAAGACATACATACACTACATACTAATAAATACATACACTAAATCCTAATAAATACATAGTATAAAAGTATATATTTGCCAAATATTTATTGTGAACCCGATGCTTGTTTGTCTAAAAATAATGCAGTAACCAAGGTTTTGAATATGTGGACTGACGGTGCGTGTCTAATAGCCAGTGGCAGCTTGTTCCACTGGTGGGCTGCAGACACAGTAAACGAATCTGAATATCTGCTAGTGGAGTGGGATGGGATTTTCAGTTGATTATTATAGGAAGAACGTAATGGAAGGTTGTGCGTATCGCACAGGAACTCAAAACGGGATTTTAGGTATGTAGGTGCACAAGGATTGTTCAGGATACTATACAGAGACACGAGGAGATGAGCAGATCTGCGAAAGCGGATATTGAGCCATTTTAACTGAACACGAAAATTAGAGATATGATCATACTTACGCAAGCCAAATATATAGCGAATGCATAAGTTGAGCAGACGATCGAGTTTGTTCAGTAGCTCTTCAGTGACGTCGGGATAGCAGATATCTGCATAGTCAATGATAGGAAGAAGCAGCGAACTGACTAGCATTAACTTTGCCTTGAAAGGAATAAAATATTGTAACCGTTTTAATGAATGCATGCTGCCATGAACTTTCCTACAAATTTCGGAAACGTGGTGATCCCAGGAGAGATCACTACTCATGTGAAGGCCAAGGTTCTTCACATGCTGGCAAAAAAGAAGCGGGGTATTGTCAAATAATAATGGTGTAAGAGGTACCTGATCCAATTTGCACAGCATCTGCCTCGAACCAGCAATCATGGCCTGTGTCTTCGAGGGATTCACCAGTAATCCTAGGTTTTGAGATCGTATTTTTATTGCTTCAAGATCTTCGTTCATTTTTGCAGTAGCACTATGTATATCATTAATCTTGAAGTGCAGCATAAGTTGGACATCGTCAGCGTACAGATGGTAGGAACTGAAGTTAATAACCTGAGTGATCATGTTTATAAAAACAGAGAAGAGCAAGGGAGATAACACGCCACCCTGCGGGACACCAGCAGTTACCGGACACCAGTCCGAGTACGTGTCGTCCAACCGAATGCGTTGCTGGCGCCCGCGAAGATAAGAGTCGAACCATAATGCCACATTCTGTGAAATATTAAGGGAACGCAATACGGCCGTGAGAATATCGTGATCTACGCAATTAAAGGCGTTACTGAAGTCTAGCAATGTGAGGAGTGTGAGCTTTTTATCGTCAATCGCAAATCTGATGTCATCAGTAATTTTTGTGAGAGCAGTAGTTGTGCTGTGGGAAGGACGAAAGCCAGATTGAAAAGCATTTAAAAGATTATTATGAGTAAGAAATGTAGCAAACTGGCGATGAACTACACGTTCCAATACTTTGGATAGAAAGGGAAGAATTGATATTGGTCGAAAATGGCTAGAGTCGGTAGGGTTAGAATTTTTGGGGATAGGGACTATGTGGGCATTTTTCCACATTGTGGGAAATTGCCCAGTAGAAAGGGAGAAATTTATGATATAAGTTATAAAGGGAATAATGTTGTCAATAATAGGAATGAGAAGAACACGACCCACATTATCGTCTCCTACGGCCTTACTCGTTATAGATAGTATAATCTTTTTAATTTCACAGCTTGACATTGGTTCGAATTGAAAAGTATGACTACAAGAACGAGGTGATGAGTTAATTTGAGAAATAGCAGCAGCCTTAGATACAGTATTAATAGAACAAGATGGACTAGAGAAGTATCGATTTAGGCTATTGACATCAATTGAGGAAGAGACAGCGGCGTCAGCTGTGGTCTTACCAACACCTAAGGTTCGAAGAAATGACCAAATATTTTGAGAAGTGCAGGATTTAATAGAGTCATGAATATATTGGCGTTTTGAGTTCCTACACATCTGATTCACCCGATTTCTTGCATATTTATATTTATCCCAGTGTTCCTGATTGTGCGATTTCCTGTATTTCTTGTTTAAAGAATCCCTCCACCTCATGGCCTTACGTATCTTATCGTCTAACCATGGGGCTGGGGGTCTCTTCATACGTACGGGACGTATAGGAGCATGTTTATCAAACAACTGTATTATTAAATTATTTAATTCTGCTACCATGTCATCTACATTTTCTTTGTGTGTTACGGTATTCCAGTTCATGTCAGCAGCATCCGACAAAAGCAAATTCTGATTCATTTTGGCAAAGTTACGCTGAAGATAAATTTTGGGCTTAAATCTGGGAATTTTTATTTTGTAAGAAGCGAAAATCAAGTCGTGGTGAGAAAATCCAGGTGCTGAATATTGTCCATGTGTAGATATCCTGTTAGGGTTGGAGGTAAGGATTAGGTCAAGAAGGCTACTGGAGTCATTTACATGGTAAGTTGGGTTAAGTGGAAGAAGAGAAACATTAACGGAGGAAGTAATAAATTTGAGTTTCCTACTGCGCGAGTCATCTTTCTGTAAACAAGTGTTAAAATCCCCCATGATCAAATTGTGATCATATGAGGGTATGTATGACTCGAGCAGTAGTTCAAATGTAGAGAAATAATCAACAGTAGGGGGAGCGTAAACGACTCCAAGAAGAAATTTTACAGAGTTCAAGTTTAACTCTAAGAGGATGTGCTCAGAAGAACCAGAATAAAAACAAGGAGATTGGGATAAAATTTTAAAAGAAATATTGGAGCGGAGGTAGATTGCGACACCACCGCATCCCCTGCCTGTTCGGTCATTACGTATAAGAATGAAACCAGGGAGAGGGTAGTACGTAGAAGGAAGAGTAGGCTTAAGAAACGTTTCAGAGACAAGAAGAGCGTGAATGTTGTTGCTACCGAACGTGGCAAGGAGATCCGAGTAGTGTCCAGGAATGCTTTGTGCATTTATGTGGCAGACATTGAGATTCTTAGGGAAAGGTGAGAAAGTGTTATGAAGTGCATCCCCCAGATGAACAGAACCCTGACTGACATCGGACTCGTCATCCGAACTTGTTGATGTACACGAGAAAAAAACATCGGACTCTGAGGAAGAGTTATTTGGCATCATAAATAATGTAAACAAAATATATAATATATATAAATACAGATAAGTATATATTTTTTATAATAAATTAATTTAAATATAATCTAATTGTCTTTATTATTAAGTCTCACCTCACCTGCCAGCCATTTGTTTACATAATTTACTAATGAACGAATATATATATATATATACCAAACAAAAACAAAACTATTCAATTATACACTATAAGCAGGCACCTACATATTTGTTATTAAAATAACAATAATTGATAAATTAAATAATTGAATTACCAATCGATTACTACACTGACGGCTCATCCCTAGACGTTTAGAACAAAAAATGGCATAGACAAAAAATATGAACCAAAAGAATGAGGCACCTGCTTACAGGCGGCAATTATTACTAAAAATGTGCCAAATACGATGCAAACAAATATAAATTAGTAAGCTGAGTAACACATATGAGCAGTCCTGTTTGTATATACATGAAAGTCCAGAAAACAAAAGAGATGTAAGTACAGCGAATTGAACTCTTGTTACTTCTTCCTTGCTACCCTTGCAGGTCTTGACTTTTTGGTTTTGTCCTCAGGTGGTGCCGGTGGATGGTTGGCAACAAACTCACTTAGGTGCGCTTCAGACAACAAACGGTGCCTTGAACCATCCTGCAGTTTGATATACACTTGACAGTCCTGGGACCAGCAGTTGGTGATGCCATACAGTCTGCGTCCTTCAGCAAGCACATGCCTGCGGGATGGTGTCAAAAACTCCGTAATCGATGTACTACAGCCCTTCAGTTCTTTTTTTGAGTGCCACAGTCTAGAACGCACATCAAAATCCCGGAATTTCACCAAAATTGGGCGGGGTCTGCTTGGGTCACTCTGTGCCCCCAATCTGTAACTGAAACCAATGTCCTCAGCCTGAATACCCTGCTTGAGTTTAGTGGTGCAGATGTCAGTTATGCATTGTGTAGTGTTTTCACTTGAACATTCTTCGATTCCTCGGAACAGCAGGAACTTTTTACGGCTTCTGCTCTCAAGATCGTCTGCCATGGTTGCAACATGTGCAATCTGACCCCGAAGCAATGCCAGAGTGTCCCGCACAAAAACCTTAAACTGGTGAAAATCATCTGAAAGCTGCTGCAGAGTGTTGTTGGCGGCAGCATTAATAATTCGACTCTCAAATGATTCCATAGACTTTTCGAATTGCTGCTGAAGACTGTGTAGTGATAATTCTTGCTGAGAAGCCATTGTGACTGTGATTAGTGATGTGAGAGATAGCGGCAGTGATGTGAGACCGAGGTTTGTTATGCTATCATAACCACACTATTTTGCAAAATTTGATTATACTTATGAGCTACACTATTTTAATAATAAAGATATGGCATTTATTGCATTAAAAACTTGGAAAAAACTGATTTAAATTATAATTAAAAAATGAGGCAAAAAACACGTCTTTCTTTTTTTGTAGCTACCCACGAAAAAAGCCTATATCTATGGCATCTCCATACACCACTATTAAATTGCTTTTTTTTTTTTTTGGTTTTCTTCTCCCGATGGATGATGAATGAGATGATAGGGAAGGCAAAGGGTCTAGCCCATACAGCCAAGTCTGACGTAATAAATCTTTCTTTTTCATGAATTAATGAGGCTATCATCAAATTCCAGATGCTGCAGAATTTGATGCTTTTCTTGGAGTCACTCGCGGAACCATCCACTGCTCAATCACGTCGGGTAAAATATGGGAGTTGACAGCGCGGGAAAA
Source organism: Tinea semifulvella (assembly GCA_910589645.1). Taxonomy (NCBI): domain Eukaryota; kingdom Metazoa; phylum Arthropoda; class Insecta; order Lepidoptera; family Tineidae; genus Tinea; species Tinea semifulvella. The sequence continues at coordinate 7,431,423 of OU342609.1, forward strand.
CCGCAAAAAATAAACTGAAACTTGTGCCCCATATTTTATGTCCAATTTATCGTTTTCCATAATTATTCACATTGTAGCACATTATTAAACCAAACACCACTTTTGACCAATAATATCCACAGTAAATTAATTTACAAAAAAAAACTTGCACTTGATATGTCCACGCAAAATGGCGCGAAGAATTCCTATTAAATTGCTTTCACACAGTGCCATAGTGACATTGGCACAGCAACGTTATTTAACGTTAGTCCTTGTAAGAAAAACTTCGAATAAATAAACAATTTAAATTTGATTTGACTATGCATTTATTTATTTAAAACTTTATTGCACTGTGTACAAGGGGCGGGCTTAATGTCGCTAGGCATTCTCTAACAGCCAACCTTTGGAACAATGCAGAGAATTTTGATTATGAGGTACTATCCCTACGCGTACATATAAATTTGGAGACCCTTACATTTGTCTTACGCTGAAGATACCATACCATAACCTGGAGTATTTCAAGGGAAGTGTGAAGAAAGTCTTGTTACAAGCGGTGTAATTTTTATATAAATATCACCATGAACAATAATTATAATATATATAGATATGTAGGTATTTATTCGGTATATGTAATATTAGTATGTAAATCTATTATAATAAATTGCACCCTTCGTTGTTACCTCCCCACACTCCCAAAGGTTGGATGTTGGAAAATGCTTAGTCATTAAACCCGCCTATGTACAATATTTTTTAGTGCAATAAAGAATTTTTGAATTTAAATTGAACAAGCTTACAATATTAGTGAAGTATAATTACGACCGTTTCCATTTCGGGTTGGTCAGAAACCACGCTTATAAATATACAGATTCACATTTAGCCAACTTTACTATAGGCCAATCATGACAAGTGGCAAGCTTGTCGATGTCTCCAGCGTACCAAGCTCGAGAAATATCACAATATTAGTTCTCCCTGAAAATCAAAATTGGCATTTGACATCATTGCAAATGGCACATACTTTCAACGAGAACAACAAATAGGAGGTAAGCGGACTGATGGTGGTCATTTGCCCAGTCTGCCCAAAACCTCCTCGCCAAGCCGTCTGGCCAGCGTGGCGAGTGTAGGCCAAATTCTCCAGATATATGTTCTAGAAGGCCCATCACCAGCAGTGTAGGTCTACGACGCTGTGTTCTAGGGGCTGTAATGAATGAATGAATATTTAAATTTATTTTTTTACTAAGGTTGTATAGTTCGCTTGTAGAAAACAATGGCCGACATGTTGATTAAATTGAACGAATTGATTGAACTAATAAACATTAAATTTAGTACCCCTACCGTCTACTAGGCGGCGCCAGTTTCTATGTGAACCGAAATTTGTCAATTGCTTGTTTTAGTTTCCACCCCCTGCTGGCGAGTGTTGGCCAAATTCTCCAGATATATGTTCTGGAAGCCTCAGCCAGCAGTGAGGACTAGGACTCTAGGAAATGTGTAAATACTAAACAGAAAACTTACCGGATCAGATATTTGTGTGGGAACAACCGTGAGCAAGGCGACATCGAAGGCACAAACATAGTCATTACATGCAAAACATTGCACTATGCCGGCGTGAGATTTCTCTACTTTATCGATGTAAAGGTCCGAATCTAAAAATACAAATATATATAAAGAGAATAGTGAAGACAAATTTCTAAGCATTCCATGGATTCACCGTGCGGGTGCCGGGTCTATCGTGTGTGGGTAAGGGATGACTAGAATGGTGTTTTGGGCTTGCAACTGACAATATTATTAGGTGGTGGCTCGGTTGTAAGAACGCGTACCTTAAATCCTACAAAGGTCGGTTCAAACCCACCCGGCATGTACCAATGAGAAATACACTTTTCTTACGTACATTTGTCATAAATTCACAACGGAGAGCACGTTAAGCCGTCGGTCCCGGTTCCACTAATATCAACTTGTGGAAACGTTAAATAATTGTCATTAAAAATTTACATCAGATCCTCACCAACCCGTCTGTCTAGTGTGGCAAGTGTAGGCCAATTTCTCCAGATATATGTTCTGGAAGGCCTATCTCCAGCTGTGGAGGTCTAGGATGCTGTATTCTTGGGGCTGTAATGATGATGATGAACTGACAATAAAAATGAGCCCTCCTTTTTTATTTAATTGCTCGATAGTACGCTCTCCATCCACAATTCCACTCCTTTCCCTACCCAACCAAATATTGTATGATTCCGTAAGGACCATGTATTTATATATAGGACCATATTTTTTTACTAGCACGATATGTGATCACGTGGTAATGTTAGCAACTGGAATCAGACACTTATGACTAAGATTTGACAGGACCTGACGGCAATTCGAAACATGTGGATACACTTTACTGGGTTTATCGGCACAAACTTGTTACTTGTGACTAGGCAAATGACCACCATCAGTCAGCCTACCACCTATTTATTGTTCTCGTTGAAAGTAAGTGGCATTTGCAATGATGTCAAATGACTCGGCCACTGTACAGCCACGAAATTAATTAAATTTTATTACAATTAGACATTATATTATAATTATTTTAGATTGTAAGTTGATACGGCCTTTATACAGCCACGAATTAATTATTGTTATTTATTTATAATTTGACATTAAATTATAATTATTTAGATTGTAAGTTGATACGGCCTTTATACAGCCACGAATTAATTATTGTTATTTATTTATAATTTGACATTAAATTATAATTATTTAGATTGTAAGTTGACACGGCCTTGATACAGCCACGAAATTATTATTGTTATTTTTTTATAATTTGACATTAAATTATAATTATTTAGATTGTAAGTTGACACGGCCTTTATACAGCCACGAAATTATTATTGTTATTTTTTAATAATTTGACATTAAATTATAAATATTTAGATTGTAAGTTGACACGGCCTTTATACAGCCACGAAATTATTATTGTTATTTTTTAATAATTTGACATTAAATTATAATTATTTAGATTGTAAGTTGACACGGCCTTGATACAGCCACGAAATTATTATTGTTATTTTTTTTATAATTTGACATTAAATTATAATTATTTAGATTGTAAGTTGACACGGCCTTTATACAGCCACGAAATTAATTTAAATTTATTATAATTATACATTATGTTATAATTATTTAGATTATAAGTTGACACGGCTATAATGCCTCGAATTTAGGTTAAGCTACAGTACTTGCTTATGGCAGCAATGTCACTTACTTATTTCGGTCTATCCATAATTTAATTTAATCTTTTTATTTATTATTTTAATAATATTGTAAAAAATTGACATTAAAGTGTTAAATAAAATAAATAATATTTAAAATCGTCAGCTACAAAATACAAAACCAGAAAAATCTTTGAATATGTTGGAGTGTAAATAATAATAGTTAATAGTTGGAGTGGTAATAATCTTACCATTTATTTTGACTTCATCTGTAATATGCTTCGAGTTCAGCAGCCAGTGGACACGCGGTTGCGGTTGCCCGCGCGGTTTGCCGCACGAGACTCGCGCGGTTTTTCCTTCGCCAACATTGACCTCCTTAGCCACCCCTTCCCAGTAAGGATCTTTGTTCATTTTAACACGCCATACACGATAATGCGAACCAAAGGAACAATTGTATGTGCCCTGAAATTAAAAAAATAATAATAAAAAAAACGAATACGTGGATTTAGATTCAGAGGTACAGGGTTCGATTCCTGGTGATTCGATACGCTAGAGACATCGACGAGCTTGCCACTTGTTATTAAAAATAAAAAAAATAAAAATAACTTTATTCGAAGTCAAAGAGTTCAAGTTTACATTTTATAAGGAAATAGGTATAAGACAAATATTTAACGCAGATCATAGAGTGACGTAAACTATCCACCAGTATTTGTAAAACCCTGCAACTATATTTTTTAAAGCTATTAATGAAATTATTTTAGCTGTTGTGTTATACATTTCGACGATAACAGGTTTATTATCTTCTTTTTTCCCTGGAAGTCTCTGGATGTGTTTAACAAGTCCTGTTTCAGGAAGTTTTATAATTTGAGTTAGTTTCGAAATTGTAGCTGGTAGATTTTCATTTTGCTGAAATGGAATATTTCTAATCTCGATAGATTCAGATCGTTGAGTCCTTTGCACGTCATCCAACTGAGATTCAAGCACTTGTATTTTTGATTGATAATCAAGTTTCTCTTTCTCAATAACAAAAACTTTTTGTTTTAGGTCTTCGTATTGTTCCGAAACAAATTTAATAGAGTTTTCAATTTGCGTGTTAGTCTTACGCATTTCTTCGTAGTGTGTTTTAATTATCGAGATATCCTTACTTAATTTTTCAAATTTAAGATCTTGATCAAGTTTCCAATTCTGTAGCGTATCCATAATTTCTTGTTTAAACAAGTTCCAGGTATCATTTTGTTCAAACTTTTTCTTGCGAAATGTAATGTTCATCGGAAGCGGGGTACTTGATAATTCTGGGTTTGATCCATAGCTCGTGTTTGGCGGCGATCGTAACATATTGGTGTATAAATCACATTTTTTTTTATTTTTTTTATTTGTATGCCGTGTCTAATTTATTTTGACTCTATGGTAGCCAAATTTTGGCTGGTAATGAACAGCGAGACACGAACGTACGCACCGACTGCACGCGAATGATGATATTGATATTATGGGGCCTATAGTAAAGTTGGCTAAATGTGTATTCGCTTCATTAAAAAAAAGCGTGGTTTCTCACCACCCCAGAAGGGATACGGTCGTGATGATACTTTACTTTTCTTTTTTCTAATACCTGAAATCTCCCAAATTCGTTGTAGATGGACTAGTTGGAGATGGACCTTCCAGAAATTTGCAGAGAATTTGGCCTACACTTGCCCGCTGGACAGACGAGTTGGCGAAGGATTTATGTTTTATTAACGATTCCACTAGTTGGTATTAGTAGAACTGGGACCGGCGGATTTACGTTCTCTCTGAGATACGGTTAATCTATGACAAATGTATGCAAAAGTGTATTTCTCATTGGTACATGTTCGAACTCAACCTTACTTGGATTTTAATAATCAAATTCTGCAACACTTGGAATTTGATGATCCCCAACTCGGTTATGAACTCTGTTATGAACATATGTTATGTAAATAAATTACGTGTTTAGGGCTGATGTATTCTGTACAATGTCCTTTAAAGACAAGAATACCGTTTGACAGCTGAAAGGTGGAGTGGAGGAACCGTTGAGGAAAGACGGATGTAAGTTAATACATACCTCATCTTCAGCTCTAAAAGGCGATACAACTAAATGTTGTCCGTTGATTTTCCTATTAAGACCGTCTGAAGATCTTTTGACGTCCCACGACCATTTGACAGTAGGCCGCGGTATTCCTACCGCACCGCACCACAACCGCAGCGATTCGTTTGGTTGGAGGTATAAATTTATATGACCATCTTTCATATGTCCGATGTCGTTTTCCGATTCTAGAAATCTGAAATATTCACTTAATTTATTTATGAGTCTTGCCTTCAAATAACATTCACAGAAGTGCAAAATGCCATTTTGTGGCGATTTCTGCTGAGAACATCAAGCTGCAAAAATACGCCAACCTTGGTACAGGTTTGGGGTCAAGACAGTGGGACCATGCGGACACTCAGCCAAGCAGTTGTCCAAACGGCTGACAGAGAAATCTGGAGACAGGAAGACTGGCAATTATTTCTGCCAACATATTTGTCTTTTTTTGCCTTTGCCTCCATGGTCTAGCGGTTAAGTCCGTGGATTTAAGACTCGGAGGTAATGGATTCGATTCTTGGTCGGGACACAATAATATTTATTAATGTAAATAATATTTAATTTATTTGTGATTTCTCGAGTTTGTTACGCCTGGAGACATTAACGAGCCTGCCACTTGTCACGATTGGCCTTAATGTAAATCCACTTTTTTAAATAAATAAAAAACATGTTTCTGACTAACTTTACTATAAATGGTTATTTCCTTACCTTGCTTCAGAATGTCCAGTATGTGTGATTTGTAAATATGTAGCAGGCAGATCGATTTCTTGACCAGAAACTTCGTTTTTGGCAGTACATCCATAAAACCCGCTGCGGTCTATTGAAGCATTACTTATTAAAAGCACGCCGTGATGTGACTTTACAGGTTTTTTTGTGCCCTACAAAAGTTATTAATTGCGTGGAAATCAATAGTACATTACTGCGGCGGTCTATAATGACTACTTTGCTGGTCGCGCTGATGATGGCCGACAGCGCAGCTCCAGGCCGACACAGCGCGCTCAGCAAGGGCTGCAATGATGGCCAAGCTGGAAAGCCTAGAGCGTAGCTAGGCTAGCTCGAGGCAAACATAGCGTGACCAGCGAAGCAGTCATAGTGGGCCAAGGCTTGTGTAGTGCTTTACTTAAAAATGCAAGTACCTAATCTAAATTAAACCGCCATTGACCGCCTCCGTGGTCTAGTGGTAACAAACGTTGCCGTGAACTCGGGAGGACGTGGGTTCGATTCCCACTGGGGGCAAATTGTACATTGTATAATTTGTCTCGGTCTGGGTGTTTATATGTATAATATGTATATATTTACAACAAAAAAAAGTATAATATGTAGTTTTTCAACCATCTAGTTTCCGTAACACAAGCCTCGTAGTTTACCACGGAAATTAGATGGCGCTGTGTGACCTGTCTGGAAATATAAATATATATATATAAAACCAGCAAGTAATTTAAATAAATAGAACATTAAAATGTTGAAACGTCAAAATAGCGGCCGGCAATGTTTTGCCGGCCTGTTAGAGCGACCAGCAAAACTTTGCCGGCCGCTCCTTGAATCAGAACGGCAAGGTCGACTTTGCTCAAACAAGGTTGTCAAAATAATGACCACATTACCTACATGCATTTTTAAGTAAATATTCTATTAATTACTTAAAATTTAATATGTACCTAGTTTAATCTAAGTTGATTTAAATTTTTGATGTTGTAATTGTGAATTTGATTAAATTATTGTTAATGGGGTGTATCACTAACTTTTTATCACGATAGATGGGCGCATGATAGATGGTACCTAATAGTCTGTTGCATAGAAAATTTGTATTTTTATTACAATATTTATGATTTTCTGGATATTATGCCGAAGTGAGCAGCTTTTAAGTGTACAAATCGAGATTTCCAAGCGAAATCAAAGATATGGTGATCTCAAAATTGCCGTTCTATTAATTCAACCTTTTTTCTTTTTAACGACGACGGTGTTCGCTTTCTTAATTCGTCTTTTAAGTTAGATAACGTTAAGTTAAAATACATTTGTCTGATATAAAAATAAAAAAGTACAAAAACATTCAAAAAATGTTGCGTCATAGGTGTAAACAAGGTACCGTTGCCGCTAGCGACATCTACAAAAATCTTTGCCTGATACACCCCATTAGAGAAATAAACCTAAAAACTTACTACTAAAATAAAAAAAAAAAACTTACATAACCTATAATTGTATGTATATATGTGGATAAGGGTGTTACTTGTATAATTACCTGTACTATGTAATCAATATATGTATTGACCGCCTCCGTGGTCTAGTGGTAACAAACGTTGCCGTGAACTCAGGAGGTCGTGGGTTCCATTCCCACCGGGGGCAAGTTGTACGTTGTATAATTTGTCTCGGTCTGGGTGTTTATATGTATAATATGTATATACTTATTTACAAAAAAAAAAGTATAATATGTAGTTTATCAACCATCTAGTTTCCGTAACACAAGCCCCGTAGCTTACCACGGAAACTAGATGGCGCTGTGTGACCTGTCTGGAAATATTTATTTATTTATTGTAACCTCATTGTACGATTGTTTGTTATATCAAATAAATAAAATATAAAATAAAATATGCACGGAAGTTTAATGTACACGCTTATATACCTACTCGTATATCTAAGAATAATTTATAATTTCTTACCTCAAATTCCTTCCACCAAGATACGACAGCTGGGGGGTCAGATTTGGGGGTTTTGCAATGTAGAGCTACGTCATTGGTGGCCGGCACATCGAGGACAGTCTTCTTGGTGGTCTCAGGGGGAACCTGGATCTTGGCGATGGTGAGGTGAGCTGGCACTGAAGCCAGGATCACAGCTCCATACCATACCACGCACTAAAACATTTTGTAATATTTTTAATTGGAGTAAAAAGTATAAAAAGTTAAAACTACTTAAAATTAAAATGATAAATATAAAGTGAACCTAATAAAAAATAAACTATATGGTAAGTAAAAAATGTCTTCCAGCGACGACTCTTCAGTAATAGTCCCAAGAAGACTATTAGCAACATTTCCCCTCTGTATAGCTAAGCTAATACGTTAACAGAAATAATTGCCAGCTTTCCTGTTTCCAGACTTTTCCGTAAGCCGTTTGGACAACTCCTTGGCCAGACGGACACTATACAAAAAAAATGGCTTGAGCCCTAATATTATTATATCGTGCAATATTTAAAAACCAGGTATACAAACACTTTTTAACTAAGTAACCTAACCTAAACCTTTCTTTTAATTTTTTTTTTTTTCTCTTACTATCAGCATAATAGCAGCAGCATCATCACATTGTTAATTTTGTCACACTCTCCTCTTCATGTAAGTAGTTTTATTTATGTTATATTAGTATATCTATAGTATGACTTATTTATGTATTAGTATGTAAATTGTATGTAGATATTAGTATGTAGATATATATTTATATTACAATTATATATCTGTTTTATTTAAATTTCATCTAATTTTTAATTGCACCTACCACCTATCCTGTCTAAATGTCCTAAAGGTTTGGCTGTCAGAGAATGCCTAGCGGCATTAAGGCCGCCTTTGTACATAATGCAATAAAGTTTTAAAATAAAAAAACCTATTATTTATATGTTTTATTTTGTAAATCTGATATAGCTTAGTTTTCCTTGCAGATTCCTTTCTCAGTCAGATTAAACATTAACAGGTCACTGGAATCTGCTAAGCTGCTGGTCTTCTGCTAACAGCTTACTTATTGGACCACTTTGCTGCTTAGTCTTCTACCAGCAGGAGTAGATTCATTCAAAATAATTAAATTAATGACGTTTCATAAATGCCTGTAATAGGTTTACGTGAAAAAAGATATTTTGACTTTGACTTGACTTTTGACTAGCTGGAGTTCGGGCTATCGAGGCCCTGGATATGCTTACAGTAAAATTGTATTAAAAGTTAGGCTAAGTTTCAAAAATTACATACCTGATACCACCTAGAAGAGTCAGCCGGTACATTTATCACTGACAAAGTGGAATTGTTAACACTATCATAGTAGCTCCTATCAACTTCGTACCACAACCAATGTCTGTCTTTATCAGTCACGATTACTCTCCAATCTATACGTTCTGCTGGAACTTTTACAGAACACTCGAATGTAACGTTGGCACCACTACGAGCGATCACAGACTTTGGCGATGATGTGAATTTCATGTCGATATCTGTAATAATAAAAAAAAGCAATTTATTATTAACGCAAAAAACGCCGCGACTAAAAAATGTCTCCCTGAGATAAATCATTAAAAAAAAATTGCGAAAGACTAAACAGCAAGGCGGTCCAAAGAGTAAGCTGTTAGCAGAAGACCAGCAGATTCCAATGACCTGTTAATGTTTAAACTGACTGAGAAGGGAATGTGCAAGGAAAACTCAGCTATATCAGATTTACAATTTAAAACAAATACAGAATTACACAATTAATATTTATATACATATATATAAATTTCATCTCAAAATTCACTATGAATACAATACCTGGTACATTGGTACCCTACCAGGTAAGTCAGACAGGATAAGGACCAGCAGTCCTATTCTGTTACTTAAGCGCAAACGTTATATAATCGAATCCGTTAATACATATACCTACATATATCAGGCTATTAAAGTTGATATTTGCACGGTCGCTGTCAAGGTCGCGCTTATTATTATTAAATACTTTATTGTACTTTACTTTATGTACAAAGGCGAACTTAAAGCCATTTCGGCTTTTTCTACCAGCTAACCTTTGGAAGAGTGAGACAGTATAAATATGTGGGGTGCAATTCTAACCAATAAACTACATAAATAGTATGTATACATAGACTACATTTCATTCATTACAGCCCCTAGAACACAGTGTCCTAGACCTCCACTGCTGGAGATGGGCCTTCCAGAACTGGAGAATTTGGCCTACACCCGCCACGCTCTGGCCAGACGGCTTGGATAAGATATGATGTTATTTTATTTTTATTTTTTGTATAACAATTTTTTAACGCTTCCACAAGTTGGTATTAGTTGAACCGGGACCGACGGCTTAACGTTCTCTCCTAAGCACGGGAACGGTGGTGTTGTAAATCTATAACAAATGTACGTAAGAAAAGTGCATTTCTCATTGGTACATGCCGGGTGGGTTTGAACCGGCCTTTGTAGGATTTAAGGTACGAGTTCTTACAACCGAGCAACCACCGCGCCTACATACATAGACTCCATACATACTTATTATAGTAGATATAAATATATGAAGATAATATATTATTAAGAAGTAGAATGTGGAGTTAAAATATATTGTTCTGCTTGTTATAAAATAATGTATTAAGTAGTTTTTTAAAGATGTGAATGAAAGAAGGTGCTTGCCTGATGGTCAGTGGAAGTTTGTTCCACTGGCGAGCAGACGATACGGTAAATAAATCTGAATATCTGCTTATAGAGTTGAGAATTGAATAATATTTTGTAGTTATGACGCAAGCTCTGGCGTAAATAACGAAATCCACTAATAACGTTTGCGCTTAAGTAACAGAATAGGCCTGCAGGTAGTACGTACGTAATGGATATTGTATAAATAGAATACTAAAACCTAGGTTTGATTAAGAACGCGGATCAGCAAAGAAGAGAAGGCAAAAAAAATGCTTTAGGGACTTTTGTTCTTAATTTTGCCGACTATAGAATTATACCTACTCGTTCATATCAGTCATCAAACAATAAAAAACCATGAATATGGTATCTTAGTCACCGAGGCGGTCAAAAACCCACGCTCTAGCAGGTAATAAATGCCAATATAGATACTTCATTGAATTTAGGTCTTTACACCATTTACCTCTGATTGACTTTGACGTTAATTTGTTAATTTCATTAAAGAAGGTCGTCCTACTATATGGTAAGACCATCGCAACTTATCATAATAGGAATAAGACATGTCTGAGGAAGGATCGAAAAAAACGGGAATTTCGTCATTTTTTAATATTTTTACATCAAACTTTGATCATCAAAATGACATCTAGTTTCCACATCTTGACATAGATAATTACTATATTAGTATTTATTTAATTTAAGTATTTATTATATCGTATGACATATTTATATATTGGTATGTTATTTATACTTACTATGGTATATTTATGATTCATTTTAACTATTATTATTATTATTCTTATTTCGTACTCTGCCCCATTATAATAATTTCTCACTCTCCCAAAGGTTAGCTGGTAGAGAATACCATACGGTATTATGCTCGCCTATGTACATAAATTTATATTTTGTGTGCAATAAAGAATTATACTATTATTATTATCACCTTCAAAGTATTTGACTACGACGCACCTCTAGAAACGATCCTTCCAATATTCAAAACATTTTTTAAATGTACTTATCGTGATGTTCTTTAGGCCTTCCAGCGATTTTTATTTAACCTCCTCCATAGTGGCAAAACGCTTTCCTCTTTTGTCCCTTTTCATAAAGTTCACAGCGTGCTAGATTCGGACAATTGGGGTGAAAACTGACTTACGGAGAAAGCGGTGTTGGCCCAAATTTGGCTGCAAATCATTGGATAACATCGTCCATTATATGCCAGAAGGCGGTGGTGGCTCGGTTGTAAGAACGCGTTCCTTCAATCCTACAAAGGTCGGTTCAAGAAATGCACTTTTCTTACGTATATTTGTCATAGATTTACAACACAACCGCTCCCGTGCCTCGGAGAGCACGTTAAGCCGTCGGTCCCGGTTTCACTAATATCAACTTGTGGAATCGTTAATAAATTGACATCATATCCTCGCCAAGCCGTCTGGCCAGCGTGGCGAGTGTAGGCCAAATTCTCCGGATATATATTCTGGAAGGCTTATCTCCAGCAGTGGAGGTGTAGAACGCTGTGTTCTAGGGACTGTAATGATGATGATATGCCAGACATCTCAAAGAGTTAATCAATGGTTCGGCGTCAGTCTTTATAAACGAGAGCATTGATTTTGTCGACGTTTTCGTCACTTCTTCATAATCCCAATGCACGTAAAAGATCGTTTCCAATTCCTATGTGACTGTCACAGCCTTTCACTTCGTTCTTCCCATAATAACCTACTTAAAACCCCTCCCCACTCTTCCAGCAGATATTCAGATTCCTTTACAGTATCTGTAGCTCGCCAGTGGAACAGACTTCCATTAATTATCAGACAAGCAAAGCACCATCTCTTAAAATATTTACAAATACCTTATAAACAGAATAATTCGCCATAACTCACTTATTATATATATATATATATATATGTATTTTATATTTAGGTATACCTATATTTATTTGTTTACGTATGACATTTATTTATGTATAAGTATAGTTATTATATGTATGTAATTAATTTGTGTTTTATATAGTAATAAATAATTTCAACTATCTATATTCTTCGTAACATTCTGCACCCGCTTATTGCACCGCGAAAAGCATTAAGCTCGCCTTAAGGTACATACCTGCACTTGTTTTGGTTTTGTACAATAAATAATTTATTATTATTATTATTATTGAGCGGCGTCCTAAACGTGGTTAATCACTTCCACTCCCCCTTCCCATCGTAGCCCAATTCTTGTTACTTGTGGGTCTCCCCTCGTATGTGTGAAAGAGCTAGGACGGCACAGCGCCGAGCCGTTTAGACGGCAACCGTATGCATGTGAAATTACCCTTAGAGTTGTGCTAGACACGGAGGCAGTCAAAATAATTAGTAAAGATGTAATATTTACTAGGCCTAATACAGAAGATAACACGTAATAGTTGGACACGAACTTAGACAAACATTTTAAGTCTAAACTAAGCCTAATTACCACATAATAAAGTTCATATCTGTCCAAAAATGTGCGTGCATGTAATTGTTTGCTCATCATAATTACCGTGAAGCCGAACAAACAGAAACAGCCTGTAAAACGAACAAGCATAAAATTTCTTGTACACACAACATACTACTTTCAGAGATGCGTAGGCATGAAAGTCATTAACAGCATCGTCTTTATTGACTGAGAAGTCGCACAGAGCAGAAGCTGTGGCCAAGATCGAGAAATCGTGGTAACAGATAAAATTATATTTTCCAGACAGGTCACACAGCGCCAACTAATTTCCATGGTAAGCTACGAGGCTTTTATTTATTTATTTATTTATATAAACACCCAGACTGAGACAAATTATACAATGTACAACATGCCCCCGGTGGCAACCGAACCCACGACCTCCCGAGTTCACGGCAACGTTTGTTACCACTAGACCACGGAGGCGGTCAAATTGAAAGTTATTTTAAATCCTAGCCAAAACAAATAGCTTCATTGTCCAAAAGGTTTCATTGTCCCAAAGGTTGGTTGCTAGAGAATGTCTAGCAGCATTAAGCCTGCCTCTTATACATAGTGCAATAAAGTTTTTAAATAAATAAAATCATCACGACCGTGTCCCTTTCGGGGTGGTCTGAAACCACGCTTATGAATAAGCGGATTCACATTTAGCCAACTTTACTATAGGCCAATCATGACAAGTGGCAAGCTCGTTGATGTCTCCAGCGTACCAAACTCGAGAAATATCACAAATAAGTTAAATATTAATTAAATGTATTTTTATTTACATTAATAATTATTTTAGTGTCCCGACCAGGAATCGAACCCGGTACCTCCAGGTCTAAAACCACGGACTCAACCGCTAGACCACGGAGGCAGTTTAAATAATGTAATAAATATGTAATAAATAAATAAAAAGCTCGTAATTTTATTCTTTAGACAGTTAGTAGACTACGGCCGCGTTCGTTTTAAGAAATGTTAGCATGAAAATACCACTTTATTTGGCACAAGTTGTTCGTTTAAAGAAAATTCTAACATCTGATGCTAATTTCATATGTCAGTACCGTGTTGAAAGGAGGGTTATTGATGTTACTTTTTGACAGATGTCATTTAACATAAGAAATGGTTTGTTTAAATTGTTGTATACTTTATAATTTATATTATATTTGTTTACAATGTATTTTAAACGACTCTATGTAATAAATTCAAAGACCATAATACATTGTCAATGGGGTGTATCACTAACTTTTTATCACTATAGATGGCGCATGATAGATGGTACCTAAAGAACTGTCAGTTGCATAGAAAACTTGTATTTTTCTTACGTAATTTATTATGATATGGGAAGTACGATAGGGATGTTGAAAGAAGAGTGAACGCGGGAAATAGTGTTAATGGGGCCCTGGGGTCACTGATCGCCAGTCGAAATGTCAGTGATAAAGCTCGACTCGCCATACACAATGCCATGCTAATACCAACACTTATGTATGGAAGCGAGACGTGGATATGTCAGAATACGCATGAGAGTAGAGTTAATGCAGTAAAAATGAGGTCTTTACGTCGGATATGCGGCGTAACTTTGATGGACCGTATACGTAATAACGAAATACGCAAAAGGGTAGGTATAAAAGAAAGCATAGGTACAAAAATAAAGAAAGGCATGCTCCGATGGTTCGGGCATGTCGAAAGGATGAGCGAAGAGAGATTGACGAACCAGATATATAATGCGAAAGTTGTGGGTAAAAGAGGCCCTGGCAGACCAAGACTTGCCTATCATGATCAAATAAATAAAACATTAGCTGAAGGTGAATTAAAAAGCCATCGAAACAAGAGGGCATGTATGAAGAGGTTGATGAATGTCGAAGAAGCGAAAGAGGTATGTCGTGATCGTGACAAGTGGCGCTCAATTGTCTCTGCCTACCCCGCAAGGGATTTGGCGTGAAGATATGTATGTATGTAATTTATTATTTTCTGGATATTATGCCGAAGTGAGCAGCTTTTAAGTGTACAAATCAACATTTCCAAGCAAAATCAAAGATATGATGATCTCAAAAATGCCGTTTATTTATTTATTTAAGGACAACCAGTGGTCGGTTACATTATTGCTTACTTAAAAACTAGGACATAAATTCAACGACAAATGTACCACCTTTAGGTGCCACAACATTTATATTTACACAACATGTGCCGTTCTATTAATTAATCCTTTTTTCTTTTTAAAGACGGTGTTCGCTTTACTAATTCGTGTTTTAAGGTAGGTAACGTTAAGTTAAAACACATTTTTCTGTTATGAAAATAAAAAAAACTACAAAAACATTTATAAATGATGCGTTATAGGTATAAACAAGGTGCCAATGTCGCTAGCGGAATCTACAAAAAGCTTTGCCTGATACACCCCATTGATTTGTTATTATTTGTTACTTGCCATAATTGTCAAAAAGTAGCCTCACCGCTCGTTTTTTTTTAAAGAAATGTTCTAACATTAACAAAAAAAGTGGTATTTCTTAACAAAAACGACAGTTCGTGCTAGTTTATGAAGTTGCTAATTACTTGAATAATCTTTTAAAAAATTATATTGTGCGAGCGAGAGAGATGCAAAAGCGGTAAACGCTGTTAAGACGTGTAAAAAAATATATTTTTTTTTTAAATAGGATAAATACGGAACCGCAATTCTCTAAATAGGTTTTACGCTTCCTTCCCGGTGCTACTGTAAAGTCCCTTTTGGACATAACTAGTTCCAAATGTGAAGAAACTTTTATATTTGTATCTACTCGCTACCTGCCGCATCCGGGGAACGTCAAAAAAATACTAAACCAGTCACGGCACATTTTTACAGCTAGTCCCACGGACCAAAAAATATTCGGCCCGCGGGCCTAATCAAGGAAACTAAGGACTACAAATACTGACAGATATTAAATACATGAAATAATATTTATTTGTATGGTACATAGGTACTTAGTTTTTATATAACTCAAGTACTCCGCCATTTCCGGCACACAAATTTATACTGTAATTATATTATACAAAATTTATACATCATCATCATTACAGCCCCTAGAACACAGCGTCCTAGACCTCCACTGCTGGAGATGGGCCTTCCAGAACATATATCTGGAGAATTTAGCCTACACTCGCCACGCTGGCCAGACGGCTTGGCGAGGATATGATGTCAATTTTTTATGACAATTTATTAACGATTCCACAAGTTGGTATTAGTGGAACCGGGACCGACGGCTTAACATGCTCTCCGAGGCACGGCAACGGTGGTGTTGTAAATCTATGACAAATATATTTTATTTATAAAATGTATACAATGTAAATTAATTTATAATAATTTAAATGTCATGAATTTAGTTGACATATATGCCAATATTTACGATATATGCGAGATTTTAGTCAATTTATTAATATAAATTAGTACAATCTCTAAATTAGTATGAACAAATCCCGCTTAACGAATAAAAGCTATCAACGTCTTTTTAATTCTAGATTTAAACTAATTATTGGGTAATTGTTTGAGAACCTCTGGTAACTTGTTATAAATACTAATTTATTTATTTATTTATTATTAAGGAAAACTATTGACATTAAATTCACAAGTATAGATACAAAAATAGAAACAGAAAGTCATTTACAAGTTTTCACTAGTAGTGTTAGAATAATACATATTGTGAACGATGAAATCATCTACAAACTATCACTTCATGCAATAAACTAATAACTGTACATTAACAAAAAAAAAAAAAACTTTTATCGTTTAAAGAACATTAAATTAAACGCATTTCTCACTGCCATCACTTTGTCATGAAAGATATCAACATCAGTTTCATCAATGAATGCATTAAGAGTATTACAAGCTCTAATTAAAAATGTATTTTGTCTGTAGTTAGTGCTTGCCATTGGTATGCGAAAAGTGGGCTTGTACCGATTGGTCCGCACTGGTGTATTTATGTCCAGCCGGGACAGCAACGAAGGGCAGTCTACTACTCCCCCGATCTCTCGACTCTAATGCAAGTAACCTAAGAGTTATTATCTAAAACTCTGCTTTTTATCCGCCTGCGCGACGCATAGAGGGTTATGTGTTTATCAACATATTTATGCTGTATGTTTGTTCCTTTGTGACACACTGGAGGCTCTCGATTATGCATTGCGAAAGTGAAAGAAATCTATTTTTATGTGTTATACGGCGGGTACGACACCTGGTTGTAACGTATTTTTGAAGTCCTTAACATGGAAACACTCCTTTACGTACTTATTTGGCTGGCACTATAATTGGCCTTTAGTTCAAGCAAATGTAATAGAGTTGTGTTTTTTGGAAATAATATAAAGTCAAATATCTCAGCTCATTTATACATATATGCCCTTAAAAAAAATTGTTTCTTTAACCTATTCTTTCGAAATATACTACTTTCATGAGTAGCCGCGAACATATAAAACGACGCCAACTTTACCCATTGCCCTTTGTATAATTTGTAAATTTATTTACACTGGATTAATGAATAATACCGTAAATATATCAATTATTAAAAATATATTATTTTTTTGTTTCGAATTCATCCCATGGTCCGAATATTTTAGGCCAACGCAAAAATAAGCTCTATCTGCATCTTCACACTCTATTTTAAACTCGTCAAATAAAAGATTGTATCTTTCAACATCCATTACTTTTTAAGTCGTTTGATACTTTACCGCTTTCATAGATTTGCCGCAGTGTATGACGTGCAATGAATTTGTGTCAATTTTAATGTCATGGTAGTTTTTAAGATGCTTATCTCGGAGCATTTTGACAAGGGACCGGGGATTAGTCAAAAAGGACCATTTCTTTACATTTGGACGATGATTTGTATGAAGCAATTAGATGAAATGATTGTGCATGGTTCTTGGAATGTTGTTTAATTACCTATTTAACAGTTTGTTGCCTCGAGTCAGTGTCAGATTCATCGTCATTATTAACATTATGAAGACTTTTCATGAATAAAAAAAAAAATAAAAAATTATAAACTTTATTGCACAATGTACAAAAGGCGAAGTCAGTGCAAAAATATTAGTTAAAAGATACAGTTTTTGCTATAACTAATACTTAACCTAATATCAAATATACATTATATATAAACTTACATATACTCATATATACATAATACATACATACATATACATATATAACTACATAATAAACTAAAAACACACATTAAAATAGATATATTTATTGAGGCTTAATTAAATGCGTAAATTAGACAAAGCCCTTATACAGCCGCTAAAATTAGCATTAATTGACATATTTTTATTTTATTTTGTTTTTCCTTAATTTTATTTTAGTATTTAGTTGTATTTTTAATATTTGTGTTTTTTTAATCACTTAATATTAATTTATATGTTTTAATTAGTTTATTTAATAGTTTAGTTGAAAATAATAAATAATAAGTAATAATAATAGGTGACAAGCTCATCTCTAACTAGCGTACCCGACTCGAGAAATGTCAAAATTAAATGAAAAAAAGTTTAGCGATAGGTTTATGAATATCTCTGGAAGTGTTTATATTAATATTCTCAGGAGGACAGCGCATAAAGCGGGAGCCGCGGCGGAAAATGCGGAGTCCAGCAAGCGGCGCAAGTATGTAAGTATATTAAAAGATTACATACTTGTGCCGTTTGCTGTAGAAACTCTGGGCCCATGGAGTCCAAGCGCAAAAAATAAATAAAAGACATAACACCGCGTCTTGTTGTCTCCGCCGCCGGTGACAAGAGGGCTGGCTTTGCCCAGAGAATCAGTATTGCAATTCAGCGAGGAAATGCAGCCAGCGTTCTTGTCCGTGTGGGACGGGACTTATATCCCTATCCTTAATATTAATTTTATTTTATATATTGTAAATATTTTTTTCGAATAAATGTATTTATAAATTTAAATAAATTAATAACTGACCTGCAAGACCTGGAGCTACAATAGCCAGTAGTAACAGTATCCACAAAGGCAAATCCATTTTGTTCAGTCATCTACCAGCTGAAAATAAATATATCAACATTACAATCTCACACAAGAAATCATCGGGAAGGGATTACGCAATGGAAGTTGGTGAAAGAGGATACCCAGCATTTTTTCAAGCGGGTGATCCATTGGCAACCTGGCTAGTTAACGGTATAAATTGTTGGCTTGTCGACTCACGTTGTTGTTGATCCATTATCGTAAGCACAAAATGTATGCGCGGTGGTGTCGGTTCGAGCCCACCCGGTATGTACCAATGAGAAATACACTTTTCTTACGTACATTTGTCATAGATTTACAACACCACCGTTCCCGTGCCTCGGAGAGCACGTTAAACAGTCGGTCCTGGTTCCACTAATACCAACTTGTGGAATCGTTAATAAATTGTCATTAAAAATTGACATCATATCCTTGACAAGCCGTCTGGCCAGCGTGGCGAGTATAGGCCTAATTCTCTAGATATATGTTCTGGAATGCCCATCTCCTGGAGGTCTAGGACGCTGTGTTCTAGGGTCTGTACTGATGATGATGACAAAATGTATGGGAAAAGTTTTTCGCGATTCTAGTACTTAAACCTCATTCGTTCCAGTAGACTTTTGATCCTTATGAGAAACAGGATAAATTGGCATCAAAAAAAAATTTTTGGTCAATATTACCATTTTCTTAGTGACTGTACATTTTTTCCAAAATCTGTGAATGCAATTTAGAATATCTCAAAATGTTATGGATGGTCTCCTAAAAATGCCCTTATTTAGTGAACGTACGTGTGGAGTCTGTGAGAATGGAGGAAAGCGATGAAGAACAATTTGTCGTTGTAGCTTGTTTGTTAGCAGAAAAGGAAGAATTGTACTCTTGAACAATTGCGATTAGTCTTGACGCAGCAAAAATAACGCGTGTTGACACGACAAATGCCAAATGCAAATGGCCGATGATGCAGAGCGAGAGCGCGGGGTGTGTCCACTGATCGGCATTCCGTATCACGTCATCGGCACGCATCGCAAAATTTGCCTCGCGGAAAAGAAAAATTTAGGCAAACTGTCGCACCTTATATAAATTTATTTTTGTGTAATTTTATTTGATTCATGGGGCTCAGTGAAAATCAGCGCTGCAGCAGAAATGTTGGAGCCTATGCTGACCTGAGTGCCTGTTTGTCGCAGCAGCTCACTCATTTATTTTTTCTGTATTTAACTTGTCTATTTTTTGTTTATTTGTTGGTAATTTTATATTTTTTTTTTCACGTCTTTTATTATTGTATTAACTGTTGTGTGCAAATAAATATATTTTTTCTTTCTTTCTTTTTTCTTTCTTTCAACGGTGTCGGCATTGCTGATGTGCGATGCGTACGATGCGGATATGCGTTTCTATACAAAGAATACTACGATCCGATGCGTACGATACCGACAAGTGGACGCTTCCCTTTAATAGATTCATCGCCACTATACCGATTTGATGAAGTGTTTTTTTTCCCACAGCACAATATAAGCAGTCTCCTTGTTATGCTGTATTGCATTATTTATAGGCTGCAATAAAATGGATGTAAATGCGGGAGCATTATATAAAAACAAAAAGCATTTTTGGTTCATCTATTAAACTTGAATAGAGAATTATTTCTTTACTCATTGTTTTAATTTCATTTTATGAATACCCTATTCATTAACGCCTGAATGTAGGGCTCCGTAATTTTATTAGCTATAAAGTTTATTGACTAAGCTGCTGGTCTTCTGCTAACAGCTTACTTATTGGACCACTTTGCTGCTTAGTCTTCTACTAGCAGGAGTAGAATCATTCAAGATAATTAAATTAATGACGTTTCGTAAATGCCTGTAATAGGTTTACGTGAATAAAGATATTTTGACTTTGACTTGACTTTGACTACATTCTCAAACGTACACTCACACCCGTATTCTAAGACGTTTCCTCAAAGCATCCTCCACTCAACATTTCCTTCCAGCTGTCAAACGAAAATTAGGTTTCTGTAATAGTTGCGATTAAAGTTAAAAATAGAGCCGAGCCGACAGTTTTTTTTTGTTTTGAAGGTCGGCCGTAAGCTGGTACATTAGACGCCATATTTAATTTTAATCGTCTTAATACAGAGAGAAAAATATAATTTTAGTGTCTGGACTGATTTTGATTCTATGAAATGCATTTATTGTATTGGTTTTCTTTCTCGCCATTTTACACGATCTTCTGTTACCCTCGTCCATCCTCCACCGGCGACTTTCCTCAGGCCATCCGTCCATCTAGCGGGGGGTCGTCCCACTCTGCGTCTTCCAGTACGTATTCTCTACTGCAGGACCCCTTTACTCCATCGTTCATCACTTCTGCGACAGACAGACGTGTCCAGCGCATTGCCACTTCAACTTGCTGATTTTAAAAGCTATGTCGGCAACTTTGGTTCTTCATAAATCCCGAGCATAGCTCTCTCCATAGCTCGCTGAGTGACCTTGAACCACCGTCAGTGTCCACGTCTTTGCTCCATACGACATTACTGGAAGAACACACTGGTTGAAATCTTCAAACACTGTGGTATTTTCGATAGGAAGATTAATCATCAAATCTCATCCAATAGGCAAAGTGCCAAGGATACTGGCAGCATTGCCACGTTTAATGGCAAAGCTCATCCTTTAGCCCAATGATTGTCCAGTCCTTTTGTCACGCCAGGTGTTGACGAGCTGTTTTGACAAAACGGCTGCACGGTGATCTTCATTTAATTTATTTTTTATTATACTACACGAGCGTAGCCGGGTCGAACAGCTAGTCAATAAATAAATACACCACAGGGTGAACTTTTGAACCATGGAAGACAATTTGGTTTTCCGGAAACCATTTTCGTTGATATATTGATCGACATTTAAGTACGCGTTAAGTTAATCCGGAAGAGCGTTCGTGTGGTCCTAGATTAACGTGTCGATTGATACGAGTGAATGGATGGCTGTACGGTCGGGGAAATCCTAGCCTGACCACATACTTTATTACTTTGTTTTGTTCCGATACATTATTGTTTGTTCTCTTCTCCCGATGGATGATGAATGAGGTGATAGGGAAGGCAAAGGGTCTAGCCCATACAGCCAAGTCTGACGTATTATATCTTTCTTTTTCATGAGTTATTGAGGTCATCATCAAATTCCAGATGCTGCAGAATTTTCTTGGAGTCACTCGCGGCATCATAGCTCAAACACGTCGGGTAAAATATGGGAGTTGACAGCGCGGGAAAACCGCAAAAAATAAACTGCAACTTGTGCCCCTAATTTAAAGTCCAATTTATCGTTTTCCATAATTATTCACATTGTAGCACATTATTAAACAAAACAACACCACTTTTGACCAATAATATCCACAGTAAATTAATTTACAAAACAAAAACTTGCACTTGACATGTCCACGCAAAATGGCGCGAAGAACTCTTGTTTCGATACATTCCATACAGCCAAAATTAACGTAAAATATCTTTCTTTTTTACGAGTTAATGAGGTTATCATTAAATTCTAAATGTTGCAGAATTTTCTTGGAGTTACTCGTGGCATTATAGTCCAAACACGTCGGGTATAATATGAGAGTTCATACAAATTGCAGTTTATTTTTTGCGTTTTCCCCGCGCTGCGATCTCCCTATCTACCTATTGGCGATATTGACGCGAATTCCTCCGTGAAAGAAAACATAAAATTCTGCAACACTTAAAATTTGAATGATCCCCAACTCGGCTATGAATAAATTAATGATATATTTTTTACAATGTCCTTTGAAGTAAAAAAAAATAGTAGGTACTCGTAATTTGTATAATCGAATCGGGACAGTTTCAAAACAATGCGATTCAATTTAGGTCTCCAATTAAACTTTATATCCATATTTCGTGTGATACTACAATAAAACTTTCAATCCAGACCACCACGGAGTTCTGACGAAGCCCATCTTTGACTTATATGTAATACGTATGGGCATTTTGAGAAAAAAATAGTCTAAAGCCCGGCAATGACGGTCAGTTTTTCGCGTCAAACCAGACGTAAAACTGTGGCTTACATTCACAGTTTTACGCCAACTATATTTCCCCACTCACTGGCGTCAAACCGGCTCTTCAGTTTTCGACCGGCCGACTGTTTGAAGGACGTGTAGGTACTACCTATTTGTATCGAGAAAAAAAATAGGCGGAAAGTTTTAACTTCTTATTGGCGGGCGGTTTTTAATAACTGATTAATTTCGACAGTAACTATGAAAACAATCCATTATAGCGGGCGCTGCGAGCGAACTGATGCGATTGGATTGCAGATCACACACTCACGGTCAGTTTGGATGTAGGTTTGGTTGGATGTGGGTGGGGATTACGGTAGTCACGGAAAAAATCGTGGCGCGTTGTCAGTTAAAACTCTGGAGTTGGGTTTCGACACTCACGATCAAATTTTGGATGTAATCCACACATTTACGTCTGGTTTGACGCCTAAACTGGCCGTCAATGTCCTACTTAACAATAAATCTAAAAAAAGAAATTTGCTGGGCAAAATTTGATGAGTCATTCTTGATTTTCTTTTATATACGACATAAGATATGTACAAAATATATATAGGATTTGTATAATATTAAATATCAATAATCCACACTCACAAAGGTTGGTTGACAGAAATGCTTATTTATTAACCCCGTCTGTATGTGTGTGTTAGTGCGATAAAGTATTATATATAAATAAAATAGCAACATTGCGCTAATCTGATGGTCAGCAGCGCGCAAGGTCTATAAATGTTCATCAAAACCTAACATGCCGGCTTAACAAGGTGTTTTTTTACAATCTGCCTAAAGGACTCCAAGTTATAGGTAAGTGGAAACATAGAGGCTGCAAGAGCTGTCCACATCTTTATTGTGCGACAAATTTCAGACATCTATATTTATAAGTAGGTACGCGTAGGGATTTTAAATACTTACTATGCATATTTACTCACCGGTGCGGTGCGTGTAATGTGTGGTTTAACACAAAAGTTTGTCAATGCGATAATGACATAAGTATATTTAACTAACCTTAGTTTAAGGCCAACGTGAATGAGCCAATGTTTTGGCTATCATCATTATAATATTAAAGGACCAAACCTTGCATCTAAGTCAAAGCACTTGATTAAATATAGATTGCTATTATTTGATTCCCTCTTAACTTCAGCACGTGCGTTCGTTGCACGTAGACCACCATGAATTAGGAAGCACGTACGCACTTGGAAAAGCACCATTGCGATTTTTAATATACTTAAGTACACGAAGTTCCGGTTTTCATAAAAGATCATACGGAGATATCTGAGACAATGGGATGTGGGGGCCTGATGCTAAGAGGCTTAGGACGGCTGGCAGTTTAATCGCGGAGCAAATCAGCATTAATATTTTTGTGTCCCGATCAGGAATCGAACCCGGTACCTCCGAGTCTAAATCCACGGACTTCACCGCTAGACCACGAAGGCAGTTCAATAAAACTTTATTTCAGAATAAATTCCATATGTGCTTGTAACAATTTTTAAAGAATCTTATAATATCTAGTGTTATAAAATATTTAATGAAATATTTATTTGCAGGAAACATGGTAAACAAACAATATTAGGTCTTATTAATATTAAATGGGTCACATATTTCGCCATAAGCATGCAAAATTTTACAACAACTGTTATAGAAGTAAAGTTACTAAAAACTCAGCGTTGCTTCTTCAGTAACTTTACTTCACAAAAACCTTTGTGTTGCTTAAAATACACATAGTATTCCTCCAGAGTATAGAAACATTCCTGAACAAGCCACGCATGCAGTACTCTGCAGAATCTTTTATAAGGCATCTCTGTCCATACCTTTGGCAAACAATTATATATTTTAGCGCTCATGTAGGAGGCGTTTCGTCTAAAGATTTCTAATTTAGGTATAGGCATTACTAAGGATGTGTGAGTGATGGAACGTTTGCCATTATTATTACTTATATGTATAAATATATACAATATTATAATACAAAAACCCTCTTTATCCACGCACTAAACCGTTTGACCACGGAGGCAGTATCTTGACCATTTAATTTTTAAACTGGAGTTTATTCTCAGTACAAGTATAGTTGATTTCACGCGCCAGTCTTGTCTATATATTTTTGTCTCATCTGAATAAATAATGCAGGTTGCGTGCACCAAAACTGTTCAAACATCATCAGTATTTAGGGCAAGTGCCATGGAATCGAACCGAGCACTTGGTATTTCAATATTTTTACTACTTGGGTGGTAAACAGTGGTGCGTTGACACTAACAGAGAGTCTGTTCGACAATTTCAAGTTCGTTTAGCGAGCTAAGGGTACAAGACCAATAGAAAAGCCACTTACTATAAAATAGGATGACGGACACTAAGATGACTGCCTCTGTGTTCTAGACTTGGAGGTACCGGGTTCGATTCCTGGTATTTAAATAAATAAATAAAATTAATATTTAATTTATTTATAATATTTTAAGTTTAGTACGCTAGAGACATCGACGAGCTTGCCACTTGTCATGATTGGCCTATAGTAAAGTTGGCTAAATGTAAATCCGCTTCTTTATAAGCGTAGTTTCTGACTACCCCGTAAGGGAAACGGTCGTGATGATACTTTTTAATATGGGGCACAAGTTGCAGTATATTTTTTGCGGATTCCCTGCGGTCCAAACTATACAAATATACCCGACGTGATTGGGCGATATTCCGTGAAAACCATCAAATTCTGCACACTTGGAATTTCATGATCCGAACTCGGTTAAGTAACGTATTTATTGCACAATAAATATCTAAAATTAAATAAAGTACATATGCGTTACAAGCTAAACTGACTTGTGGGATGCAGAGTTAAGTAATATTATTAAGTTCCTAATAAATATTCTACTTAAATAAGCATAAATACAAATACATACATAGATAAATAAATACATATATAGATATGCGGCGTCACATTGGCGGACCGCATACGTAACGTCGAAATACGGAAAAGGGTTGGTATAAAAGAAAGCATAGGGACAAAAATAAGAAAAGGCATGCTACGATGGTTCGGGCATGTTGAAAGAATGAGCAAAGAAAGATTGACGAACCAGATATATAATGCGAAAGTTGTGGGTGAAAGAGGCCCTGGCAGACCGAGACTCACATATCACGATCAAATAAATAAAACACTGACTGAAGGTGCATTAAAATGCCTTCGTAACAAAAGGGATGTATGAAGAGGTTGATGAACGTCGATGAAGCGAAAGAGGTATGTCGTGATCGTGTCAAGTGGCGCTCAATTGTCTCTGCCTACCCCGCAAGGGATCTGGCGTGAAGATGTGTATGTGTATGTATAAATAAATGCTTTATTAATAAATATAATAAATGTCTAGTTCAAAAATTACATCTTATTAATAAAGTACGAAGATAGTAGATGCCTAAATAGGTGCCAGTCTGATTAACAAGGGCAGTTTGTACCATTGGCGTGATGCAGAAACTGTGAGAGAATCTGAATATCTGCTGGAAGAGTAAAGAAGAATTGCAAGTCGGTTATGAACACTGGTATATAAACAAATATTATAAATAAATAACGAGTTTAGGACATTTAGGTATTCTGTAGGTCTTTTAAAGTAACTTAAAAATAAAAATATAGAGTGAAGTATCATCACGAGCGTATTCCTCGCGGGTTGGTCAGAAACCACGCTTATAAAGAAACGAATTCACATTTAGCCAACTTTACTATAGGTTAATTATGACAAGTGGCAAGCTCGTCGATGTCTCTAGCGTACCAAACTCGAGAAATATCACAAATAAATTTAATATTAATAAAATTTATTTAAATTAATAAATATTATTGTGTCCCGACTGGGAATCGAACCCGGTACCTTCATAGAGACAGACAAAAATATAGAGTAAGTGGTTTAAATATCTAAATAGGATGTAATTCAAAATACTTACTAATAAATAAATAGACTCGTGATAGATGCCAAGATCGGTGGTCGAACAAGAACGATTCCTTAAAAAAAAGCCTAAATAGTTCGTTAATCCGTTAATCGTTAATTAACGAAGTTAACATTTTGATTAACGGGTTAACTTTTAAGTTAACTTTTAAAAATGTTAACGGACACGTTAACTTCCGTTAATATGCAGAAGTCCGTTAATCGTTAATCCAATGCCACTATTTAACGCACGGCACCGAGGTGTGGCGCGAAAAACAGGTTCAGACAAGTATGAAACGACAAGTGCCGGGCGCGGCGGCGCGTGAGACAAAAACAAAACTAGATATATTTTGCCGGCGCGTGCGAGTAAGAAAACTGCGAAGTACTAGCGCCAGTGCTTAGAGTGACGAGTGTTGTGTTTGTTGTTATTATAAATTACTGTCAGTGATAATTTGCGTGTTAATAAAGAAGAGTGCAGTGTAATTAGTTAGATAGAAAAGTGTACTGTGCAGTGTAGTAATTAAAACTATATCATGGAAGACATGGAATCGGATTTCAGCGGTCTTGATGAAAATCCTTGGCCACATTTGACTGAGTATGTGGAATTTGTATCCAGATCGGGCCAGCAAATACTTTTTGCTTGTAAGCGTTACTTGCCGAAAGACACAAAAATAAAAGTTCATGTATCAAGCCTGAATAATTTGAAACAACATGTAAGAAGGGTACATAAGTCACAATACGTACAGTTTGAAGAGATTATTTGGGCGGGCTCTAACCGAGGCAAGACAAAAAAGAGAACTCATTCTGACAATATTATATATTAACCTGTTAACTTCCAGAACCTAAACCAACAGGTTTTATAAGTTCACTAACGCAACGATATAAAAATGCAATTTTACACATATTAACGGATTAACGATTAACATTAACTTCCGTTAATTCTTCCGAATTTTAACGCTTTAACGTTTAACGAAGCTAACTTTTTTTATAGCGGATTAACGATTAACTATTTGATTAACGGTGCCCAGCTATGCATTTACCAATACACTTTTCGTACGTACATTTGTCAGTTATTTACAACACCACAGTTCCCGTGTCTCGGAGAGTACGTTAATCCGTCGGTCCTGGTTCCACTTTTACTTAACTTGTGAAATCGCTAATAAATTTTGTTAGTCTGTTAGAAAAGTGACATTAGAACCTCGCCAACCCGTCTGGCCAGCGTGGCGAGTGTAGGCCAAATTCTCCAAAATATTCTGAAAGGTCCATCTCCAACAGTGGAGGTCTAGGACTTTGTGTTCTAAGATGATGGTGATGAAATAGGCTCGTAAATTGAGTAACATCTTTGAAGACTGAAGCAATTTTCGCAAAGTAACGAGTAACTAGTTGATTTAATAAAATAATTATGTCATTGATAACAGATGCGTACGTGATTTAGGTCACACTTGATTCATTGTTAAGAAACAATAATCAGCCATACTAATATAATTAATATGAATTAGGCATTGTTTGTGTCTGTATGTATGTATGTAAAGTATCATCACGACCGTTTCCCTTTCGGGGTGGTCAGACACCACGTTTATAAATAAGCAGATTCACATTTAGCCAACTTTACTATAGGCTAATCATGTGGCAAGCTCGTCGATGTCTCCAGCGTACCAAACTCGAGAAATATCACAAATAAGATAATATTAATTAAATGAATTTATTTACATTAATAAATATTTTTGTGTCCCGACCAGGAATCGAACCTGCACAAAACAACCTCTAGCATTTTATTCAAATACGTTCTATCAACTTACTAGGGAATAAGATTACGGACACTGTTTAAAATTAAGTACACCTAACTGTTTGAGGCGGGACAAAAGATTTTTTGGGTCAATATATATCGAGGTAGGTAAGTTAATTAAATATCAATGAAGAACGCTTTCTTTAAAATCCAAAAAAGGCGAAAATCGAATTCCGGTAGGTACCTATGTGCCAATGACCCGTTTCTTACGTACCTACCTGGTATGTAGGTATACATTGTCATAGTCCGTGCCTCGGAGATAGAACGTAAAGCCCGTCCGGTCCCGATTCTACTAATACCAACTTTTGGAAACGCTAATAAATTGTCACCAGGTCGTTGCTAACTTGACCCGTCTGGCAAGCTTGGCCTGCTCGTAAAAAAAAGATGGTGTTTGACCAATTACGGTCGTGGTAATAGGTTCGTTATTTATTCAAAGTAAAATACGCTAGCGTAGAAACTAGACTCGAGAAAGGTTTCATAGGTCAGCTACCTATAAAAATAATTAGGTATAAGTATAACTTGTGTTCTCGACCAGGAATTAACCCAGTCCCTCTGCGTCTGAATCTGATGTTTTAACTGCTAGACCACGGAACCAGTAATAAGGCGTAACGCTACGCTAGCTTCGCTTACGTATGAAAACAAACGAATTCGTGTAATTCGTGTAAAGCGTGTGCGTGTGCGTTTACAGGTTGACGTTAGCTCATCATATATACATATGTATATATACAAAACGAAGTTAAGTTATGAATGCTAAACGCTTTTTTTTAAGGTAAAATTCATCAAGTTTTTGCAAGAAATCATAGGAATACTAGATTTAATTATGTAAGTAGAGTTTTGAAAAACTGTTTTATGGTACAAAAAATAACATTCTATAATTTTAAACAATAATATAGGTATAATCTTAAGTGTATTTTTTTTAAATATAAAATTACTTATTTTATGAACGGAACGTCATACCTACTCGTAAGTATTAAGTAAAACATTAATTTAAAAAATTGAAGTGCCTAGGTATTGTGAAATTTGTTCGTGAAACCCTATTTGATTTAAGAAAAACTTAAAGATAATGATTCATTAGATTAATTAGAGCTTCGAGAAACCGGCTGTACGTTTCTCAAAAATGCACTCGGTATAATAATTATAAAAATGTTGTATTGTACGAGTGAGAAGGATGCAAAACGTAAAACCCTCATTAATTACAGACCAAATGGTTTGATTATTGAAATGCAATCCTGTTTTTTTTTCCTCCTCCAAGATCTACCAAGTTGCCAATTTAGGCATGAATGAATGATTTGGAATGACGTCAATTAAATTACCGGACGCACCATGCCATAATAATATAAACAAACCGCCTATTTATTACTTTCTTTTTACAAGATGACCTAAAATCTCATTACGATATCCATGTCCAAAAAGTTGCAATCCGCTTTATAAGGGTCGGTGCACGCAAGGTGTATTATAGGAACATAGGTATAAGTGAATCTTGCATTCCTTAGTTAGAGGGAACGGGAGGGCCTGCATTCTTTTTTACCTCAAAAATAATCCAATAACAATGCGCACACACTTATCATATCACTTAAAACACATTCTGTATTAAATTCTTTACTGTAAATAGACAGTGTTTTGTTAACAATCAAGTATTATAATCACATAATAACTGACGAAACGCGCGAACTGCTCCGAGACGTACTTCCCGGTGTCCGGCGGCCACCAAACTGACTTCAATCAACATTCAACACTAGCCAGTGTAGCGCAAGAGTAATTCCATTATACATCGCGTATTGTACTAAAACTAAACACATGTGGATACAAAAAAGCAGGCAGTGTACATTAAAAAATATAAAGACCCGTGTTCAAATCTCAAGTACAACTTAGAATTGTTTTGTGCTCAAAACAGGCTGCTTTCTTTTCTTCTCACTTCCACAACATATCTTATTCTATTGCTATCTCCGTCTAATGAATAAAGGTCTACGCCCCGCGCTGCGCTTGCGCCGAGGACGAGCTTTTTGAGATATTCCTTCACAAAGAAGCAATATGTATAAGCTCGCTGGATACAGGTGGAAAGCAAAATAACTTGTTTTTATAATGAAAAGAATGGCTGTCCACGATTAACTGGCTATATTTAAATTAACTCTCATTTTATATTTGTTTATAAGGCACGTAATTGTCTAAAATATCATAGTGACAAACTCTGATCATAATTTTTATTCAGAACACATGTAACATCGCGTCCACCTGATGGTAAGCGGTACGCAAGGTCCAAGAAACTGACTCCAGCCGCTTACGACCGATCAGTCTTTTACAAAATACTTTTTCACACTTCACTTATTTTCAAAGGTTTTTCATTACTGAGTTTGGGATTATTACATTAGGATGTTTGAGAAATGTAGTCTTTATTTTACAACTTTCTAAGAAATAAAATCATGGAGAACCAGTCGATCATCTCGGACACCACGAGCTTTCTTGTGCTAGAAGTGCTGGCCGCATTCCTCGTCACGCGGCTCTCAACGACATCATCCGAAGGGCTCTTCTCACTGCTGGTGTACCCGCAATCTTAGAACCATCTGGGATTGTGCGGAGCGATGGCAAGAGACCCGACGGAATGACTGTTGGGCCGTGGAAATTTGGCAGGTCTCTGGTGTGGGATGCGACGTGTGTAGACACATTAGCTCCATCTCACATCCAGGCGACCTCGTCAGGCGCGGGGAGAGCGGCGTTTTCTGCGGAGAACCTCAAATTGCGCAAATACGCCAACCTTGGTATCGGTTGCGCCGTTTGGGGTCGACGATGGGCCCATGGGGACCGTCAGCGAGGCGCTTGGCCAAGGAGTTGTCAAAGCGGCTGACAGAAAGGTCTGGAGACAGGAAGGCTGGCAATTATATCTGCCAACGTATTAGCCTCGCTATACAGAGAGGAAATGTTGCCAGCCTCCTTGGGACTATCTCGGATGGGACGTCTCTAGAGGACATTTTTTATTTATAGGTTAGTTTATTTTTAATTTTATTATTTAAGTAGCTTTTAATTTATATTTAATGTACTTGTAATGTTATTAACTTCGAATAAATTTTATTCTTTACTAAAAAAGAAATAAAATTACGTACATTTTCGACATTCACTTTCATCTACTTTTAGACAGAATATTTATAACGATATTCCTTTATTTTACTAAAACATATATGAATAATATATTTTATCTCCAAAATTTTGCCAAGGATACTGGCAGCATTGCCACGTTGAATGGCAATGCTGATCCTTTGGCCCAAATATTGCCCAGACCTTTTGTCTCCAGAGGTGTTGATGATATAATTTTAATTAAAAATTGGCTAACCACCCCATGGGGTCATATATGCGTGCGATCTCTGATAGAATCATGCGTTTAGTGCAGCATGGAGACGAAAATTGCACGTTGAACCCAAAGGGGTCACAGTTGAAGTCCCAATGTAGGCCCAAGACTCTGACCTTGCTGTCGTTGGTATCGAGCTCTGCGAAGGGCAGGCCTGGGGGCCGCTTACCATGATAAATCGTCGACCTCTCTTGCCACTTGTCTTTGAAGTTCGGAAGAAACGACCTCGCAGTAGGATGCTTGCTTGCGAAAAAGACCAAGCATCAGCATTTAGAGACTTGTTTTCTTATAGCACCAATGCCCATTGCTCACAGTTCCTTCAGGGTTCGATTCCCAGTCAAATTTGATCTATAACTTTTAAGAGTATGCCAGGGTAATTAAATTATTAATGATTTTTACAAGATTGTACAATTGGGCGAAACTAGTGATATTTTGGCGAAACTTAACTCTTACATACGCATGTTAAATTAAGACAGAAATATTTGAAGCAATTCTTACACACTATTTATTTTACCACCTTTTCACCGGAAACATGATGTATCGGTTTAAAAAACGTGAATAGACATTTTGTTATTGTTGCATAGTCTGGTGGATTTAGACTCGGAGGTACCGGGTTCGATTCCTGGTCGAAACACAACATAATTTATTAATTTAAATAAATCAATTCTAATAATATTTAATTTATTTGTGATATTTATCGAGTTTGGTAAGCTACAAACATCGACGAGCTTGCCACTTGTCATGATTTTTTTTTTTAATTGGCTAATTGTACTGTACAGTCTGGTATGTCTAAGGCTGGATTCTAGCATTTAAAAATGGCGTCGAATATATCTGTTTTATTTTGAATTCAGCCGTCAGCTGGTACAATCGACGCCATTTTTAACTTCAATGGTCTAACTTCCTTTTTAACCCAGACACTTTTTGTTCGACGTGTCGCTGTACGCGCTTTTATCTTTATTTTGCTTCGAAAGTCGTTCGACTTGCGTTTTCATCCACAGTCAAAATCAAAATTCAGTAATAAAGCGCAAGCAAGCTTTGCTTTCAAGTCGAACACGGCACTAGTAGTACTCCGGCAGGAATGTAATTTCAAATATTTTGAATATCGGAACGCAATGTAGAAATAAAAAAACAGTTTTTTTTTATAATATTTATTTCTGCGACTGGGATAAGAATGCAAACCTCGCAGTTACTTTGAGACCATAAAATATACACTTCTCATTCAACCACAATCTTGCATCTCTTTCATTAAAGACTTTTCACACAACTGCGATATTTTATTTATTTATTTACCAGCAGACAATATCATTAACGCATGCGGGTAAAATATAGGTTGTCTCAACAAGAGCGCCGGATTAAAATTTGCCGCCATTTTGTTCCGTATTAATCAATATTATCGCAGTGGTGTGGGATAGCCTTAATTTATCACATAAAATTCTACAATAAATACATAAATAGTCTTAGTTTAATATATGCACACAAAAATGTAGCTGGAATATTTAATTTTAAAATTAAAACAAATAAATTACCGCATTAAATCAATATAAAAAATAAATAACCACATTTTTTGTTTTATTTATTGAATGTATGTTTTACCAAAATGAAGGATTATAAAATTAAGTAGAAAAAACTAATTTAACTAAAATTTGAACAGCAGATTATAATTCTAAATGTTCTTCTTTTTCGTTTTCTAATTGCAGAGGTTCCTCTGTTGATTCTTCTGTATTTTTGTCTTCTTTTGGTTTTCCATCGTCTTCCTTCTCTTTTGTACTATCCGGAATAGTTTCTGGCTTTTCACTTTCCGTATCATTTTTAACTTTAATAGGTTTCTTAGGACGCCATAACTTCATTTTATTTATAAGATATTTAACTTCCCTGTCTAAGCCTCCCATTTTCTCCCTAATTCCCTCGATAGTCAATTTAACTTCCTCGTTCATTTTCAACGCCTTCTGTTCCACCAACGATTTACTTAACCACGACTCAGTTTCATCGATTTTCTTTTCCAAAACTGTAACTTCTACGTCTGTAAAGACATCTTTTTCTTCATTGTCTTTAGTAAAGTTTTTGGCCATTTTAAGGAAATCTTTAGAGTTGTTTAACATGCTCTTTAATGCTGCTACAGCATCAGGACGTTCTCTGTGTTCCCAATGTTTGAACATTATAGGATTCGTTATTTCTTGTAAGCTAGTTAGTTTCTTCTTATACAATTCAGTTGGTGCATCGTAACCATCATCGTATAGCCAATCGGAGACTTCTTGACACTGTTTGCGTATTTCTTCAATAATTTCCGGAGTACCACATTGGGCGTATTCTTCCATACCGACCTTCAACTGAGCATCAACTACGAAAGCTTCAAGATTATTCAAAGCAGTTTCCCTTTCAATTCTCTTTTTGTCAATCGAATTAAGCTCAGTAATCTTGGCTTTTGATGCTTTAAATTCGTCAACAGATAACGGTTGGAGGGTTAAAATGTCTTGTTCTGATTTGATAGGTTCTTTCAAAGTTACTATTTTAGGTTTTGGCTTAGCGTCTGTTTCGGTCGCGTTTTTGTCTGTTGCCGTTTCGTTAGCATTTAAAGTATCATTTTTAATTGGTACATCTTGAGATTCCTCAACTTTATCAGTTTCAGGATCTGAGCCAAAAAGCTTGCTAATAGTACTGCCGAGTTTGGATAAAGTGCTATCTTTGTCAGAATCGTCTTCAATTACGGTTTTTTCGGCAACAAATTCGACATTAACAAGGTTAAGGATGCCAGAATCGTCCATACTGAAATGTGCTTTTATTCCCTTATGTTCAATATTTTCTCCTTGATGCTTATTAAGAGCTGATGTTACTCCGCTAAGGACTACTTGGGATAGATTTAAAGAGCCGATGTACTTTAGTTCTGTAGAAGGTAAATGGTCTAATTCGGCGTAATTTACGTTAAAAGTAAAATCTTCGGAATGTTTGTTGAATGTTATCACTTTCTTTTGAGGGTAGGCGTTCATTGGGCCGAAAAGAGTCCGTTTTACCTGTTGGGAAAATGTATTTATTGTAATTACATGTTGAATATTTTAAACATTAACCTTAACCACTAAGCACCAGTAATCATTATTTATTACAGCCCCTAGAACACAAGAGAAGTTGGTCGACACTCGCCACGCTAGCCAGACGGTTTAACGTCAATTTTAATGACAATTAATCCGAGGCACAGGGAAGGTGTTGTGGGTAATCTATGACAAATGTACGTAAGAAAAGTATTTCTCATTGGTATGTACCAATGTTCATGGGTTCGAATCGCCTTCTTGGATTGGAAAGCATTCTTTCGACAGAGCCACCACCGCCGCCGTGCCAGTTTTAATGGTCATGTTGTATTTGTCAATGTATTTTGATGAAAAACCTAAGGAAAATACATGACGATTATTAGCCTTTAAGTGGGTTTAAGACTTTTGCATTCCTCTCGCCCGCAAAATTCAACATTTCCAAAGATTATTCAAGTATAGTTTTGAGAAATAAAGTCTATCAACTTACTACGGAATAAAATTACAGACAATTTACTTACTTACTTTACGTTACTTTTTGACAGATGTCAAATTGATCGTTTACCATTTTTATATACTTTATAGTTTTCTATTATATTTGTTAAAAAGGTATATTAAACGATTTTATGTAATAAATTCAAAGACCATAATAATATCACGTGTATTGGATGCCATGGTATGATAAAACATGAACGAAAACACTTGTCAAAAAGTAGCATCACCGCTCGTTTTATTTAAGAAATGTTAGCATTGTTAAAAAAAGTGGTATTTCTTAACAAAAACGACATTTCGCGCTGGTTTATGAAGTTGCTACGAAATGTTGGAAATGCTATAACACGAACGCGGCCTTAATCTAAAATAATTATAATGTCTAATTATAATGAAATTTAATTAATTTCGTGGCTGTACAGTGGCCGAGTCAAATTAAAATTAAAATCGTAATAATATGAAATTAAATAAATGTCAATAATGTTAAATATTATAAAATATTAAAATTAAACTTAAATTCGTGGCTGTGAAGGGGCCGTGTCAACTTATAATCTAAAAATTATAACTACGACTATAAAGTTTTCTATGCAAAGTCTTGTTGTATGTATTTATTTCTGTAATGAGCTGTGGTTTTTGCGATAAATAAATAAATATGTTGTATTGTGCAAGCGAGAGGTATGCAAAGGCGTCAAACCCTCATAAACATATAGGTTATTTTTTTAAATAAAAACACACAAACTCAAACGGGTTAGTATAATTATTTTTATTTTATTTATTAAAAACTTTCTTGTTTAATACAAAAGGCATGAAATCGAAGTTTAGGCATGGCAAAATAAAAAAACAAAAAATAAAATAAAAATAATTAAATCACTTATAAGTACTAGTTCAATTAAATATACGATAAACATCATAAAAATAATAATACTTAAACTACATAAATAATTATTATTACAACAACCAAAAAAAAAAATTTATTACTTACAATAGGATCCTGAAATTACAGATTGTGACATTAATTTATTTGTTAAAAAATTTATTATGGTTGTTTTGTCATTTTTTTTATACAAACACGATATGTCGCCCACCTGATGGTAAGTGGGGAGCGTGATCCATGAATGTTAGCAACTGGAATCAGACACTCATGACTGACATCAGTCCCTAACACTATGCCGGCTCGACTGGACATGACGGCAATTCAAGCCTGATCCCGAAATGTGTGGATACACTTTACTGGGTTTATCAGCACGAACGATGGATACTTCCCCGCCCCGTCAGACTGGGCAAATTACCACTATCAGTCTGCCTACCACTTCGACCGCCTCCGTGGTCTACTGGTAACAAACGTTGCCGTGAACTCGTGAGGTGGTGGGTTCGATTCCCACCGGGGGCAAGTTGTACATTGTATAATTTGTCTCGGTCTGGGTGTTTATGTGTATATATTTTTACAAAAAAAAAAAGTATAATATGTAGTTTATCAACCATCTAGTTTCCGTAACACAAGCTTCGTATCTTACGACGGAAACTAGATGGCGCTGTGTGACCTGTCTGGAAATATTTATTATTATTATATTACTTATTTATTACAGCCCCTACAACAGTTCTAGACCTCCATGGGCCTTCCAGAAAATATATCCGGAGAATTTGGCCTACACTCTCCACGCTGGCCAGACTGGTTCCTCTGTGAGCTAGTATCTATCACAACGTTTGAATTTTCGCTTGGAAACGCTGCAGTTGCAAATGGCTACCGGATGACGTCACGTAATAGTAAATAAACAACTAATATACGATAGGTTATTTATTACTCGCGGTTGTGACTCGGTTGTAAGAACTATTTGATCTAGACATAATAGACTAATGAAATAATGAAACGTAACTATTTGCTTTCATATAAGTAGGATCCAATTTATTATTATTTCATTTACTTTGTGCTTAAAATCGTCTCCAAACTGATTTCTACCTTTAAGATTTATTTCATCATCTTCTTCTTAGTCGCTACACTCTTGGCTTTCCTAGTGCACTCATGTAGGGAATGATCCATTGCAACCTTCACCTGATAGGTCCTTTTCATCGGAGACCTACCACTCATCCACTTGCCATTGACTTTCCCCTGGACTACCAAGCGCTCGATGGATGTTTCTCCACGCCGTGACACGTGTCCGAAGAAAGTGAGAATGCGTAATTGTACAGTCGAGAAAATTTCATCATGCTTGTACAAAATAGGATTAGTATAGTGAATGACTTACAGTTTTGTCTCCGGATTCGGCTTGTCTAGCGAATACTACTTGAATTGGCAGTAACACTGCATCTCTAACGTTTAATGCAGCCACCTTAAATCCAGTGGCAAGTGATGCCGCTCTAAAATTAAAAAAATATATATATTTATTTAAGGATTACATTATTATTTGCTTCCTCCTCCTTGCGTCGTTTTCCTCAATGCTGAGGGACGTGACCCCCTCCACGGATCACTTTGTCATGCTGTGTACTGTGGACTGGGGTGTTAAGTATGGTTCGGATCTGGTCAGACCAACGGGTTTCGGCCACGGGGGTATTGTACGGGTAAGGAACTTAATGGGGTGTATCACTAACTTTTTATCACGATAGATGGCGCATGATAGATGGTACCTAATATAACTGTTAGTCGCATAGAAAACTTGTATTTTTATTACGAAATTTATTATTTTCTGGATATTATGTGAGCAGCTTTTATGTGTACAAATCGAGATTTCCAAGCGAAACCAAAGAATTGGTGATCTTAAAATTGTCGTTCTATTAATTAAACCTTTTATCTTATTAAAGACAGTGTGCGCTTTCTTAATTCGTCTTTTAAGGTAGGTAACGTTAAGTTAAAATATTTTTTTTATATAGAAAAGTAAAGTATCATGACAACCGTTTCCCTTTTGAGGTGGTCAGAAACCACGCTTATAGATAAGCGGATTCACATTTAGCCAACTTTACTATAGGCCAATCATGACAAGTGGCAAGCTCGTCGATGTCTCCAGAGCGTGCAGCGTACCAAATCATGGATTCACCGTGCGGGTGCCGGGTCCATCGTGTGTGGGTAAGAGATGAGAAGACTTGCGACCGACAATAGGCTGGTTTAAGAAAAGGAGACCATCCACCATTCCACTCCTCTCCCTCCCCAACCGAATACTGTATGATTCCGTTAATGCCGTCTTGGAAGATCGTTCCATAAATGTATGTAAGTGATGCAAAGATTTTGCTGGAACTCCTCTCGCACCAACTTCCACTGCGTAAAGCTGAGTCTTGAACCCATTCCTGATCATTTCTTCTGTGAGATCATAATATTTATTCGACTTCATGTTGTGGTCTAATTGAATAGATCTGTCATAGAGATATTACAATTTATATATATATATTACTGACCTGTAAACAGCTCCCATAGTGGCGGCCTCGTCAGCATTTATACTCTTGTGTGGTTCATGTCCCACTGTAAAAAAAAATACAATTATTTATTTATTTTTATTTAAAAACTTTATTGTAAATCTATACAAAAGGCGAACGTAATGCCGCAAGACATTCTCTTCCCGTTAACCATTGGGACATTAAAATTTGAGTACGGTGCAAATAGAGAAATTAAAACATAAATAATATTAAAAATTAACATACATAGACAACTATAATATATATATGTATTTTATTTGTTTATTCATACTTGATTTATGCAATAATGAGTTTTTTAAATACACTTTTTTATTAGTTTTCCTACTGTAGTTTTTTTATTTTATTTTGTTATTTTATATTTTTTTCTTTATACTGTTTTTAAATTTATTGTTAATGCATGTTATTCACGA
Source organism: Tinea semifulvella (assembly GCA_910589645.1). Classification (NCBI taxonomy): domain Eukaryota; kingdom Metazoa; phylum Arthropoda; class Insecta; order Lepidoptera; family Tineidae; genus Tinea; species Tinea semifulvella. The sequence goes on from OU342609.1 coordinate 7,470,764, forward strand.
ATGCCTTGTACTGTTTAAAAAAAAACATATTAAATACAGTGTAAACTCTATATAACGACATTGAAGGGACTGTGCATGATGCACTCTCTATGAGTTGCCGTTAAATGGAAATGGAATCATTGTATGGAAGACAAGCTAAACCAACCAAAGCCAATTGATTTCGACGCTTTAGGGAGTTTGTCGTTAAACCGAGTGACGTTACATGAAGTTTACCCTTAGTTTATTTAAAAAAAAAATTAACATAACATAAAATTAAACACTAAGTTATAAATAAACTACACTACAAGGAACTGTCCGATGGGAAAAACACTAATTTTAAAAGCAATATTAGAGTCTTTAATTAAAACAAACCAAATATATGTTGGTTTTTTTTTTTTTACAAAAAAAAAAAATCAATCCTGCAAAAAAAAGAACAATATGAGTTACATCACCTGTGTGTGTAAGTGCGGCCTGCACGAGAGGAGCCCGACCTCCCCCACCCGCCAGCACCAGCCTGGCCCCCACTCCGGCCCCGGCAGCTCCAGCTAGAGCACGTTGTACTACCCCTCCCACTCTAGCAGACAAATCTCCACACAACTCTTCAAATTCAGCTCGGGTTACCTGACAACAAGAAATATATTTACTGAATAGGATATTTGCTAATTAAGTAAATAAAATCAGAATATCTTCTGTAATCTGACAAATAATCTTAACTATAGACATTTTATTTATTACATAAATTAATTTACATTGTATAAATATAAACTGCCCCCACCTAGCCAAAATGTTTAGGTTTAACACAATGATATTTCCCAGTCGTGACCACGGAATGAAGCTAATGAGAAAATCCAGCAATACAAATATAGGATATCACTTCAAAAATAACAGAGTTGTAAATATGTGGAACAAAATATTAAGACATATTAAAGTCCTCAACTGTAAACACTTTTAAAAACAAACTGGACAAGTGGCTAGTGACAATCGAAATAGACTATGGTGATAACTGACAATTTAATAAACTTTACACCAGTGCTTGATATAGGCATATCAGCAATGCGCTGCTCGCCTATTAATCAATAATAATAATAAATTTTGTATAAATTAGTAATTAATTTAGTTGGTTAGTATAAATTTGTGTGCCAGAAATGGCGGAGTATGGGAGCTATTTAAAAACTATGTACCTATTTACCATATTCCACACAAATAAATATTATTATTTATTTATTTCATTTCAAGAAGGTTTTACGCTCTGGATGGATGTATCCCTCTTGTTCACAATGCAATAAAGTCTGAATGTACTTTTAAGATACGTCAACTTTAATTATAAATTATAATAATACCGGCCCGGCACTCGCACGGTGAATCCATGGTATGCTAAGAAATTTGTCTTCTTCAATAACAAATCATTGATATTGTTTACTCTATTATTTTATACGCGAGGACCGAAGGTCTGCAGAAACGTGACAGGTCTTCTGGCCTTCCTGGAGATTGGATGGCACCGCTGAATGAGTAAAGGTCACCCTCAATGGTCCAATAAAGACTAAGTGCGGAAAAGCCACCATAATTACAATCACACACACAATGCCATTTCTGACACCAAAAACTCACCAATAACTTGAAATCCTTGTCATCGAGTAGGCTTTCTATTTGTGCGTAGAACTCTGAGTTGGCTGAGAGTATAATCTTGAGTCTCTCTGCCTCCTGCAGCAGTTTCTCCATGGACCGGGGGTTAGCCCTCACATCACCGCCCCCAGACTTTAGCCAACCTTCTATAAGATGCTCTCGAAGACGAAGTGTCATTTCTAATCCTCCCAAAGTTCTAAAAAACACTTAAAGTCTTCAAGTCATATCTGTTAGGTCAAGATCGACAAAACATTATTTCCATACTAATAAAAGAATTTTGAAAAAACCATGTATATACAGTGTAAACTCCATGTAACGTCACTCGATTTAACGACAAACTCCCTAAAGCGTCGAAATCAATTGGATTTGGTTGGTTTAGATTCTCTTCCATTAAATGATTCCATCTCCATTCCCCCACAGTCCCTTAGTGTCGTTTTATAGAGTTTACACTGTAGTTTAGTTGTGGGAAATGCTTAAGACATCATCATGGACTAAAGGGTAGTAGTAGGTAAAATGGCACTAAAGGACTTGATTTATTTACCATATATCTTAATTGCACAGTAAAAATAACATTAGTATCTTCACGACCGTTTCCCTTTCGAAGTGGTCAGAAACCACACTTATAAGCGGATTCACATTTAGCCAACTTCACTATAGGCCAATCATGACAAGTGGCAAGCTCGTCGATGTCTCCAGCGTACCAAACTCGAGAAATATCACAAATAAATTAAATAATAATTAAATGTATTTATTTACATTAATAAATATTTTTGTGTCCCAACCAGGAATCGAACCCGGTACCTCCGAGTCTAAATCCACGGACTTTACCGCTAGATCATGGAGGCAGTTATATATATATAACTGAGAATAATGTTATTATATATATATATAATAACATTATTCTCATCAATAAAATTATAGAAACTGTAATTTACCTTTTTTATAAACATAAATTTGTTTTTTATTGCTTTTTTGTACTCAGCATGAGTAGTACATAAAATAGTCAAAAATTTATGATATCATTTTATCAAAATCGGAGTAATCGGGCTCTAATGTAAATAGAAACGTACCTGTCATATCCAACGCCCAAAACTTGTAATTGTGGTACAGTTTCCACAAATCCCTTATCCTTGATTTTAACCAAACGGTATTCTACGAGAGCTGCCTTTGTGCTCATTGCTCCCATGTCAAAGAATAATGCATGCCATGCTGTTTCATTTATTTCCTGAAGAAAACAGTCATAAAAATGTAATTTAATATAAGTAATTTGCAAAGATTATCCTATATTGAATAAAGACTTATAAATTTTGTTTATTAGGTTTTTTAAATTTTGATTTAACTTACCTTTCGTCTGAATATTCCATAATTAATAGCAATGGCTGTATAATCATTGATTAGTTGCAGAACATTGAGGCCAGCGAGAGTGGCTGCATCTTTTATAGCCCGACGTTCTACCTGATTGAAGTATCCAGGTACTGTGATCACACATTCCGAGATTGGTTGACCTAAAAAGGAAATAAAATAACTTAGCTTGAGATTCGTAACAGACAAACTTCTTAGCAATATATGGATTTTCAATAAATTAAATTTTCAGACTCTAGCTTAAGAAGAATTCTTAAAAGTCTAAAGTTCAAAACAAATATAGCAGGCATTAAAAATTATACATGCCTTCCAAATTACTACCTATTTATTATTAGATAAGTAAATTACTTGTAGTTCAAATAAATGACAAGGCGTTCGAACCAACTGTACAAACAGTAGAGAAGCATTACAATTGGCAATTTCCATATAGGCCAAACACATTGAAAATTATATCTTAACTTTTTAATAAATTCAATAGATTAACAAAAGCATGGTTGTCGGAAAGGTCTTTTTACAGTGTGCGTGATTTTCTTGACTAAATTGTGATTGTTGACTAAATTATATTGCATGCTACATTATTATTATTAATCTTATTGACATACTTACTGACTGATGAATGTTATTATTGTTTTACGTTTTTGGTCATTTGTATTTTTTATTCTTCTGTCTGTAAATTGTTGTGATATTCTAATTGTAACTACGGTGCAATATTGTATTATATTTAATAATGTAATGTGTGTACACCTTTGCAGGTAGGGTTTGGTAGTACTAATTGATAGCAATCACTACTGCAAATTTGTCTACCCAAATTCTTTACACGAATAAATATTTCATTTATACGATTAATTTGATTTTGTTGTGATTGTGCAATTAATCAAATATTTCTAACAGCTTTAAGCGATCTATTGTACTTTTATAATGGTTTCTGAGAATGACTTGAAGTTGTGCAAGATGCAGTATAATTCATTTAATTACAGCGACCTAGACTTCCACTGTTGGAGATGGGCCTTCCAGAACATATATCTGGAGAATTTGGCCTAGACTTGCCACGCTGGCCAGAAGAACAAAACATTATTTAAATGTACAAAATAATATAGAATTCAGCAAAAAATCTTCAAATTGATTCCTTTGAGCAATACACAAAATTTTTAACAGTTTAGATGGTATATACTCACAGATAAATTCTTTATTGCACAGGAAATAAAACATTTTACAATACATAGGCGAGCTACACAGCTAACTAGGAGAACTTGGAGAGTGAGCAGAGAATGTAGGTGCATGACCCATGCACATGTCATGAAGATTTTTATTGAGAAAACTACTTATCACTAAAAATAATGCTATGGTAATACCAATATATACACTTCGAATACACCTTCAAATGCTTGGTTACTGCATCATTTTTTGACAAACAGGAATCAGCATCGGGTTTGACAATAAATATTTGGCAAATATATACATATGTATTTCTTAGGATGTAGTGTATGTATTACTTAGGAAGTAGAGTATGTATTTCATGTTGTTTATTTTATATCAGCATTACCCTTCATCCCATACTCTCCCAAAGGTTAGATGTTAGCAAATGTGTTGTAGGCATTAATCTTCGCCTTTGTACATTTTTTTCGTGCAATAAAGAATTTAATAATAATATACATAAATAACACATATTATTGATATGATGCATACCATGACTAATTTCAGCAAAATCCTTAGCTTTGGCAAAGAGTTGTGCAATCAGCTCCTCAGGAGTAAAACTGGTTTTTTCATCATGAACAAACTCGGGTGTTCCACGTTTTGACTGGACAATATTGTAGTATGGGAACCTTTCTCTGAAAAATATACATACATATACATGCGAGTATATATTGTTAGGAATTACACTTCACATCCCTCTTGCTTGCAGATAACAAAATTTTTAAAGACATTGTGTCCCAACCAGGAATCAAAGCCGGTACCTCTGCGCCTAAATCTACGGACTTAACCACTAGACTAAGGAGGCATTTGCAAATGCATGTTATTTATTAAATATTACTTTTGAAGTACAACAATTTAAGCCCAAATATGTGTTTTATTACTATATAGTAAAGATTCTGCAGCGATCTATGAGGCCCCACATCACAAGTTGTTATTAAGCTAAAATACATGTATAGAAAAAAAAAGTTAATAACAAGAATTTACATTTATGAAAAACTTTTGAAAATATTAATAAAATATAGTAATAAAAAAAATTAGATACAATAAAATAATAATAATACATGATAAATAGATACAACTGCAATATAAAAAAGATTACAATTTTTATAAGCATGGTTTCTTACCACCCCGCAAGGGATACGGTTGTGATGACACTATACTATAACAAATAAAAACCAATGCCAACTTATTAGCTTAATTTTACAGAAGGGAAATGGTGCCAGTCTTCTTGGGACTATTGATGAAGGGTCTTTTCTAGAGGACATTATTGATTATTATTATTTTTTTATTAGGTTTAGTTTTTAATCTTTAATTATTAGTTATTTTTAATTATTCAAAACAACAGTGAGTAAACTTGCCCCAATCAATAGGTGAGTCTTATCTCACCTTTGCAATACTGGCATTAAAGAGAATGTCATTGATGCTGAGCTCGGTATTAAAAAAAACCAGTAAAAGAATAAAAACTGCCTCCGTGGTCTAGCAGCTAAATACGTGGATATAGACACCTCCGAGTTCGATTCCTGGTCGGGACACAAAAACATTTATTAATATAAATAAATTCATTTAATTTATTTGTGATATTTCTCAGATTTGGACTGTTGGAGACATTGACGAGCTTGCCACTTGTCATGATTGGCCTATAGTAGAGTTGGCTAAATGTGAATCCGCTTATTTATAAGCGTGGTTTCTGACCACCCTAAAAAAGTTATGTTATAATTAAATAATATAATAGCTATTCACTTCATTACAGCCCCTAGAACACAGCGACCTAGACCTCCACTGTTGGAGATGGGCCTTCCAGAACTGAATCTGGAGAACTTGGCCTACACTCGCCACGCTGACCAGACGGCTTGGCTATCCACTTCAGTCATGTTTTATGATCTTTATTCTCTGTTACAACCATACATTCCCACCGGAATTTGGTTAAGTCAATAGTTTATTGTTGTGAAAAATTTACAGTATACACCTTAAAATTTAATTTTAGTTGTCATATACAGTCCAGCGGCTGTGAGCATGCATTTCTGATATGAATAAATAGTATGTGAAATGTGTTTTTCTATGATCAGGATCACAAAACCAAGACACCATTTTTTTAACCTATAAATTTAAAAGCATTAATTTTATTAACTGGGCATTGTCACAAAAATATGTAATGCATCATCATCAATGCTTTTTATTTTATAAATTAATCCCATGATGCATAAGCCAATTGAAATATATTTGTTAATACTGTTATGTTCTAGTTATCCACAGTTACATTCTAAAGCTTTCTTCAAATGTCAGTGAATGCTTTTTTACAGCAGCTGGATTAAAGAAAGTTGAAGCCAAATACTTACTTATAAAACTGCACTAGAGGATGATCATATGATTTTCCTAGCAAATCTAGCAGATATTTGTAACTGTTTTTAGGAAATCTTACACCAACAGTCACGGCATCTTCTCCAAAGGTTCTTACGTCGTCTCGAAAGGCAACAACTGCCGGAGTCTTCCGTTTTGATTCCTTATTTAAAACAATTTCCATCGGCACTCCCGGCGAAACTATTCCAACTTTCATCCATTCCGAACCCAAATCTATAGAAATCACTGCTGCACCATTCGCACATTGACTCAGCATGAGCGACAATATAGCCACACTCAAAATTGCGTACATTTTCTGGAAAATAACAAGGAAAAAACCACATTGAACAAGAAATCAAAGACCGCATCATTTATTAGCACTTCCAGCAATAATACGTCAATATTAATAGAAGACTTGTACTTACAATATTGAAAATCATTGTTATTAAAATTCTACCATTCACAAAGTTATTATATCGCACGATTCTCTTATAAATCTAGTGAAATCTATTAAATCTTTTCGTACATTTCACCGCAAAGTGGGCCAGCTGCTTTCGTCCACGTCAAGTTAACGTGTTTTGTTCTTTTTGGTTGTTTCCGATGTTGCCAAAATGTTCAATAGAATTTAACTTTCTGGCGTTGTAAAGGCACGAAACTTATAAAAATCCATGTGAACTTGTTACTAAACACGTATATTTTAATTTTTATTAATATTTTGAGTTATATTAGAGCAAACAACTCGACATTTCGTTTAAATAAAATTTATGGGCAGAATAGTTTATCTTCTACGCCAGATATTTATAAAAATTTAAAAAGCAAAATCAATACAAAGGTCTTGCCAGTAATTAAATATATTTTTCAGATATATTTTACTGTTTATAAAATAAACATACCTAGGTATTTGCACAATATGCATAAATGTTTGAAAAATAAGTACCTAATAAATATTGTTACTGCAAATTTTACGTTAGATAAATAATAAGAATTCATAGACAACTACAAAATTATGTTTTATTTATAAAAATCATATGTTTATAGGTCGCTGTTCTTTCTACTCTATGTTTTGATTGGGTGTTGATTTGCGAAGAGGAGGACGCGGAATGCTGTTTAGTATTATTTATTTTTAATAAGTGCGTGTTAACAATCTTACGGCGTGCGAGGTAAGTCCCTCATCTTAGATATAAAAAGCAATTTCAATTTCGAGAACTTGGGCTATTTTTCATTATATTCATCTCCTAGTTGATTTTAAAAGATCACCATCATTCTTATTACGCACATGAATCGTGCAAATCGGCGTGTTTGTGCTAATGTTGCGCTTCGTCTATTGTTGTGCGTGGGGTGCGTAGTATCGTTTACATGCGGTTCTAAAAATGTGAAAATGACAAGCGAGTCGGGTTCCACGTCGCGACGCATTCGGTGGCGCTCCTTCTAAATTTGGAACTGATTGATGACGGTGCGGGGGTCTTGTGTGAGCAATTCACGTGGTGCGTGTAGTCCCTTGGTAGGGTGGGTTACGTAAGGGCCCTTGGTGGGGCCTGGGTCGCTGCACGTGCGGCGCACGCGGAGTCGTAGCGTCCACGTCGCACCACGCGCTCGGCACCTCGCCAGCCGCGCAGTATCCTAGCAACCTCCAACCACCCATCAGCTCGCCCCTCACCACCACTGTTACATCACAATGCCACTATTGGAGCTTAGTTTGTTTTATTTACGTTGCTAAGGCGTCAGTAACATAACACAACATTATCTAATATCCATAATATACTAATTTAGTTACAATTACAAGTGTTGACCTTTGACCTAGTATTACTGAACTATACATTGTTATTGTGTCTTGTGAGTATGTTAATTGATATATTATATAGATTTTGCTAAGAATAATTAATATTCTTAGTCATGCTGGTTTTCTAAAAATAGAAACAAAATCTTTGCATGACCTACATTTTAGTTTCTACTTCCTACTGGCATGTGACTGGCATTTTGAAAGAAAATTTAAGATCTTTTTGAATATAGGTTAGTAGGCTAGTGGATGCTAATGACAAGGCCTAACAAATACATTTGCCTATGTGATAAGGCACTTAGTGACTACATGTGTACGCAATAAAGCTACAATCAATCCTGTACAATGATAATGTCAAATTCTTATAAGATATCAGTTGCATAGATACACATGGCGCTATATGATATAGTTTTTTTTTCACCCACATTTTATTTCTTTTTTTTTTATTTTAATTATACCAGATCCCTTTAAATTTGATAATTTATCTTTACATAAAGCCTTATTATTTATTTTTAGACTACACAGCATAAAGTAGACATTATTAATTGTGCTTACAATTTTGTAATCATTCAAGGATTTATTAAGTAATACTTAATTACACTAAAGTATTTCTTTTTCCCTCCTTTGCCTATGGCTAACAAACATAAGTATGTTTTTATTCATTACAATGGTGTTTTCTATATATTTTTCAGGTAATAACCTTCTAGCTGCCTTCTGTACAAAAATGATAAAAAATATTTATTAATAATAATAATACCTATATAAATCATTTACAGATGTAGAAAAATTAATTACAATATTTTGGTTTTACATATTAGATTAAATTTATTATATTTTATACTGTCTCACTGTCCCAAAGGTTAGCTGGTAGAAAAAGCAGAAATGGCCTTTGCACATACTTCAATAAAGTACCTATAAAAACTCCTTTTTTAAACCAGCCTATTGTAGATCGCAAGCTCAAGACAACATTCTTATCATCTCTTACCCACACATGATGGACCCGGCAGCTGCATGGTGAATCCATGGAATGCTTAGAAAATTGTCTTCCTCTTCAATAATAATAATTCTTATTATTATAAAACACATAAATTCCATACAATATTTGGTGCTAGCTGACCCTTGTTCCCAATCGGCTAGGTTAGTTTAGGCAGATGAAAAACTTATAATTGTTTCTTTATTTAGGTTAAGTTTCAATGGGGTTGCCATGCTTAATTTGTGTAAAAGTCCCAAATAGAATATGATAAAAAAACGAAAAATAAACATATATCTAGATTAATACATTATACAGATTATACAGCCAATTAAACTTTCCAATTGATTGAATGATTTCATATTAAGCAAACCACAGGAAATAAATTATGATTTAATTTATAGTTTTCTGTAGTTTTTCTTTTGTTTTTTTGAGATCAGTCCCTAACACTATGCCGCCTTGACTGCTGTGCATGGTGGCAATTCGAGCCTGATCGCGAAATGTGTGGATACGCTTTACTGGGTTTCGGCACAAACGGTGGATACTTCCCCGCCCCAGCAGACTGGGCAAATGACCACCATAAGTCTACCACCTACTGTTGTTCTCGTTGAAAATATGTGCTATATGTAATGATATCAAATGCCAATGTTTACTTTCAAGGTACAATGATTGATGTAACTAAATTACCTAAAACTAAAATAGTACTTAAATAATACTTAAAATAATACTTAATACTTAAAAATGCCACTAAATACTAAAAGAAATATAATTATTAACTATTATAAATACATTAAATTTACAATATAAGATTGCACAACACTTTCAGCATTGTCTTTATATTTGTGTAGTTTATTTATAGATTGTTTATACACACGTCTAATTATACTGCTTCTGAATGTTGACTTATATAGAAATATACATATACTTGATGTGTGAATTTTACTTGTCATCATCCCCTAGCTAGGCCATCACTGTCACGTGATTATTTCGGGCCGAGTTTTGATCGGCGGACCGGATGACAGCTAGGTACTTTAGCCATGTCATTCAAGGACTATAGTAAGTAATTGGGTAACTTGCGCAAAAAATATTCTTTATTATGATTAGTACATACATACCTTCACGCCAAATCCCTTGCGGGGTAGGCAGACAATTGAGCGCCACTTGTCACGATCACGACATACCTCTTTCGCTTCTTCGACATTCATCAACCTCTTCATACATGCCCTCTTGTTTCGATGGCTTTTTAATTCACCTTCAGCTAATGTTTTATTTATTTGATCATGATAGGCAAGTCTTGGTCTGCCAGGGCCTCTTTTACCCACAACTTTCGCATTATATATCTGGTTCGTCAATCTCTCTTCGCTCATCCTTTCGACATGCCCGAACCATCGGAGCATGCCTTTCTTTATTTTTGTACCTATGCTTTCTTTTATACCTACCCTTTTGCGTATTTCGTTATTACGTATACGGTCCATCAAAGTTACGCCGCATATCCGACGTAAAGACCTCATTTCTACTGCATTAACTCTACTCTCATGCGTATTCTGACATATCCACGTCTCGCTTCCATACATAAGTGTTGGTATTAGCATGGCATTGTGTATGGCGAGTCGAGCTATTATGATTAGGTACTTTATTATAGATAAAACACTGGATTTTAAAGTGTACATAATTCTCCAATTATATCGGTGGGATCGATACTACGAGTATATAATTATTAACGTAAAAAAAGTTTTTATCAATAATCGTTATGCTAGGGTAAAATAAATAAAATTAATTACAGATTATGGAATCACAATATATTAACTATGAAATAATAAAGAAATCATTATTACACGAGAACATTTTTTTGGGCCCATTTCACTAAGAAAAATGGGCAATCTTCGCTCATCCTTTCAACATGCCCGAACCAAAACGTAGCATGCTTTTCTATGCTTTTTTTATACCTACTATTTTTCGTAGGTATTTAAAAATTATTTAATTAAAAAAAATAAAAATTAAAGGTACTACTAAGGTTTTTTATTCGAAGAAAGTAATGTACGATGATTTAAAAAAAACTAAATTATTAAATAAACTATAAACTCAACCTTTTAAAACATAATAATTTATACTAATATAAAAAAACTACTTACCTAATAATTAAAAATACAATTTAAAACTTAAACAAAAATAAAATAATGAAATAAAAAAAAAAAAGTTCCGCATCGCTGCCAATGGCACGTTGAATGGCAATGCTAAACCTTTGGCCCAAATTTTGCCCAGCCCTTTTGTATCCCGTGATGTTGGGCTGTTTTGACAACGCCTAGAAAAAATCCTGTGCACCTGGTCCCCACGGTCCGAGTTTCAACTCCAATCAAACAGATTTTATATTAAATTTTCCTGATAATTAGGTACTACCTGGCCTATTACCTATTCCTGGTTTCACGTTGTATATATGGCTTCGACAAATATTATCCATTTTCAAAACGGTATCGCCAAAAAAGTTTGAGAACCGCTGTGCAAAGTCCAAGCACGCTTCATAGATCTCAGCCAAAGGGCATGTAGGTAGAGTAATGTGTCATGATCAAGCAAGTTTCGAGTCAAGGTCACACTGGTGTTAAAGGGCATAAATCACGTGATAATGATGTAATAAGAGGTAAAAACGTAATGACAGATGCAATTAAATATGAACTTTACATTTTTGAACCAAATTGAGGGCATTAAGTACCTATAGCAAGTGTTGGACAACTTTTATTTCTTGTAAAAAAGACTTGAAAGTCAAATATGGAAATAACAGTTTAGTTTTTAAATTTAAATAATTTAGTTCAAAATTTAAAATAATCTTTGGTAGAAATGAGTGTTCATCCTAAGAAAGAGATAGACTTAAATTAATGTTACCTGTGTGCTTAGTGTAACATGCAAGTTTCGGAAAACGTAACTGCTGTAGTTACGTTTTTTTATTTTACATTGCGTGTTATTGCAAGTTTGGCTATAATAACAGGCAGTGAACATCGAAAATTCAGTAAAAAAACTAGTACTATAGTTGCGTTTACGAAACTTCACTGTCACACTAGGCATATTGTAGGCAGACGGGGTGGTTGCGCGGGGGGAGAGTGGTTCGCGCCGCGCATCTTTTTTTATGTACCTACTATAAATATTTATTATTTAATATTAAGCTTCGAGAGTAATTGTCTCCGCCAACAAACTGTGGTTACAGTTTGGCAGGCTATTTAATAAGAAAAAAACAAAGGACATTCATCTTGTATCGTTATACGAGTATGTGGATTTTTGATAAATTATTGTAACAAGATTACTATTAAGTAGAAGAATCCCCTTTATTTTATATAGGTTAGGTGTGCAAAATGTTTAAAATATTATCATGACAGTTCTAGTACTAAAGGACTTGATTGATAGCCCCAGAGTTCTGTTGCCATTTTATTCACGTTTAACCAAGTTACGTACCAAAATCAAAGTCGCGGATTTACAAATTCGCTGCTAGTAGGCTATTCAATTTTTGCCGCCTCTACTGACCATTGAAATTCAATACGCTAGTTAAGTTCACAATCATATTATATACATTTATTCTTAAATTGCAAATGTATGTAGTATGATTCAAATTCAAATATTTTATTAATAAAAAAAAGCCTAATACAAAATAGCTTTAAAATAGTACCTACTAGTTACATAAAATAACAAATGAAGTAATGTAGGGGGCAGGCTGGTGCTTTAACTAATAATGTGCCCTGGGCTCCAAAACATGGTCACCGGGCCCGGTTCGAATGGCCCGGTTTACAATCCCTACCCTTCTGGGGGCGTATCATTGATGATTTATGGTCTATAGGTCATTCTCTTTCAGAGTCGTTGTCATTTCTAGTCTTATGCATCGTAGATCAGTGACCATACCATTGTGTGGCTTACTTTTGCAGCGATGCTAGATCAAAAGTCGATACCAGCTAGTGTTAACTTAAACATGGTTAATGCTTTCCTAGAAACCGACGTACAGTACATACAACGAGCTACTTATCAAAATCAAAAATCAAAATATTTATTTGCATAGGTTATCTTGTAACAACTTGGATATTGTCAACACTAAAATAATATAAAACAAAAATATGGTTGGACAGTAACGGGTAAACAATCCAGATTTATGTGCATTATTGTCATAAGCAAGGTAATTGTAACTTAATAACTACTTAATATAAGACTGTAAATAGGCCGTGTGAACTAAATATAAATTCGTGGCTGTAAAAGGGCCGAGTCAGCTTACAATCTAACAATAATAATAAATATCAAATCTTAATACTAGTTCGTGGCTGTATACGGACCGTGTCACTTTACAATGTAAATAATAATAATATGCCAATTAAGCATATATTCGTAGCTGTAAAAGTGCCGCGTCATCTTATATTCTAAATACCATTAACAATAATTTATATTCGTGGCTGTAAAGAGGCCGAGTCAACTAAATATAAATTCGTGGCTGTAAAAAGGCCGTGTCAACTTATAAACATAAAATAAAAAATCATAATAATAACTATAAAAAAGAAAATAGTTATTTAATTAGAATAGTGATCATCAGTGATCAGAGTAAAGTATATATATATATTACCATAAGGCAGGCATCTACCAGATCATCATTTAAAAAGCTGGTCTACTCACATTTTCTAAATAACTCCCAACAAAATTTGTAAGTTTTAATCTAATTACTGTGTGATATTTCTCGAGTTTGGTACGCTGGAGACATCGACGAGCTTGCCACTTGTCATGATTGGCCTATAGTAAAGTTGGCTAAATGTGAATCCGCTTATTTATAAGCGTGGTTTCTGACCACCCCGAAAGAGAAACGGTCGTGATGATACTTTACTTTTTTTTAAACGATTCCTGAAGTTGGTATTAAATGGAACCGGACCGATGGCACCGGGAATATGGCTTAACGTGCTCTCCGAGGCACGGGAACGGTGGTGTTGTAAATCTATGACAAATGTACGTAAGAAAAGTGTATTTCTCTTTGGTACATGCCGCGGTTCGAACTAAACAGAATTACGAGGAAAGCATTCTGACATCCGAGCTACCACCGCTTTTCTTATGAACTACACTAACGTGCAAGAAAATCGGGACACACTCATTATTTTAATTACATTTATTCCGCCATTAGAACGTCAACCTTAAATGCACGCTATGATATTTGCCCCACATTCTTACGTCAGAACTACTGTTTAAAAGAAAGTTAATTCTTGGGTTTACCCGTAACTATGGCGATCGGTGGCCAACAAACTTTTAGTCAAAATATGTTTATTCTCGTAAACCAGGGATTTGTGACACATCATTACTTTTATTGATTCTATTCCTGCTAGTGGAAGACAAATCAGCAAAGCGTTCGAACGGGTAAGCTGTTAACCAGCAGCTTAGCACATTCCAGTAACCCTTAATATTTTTTTATTTATTTATTATTTATTAACTATTGACATTAAATTCACAAGTATAGATACAAAAATAGAAAGAGAAAGTCATTTACAAGTTTTCACTAGTAGTGTTAGAATAATACATATTATGAACGATGAAAGCATCTACAAACTATCATTTCATGCAATAAACTAATAACTGTACAATAACAAAAACTATTATCGTTTAAAGAACCTTAAGTTAAACGCATTTCTCACCACTATCACCTTGTCATGAAAGATATCAACATCAGTTTCATCAATGAATGCATTAAGAGTATTACAAGCTCTAATTAAAAATGTATTTTGTCTGTAGTTAGTGCTCGCCATTGGTATGCGAAAGGTGGGCTTGTACCGATTGGTCCGCACTGGTGTATTTATGTCCTCTTAAATGCGCCAATAAGTCTACATTACTTGGTAAGGTGGTCTATCAGATGTAAGTAAATAATATTTAAAAAATGGAAAGCTTTTTGTGTGAACTTAATTTTTATATATTCATTCATTCTTTACATCCCCTAGAGCACAGCGTTTTTGGAGATGGCCTTGCAGAACATATATCTGGAGAATTTGGCCTACACTCGCCATGCTGGCCAGACAGGTTGGCGAGGATCTGATGTCTTTTTTAATGACAATGAATTAAACTTGGTATTAGATGGAACCGGGACCGACACGGCTTAACGTGCTCTCCTCACACGGTGGTGTTGTAAATCTATGACAAATGTACGTAAGAAATGTGTATTTCTCATTGGTACATGCCGGGGGGTTTGAACCAACCTTTGTAGGATTTTACGGTTAGCGTTCTTACAATAGAGCTACCACCACCATACACACATCTACCACTGCCTTGTACTGCAGCTCTATAATGACATTGTCATATAAATATAAATAAATAAATATTTCCAGACAGGTCATACAGCGCCATCTAGTTTCCGTGGTAAGCTACGAGGCTTGTGTTACGGAAAATAGATGGTTGATAAACTACATATTATACTTTTTTTTTGTTTTTTGTAAATATATACATATAAACACCCAGACCGAGACAAATTATACAATGTACAACTTGCCCCCGGTGGGAATCGAACCCACGACCTCCCGAGTTCACGGCAACGTTTGTTACCACTAGACCACGGAGGCGGTCAATTATTACAAGCTAAATAATAAATATACCATACATAATGTCAAAACAAAAATAACTATTTATTATTTGAGAAACAAGGTACATACAATAGTTAACAAACAAAATAAGATGAAGTAATAGACAATAGAATCATGTCGGGATTGCTAGCCTAAAAATATATACACAACATTCTAATAGGAAGTTCACAATTTAAAAAAAAAGATAAAATGTAGTAATAAAAATATGTAATAGCTAATTTTACTTACTAAATTTATTCTATGACATTTAGCTAAAATTTTATGTACATTTCAGATTTTAATAAATATATATAATTGTTTTTTTTTTAAATTTATTATTTATTTTTTCGTTAACCACAAAATTACTTCAAAATATAAATTTCATCTGTCTCCGTGGTCTAATGGTTAAGTGATTAAGTCCATGGATTTAGACTCGGAGGTACCGGGTTCGATTCCTGATCGGGACACAATAATATTTATTAAATTTGTAATATTTCTCGAATTTGGTACGCAAGAGACATCGACGAGCTTGCTAATTGAATGCCTATTTGCTTAATAAACGAATTTTAATTTAAATTCGAATAGCAATTTGTCCATTCGTATTCGATAGGATTTCCTTTATATAACCTTTGCACATTAAAAATTTTGAAGAATTTGGCTGCGATGTTGGTTCTTATGCTTTCTTCATAAAATTATCTTAATTTTTTTTTTATTGACCTGACTATTTCGCGATTAACATAAAATTTATTATTCTACGTGCATCACAATAAGATATTTATCTCATACTTTATGACGTAATGCGTTGCTGACGTAATAACTTCCGAGTATCACAATTTAAAATATCTTTAGACTGCAATAATAAAGAATGTGTTTATTAAAAAAAAACGAGTTAAGATATGTTTGATAGTACGTACGTATAAGGCAGAGACGTGGACACTGACAGTGTGTCTGATCTACAAGTTCAAGGTCGCTCAGGATTTCCGTCAGATAACCAAAGTTAATGCTTCCAAAATTGGCAAGCTGAAGTGGCAATGGGCTGGACACGTCTATCGCACGATGAACTACGTGAAAGAGTGTTATGACGCCCACCAGATGGATAGATGACCTGGTTGGGAATGGATGAGGGTGGCAAGGGGATCATGTGAAATGGTGAGCTTTGGGAGATAAGGACATGGGTATCCAGCAGGTCATACTTAGGATGATAAATTATTTTTTGTTGACGTGCTATTTTCTGGTCAGTAGAACCAATGTTATGCTGGAGACATCGACAAGCTTACCACTTGTCATGATTGGTCTATAGTAAAGTTGGCTAAATGTGAATCCGCTTATTCATAAGCGTGGTTTCTGACCACCCCGAAAGGAAAACGGTCGTGATGTTACTTTACTTTTAGAACCAATGTCTGTAGTTTTTAATTATTTGATTCGGTAATGGTTAGATTAATTTAAGGTCCTAATTATACGCGCTTTTGCCATGGTCGTTGCCACGTACATAATCGATTTAACTAAACCTACTTTGCTAGACGAGTGCAAAATCTAAAATGTTCCACCACTGCTACAACTACAAATTTACAAGTTTAATTTTACAAATGAAAAAGTCACAATATATATTTTTATTCGAAGTTAATAACATTACAAGTACATTAAATATAAATTAAAAACTACCTAAATAATAAAATTAAAAATAAACTAACCTATAAATAAAAAATGTCCTCTAGAGCCGTCCCATCCGAGATAGTCCCAAGGAGACTGGCAACATTTCCCCTCTGTATAGCGAGGCTAATACGTTGGCATAAATAATTGCCAGCCTTCCTGTTTCCAGACCTTTCTGTCAGCCGCTTTGACAACTCCTTGGCCAAGCGCCTCGCTGACGGTCCCCATGGGCCCATCATCGTCTCGACCCCAAACGGTGCAAATTCGTAACCGATACCAATGTTGGCGTATTTGCGCAATTTGAGGTTCTCCGCAGAAAACGCCGCTTTCCCCGCGCCTGACGAGGTCGCCTGGATGTGAGATGGAGCTAATGTGTCTACACACGTCGCATCCCACACCAGAGATCTGCCAAGTTTCCACGGCCCAACAGTCATTCCGTCGGGTCTCTTGCCATCGCTCTGCGCAATCCCAGATGGTTCTAAGATTGCGGGTACACCAGCAGTGACAAGAGCCCTTCGGATGATGTTGTTGACAGCCGCATGACGAGGAATGCGGCCAGCACTTCTAGCACAAGAGAAAAAGTGAAAATGAAAAAGTGCAATTTATTTTCAAAATACTGATCTTAACTTATTTGCAAATCGAAACTTGTCTTTTTCTCTATAACTCATCTTCTTGGTTATTTTAACGGTTTGAACCCCGTCATGTACCAATGAGAAATACTTTTCTTATAATAATAATAATAAAATTCTTTATTGCACACAAAATATACAAAATAAAAAGATGTACAAAGGCGAGCATACCATAAAGGTATTCTCTACCAGCTAACCTTTGGGACAGTGATTCATATGATGGATGCAGAGTCTGAGATTTTTTGTACTCTTATGTACTTCTTATGTACATTTGTCTTAGAATACCAATACCACTGTTCCTGTGCCTCGAGTTTAGTTTTGCGAGTGTAGGCCAAATTCTCCAGAAATCTATTCTGAAAGGTCTATCTTCAACAATCTGTGTTCTAGGACAAAACTATAACAAATGTCATCTTTTGTTAAGTTTTTTTTAAAAAGACATATCGAAAAAATCGTCTATCGATACGACCACATCCTGAAGGGCCACAAGACCTCAGACCTCAAGGGGCTTACGGACTAAAACCCTATAAACCGTCTCTCTTTCACTGTTAACCGAGAGAGCCAAGCGAAGTCTGAGGCGGAACTGAGTGAAGGCACTCCTTCGCCGCGGAAACAGATTCTGTACTGACTGGCCAAGAAGTCTCCATACTCTCCGCTTCCTACTCTTTAGGACACCGTGCTGGAGCTTCAACATTCATCACCAAAACTATCCAAAAAAGTAAATATATTAAACAAGTTGAAACGGTTTATCCCGCCTTACTCAGACTTATGCTTTATAAAGCACAAATAAGGTCATGCGTGGAATACTGTTCTCACCTCTGGGATGGTTCCGCTAAGTACCTTATAGATGCTCTCAATTTCTTGCAGAGGTGGGCGATTCGGATAGTGGACGACATTGCAGTGTCTAAAACTCTTGAATCGCTGCAGCTTTGCCGAGATGTGGCCTTCCTGAGCGTTCGGAAGAGTTCCACAAACTTATCTCTTCGTCTCTATACCGCAACCGAACCACATGTTCGCCAATAAATGCACCACCATACCGTAGCCACTATCGCTACGCGTACATATAAATTTGGAGACTTACTCGTACATTTGTCGCCGCTGAAGATGTGGAATGCTCTTCCAACTAATGTGATTCCTATATTTATTTATTTAATACGTTATTGCACAAAGACAAAGGCGGACTTTAATGCCGCAAGACATTTTATCATAGCCAACCATTAGGATAACTTTAAACACTTTACTAAAAAGTAGGTGCAAAAATAAAGGAAAATAAAAAACTATATTTAATAACTGACTAGATGTATAAATATATTATATACTACGTACTAATACAAACTTATATACTCGTATAAACCTATATACATACATAATAATATACCTACTTACTAGCTTTATTGCGATAGGAAATGCGAATAGACCATTTTTTTCAATAGCGATCTGGTGGTTACCTGCCTGATGCTAATTAGATTGTTCCACAAATTAATGGCGACAACGACAAACGAGTTTGTAATGCAACTAGAATTATGCGAAGGGATAGAAAGAAGAGAGATACCTATGAGAGGAACGTTAAGATCTATCGTGGAAAGAAGAAAGATAGGCAAAATCATCCTTGAGATATTTCAGCGTCGCAGGTTCATTAAGAACAGAAAAAAGTAAGCAGAGTGCTCTAAGATTTCTGCGATACATATAACCTAAAGTCTGTCGACAGTGGCTGGCGTCAGTTGCTCCCATTCTCGAACCTCGTGTACTGCTTACCATCAGGCAGGAGCGATGTCCGTCTCGTGCTCAGTATTAAAAAAAAACTAATATTATTGTACGCAAAGTTTAACCTCATAGCGTTATTATTATTATTAAAATACTTTATTGCACTTTAACTTAAAAGTATGTACAAAGGCGAATATAAAGCCATTTCGGCTTTTTCTACCAGCTAACCTTTGGGAGAGTGAGACGGTATAATATGTGGGGTGCAATTTTAACCTTATTTTAAATTTGAATAAACTACATACGTATGTATACATAGACTACTTAAATACTTATTAACATATAGTAGATATATATGAAGATAATATAATATTAGGAAGAAGAAATTTTTAAAGATGTGAATTGAAGTAGCTTGTCTGATGGTCAGTGGAAGCTTGTTCCATTGACGAGCAGCCGATACAGTAAATGAATCTAAATATTTTTGTAGTTCGGCTGAAGAACGAGAATCTGCGCGTCCTCCGATCCTTGTATACAGTCAAAAGTTGTATATGTACTTATACGTCCGTGGTCTAGCGGTTAAGTCCTTGGATTAAGACTCGGAGGTACCGGGTTCAATTCCTGGTCGGGACACAAAAATATTTATTAATGTAAATAAATACATTTAATTAATATTTAATTTATTTGTGATATTTCTCGAGTTTGGTACGCTGGAAACATCGACGAGCTTTGTCATGATTGGCCTATAGTAAAGTTGGCTAAATGTTTATTTATTTCCATGAAAATGTACATAACATATTATACGTCTAAACAATACATATTTCATAACAACATTAAAACACAAGTGACTGGATGTGTGAATTAATATGGCTTCAAGTACTTTAGTACAATGTTTTTACTTTCCACATCCGTTGATGCGAACACAACAAAATTCTCATCGGACTGCACGATTTTGTTCAATAAAACGATGGCACGGGGAACGGGGGCACCACTCTGGAGTAGGTGTGTACGAGCACTCTCCTCAGCAAATAGCCGATGACCGCGCGCGCGCAGGCACTTGTTAGGTACAAACAATGAAATTAATTTTAATATAGCAGGTAGATATATTTTACCTCTAAGAATATTTAATATATATAAGACTAATGCTTTATTGCGTCTAACTTCTAAGGAGTTATAACGCAGCATACCTAATATAAATAATGTGGGGTACTATCGTGAAGCGATAGTTGAGAAGAAAAAGATTTTAGAGAAGGAGCCTGTCGTAAGATTTAAAAATTAAAAGAAGATATAAGTTATATACAATATAGGTTTATTTACGGAAAGTTTAAGTGATGAGTGAAGTGGAGATGTGAGATCGGAGAGCACGGAGAATAGGTTTCGGGTCGTTGATGAAGGTCGACGGCGTTCCGGAGGCGAAGTCAGTGATGAAGTTTAGCGTTGCCGACTTCGTAGACTCCCGGGTTGAGCAGTTGTTGGAGCGTAGAGGTGAGGTAGCGTTGATTGAGAGTAGCACGTAGTGATGAACAGCGATGGACAAGCGTCTTCAAAGGTGAAGCGTGAAGAAAGTCTTCGGTGAAGAGTTCAAGAGACGGGTGAACCGATAGTAGTCTTCTGAGTCCGAAACTTGAACGGTGCTGAGTGCAGTGATGAATTCTTCAGTAAAAGAGTTCCGAAGTTGTAGATGTAGAGAGAGCTTCTTTCGAGTCCAAAACGGAAGCTGAATTATGAAAAATATGAGTTTTAATGAGATATGATGTATTATGAAACCAAAAGACGAGGAATCCAAGCTATTTATTAAGTAGGGATAGTGAAACGCTATAGTACAGAAAGGGGTAGTAACCATATGTCTTCTGAGAAATAGTTTCTGCACCTTTTCCACCATTAGTGTGTATGTACTTTCTCTTGGATTCCAAACTATGGCGTTGAATTAAAGACGTTTATTATAAGCGCGGTTTCTGACCACCACCAAAGGGTCGTGATGATACTTTACTTTGGTGGACGCACATTTTTATTGAGATGCGTAGCTAAACTCAAGGCGACACCGAAACGTAGTAACCACTGATAGTCATTGAAGGTCGCCAAAGATAGCTGTTTGTACGTATGATTGTATGATAATATGTTTAAAGAACGAATCAACTGGGCGTCAAGACTTGTAATGATAAAAATCGTAGCTAGGAGCTGGTAGTAATTCTAGGGTTCGTATGATTATTTTTATTTTTTATTTTTATTTTATTGGAAAACAAACAGTACTTAATAACTAATTACAAAATCAAGTATATATCTACAGACCATTATTATGTTTTCACATATAGGAGTTTCCTATGTGTTGTTGCTTTCCATGAAGGCAAGCTAAAATTTAGATATCTAATAAAGAAAGTAAATAGTAAGGAAATAAATTAAGTATGAATAACACAAAAATATTTCCTAATGTAAATGAATACATTTATTTACATTAATTAACATTTAATTTATTTGTGATATTTCTCGCGCTAGAGACATCGACGAGCTTGCCACTTGTCATGATTGGCCTATAGTAAAGTTGGCTAAATGTGAATCCGCTTATTTATAAGCGTGGTTTCTGACCACCCCGAAAGGGAAACGGTCGTGATGATACTTTACTTTTTCTATTTTAAAAATAAAAAGAAAAAAACAAATTTAATAACTGCTTAACTACACCATTGAAATAATTTCATATATTTTATTAGATGGCAACTTTAAAAGTCAGGACACATTAAAAACCGAGACAGGTCCATATAATAAATAATAATATAATAATTATTTATTCGGTGTAAAAATACAGTAACATAAAAGAGTATATTTTAAACCATCAATATATGAGTAGCTTATAATTTAAGGTACCAAAGCTTATGCAATTTTTATGTTTCCTTTATAGTTCTATTAAAAAATAAAAATTCCAACAAATTTATTCCCTAGAAAGTTAGTAGACTAAATTTCTCAAAAGTACATTAAATAATATTTAAAAATTATGTAATGTGCGATTGAGAAGGGAGCTTAATTTCGTACATAACTTTTTAAGTTCAATAATGTTTTTTTTTTGTTGACTGTACTTTTTTTTTATTAATAATTATTCTGTTGTTCGGGACGGAGACAAAACCAACAAATCAATAACCGTTCTAACAAACCCGACTTTGTTTTATATATTATATGTATGTATGAAGTAGGTGCAATCACTTTATTATTATATCATTAGTTAGTATTTTTATTAATCAATGTCAAACATTAGAAAAAAAATATGATTATCATAGATGTACATAAAGAACGTTCTTACAAAATATACGAAGTATTTTCAGATGGTTGCAGATGCTCTCACGACTGTGATCAGAAATACCATACCATTTACATTTGTGTTACGAAGCGGTAGGAGAGATTTGGTGCGAGCATAATGGATAGAGCCGTTACAACGATGGCGCGATTTTAAAATTTTTAGGTAGCCAGTTGTGGACGCGGGACGAACATCTGTAATTCATATTATTGAACCAACGCGGAACGTTTGATCAGCTCTGATCACTTTTAACATTGTTTTAGTGCCAGGCATGCTCTGGCGCGCCTGTACATTTTGCGAGAACTGTCCGCGCGTTTATGTCGAGTACAGATAAGATGGATCGGCCACGGAGGCTATACAATGGCCAGCTCGTCACCAGGCCTTACAACGCTAGATGTTTTTTGTGGGGCAGAGAGGAATTGTTTAAGGCAACGATGGCATGTGACCTTGCGCCCAACTGATAGTAAGTGGAGCGCTAAGGTCCATGAATGTTAGCAACTGGAATCAGACAATCATGACTCACATCAGGCTTAACACTGGCGGCTTGACTGGGTATGACGGCTATTACGAGCCTGATTCCGAAACGAGTGGATACATTTTACTGGGTTATCGGCACGAACGGTAGTATACGTTACCGTACCAGCAGACTAGGCAAATTACCATTTCCAATTACAAACATTGGAGTACGAATCAACCAATCAGAAGGAGGCGTGATTCAAATTAACCATTCAAGTAGAGACGCGGTACTAATCGACATATCGTGTGCGAAAACAAACTAATAGACTTTAGTTATTTAGATTAGTTTTGTGGAATCATTTTTAATATATGGATGATAAATTTGAATAAAATCTATAGCTAAATATTACTATAGGTAATTAAAACCATAGGTTAATATAAAAAAAAATGTCTTGATATGTTATATTGCATTATTACTATTTTAGGCGTATCTATAGATAATACCAACATTTTGAGTTTATACACTTTACTTTGAGAAGCATACAATTATTTCATCTTACAAAGGCAGGTCATTTTTATTTTTGTTTATTGACCTACTATTCCTATGGAACGTGTATTAAGGAACAACTTTGAATAATTGCTTACATTTGTAAGTTAAAACCTCAGTGTGATATACAAATTTTGGAATACTACAGTTCTTGTTGCTGATTCTAAAACATCCAAAATTCAGTAAAAAATACTACAACGATGCGTTTCCAAAACTCTAATACACAACCTACGAGCTTTAAAATGAACTCTGCCTTTCTAAGTTTTAATAAATTTATATAATTTAGATAAAAAAATTAAAGTGTGTGCATCCCGACAAATGGGTCACAATCACAGTAGGTGACGAAAATACAACAGAAGATAAAAAAACGCGTGTTAAATATTGTTAAGTCGTTTACATGACGTAATATTGTTACGTATTAAATTGTTGAGTTCTGACATTATAAATATATTTTTTTTTTACTAGCACGACACGTGACCTTGCGCCAACCTGATGGTAAGTGGCGTGCGAAGTCCATGAATGTTAACAACTAGAATCAGAGACGCATGACTGACATCAGTCCCTAACACTATGTCGGCTTGACTGGGTATGACGGCAATTCGAGCCTGATCCCGAAACGTGTGGATACACTTTACTGGGTTTATCGGCAAGCACGGTGGATACTTCCCCGCCCCGGCAGACTGGGCAAATTACCACCATAAGTCCGCCTACCACCTATTTAATAAATTCCGTGGTCTAGCGGTCCGTGGATTTAGACTCGGAGGTACCAGGTTCGATTCCTGGTCGGGACACAAAAATATTTATTAATGTGAACAAATATGTAAATTTAATTTATTTGTGATATTTCTCGAGTTTGTACGCTAGAGACATCGACGAGCTTGCCACTTGTCATGATTGGCCTATAGTAAAGTTGGCTAAATGTGAATCCGCTTATTTATAAGCGTGGTTTCTTACCACCCCAAAAGGGATACGATTGTGATGATACTTTACTCACGCAATGACGGAAGAGCAAATAAAGAAGCCCTAAATTATTTTATCCGTTAAATAGGTAATGGTAGATATCCGGTCTCTATTAACGCCATACAGTAGTTACTTATACTATTTATCAAGTACAGGTAAATACAAGGTATTTTAATAAATAATTATACTTAAAAAAAAAACTCCAAAAATGATCTATGTTTATGACGGCCTCCGTGGTCTAGTGGTAACAAACGTTGCCGTGAACTCGGGTGGTCGTGGGTTCGATTTCCACCGGGGGCAAGTTGTACATTGTATAATTTGTCTCGGTCTGGGTGTTTATATGTATAATATGTATATATTTACAAAAAAAAAGTATAATATGTAGTTTATGAACCATCTAGTTTCCGTAACACAAGCCTCGTAGCTTACCACGGAAACTAGATGGCGCTGTGTGCCTGTCTGGAAAATATTTATTTATGTGTTATTGGGCGGTCGCTTATGACCATGTTGTTAATAGCGACATTAAATAAATAATAATAAAAAAACTTGAAATAAAATTTAAAAAAGTAAAGTATCATCACGACCGTTTCCCTTTCGGGGTGGTCACGAACCACGCTTATGAATAAGCGGATTCACATTTAGCCAACTTTACTATAGGCCAATCATGACAAGTGGCAAGCTCGTCGATGTCTCCAGGGTAACAAACTCGAGATATATCACAAGTAAATTAAATTTACATATTTGTTTACATTAATAAATATGTTTGTGTCCCGACCAGGAATCGAACCCGGTACCTCCGAGTCTAAATCCACGGACATAACCGCTAGACCACGGAGTCGGTTAAAATAGAGGAATATCGCTATAAATGGTTTTTGCTATTTTTCTCTGTCTAGAATAAGTTCAACATTTTAAGAAAGAAAGATAGAAGAAAGAAATATATTTATTTTCTTTATTTTATTTCCTAGAATGTTGAAAGTCTATATTTCTCAAAATTACACTTGAACTTAAAAAATCTTTGAAAATATTTGATTGTGGATGCAACCCTCAATATTAAAAAAGAAATACTAACCTAGCCGATTGGTATGAATTAAACTTACAAAGTCAATAAAAATGCGCAAATGATGTGTGTTGGTAGTGTTTGAACAGTTGATAGTTTCGTCATTGTATTTTGAATAAAGTACATTTGATTAAATTGCAACATTTCTTATTCTTTAGCGGCATTATTCATAATAACTTATAGAGTCCTCGATTATTTTATTTTAAAAGTTTATTGCCCAAGTACAACATCCAGTTTATATATTGTTGACGCAAATACGATCACATCTCTGAACATCGTGCTAAGTTAATGTGGCTGCCAATTCGTTGTCGCAGAAGTTCTCATTTCAATAAGAATTCGATAAGAAGAAAGAATATTCGTAAAGAAGAAAGAAAGCTCTTCTTACAACTCTTTTCTTTCTGTTCCCTCAAATCCGCCTCCGTGGTCTAGTGGTAACAAACGTTGCCGTGAACTCGGGAGGTCGTGGGTTCGATTCCCACCGGGGCAAGTTGTACATTGTATAATTTGTCTCGGCCTGGGTTGTTATATGTATAATATGTATATATTTACAAAAAAAAAAACAAAGTATAATATGTAGTTTATCAACCATCTAGTTTCCGTAACACAAGCCTCGTAGCTTACCACGGAAATTAAATGGCGCTGTGTGACCTGTCTGGAAATACTATAATCTTATAACTTATGCAACCCTAGTACTTTATAGTTTTATGACCGATGATCTATTACTAAAAATCATTTTGAATCTGTCTCGAACTCCTTAGTAGTAGCTGCCACAAGATTATGGAATGATCTTCCGGTGGACTTAAGGCTAACAGATTGTCGTTTAAAAAACTGGTCTATTCACACTTTATGAATAGTAATAAACCACGTTTTTGTGCATGTATTAGTATTTAGAATATTAATATTATAATACATATATAACGGTATATAAGTGGGTATATAATATTTAAAATAAAATTATTTATTGTACATAATTTATAAACGTAGTGTACATGGGCGAACTTAATGACGAAGGCATTCTCTACCAGTTAACCTTTGTGATAGTAAAAAGTGAGGTAATAGGAGATTGAGATTGGAAATAATAATAGCATTGATACAACATAATATACGTTGAATTATCATATAATTTAGACACGGCCTTTTTACAGCCACGAATATAAATTATTGTAAATGTTATTTAGAATATAAGATGACACGGCCCTTTTACAGCCACGAATATAAATTATTGTAAATGTTATTTAGAATATAAGATGACACGGCACTTTTACACTGTCTGTTTAAAAAGACGTTGACTAAAGTTCTAATTGAAAAATCACATTATTCTGTGCAAGAATTTTTAAATGACCCAAATTGACATCTAAATATTAATTTTAATTTGACCACAACCAGAATTAGATACAATTTTTTTTGTACTGTGAATTAACATTTTATTTTATTTTTTTGTGTTGTGTAATAATGTAGTTATATGTATGTTTACAATATAAATATATATACAATATTTGTACGCCTCATGGCAGAACACAGCTGCACTTTTATAAACTAGGTTAATATATTAACTAGATTACCTGTGTTGAAACAAATAAATGATTTGATTTGATTGAATATTTCACCTACTAGACGCTTCGATAGACACTTGTTTCAAATCTGTTGAAGATGGGGACAGAGTTTACAAAATCTCCCATAGTCCTTTTACAAATTGTGTGTTTTATTTTGTTCTAGATGGCACCAATGCGCGGGGAACGTGGGGGTTCGCCTGCTCGAGGTGCCCGGCCCGCTCTCCCGCTATCGCGTCGACTGATCCGACAAATCGCCCGACATGTCGCATCCAGCGGTCGGTCGTTGCGACGACTCGAAGTCTCTGGTCGCGTTATTGAGAACTTTGACGATTTAGACTATGGGACTGACGATTCCGACCACGAAATGCCTATAACTGCGTAAGTATTTTTTTTGTACTGTAAATTAGACAGCTGTGATCCTGCTGGGGAAATATAAGTAAAGTATTTTGACCACATTTTGGGGTGGTCAGAAACCACATTGTAAGCTGACACGGCTTTTACAGCCACGAATTAATATTTTTAGACATAAATACAATTATTTTTAGATTGTAAACTGACATGGCCTTTTTACAGCCACGATAATATATTTATGGATATAATAATTATTATTACTAGATTATAAGCTGACACGGCCTTTTTACAGCCACGATAATATATTTATGGATATAATTATTATTATTACTAGATTATAAGTTGACACGGCCTTTTTACAGCCACGAATTTAATATTAAGTATTTAGTTGTAAGTAAAAACATATTCCTCGTTTATGGCAACAATGTTTTAGTTATAATTATTGTATTAATGTTGGGTTTGGTCCAGCTATGGTCAATGGTAGTATTTTTTATTTCTTTACTTGTAATACATGTGTTGACAATATCCAAGTGTTACGTACTAACCATACGAAAATAAATGAATTTGATTTGATAACGTTATAATAATAAAAAATTAAAAAATAGAAACCTCATAGGTTTAAACAAGATGCCCTAGCCAAGCTTGTCGATGTCTCTAGCGTACCAAACTGGAGAAATTAAAAATTGTGTCCCGACTAGAAATCGAACCCATATTTAACGCTACACGCCGGCGTTAATAATCGTAATAATTTATAGTTTGTTAATATTTTAGTGTGGCATGTGGCGGCAACTCGGGTAACCTTCCCCCTCCTGACCACGACGATGACCTCAAGAGTCTCAGCTGGCTACAGGATAAAAACCTACTCAGAGGTTAGTTCAATAATAATAACGTCATTATTTATTTATTTTTTGTTTGATTGTAAACCTGCTAGTGGAAGACTAAGCAGAAAAGCGTTCCAAAGAGCGAAGACCATCAGCTTAGCAGATTCCAATGACCTGTTAATGTTTAATCTGACTTTATATCAGGTTTACAAAATAAAACAAATGAAAAATTACACAAAAAAAAAACTCAAAATTCACCTATGAGAATACAAAACCTGTCACAGTGGTACTCTACCAGGTCTAGGCAAACATAAAGTACAGATAGACATGTGACCCTCGGCCTCCTGTGGGTTTTCGTTGACCATTAAATTACACAGGCAACGTCGGGTCAAGAAGACTATAAAACTAAATCAATCTTAAAAAGGCAATCTTATAAAACACAATTAAGCTCTGGAAGGCTAGGTTGTGGTATAAAACTAAATTAAGCTCTAAAAGGCTAGGTTGTGTTATAAAACTAAATTAAGCTCTAAAAGGCTAGTTTGTGTTATAAAACTGAATTAAGCTCTAAAAGGCTAGGTTGTGTTATGAAACTAAATTAAGCTCAAAAAGGCTTGGTTGTGTTATATAACTAAATTAAGCTTAAGAAGGCTAGGATGTGTTATATTACTAAATTAAAGGCTAGGTTGTGTTATAAAACTAGATTAAGCTCAAGAATTGTGAGGTTGTATAATAAAATTAATAAATTAAGCTTAAGAATGCTAGTTTTAACATAATTGGTTCTATCAAAAAAATCTTATGTCGTCAATTAATTTATAATTAACATAATTTGGTTTCATTTCAGGTATAAATTTAAGCAAAGGTGACGTTGAAGACAATCATAGAACTATAGGAAGCCATGTTATTGTAAAAGTAAGTGGTTTAATTCTTACAACGACTGTTACAATTACCAACAACTTAAACATATATTTATATTTTTTTCCTATTTTAATATATATATATATATATATAATATATATAATATAATATATATATATATATATATATATATATAATATAATATATATATATATATATCTTTTAAGTAAAGTAAAAATCGTTTATTGGAACAGTAAAAAAAAAATAAAAAAAAAATCTAAGCAATTAAGAGATACAGAACTCTGCTCCCCAAACCATTATGTTGTATCTTGGGGAGCAGTCGAATTAAAGCTAAAACACACTTCCAATTATAAATGCAATTGGACGACTTCTCCTAGCACGGTCCTGCCTTTCTTCAGTGCGCAAGCGCCGGCCTTTGGGACTAGTGAGCGGGATGGGTAATATAGAAAGGAAGCAGCGAGAAAGAGACAGGACAAGGGTATAGGGGTGACAAATTAGGACGTCTGTTTATGCATCGACGAATCACAATAACGCCTAACCATCTAAAATTAGTCGATTTACCGCGATCGGCGCGAACACTTATTATATACATATTAAAATAATAGATATTTATTTAATGCGAGCTATAATACCAGTACATTCTTTACCAGCTAACCTTGGGGATCGAGTAAGGTGATAGGCAGGATGAAAAAATAAGAAATTTTAATGACACAGTTAATTAGTTAACTAATTATAATATACTACACACATAAACATACATAAACTATACATACACTACTTCAATTACTAAAAAAAAATGTATGAACCAAACATACGACCTCTTTTAGCTCTACTTTTTTCTCAATACGTAAAAACATATATCTTTTTCAGACAGAACCAATAACCCCTCCACCACTATCCCGGCCTATATCCCCCCCCAAAACCCCTATAAAGTCCCCCCCATCTCCTCCATCCCCCCCTCCGAATCTCCCAGTCCATATAAAACCCCCATATTCCTTTTCTTGCCTCATCTTCATGGCAATAGAAGCAGCACCAACAAGGGCATTGCCAGTCAAGGAAATCTACGCCTGGATTATTAAACATTTCCCGTACTTCAGAACTGCTCCTCAAGGGTGGAAAAACAGCGTTCGGCATAATCTCTCACTTAATAAATGCTTCCATAAGGTAAGACAACAATAAAAATAAACGAAAAATTAATAAATTATGTGTATAATCAGATGTTTACATACAGGAAGTACGCATGCAGGTTGTATTATTTAATATATTAGTTATCCTTTTATGCGTGCATACATACACCACACTATATATATGTATATATTATCCATTAACACCTCTCCTAACAAGGGATTAGCCGAAAATCAGCGCTGTGGCCCAGAGTCGCAGCTCCATTCTCTCTGAGCTGATTCCCTATTTAAATAAATAATAATAATAAATAAATATTTCCAGACAGGTCACACAGCGCCATCTAGTTTCCGTGGTAAGCTACGAGGCTTGTGTTACGGAAACTAGATGGTTGATAAACTACATATTATACATATAAACATACAGACCGAGACAAATTATACAATGTACAACTTGCCCCCGGTGGGAATCGAACCCACGACCTCCCGAGTTCACGGCAACGTTTGTTACCATTAGACCACGGAGGCGGTCGTACTACCAGTATTTATTTGTTTCAAGTTGTGTTTATTGATATGTGGCAAATAAAATATATTTCTTTCTTTCTTTAGATAAAATATATTGAAATTGACTGCCTTCGTGGTCTAGCGGTTAAGTCTGTGAATTTAGATTCCTGGTCGGGACTCGGGACACAACAATTTATTTGTGATATTTCTCGAGTTTGGTACGATGGGCCTATAGTAAGTTGGCTAGATGTGAATGATGTTATAAAAGCGTAGTTTTTGACCACCCTGTAAGGGATACGGTCGTGATGTTACTCTAGATATATCGAAAGTGGAAGCTTCTTGATGGTAAAACCACGCTAATATAGAACCGGATTCACATTTAGCCAACTTTACTATAGGCCAATCATGACAAGTGGCAAGTGTGTCGATGTCTCTAGCGTATTAAACTCGAGAAATATCACAAATAAATTAAATAATAATTAACTTTTAATAATTTAAATTAATAATATTATTGTGTCCCGACCAGGAATCGAACCCGATACCTCCGAGTCTAAATCCACGGACTTAACCGCTAGACCACGGAGGCAGGCAAAGAACATATGTATATCTTCAAATGACAATTTATTAACAATTAAAAACACAAGTTGATACAGATATAGTGCATAATGTATTTCCATGGAAAAAACTCGGAGCTCAATCTAAATACGACGGCAACCAAAGTGTCAATCACTTATTGTATTAAATGAGTGACATTTTTATATAAAATGTAATAAATACGATGGAAAACTATTATGCACTACATCTGTATTAGTGGAAACGGGACCGACTGATTAACGTGTTCTTTGCGGCATGAGAAATTGAGAACCATATGAATAAAAATAAAGACATACATATATATATTGCCGTTCGGGTCCGAACGTGATTTTTTGTGATTTTTGACATAATTAAAATTTAAAAAAGAAAAAAATTCGACACTAATTAATTTAACAAAGAAACGTTTTCACAAATGATATTAATTATTTAATTATTGGCTTTTAGATATACAAATATGCATTCATTAATTATTATGGATTAACCAAATAAACAACCAAATGATGACATAGTTTGGATTCCCCTTCACTTTCCATAAGTGATAACTCCACTACTGATTCCACGAGCCAATCTAACTTAGCTCCTGGACTATAATACTCTAGACTACAGCGAAGTCTATTTCAGGTGGCCGCAGCTCCTGGACTAGGAAAAGGATCATTATGGACAGTCGATCCACAACATAGATCTACGTTGTTACAAGTGAGTTTAAAAAAATGATTTGACGTTTAAAATTTTTGACTGTCTCCATGGTCTAGTGGTTAAGGTCATTTTGGCACTCTAGAGAGCTTGTCACTTGTCATGATAGGGCTATAGTAAAGTTGGCTAAATGTGAACTCAACCTACAAAAGCGTGGTTTCCGACCACCCTGAAAGGGTATTATATATATACGGTGGTTAATATAATATCCATAATCGTTTAATAATTCTTATAAAACATGCTTAAATTAAGAGGTGTTAACACTTTTGCACCTGTTTCGCTCGCACAATCTAATATTTTCAAAGATTATTTTAAAGAGAAGGCAAATTTTAGACTCGAGACACAAAAATATTGATTAACGTAAATAAATACATTTAATTAATATTTAATTTGTGATATTTTTCGAGTTTGGTACGCGCTGGAGACATTGACGAGCTTGCCACTTGTCATGATTGGCCTATAGTAAAGTTGACTAAATGTATCCGCTTATTTTATAAGTGTGGTTTCTGACCACCCCGAAAGGGAGACGGTCGTGATGATACTTTACTTTAAGCCTAAAAAAATATTTCCTTTTTTACAATTACACGCAGTATAATAAATAAAATGTCAATAATTTATTATTTTATTTATTTTATTAGGAAAACTTATGGTTACAGAGTTTTAATTAGACATAAATATAAACACTTAAACCACTAACAAGTTTCCACAGATAGAAACAACAGACACGGCACTACAGTATTTTCTTTAAGAAACAGTCTATACTATAGAAACACATTTTCAAAAATATTATAAAACAATAAAGCAATCATTCACAGTCATGTAGTTACAGCAAAATGATAATAATAGAAAGTTAAGGTAGCGACATATTAAAGTACTTTGTACTGAGTGCTCGCCTAGCCGCCTTATAGCTTGTACAAAATAGGTCAAAATCGAAATCACTCAAAAGCTCATCAAATCGACTGCAGGTCCTCCAGATGAATGAATTCCGACGATAGCTCGTATCGGCGTGTGGTAGTAAGGTATTGTCTATTTTTATTATTTTTTTATCTGAATAAACGATTTAATAATAATAATAAATGTGTAATAAAGAGCTCTATTTACATAAGTGTAAGAATTTGTCGCAGGCTTTCGGGAGGGCTCCGGCGCCGGTCGCCGAGTCCGAAATAACTAGAAGAATCGAACCGCCAACACATTTAGTCAAACGATTTGAAGAACCTACAGACCTGGTTCAACGATATGAACAATCTGGGGAGTTAGCTCAGCGATTTGAACAATCCGGAGACTTGGTTCAGCGATTTGAACAATCCGGAGAATTGGTTCAGCGATATGAACAATCCGGAGAATTGGTTCAGCGATTTGAACAGTCCGAAGAATTTGTGAGACAGCGTGGAGATATAGTTATGAATATTGCACAGAGTGGGGAGTTTGTTAAACAAATTGAACAAATCGATAAACCTAGAGATTTGGTTCGACGGTTCGATAAATCTGGAGATTTTGTGAAGCGATTTGAACAGCCTGGAGATTTGTTTCGACGATTAGAACAACCTGGAGCAGACGAATATTTGGCAGCAGCCACTGTGCTAGCCATGAAATATGGACCATCAGTGCTTGAACAGGTGAATATTAATGTTTTATTACCACCTTTATCCAAGAAAAGCCATTAAGTACATCAACCAACTTCCAACTATTTCGTAGTGTCAATAGGCAACAATCCGTGGTCTAGCTCCACAGCGAGTACAGCAAGGCCTGCAATGATGGCCAAGCTGGAAGGCCTAGAGCGTAGCTAGGCTAGTGACCAGCGAAGCGAAGTGAACCAAAGCTTGTATAGTGCTTTACTCAAAAATGCAAGTACCTAATCTAAATAAAACCAGCAAGTAATTTAAATAATAGTACATTAAAACGTCAAAATAGCGGCCGGGCAATGTTTTGCCGGCCTGTTAGAGCGACCAGCAAAACTTTGCCGGCCGCTCCTTGAAACAGAACGGCAAGGTCGACTTTGCTCAATCAAGGTAAAAACAAACGACCGCCTCCGTGGTCTAGTGGTAACAAACGTTGCCGTGAACTCGGGAGGTCGTGGGTTCGATTCCCACCGGGGGCAAGTTGTACATTGTATAATTTGTCTCGGTAAGGGTGTTTATATGTATATATTTACAAAAAAAAAAGTATAATATGTAGTTTATCAACCATCTAGATTCCGTAACACAAGCCTCGTAGCTTACCACGAAAACTAGATGGCGCTGTGTGACCTGTCTGGAAATATTTATTATTATTATTATATTATTAAGGTTGTCAAAATAATGACCACATTGCATGCATTTTTGAGTAAAGCACTATACAAGCCTTGGCCCACTATGACTGCTTCGCTGGTCACGCTATGTTTGCCTCGAGCTAGCCTAGCTACGCTCTAGTCTTTCCAGCTTGGCCATTGCAGCCCTTGCTGAGCGCGCTGTATCGGCCTGGAGCTGCGCTGTCGGCCATCATCAGCGCGACCAGCAAAGTAGTCATTATAGACCGCGGCAGTAATGTACTAATAATTGTTTTCAGTTGCCTCCCGAGGCGTCCCTCGTCATATCCCGTTGTGCTCGCGACGAACATTCGTATAGCGGCTGCGAGGAGAGGCGGACGGCCGAGGCCTTACTAAACCTGGCCGGCATCACACCAGCGCCCAGTTAGCACACTGTGAGACACACAACTTATCACATCACACAATAAATCGACAAATGACCCACGGCATCATTCAACCTTAATTATAATAATTCTGTTTTTTTGTTCAATTCGCACTTTTTGCTAAATATTATCATAAATTACTACTGAAACTTATTCACACATTAAATGTTGTTACTTGTAAATATTGTAAAAGTCAGTCGTGTTGTTAGAATTTCAAATACAGTGTAAACTCTATATAACGACAATTAACGGACTGAGCATTTTTCGTCGTTATAGAGAGTGGTCGTGAAATGAAGAGATATAATAGTAGTTTATGAAACTGTTGCATAATAAGGGGTATTATACAGGAGTGTTTTAATACCTAGTTATGTGCCGTTTCATACACTAATTATCTACTCTCATACATTGAGATTGAACCTACTATATATAAAAGATAAAAGTTAAAAGAGTAAGAATTTTAAGCAAGAATAAAAAATAAACACGAAATGCTATACAACAAAACGTATTGAATGGCGCCAATTTTTATTTTTATTTTTTTTAAATGACCATGGTACAGAATACATAAGTCCCAAACAATTAAATGGCGCCCAAAATGACGCGCACGCGCTATGGCGGGCGCTGCCTTAGACAAGTAAAAATTGGAATCAAAACTTTTTTGTAATGGAACCTTTGCCTTAAAAAAAAATAAGTGTTATATAATATGTATGATTCTATTTTTAAAATGAAATATAACATTATTTTGTTAGAGAAAGAGTGTTATAATGTGATTCTATTTTTAAATTTCAGCAGTATGTTTATAAAGTATGTCAATATAAATTCGTTTTGAAGTTTGTAATTCGCATTTTACGATATGAAAGTAGATAAAAGATATTATTTTACTGTACTTATATTATTATTATCTAAACAAAAATAAAAGACAAAATTTCTTGG
This sequence comes from Tinea semifulvella, assembly GCA_910589645.1. Lineage (NCBI taxonomy): Eukaryota > Metazoa > Arthropoda > Insecta > Lepidoptera > Tineidae > Tinea > Tinea semifulvella. Next base: position 7,506,947 of record OU342609.1, read on the forward strand.
AAACTTCAGTACCAGGTCAGTCGAAGTAAACACGTGCTTAGACAATAAAATGCACAGCCGCAGTTCTTATCAATTTCGGAAACTTGGAAAGTATTTATTTCAAAACTTTAATGGACAAAGTACAAAAGGCGGACTTAAAGTAGACATTCTGACAGCCAAACCTTTGGGACTAATTAAAACAACTGTAGGTGCAATGAAAGTAAAAGTGACACAACAATTATATATTACTATATACTACCAAATCTGCATCCGATAGGCACACAATAAAAGACTTCTACGGGACAGATCCCAGATCATCCCAGCAAAATGAAACAAGTCCAATAGATAGTAATGCATCACCATGTTTGAAAAGAAGGCGCACTGAAGTTACGCCTGATTCAAATATGAAGAAAGAGCTTCAAGAACTGAAAACTACTTTGCAGGATTTTATTGGATCCCAGTCGGCTACACTTCAAGTTATTCAGTCACAAATAGCTGATGTTAAAAGACAACTAACGGATGTACAAAACACTAATAAAGATATTGTGATCTCAATAGAGTTTTTGACAACAAAATACGACGCCATATGTAGCAAAATTGAAACGCTAGAAACGGCTTCTAATGTTTACCAGAAACAAATTCGAACACTGGAGGATAAAACTGAAGAACTCTCGCGCATCTCATGCCAGAACTTTATAGAAATTCGCAACGCCCCCAGTCCATCTTTTGAAACAACGGAAACGCTATTACAAAGTGCGCATAATTTAATGAAAGCATTAGATGTCAACATAAAATGTACGGATATATCCGATATACGAAGACTTCCAAGCAAACAAGGCACTGTTAAACCTATACTGCTTCGCTTAAATAACACAATGATCAAAAACGATATTATTAAATCTAGTAGACAATACAACAAGACTAATAAGGATAATAAACTCAACTCATCTCACCTTGGGATGATCGGGACTAATAAGCCAATATTTATATCTGAGCATCTAACATACAAAGCTAGAAAGCTGTATCATCTTGGCAGGGAACTAGTGAAGTCTAAAAAAATGAACTTTTGCTGGACCTCTAACGGCAAGATATTTCTCCGCAAGGAAGAAGGCGCTCCACCCATCTGCATAACGGAAGAATCTCAGATTTTCAACTTGGATAAAAACACCCAAATATGACTTTTATTCATAGATAGACTACTTATACTGCTTGCATGCTATAGCTATATATACGAGTATATATATTATCCTAGTTTATATTTTTGCTGTCATAATAATGCTGCATATGTTTATTTTAAATTGCTAATTAACATATACGATATGTCTATTTATTTAACTATTGCCTATAAATTAATCAAATTTCAATACTATTTTTCATCGCATAAGTTTGCCTGTGTAGCGATGATACCGCTACTGCCCGTAAGATGGCGCTGTCCAGAGTTCTATTGGGCATGTTGGCGAAGGTTTGGTATGGTGTCGCTAACGACCGTAAGATGGCATTGTCGAATTATACATAAAACATTTTATCGAAGGTTGAGCGACGGGGTCACGCACTCTAATGGACTAACTAAGTATTATTCTACCAGCTTAGAATATTTACATATAGTTGCATATCGATATTTTTATAAAAATATAATAAAGTACGGTTTAGGAATATCTATAAATTATTTGAAAAACCTGTATTTACACTTATCCTTACAATCTGTCAGGCACTACAACAAAAACATTATTTTAATAAAGATATTAAAGTTAAACAGTCAACACATAATTGTACTGAAAATCTCAAATAAATATTTAAACAACCTAACAGTTCATAACTTATTTAATTGGAATTTTAATATTATAACACGGTTGTTATGCTTAAATATTGCTGCGATGTACACAAATAAAATTCGCAGCTATTAATACTGTTATAAATGATCTGGACCATCAATTTGCTCCTGAGTGTAAATTATGTCTGCCAGAATGTTGTAGTACAATAATTAAAAACTCAAAATATGAATACAACTTAAAAATTATTACTCAAAATATTAGGAGTATTTCCTGTAACATGTCTAATTTTCTTACTTTACAGAACCAGATAAATACTGACTGTGACGTCATATTGTTGACAGAATGTTGGCTTCAACGCACCAGTATTATACCCTCAATAGATGGTTTCAGATACTTCGCTAATAAAAATAATCCACTTCAAAATGATGGTGTCGTGATGTTCGTCAAAAATAACATTCAAAATGTATCTTTCGAGGAACCAATCTGTCACTACTTTAACTGTGTAATACTTAAAATAGGTCGTGAAGTTGCAATTGTAGGTATATATAGATCGCCATCATATCGAAACATATCTACTTTTCTAGACTCATTAAACATAATCCTTAAGTCGCTAAATAATTTCCAAAATGTGTTTATAATGGGCGACATAAATATTGACATTTCAAGCGACACTGATAAAATGGACCGAAACACATCAGATTACCTAACACATATGTCCTATCTCGGATTTCAACCAACTCATTCATTCCCTACAAGATCCGCAAGTTGCTTAGATCACGTGTTTGTTAAAACTAAATATCCCAATCTGACAATAGTAACAGAATCGACTATTACAGATCATAGAGCCGTAATATTTAACGTTAGAACAAAGTCTATTGAGAACTATGATAGGGGCACGTATACGAAACTAGATACAGAGGGACTTAAATACAGCATGTCAAAACTAAACCTGAATTATATCTATGACAAAACAGATCCGAATGAAGCTACTAATTTCCTTATTGAGAATATACAAAATATAATAAATGCTAACACTAAGACTTATTCGCTACCACGAAGAAAACAAATAATTAAGCCGTGGATTACACCGGGATTGCTGCGATGCATAAGAAACAGGGACAAGATGCACAAGAAATTAAGCAAGGATCCAGATAATGTAATTTTAAAAACTACCTATAAAAGATACAGAAATTTCTGTAATAATCTTCTAAGGAAAATAAAGATAGTATACGAAAAGAAAGAAATTGAGAAAGCTCAAAATGACAGTAAGAGACTCTGGAAAGTAATAAAAAATATTACACATACACATAAAATTAAAGAAACACCTCGAGAACTATTGTCAAGCCAAAACCAACATAACGACATAAACAAAGTCAATAACTTTTTTGCAAACATAGGATATAATCTTGCAAATCAGGCACTGTTAAGCAAACATCGCAAACCTTACGTCCCCGTTAGCGTCACTGCATCCTCCTTTGTGTTATTAGACACAGATGAGGATGAGGTTGAACGTCTCATTCAATCTCTGCGTAGTGATTGCGCAGTGGGCTGGGACGAGATACCTGCGTCGTTTCTTAAACAATATAGGAATGTATTAGCACCACCTCTAGCATACATTTTTAATCTTTGCTTTTTAACTGGCTCTTTCCCTTCTAGCCTTAAACGTTCAGTCATACATCCTGTACATAAGGGTGGAGACAGAGACTGTGTCAACAACTACCGCCCAATTTCCATTCTCCCTTCAATTTCGAAAGTTCTAGAACGCCTTATAAATAATCGCCTAATCAAATACTTAGAAGACAATAATCTACTAACAGATAACCAATTTGGTTTTAGGACGGGGAAATCTACCAGTGAAGCGGTTCATCAGATAACAGACTATATAGTGACTAACACTGATGATAAAAAAAAGTGTCTATTAATTCTAATTGATTTAGCCAAGGCATTTGACACAGTCTCTATTCCCATTCTGATTCAAAAATTGGAGTCCATCGGTATAAGAGGTGTTCAGTTGGAACTATTTAAAAGCTACCTCTGCAATAGAACTCAACGTGTTAAGATAGGAGGTACTATTAGTAACGATTCTCCTGTGTCGTTCGGCGTGCCACAAGGCAGTATTTTGGGCCCGAGCCTCTTTCTTGTTTATTTGAATGACCTCTGCAGTATAGGAATTGATGGGGGCAAATTGGTTGCATTTGCGGACGATACAGCTTTGCTTTTTTCTGGTGATACATGGAGAGAAACCTATGATAGAGCACAACGTGGTTTTGATGATGTAAATGATTGGTTAAGGACAAACCTGCTTACTCTTAATATAAGCAAAACTAATTATATACCGTTCTCTATTCGTAAAACTCATCAGCCTAACCACAACGATTACACCATTAAAGCTCACGACTGCATGGATCAAAACCTACGACAGGGGTGTTTGTGCCCAAAAATGGAGAGAACGAATTCCGCTAAATATCTTGGTGTGCTTCTTGACAGCACCTTAAGTTTTAGTAAACACATTGAAACAGTGACTGCTAGAACACGTAAATTAATTTACATATTTAGGAACTTGCGTCATGTTGCAAATTACACAATCCTTAAAGCTGTCTATTACGCATTATGCCAGTCAATTATATCCTATTGTATAGGTTCTTGGGGAGGTGCACCAAAATATCTACTGATACCTTTAGAGAGAGCTCAGAGAGCAGTGTTAAAGGTCATGACATTCAAACCCTTACGCTATCCTACAGACTCCTTGTACAATTCTTGCAAAGTTCTCTCAGTTAGGCAACTCTTCATCTTACAGATAGTTTGTAAACAGCACGAATATACCAATTATCAAAATCAAACCAAAAGAAGAAAAGATCTAGTTTTCCAAGCTAAAAAATTTAATACAGCATTCTCATCAAGATTTTTTTGTTTCCTGGGTGTCTTCTTATATAATAAGCTCAATGGTATTCTCTCTATTCATGACATGAACAAAGTTAATTTTAAAGGTAAATTAAAGGAATGGCTACTGACAATGGACTATTATAAAACTGAAAATATTTTAAATATTATGATTTAGGCAAGCTTAAATAAAACAAAAAAATCACAATATTGATACCATTTATTTATTGTAATTTTAACATGTGGCGATGGCTATTTTATCTTATTTATTATTTATTTTATTGTAATTTATTATTTATTTTATTGTAATTTATTATTTATTTAATATTTTTATTGCTTTTGCATGCATTAACAATAGATTAGAATAGTTTTAGCTTAAAGTTTTATCAAAATTATTATTATTAATTTTAAATGTAATGTTATGTAGAATACTAGGGTAGCTAGTGCAGCTGGAGCCCAAGACACAAGACGAAAATTCTTGGTTTGGGTTCCAACGTGCAATACAATTGGAAATATGTAGCGTCAATATTGTTCACATCGTGTAATTTATTATATAAATATTTCACTATTGTATTTATTATTGTAACTAATTTCTACTGTATAAATAAAGAATTATTATTATTATTATTATTATTATACAACTTACATTGTTTGAAGCTATTTGAAGAAAAGTACTGCTTAATGATTTATAATACCATATTGTTGTTAAAGAGAGTGAACCATGACGCTATATAGAGTGTACAGAAAACAAGGTAAACCAACCAAATTCAAGATTGCGACGATTTTGTCGTTAAATCGACGTTATAAAGAGTTTACACTGTAGTTAAAAAAAAATATCCTACCCTCATTTATAAGATTTTTAAACAAAGAAATATATCTTATTATTATTCCATTTGTTTGTTTTAAAAGTGTTTAAGAATAATTTATGATTGTACACTATTTTGTAATATGTCACTTCTGTTAGATTTCACAAAATTTACCATACATTAAATGTGTTCATTCGTTTTAGTAGTAAATATATATTAGTATAGTGCAATCTAATATATTACAGAAAAAATGTCGGTTCAAAAGATTATATTAATTTCTACTTAATTATTCAACCGTCTTGCCTTTTCTAATGTAGACTAGTAAAATGTATAGATAAAGAATTAATAAAACATAATTTTAACTAGAAATACTCGCAAATACCTACGTGGTATTTATTTAATATTTAAAACGATACATTCGTAATTTATTCGTGTTATAATTAATTAATAATAATATCGCATAGGAAAGAATGGAGAATCTTATTCGAATCATACATTTGTTAAGGCAATAGGCAATAACATTTATTTATTTATTAGTAATTCATTACAGAAGATATTATTTTCGTTACGAATATTTGTTTTATAAGCATAACACGACTAAATTAAAAATGTATTATTATATTAAAGTCTTTCTTTTGAAGCCGACATTTGAAATCTATCACATTAGGAAAATCATGATCATTATTTTAGAAATCTTAGCAGATTTCTAACCTTTATCTAGTCCGAATATAATACCAGCCCTGTTAGTTTTAAATTGTCATTAAAGACATTTCAATCTATAAGCAATATTATATATAATTCTACTTAATAGGAATAATTATCTTAGTAAATATAAATAACTATTTTCTTGTTATTTCGATATGTAACAAATATGCAATGAATAATTTTATTTATTGTTACATATTGAACTGTGCGTTGTCAAATCATTGTTAGACTAGAGTTACCTTGTGAAGGATGCATCCAAAGTTAAGGATGCGCGAGGCTGTGATTGGTCGACGAGCTGTTTGCGATCATGTGACGTCACGATTCAACCAATCAAATTACGAGAAGGTCATGTGATCTTATAGCAACCAATAGGAATAAATAGAGTATTTTTAGCTCATTTCTATTGGTTATTTGAAATCGTTTACGTTACATTATCGTTTTAATTTAATTAGCTCGTATAGAATGTGTCCTTCGATGCATTTAGCTATATTTCTCGATTTAATAGTAAATCATATTAATCATGTATTATTTTTTATGTATAAAATGTTTTGATGTTATATCATTTTAATTGATATAAAATAGTTTAATGGCTTGCGGTGCCATAATTTATTTATTTGTAAAAATCAGCTTCGATGTTAAATAAATCTTGGATTAAAATGTCAAACAGACAAAAAATGCATTTGACAGTTTGTCATTTTGATTAACAATTTGACAGAGTGAAAACTTGAGATATCACACGATTTTACTCATTTAAATTTATGCACCAATAGTATTTCTTCATGATGATGAATTGTAATAATGAAGTAATACTATTGTGCCTGTACACGGTACATGTTCTTCGAACAAAGTCGCAGGCTATTAGTTATGGAGCAAGAGTAGGCGCGGGCTACTAGTTACTGAACAAAGGCGTGGGCTACTAGTTACGGAACAAAGGCGCAGGCTACTAATTACGGAGCAAAGTAGCAGGCTACTAGTTACGGAGAGAGGCTATTAATACCGAAGCAAAGTAGCAGGCTACTAGTTATGGAACAAAGGCGCGGTCTACTAGTTACGGAACAAACGCGCGCTACTAGTTACTGAACAAATTCGCGGTCTACTAGTTATGTAACGAAGACGTGGGCTACTAGTTACGGAACAAAGGCGCAGGCTACTAGTTACGGAACAAAGGCGCGCGCTACTAGTTACTGAACAAATTCGCGGTCTACTAGTTATGGAACAAAGACGTGGGCTACTAGTTACGGAACAAAGGCGCAGGCTACTAGTTACGGAACAAAGGCGCAGGCTACTAGTAAATGAATAAAGTCGTGCGCTATTAGTACTGAACAAACGCGCGGGATAGTAGTTTTGGAACAAAGACGCGGTCTACTAGTTACGGAACAAAGGCAACGACAAAAAAATATCAAACTTATGAATCCAGTGTCTGTAAACTATACTAAAAAAATCTCCATCTTTAACCTCAGTCGGTAGGTCATTCCAAAGCTTTGCAGCCACAACTGCAAACGACTTGGACATAACAGGAGTGTGGTTAGAGAGCTTAGCAAAGGATCTAGATCTTTCTATTATAGTGCCCACTGCGACTCAGTCTTAGCAACGGCTTTTTTAGCACGTTCTTAAGCTAGTGCTTATCCATGACTGTTAAACCGGACCAGCTCCTCCACACCGTCATTGATAAAACTTGTAAGACTAGTGAGTAATAATCTTGTATATCGCAGTTTTCACAATAACTATGCTATTATAGCTTCATTAGGTTTAAGTTTTCCACAATAAAAATAATATTTATAATATTTATTAACGGCTTAGCCTTAGATATATTAAGTTTTGTTAAGTGATAATTCGGGTGGTCAATTCAATTTAGCCTAAAACTTTTCAACAGTTGTTAATAATTGTCCTTTTTATTTATTATACTTAATCAAAGTTATTTTTATTTATTGTTTACTTAAAAATATATACATTGTTACCTTCTCGGTAATTTTTTTTTAGCAAAATTTTATTTTTAATATATGCGTGTTTTTGTATGCTCTCACTCTAATATGTTCTTCTATTGATAGAAACAACTTTTTCCCAAGAAACCATATGTCGGAAATGACGAAATTATTTGGCTTGTATGAACAAGCTGTTAAATTTAAAATAGCCAATTTGCATGCACAAGCCAAACAATATTGTCACTTCCGATAGCCATATATGGTTTCTTAGAAAAAGTTGTTCGTTTCTATCAATAGAGTAACTTATTAGTCTTAGAGTAAAACCATACAATGTCACCCTGTACAATTATGTATTCTTATATAAGTCATAACTTAATTTTACCAAAAATCGCTGTTTATTATTAAATTGGTTTGTAGTAAAAACTGTTTATAAGAGTTGTTAACCTATTGTTGCATCCCTCTCGCTCGCATATTTAAACTTTTTTTTTTAAATTAGAGTGTACTTTGAGAACTGTAATCAATCAGCTTTTTAGGAAATAAAATGTCGTCATTTTAGATATTTATATGTTTATATCATAGTTTTGTTTTTTGTAAACTATAGGAAAATCGTTACGTCTTATTCTCTGTTTAAAATTTATTTTGGCGCGGTCTACTAGTTACGGAAATAAGTCGCGGTCTACTAGTTACCTAACAAAGGCGAAGGCTACTAGTTACGGAACAAAGACGCAGACTACTAGTTACGGAACAAAGTCGTGGTCTACTAGTTACGGAACAAAGGCCCGGGCTACTTGTTTATGTCATTTTAGATATTTATTGATCATAGTTTTGTTTTTAGTAAACTAGAGGAAAATCGATACGTCTTTGTCTCTCTGTTTAAAATTTATTTTGGCGCGGTTTACTAGTTGCGGAACAAAGTCGCTGGCTACTAGTTACGGAACAAAGGCGCTAGCTACTAGTTATGGGAAAAGGGCGCGGGCTACTAGTTACGGAACAAAGGCGCAGACTACTACTTACGAAACAAAAGTGTAGTCTACCAGTTACGGAACAAAGTCGCGGTCTACTAGTTACGGAACAAATGCGCGACTAGTTTTGGAACAAAGGCGCGGGCTACTAGTTTATGTCATTATAGATATTTATTGATCATAGTTTTGTTTATAGTAAACTAGAGGAAAATCGTTACGTCTTTGGCTATCTGTTTAAAATTAATTTTTAGGTTCTTTTTATGTAGCAAATTATACAGTGTGATCATATGTATGTCTAAAATCATTGTAATTTTATTATTTAGGAAGTAACGTAATCGTCTAAGATCGATTACACAAAGCGTGCGCATAGGTTTTTTTTTTTTTTAAATAATAATTATTATTGCAGCCCCCAGCTGGCCAGACGGGTTGGCGGAGGGATGCAACAGATAAAACCTCTTAAGATGTAACTGTATGAAGTTTTAGATTAAATTGAATGTTTGGTGTATATGAAAGTTCATTCTAAATAATATTAACAGCAATATGAATAGGTTAAGATTGTGGCGTTCTTCTTGTGTTCAACAGTCGAAATTTTGGCTATAGCTTCTTAAAACCCTTATTAACCTGGCGGGCAACAAAATCGGAATAATTAAATTATTTATTATTATTTATTAAATATTGCATATTATCGCGTAATAAAATAAGAAAGAGGAGGAGTTCTTTTCTTAAACCAGGCTATTGTCGGTCGCAAGCACACGATGGACCCGGCACCCGCACGGTGAATCCATGGAATGCTTGGAAATTTGTCTTCTTTCAAGTTACAGTATTCCTGTTTTGTTTTTTCTTTTATCACTTTTTATTGAATTTGAATTTAAACTCCATGTAACGACACTCCCTAAAGTGTCGAAATCAATTAGCTTTGGTTGGTTTAGCTTGTCTTCCATACAATGATTGATGAACTCTCTATAACTCCATAAAATGCACAGTCCCTTCAGTGTCACGAGTTTAGACTGTATTTAAAATTTATCATTACATCCTGTTTGGGACACAATAATATTTATTAATTAATACAAATAAATTAAAATTATTTGTGATATTTCTCCAGTTTGGTACGCTAGAGAGCTTCGAGCTTCCCACTTGTCATAGAATAAAGTTGGCTATACGTAAATCTGTTTCTTGATGAAAAAAAATAGCGTGGTTTCTGACCACCTCGGAAGGGATTCGGTCGTGATGATAACTTACTTTATTTTTAAATTTCTACCAATTGCTTGACGTATGTCAAAACTGGATTATATTATCTTTTTTTTTTTAAGTGAACTATTTTCCTTTTTAAAAAATAAGCGGATTCACATTTAGCCAACTTTACTATAGGTCAATCATGACAAGTGGCAAGCTCGTCGATGTCTCCGGCGTACCAAACTCGAGAAATATCACAAATAAATTGAATATTAACTTTATTTATTTGTTTAAATTTATAAATATTATTGTGTCCCGATAAGGAATCGAACTCGGTAACTCCAGGTCTGAATCGACGGACTTAACCGCTAGACCACGGAAGCATTTATACATTTTATATGTTTTTTTTTTGTCCGATTTTTTTGCACGTCAGATCACTTGGTGCGTTGTTTCTAACATATATGTATATATATATATCGTCTTAGTTTTTATATCGTAGGTATAATTTTAGTCAAAAAGAGAAAAAAAATTTTTTTTTAAAGTATCTTAAAATAATCTCTTAAAATCTACCTACGAAATAAAAATGGGACTTATACTATAGTCTATTTTCGTTCTTACCACAATTAAGGTAAACACTGTTAGATGTGTGAACTTTCTTGTAGGACGGGTCTATTTTATATAAAATATTAATAAAATAAACAAAATACTTAAATAGTGATGTATTCATATACTTAATATATTCATAATATAACGTTTTAAGTACAAATGAGCAACGTGTTAAGTCAAATTCGACTTATCCACTAAACTTTTTTTAAATTCCTTTCTCCATACAAATGACTTTTCCGAAGAAACCATAAGTCGGAAATGACAAAAAAAAAATGGCTTCATTTAAAAAGTAAATTTCGAAATAGCCAATTTGTATGGAGAAGTCAAAAAATTACATTTTCTACATGGCTTCTTATTTCTTAAAGTTATCTATAAAATCACAACTAACGTAAGACCATATATTGGTGAACAACGCTGGTTGGATCAGAGGGGAAACTTGAAACAAGCTCCGTTTCTTTATCATGGTTTCTGATTACCCCGCAAGCGATACGGTCGTGATTATACTTTAAAATATTTAAAAATTAGTGGTAAGTCGGTTTTGGCTTGTTTTAGGAAGACGTTAGCACTGTCTCTATTAGAATTTTTGAGGCAGTCAAGTGCCTGGCTAGATCTATTCCTGTCTTCGTAGGTAATCGATACACCAATTAGATATTAGGACATAGACAATGTTACCACACGAAGAAAACTATGGCGATTTTTTTTTAGCAGGCGTTGCCAGTGTAAAAAACACCTTCACGTGACATGTATTTATTTATTTATTTTATTTACTGTTGTACGTGTCCCTGGGTTCCAAGGTCATCTATATTTTTTAATTGAAATCGGTTCAGTAATAAACCCGTGAAGGTATAGAAGGTAGTATTTTTTCATGTAGCAACATTGTCTATGGTTTCGTGATTGTGATAAGCTATTGAATTCTGTTATTGTTGTAAAAAAAAAAACAAATGTTAATCAATTTGACCGATGTTTTATTAAATAATTATTTATTATTATTTTTAATTAATAATTTATTTAGCTAATTTGTTGTTTGATATTTTTTGTATTGGTTATTTTTTAAATACTAATCCACGGATTCCCAAATTATGGTTAAATGGGGTGTATCAGGCAAAGCTTTTTGGAGATGTCGCTAGCGGCACTGGTACCTTGTTTACACCTATGACTGATCATTTTTTAAATTTATTTGTAGTTTTACATTTTTGAAACAGAAAAATGTATTTTAACTTAACGTTACCTACCTTAAAAGACGAATTAAGTAAGCGAACACCGTCTTTAAAATAAAAAAAGGTTGAATTAATAGATCGGCAATTTTGAGATCACCATATCTTTGCTTTCGCTTGAAAATCTCGATTTGTACATTTAAAAGCTGCTCACTTCTGCATAATATCCAGAAAATAATAAATTTCGTAATAAAAATACAAGTTTTCTATGCAACTGACAGTTGTATTAGGTACCATCTATCATGCGCTATCTATCGTTATAAAAAGTTAGTGACACACCCCATTAATGCACGTTAAATGTTTTGTTACAAATCACGTGATTGGCTTAACCAAGTGACCAATCACATTGCGTATAACAATATGTTAAGATGGTTTAACGTATTTTCATCCCTTAAGCTCGCATTTTTTTTTAATCTGAGTTAGATTTCATTAAATGTAGTCGTATCAACTAGGAAATAAAATTAGTGATATTTTGGAGTTTTTTTTTTCTTCATTAATTACAGCCTCTAGAACACAGCGTCCTAGACCTCCACTACTGGAGATGGGCCTTCCAGAACATAAATAAATAAATATTTCCAGACAGATCACACAGCGCCATCTAGTTTCCGTGGTAAGCTACAAGGCTTGTGTTACGGAAACTAGATGGTTGATAAACTACATATTATTATTTTTTTTTTTGTAAATATATACATATTATACATATAAACACCCAGACCGAGACAAATTATACAATGAACAACTTGCCCCCGGTGGGAATCGAACCCACGACCTCCCGAGTACACGGCAACGTTTGTTACCACTAGACCACGGAGGCGGTCGAAAACATATATCTGGAGAATTGTTTTTGCTATTTTTATTTTTCTAAAATTAGGTTTACGAAAGTTAAAGTGCGGTGGTAGCTTAGTTGTAAGAACGCTTTTCTCAAAAATCCAAAAAGGTATACGGTTCGAATCCCCGGCATGTACCAATGAGAAATACTTTTCTTATGTATTTGTGTAATGATTTACAATATCATCGTTCCCGTTTGTGGAACCAGAAAATTGTCATTAAAATTGACATTAGATCGTCGCCAACCCGTCTGGCCAGCATGGCCAAATTCTCCAGATATATGTTCTGGAAGGCCCATCTCTAACAGTAGAAGTCTAGGTGTTCTAGAAGTTGATAACACTACAATTCTCTCTTTAAAAATCTTAGGAAATAATAGATTGTGCGAGCGAGATGCAAAAGGGTTTAAACATGGATTATTTTATTCACCTTTTCGATTACCGAGGGTTAGTATGTTTAATGTAAATAGGATTTCATATTATTAAAAATATTTGATAAATGCATATATTGTTTATTAATATATTTGTAAAAAAAATACAGATATAGTGCATAATGTATTTTGAAGTATCAATCAATTATTGTATTAACGCATATGTGCACAAATAAAAAATAAAAAATACATTTTAAACTGCATATTTATGTCCTAAATGACATATAAATCGCATAAAACTTGCTGTTTAGCAATATATGGAGATTTATTAAATTTTTTTGTAGTGAAAACTATAAATTATGACACAATTAATAGTTTGAAATAAATACTAACTATGCTTGCTGACATCTTGCAATAATGAAATTGAAAAAATTTTTTGACAGCTAAAATGGCGCCAAATATTATAATACTGCGTTCAATAATATAACTATTTCATACTCAAATATGATATCCGTTTTTGAAATTAAAATATCTATAGGTACCTACGTTAATAAAATAATAATAATACGCCAATTTAAAAAAAAAATATTAAAATTTATTTAATATTTCTTTATATTCAACTGCCTCCATGGTCTGGCGGTTAAGTCCGTGGATGTAGACCGGGTTCGATTCCTGGTCGGGACACAAAAATATTTATTAATGTAAATAAACACATTTAATTTATTTGTTATATTTCTCTAGCGTACCAAAATCGAGAAATATCACAAATAAATTAAATGTATTTATTTACATTAATAAATATTTTTGTCTCCCGACCAGGAATCGAATCCGATACCTCCCGAGTCATCCACGGACTAAACCGCTAGGCCACGAAGGCACTTTTCCAATAAAATACGATGGAAAACCATTATGCACTACATCTGTATTTTATGTTCCTCCATATGCTCAAGTGTGTATTGAAAAAGTTTATTAATATAGACTGAAATCGACTGACAAGAAAAATGCATAATATTTTCGGATTATTTTTTTGTTGATTTTTTTTTATAATACAAGTTCTTTACAATATTTTCGCATCGGTCAAATTATGCTTTTAAACCATAACTAGAGGATCTGAAATTTGATAAAATTAATTAGTAAAAAAAAATCAATTTTAAAACAATAACATCGACACCACATTGTTTCTGACTCGTAAGTGAAATTTAATCAGTAATCTAAACATTAATTGTATTTTTATTAAATTATACCGCGTGTAATTGTCAAAAGAGCAAATATTTTTTTTAGGCATCAGCAGCCCTATTCTGTTACTTAAGAGCAAACGGTAGATAATGAAATCCGTTAACTATATAATAATATTATTAATAAATATTTTCAGACAGGTCACAGCGCCATCTAGTTTCCGTGGTAAGCTACGAGGCCGGTGTTACGGAAACTAGATGGTCGATAAACTACATATTATTCTTTTTTTGTAAATATATACATATTATACATATAAACAGCCGGACCGAGACAAATTATACAATGTACACAACTTGCCCCCGGTGGGAATTTAACCCACGACCTCCCGAGTTCACGGCAACGTTTGTTAGCACTAGACCACGGAGGCGGAGATCATCATCATCAGCCTGTATCTCTCCACTGCTGGATGTAGGCCTCCCCCAAGGCTCGCCACTTAAAGCGATCTTTCGCTACCCTCATCCAACCCCCACCAGCGAACTTCTTTAGGTCATCTGTCCATCTGGCGGGGGGTCGTCCCACTCTGCGTCTTCCCGTACGTGGTCTCCACTCTAGAACCCGTTTGCCCCATCGATCGTCGGTTCTCCGGCCGATGTGTCCGGCCCATTACCACTTCAGCTTGCTAATTTTAAAAGCTATGTCAGTAACTTTCGTTCTCTGACGAATATCAACGTTTTGAATTCTATCCAAGCATCGCTGAGCGACTTTGAATTTATGGACCAGACCCACTGTTAGTGTCCACGTCTTTGCTCTGTACATTACCGGGAGGACGCACTGGTTAAAGACCTTAGTCTTTACTATATATATATATATTAAAGTTGATATTTGCACAGCCGCTGTTAAGGTCGAGCGCTTATAGAGTTGAGAATTGATTGAATAATATTTTGTAATTATGACGCAATCTCTGCGTAAATAATGAAATCCACTAATAACGTTTGCGACTATATAACACAATAGGGATACAGCGGTCCTATTCCGTTGCATAGTTATTTTCGTCAAAGATTGCGTCATAGTTACAAAATATTATTCAATTCTCATCTCTATAAACGCTCGACCTTGATAGTGGCTGTGCAAATATCAACTTTAATAGCCTTATATATAGGTAACGGATTCCATTATATAACGTTTGCGACTAAGTAACAAAATACAGGGTCACAGGTGTCATTAGAAGAACCTCTATTTAAAAAAAAAGATATATTTTTTTAAAATAAAAATCATTAAAAACAAAATGGTGAATAAGGCCGCGTTTAAAAATCGCGATTATCCATTGTGATCTCTGATCGTCGAACTCTCGCTACCTACTTGATAAGGCTCTTTATGATTGGCGATATATTTAGGATAACTTCTCTGAACCGTAACTTAGGATTTTATTACTGAATAATTAAATTAAAAAATGCATAGTTCTTTATTTGTATTTTAGATTATAATACAAAAATATTTGCTCTTTATTAAATTCCACGCAGTATAGAGATAAATAAGTATTTAAAAAAATAAAAATATTATTTTTTATCAAATTTTAAGATTCCGATGGTTTTGAGTTTTGTGAATTTTTGATTATTAAGAGGCTTGTGAGCGGTGAGACCGCCTTCATTCTGACAATATATTCGGCGACAGACTTACCAAAAATCGTGCACGGGATCGCATGTGTTATAGGCCGATGAGTTGGTTTTTACTGGTGCTGTCGAATATATAGTCCGAACTAGTGATTGAAATATTATTACATTGTATGCTTTACTCAATTACTAGCAGACCAAGGAAATTTGGGGGAAATTCGGAGAGAAATATTTTGTAAAAACAAATATTTAAAGATTATTCGGTTTTATTTTTTATACTCACACGGCATGTGACCTTGCCCCCACCTGATGGTAAGTGGCGCGCGAGGTCCATGAATGTTACCAACTGGAATCATACAATCATGATTGACTTCAGTCCCTAACACTATGTCGGCTTGACTGGGCATGACGGCAATTCGAACCTGATCTCGAAATATTAGTCCGCCTACCACCTAATAAATGTAATCTATCAACTTAGTCGGGAATAAAATCACGGTTTTTTTTTTTAATCAGTACTGGTTTTTGTAAAATCGTTTAAAATGTTTTTGCAATTTTTCTCTGTCTAAAATTAGGCTTATGAAAGTAAAAATTTGTCAAAAATGTCCCAAATTTTATTTCCTAGTAAGTTGATATATATATATATGCCTCTCGCTCGCACAATCTAATATTTTAAAAGATTTTTTTCAAATGTTCCTGTTGTGAAATGTACTATATATATATAAAGTACATTTCACAAAAGGAAACTCAGACTTATATATCATATATATATCAACTTACTAGAAAATAAATTTAGGGACATTTTTGACAAATTTTCTCAGTCCGAGTTTCCTTTTGTGAAATGTACATATATTTCACAAAAGGAACATTTGAAAAAAATCTTTTTATATATTAAGATTGTGCAAGCGAGAGGCATGCAAAACCCTTTTAAGTTTAGTACCTTATTTTTGTTTGTCTCGTAACTAATTAGATCATACATTATATCATACAGTTTAGTGTTGCCCAGAACTGGTATTTTTCTTGCTTTTTTGCAAGACCACCAATGTGTTAGACTTGCTTAGATATTTTATCCCAATTTTGCTAAAATTTGTGCTTACTATTTTTTTAGGGTTCTCGGGTAACAATATATAAACCTTATAGTAGATGACTTAAAATATCTCCAAAACGACCTCTCCATACAATTGTTAATAAATGTTGGTTACATATATTATATATGTATATTTTAACTACTTAAAATTTCAAGTAAATCCGACCAGTAGTTCTCGGGATGTCTCACCTTGCGAGACTTGCGCAAGACCATGATCAGGAGTGCCAGACCAAGACTTTCCGCCAGTCTTGGTCATGCTTTGGGCGACACCAGACTTAATCCGATTTAAAATGTCTTAAACTAGTTTATTGCGATTGTTCTCTGAATTTCCCCCAAAATTAGAAAGCCCGCGGGCGCTGTGTGCCAAATATTTACGACTTAACAGATTATATAGAGCTACTTGTATGGCGTAGTACGTAAGTCATATATTTTATGCAAAAGATATAATATATATATATATAATAGATTTTTGCTGTAATTAGATGCGTCTTCCATAGTTATTCGTATTTGTTGATTTCTTAAGGCTAAAAGCGTTTGACGATTTTACATACAATTTTTTTACAAGCAAATCTTAATTTAGTAATAAACCTGCAGGGGCTATAAAAATAGTTAGAGCTCTAGATTTTCACCGTTTGGGCTTTCCAGAAATTTCTTGAGATTTTGGCCTACGCTGGCCAGACGGTTTGGCGAGGAATATTTAATGACAATTCATTAACGATTCCACAATTTGGTATCAGTCAATCTGAGTCCGACTTAACTTGCTCTCCAAGTCTCGGGAACGGTGGTGTTCTAAATCTATGACAAATGTAAGTGAGAAAAGTGTATTTCTCATTGGTACATGCCGGGGTTCGAACCCATCTTTTTCGTGAAATTTGTTCACGTAGTTTGGCTTATTTTCCGTAAGACAATCAAATCATTAATCTAAAAGTGCACAACACCGGCAATGAACTGTCATACACTAATTCAAGCTGTGATGATTGGACCTAGCTCTGATTCCATACCGGGTTCAATTCCTATTCAGGACACAATAATTTATTTAACTTTGTCATGATGGGCCTATAGTAAAGTTGGCTAAATATGGATCAGCTTCTTCATAACCGTTGTTTCTGACCAAGTTATTATAAGATTTGCTTAAATAATTATGTATTTGTTGTCAAACGCCATTGCCTTAAACAAAATGGCGACACTTGTGACCGTAATGCGAAACCAGGCAATTGTTACTAATGCTATATTTATATCTAGCCTTAAACGAAGCAATATAAATTAACTGTGATAAAATTAAGTTTTGGTACATTTTTGTTGATTTTCAATAATACCGCATGTAATTGTCAAATGGGCAAATATTTTTTTTAAACTTCAGATGTCATTGATAGAACCCCTTTTTGAAATATAAAGGTTAACTTTTTGAAATAAAAAAGGTAACTTTACAAAATAAAAAAGGTATCTTTTTGAAATAAAAAAGGTAAGTTTTCGAAATAAAAAAGGTAACTTTTTGAAATAAAAAAGGTAACTTTTCGAAATAAAAAAGGTATTTTTTTTTTTAAAAAGGTAATTTTTTGAAATAAAATAGGTATCTTTTTTATAGGAAAAAATCATTATCCGAAAAACAAAACACTACTGTATGGTGACTACACGTTATCTACCGTGATAAATACCTAAAGGATGGGGAGTGTGACAGATTTTTATTTTTTATAATTTTATTATTAATTAATTATCTCGCTCCCACCTGATGGTAAGTCCATGAATGTTACCAACTGGAATCAGACGCTCATGACTGACATCAGTCCCTAACACTATGGCGACTTGACTGGGCATTACGGCATTTTGAGCCTGATTCCGAAACGTGTGGATACACTACTGGGCTTATCAACACGAATGGAGGATACTTCCCCGCCCCAGCAGACTAAGCAAATTACCACCATCAGTCCGCCTACCACCTATTAAAATAGAGAGAGAAAGAATTACGTAAGTCAACGTTCGCGCGATTGTCGACCTCTCGTACCTACTTGATTAGGCTCAGTATGAGTTGCGATATTTTTAGGAAAACTTCTCTGGACCGTAACTTAAGATTTTATTACTGAATAATTAAAATAAAAAATACGTAGTTCTTCAATTTTATTAAATATTATAATATAAAAATATTTGCTCTTTAATAAATTCCACGCGGTATATATTAATTTATATATTTCACAAATATGCGTTGAAAATATATATTTGCCGGTTGTAAAGCTGGATCCATACCGAGAAATTATTTTCTTGTTATATATTAATAGGGTGTTGTATCTATTTATTTATTTAACATTTTAACATACAAACGAATATCGTGGCTAAAGTAAGCATTTAACAATAGGTATCACAATATGTGAGCCAGATTCCATGAACACTCACCAAGAACATATATATGTACATTGTAAAATTTAAATATTAATAATGAACAGAATTAATAAACAATTAAAAATTATATATATTTTTCTTTAATTGTAAAGTTTACTAAATGAGAACCTGCTACTTTAAAAGCGTGGTTTCTGACCACCCCGAAAGGGATACGGTCTTGATATTTATTTTTCATTACTATATGTTAACAGTTAATTTTCAACAAAACCTTAAATTAATTAAACCAAAAATTAAATACTTACAAAAAAAAATAGCTCCTTCAAATCTCTGTCCTATGGCATAGTGCCTAATACACTAGCAGCATTTCACCTCTGAATTAAGATACCTAATTTTTGAGAAAAAAAACTGTTAGCCCTATTGTCACCATACATCTATGAGCCTCGGGACAATTTCTCGTCCCATCGTTTCTACAGCAAACGTCGAAAATAAGTAACTGCAAATCGTTTCGTATTTTCGACGTTTGCTTGGTAATTACAGTTTGCTAAGTAATTAAATTGTAGTTGTATGTTAAAAATTAAATGCGAACTGAAATAAAAAAATTAAAATAGGTTAGTTTCTTGAAAATTTTCAACAAAAATATTTTTGGTGTGGATTCAACTTTACATTGAGTTACGTCTGTTACAAGTGTCCTGTGTAATACCACCATTAGGTGGATATAGATTTAAGAGACCCTTTTGTTGCCACCATTTTTATGTCAAAAATATATTAAAAAAATGACGGCTAGGCGTGGTGGTGGCTCGGTTGTAAGAGTTCGCTTTCCTTAAATCCCACAAGGTCGGTTCAAACCTCCCCGGCATGTACCAATGAGAAATACACTTTTCTTACGTACTGCAGTCAGATTTACAACACCACCGTTCCCGTGTGAGGAGAGCACGCTAAGCCGTCTGTCCCGGTTCCATACCAATCTGTGGAATCGTTAATAAATTGTCTATAAAAAATGTCATCAGATCCTCACCAAGCCGTCTGGTCAGCGTGGCGAGTGTAGGCCAAATTCTCCAGATATATGTTCTAGAAGGCCCATCTCCACCATTGCAGGTCTAAGACGCTGTGTTCTAGGCTCGATGATGTTGAATGATAAATCACTAAAATATAAATACCATACAGAAATATTTATACCACTAAAAAAAAATTGGATTAATTCATTATTATAGATTTAATCTAATATATTTTTGACATACAAGATGGCCGACAGAGGGCTTCATGTGTAGCAATAATTATTAGCATTCGGTAGTGCTGTTCTTGTGTGATAATTAATATTCTTTATTGTTAAGGCACGGTGATAGAACCTTGTTCAATTTCAATTTAAAAAAAAACATTCGTTACCCCCTCTTCCCCTATTATTATCATTATTTTTTTCAATGGTACTCTTATTATTGGATGGTTCGCAGTTGTTCTAACACCCATATTCTAAGACGTATCGCAATGGCTCCTCAACTCAAGCTTCCCTTCCAGCTGTCAAACCAAAATTATTTTTGTAATGAGGTGTATCACTAACTTTTTATCACTGTAGATGGCG
Source organism: Tinea semifulvella (assembly GCA_910589645.1). NCBI lineage: Eukaryota > Metazoa > Arthropoda > Insecta > Lepidoptera > Tineidae > Tinea > Tinea semifulvella. Next base: position 7,527,941 of record OU342609.1, read on the forward strand.
GATGATAGATGGTACCTAATATAACTGTCAGTTGCATAGAAAACTTGTATTTTTATTACGAATTATTTTCTGGATATTATGCCGAAGTAAGCAGCTTTTAAGTGTACAAATATATGGTGATCTCAAAATTGCCGTTCTATTAATAAAACCTTTTTTTTCTTTTTAAAGACTGTGTGCGATTTCCTAATTCGTTTTTTAAGTAGGTAACATTAATTTAAATACATTATTCTGCTATAAAAATTAAAACTACAAAAACATTTAAAAAATAATGCGATATAGGTGCAAAATAAGGTACCATTGCCGCTAGCGACATCTACAAAAAGCTTTGCCTGATATACCCTATTGTGACGATTGAAAATAAGAATAGCGTCGAATGTACCAGCTTACGGCTGACCTTAAAAGTATGTCTGGTACAATTGGCTCCATTTTTAACTTTAATAGTAACAATTATAGACTGACAGCTGGATGAAAATGTTGAGTGAAAGAGCCGTTGAGGTAACGTCTTAGAAATACAGGTGTTACTCTTACGTCATTAATTTTGAGACTATATTCCTAGTTTTAATTCTACCTTCCATATATAGTGTTAAAATATTATTATAGTAACTTTATTAATCTACATACCTTTGTAGATATATTGTTATTAATAAAATTACTAAAAAAACAACTCTTCTAATTTATTTGCGAAAAGTTCTTTTTTAAAGTAAAGTTTTAAAGCTTGGTTTCTGATCACCCCGGAAGGGTTACGGTCAGTTTTTAAATTTCAATTGTAGTTAAAAATCAAATGCGAACCACCTTATACGAGTATAAAAGTTTTAATGATTTAATTCTGAAATCTCGAAAGTGCATTAAAGTATGATATTAAAATAATATTAGCGGCTAAAGCTCGCGTTTTTATCAAGTTATTTAGTTTTAATTTTAATTAATTTGCTTACATTGTAAGCTTAATTTGTATGTGGTTTTGTTACTGTAAAACTATGGTGAATCCTAATATTTTAATTCTTTTACGTAAGACTCATTTTGACCCCCCCCTCTGTTTAATATTGATTGCCTAAGACCTATTTTGACCCCCCCCTCTGTTTAATATTGATTGCCTAAGACCTATTTTGACCCCCCCCCCCCCCCTCTGTTTAATATTGATTGCCTAAGACCTATTTTGACCCCCCCCTCTGTTTAATATTGATTGCCTAAGACCTATTTTGATCCCCCCCCCTCTGTTTAATATTGATTGCCTAAGACCTATTTTGACCCCCCCCTCTGTTTAATATTGATTGCCTAAGACCTATTTTGACCCCCCCACCCTCTGTTTAATATAGATTGCCGAAGACCTAATTTGACCCCCCCCTCTGTTTAATATTGATTGCCTAAGACCTATTTTGACCCCCCCCTCTGTTTAATATTGATTGCCTAAGACCTATTTTGACCCCCTCCCCCCGCTGTTTAATATTGATTGTCTAAGACCTATTTTGACATCGTTATACTGGAAAATCTTAGAATTCGCCATAGTTAATTTAAGGTAACAGTAATTTTTGTGTAAAATGGTAAACATGCCGAATATTCTTATTTCTTGGCCTATTTTATTTAAGATCGTTCTAATTATTATTGTTGTTTTTTGCTTAATTTTTATTTGTCCTAGAAAACTTTTGTCGTTGTACATATCCACCAAATAAATTATGTACTGAGAGATTGTTGTTTTATTTTCTACTAAAATTATTCATGCATACAGAAAACACAGCTTTGTAAGTTCGTAAATAAAGTACCCAATTTTCCTGCGTTTGATTTATGATTTTTAACGCTTTCACATACCTCTCGTCGCACGATGCAATATTTTCAAAGATTTTTCGACGGCCAGTTTCAGAAAGTCTTACCTCATTCCGAATCGCGCTCAGAGCGCTTAGAACGAATATGACACTGACCGTCGTTCCGAATCAAATATCGCGATTTGGATGCTCAGAGCGTGATATCAATTCGGAACGGTTTAAATCACATTTTCATTCATAAAATGTTAGTTTTTTTTTAAATGTATGGAATATAAATTACGGATTCCACATTTTTGAGTATGAATACTAACAAATATACATCTCTCGGTTTATTCATCTTTATATGTGTAAAGTTTAATATTATTAACTTATTTTGGTCATTTAAAATAACTTGCCGTGTTACATTTTTTTTCACTTCCTACTTAAATATTAATTATAGATTTGTTTTAGAAGTAATATACAAACAGTATAAACGAATTACAATATTAAATAATTTAAAAGAAAACCTTGAAAATGGCGCGCGACATAATGACAAAAAACTGACAGCGCTCAGAGCGGCCTACCTCGATATCGCGAGCAGTCTAAGCGCGAGAAATGATGTCATTTGTGACGTCACACAGCTTTGGCAAAACAGTTTAAGCGCGTATCGGAACACTTTAAGCGTGCTTAGGTTACTATTATCGCGTCTCGGAACGATAGGTTATTATCTTTTGACATGTTAGACGTAGCTTATGAGACACGTCATTGGCCGAAATATAAGTCTAACTACCAAACACGTGGCGTATATCAAATTATTGATACTTTTTTATAATCAACTGGCAGTGAGCATATCTATTAACTTTCTAGAAAATAAAAATACGGATATTTTAGATATATATTATTCATAGATTTGTTTTATAGTAAAATAAAAAATGTGTCATTTTTATCTATCAAAAAAGTTACGTTCTATATATTTCACTAAAACAAATAGTAACGTAACCTGAATAAAAAATATCCGTAATTTTATTCCGTAGTAAGTCGGATAGATTGCATTTCTAAAGTAATTAATTAATGGAGGATCAAACGTAGTAGGGGAGTATTTAAATAAAAATCTATTGTAAAAAGAAAGTTTTATTTGTAATAAGGTTCTATAATCTAAAGGAAAAAAAACTTAGGTACCCTTCCTAATTACAATATCAGCTTGCATCGATTACTCTTTAAAATTGTTGCTAGATTCCATTTAAAAAAAAAAAACATTTTAGCTAACGATTTTGATGCAACTCACATTCGTATTCAGTTAAAAAAAGAGCCTAGCCGAGCAGTTTTATTTTGAAGATCAGATTTAGACGCAATTTTTTATTTTAATCGTCTTAATTACAGATACTTAATTTTCGTTTGACAGCTGGAAGCTAGATTACGGGTGTAAGTCTATGTAATTGAGACGATTAAAAATGGCGTCTTATGTACCAGCTTACGACTGACCTGCAAAATAAATCGGCTCTAAATAATTTGGCTCTATTTTTAACTTTAATGGTAACTATTACAGAAACTTCATTTTCTTTTGACAGCTGGAGGGAAATGTTGCGTCGAGGAGCCTGTAGACGGGTGTCAGCCTGTAGCCCTATTCTGTTACCTAAGCGCGAACTTTATATAATGGAATCCGTTAACTATATATATATCACGCTATTAAAGTTGATATTTGCACGGCCGCTGTCAAGGTCGAGCGCTTATAGAGTTGGGAATTGAATATTTTGTAATTATGACGCAACATCTATCGTAAATAACGAACCCTCATTCCGAATCGTGCTCAGAGCGCTTAGAACGAATATGGCACTGACCGTCGTTCCGAATCAAATATCACGATTAGGATTGTCAGAGCGTTATATCGATTCGGAACGGTCTAATCACATTTTCATTCATAACATGAGTTTATTTTTTAAATGTATTGAAGATAAATTGCGGATTTCACATCTTTGAGTATGAATACTAACAAACATAACATCTCTCGGTTTATTCATCTTTATATGTGTAAAGTTTAATATTATTAACTTATTTTGGTCTTTTAAAATAACTTGCCGTGTTACAGACATTTTTTTTTCACTTCCTACTCAAATATTAATTATAGATTTACAAACAATATAAACGAATTACAATATTAAATAATTTAAAAGAAAACCTAATATTAAATAAACTTGAAAATGGCGCGCGACATAATGACAAAAAACTGACAGCGCTCAGAGCGATCTACATCGATATCGTGAGCAGTCTAAGCGCAAGAAATATTGTCATTTGTGACGTCACATAGCTTTGGCAAAACAGTTTATACACGTCTCGGAACACTTATGAGCGTGCTTAGGTTACTATTATCGTGTCTCGGAACTAGGGTAACAGAATAGGGATTATATTTAAATTGGGTGATTTTAGTTAAGTTTATTAGCAGTCTTATTGTTTAATTTAGGTTTGCTCTAAATAGTAATCGATGCAAGAAGTACACAACTTTAAAAGCTATAATTCTTATTACAAAATATACATTATTTTTTTATAATATAATATTAAATTTCGTAGCAAAACAGAATAGTAAGCAATTGCCAGCTTAAACCGATCCATTGTGTTATGCGTAAGAATTCTAAGAATTGTTATACTCATACAGGGTTTGGATGATGTTAAAACTTAGGTCGCGTTCACATTGCATGCGTTTTTGTTTGAAAGTCTGGCTTGCGAATGAAAACGAACGTACGATGCCGATTCTTTGAAGCCACACACAAAGGTAGCAATTCTCAATTTTTCGGAAATTTAATTATTTATGCTAAACAGGTCTTCAATATCCAGATAAAAATACCGTTTTTGACATATTTATAAATGTTAGACTAAGTTATAAGTTGGTTATGTAAGTTCCAAATTTAATGGCATATTTGCGTAACTAAATCCACTTTCGCTTATTGTAAAATCGTAATTTTCTTCTTTTTCCCCGAGCCGAACCTTTGAAGTATTTTTGAGCGCTCACTCAAGCGTACTCAAAGAACGCTTTTCTTTTTGCAAGCGTTCGAGTAGCGTTTTCGTAAGCGCGCTTTGCTTATTGCGTAAACACAAGTTAGCTAGTCAATATTATTGTATATATAGTATGCTATGTTTTAACACCAAGGCCGGGTTCATCTTGGCGCATTGGTATTTTGCTAAGGCGTTAAGCCAATCCTAACTGTCGTTCATCTTACACAAACCGAAGTAGTGATTACAGGGTTTTCAAGCTATGTGAACGGTATTCCATGAAATTTTCTGTGGTATCATTAACAACAGTCTAAAAAGTATTAAACAATATAATTAGTACCTATAGCCGATATAAGATACCTGGTTGAGCTTTTAGGAGTGGACTGTATATTTTTAATGAAGAAAATTATAATAGCTGGTTTTATTGCAAATTCTGTGTTGCTTACGTTTAGAGCTATCCCTGATTCACATCTAAGCTAGGAGATGATAAACGTGCTAATAAGTAGACAAAGGCATACGACTTGGAGAAACAAAGATAGGTATTCACAGATCTCGAAGCACACTATTTCCAGCTTGGCCAAGCACTGCATTTTACACATTTTTTTTTGTAGTATAACAACTAAAATAAATAGATTTGTCTACGCTTTGTGGCGATTAACTAAAGTAGCTAACGAAAAAACCGCCCTTCAGGCATACCATGGATATGTTGCGTCAAATATAAGGTACGGCATATTAAGCAGTGGAAATAAATAGAATCTTTATTGGACAAAAACAATGCATTCGTGCTATTTGTAACACACCTCCTATGACTTCCTGTCGTCCTTTATTTATAAAACTAAAATTACTGACTGTTCCTTCTATCTATATACTTGAATGCAAATAAACATATTTGTAAAAGCCACCCGGAACTTTTTAAAACTCTTGGGGATAATTGCAATTTTAAAACGCGTTATCCTAGAATAATTATTCCAGCTCATAAAAGTACTCAATATAGCCGAAATTGTTATGCAATGGCGACAAAGATATTTAATAAGCTTCCAGTTACTATAAGGGAGCTGCCACTAAAACTGTTCAAATTAAGAGTCAAACAAATGCTGGTTAATAAATGTTTTTATTCGACAAAAGAATACCTAGACACTAAGCTTGACAAAGTCATGTGACTAAATAAATATTTGTAAGCTAGAAATAGCGAATCATGTGATATAATTACAAATAATAATTAACATCCCTGTACCTACTATGTTTCTGACAAATAAATTATTTCATTTCATTTCAAAAAAAAACAATTATTGTTTATATAGCCTTTTGGTTGGATTCAAAGATTTCACCATACAAGCTCAGGCATGCTAAACGTTGTCAGTTTATCAAAGCTCGACACGACTAGCTCGTATCGCGGTCGACAAGTGACGTTAGTTGATGCCACTTTTTGGTGTAGGGAAAGACAGCAACTTAAGGAATCTGGATTAGGATACCAAGCCGTAACAATACCTGTAGGTACAATGAAAATTAGAAAAACCCAAAAAGTATTAAATATAACAATTAAAATATCGATACACGTAGCGATAAACCTGTTAGTGCGCCTTCGCTGACGTATGTAAATAAAATAACAATGGGGTGTATCAGGCAAAGCTTTTTGTAGATGTCGCTAGCGGCACTGGTACCTTGTTTTCAACCTACGACGCATCTTTTTAAAATGTTTTTGTAGTTTTTTATAATTATAACAGAAAAATGTAATTTAACTTAACGTTACCTACCTTAAAAGACGAATTAAGAAAGCGCACACCGTCTTTAAAAAGAAAAAAGGTTTTTTTAATAGAACGGCAATTTTGAGATCACCATATCTTTGATTTCGCTTGGAAATCTCGATTTGTACACTTAAAAGCTGCTCACTTCGGCATAATATCCAGAAAATAATAAATTTCGTAATAAAAATACAAGTTTTCTATGCAACTGACAGTTATATTAGGTACCATCTATCATGCGCCATCTATTGTGATAAAAAGTTAGTGATACACCCCATTCCTACGACCGGCGTCGCGACGTACGATATAAATTTATATCAGTGTAAACGCGGCCGTGCTATTTATCGTCGACAAGATAAAAAGTGTAGAGCTCAAAGCTGGTATGAACCTTGGGGATATTATTACATATTAAAAAGTAAAAATCCCCACCGATCCCACATCTTACAGATGTTATTCAAGGTCAAAGGTAACATAAAAATAACGAAATTTCTATAAATATTTTATCATGAAAATAGATTAGAAACCGTTATAGATTCTGAATTTATCTACAAAAAAATATCTATTACCTACTTTTTTTCTAAGAATCACCTGAGACATTGCTATTCTAACACTTTCTTAAGTCGTTTCCTCAACGGCTCCTCCACTCAATTGAGGACCTTGCAGCAAAAGAGAGACAAGTCCCAAGTTTTAAGACGATCAGGTAATGAGAAAAAAAAATTTTAAATGTTAATTGACAAGTTACATGGTTAAATATAATATAAATATTTTTACATATGTTACTCCTATTATTCCTGACCTTGGACAAGACAAAAGTCATGTTCAACGAGCATGTTATACTGAGACCAAAATGCGTGGGAAACGCCACTCTCGAGGTTGTGCAAAAATACGTCTAACTTGGACAGACCATTCAAAAAACTGCCTCTGTGGTCTAGCGGTTAAGTCCGTGGATTTAGACTCGGAGGTACCGGGTTCGATTCCTGGTCGGGACACAAAAATATTTATTAATGTAAATAAATACATTTAATTAATATTTAATTTATTTGTGATATTTCCCGAGTTTGGTACGCTGGAGACATCGACGAGCTTGCCACTTGTCATGATTGGCCTATAGTAAAGTTGGCTAAATGTGAATCCGCTTATTTATTATAAGCGTGGTTTCTGACCACCCCGAAAGAGAAACGGTCGTGATGATACTATACTTGGACAGACCATCCAATTAGGAGTAGCCAACTTCAGCAAAGAAGCCGATAAACGCATTCAGCTAGGATGGGCAGCATTCGGGAAGCTACGTCACATCTTCTTTCGAATATACCAGTGTTTGAAGACAAAAAGAAAAAGTTTTCAACCAGTGCATTCTTCCAGTAATGTCGTATGGTGCAGAAACGTGGACACTGACGGTACGTCTGGTCTACAAGTTCAAGGTCGCTCAGCGAGCTATGGAGGGAGCTATGCTCGGGATTTCTCTAAAAGATAAAGTCAGAAACGTTGACATCCGTCAAAGAACCAAAGTTACCGATATAGCTTTTAAAATTAGCAAGCTGAAGTGGCAATGGGCTGGACACATATGCCGCAGAACCGATGAACGATGGAGTAGACGGGTTCTGGAGTGGAGACCACGTACTGGAAGACGCAGAGTGGAACGACCCCCCCGCTAGATGGACAGATGACCTGAGGAAGGTCGCTGGTGGGGGATGGATGAGGGTGGCAGAAGATCGTGTGAAGTGGCGAGCCTTGGGGGAGGCCTACATCCAGCAGTGGAGAGACACAGGCTGATGATGATGACTCCTATTATTCGTGCGACGTAAATGATAGCCCATTTTTTTGTCAAATTGTAGATGTAGTCACTAAAATTTGGATGCTCCCCTTTTGCTGCAGGGTCCTCAATTGTTCTTTCTAAGTTCCAGCTGTCAAACGGAGGGACGCCTCGGCACGACACTACCCCCGAGGAATAAAGCGCAAGGTACATTTCTTATTAAAAGTAAAGTATCATCACGACCGTATGATTTCGGGGTGGTCAGAAACCAAGCTTTTATTACGAGCGGGTTCATATTTATTTACAAAAGTATAATATGTAGTTTATCAACCATCTAGTTTCCGTAACACAAGCCTCGTAGCTTACCACGGAAACTAGATGGCGCTGTGTGACCTGTCTGGAAATATTTATTATTATTATTATTATTATAGCTGAGTTTTCCTATCTCAAGTCAGATTAAACATTAACAGGTCACTGGAATCTGCTAAGCTGCTGGTCTTCTGCTAACAGCTTACTTATTGGACCACTTTGCTGCTTAGTCTTCCACTAGTAGAATCATTCAAAATAATTAAATTTATGATGTTATAAATACCTGGTTTACGTGAATAAAGATATTTTGACTTGAGTGTTGATTTTCGATATACAGTGTGGACCAGCGATTCAATAGGTCTCACCATCACTTTTACATCCAAGAAAGCTAACTGCCTATCTTTCTCCAATTCATAAGTCAATTTTGTTCTGGAGTGAAGATAGTTTGATTGACCCTTGATGACACAAAACACGTTGCCAAAAATGATAAGTGGGTAGGTTTACATCTACCGCCCATCATGTACGAAGGTTACACCCGTAACCACGGCCAATAGAACTTTTCCGAAACGTCGGAACAAGTCTCTAAGGTAATCGCGTAAAGACCTGTTAAAATTACAAATGTATACAAGTCTTTAATGCTACAATTTTAATTTATTATAAATTCAGTTGATGTGTTTTTATTTTAGACAACTGATATATAGAGAAACTAAACAAACACGCCACATTTATTAATACGTATACTGTATTTTTCTTAAGAGAAATATATTTGTCTCGCTTCGGATGGCGATTGCTCCATGGGACAATATGGACACTTCAACCTGTAAAAAAAATATAATTAAGTATACTATATATCTGTGGTGTCAAGGAAAAAGGAGATGAGTCGAAAAAAAATTTAATTAGATTTTTACACCTATTGCTTCAAAACATTCATATGCGTCAATGCAATAAGAAGATGAGTCTATACACTGTACAGTTTATTTTACACCCCTACGTACATAAAGGGGCATGTCGTAACATTTATTGTACCAGGTATTGTATTCTCATAGCTACTGATAACTAAATTTAAAAGGTTATTAATTGATCGTTGTGGTGCAGTTCTGTATATGTTTTATTTTGTAAATCTGATATAGCTGAGTTTTCCTTGCAGATTCCTTTCTCAGTCAGATTAAACATTAACAGGTCACTGGAATTTGCTAAGCTGCTGGTCTTCTGCTAACAGCTTACTTATTGGACCACTTTGCTGCTTAGTCTTCTACTAGCAGGAGTAGAATCATTCAAAATAATTAAATTATTGACGTTTGATAAATGCCTGTAATAGGTTTACGTGAATAAAGATATTTTGACTTTGACTTGAGTTCAATCGAGTTATTTCAGTATCGCGCTTTTACCACCAATAATTCAGTTATGCATAGTGAGATGAGTCGACTCGTACCTAAAGTTTACGACTAATGAAATTGAACCTTACGTAAATTACAACTTACTAATTATAAAAATGAGTTGTTTTTTTTAATTGCCTCTAGTGAAAAGTTCAAGTTATGTACTTATCACCTTTTTCCTTGACACCACAGAATATATATATAGCCTTTAAAATTAGTAAGTAAAAGTAGTAAATAGTGTTGCCCAAATAAAAAAAAACACCGATTAGTTAGCAAGTCCAAGAAAATAGTCATATTTTTTTGGGCTTACATTTTATTAAATTACTATATTAAAAATATAGGTTCGGTTGTAAGAACGCGTACCTTAAATACTACAAAGGTCGGTTCGAACCCATCCGGCATGTACCAATGAGAAATACACTTTTCTTACGTACTGCAGCCAGATTTACAACACCACCGTTCCCGTGTGAGGAGAGCACGTTAAGCCGTCGGTCCCGGTTCCACTAATACCAACTTGTGGAGTCGTTAATAAATTGTCATAAAAAAATGATATCATATCCTCGCCAAACCGTCTGGCCAGCGTGGCGAGTTTAAACCAAATTCTGCAGTTCTGGAAGGCCCCATCTCCAGCAATGAAATGAATGAATTTAAAATATCATCACAGACATTCCAGAAATGTCTACAGAATTTAGCCTACAATCGCCACGCTGACCAGACTGGTATATAAATAAAAAATAAAAATCGTGTCTGTCTTTTTAGGGTTCAGAAGTAAAAATATCGAACCCTTTTTTTATACTAGCACGACATGTGACCTTGGGCCTACCTGATGGTAAGTGGCGCGCAAGGTACATGAATGTAGTAGCAACTGACATCAGTCCCTAACACTATGCCGGCTTGGCTAGATGCTTTTTCACACTTCGCTTAAAGGACTCCAAGTTATAGGAAAGTGGAAACACAGAGACTGGAAGAGCATTCCATATCTTTATCGTGCGACAGATGTATGAGTCCCCAAACTTATACGTACGCGAAGGGATGGTGACTACGGTATGTGGGTGCATATTATGACCTGTGCGTGTGGTTCTTATAGTAGATGACTAAATATATAAATATTTTCAAATCTACCTACAGTTCCGATGTTTTTTTTATATATTTTAAATATTTCATGACTTTTTAAGATTGGGCAACACTATTAAAGATACATCTTATTATCCTGTAAGTAAAAAAAATATGCCTAAAGACCGTCATGCACGTAGCTATAATAAATATGTGTTTATTATTAAAAAAGTTTAAATAAATAAAAAATATTAAAATAAGCATGGGCTTAATAAAAAAGTTATTCAATATTAATCCAATAAAAAACAAAAAAAAATATATAAATTAACTTAAGTCCAAACGGCTAACGGAAAAGTCTGAAGATAAGACCTCGCTATACAGAGGGGAAATGTTGCCAGTCTCCTTGGGACTATCCCTGAAGGGTCTTCTCTAAAGGACATTTTATTTTTATTTTTTATTATATAGGTAGTTTATACTTAATTATTTATTTACTTTTTAAGTAGTTTTAAATTATTAATAAATAATTTTACCTAGCAGAAAATAAATTAATTTATACAAAAATAAAGGTCATTTAGTATCCTTAATTTATCTACTTAATACCTAAAAGTTATAATTTTGAATTAAACTTTAAAAAATATTTTTTTTTAAAACAATAAATATATATATTATTATATATGTAAATTATAGCTAGGTCTGTGACGGGCTTAAGGACCCGGCCTCCCCAAATGTCAACAATCGCGGTTCGTTTGTACATTATGAATATAATGTTAAAAAAAAAAAAAAAAAATATATATATATGGTTTATGATTATTTCACCGACACCCACTGTTTTTATTAATTAATAATAGACATATAAATCAGTGTTATTTTTTTATATTTCCCATATAGCCAAAAAGGCCAGCTAGCCTAATTACATTTAAAAAAAAAACCGACGTACAACCGTAATAATGTTTTAAGATTCATAATATAGTATATATAATCAGGCAAGCCGGTATTTTTTTATATAACAATGTAAACCGAGTGATTTTGTATGCTTTTACTTTAGATTAATATGTTTTTTCTATTGATAGAAACAATAAAATTTTCCTAAGCAACTATATGTCGGAAGTGACATAATTTTTTGATTTTTTTTTTTTTGGTTCGAGGGATGATGAATGAGATGATAGGAAAGGCAAATGGTCTAGCCCATACAGCCAAGTCTGACGTAATATATCTTTCTTTTTCATGAATTAATGAGGTCATCATCAAATTCCAGATGCTGCAGAATTTGATGCTTTTCTTGGAGTCACACGCAGAACCATCCACTGCTCAAACACGTCGGGTAAAATATGGGAGTTGACAGCGCGGGAAAACCGCAAAAAATTAACTGAAACTTGTGCCCCATATTTAAAGTCCAAATTATCGTTTTCCATAATTATTCACATTGTAGCACATTATTAAACAAAACAACACCACTTTTGACCAATAATATCCACAGTAAATTAATTTACAAAACAAAAACTTGCACTTGACATGTCCACGCAAAATGGCGCGAAGAACCTTTTTTTTTTTTTCTGTCACTTTCGACATATATTTTCTTAGTAAAAGTTAAATGTTTCTATCAATAGAATTACATATTTATATTAAGTAAAAGTACACAAAGTCACGACGACGTATAATATAAAAATACAGTAAAAAATATATGACAGATCAGTGGTAATCGATAAATATAATTTATGCTCTGTGTGTGCTCTGTTGCTAAGTATTAAAAATATAAAAAGTAACATAGAACTTGAAAAGAATAGAAATGGCATTTTTTTTTCATAATTTGAAACTATCGCTTTTTTAAGTTCTTTGCAAATATCATAATGTAGTAGAGATCAAATTAAATGAACATAACGAAAAAGTTGTCACTAATTATTGTTTCAATATAGTAAACATTAAGGTTTTAAGCGATTGCATCCTTCCCGCTCGCACAATGCATTTTCAAAGTTTATCCAAGTCTGGGTGTATTTTGAGAAATGTACGTTTTCCTAACGGCTCCATCACTCAATTAATCTTCCAGCTGTCAAAAACGCACAGATTATATAGGATATATGATTATTATTATCAAATACTTTATTGCACTTTACAAAGGCGAACTTAAAGGATAGTGTTCATAGATTTATTTTTGACCGTAGTGTCAGTTCAAAATTAGAAACAGACACTGTAAATATTTTTATTGTACAACTTTCTGGCTCCATCTTAGCAATTTTACGAGTACGTCGGTACGATGATAAGTTGGAGGAACCAGTTTGACAGCTGGAAGGAATTGTTGAGTGGAGGAACTGATGAAACGTATCTATGTATATATTGAAATACTGTTTATTACTTGCAGAGATAAATAGAACATTTATTGTAGATAACCGAACGTAAAAAGTAAAAAATAATCCAATAAGATGTTTGAATTTCTTATGCTGTTTTCCTTTTGGGTACACCCAACACAATGGCTGGACTGTAACGATTCTTTAAAAAAAAAACACTGGCTGTATGGGCTCCGCCTTTTGCCTTCCAATAACAAACGTCTGTTACTTTTGAACTGACACTACGGTTAAAAATCTACATTTGAACACTGTCATATATATATGTCCTTATAATCAGCTGTCAAAGCTGGAAGGTATAATTCAGGAGCCTTTGGAAAAACGACTAACACCAGTATTAAACGTCTTAGAACGTGTGCTCAACGCCTACAGTACTCAACATTTCCTTCCAGCTGTCAAAAAATAAATTAAGTCTCTAATGGGGTGTATCACTAACTTTTTATCACGGTAGATGGCGCATGATAGATGGTACCTAATAGAACTGTCAGTTGCATAGAAAACTTGTATTTTTATTATTTTCTAGATATATTACCGAAGTCAGCAGCTTTTAAGTGTACAAATCGAGATTTCCAAGCAAAATCAAAGATATGGTGATCTCAAAATTGCCGTTCTATTAATTAAAACTTTTTCCTTTTTAAAGACGGTGTTCGCTTTCCTAATTCGTCTTTTAAGATAGGTAACGTTAAGTTAAAATTCGTATTTCTGTTATAAAAATAAAAAAACTACAAAAACATTTTAAAAAAGACCGACATAGGTACCAGTGCCGCTAGCGACATCTATAAAAAAGCTTTGCCTGATACACTCCATTGAGACTATTAATAAATTATTATTATGAGTTTTTTTACTCAAGTAATTAACTGCAATTTCTTCTTCTACACTAAACCACATACAGTCCGCTAAACACTCTTTAATTGAGCCATCGAAGACTGCGGGTCTTCAGTATCCCTACTGTTAGCAGCACAATAGGGACTGAAGACTTTACATTATTATAGTCTAATGTACCAGCTTACGGCTGACCTTCAAAATAAAACTGTTAGCTCGGCTTCAAAACAACATTTTCGTTTTGACAGCTGGAAGGAAAGTTGAGTGGAGGAGGCGTTGAGTAAACGTCTTAGAAGATAGTCCATCAATTTACTAGGGAATTAAATTACGGACATAAAAAAAAGCAAAATCTTTACTTCACTTACTGAAAGAATTGGGCCTAAGCAGGTCTGCCGTCAATACATTTATGGAAGAAGCTTCCAAGACGGCATTAACGGAATCATACAGTATTTGGTTGGGTAGGGAGAGAAGTAGAATGGTGGATGGTGAGTGTATTATCGCGCAATAAAATAAAAAAAGGAGGCCTCCTTTTCTTAAACCAGCCTATTGTCGATCGCAAGCCCGAGACACCATTCTTCTCATCTCTTACCTACACACGATGGACCCGGCACCCGCACGGTGAATCCATGGAATGGTTAGAAATTTGTCTTCACAGATTTGTTTTAGTAAAACAGAAGAAATTTATTTTAAATCTTTTTATACTTCCTTGAAAATATGTTTGAAAAGTTTTAAAAAGTTGTTTTGTGCGAGCGAGAGGGATGCATAGCTAAATGTTTAGTTCTATGTCTACTATTTCTATGTTACAATATTAGTGACAAATATTTAATTAAGTAGGTACATTTAATTTGAGCTTTAAGCGTTTATAATTTATCAATATAAAAAAAAATTTGAACACGCTAAAATTTATAAGCTTATACACAAATTACGCCGATATACAAATAATAAAAATATATACTACATAATACTAATAAATACTACACCTATTGTATATTAACTTTATCCTACATTTTAGAATATATTCGAAATTGAATTCAACATATACAGAATATCTCATAAGTCAATGTGAAACTGGGAATGGGTGATAAGCCAGAAAAATAAGTACACACACTAGTGCAGAGTTTAGAAATCCATGTTTAAAGAACATCCATGTTTATGGGACATCATGTATAAAAAGTTAATATCAGATTTCATATTTTAATAGCAAACAAAGATTTTGGAAGAAACGCGCGCGCCTCTACTAGATATGTCACGCGCATTACAAGTTCGTGCCGGAGAGTTAAACAACTTGCGACATTGTGCCTTTGACGTTTCTACTAGTGTACAATTGCAAATTAAAGTTGAATGTGTGCTTTTTTACGTTATTCGAATTTAATATTTAA
Source organism: Tinea semifulvella (assembly GCA_910589645.1). Classification (NCBI taxonomy): domain Eukaryota; kingdom Metazoa; phylum Arthropoda; class Insecta; order Lepidoptera; family Tineidae; genus Tinea; species Tinea semifulvella. Next base: position 7,543,435 of record OU342609.1, read on the forward strand.
GATTTAAAATTTTACACCAATGTGTTTGTTAGTTATTTTTAAAAATTTCAAACATGTAGACACAGACTCACACTGTGGTGTCAATGGGGTGTATCAGGCAAAGCTGTTTGTAGATGTCGCTAGCGGCACTGGTACCTTGTTTATAGCTATGACGGATCATTTTTTAAATGTTTTTGTAGTGCTTTTATTTTTATAACAAAAAAAATATTTTTACTTAACGTTACCTGCCTTAAAAGACGAATTAGGAAAGCGAACAACGTCTTTAAAAAGAAAAAAGGTTTAATTAATAGAACGGCAATTTTGAGATCACCATATTTTTAATTTTGCTTGGAAATCTCGATTTGTACACTTAAAAGCTGCTCACTTCGGCAATATAACCAATAAATAATAAATTTCTGACAGTTCTATTGGGTACCGTCTATCATGCGCCATCTATCGTGATAAAAAGTTAGTGATACACCCCATTATTTGTTAAATTGTATATTTTTCACGTGCAACTCCCCTACCTCTCTTTTGCCTTGGACTCATGACAATGTACATTTAATTCCCTACCTGTGATGAAGCCGTACCGCCGAAGCAAGAAACACGGAAGAACATTAACAGCCAGTTAATGGCAAGAAAATTTCTCTATGAGACATGTCGTTAGCTGAAATAACCAAAGTGACAAGCTAACTATACCAATCAAAATATTAATCATAGATTAATTTAATTATCCTTTCTTCAACTTGCCGTAAAAGTAAGCCTTTTCCTGTATTGTAACAGTGTATTAGTGTGCGTGAGAAAAGGACAAGTTTGTTTCTACTATGCGCGACATCTAGTAGAGGCGCGCGCGACGTCTTACAAAATCTTTGATAGTAAACATGGCGGCGAATGGAGGACCTTTAAACCCAGAAGTGTTTAACTATTGTCATCGTGTGTAGCGCCCATAAGCTGTATTTTACGCCTAAACCGATTTGACAGGTTGACATTTGTTGAGGCCGTCTCGTTTGATGATGATTAACCCTGTTTGAAATAAAAGCGCCGCTAGTATTTTATCCAACACAATATATATATATATATATATATATATATATATAAACAATATAGGTTTTAATTTTGTATCTAGTTTGGGTATATTTGGGAATTGTTTTTTTTTTTTAATATATACTCACTGACTTAAATACAAAAAAGATAACTTGTCTCATACAAATTAAAGTGGGGCCTCGAGGCAAAAACTTTATTTAAAGAAATTTCAAAAAAACTGGTCGACGTCTCTGGTGACCCACGGCTGGCAGTTTCCTCGCTGAAAAGATTAGTATCAAAATTCAACGAGGAAATGCTGCCAGTGTTTTGGGCACCATGCCGCTGGACAATGGCCTGGAGGAAAATTTTTATATTGTAAGGTTTGAGACATTAGGATGCTTAAATTTTTATTATATTTAATTTGTTATTTAAATTTAGTTTATTTTTCTAGCTTAATTAATAATATTCTAATTCTTTTATATTGTTTGTATATCCCTTTCAGCACGGACAGTACCAAGCGTGCGTTATTAAAAATTTCGACCGGTCAACAAATTCTGTTTTGCCGCTCCAAATCAGCCTCGATAGATCATGCATAGCATCTAGCTACTTAGTGATTATCTTTATTAAATAGTTAGGCTAGTCCATAGTCCTTTTTTAAGAAAAAAACATACATTAGTGCTTTTTATTTCTAACATATTATCCAATGCACTGAGTTTCCTTGCAGATTCCTTTCTCAGTCAGATTAAACATTAACAGGTCACTGGAATTTGCTAAGCTGCTGGTCTTCTGCTAACAGCTTACTTATTGGACCACTTTGCTGCTTAGTCTTCTACTAGCAGGAGTAGAATCATTTAAAATAATTAAATTAATGACGTTTCATAAATGCCTGTAATAGGTTTACGTGAATAAAGATATTTTGACTTTGACTATGCGGAGGGGGTTTTGTGGAATTCGCTGGTGGTTTTTTTTTTTACTATTTTTATTAGATACTTTATTAGAACTGAAGAAGACAGAAGACAAATTTCTAAGCATTCCATGGATTCACCGTGCGGGTGCCGGGTCCATCGTGTGTGGGTAAGAGATGAGAAGAATGGTGTCTCGGGCTTGCGACCGACAATTGGCTGGTTTAAGAAAAGGAGGCCTCCTTTTTTTCTATTGCGCGATAATACGCTCACCATCCACCATTCTACTTCTCTCCCTACCCAACCAAATACTGTATGATTCCGTTAATGCCGTCTTGGAAGCTCGTTCCATAAATGTATTGACGGCAGACCTGCTTAGGCCCAATTCTTTCAGTAAGTGATGCAAAGATTTTGCTGGAACTCCTCTTGCACCAACTTCCACTGCGTAAAGCTGAGTCTTGAACCCGTTCCTGATCATTTCTTCTGTGAGATCATAATATTTATTCAACTTCATGTTGTGGTCTTTTCGAATATTTGATTCCCACGGAACGGTAAGTTCAATAAGGATAACTTTTTTCAAGTTCCGAGAAAACACTAAGATGTCTGGCCTATAGGCTGATACAGCTAGTTCATCTGGGATCCTATAATGGTGTTCAAATGTATCCATGAGAATTTTCCAGTCTGATGCGGCGCCAAGGATCGAGGTGGGCTTGCATTTAGTTTTCGTGCTTTGCCCTTCCTTTACAAATGTGGTCAAAGTTTTATTTGTAGTCAGTCCCTTTCTGGCTCTTGCAATAGAAAGACTTACTGCTTCACGGATAACACCTAGGACTTTGTCATGTCGGCGTGAGTAATAGCCCTTTTCTAGGAGAGTAACGCACCCTACAAGTGTGTGTCTAGCAGTTCCTATGGCAGCACCACACAATGTACAGTTCTTTTCCGTAGCTTTTCCCCACCTTACCAGATTACTCTGGTCCGGGAGGGACATTTGAAAAGCGTTTAGGTAGAACTTTAGCAACGCCGGAGACCAATCGTACATTAGTGTGCGCCACTTTAGGGCTGGAGGGATGCAAAATAATTAATATTTCAAAGTTATTAATACCTATTTTTTGTCGTGCTGAAAGGGTTATTACTTCGAATAAATACCTAAACTAAATTAAAGTATAGTTTATAAGACAAATCTTAGTTCAATAATAGCTACAAATATAGCGCGTGTAACTATCAAAAGAGCAAATATTTTATTTGGGATTCAGATGTCATTAGTAGAACCTGTATTCGAAATAAAAAGGTCACTTTTTTTTTAAAGATACAAAACATTATCCGTAAAACAAAACACTAATGCATGGTGAATAAGGCCGCGTCTAAAAATCGCGATATCCAACGTGATAAATACCTAAACGCTGGGGAGTGTTGTTATTTAAAATTTAGTCGCATGGACACTACAAAACTTAAAATTCCCAGTCAAAAAAAAAATTTGTGAACTCATATATTATAAGTATCAAGGTTTACAACAACATACCTAAAGAAATTAGACAGTTACCAAACAGTGTATTATAAATTAAAAAAAAATGTTATTATAATATCAATGAATTCTTTACTATTACAAAAAATTACATGGATTACTATTTGTGATCTTAGTATTGTTTTTTTTTTTTTTAAATGTAATGCATTAGAGAGAACACACAAGTATAAAATATTTGCTCGCCAAAACTTGGCAAATGTACCTACTCATAAGTTTACTTTAAGACCTGTAAATTTGTAAATATGACATTTATCCAAATAAATAAATTATTATTATTAATTGATCTCGACCACGGCCGAGAGACAGAGTGAGAGAAAGAGTTACGTAAGTCAACGTTCGCGCAATCGTCGACCTCTGATTTCTTGTTGAGTATGAGTGGCGATATTTTTAGGATAACTTCTCGGCACCGTAACTTAAGATTTTATTACTGGATAATTAAAATAAATAATACGTAGATCTTTATTTTTATTCTAGATCATAATATAAAAATATTTGCTCTTTAATAAATTCCACGCAGTATAATAAAATACATCAAAAAAACAATTTTTAAACTGAATTATGTGTAATTAATTAATTTGTAGATATTATAAGTATAATTTATGGTAAATTAATTGTTTAGTGAATGATAGAAAATTAAATTAACTCGAATTATTTTAAACTATTTAATTGTCTATTTTAGCATTAATTTAATAATCGAGAGCTAAACATTAAATCGCTGCTTTAATAAAAAAAAAACGACAGTCTATAAAGAGTTTTCATTGAGTAAATATGAATAATAAAGATATATTGTCATACAAATATATATCGTATGTAAATTGGAAATATAAACAAATATTTAAAATAAAAAAGACGTTATTTATCATTTTTGTTTTTGGTTAAAAGTTCTCAAACTATATTGTTTTTTTTTTATTTTTTTTTATTTAAAATTTAATAAATTCCCAGTGCATGCTTAATATAATAAAAGAACTATATACTAAGGTTGCCCTGGTCATATAGGGGTCAGCTTGACTCGAAGATTTCCACTATTTTTTATTTTATATGTGCGAAAAATCTCAGTACATAATGCTAGCGGCGCTGTTATCCCAATATGGGAGTCTACCTCCGATTCCGTCGTATGGGCGGTGACCTGACCAGCTCGTTGGCGGACCGATTTTGCAATTGTGAAGCCCTGAACATCTCCCATAGGGCGTGGGTGCTAAAAATTAAACCAACACTAGACCAGCGTTTCCCAAACTTCTCATACTTAAACCTAATATCTTAAGTACTAGATTAACCAACTAAATTGTTAAATAAGTTTATTGCTTAAAAACAACGGCGGACTTACACCCGATTCTAAATTAAGATTATTTTTTTCATTCATTCATTACAGCCCTAGAACAAAGCTTCCTAGACCTCCACTGCTGGAAATGGGCCTTCTAGAACTGGAGAATTTGGCCTACACGCGCCACGCTGGCTTGCTTGGCGAGGATATGATGACAATTTATTAACGATTCCACAAGTTGGTATTAGTGGAACCGGGACCGACGGCTTAAGGCTCCGAGACACGGGAACGGTGGTGTTGTAAATATGTGATAAATGTACGTAAGAAAAGTGTATTTCTCATTGGTACATGCCGGGTGGGTTTGAACCGACCTTTGTAGGATTTAAGGTACGCGTTCTTACAACCGAGCCACCACCGCGCCTTTAAGAATTACTAGAATAAATTAAGAATTACTAGAGCCCTAACTGGAACAAGCACATGGTCTTGGTAGGAACATACGAGTGCAGATTCTGTTGCGAGGTGTCTGACACACCAGTCTATCTTCTCTGCGACTGCTATGCCCTACATCAGAAGCGAAGCACCATCTTGGGTCCTCGCAGATTAAGGAAGGAGGTGCGACGCCTCGCTCTTAAGCCTATACTAAGGTTCCTTGAAGTCGTAGGGCTAGCAAACGAACTATAGTCTAGGGAAGTCCCACCCTATTCAATTTTTTTTTTTAAATACACCCCATTCAAACACCAGTATTTTTAAACTATTCCTCCACGGCTCCTCCACTCAATTAATCCTTACAGCTGTCAAATAAAGGGACGCCTCGGTCTTATATTTTCTTAAATAAAATTTCATAAATTCCCAGTGCATGCTTAAAATAATAAATCTTCAATGTTATAATAATGCAATCTTCAATGTTGCCAGAAAAAAAAACTAACTTTTCTTTAAGATTGCATTATTATAACATTGAAGATTGCATTCCCGTATTGTAAATATTTATTGTGTCACAATTACTTACTACACGCTTTAGCACTTTTGACATCCATAAGTCTGTTACACGGAATAATTGAGTGGAGTATTTGTTGAGCAAAAATGACCCGCTTTTGCAAACAGACTATAAATACCCAATAAATTAGACGTCGCATTTCTATTTTTATTAATTAATTACAAAAAATGCAATCTAATACAAATAACTCATAAGTTTCTAGATAATAGTAAAATAAGTATTTTTGAAATAAATTTACGAAACAAATGTTTAGGTTAGTTATGCATAAATTATGTCCTGATAAAATGCAAATGGATTTATAAAGCCTCAAATGCATAAACACTTATTTTAAATAAGCTGGTTTAAAATGATCCTTTTTGTATACCGCATGTAATTGTCACAAGAGCAAATACTCAGGTAGAGGTAACTTTTTTTTTTCAAAGATAAAAATCTATATCGTACAAAACAAAACTCTACTGTATGGTAAATAAGGCTGTGTCTGAAAATACAGTGTGACAAGTCAATTTCAGTATGTGATATTGTTAATGGGGTGTATCAGGCAAAGCTTTTTGTAGATGTCGCTAGCGGCACTGGTACCTTGTTTACACCTATGACGGATCCTTTTTTAAATTTATCTGTAGTTTTTATTTAATTTTTATAACAGAAAAATGTATTTTAACTTAACGTTACCTAACTTAAAAGACGAATTAAGTGAGCAAACACCGTCTCTAAAATAAAAAAAGGTTGAATTAATAGAACGGCAATTTTGAGATCACTATATCTTTGCTTTCGCTTGGAAATCTCGATTTGTACACTTAAAAGTTGCTCACTTCTGCATAATGCCCAGAAAATAATAAATTTCGTAATTAAAATACAACATTTTCATGCAACTATAATAATAATAATAAATATTTCCAGACAGATCACACAGCGCCATCTAATTTCCGTGGTAAGCTCGTCGCTTGTGTTACGGAAACTAGATGGTTGATAAACTACATATTATACTTTTTTTTTTTGTAAATATATACATATTATACATATAAACACCCAGACCGAGACAAATTATACAATGTACAACTTGCCCCCGGTGGGAATCGAACCCACGACCTCCCGAGTTCACGGCAACGTTTGTTACCACTAGACCACGGAGGCGGTCTGACATGGCATGATAGATGGTACCTAATATAACTGACAGTTATATTAGGTACCATCTATCATGCGCCATCTGTCGTGATAAAAAGTTAGTGATACACCCCATTGACATCGCTCACACCCAAGGGACTTCCTACGAAATAGAGAGATAAAGAATTATGTAAGTCAACGTTCGCGCGATCGTCGCTACCTACTTAATTAGGGTCCATATAAGTGGCGATATTTTTAGGAAAACTTCACTGCACCGTAAATTAAGATTTTATTACTGAATAATTAAAATAAAAAATACATGATTAATTAATTTTATTCTAGATATATTATAAAATTAATTGCACTTTAATAAATTGCAAATAGTATAGGCCAATCATGACAAGTGCCAACTTGTATTATGTTTCTTAAGTGGCAAGCTTGTCGATGTCTCCAGCGTACCAAACTCGAGAAATATCACAAATAAATTAAATATTAATTAAATTTATTTAATAAATATTTTTGTGTCCTGACCAGGAATCGAACCCGGTACCTCCGAGTCTACATCCTAGTAAAAAGACTACGTTAAAATTGATTATTATTATTAAAATAAAAAACTGCCTCCGTGGTCTAGCGGTTAAGTCCGTGAATTTAGACTCGGAGGTGCCGGGTTCGATTCCTGGTCGGGACACAAAAATATCTATTAATGTAAACAAATATATTTAAATAATATTTAACTTGTGATATTTCTCGAGTTTGGTACGCTGGAGACATCGACGAGCTTGCCACTTGTCGTGATTGGCCTATAGTAAAGTTGGCTAAATGTAAATCCACTTATTTATAAGCGTGGTTTCTGACCATCCCGAAAGGGAAACGGTCGTGATGATACTTTACTTTTTAAAATAAAAAAATACGTAAGTAGTCCTTTAATTTTATTCTAGATTATAATATAAAATATTCGCTTTTTAATAAATTCCATGCGGTATAGTATTCTATCAGAAAAATATATAATACTACTGGAAAAACAAACAGTTGTTTTTGGTGGGTTATGTTTTACGAAAGTTTGGGAACCACTGATTTAGACACCTATTTCGTTGAACTTGTGACATAATTGTAAAATTACAACCAAATTGAACCTAAACCCTAAAACAGTTGAACGGAACACACACAAAGCAACTTACTCTAAACAAAAAATAAATTCAAAGATGCTAAAGAATTACCCTTAATTTTATGAGAGAAAAAGCTTAGAAATTGACATACAGCAAGCATGGTTGATTATTATATGGATTGAATTGATTGAACAATTTAAAATAATTTATTATTTATAATACAAGTAAACATAACCGCTCTCGCTGACACAAACTGGTGACGACTAGCGCCTTCTAGTGATATAATTTGGTACTAATTTAATTCGCTTTTTTTGACTTCTCTAAATTTACAGTTTGTATGAAGAAGCCATTTTTTTATTTTATTTTTGACATAGGATTCTTAGAAAAAGATTGTTTCTATATTAGTCTAACGTAAGAACCATACGGTATATAACTGTAGTAATCTAGCCCAAATCCCATTTTCACTACAGCCCCTAGAACACAGTCTCAGACGTCTTCCTCTTGGAGATGGGACTTCCAGAACATGCCAGTATATCTGGAGAAATTAATGACGCGGTAGTGTGATATTAATGACAGTTTAATAACGACTCCACAAGTTGGTATTAGTAGAACCGGGACCGACGGCTTGACGTGCTGTAAGGCACAGGAAACGTGTTGTAAATCTATGACAAATGTACGTAAGAAAAGTGTATTTCTCATTGGTACATGACGTTTCAACAGCGACTTTTTACGATTTTAAGGGAAGCGTTCTACTGAGCGACATATACCGAGCTATAAGCGGTGGAATATATAATATTTATTAAATGTCAAATCAAATATAAGAACCAACCATGCTTGCGTAATTGGGTTTAACGTTTTCGCACCCTTCTCGCTTGCACAATCGAATATTTTTAAAGATTTTTCACCTTACTACGTACTTGTGAGAAATGAAAATTTCAGCAAAATCTTTGCACCACTTACTGAAAGAAGTGGGGATAAGCAGGTCTGCAGGAGATACATTTATGGAAAGAGCTTCCAAGACGGCATCAACATAATCATACAGTATTTGGTTGGGTAGGGAGAGGAGTAGAATGGTGGATGGTGAGCGTCTTAAGGCGAAAACTAACAATAAACATATATTAACGCGCGGTGTTGGCTCGGTAAGGCGCGGTGTTGGCTCGGTAAGGCGCTGTGGTGGCTCGGTAAGGCGCGGTGGTGGCTCGGTAAGGCGCGGTGGTGGCTCGGTTGTAAGAACGCGTACCTTAAATCCTACAAAGGTCGATTCAAACCCACCCGGCATGCACCAATGAAAAATACACTTTTTTTACGTACATTTGTCATGGATTTACAACACCACCGTTCTCGTGTGAGGAGAGTACGTTAAGCCGTCTCGGTCACGGTTCCACTAATACCAACTTGTGGAATCATTAATAAATTGTCATTAAAAATATTGATATTATATCCTATGTAGTGTAGACCAAATTCTCCAGATATATGTTCTGGAAGACCCATCTCCAGCAGTGGAGGTCTAGGAGCTCATTGGTACATGCCGGGTGGGTTTGAACCGACCTTTGTAGGATTTAAGGTACGCGTTCTTACAACCGAGCCACCACCGCGCCTTACAAAGCTAACACCGCGCCTTACCGAGCCAACACCGCGCCTTACCGAGCCAACACCGCGCCTTACCGAGCCAACACCGCGCCTTACCGAACCAACACCGCGCCTTACCGAGCCAACACCGCGCCTTACCGAGCCAACACCGCGCCTTAATATATGTATATTGTTTGCTTTAGTAAAATTAAGCAAAATCGTTATGTTAGGCAATTATTTCTGTCTAAAATTTGGTATGTCGTGAAAATATGTCCAAATTGTCCGTAAATTTCCTAGAAAGTTGATTGACTAATAAAAATATTGGATTGTGCGAGCGAGAGATGCACTTTCCTTTTAAGGAAAAATTAATCACAACTTAATCTACTGTTAAATGTTAATACTCGAGTAACGTACAACCGAAAATGCACTGGTTCGAAACCCAGTCGGTTTAAAGTTAGTGAAGGGAAATATCATTGAGAATTTCCTCATTTCAACGCTTTATATAATACTATATGTATGTGGGCAAATTTATGTTATGTACAAAAAAGCATTGCGGTATGAAATAATGCAGTGACATTTTAATGGAATCGAAAACATAACAGTTTTTTTTAATATTTATTTATTGCAATAAAACAAAGTACATTTGGGGCAACCAAAGACAACAAAATAAGGCGCCTTTTAGTGTATCTATTTTAATTAAAAACTTAAAAAATATTAGTTTAAACGGGACCAAGTGCACATGAAATTTTCAAGGCGTTGTCAAAACAGCTCGTCAACACCTCGGGAGTCAAAAGAGCAATTACCATTCAACATGGCAATGCTGCTCCTTGGCACTTCGCCCATTGGCAGCGATTTGGTGCAATTTTTTTATTTATAATAATTTTTATTTTGTTTTTTTTTTTTTAATTTTAGATTTAAGTTGTATTTTTATTAATAGTAATTTATGTTGAATGTAAGTTTAACTGACTAGAGTTTTTTTTAAACACAAACAAGAATTTGTGGTGCAAAGATTTTGCTGGAACTGAATTTGTCCGTAATTTTAAGTCCTAGAAAATTGATCGACCGGAAAGATCTTTAAAAATATTAGGATTTGCTTTGGATTGTGCGAGCGAGGGTTTACAGTGTATTTGGGTTAGTAAAGATGGTGTTGTATTTGTATACTAACTTGACTCCCTGTGCGAGTTTGTTGAGCGCATCTCTGGAGATGACGTGTCCGCAGAGCAGCCTCATGGGGGGGTTATGTTCGGAAGCTTGCTGTCGGAGGATAGGACACGCGAACACAGAGTGGTAACCACCTCCCGCAGAACCGACGTCCACCTACAAATCATAGGTAAATGTAAAAAAGGAAACTATACGGCATTACTATGCTGCCTGCTTTAAGCAGATGAAGGTGATCTTATGGCAATGATGTTAATACACTAGATTCGCAGCGATGCGTTGTAAGCGTGTCGCTTTAAATATGTCCACAGACATAATTCGCGCCAGTGTACATCTTGGTTCCGACGGTGCAACACGCGACACAAAAGTTATAAATATGGTGAAATGCACAGTGAAATCCTGTGATTCTCGTTCACAAACGCATCACAAAAAAAGTGGCATTACATTTCACAGGTAAGTTTTAATTTAGCTTGTTTAATTACAGTAATAAGACTTTAAAAATAAAAATGTTTTATCACGCCTTATTTTATGGCCTGTGATACCAATAAATGATTTTTTATTTTCCCTAAAAGTGGGGAATATTAAAAAATATCATGTGATTTAAAGAATGAAAAAAAAATACTTTTAATTACATGTGGCAGTTCTTGTATTCAATATTTTCGTGTCGTGTCGAATATACCTTTAACATGAGTACTCCGGCATATATTTAAGTTGGCGCTGGTATACAAAATAAAACCTTTACAACCTAAATTACAAACAATACTAATTTTGGTGGTTTTCGATTAAGTAATAACATTCAAGTATAATAGTGATAACAAAAAAGACCTTAGTACAATGCTTGGTAACAGTTATTATAGTTTTTAAATTTTGTATTTGCGCCAACTTGAAAAAAGATGCTATTTAACACATACATGAGGCATATTAGAAATCAGTATATTGTCATTTTACTTACACGAGGCTCATCAAGACCTTTCATATGAGTACCATCATTACAAGTACACTTAGAGTTATACAACGGTATAATTTTGACATGTAAAATGACAATTTTGTTATTCACTAACCTTTACCACAAACAAAGGAAGTTAAATTAAAAATTATTTAAATTTCAATTTTGTGACCGTAGATGTTGGTAACAATGTGTACAAGACTATGTAATGAAGTTAAAAAAAGTTCGTAAAAAAACGAAACTGTTAGTTCAAATTCATTTAATTATTCATTCAAAGGGTAATTTGATTTAATTTCTGGTATCACACGTAACGTGATAACGCGCATCATTGCTGTCTCTTTCTTTTTAACAACTTATTCGTAAGATTATGTAAAGTGTAAGTGAGACAAATATATTAATATTGTCAACGCTTTTATTTTCGAAGCTACGACTCAATTACTGGCAACTGACACGCTTTTGGTGGTACGGAAATGTTCGATTTGCGTCTCTATATATAAATCTCATTGTCTTATGGCATTGAAATGAAAGAGGGATGTGCAGATGAAGGTGTTCTTATGGCATTGAAATGAAAGAGGGATGTGCAGATGAAGGTGTTCTTATGGCATAGAAATGAAAGAGGGATGTGCAGATGAAGGTGTTCTTATGGCATAGAAATGAAAGAGGGATGTGCAGATGAAGGTGTTTTTATGGCATTGAAATGAAAGAGAGATGTGCAGATGAAGGTGTTCTAATGGCATTGAAATGAAAGAGGGATGTGCAGATGCAGGTGTTCTTATGGCATTGAAATGAAAGAGGGATGTGCAGATGCAGGTGTTCTTATGGCTTTGAAATGAAAGAGGGATGTGCAGATGCAGGTGTCTTTATGGCATTGAAATGAAAGAGGGATGTGCAGATGCAGGTATTCTTATGGCATTGAAATGAAAGAGGGATGTGCAGAAAAGGACTCCGGTTGAATGCGAGAAAAACCAAGGTACTAGTGTTTGAAAGTTTGAAAGAAGGATGGCAACCGTGACAATAAAGATTGATGATAAAGCTCTAGAACAAGTAAATTAAATTATATATCTGGGCAGTGTCTTCACTGCGGATGGAAAGGTGCCCTGGGGGCCGGCAGTCGAAATTTCAGTGACAAAGCTCTGCTCGCCATACACATGCCATGTTGGTACCAACACTGATGTATGGTAGCGACACGTGGATATGTTAGAATACCCATGAGAGTAGAGTTATTGCAGCAGAAATGAGGTCGTTGCATCGGATATGCGGCGTCACTTTGACGGATCGCATACGTAATAACGAAATACGCAAAAGGGTAGATATAAAAGAAAGCATAGGGATACAAATAAGGAAAGGCATGCTCCGATGGTTTGGGCATGTAGAAAGGATGAGTGAAGAGAGATTGACGAACCAGATATATAATGTGTGAGGGGGTAAAAGAGGCCCTGGCAGACCAATACTTACAAATTACGATCAAATAAATAAAACAATAGCTGAAGGTGCATTAAAAAGCAAACAAAACAAAAGGGCATGTATGAAGAGGTTGATGAATGTCGAAGGAGTATAAGAAGAAAATATGTATGTATACGCCATTTATTGGGCTCTTGAGACAAAATTTAATAGGAAACCATACGGCATTCATTGGGCTCTGAGACAAAATGTTAAAAGGAAACTATACAGCATTCATTGGGCTCTGACACAAAATGTTAAAAGGTAACTAACTATACAGCATTCATTGGCCTCTGAAACAAAACGATAATAGTAAACCATACGGCATTCAATGGGCTTTGAGACAAAATGTTAAAAGGTAACTATACAGCATTCATTGGCTTCTGAAACAAAACGATAATAGTAAACCATACGGCATTCAATGGGCTTTGAGACAAAATGTTAAAAGGTAACTATACAGCATTCATTGGCTTCTGAAACAAAACGATAATAGTAAACCATACGGCATTCAATGGGCTTTGAGACAAAATGTTAAAAGGTAACTATACAGCATTCATTGGCCTCTGAAACAAAACGATAATAGTAAACCATACGGCATTCAATGGGCTTTGAGACAAAATGTTAATAGGAAACCATACGGCATTGATTGGGCTCTGAGACAAAATATTAAAAGGTAACTATACAGCATTTATTGGCCTCTGAAACAAAACGATAATAGTAAACCATACGGCATTCAATGGGCTTTGAGACAAAATGTTAAAAGGTAACTATACAGCATTCATTGGCCTCTGAAACAAAACGATAATAGTAAACCATACAGCATTCAATGGGCTTTGAGACAAAATGTTAATAGGAAACCATACGGCATTGATTGGGCTCTGAGACAAAATATTAAAAGGTAACTATACAGCATTCATTGGCCTCTGAAACAAAACGATAATAGTAAACCATACGGCATTCAATGGGCTTTGAGACAAAATGTTAAAAGGTAACTATACAGCATTCATAGGGCGCCGAAACAAAATGTTAATAGGAAACCATACGGCATTAATTGGGTTCTGAGACAAAATGTTAAAAGGAAACTATACAGCATTCATTGGGTTCTGAGACAAAATGTTAAAAGGAAACTATACAGCATTCATTGGGCTCTGAGACCAAATGTTAAAAGGAAACTATACAGCATTCATTGGGCTCTGAGACCAAATGTTAAAAGGAAACTATACAGCATTAATTGGGCTCTGAGACAAAATGTTAAAAGGAAACTATACAGCATTAATTGGGCTCTGAAACAAAACGATAATAGTAAACCATACGGCATTCAATTGGCTTTAAGACAAAATGTTAAAAGGTAACTATACAGCATTCATTGGGCGCCGAAACAAAATGTTAATAGGAAACCATACGGCATTAATTGGGTTCTGAGACAAAATGTTAAAAGGAAACTATACAGCATTCATTGGGCTCTGACACCAAATGTTAAAAGGAAACTATACAGCATTCATTGGGCTCTGAGACCAAATGTTAAAAAGAAACTATACAGCATTCATTGGGCTCTGAAACGAAATGTTAATAGGAAGCCATACGGCATTCAATGGGCTCTGAGACAAAATGTTCATTGTCCGTAGCCATGGGTTGACTGAAGCTGCCACGGCCAATGCAACTTGGTTGAAACGTCAAATATGTCTCTAAGGTAAATCTCGTTAACATTATGCGCAAGTTTAGCTGGGTCATTGTTTTTAAGTAATTGAGATTTTTGTATTGTTTTTAATACATACCCCGAGTGGCAAGTCTTCTGCCCAAGCTGCGACGACATGTGGATGTGACATCTTGTTCCGGATGTCGTGCAGGGCCGGTAACATCCGACAACCGGCCTGCACCCCTCCGGCAAGAGGAGAGAGGGGAGCTAAACGTAACAGTAAACACGCTTCACGGACAAACATCTCTCCTGCTGCTATACCTGTAAAAACAACAAATCGTCATCATTAGTATTCCAGAATATTTCATATCATTTATTCATACAGCCCCTAGAACACTGTTTTCTGGAGATGGGCCATCCAGAACATATATCTGGAGAATTTACACTCGCTATGATGGCCAGACAGGTTTTAGTAAGAATCCTACAAGTTGGTATTAGTGGAACCAGGACCGACGGCTTAACATGCTCTCGGCGGCAAGGGTATGGTGATGATTCATGCAGGGGCTCAAACCAACCTCTTGAGGATTTTAAGAAAAGCATTCTTACAACCAAGCCACCATCGCTCGAGAATTTTTGTCGAGAATTACTGATCAGACAGTTTGGCAAGAATCTAATATAAAAAACAGCATTGCAGCCCAGCTAACATGGGCTTTCTGAAATCTTGCCTTGACGGGCTCTCAAATCTAGTAGTAGTCTAGCAATAACCTCCAAAGTCAGCCTTGTATTGGCCTCTTGACTCTTTCTTGAGTATAAACTGCATGTAATTTATTGAAGAGCAAATATTTATATAGTATAATCTAGAATAAAATAAAGATCCACGTATTTTTTATTAAGCTAGCTTTTATCGCGGGCTGTGAGCGCGGCGACCGAATTAAGGAATTCCGTAACGAAAATAAACCTAACACCCCCCACTCCGGCCGGCACAGGCGGTGCGACGTTGAAAGCCGTGCATCGTCTAACATCGTTTCAGTTCGGCAGACTTCGGCATGGTGTTTGTGTGCGTACGACTAGACGTATGCGTGTAGACTAGCTGCTAACTGCTCATAACTGATTCTATCTCTTTTAGACACAATGCTAGGTGAGACAGCGTGCTTTTTAGCCGCGTCCACGAGTAATATAAAAAAACTTGAATTATGTATGAAGAGGTTGATATTTCTCCGTCATGATCACGGAGTGAAATTGATGAGAAAATCCAGCAATACAAATGTGAATGAATAACAGAGTTGTAAATATGTGGAACAAAATACCAGAAGACATATTGAAGTCCACAACTGTAAACACTTTTAAAAACAAACTGGACAAGTGGCTAGTGACAATGACATAGACTATGGTGATAACTGACTATTTTATGAACTTTACGCCAGTTCTTCATATAGGCATATCAGCAATGCGCTGCTTGCCTATTAATTAATAATAATAAAAAATCATAATTTGGCTACAGAACAGACATACCTCTGGCCTTCTCGTCCAGGAGATGTGCATAGTGTGGTGGGGGTGGGAGGTCGGTGTTGAGCCATGCCAGGGCACAAACTGCAGCCGCTAACTCTCTCTCATGTCGAGAGGCCAGGCGGGACAATGTGTCTCTAGCGTACGCCACAGCCACAGATACTCCTTGCTCACGAGCCAACTGTGTCCAAAAAAAGACAGATGATGACCACAATGTAAGAGATACAAAAATGACAAATTTCAGATCACATAGGCTGCGTTCGTTTTAAGAAATGTTAGCATAAAAATACCACTTTTTTTAGCACAAGTCGTTTGTTTAAAGAAAATTCTAACATTTGATGCTAATTTCGTATGTCAGTACTGTGTTGAATGGAGGGTTAACAATGTTACTTTTTGATGATGTCATTTAACATAAGAAATGGTTTGTTTACATTGTTGTATACTTTAAATGTATTATTTACACAACATTTTTATTAAGCTGCCTCCGTAGTCCAGCGTGAAGTCTGTGGATTTACAGGTACCGGGTTCGATTCCTGGTCGACATTAACATTATTGACGAGCTTGCCATTTGTCATGATAGAGAGAAGACAAATTTCTAAGCATTCCATGGATTCACTGTGCAGATGCCGGGTCCATTGTGTGTGGGTAAGAGATGAGTAGAATGGTGTCCTGGGCTTGCGACCGACAATAGGCTGGTTTAAGAAAGGAAGGCCTCCCTTTTTTCTTTTATTGTGTGATAATACGCTCACCATCCACCATTCTACTTCTCTCCCTACCCAACCAAATACTGTATGATTCCGTTAATGCCGTCTTGGAAGCTCGTTCCATAAATGTATTGACGGCAGACCAGCTTAGGACCGATTCATTCAGTAAGTGATGCAAAGATTTTGCTGGAATTCCTCTCTCACCAACTTCCACTGTGTAAAGCTGAGTCTTGAACCCGTTTCTGATCATTTCTTCTGTGAGATCATAATATTACTAAGTTGGATAAATGTAAATCTGCTTCATAAATAAAACAAAACATAAAGCATGGTTTCTGACTACCCCGGAAGAGATATTTTTTTACACAACTCACCTTTAGGAAATGCATTCTATGCAATGTGAAAGGCAGTGGCGAATGGTGTAAGCTGTCTTTATGTGCCTCTAACCATTGTAGAGCTGGTCCAGTGTCACCATTGGCCAATGCTGCTCCTGTTCTTTGTAATTCTGCAAATGGTTCCGCTCGCTCAACTGGTTCGAGACCAGCTTCCATAATTAAGGTACTGGCTGCATCATCTAAGCCCTAAAAATGGAAAAAAAGCAATTTCATGTGGTGTTTATCCATTAATCAACTTTTTTTCCACAACATGAGACCTTGCCCCCTTATGGTAAGTGACGCGCAAAGTCCATGAGTGTTACCAACTGGAATCAGACACTCATGAATGCCAACAATCCCCAACACTGTGCTGGAATGCTAATTCGAGCCTGATCCAGAAACGTGTTGATACACTTTAATAGGTTTATCCGCACAAACAGTTCCAAATTACCACCATTAGTCCACCTACCCTACTACCTATTTGTTGTTCTTGTTGAAAGTGTTGAAAAATTTGCAATGATGTCAAATGCCAATTATCTATTACTCACCATCAACGTAGCAGGTTCGTTATAGTATTTTTTTAAAAGACATGTCGCAAGTGATGATCTCAAGATCTACTTATTAATATAAGAGCATAAAATCGCTGTCATTATAGTGTTTTTTTTTTTAAATTAATAAGTGCTTTTTTTTATTAAGTAACATAAATGGCTAAAATTACTCACTTGTCTGTACAAATGTTGTGCAATAGACTGTTCCATGTAGGGTCTGTTTTCATCTGAGCAGAATTGTTCTGCCCTTGGAGCTACAGCACCAAAGTCAGCTATGAAATGACGGTCTATTGACTTCCCCACTCTGGACACGCTGGCATGAAGGTCTCGGTGGTCTAGTGAAGATTAAAGAAAATAAAATATACACTAACATACCGTGTGAGTTTGTATGCTTTAATGATAAATTTTATTATGAAAATATTCACATTTAAGTAAGAAACATACCTGAAGCAAGTCTTTGTATAGCTTCCTTGCATTTTTGTACTGCTTCCCGAACTACTATTGACTGATCATAATCCAACTGCTGTTCCGGGGATACTGGAAAAATTATTTAAAAAATAACTGGAAGGCAAATTGCACAAAAAGTAAAGAAGCTGTTTCACCTACCTTTTTGACAAGGATTTCTATTGAGAAAAATACTTATAACTAAAAATGAAGCTATGATACTTCATCATTATCATTACAGCCCCTAGACTTCCACTGTTGCAGATGGCCTTCCATTATTGTTAAACTAAACACAGGCTTGAACAAAATAACACACAATGGACAATGATAATACAGAACCTGTGATTAAAAGCTTTGATTAGAAGAATAACTACAAAGCAATCTAGCCTGTAGCAATTTTGCCCATTTAGAATCAATATACTTAGCTGTTTAGATGCATACAACAACACATTCAGCGCCTAAGGACTGGTGGCCCAGTGGCAGCAAGTTAATATATGAAGAATGGGAAAATTTTAATTTGTAGATAAAGTCAAGAGCACATGCAGGTCTTCTTTGTATTGTAGTACAAAGTCTTCATCATCATCTGTGTCTCTCCACTGCTGAATATAGGCTCCCACCAAGGCTTGCCATTACACAAAACCCTCAGCCACCCTCATCCAGCAAGTGTCCACGTCTCTGCTCCATTACATTACTAGAAGGACTCTTTTTTTCAAACACTGTGGTATGTCCAATAATGCATCTAATAGCTAAAACCATCTTTTACTGGTTTACAAAGGAGGCCTCCTTCTTTTCTTTGGTGGTAAAATTAAATGCTGGAAGCTGCCACCAAAGGGTGGTGTATAGAAAAGTTGGTACTGATTAGTACAGTTTGTCAAATATGTTGCCTTATGCACATATAAACACCTGTACCAATCAGTATCAACTTGTGTGTACTGAAAATCTTCTTTATTATAAACCTAATCCTTCCCTCTCCATTCCGCAACCGAACCACACGCACAGGTCAGAATATGCACCCACATACCGTAGTTACCATCTATTTGCGTATGTATAAATTTGGGGACTGATACATCTGTTGCACGATAAAGATGTGGAATACTCTTCCAGCCTGTGTTTCCACTATCCTATAACCGAGAGTACTTCAAACGAAGTGTGAAAAAACATAAAGCCGGCATAGTGTTAGGCACTGACGTCAGTCATGAGTGTCTGACTTCAGTTGCTAACATTAATGAACCTTGCGCACCACTTACACAAAAAAGCACTCTTGTGATTTTCAAGCAATTTTGACTGTCTAGGGATCCCATAAGCTATCTATCTGAAGATATTGGTATTATTATTGAACAAGAAACGATTTAACATTAAAAAGCAAATAATCAAGCGCTAATTAAGTAATTGATGATAACTGCTTTACAAGTACGAATAAAAATTGAAAATGAAAGTCATCGACTAAACGTGTTACGTGAGAGATTGGCAGTAAATAATCTATCGAGACAAAGGCCGGAAGAAAAATATTTTGGTGCAATTTGCACACGTGCATTACTTACTCTTAGAAAACTCTTCACGAAGATTTTCGATGAGTTCAATAGCTTCACCTAACACTCTGTCCGAATGCTCGCCAAGACCATTAAATTTTGCCAAAGCTTTATCAAGATCCTGTCCAACACCTACACAGGAATCCATCCTGTTAAAATACTCCCAAATAAACCAATCTACACGAAAATGCGGACTAATTCACCCAATAAGGACAAAGAAACACCTCACTATATTTTATTTATTTTTATACGAAAAGCAAAAAACATTGCCTACTCAATGGCTGTCAAAATTCTTGTTCCGCAATTTTCTTATTGTTATCATAATAAAGCGGCTAAATTAGGTCAACATCTTCGTCAACTACATGTATAAAAGTTAGGTGGTTTTAAAATTGGTCGCATGCTTTATGCTTGAAGTTAAACCAAACGCGAATAAATAATAACCTTTGCAAATAATCTGTAAAAATAACTAAGAATTTGTTGTAATAAGTCTAAGTACCTATATAAATCAATAAAATTTTATATTTAACAATTAAAAAATAATTCTTTAAAATAAAAATACATGTGGCGCCATCTCACGAAAACGTGAAGGTTTTAGTTCCTTCTTCTCTGTAGGCTAGATGGCGCATAATGTATTTTATAGAAGGTCATTACGGTAAAATGAGCGCTATTAGTTTGTTTCTCATAAGCCTCCAGATCTTTCTGTCAGCCGCTTTGAGAACTCCTTGGCCAAGCGCCTCGCTGACGGTCCCCATGACACCACTTTTGACTATCTCAAAGAAATTTACAAACCAAAAAGTTACATTTGACATGTCCGTGCAAAATAGCGCAAAGGATACCACATAGAATAAGGATAGTTATTTTATTATTATTTAATTTAAGGAAACGGTACAGGAGTACATAAGTTCTAAACACTATAATTATTTATTATAATTATATTTCGATTATAATTCAACTAGGAAATGCGGCGAGCGTGTTAGGTACCCTCCCTGGTGGTAAGTTTTAGTTTATTTTGTAGAATAGTTTTAATTTCATATGTATTTTAGTTTAGTTTTATTTATAATTAATTCTTTAATCTATTTTATTTTAATATTTTTGTATCTACTTCGAATAAATATAATTAGGTATAAATAGTAAAAAAAAAACTGCGTAATTTTTTAAGGTCATAACTGAGTTGGGATCATCAAATTCCAAGTAGGTATTCCAAAATTTGATGTTGTTTTAATTAAAGTGATTCGCGGCAATATTTCCCATTCAAGTCCGGAATAGGTATGGGAGTAGGGAGTAGTGTAGCGTAGGAAAACCGCAAAAATAAACTGCAACTTTTCGCCCATATGTATAAGTATGAATTAAATCTAGCGTATTCCATAATTATTCACATTGTGCCTCCGTGGATTAGCAGTTAAGTCCGTGGATTTAGACTCGGAGGTACCGGGTTCGATTCCTGGTCGGGACACAAAATATTTAATAATGTAAATAAATATATTGTGATATTTCTCGAGTTTGGTACGCTGGAGAAATCGACGAGCTTGCCACTTGTCATGATTGGCTTATAGTAAAGTTGGCTAAATGTGAATCCGCTTATTTATGTGGGGGTGGAAAGGGAAACGGTCGTGATGATACTTTACTTTACTTTATTCACATTGTAGCACATTATTCGACAGGAAGTAATTTACAAATCAAAAAACTTGCACCTGATTGTATGAATTTGAAAAAGGTGGTAACAAACTAAGGATTTTAAAAATATGGTAGGGCGTTTACACCAGTTAAACAAGTGCAAAAGTGGCACACATCCGGGCAATGTTCACAAACTTATGATAGCTTCACCCATTGTGACATTACTCGTATTTCCTTCGTTATCACTTGGATAAATCAGCAACACGGCTAAACGCGATCGTTACAGACTTTTAGATTAATTACAGTTCACTTGGCTTTACTTTGCCAACTTTCTTGACGCAAAGTTTTCTGAATACGAATAACTACGTAGGTATATATTACGTAGGTACGTAGATCAATCATTAACCTATCTAAAATGATTGTTTTTGATGGACTTTGATTTTTTTTAAAATAGCAGTAAGGAGCTTTTCAAAATCCATATTATGATCTATTCGCTTTCTACGTCCTCATAATAAACCAATTAAATATTTTAGTAATAAAAAAATCATCTGCTTATAAAATCTAAAAAGCCTGGAATAAAGTCATGAAGCCTTTGCCTAATAAAAAAAGAACATATTTTTTTAAAGTTGGTACGTCAATGATTTTTTTTACGGATGATTATATTATTTGAATTGACTTTACCTATTTTATAATAATTATTGCAAACAACTGTTAGTAGAAGGTATATAAAGCTCAACCTGCGAAGTTCTTGATAAGTACCAACATAAAAATTAATGATGCGTGTAGGTTGGTATCTCCGCAGTACATATTTTACCTTTGAGACCTGGGCACATCGTACTCTTCGTACTCATGAAAGACCTTTTGCGTACCGTGCCGTATAGTAGTTACATTACAGTACAAATAATAATAAAAACTAAATTTTACAAAAAATACACATTTTAGTACATAGAGTGGCTCTAGCTCTTAAAAGGGGCGAGCTAGTATTTAGGAATTAGACTTAGCCAATAAAATAATAATAATTTGACTTATATGTGTACTAAGTATTTATCAAATATATATATATATATATATATATAATAATTTGCTTAAAATGTACGATAAATATCAAATATATGAAGGCTTTATGAGTGTTGTGTGTAAGAGAGAGTGTGTCTGTCTATATCATTGTAATGTGTGATTGACTATTATATAATTGAGAATAGATTTGGTGCTTAATTAAAGTTTTAACAAAGTGTGTACTTCAGTGTGGCCGGACCTTTAATCCTTATTAACTCAAGTTAATTCAAAGTAGCAAATAAAATGGAAGGCTCAATGACCTTACCGTGTTCATTATTTAAGGTGTAAGTTGTAAAAGAAAGAAAGAAAGAAAACATTTATTTATCAAAAAACAGCTTAGACATAACAATTACAAAAGAGAAAAAAAAGTAATAGTAAAAAAACTTAAAATAATATAAACTTGGTAAAAAAAGAAAAGAAAATGAGCTGCTATGACAAATAGGTGTTCAGGTCAGCAAAGGCTGCAACAGTAGATGCTGCAGCGCTGATTTTCACTGAACCCTTTAACAAAACCAAAAAATAAAATAAAAATTCAATAAGTGTAACTCTGAGTATCATAATAAAGAAACATGGAACCAAAATAAAATAAATTGAAATATATAATGGATAAATAATAAATAATGATTGTTTTTGATGGACTTTGATTTTTTTTTAAATAGCAGTAAGGAGCTTTTCAAAATCCATATTATGATCTATTCGCTTTCTACGTCCTCATAATAAACCAATTAAATATTTTAGTAATAAAAAAATCATCTGCTTATAAAATCTAAAAAGCCTGGAATAAAGTCATGAAGCCTTTGCCTAATAAAAAAAGAACATATTTTTTTAAAGTTGGTACGTCAATGATTTTTTTTACGGATGATTATATTATTTGAATTGACTTTACCTATTTTATAATAATTATTGCAAACAACTGTTAGTAGAAGGTATATAAAGCTCAACCTGCGAAGTTCTTGATAAGTACCAACATAAAAATTAATGATGCGTGTAGGTTGGTATCTCCGCAGTACATATTTTACCTTTGAGACCTGGGCACATCGTACTCTTCGTACTCATGAAAGACCTTTTGCGTACCGTGCCGTATAGTAGTTACATTACAGTACAAATAATAATAAAAACTAAATTTTACAAAAAATACACATTTTATTTATTTTTTTATTTTATTTAAAAACTTAATTGCACTATGTACAAAGGCGGACTTAATGCCGTTAGACATTCTCTGACAGCCAAACCTTTAGGACATTTAGACAGTATCAATGGTAAGTAGGTGCAATATTATTAAATGACAATTTGTAAGATATATGTAGGTATATGTAGACATAACAACAAATACATACTAATAATACTTAATAATTACATTCTAATACATAAACAAGTACATATATAAATTATTCATTATGGATTATATATATATATATATATATATATATATATATATATATATAATATAATAACAGTACACAGAATAAAACCAGTCATGTGAAGAAGTGGCTAAAGAAAAAGGTTACAAAGGAAGAAGACACCGCAGCTGCAAAGGTGTGGAATAAACGGAAGAGGTAAATAAAAGAAGAAAAAAAAAATGTAAAGATAAGTTTTAAGTTAAAAGATAGTATTTGTACACCTTACTCTTGAATATTGCACGATTAGGAGCTTGTCTAATATCTTGGGGTAATTCATTCCACAAATTTGCAGCGACGACAGCAAACGATTTAGAGACGAAAGAGGTGTGGTGAGAGGGAATGGAAAGAACAGAGTTAGAAGAGGAACGAAGGGTTTTTACATGATGCGAGCTCAGATAATTAAATATTTTTTTAAGATACTCAGGAGTATCTGGTTCGTTAAGAAGACTGTATAACAAGCACAAAACCCTGCTATTTCTCCGTTTGCGAATAGGCAGCCATTTAAGCTGATCTCGTGAATACGTAATGTGGTCATATTTCCGCAAACTAAAGATGAACCTAATACATGCGTTGTGTAATCTTTCTAATTTATTAAGATACTCCTGTGAAAGGTCGACACAACATACGTCGCCGTAGTCGAGTATCGGCAGAAGAAGGGACTGTACCAGTGTAATTTTAGCTTTTATCGGCAAAAAGTTTTTTAATTTGTTGAGAGAGTGCAGTGAAGAAAATATTTTACGACTGATATTAGTGATTTGCGCTCCCCATGAGAGATGAGAATCCAGGTAAATACCGAGATTCCTAACCTCCCCGGAGAATGGTATAGGCACGTTGTCAAACCTAACAGGGTCGATTTCATTCATGTTTACTTTTGATAAGAGTCGGGAACTCCCGATGATTATAGACTGACACTTGTTCGGGTTGACAACGACACCGTACCGCGCAGACCAAGAATATATACTACTAAGATCGGAATTTAGCCAAGCTATTGCACTATTGAGAGTGTTGACATCCGTCTGCACATAGAGCTGCAAGTCATCGGCGTACAGGTGGTAGTGGCAGTGAAGAGAGGAGGTGATTTTACTAATAAATAGCGAGAAAAGTAAAGGAGATAAAATGCCACCTTGTGGTACGCCCGTACTCAAATCACACCAGTCCGAAAACGTTTGATCAATGCGGACCCGCTGTTGACGACCATGCAGATACTCAGAAAACCATGACAAGGCTTCTGCCGACATCTTTAGACGAGACAAAATGGCGATGAGCAAATCAGGATCAACTGTGTTAAAGGCGTTGGTGAAATCGATCAGTACAAGTACTGTGACTTTGGTTTCATCCATGCCGTTTCTGATATCTTCAGTTACTTTTAGTAAAGCTGAAGTTGTGCTATGACCGGGGCGGAATCCTGACTGAAAGGGATTGAGGAGTTGGTTAATATTCAGAAAGTCCGATATTTGTGTATGTACGGCAGACTCTAATACTTTTGAAAGAAATGGTAATATGGAGATTGGACGGAAATGGCTTGGTAACGTAGGGGAGGATATTTTAGGAATTGGAATAATGAAGGCATTGCGCCATAAAGTTGGAAATTGGCCTGTTGTGAGGGATACATTTATGATGCGAGTTATTGTGGGTAGGAGAATATCAATAATTGTAACGATCATAACACGACTGATTTTATCACATCCTATTGCTTTAGAAGTTATGGATTTAATCGTCTTAAAAATAAAATCGCCAGAAACCTCGGTAAGAGCAAATTGTGTATTATTAAGGGTCGACATTTCCGCTATTTCAACTAAAGTTTTTGATTTAACTACAACGTCCAGCGTCGGTGCTGATGAGAAATGAGCATTGAGCTGATCAGGTGTTACAGTACCAAGACTAGCCGAGCACTGTGAACGACCCAATCCCAGAGATTTAAGAAATTTCCATGTATCGGATTGAGATTTGTTTAAGATATTATCACAAAAATGGCGGCGTTTAGCCGTTCTACACACCTGATTGCAACGATTTCTTGCAACCCTATATGCAGCCCAGGATTCCTCACTTCGTTTTCTACGGTATTTACGATAGGCACAGTCACGCCTCTTCATAGCCATGCGGACTTCATCACTTATCCAAGCTGCCGGAGCACGCTTGATTTTTGTTGGAAGTATGGGTGCGTGCTTGTCATACAGTCTAAGTACCTCACGATTAAACAGTTCAACCATACAATTTATATTGTTGAGATTATCGATACTACTCCAATCTATTCGACTTGCATCATCACGCAATTTATCTATATTAATGCTACTGAAATGCCGCATAGGTATTATAGGCGGGCGGTATTTTGGAGGTTTACACTTGTAGGATGCATAGATGAGGTCGTGGTGGGAAAATGCGGGAGCTATCAACTGACCATGACAGGAGACAATATTAGGACGGGTAGTAAACATCAAGTCAAGGAGAGTGTCAGACGAAGCAATGTGATGAGTAGGGCCAGTTGGTAAAATGGATAGGTTTACGGAATAGATCAGGTTTAACAGTTTAGAGGATCTGGACTTATAGGGTTCATTAGTATTAAGAATACAGGTATTGAAGTCACCCATTACGATAATATGAATATACTGAGGCACGATCTCATCCAGCACACTCTCTAGCTTCAAAAAGTAATTTATTGACGGCGGGCAGTAAACAACTCCAACAAGTATGCTGGCACCAGAAAAGCTGACATCAATAAAAAGATATTCGCAAGACGCAGAGTACAGTGAAGGCGAGCAGCTGACAATTTTGTATGAAAGTCCAGCACGGAGATATATTGCCACTCCACCTCCACCGCGGCCCGTGCGGTCATTGCGAATAAGAATGTATCCTGGAAGTGAGTAACTAGTCGAAGGTAAAGAAGGTTTGAGCCAGCTTTCAGAAATGAGAATAGCGTCAATGACGTCAGGTGAAGAGAAGGTAGTAAGGAGATCGGTGTAGTGCGCAGGCACACTCTGTGCGTTAATATGGCATACGTTGAAGTTGTTTTTGCAAAGAGAAAATTTTTCTTTTATTAAGAAGTCCAAATCATTGACGTCGTAAAATGAATCGCTAGATGATTCACTGTTCAAAATGGAGTGAAAAGAGTCTTCATCGCTGCTGCTATTCGACATCTATCAAGCAATAACTAGTTTAATAATTATATAGTATAATATAATACAATAAATACTTAATATATAATATAATAGTATAATACTTAAATAATAACAAGTCTATAAACTAAAAGTTATTACAACTTTAACAATATCCTGCCTTCCTGTCCCGCTGGCATGGAGTTTACAAAAAAAAAGTTACATTTTAATAACACAACCTTAAA
Organism: Tinea semifulvella; assembly: GCA_910589645.1. Taxonomy (NCBI): domain Eukaryota; kingdom Metazoa; phylum Arthropoda; class Insecta; order Lepidoptera; family Tineidae; genus Tinea; species Tinea semifulvella. The sequence goes on from OU342609.1 coordinate 7,570,581, forward strand.
GATACAATCACATCGGCTCAATAAACTAAATCTCAAACGGTATTACCAAAAAGAAAAAACAATCTGTAAAATTTACCTTGTGTTCGACTTGTCGCCGCAGGTGCTACTTTATTTCGCTTTGAAAGTCGTTCGGTTTGCGCTTTAAGCAAAATTATGTAAATAAAACAAAAAAGACAAAAAAAAAACGCGCTTTGCTTTGCTTTCAAGTCAAACACGCAATAAAAATCTACACAAACATGAAAAATAAAACTGACAAAATAGACGTAATGTTAACAAATGTTCCTTTGCCTTAAAAAAAGAAATGACAACCAAGACTTCAACGTAAAATAAAAACATACATTTGTTTTTTTTTGGTTAGATTAGTAGTATATGGTCTGTGGTAGTTTGGAAAACATGGTTTTAAGCAAAAACCAATTAATTATATATTTTTAAGAATTGCATATTTTGTGTATTTCAGTTTACCCAGCCGATGTGACCGCGATAATTATTAAAAAGGGATTAAAAAAACAACAAAAAAGAAACACTGCAGTAGCGTCACACGTTCTATCGTCGAGCAGCTCTTCTGGAACGTTCCCTGGTCGAATGCTGCTCACTTTGTGGTTGGTTTGGTGGAGATACTAGTTTCTTTTCAACTAAATCCGTTAACTCGGTGTGATGAATTAGTTTCTTTCTTGTACCATCTGAGAGCTTGACCACGATAATGCCGTCCTGTGTCCAGCAGTTTTTCATTCCAACCAACTTACGTGCATCTATGAACAGCATCTGCCTACTGCTGGTCAAAAACTCTGCACAGCTAAAAGAGGTGCCTTTAAACTTGGTCTTGCTACGCCAAACCAATTGTCGCAGCCCAAAATCAGCAAAACGGACCAAGACTGTCCGGGTAGTAGACTCACTTGGTGCCCCGAGTCTATAGCACGACCGCATTGACTGTTTGCTCATTGTTGAAACTCCTAAATGGTCCTGCATCACTCCAACAACTACCTGTGCGATGTCTTCACCATTAGTCTCCGGAATACCTCGAAGTAGCAAGCAATCAGACCGACTTCTGGTCTCAACTCTGTCTACGGCAATCTGCATGTCTAAAATTTGTTGACGAAGCAATGACATCATTTCAACCACAAACACCTTAAAATCCAGGAAATTAGTACATAGAGTGGCTCTAGCTCTTAAAAGGGGCGAGCTAGTATTTAGGAATTAGACTTAGCCAATAAAATAATAATAATTTGACTTATATGTGTACTAAGTATTTATCAAATATATATATATATATATATATATATAATAATTTGCTTAAAATGTACGATAAATATCAAATATATGAAGGCTTTATGAGTGTTGTGTGTAAGAGAGAGTGTGTCTGTCTATATCATTGTAATGTGTGATTGACTATTATATAATTGAGAATAGATTTGGTGCTTAATTAAAGTTTTAACAAAGTGTGTACTTCAGTGTGGCCGGACCTTTAATCCTTATTAACTCAAGTTAATTCAAAGTAGCAAATAAAATGGAAGGCTCAATGACCTTACCGTGTTCATTATTTAAGGTGTAAGTTGTAAAAGAAAGAAAGAAAGAAAACATTTATTTATCAAAAAACAGCTTAGACATAACAATTACAAAAGAGAAAAAAAAGTAATAGTAAAAAAACTTAAAATAATATAAACTTGGTAAAAAAAGAAAAGAAAATGAGCTGCTATGACAAATAGGTGTTCAGGTCAGCAAAGGCTGCAACAGTAGATGCTGCAGCGCTGATTTTCACTGAACCCTTTTAACAAAACCAAAAAATAAAATAAAAATTCAATAAGTGTAACTCTGAGTATCATAATAAAGAAACATGGAACCAAAATAAAATAAATTGAAATATATAATGGATAAATAATAAATATATGTATATGTGTGAGTAGTCAAAAAAAAAAAAAACAGAATATTAACAAATATACCTATAATAAAGTAAAAAAATATTTGTAATTTAGTTTTTTAGCTTTATTTTTCTAATTACCAATATAGTAAACAATGAGTAAGAGATAGACGGGTATAACTCAGGAATTTATGGTTGAAAATAAAAATAAAAAATAAAAATATATAGTTCAGGCCTGCAGATGCGAAGATAGAAGAATCATCTTAAGCTTAGACTTAAACCCAGTTACTGATTGCAAATCGCGAAGTGGTGGGGGTAAGTCGTTCCAAATTTTTGCAGCTGCATACCTAAAACTACCACGGAATGCCGATGCTTTGCATCGCGGAATGCACAGGAGGTTCAGGCTACCACGCGTATAAAAGGGTCTTGGTCGGCGCGGCCATATAAGCTTGTCGTAAAGATATCTCGGAGTCAATTTTTTTATCACACCAAACAGTAAAGAAGCCAGATGTAAGTTTCTCCGTGCACTCATTTTTAAACATCTATGCTGATTAAGGTAAGGGGTGACGTGAGACCAGCGCGGGACAGGATAGCAGTATCGCGCGCAAGCATTTTGAACTCTTTGAATCAGGCGTTCTGTCCTTGCCAGTAAACAGGGTCCATATACGGTGTCACAATAGTTAAATTTAGACAAAACAACGGCCTCGCAAAGCTTTTCCCGCACGCAGACACTGGCATAGCCGCGGACCTTGTAGAGGACTTTGAGTCGGTAAAAACAATTACGTACAACTTCCGCAATATGTTTTTCGAAGCGCAACTCTGCATCCACCAGAAGACCCAAGTTTCTAGCCTCCGTGACGCATATTATTGGTTCACTTGATAAAAGCACTGCGATAGGAAATAAATTAACCTTTTTGATAGCTTGTCTGGTTCCTAAAATCATAAACTTTGACTTAGAAGGGTTTAGAACTAAACAGTTGTCATTTGCCCAGCTGACAATCCTGTCCAGGTCTTGGTTGATTTTATTTACACTTGCGGTTGTGTCGCGTGGATCAAAAGATGTATATATTTGAAGATCATCTGCATATAGGTGATAGGAGCAATTCTTCACGCAAACACAAAAGAACACATTTTTTTTTAGGCTTTTGATGTCATTTGTAGAACCTTTATTTAAAATAAAAATAGTAGGAGTTATTCGCGCCATTTTGCGCGGACATGTCAAGTGCAAGTTTTTGTATTGTAAATTAATTTACTGTGAATATTGTTGGTCAAAAGTGGTGTTTTGTTTAATAATGTTCTACAATGTGAATAGTTATGGAAAACGATAAATTGGACTTTGAATATGGGGCACAAGTTGCAGTTTATTTTTTGCGGTTTTCCCGCGCTGTCAACTCCCATATTTTACCCGACGTGTTTGAGCTATGGTGCCGCGAAAACTCCAAGAAAAGCATCAAATTCTGCAGCATCTGGAATTTGATGATGACCTCATTAACTCATGAAAAAGAAAGATATATTACGTCAGACTTCGCTGTATGGGCTAGACCCTTTGCCTTCCCTATCATCTCATTCATCATCCATCGGAAGAAGAGAACCAAAAAAAAAAAAAAAAATTGTAGCTTTTTTAAAGAAAAAGCATTATCCGAAAAACAAAACACTACTGCATGGTGAATAAGGCCGCGTCTGAAAATCGCAATATCCATTGTAATTAATAAATACCTAAAGGCTGCGGAGTGTTATTATTAAATCTCGCCAATAGCCGAGAGACGAAACAGAAAGAGAAAGAATTATTGATACGTGCGCGATCGTCGACCTCTCGACCTACTTAATTAGGTTCTTTATGAGTGCCTATATTTTAAGGAAAACTTCTCTGCACCGTAACTTAAGATTTGATTACTGAATAATTAAAATTAAAAATACTTAGTTCTTTATTTTTATTCTAGATTATAATATAAAAATATTTGCTCTTTAATTAATTCCACATGGTTGTCAGTTCACAACCTTCAACCTATAACACCCACTCCATTATTCCATCCAGCTGTCAAACGGAGGGGCAACTCGGCACGTCAAGGTACGATACATAGCGTACCATGAAACCTTCTTGTATCGCGTTTATAATATTTTCGGCTAATATTTATATTTTTAAACTTATATTTCACTCACTTATAATTTTAGTTAAAAAACACATTTAAAACTAACCAAAATGTCTAACTCTATCAATTCAGATTTCGTTTCAAAAAAGTAAAGTATAGTATCATCACGACCGTTTCCCTTTCGGGGTGGTCAGAAACCACGCTTATAAATAAGCGGATTCACATTTAGCCAACTTTACTATAGGCCAACTCTGTCTCCAGCGTCAAGAAATATCAACTCGAGAAATATCACAAATTAAATATATTTATTTATATTAATAAATATTTTTGTGTCTTGACCAGGAATCGAACCCGGTACCTCCGAGTCTAAATCCACAGACTTAACCGCTAGACCACGGAGGCAGTTATCAAAATTATAAATATTTTTCGTGAGACATGAATATTCATACATAATATATAAGTTATGGATATCTAAAGTTCTAAAGGTGTAGTAATTCTAACAAAATTAATATTGAATACGGGAAAGCAATCTTCAAAGTTACCAGAAAATTTAACTTGTGTTACCAGAAATATTTTTAAAATGGTAACATTTATACCTTTCGTATGTATCAAATTTATTATGAAGGTCGTCCGTCAGAATTACAGAGACTTTTGCGTCACGTTTTATTTATTTATTTATTTTTATTTAAAACTTTATTGCACGTTATAAGAGGGGCGGACTTAATGCCGCTAGACATTATCTGACAGCCAACCTTAGGGACAATGTGGACCATTTCAAATGTAAGGTAGGTGCAAATATTTATATATAATAATAATAATAAATAAATCTATATACATATAAATACAATGATATTACTAAATACATACCAATAACTATGATATATTAAAAACTAATAATACATATACTACATATGATACCATTACATAACTTCTAAACCATTTAAATAATGCGATGACACCATTTTTTTAAACATTTTTCGGTTGGATGATTGTCGGATTACTACCGGTAGTTCATTCCACAGATTTGCGGCGACAACAGCAAATGTGGCCATAAATCCAGTATGGTGAGAGGGAATGGAGAGAACAGAGTTATGAGAAGAGCGAAGACTTATCATGGAATGAAGAGAGATAGGCAAATTTACTCTTGAGGTATTTCGGTGTCACAGGCTCGTTGAGTATAGAAAATAGTAAACAGATAATTCGGAGATTCCTGCGACAGCGAATTGGTAGCCACTTTAATTTTGTTCGATACTCAGTAATACTTCGATACTATTCGATACTCTTTATTTATTTATTATTTATTTTATTTGTTATAAACTTTATTGCACAAAGTACAAAGGCGGACCTAATGCCGCTAGACATTCTATACTGGTCAAACCTTTGGGACAACTAAAGCAGTTACGACAAGATAAGGCAGGTGCTATCAAAACTAATAGAAAAATATTAGACTTCAATATATACTAGTGAATAAATACTTATTTACATACAAATAAAACTACATACATACGTTCTATGAATATACATACATATAATATACCTACTACTTATATGATGACTATAATGAGAGAAATAAATATAGCAGAGAGTGTATTAAGCTTATGGTTTTAGTGCAATATCCAAGAAAATCTATTTCGATGATCTCTTGAGGACCCGTTTTACAGCTGCGCCTCGCGTTACGTAAGGAACGACGTCACAGGGATATGCGAATGGAAACACTGGACGAATTCGTACGTTGTCTGAAGGCTGGCATGTTCTCGCGCTCAGATGTGACAGATTTCCTGTGAGAGAAACCTGGCCCATCTGCACGCCCGTCCGTCGGACGCCAGACAATGTCACACTCGGCACCTGGTACCAATCACGGAGTTGTAAGCGCGGCCCCGAGACCAGGCTCGTATAGTTCAACCTTATATGGTTACCCCATGCCCTGTCCGTAGTTACGGAAAGCGAATGCATCCTCTGTTAGAAGGCAAATACCTTGACACAGATTCCTCACTCCCGAATCGTTGACTCTTAGAATATACGGGATAGAATCATTAAACGTAATGTAATAAAGTATCACAAATGACCTTGCTTTATTTTAGCAATTGATTAGACCTAGTTTATTTTATTGTAATAAATCATTTAAGAAATTATAAATCAAACTATCACGTGATCTAACTGTGCCATATGTGACTTCAGATTAACATTTGACATTACAAATAACCGCGAAAACACCACAAGAAATAATTATAGTTTTACTACAGGAATATCAACACTAAATTAATAGACACAAGGGTCATAATTCCGTAGCAAGGTACCTTAACGTAAACGCCCTTACAAGTAATAATAAAATTACAGATTACATCTTGGAGTAAGCAACAATAGGGACCCGGATAGGGTTGTCACTTATCACAACAGCATTATATATAATTTATTTTTCCTTCTGGGGCGAAACATTTATTTATTAATATTTAAGAACTACTTAAATAGTAAATATTAAATTAAATATAAAGTAAAGCTAATAAAAAATAAATTATATTACCCATAAGGAATAGAGATCTCCCCGGGAGTCTGGCAACATTTCCCCTCTGTATAGCAAGGTTAATATGCTTGCAGAAATATAAATATATAATAAAAAAATAAAAATAAAATATAATAAATATGCCAGCCTTCCTGTCTTCAGAACTTTCCGTTGGACAAATTGTACTGCAAATACATTAATGGATTTGATTCACACAGCACCAACATTGTTCCTGGCCCCTGCGCAGCACCTACTGCCTCTGCACCACCTCCAGTAGGGGCAACGGCGCCGTCCACTGAAGTTTCTCGAACTTCTTTAGATTAATTAATATTAGATTCTAGTTTAGACTAGTAAAAAAAATATTAAAAATAGTTAATGCACGATTGTTCTTGCTTTCGGGTTCCACACGGGCAAGTAGCCCATATTAATTCTGACATACCTGGTGGGGCACCACTGTACCATTGTATTGAACTGTATTGTATTCTCATAGGTCAATATGAAAGATATTTATTTATTGTTGCTGTATTTGACTTATTTATAAATCTGCTAAGCTGTTCGTCTTCTGCTAACAGCTTATTCTTTGGACCACTTCGTTGCTTATAACTCCACTGATAGAAATATAATCACTTAAATTAAGTGAAATAATGACATGTCACAAAAGCCTCTAATAAGTTTACCTGCATTTTGACTTTGACAACCTCTTTTATTAACAAAAAATAACAAGAAAAAAGATTGCCAACCCTATTTTTTAAACCCAACTCGGTAGCCAGTACGTGAAAGGGGAAAATTATACAGGCTAAAGTAGCACTTGAGTTTTTCAAAATAAAGGCGATAATAGCATGAAAAGTTTTGTTTAAAAAGTATTTAACAGTGAATGAATGCCACCTGTTAAGATTTTAATTTTACTAGTAGGTATTAACACGTGACTAATTGAGTTTATACTAACAGGGTCGCATTCACTTTTTTTCACTTCACATGCATTCCTTACAAATAGTAGTCAGCCAGACAGACAGCGGTCATCCAGGCCAGGTCAAACAGGCAGGGTATGTTCAATAGGCATGGGTTGGGGAAAGGATAATGTCCCGTTTTCCCCGACAGGATCTTATAGTATAACACCGCCCTTGTGGCTCACGAATCTGGTCTTCTAGATTCGTCTACTTTAGTTCGTCTCGAAAAGCGCCTAGGTAGTGTCAGGAAATGCAAAAGTAGGAGTGATATCCTGAAGACGCTTGTAGGATCCCTTGTCAGCCCGGTGAAAGATACGTTTAGCTAGGCCGACAACAAATGCCTCGGTAGTAGGCCTATCCAGATCTCTTGCGATTACATAATTTCGCACGGACCATGACTACACTCCGGATACTCCGAGCAATATGTTCTGCTGACTCTGGATAATCATAACTCTGGATAAAACTAAAATAACTTAAAATTATTGTGCACAGGCGAGCTTTATGCCGTGAGGCATTATCCACCAGCTAACCTTCGGGAGTTTTGAAAACATGTGACAGGCAGAGTGCCAAGTAAATATTAAATAAACAATACATACTAATACTACATATACAATACATGTTATACATATAATAATACATATCTATAATACAATACATATAATTAAATATATACCTACACGATTCCTTCTATATATTTAATTATATGGATCTTGTCCATGTTGGTTTTGGCCACAAGCTGATGCCAAGCTGGCGCAGCATAAGTAAGTCGGGAACGAATAAACATCTTGTAGATCCACAGCTTCAACCTGAGCGGCAAACTAGGGGTCGTTACAAAACGTAACATAGTTCAAGCCGCCTTCGGCTGATAAAGGCATGGCCACGCCACCTCATCCATTGTTAAAGTCCTGTTGATGATGTATTTGACGGTGGGAGTCCTCTTGATGTCCTGTCCCCGAAGCTGTAGTGGTGGAGGCAGCCGGCATCTAGACGTCACCAATGCAGCAGGTTTGCTGACATTAATTGAGATACGCCACCTGTCCAACCACGCAGAAGATCCAGAAGTTCTTGCATTTTATCAGCAGCAACGTATTGGCTTGAAGAAGTGCCAAGGTAGGCACTGTCATCTGCAAACAGTACAAGCATGACATCCTGCTCACCCTCTTCCAGGACTTCGGAGAGAGTAGGAATATCATTATTATACAGCGCGTAGAGTGTTAAAATGGTTTTTTACCACACAGATATGATCCTTTTTTTAAATTATTTAAAATGTTATTTATTACTGGCTCCGTGGTCTAGCGGTTAACTCGGTGGATTTAGACTCGAAAGTACCGGGTTCGATTCGTGGTCGGGACGCAATAATATTTATTAATCTAAAATAAATTAAATCGAGTTTGGTAAGCTGGAGACATCGACGAGCTTGCCACTTGTCATGATTGGCCTATAGTAAAGTTGGCTAAATGTGAATCCGCTTCTTGATAAGCGTGGTTTCTGACCACCCCGAAAGGGAAACGGTCGTGATGATACTTTACTTTTTACTTTAGATATGATCCTCCACAGCGACGTGGAATCGCGCAAATAGTAGTACCTATGCAATTTTTTTCTTCATCAACAGTGTCTTTTCATTGCTGTATACCTAGCTTTTTATTAGGCTAGCCAATGCAATCGATCTTTTACTACCCTATATATCTGCAAGCATATTACAGTTACGTTGCCTCTGTAAATGTAACGATTAAAGTTTAAAATGGCGTCGAATGTACCAGTTTTATTTAAAGGTCATCCGTCAGCGATTGTACCATCGACGCCATTTTAAAATTTTTTTTTAGAATTACATAGACTTTGTTTTGGTACAACCCAGCCTTAGCATTAATTTTTCTAGATATAAAAAGTAAAGTAAAGTATCATCACGACCGTTTCCCTTTCGGGGTGGTCAGAAACCACGCTTATGAATAAGCGGATTCACATTTAGCCAACTTTACTATGGCCAATCATGACAAGTGGCAAGCTCGTCGATGTCTCCAGCGTACCAAACTCGACAAATATCACAAATAAATTAAATGTTAATTAAATGTATTCATTTACATTAATAAATATTTTTGTGTCCCGACCAGGAATCGAACCCGGTACCTCCGAGTCTAAATCCACGGACTTAACCGCTAGACCACGGAGGCAGTTTTTCAGTTTTCTAGATATATATTTTTAAAATGCTGTAAGTTTAGAGGGTTTTGCATCCCTCTCGCTTGCACAATCCAATATTCTAATAGATTTTACAAGTCTTAAAAGGGTTCTTTTCTAAATGTCTATTAACTTGCTAGGAAATAAAATTACGGCCATTTTAAAGACATATGAATGATAGATAGTTTAATAAAATAGGGAAAAGTCGTTCTAAATGTTTTTGCTATTTTTCTCTGTCTAAAATTAGGGAGATAAAGAAGAGAGGAAGACAAATCTCTAAGCATTCCATGGATTCACCGTGAGGATGCCGGATCCATCGTATGTGCGTCAGAGATGAGAAGAATGGTGTCTGGGGCTTGCGACCGACAATAGGCTGGTTTGTTTTTATTTTATTTTATAGCCCAACCAAATACTGTACGATTCCGTTAATGCCGTCTTGGAAGCTCTTTCCATAAATGTATTGACGGCAGACCTGCTTAGGCCTAATTGTTTTAATAAGTCGTGAAAAGTACAAATGCACAGCTTGAGTCGTACTTATTATCAGCCTAGCCATAGCATGCTATTTTCAGATTTAGTATTTCGATTTCATTCCTAGCTTCAAGTTACAGAATTTGCCGTTAATGTAGCCAAGCCGCTAGCGGTAATAAATGATGTATCTACGGTAATAATAGGTAACATAATTACCGCTTCACTTTCTATAATTTGCAGTACCAACTGATAGCACGTCATGCAATGTATTTTTATTTATTATGCTAATTTTTATAGAAATAATAAGTAGTGAAGTGGAATATTCTCACGGCACCAAAAGGTGGGTTTTATTGTACACATGTTGATTTTTTGTCAGGTAAGGTTAGTAAGAAGTACACTGGGCCACCTAAAGATTTTTTTTCTCCTCTCTTATCCTTTTTTACATAAATATTCTATTTACCTACATTAAATTTTCATTTTTTTATTTTTTTTACATATAAATAAATAAATATTCACGTGGCTTTTATGCTCTAGGGTCATATTTTGTCTTTAGACAACGATGTCTTATAGCCTATGTCCGAGCCTGGGTTCCAAATAACAAATCTTATAAAAATTGGTTCAATATTAAGTGAAGACGAGTAAATCAGACACATAAAAAAATGGCCGTGGCGTACCTACGTAGATCGTAGTCAGATGATGGCGTCATATAATCTACGAGTATAGGGTATGCTGTAAAGAAAGATTCAAGAACCTTTAGTAGTGTTTCATCATTCATAGATAGATGATCCATCCATTTTTACAAACATTTGACATACCTAATATTGTACAGAGGGATAGGTACTTTATAATAAGTACAAAGGTCCTATCAATGTGATTAACCAATAAAAATATAACTCAATGTATGTATAAAAGCAAAATAACCACAAATTTATTTGTCTAAATACAAAACAGAGTTTAATATAAACAAGATTGTGTTATAACTTCATAAATTATAATAAAGGAAAGATTCAATGAAACGCAAGTAGGTACCTAATATTACTCATCGACTGTTCCCAAACGAGGCAACGACATTCCATTCGCTGCCCCTTCCCCGGTCACAATGTATCATCGCCCTAACAGACAATGCCAAGCTCTTGCTCTACTATAAAACACCTTATGGGTTCTTTTTTATATTTCTATACAGACAGACAGTTGATGCAAGTCCTTAAGCCGTCACCTTATGGCTAAACTTTTTTAGTTTTATTTTTGTAATGATGCCATATTTTGGTTTTATGGCAGGTGGCAGTGAGAAACTGTTTCTTCTCTACTACATTCTATTATAAAGGTATTAACATTTTGCAAAACAAGGGCTAGTTTTATCTGTTATCAACAGTTATCATAACAGAATCAATATTTTTTTATGAAAGTTATTAGATTTGTTTTCTTTGCATTTAGCCAACTTTACTATTTGTCCATCATTACAAGTGCCTTGCCGTCTTTGTTTCTAGCGTACCACACTAGTAACGCGCTAATTACTACGCGAGAAATATTACAAATAAATTAAATAATATTTTTTTGCCCCAAACAGGAAACGACCCCGGTACCTCCGTGTCTAAATCTGCGGTCGTAACCATTAGACCATGGATACAGTCTATAAAATATTAAAATGTGCTGACAGAATTAATATTTTAATATCGAAACACACACTTAAGTAATACAAAAAGGAGTCTTCAAGTACAGCTTGTTATCTCCCGCACACACAATGAGCCTAATAAATTTAATTAATAAAATTAACTAATAAATTAAAACCCATTTTGAGCCATAAACCACAGAGTGCACAAAAATCAGGTTCGTTTATATACAACACAAAGTAAATATTTATTAACAAGTTATCTTATTGTGGTGGCATTCATAAAATTATCCGAACAGGCTATGTTAACAGTGACATCTAGTGTCAAACGTTTAAAACTACGCGCTCCCGCCAAAACGCTGTAACAAATTATAACTTCACAAGCGATTTTAGGCCAAAACGCTTTGAGGTTAGGATTAAAGTTGTTTATTTGTTTTGAGGGTTTTGTTTGTTTGTTGTGATGTTGGTATTGAATAGATGGTATGAGGGGTAGATAATCGATACCCCATGGGTGATGTCGTTGTGGGGGCGAGATCTGGTATCCTGGACGTATATATTTAATTGATTATTTGTTTAACTTCTAGACGAATTGATAAATTAAATTAATAGTAACTGGCAGTAAATTCGACTCTCGTGGTCTCTTCCCGCCTTTTTTTTGTTACCTGACTTTTTGGCAACGGAACCCATGGGATTGTTTATTCTTTTTAGTTTCAAAGTTCATTTATTATTGCAGGTAGAACCTTCATAATTAGTAAATTGAGCTTGCATATTTGAATATCGATAATTAAAATGATGATGATGGCAATGGTATGACGTTGGTCCCTTGGGAACGGGGACGTGATCTGGTGTGGGAAGCTACGTGCGTCGATACCGTCGCACCTCAGGCAAGCTTCATGCGCCAATAAGTTTTTAAATGACCACGTCTTGTCGTTTTTTCCGGTGGCAAGAGGGCTGACTCTTTCTTAGCCCAAAGAATCAGTATTGCAATTCAGCGGGGAAATTCAGACAGCGTTCTCGCAACCATTCCAACTATAACATTCAAACTATCCGTTATACTATATATTAATATTAACTAAGACACATTTTTATACAACACATTCTATTACAATATTATTATGTTTAACTTTAAGCGGGTCCCCCAATACAGGTCTAACTAAACTTAAAGGGGGATCCAGAAAATATACTATTTAAAATTGTATATAAAGAATTTTTTTTTTAAATTGAATTTTATATTTTGTAAAAAGTAAAGTATCATCACGACCGTATCCCTTCGGAGTGGTCAGAAACCACGATTTTATAGAGAAGCGGATTAAAATTTAGCCAACTATACTATAGGCCCATCATCATGACAAACCACAAGCTCGTCGATGTCTCTAGCATACAGAACTCGAGAAATTTCACAATTTTTTTTTCACTAAATTCACGGACTTAATACGGATAAATGTTTTTTTTTGTGGTGCGTGAGGTCCATGAATGTTAGCAACTGGAATCGGACACTCATGACTAACATCAGTCCCTAACACTATGCCGGCTTGACTGGGCATGACGGCAATTCGATCCTGATCCCGAAATATGTGGACACACTTAACTGGGTTTATCGGCGCGAACGGTGGATACTTCCCCGCCCCGGCAGACTGGGCAAATTACGACCATCAGTCCGCCTACCACCTATTTAATATATAATATATGATTAGTGACAAAATTAAAAAATCTTGAAAGTTTATAATGATTGGTGAAAAAACAACAAATTTAAAAAATAAAATATGAAATCGGAAAAATTCTGGCTCGAAAAATAAAATAAAAAACACGTAATTAATCCGGCTTGAAGTCGTATATATGCAAAAAATACACGTAAATTAATTTAATTGGCCCAGACTATAATGCTGGTCTATGTATGGTGCATTTCGGAGTTAGATCTCTCGCACTATTTGGGGTTGATTGACCTTTTGTCAATTTGGGGGTGGGTTCTTTCTTATGTAGTTTATTTATTTTTAACTTTAAAACGAGATAAGTATTTGAATAACTTGTTAAATGTAACTTGACATATTTTAAACTTGTTAAATTGTTTTGAAGAGAGGATTAAAGCTTATGCTTGCGAGATCCAATATTTTTAAAGATTGTTGAAACCTTCAGAGGTTGTTGAAACCCTGCTTGCTTTTTTAACAACATATTCTGAACATTCATTATATGATATGGTATATTATTATATATATAAACATTTATTCAAAAATATTTACAAAATATAAAATAAAATTCATATTAATACTAAGGATAGGTATATAAGTCCCGTCCGCGTGGAATGGTGGCAAGAACGCTGGCTGCATTTCCCCGCTGAATTGCAATACTGATTCTTTGGGCGAAGAAAGAGCCAGCCCTCTTGTCACCGGAGGAGATGACAACACGCGGTGTTGTCTTTTAAAAATATTTTTGCACTCGTACTCCATGTGCCCAGAGTTTCTACAGCAAACGGCACAAATATGTATTACTTAAATAATATAATAATAAATAATAATATACATAAATATTTCCAGACAGGTCACACAGCGCCATCTAGTTTCCGTGGTAAGCTACAAGGCTTGTGTTACGGAAACTAGATGGTTGATAAACTACATATTATACTTTTTTTTTTGTAAATATATACATATTATACATATAAACACCCAGACCGAGACAAATTACACAATGTACAACTTGCCCCCGGTGGGAATCGAACCCACGACCTCCCGAGTTCACGGCAACGTTTGTTACCACTAGACCACGGAGGCGGTCATTACATATTATATATATAAACATTTATTCGAAAAAAAATATTTACAAAATATTAAATAAAATTCATATTAATACTAAGGATAGGGATATAAGTCCCGTCCGCGTGGAATGGTGGCAAGAACGCTGGCTGCAATTCCCCGCTGAATTGCAATACTGATTCTTTGGGCGAAGAAAGAGCCAGCCCTCTTGTCACCGGAGGAGACAACACGCGGTGTTGTCTTTTAAAAAGATTTTTGCACTTGGACTCCATGTGCCCAGAGTTTCTACAGCAAACGGCATTTGACATTTTTAACATATATATATAGTTTTAGTTTATTGACATATCTAAATTAGAATATAGTATTTTAACTACTATTTATTAAATTACCCGACGAGGCACCTTTACAGCCACAAACTAGACCTAAATTATTATATATTACAATAATTATTAGGCTTAGAAGTGGAAGAGATAGAAACAATAATAATAATGGAAATTGGGGCTGTTCACATTCCTTGCCATACTGTATCACCATATCTGGCCAGGTATTTTGTTTAGCGTTGTTATTAAGAAAAAATGACTTAACCGAGTGTTCCGATAGGATCCTATGGCGATAAATATATAAATGAAAAAATACAAATATGTATTACTTAAATATATGAGCTTATAATTAAGTATGACACCGATATTTTCTTTTCAAGTATTAAGATGGTGAGGCATGTGCTAAGCAATCGTTTTTTTACTGAAAATGATTTTGATTAATTCTCAACTACTTATTATTGTTTAATTGTATTTGTTTGTGGATGCAAGTATTCATTAGTAGTACGTTGTGTAGTGTTTATATGTTACTTTGTATGTTTCAGTATGTTTTTTTTTATCTTTGTCATCTCATAGGCTTTTTTGTTTTTTGTGTTTTTTACATTGTTAATATGTTTCTATTTGTGAAAACTTATAAATGACACTCTGTTGCTAACGTTTAGTTCTATTTGTTGTTGGATATTGTCAATAGTTTTCCTTAAATAAATAAATAAATATTATATATATTTATTATTTAAGTAATATTATGTAACGATTATTACGTTAATCAGGCGAAGGCGGCCCGAGCCATGTTGCGTCCTGTTATGAATTCCAGCTTGCCGCTCAGGTTGAAGGTCCGGATCTACAAGATGTTCATTCGTTCCCGTCTTACTTACGCTGCGCCAGCCTGGCATCACCTTCTGGCGAAGACCAATAGGGACAAGATCCAAAGTCAGCAGAACATATCGCTCAGAGTGGTCTCCCGAGCGCCGTGGTTCGTGCGTAATTCCGTCATAGCTCGAGATCTGGAAATGCCTACTATTGAGGAGTTTGTTGTCGGCCTGACTAGACGTATGTTCTATCGGGCTGACAACGGACACTTCAAGCATCTCCAGAATATCGCTCCATCTTAAAGGGAGACCGCTTCCTAGAGAAGTGCTTCTGGAGGAGAGCTGAAGTAGTCGAACCTAGACCCCCTGGGTTCGTGAGCCACACGGGCGCTGTTACACTAGTAACGGCGCCCAGCACCGACAGTGCATGAATTACCAGCAGGTGGTTACCCGCTGAGATCCTGTCGGGGAAAACGGGGGAATGTCCCCATCCCCAACCCAGATCCATTAGCCATCCGGGCCTGGACGACTCCACTGACTGACTGAATAAACCCCGCAATCCACTATCACACTCCCAAAGGTTAGCTGTTATAAAATCACGAAAGGCATTAAGCTCGCCCTTGAACATTACATTTTTTCATACAATAAAGAGTTTATAATTAAACAAAAATACCTACTTGTAAATATTGTAATTTTGCGTAGAATATTTTTTGGGTTAATTCACTAAGCTACTAGATTCATTGGTTGTGGAGTGCATCGACCGTGGTTCGAACCCGGTCGCGACACATCTGCCGCTGAAACCTTTGTTAAGAGTCCGATCGCAGTGAAATTAAATTGATTTTACGTTATTAATAATCTCCTAAACGGGGAACAATTTGGAACAATCTACCTATTACCATAAGGCAGGCATCTACCAGATCATCATTTAAAAAGCTGGTCTACTCACATTTTCTAAATAGCTCCTAACAAAATTTGTAAGTTTTATATGTATGTTTATTATTGTGTATGTATTAGTATTTAGTATATTTATAAGTAGATTATATATAAGTTTATTATATAAGTATTTTTATCTAATTGATGTGTCACTTCTACTTTCCTTGCACCCACAGTTGTTCTAATTAGTCCCAAAGGTTTGGCTGTCAGAGAATGTCTACGGGCATTAAGTCCGCCTTTTGTACTTTGTGCAGATATTTTAAAGATATTTTGACTTTGACTTTGACTTTGCATTAAAGTTTTGAGATAAATAAATGTCTTAAATATATCAAAAAACATTTTTATATAAAACAATATAATATAAAAATCACCTGGGACTACTAACTTACCTTAATAGTTTTAACACTATTTAAGTAACAGAAGTCGTCCTCTTAAGAGAGAGACCTCACGTAATTGCCTCGCGTAGCGCCATCTGTCGGCGATCGAATTAACCATATTCCGAACATAGGAGAGTATTTATAAAAAATGACGTTTTACTTTCAACCTTCGTTTAGCCATACACCTGTATGGGCGGTTCTTAGTTCTGTCGTCTGGTTCTTACCCTATGTTCGATTTGTCGCTGTAAGATTTTTTTTTCGCTTTTGTCAATGAAAAAGTTGGCTTCTTCTTCTCATCTCTCTTTCTCACACACGATCGACCCGGCACCCGCACGGTATATCCATGGAATTGCACAGTAATATATAGTAAAAATAACACTAGTCTTCTCAATACAAGTATAGGTTTTTTTTAAATCGTTGTACAAACCCAAGTAGTAAGTACAAAAATAACCCAAAATGAATGATGTCAATCCCTAGGAAATTTATTTCAACAAAATAACAATAATAACTAAAAATATACAGAAAACTAAATATATAAAATCATGTAACATTCATTCACATTTAATCATTCATTCGTTCCTTCAAACATACCTGCTCCATCCTTACATCCTATCCATCTCACTCGCTTTCTTGTTCCTCTGATCATGTCAAAATCTATTTTTGACAGGTGACGTCTTAAAAATGCAAGGCAAAGGAAGTCGATTGCAGCCGAAAACGTTCCTTCTTGGCCATTGTCGATAACAATCGCTACACCTTAAGCTTATAGCCCTTATTACTGAAATTTGTATTTTAATTTTTAGCCAGCCTGCAACTTGTGAGAATGGCTTCTGCCATTTTTCAGAAAGCCGTGGAAATCATTGTTCATTGAAGACAATAAATGTCAGTGGATATGGACCTGATATATATCATACAAAATTCGGTAAAAACGATTTGCTTAAAATATAATCTAAAATATAGTATAAGCCAAGATTCTCCTCTGGCTGAAATCTATTTTAAGATTTTGACAAAATATTGTTGTTTTTTGTATTGGCTAAAATTTGCTCTAATAACAGCGTGCTACAGAATAAAAACAACGCCATAACAGCTATGCCAAGTCAATATGGCCAAAGCGAGACGGAACTATGACTATTACAAATTACACAACCAATTCAATTTATCATTTGTAAAAAATAATGTTTGTGAAATTTCACACGGGGACTTGTTCGGTTACTTTCATTCCCACAACCAAAGACGTGCATATCGGCAGGTCCATTCATTAATAATTGTCATAAACAAGATAGCTTTCCAATCTTACAAAAAAATGAGCGATTTAAATCCCGGCTACATGCCAATGAGAAATACTTTTCTTACGTACATTTGTCATATATTACCACCTTTCCCATACCTCCGAGAGCCATCGGTCCCGGTTTCAAACCAATTTGTGGAATAGTTAACAAATTGTCATTAAAATTTAAATCAGACCCTCACCAGCCAGCGCAGCGTAGCGAGCGTAGGCCAAATTCTCTAGATATATATGTGGTGTCAAGGAAAAAGGGGATAAGTACAAAACTTGAACTTTTCACTAGAGGCAATAAAAAAAAAAAACTCATTTTTATAATTAGAAAATTGTAATTTACGTAATGTTCCATTTCATTAGTCGTATACTTTAAGTACGAGTCCACTCATCTAACTATGCATAACTGAATTATTGGCGGTAAAAGCGCGATACTGAAATAACTCGATTGAATCTTTTTACTTATTTATACATTTTAATGTTACGACTAGCCCCTTTATGTACGTAGGGGTGTAAAATAAACTGTTCAGTTAATAGACTCATCTCCTTATTGCATTGACGCATATGAATGTTTTGAACCAATAGGTGCAAAAATCTAATTTTAAATTTTTTTGACTCATCTCCTTTTTCCTGAACACCACATATATGTTCTGTAAGGCCCATGTGTCTAGGACTCTGTGTGTGTCGTAGGGGCTGTGATAAGATGATGATTGCCGCATTTCATTTGAAAGCAAAGCAAAATTAAATTGTATACTCGTAAAAACCATAGAGCTACGCCAAGTCATACGACTTTCGAAGCTAAATAAAGTGAAAAATGCGACAAGTCAAGACAGCGGATAAATGTCGGCCTACGATCAGAGATATAAATCGTTTCAAAATTAATTATGTCATATCCGGTCATTGCCGTGTTAACGTGCACTTTCAAATTGATTTTAGTGTTTCACTGACAATATGCTGACTTGCAAGTGTAAAACACGTTCTTCTTCGACAAGAGAATAACAAAGCAGATAGCGTATTAAAATGTAAGTAACAAATAATTTATATGAAAATAATAACCAATGCCTCTTTATCTATTCGAAGTAGATACAAAAATATTAAAATAAAATAGATTAAAAAACTAATTATAAATAAAACTAAACCAAAAATACCTATGAAATTAAAACTATTCTACAAAATAAACTAAGGGCTTACCTAAAACGCTCGCCGCATTTCCTCCTTGAATTATAATGGAATTATTCTGTTTTAGGTAATTATGGCATTTATATTATATTTTATTGATATGCGTTATTAATTTAATGTTGGCCCTAAAACAGCATTGCAATAATATACGAGTATTGTTGGATGGTCCTAATAATAATGTCTTTGCCTACAATAATCTTAGAAAGCGTGACACCATGAATATCCCGAACTTTACATTATTCTAAATTCTGGTCTGTAGAAATTTGGAACATATAAAACTTTTATTGTCTTGGTTAAGTTAGATGACTTGGTAAAGTTGTAATCTTTATTTGATTTGAACAGAGTTAGGTACCTACCGACAAAATAGTTGGATAAATAATAATTGTGATAAAATATACAATTAAAATATTTTTTGATTGTCACGCTTCAAGCAGGTTTCAAGGTAGGTACGTCGCGTTGTACCTAGTGATATGCCGAGGCGTCCCTCCGTTTGACAGCTGTAGCCCTATTCTGTTACGTACGTGTCTCCAGCGTACCAAACTCGAGAAATATCACAAATAAATTAAATATTACTCAATTCAAAGTCAAAATATCTTTATTCACGTAAACCTATTACAGGCATTTATGAAACGTCATTAATTTAATTATTTTGAATGATTCTACTCCTGCTAGTAGAAGACTAAGCAGCAAAGTGGTCCAATAAGTAAGCTGTTAGCAGAATAGCTTAGCAAATTCCAGTGACCTGTTAATGTTTAATCTGACTGAGAAAGGAATCTGCAAGGAAAACTCAGCTATATCAGATTTACAAAATAAAACATATACAGAACTGCACCACAACGATCAATTATTAACCTTTTAAATTTAGTTATCAGTACCTATGATAATACAATACCTGGTACAGCAGTAACCCACCTGGCAAGTCAGAATTTAGGTAGACTACATGCCTATGTGCAACCCGAAAGTCGACAAAACGCCTGTTAATTTAAGAACAATAAATTGAACGTGTTCGGCAGAGGTCTCAAGCCCCCACAGCAGCACCCGATCACGGACATAACGCATGGGCCAGCCATCCCCCCGCTCAACCAGGCCCTTAGGGTGCGGACCGGGACCCGACACACGTGCCACCACTGCAATGACCTTCTAAGGAAGAAATTGAATCGGATTTCCTCGTTTCGGACTTTATCCATCAGAGAAATAGCTCTCTCCATAGCCCCGGATAGTGTGTGTGTGATACCAATATTCTTAGATTTCCTTAAACGCCTTAAAGTAGAACTTATTCCTTCCAGCAACCCTGTTCTGTTACATAGTCGCAAACGTTATTAGTGGATTTCGTTATTTATGTCAGAGATTGCGTCATAATTACAAAATATTATTAAATTCTCAACTCTATAAGCACTCGACCTTGATAGTATTCGTGCAAATATCAACCCTAATACCGTGATATATCTATATGTAGGTATAGTTAACAGATTTCATTATATAACGTTTGCGACTAAGTACTAAGGGCTACTGTTATCTGTATATTTTTAACGATATTAGAGTTGATATTTGCACGAATACTATCAAGGTCGAGCGCTTTTAGAGACGAGAATTGAATAATAGGTACCTATTTTGTTATTTTTTCGCAAGTTCTGAAATAACCGAATCCACTATGTATCGTTTCCGCTGTAATACGAATACGACTGCTGCAATTTATGATTCTGAGAATGCCTCTATCTTAAAGATTTCAAATGATAAGTATAGGACCGGAATAATTAGCACAAAATTTAACACTATGTGTATTCCATAACTACCTAAGTTAACTTTATTGTTTTATTAAAATAAATATATTATAAGCTGGTTTCCTTGTCTACATGACATTGCGCGCGTCCACACCGCAATGCGATGGTATGACAAAACACAGTAGGTAACCGCAGCTAGATTAGAAAATATTTATACACCGCATAAAATACAAAGCGTGACCGCTACTGCGAACAAAACATGGCGCGGGTGGCGAGAGCAAACTTCGCTCCGAGTTTACATCTAGTGACACTAGCTTACAATATTATAAATCTTACATCCGCAGTCAGCTCACGTATGGCGGTACGCTCTCACCTCAGCTACCCTGAGAGCACGTTATAAGCGCAACGAAACCTGAAGCCCCTTACCATTGTCGGCGCCACGTGAGGAGCGACGTAATCCAAAGGGATATGCAGATGGAAACACTGGAAGAATTCGTGCGTCATCAGATTTCCCACTGGCCCCTCTGCATGCCCGTCCTCCAGACGACAGACAATGCTACGCTCGACACCTGCTACTAATTATGGAGTCGTAATCGCGAACCCGCTACCAGGCTCGTATACTTCATTTACCTATGGTTACATAATAGTTACCCCATGCCTTGTCTGTAGTCATAGAAAGCGAATGCAACCTTTGTTAGAAGGTTGACCTTGACACAGACTTCCCACTCCCCCCTGTTAGAAGACCAGTTAGTAGTAGCGAATAAGCTGTGGTAGCTCGGTTGTAAGAACGCTTTCCTTTTCATCCTAAAAAGTGAACGAATGAGAAAAACGCTTTTATTACGTATATTTTTTTATTTGTCATAGATTTACAATACTCATGCCAGTGTTCTCGTTTACGCTGTCGCCGTCGGTCTTTGTTCCACTAATACTAACTTGTGGAATCGTTAATAAATTTTCATTAAAAATTGACATTAGACCCTCGCCAACCCGTCTGGCCAGCGTGGCGAGTGTAAGCCAAATTCTCCAGAAATTTCAGGAAGGCTCTAAGTCTCTGGGTTCAAAGTGAGGGAAATAAGGGTTAAAGAAATAGGATACGAAAAGGAATAGGATCAGATACAATTACAATATTAATATCAAAATCATCATTATAAAAATCATAATAATAAAACTACTAAA
The DNA here is from genome assembly GCA_910589645.1 of Tinea semifulvella. Lineage (NCBI taxonomy): Eukaryota > Metazoa > Arthropoda > Insecta > Lepidoptera > Tineidae > Tinea > Tinea semifulvella. Next base: position 7,592,754 of record OU342609.1, read on the forward strand.
TAACTAGATATTTACAATAAGTAAATTTATTTATTTACAAAATTGTATGTACATAACATATTTACATTTAAATAATACATATTTTACATGACAAGTTATGGATCAACAATAATTCAACTACTTAAAGATAACCTGCAGCCCAATTATGTTACTTAGTCGCAAACCTTATTAGTGGATTTCGTTATTTGCGTCATAATTACAAAATTTTATTCAATTCTCGACTCTATAAGCGCTCGACTTTGACAGCGTCCGTGCAAATATCAACTTTAATAGCGTGATATATATATAGTTAACAGATTTCATTATATAACGTTTGCGCTTAAGTAACAGAATAGGGCTGTAAAAATATATTAAAAAATATTTTTTTTTGTATGTAAATCACGTTTTTAATGTATATTAGTGTATATCATAATAGGTGGTAGGCGGACTGATGGTGGTAATTTTTCCAGTCTGCCGGGGAGGGCAAGTATCCACCGTTCGTGCCGATAAAGCCAGTAAAGTAAGTATCCACACGTTTCGGGATCAGGCTTGAATTGCCGTCATGCCCAGCCGATTGGTAGTGTTATGGACTGTCATAGTGTTAGGGACTGATGTCAGTCATGAGTGTCTGATTCTAGTTACTAACATTCATGGACCTCGCGCGTCACTTACCATCCGGTGGGCGCAATGTCACATGTCGTGCTAATATAAAAAAAAAATATTAAAAAAACACTTTTATATCTATCTTTAAAAGCAATTTTTTTTTTGCATATTTCCTATTGGCCCCCAAAGATATTGCCTAATATGGTTTATTACATAGGTCATCATGAAGTGATACAATGTTAAATTAATTGGACGTTTGATTATAGGTAGCGAAAATTATGCAAATCTTTTTTTTTTAAATCCAATACCTAATATTGAAAAGACAAAGGAAAGGAACTAAGCCGATAGAGCCTGTTATCGAATTGTTTTGAGACAGTGTTTTGTCATAACGAGGTCGCACACTGCCCGCCATTATGTGTGTCAGGCAAAAGACATTGACCCTACTGCCTCTCGCCCAGCGCTACCAACTTGCAAAACACGAAATCGAACAATCGAATTCGGTACCCAATGATCGATGATTCCATTTTTAAATATTCATGAGCATATTCTATGCGAATGATTTTTGACTATTTTCCTGGGCATAGACAATCGCGCAGGTCGATCAACTTGCTAAAACTATTATAAATAATTCATAAATTATATTCTTCAAACCTACCTATTTAGTTTAAAATATAGATAAAAAATAGAATAAATACCTTAACAGTGTATTATTTTTAGCATTAAAATTAGTAGGTTACAAATCATAGCTTTATTTTTGAAATCAAACAACTTTTAAACTAAAAATCTACAAAGTATCCACCTAATAAATAGAATCTTTATTGGACAAAAACAATGCATTCGTGCTATTTGTAACACACCTCCTATGACTTCCTGTCGTCCTTTATTTATAAAACTAAAATTACTGACTGTTCCTTCTATCTATATACTTGAATGCTGTTTATTTGTAAAAAGCCACCCGGAACTTTTTAAAACTCTTGGGGATAATTGCAATTTTAAAACGCGTTATCCTAGTAGAATAATTATTCCAGCTCATAAAAGTACTCAATATAGCCGAAATTGTTATGCAATGGCGACAAAGATATTTAATAAGCTTCCAGTTACTATAATATATACTATAATACTCTTGGGGATAATTGCAATTTTAAAACGCGTTATCCTAGTAGAATAATTATTCCAGCTCATAAAAGTACTCAATATAGCCGAAATTGTTATGCAATGGCGACAAAGATATTTAATAAGCTTCCAGTTACTATAAGGGAGCTGCCACTAAAACTGTTCAAATTAAGAGTCAAACAAATGCTGGTTAATAAATGTTTTTATTCGACAAAAGAATACCTAGACACTTAGCTCGACAAAGTCATGTGACTAAATAAATATTTGTAAGCTAGAAATAGCGAATCATGTGATATAATTACATATAATAATTTACATCCCTGTACCTACCATGTTTCTGACAAATAAATTATTTCATTTCATTTCATTTCATTTCATTTCATTTCAAAAAGGGCGAATAAAAATATTTTATTTCGGTCCCGCATTCCAAATGACCACTGGGTACGCAGTGTAGTAAAAAGTATCATCACGACCGTATCCCTTTCGAGGTGGTCATAAACCACGCTTTTAAAGAAGCGGATTCACGTTTAGCCAACTATACTATAAACCTATCATGACAAGTGGCAAGCTCGTCAACTCGTCAATGTCTTTAGCTTACCAAACTCGAGAAATATCACAAATAAATAAAATAAAATATTGTGTCCCGAATGGGAATCGATCCCGGTACCTCCGCGTCAAAGTCCACGGACATAACTGCTAGACCACGGAGGCAGTAACAACGCAGTGTGATAGGACGACAAAGGGTCTAGCCCAGACAGCCAAGTCTGACGTAAGATATCTTTATTTCTTATGAGTTAGATATACGAGAGTTCTTCGCGCCATTTTGCGTGGACATGTCAAGTGCAAGTTTTTGTTTTGTAAATTAATTTGCTGTGGATATTATTGGTCAAAAGTGGTGTATCAAATAATCTCGGACACCACGGGCTTTCTTGTGCTAGAAGTGCTGGCCGCATTCCTCGTCACGCGGCTCTCAACGACATCATCCGAAGGGCTCTTGTCACTGCCGGTGTACCCGCAATCTTAGAACCATCTGGGATTGTGCGGAGCGATGGCAAGAGACCCGACGGAATGACTGTTGGGCCGTGGAAACTTGGCAGATCTCTGGTGTGGGATGCGACGTGTGTAGACACATTAGCTCCATCTCACATCCAGGCGACCTCGTCAGGTGCGGGGAGAGCGGCTTTTTCTGCGGAGAACCTCAAATTGCGCAAATATGCCAACCTTAGTTCCGGTTACGAGTTTGCGCCGTTTGGTGTCGTGACGATGGGCCCATGGGGACCGTCAGCGAGGCGCTTGGCCAAGGAGTTGTCAAAGCGGCTGACAGAAAGGTCTGGAGACAGGAAGGCTGGCAATTATTTCTGCCAACGTATTAGCCTCGCTATACAGAGGGGAAATGTTGCCAGTCTCCTTGGGACTATCTCGGATGGGACGTCTCTAGAGGACATTTTTTATTTATAGTTTAGTTTATTTTTAATTTTATTATTTAGGTAGCTTTTATATTGTAATTCTATTATGGAAAACAATAAATTGGACTTTAAATATGGGGCACAAGTTGCAGTTTATTTTTTGCGGTTTTCCCGCGCTGTCAACTCCCATATTTTACCCGACGTGTTTGGGCTATAATGCCGCGAGTGACTCCAAGTAAAGCATCAAATTCTGCAACATCTGGAATTTGATGATCCCCAACTCGGTTATGAACTCTGTTATAAACATATATTATGCAGATAAATTACGTGTTTAGGACTGATGTATTCTGTACAATGTCCTTTAAAGACAATAAAAAAAAAAAAAAATTAGGTATACGAGTATGTAGTAAGTAAATTATATAACATAACACTCGTACCTAATTAAATTATGTACTTCATCATAATTATTCACATTGTAGCATATTATCAAACAAAGCAACACCACTTTTGACTAACAACATCCACAGAAAAGTAATTTACAAAACAAAATCTGGTCATGTCGATAAAAAAAAGGCGTAACTCTTTATTTTTTGTTTAAGTTGGAAAAGATACGTCAGGTTATTGGTAGTTGGCTTGTCACTTAAATATTTAAGCTAATCATGTGCTTTATAATAAAAAAAATACGTATGATCTACATTGTGTTTCACTTTAAGCTCTTGTCGCTTTAAGCTCTTTTTTCACTTTTAAAGTCGTTTGACTTGGCGTTACTCTATGGATTTCAAACAAAATTCTGTAAAAAGCACGTTTTTATACTCGTATTATATAGGTGGTAGGCGGACTGATGGTGGTAATTTGTCCAGTCTGCCAGGGCGAGGAAGTATCCACCGTGCTTGCCGATAAACCCAGTAAAGTGTATCCACACGTTTCGGGCTCGAATTGCCGTCATGCCCAGTCAAGCCGACATAGTTAGTCAGTCCCTAAACTGATGTCACTCATGAGTCTTTGATTGCAGTTGCTAACAACAGTCATGGAACTCGCACGCCACTTACCATCAGGTGGGAGCAAGGTCACATGTCGTGCTAGCATAAATAAAAAAAAAGTTTTGATTTATTTGCTTTCAAGTCGAGCATAGCAATAATATTGAACCCAGCATAACTTAACTATTTTGTTTTTACAATATAAATGTCAAATAATATTCACACAGCTGTAACCTACAAATTACGTCAACTACATATATAAGCGATTATTTAAAACAAATTAGTTGAGACGTCATAAAAATGCGGGACGAGAGAAAGTGTGGTTACTTTGCCATGGAGCATAGAGAAATTGAAGAAGCCTATTCTTGAAATATCGACTAACTAACAGAAGTCCATTAGGCCGTGTTCGTTTTAAGAAATGTTAGCATGAAAATACCACTTTTTTTAGCACAAGTCGTTTGTTTAATGAATATTCTAACATTTGATGCTAATTTCGTATGTCAGTACTGTGTTGAAAGGAGGGTTATTGATGTTGCTTTTTGACAGATGTCATTTAACATAAGAAATGGTTAGTTTACATTGTTATATACTTTATAGTTTATATTATATTTTTTTTTAATGTATTTTAAACGATTTTATGTAATAAATTCAAAGATCATAATACATTGTCCTATGATTTATTATTATTTGTTACTTGTCATACTTGTCAAAAAGTAGCCTCACCGCTCGTTTTTTTTAGAAATGTTAGCATTGTTAAAAAAAGTGGTATTTCTTAAAAAAAACGACATTTCACGCTGGTTTATGAAGTTGCTACGAAATGTTGGAAATGCTATAAAACGAACGCGGCCTTAGTTTATTTTATTCGAGTACTAATCAATTATTGCTGTCCTTTATGTTACTGATTCAATTATTAATGTTTGCTCTACATTTTGTATCGTTTTATAAACATTTCCAATTATAAATACTTTGATAACCACGTCATTCCTGGAGAAACAAAAGAAGACAAAGAAGACAAATTTCTAAGCATTCCATGGATTCACCGTGCGGGTGCCGGGTCCATCGTGTGTGGGTAAGAGATGAGAAGAATGGTGTCTCGGGCTTGCGACCGACAATTGGCTGGTTTAAGAAAAGGAGGCCTCCTTTTTTTTTCTATTTCGCGATAATACGCTCACCATCCACCATTCTACTTCTCTCCCTACCCAACCAAATACTGTATGATTCCGTTAGTGCCGTCTTGGAAGCTCGTTCCATAAATGTATTGACGGCAGACCTGCTTAGGCCCAATTCTTTCAGTAAGTGATGCAAAGATTTTGCTGGAACTCCTCTTGCACCAACTTCCACTGCGTAAAGCTGAGTCTTGAACCCGTTCCTGATCATTTCTTCTGTGAGATCATAATATTTATTCGACTTCATGTTGTGGTCTTTTGGAATATTTGATTCCCACGGAACGGTAAGTTCAATAAGGATAACTTTTTTCAAGTTCCGAGAAAACACTAAGATGTCTGGCCTATAGGCTGATACAGCTAGTTCATCTGGGATCCTATAATGGTGTTCAAATGTATCCATGAGAATTTTCCAGTCTGATGCGGCGCCAAGGATCGAGGTGGGCTTGCATTTAGTTTTCGTGCTTTGCCCTTCCTTTACAAATGTGGTCAAAGTTTTATTTGTAGTCAGTCCCTTTCTGGCTCTTGCAATAGAAAGACTTACTGCTTCACGGATAACACCTAGGACTTTGTCATGTCGGCGTGAGTAATAGCCCTTTTCTAGGAGAGTAACGCACCCTACAAGTGTGTGTCTAGCAGTTCCTATGGCAGCACCACACAATGTACAGTTCTTTTCCGTAGCTTTTCCCCACCTTACCAGATTACTCTGGTCCGGGAGGGACATTTGAAAAGCGTTTAGGTAGAACTTTAGCAACGCCGGAGACCAATCGTACATTAGTGTGCGCCACTTTAGGGCTGGAGGGATGCAAAAATCGCCCAAAGTCATTTTGAACTTCTAGAGTCATCGCGTGCACTCTGTATTCATGCTCTTCATCTTTCCTGAGGAAGGATTTTATAACCTCTTTGTCACTTTCTTTTTTCTTCCAGCCAATGCCTCTTTTGTCAGTCTGGGCACCTGTCATGAATTTCTTGAAGAATAGTAGTCTCGGTTCCATATCTGAGACCAGAGGGTCTTTTGGAAGGGATGAAATTGTATTATCCTGGGAGCTGGTTAGAATTTGATATTTGCTTATACGTAGATGTTTGTATAATTCAGATGGTCTTTTCAGATCCATTCCGAAGTTTCTCCGTCCTCTAAAGAATGTTGAGGAGTCAGCACCCTGGGCTAATCCAAGCCAAGACTTCAATGTTCTTATGACGTCCGCGTCCAGACTTGATAGTAGGCTTTTGTTGAAATCATATACTAGGAAAGGCCAAGTGAGGCGAGATGCTAAGTAGTTGTCATATATCCAAGCTTTTTTGACATTGCTTATAGGCTGTTGAGTAACCCTATTCATGTCGTCAGTGAATTGTTTTACAACTACTTCTAGGGATGGTGTTTTTCCCTGATGATGGTTTCGTTCTCATTCCCTTTGTCCATGAGCAGAAATCATCCACTATTTTCAGCAAGCCCTGGCATTGCTTGGGATTTCTTAACAATTTATTAATAACACTATCTAAATAACTTTGTAAAAGTAGTAAAGTATCACCGTTTCCCTTTCGGGGTGGTCAGAAACCACGCTTATAAAGAAGCGGATTTACATTTAGCCAACTTTACTATAGACTAATCATGACAAGTGGCAAGCTCGTCGATGTCTCCAGCGTACCAAACTCAAGAAGTATCACAAATAAATTAAATATTACGTAAATGTATTTACATGAATCAATATTTTTGTGTCCCGGCCAGGAATCGAACCCGGTACCTATTTATTTATTTATTTATTATAAACTTTATTGCACTAAGTACAAAGGCGGACCTAATGCCGCTAGACATTCTATACACATTCTATATCCACAGACTTAACCGCTAGACCACGGATGTAGTTTGTATTTATTTAAGTTATAATTAATGAACATTTGTGTATTATATTTGTGTATTGTGTGTATATGTGTGTTTAATTTAGTAACTCTAGCGCCCATCCCTAATTTGGATAAAAAAAAAATATCTCTAAAAATACCTTACGAACTTTTAAATTCAAGATAACAAGAATAGTCCTCCAAAACCAAAGACAAGTTGACCGACTGGTCGAGTTACGCATACAAAAGAACGAACGAGTGTTTAAGGAATTAACTCTAACTTAACCTTTTTAAGATTACATACTATTTTTACCATCATTTTACTATTTGAACTACCATGCGTATTCTTGTTGAAATTTTTAACCAGACTTGTGTCTGTAAGAGACAACGCAACGTCGTTAATATTACCCATCTTGGTAAAAAAAAAAATTGGATAAAACTATCATTGATAATATACTTAAGTCTTTATTATAGTTTCCGAAAGGATATTTAAGTTTAGTTGCACAAAAAAATTAGACACCATTTTGCTCATCTCTTACCCACACACGATGGACCTTGCACCCGCACAGTGAATCCATGGAATGCTTAGAAATTTGTCTTTCTATCTTAATCCGAGTTTAACATTGTGTAATACGCCATGTGATTGGTAGTTAACTAATCACTTTCTTGCCGGAATGTTTAAATCACGTTCACTATAAATAAACAATAGGTATTATTTCCGAAAAGATAAGTTTTTTTTCTGGCAACATTGAAGATTGCGTTCCAGTATTCTTAATATTTATTTTATCAGAATTACCACACTTTCTTGCACTTTTAATATCCATAAATCTTTCTCTTTCATATTATTTCATATCTAAACTAATTTCGCAACCAAATCAGATTTAAATGAGTTTCTTCTCCAACCCCCACCAGCGACCTTCTTCAGGTCATGCGTCCATCTAGGGACTCCACTCCAGAACCCGTCTACTCCATCATTCATCGGTTCAGCGACAGACATGTCCAGCCCATTGCCACTTCAGCTTACTAATTTTGAAGGCTATATCGGTAACTTTGGTTCTCCGACGAATTTCCTCGTTTCGGACTTTATCCATCAGAGAAATACCGAGCATAGCTCTCTTCATGAGCGACCTTAAATTTGTGGGCTGGACCCACTGTCAGTGTTCACGTTTCTACTCCGTACGACAGTACTAGAATAACGCACTGGTTGAAAACTCTCGTCTTCAAACACTGGGGTATGTTTAATAGGATAATCTGGCGTAATTTCCCGAATGCCGCCTATCCTAGCTGAATGCGTATGTCAGCTTTTCTTTGCTTCTTTGCATAGTCTGTCCAAGGTAGACGTATTTTTGCACAACTTCGAGAGTGCCATTATCCACTATTACCCATAAATCGGTGATGGCTCGGTTGTAAGAACGCGTACCTTAAATCCTACAAAGTTCGGTTCAAACCCAACCGGCATGTACCATTGACAAATACACTTTTCTTACGTACATTTGTCATAGATTTACAACACCACCGTTCCCGTGTGAGGAGAGCACGTTAAGCCGTTGGTCCCGGTTCCACTAATGCCAACTTGTGGAATCGTTAATAAATTGTCATAAAAAATTGACATCATATCCTCGCCAAGCCGTCTGGCCAGCGTGGCGAGTATAGGCCAAATTCTCCAGTTCTGGAAGGCCCATCTCCAACAGTGGAGGTCTAGGACGCTGTGTTCTAGGGGCTGTAATGAATGAATGAATGAACCCATAAATTAGGTATTTGAACGTAAAAATGTGTCCAAAATAATTTTGTTTCCTAGAAAGTTGATAAACTATTCTCAAAATACACTCAGACTTGAAAAATCTTTGACAATATTGGATTGTGCGAGCGAGATGGATGCAAAAAAGCGTAAAAGACTCTTAATTTAAAATCTCAAGAAGTTTTGTTTAATTTATATTTTGTTATTATGGGCACGTACAATCGTGGTGCAGCCATATGGCACACCTGTCAAAATCGCCATGTATTAGGCACCCCTCGCATAGGGGTTCAAAAACGAGCGTCGACTTAGCGGGACCGTATAATAATTTTAATTTATGTTAATTTATTTATACCTAATAAAACCTAATAAAAAATAAACCCTAAATGAAAAATGCCCTCTAGACATACATAAAAACTGTATACAATTTCTTATGATTATTATTTGCTTGCTTTATAATTATTAATAATAATATTTTTTTCGATGTAAAAAAAAAATACAGTAACATAAAAGAGTATACATAGGTTTCTATTTTATGGCGCTAACATTACATAGTAACACAAATCTAATAACAATATAATTTTGAGTGAAGTTTTATAGGCCTTGAGTCGTAGAACAATTTATTGTGAAAATATCCTCCAAAAGTAAAATTATTTTGACAATATATAAAATGGATTGTATAAATAAAGTTATTTAATATTTACAATTTGAACCACTATACAGGTTTAATACCTAATACCTATAAATATATCACAACTATTTAGCACAACTATTAAGTAGGTACTGTGAATAATGATTTCTTATTCTGTTTTTGATGCTTAGTAAGATAAAGCTAGCTCAGCTATTTATTGATGAGATTTATTTTTGTCATACCTAATCATTATGCAAATTTTCGAGTGCACCTGTAAAACATGTTTTCCTATCCTACGTTTCAAAATCGTTGGTATCGAATCACAATGATGCGTGACTTTTTGTATAGTGTTTTCCGCCGGTATCTTTAAAATAGGGCAGTGAAATCGATTTTGTGGAATGGACTTTGGCCTACGACCTGCTAAGCTGATGACACGATCTTACTAAGTAAGTTTCATGCCTTCTTTTCTTACTGACTACCGCGCTGTCAATTTTTTTCCATCCATTTCCCTTTTTAACGGTGTGAGTGTGATCAGCATTCGAAGAATCCACCGATCCTTCAGCTTTTCTTATTATGTCCACTTGGAGCTGCAATATTTAACGTAAACTAACACTCCGCTAAAATATTAATTATTACTTTGAACCAGTAAATATTCTAAGATGTCCCGGCCAATATTTATGACACGAAAAATGGTGGATCCATAACAGTTAGCAGAAAATTGTCCCGCCAGTTTGACGCTCACGTTTCCGGACTTTGCCGGAATGGTTTCCGGTATGAGATATTTGTCTGGCTGGCGTGTGTGACCCCGCATCCAACTAATATTAAGGAGAGTGCTTCTTGACAGGTTTCGGTAACAAAGCGAAGTACTAACTTATTGATTTGACTTAAATTCTTCTTCTAAGTTGCTACACTCTTGGCAGAGTGGTCGTGGTCGTCACTTGAGTGTCAGTGGCACGCTTAACAAGCCGTCGCCACTCGTCTCGAACTGCAGCCTTCCTGGAGCACTCATGTAGGGGGTGATCCATTGCTGCTTTAACCTGGTCAGTCCATCTCATCGGAGACCTACCACGCATCCTCTTGCCATCGACTTTTCCCTGAACTACAAGGCGCTCAATGGATGTATGTATCTGCACGCTGCGACACGTGTCCAAAGAGAATGCGTGATTGTACGATTGAGGAAAGGCGCTGTCCTATCTCCAGTTCCTCCAGGATGGACTTACATACACTTGTTAAAAGAGACTAGCTTACTGTGTAAAAGTAAAAGGTAATCCTCCTTTGTAAAATGTATCCTTTAGACAAATGACATCATTAATATTGGGATATTTTTGTACTACTTGTGCTGTGTACAATGATAAAAATAAAGTAAATAGTAGTTTCGATACTGTTATTTTTAAAACTAATGTTATTTTTACTATATATTACTGTGCAATTAAGTTATTTGGAAAATAAAATGTGAAGTTTTTGTATCAATCTAGGCCTGGTAAAAAAATGTCCTCAATCCTCCCAAAGCGAATTCCACAAAACCATATAAGCATATTCGTGTGTTGTGGTTTTCTAACATTCTAGCGCATTGGGTAATACAATGGTAATAAAAGCCAGTTTTGTATGTTATTTTTCTTTACTAATCGTAATAATTTAATAGAGATAATTACTAAGTAGATAGATGAGTGCACGAATTACTCGTATCGTGGCCGTTTCAGAGCGACAAAACAGAAGTTGGCGACATGGCTAGATTTTTTTGTATTAACGCACGCTTGGTATCGTTCGTGCTGAAAGGGTTAAAATGCTACTCAAGCCCATGGCTATCGGACGTGAGTGGTGGTCCAGACTCTAGTTAAGTATATATATATATATATACCAGGGGTGGCTACCGCTAGATTAGCAAAATCAGGTTTGTAGTTGAAAAATTTCCAACCTTAAAGAATCCAATGTATATATGAGCGTCTGTCAAGCGTGAACGGTGTTTATTTTAAGTAGAAAAATATATTTAACCAATACACGAATGCAGTTGTTCAACACATTTCTTCAAATTTGGATATTTCTCGTTGGAAACCAATGCCCAGAAAGACAGTAAGCAAAACAGCAGTTGGTGGTTATGTTGCGCAGTCTGATCTACGTATTTATATTTTTGTCTTGCCACGATCCACTGGACTAATAGTCGCGATCGACCGGTTGGCCACCCCTTGGCCATTTAGTACTGAAGCTGTCATTATGTTATTTAAATATTTTGCACACCTAAACTATATACCTAAAACATAAGTATGTTTTTTCAACTTAAATTGTCTCTATAATTTATCTAAAATGCATATAAACTGAATACAATTTAGTCCAAAGCCCCATAGAAGATGAATGATTTCATTTGACAGCCTGTCAAGACAAGATCAAGAAAGCCCGTTGATCATAATAAAATTTGTTGAGCTGTTGCCTGCCGCGCTGACGTGATTAGCCCCGCGTTCTTATTTAACACTATCCGGTTTCACTTAATTAGATCATACATTGCGTGTTATCGTTAAACTAAACACAAGCTTAGTACTAAATAACACGTAATGTACCATCAAAATATAATACCCGTTTTGAAATCGCCGCGTAAAAGAATGTCTTTGTGACGTAATCGCACGCCCTTGCCTTCGCTCGAGGCTTGTCCAGTTATTTGCCGTTTTAAATTTCAAAGACGCTCGAAGTTTAAAAGTTCATTACCGTCCACCGATATGCCGACCATTTTGTTTTTAATAATCGTTAAATCTTTTACGTTTAATTATTCGAGTATTTAGCACCTTGTTAGCACTTATTGTCTGGGACATCAAAAGTTAAAAGTGTTTAGGAACTTTTAATTATGTTTTTAATCGAGAAATCTTATTTACTAAGAAAGAAAGAATGTAGTAACTTTTTTATATTTTACATTGCGTAGTATGACAATGCCTATATACAGCAGCTATTATCTTAACTGACATTGACATTTATATTCTTATAATTGTGTCTGTCTTAGCTATAAAGTGACAATGCCTATCTACAGCAGCTATAATGTTAAGCGTTATTCTGTATTTATAATTTTATTATTTTATTGTTTCTCTTTCCAAATGATGGTTATCATGTACTGCTCCAGATTCACCAATATGTACTATAAATTTATATCGTTTTATATCAATATTGTAAAATTTGACGTGTAGAATACATATCTTTTTGTCCTATGCCTACTTGCAAAAATAAACGAATTGAATTGTGTTACAAATGTGTTAGCGGTGGTGGATCGGTTGTAAGAACATTTTCCTTAAAATCTTACAAAGGTCGGTTCCAATCTTTGGCATGTACCAATCAGAAGTACACTTTTGTTACGTACATTTGTCATAGATTAACAACACCACCGTTCCCGTGCGTCGGAGGAGGAGACGGCCGCGCATGTGCTCTTGGACTTCGACAGTGTGACTGCGCTTAGACTAAGGTTCCTTCAGACTGCGAGGACTGGAGGCTTCCAGAGGTCTGCAGAAACGTAACGGGTCTTCTGGCCTTCCTAGAGGATATCGGAGTAAAGGTCCACGCACAAAGGTCCAATAGAGACTAAGTGCGGAAAAGCCACCGTAATCTAAATCAAGCCGTCGGTCCCGGTTCCACTAATACCAACAAGTGGAATCGTTAATAAAATGTAATTATAAAATTGACATCGGTTCCTCGCTAACCCGTCTGGCCAGCGCGTGACGAGTGTAGGCCAAATTCTCCAGAAATATCTGGAAGGCCCATCTCCAACAGTGGAGATCTAGGACGCTGTGTTCTAGGGGCTGTGATAATAATTAAATTATAATATGATTAAAACTACATAAAAGGTAAAAAAAAAAATAACATAAAAAAACTACGAGTAAAAGTAAAGTATCATCACGACCGTTTCCCTTTCGGGGTGGTCAGAAACAACGCTTATAATAAGCGGATTCACATTTAGCCAAGTTTACTATTGGCCTATTATGACAATTGGCAAGCTCGTCGATGTCTCCAGCGTACCAAACTCGAGAAATATCACAAATAAATTAAATGTATTTATTTTCATTAATAAATATTTTTGTGTCCCGACCAGGAATCGAACCCGGCACCTACGAGTCTAAATCCACAGACTTAACCGCTAGACCACGGAGGCAGTTACTACGAGTATAAGTAATAAATGTCCTCTAGAGACGACCATTCATGGATAGTCCCAAGTAGTCTGGCAACATTGTCCCTCTGTATAGCGAGGCTAATAAGTTAGCAGAAATAATTGCCAGCTTTTCTGTCTCTTTACTTATCAAAGATTTCTCAAGTTTAGTGTACTTTAACACAATCGTTAAACCCTCTTAACAAGATGCTTTTAAAAATTAAAAAGGTGAACTACACCGTACTTATAATCTTTTTTTTTTTAATAGAGTCTCGACACACTCCTTTCGTGACTACCTTTTCAAAGACTAATTTGGGTTACTTTTCGCCTATTAACCGGATGAAACGACAGTATAATTACTTGCACAAGTTTCACGATTTTGACGCATTTTCATGTGGTGCTCTTAAATTTGGTGCATTAAAAACAAACAAAATCGGTAGTTTTTGTAAATTTTAGCTTTTAGATTGTAATTTTGTTTGTAATTTTATCTTAAAACTGTTTTTTTTTTCAGTATTATAATATTTGTAACATTTATTTAGGTAAATAGGTAGGTATTAGTTTTATTAATTATAATTTAATTTAATAGATTTAACTGTTAGGTAGGTAAATATTTTTTTTATGTAATGTTTAATATCTATTGCATGCCTAATTTTAAATTTATACTCAATGGTAATTATGAGCAGGCCGTCTTGTCCTTTAATTAAAATCACATTTACTCTGTTAATTATGTATGCATGTACTCAAAAATTGAAATATTGTTGATTTTGTTGGAGAACTTATAAATAAATAAATAAATATGAAGACTGTATTTTCCGTGCGGGTGCCGTGTCCATCGTGTGTCCATAAAAGAGAAGAATAGTGTCTTGCCTGTGACCAATTTAGGCTGGGTCCCTAAGGCTCTTTTATTTATTGCGCTATGACACTCCCTATCCACTATTCTTAGCTCCTTTCCCTATCGGACCATATACTCTTATGAATTTACTAATGCCGTCTCTCGATTACTAAAGTCTGGCGAACGAAAGTCGATAAAGAATAATCGCGGCAAATTAAAAAAAATATTAAGTATGGTATCCCTCAAAGTTGGTCAAACAATAATTGATCATCTATACTTACACTTGTTAACTTATAATTCAGCTACTAATTTACTAGAGTCTGGCTAACGAAAGTAGATAAAGAATGATATGGCAAATTAAAAAAAAAAACTATGGTATCCCTCAAAGTTGGTCAAACAATAATTGATCATCTATACTTACACTTGTTAACTTATACCTCAGCTTACTAATTTACTAGAGTCTGGCTAACGAAAGAAGATAAAGAATAATCGCGGCAAATTAAAAAAAATATTAAGTATGGTATCCCTCAAAGTTGGTCAAACAATAAATGATCATCTATATTTACACTTGTTAACTTATAATTCAGCTACTAATTTACTAGAGTCTGGCTAACAAAAGAAGATAAAGAATAATCGCGGCAAATTAAAAAAACATTAAGTATGGTATCCCACAAAGTTGGTGAAACAATAATTGATCATCTATATTTACACTTGTTAACTTATAATTCAGCTACTAATTTACTAGAATCTGGCTAACAAAAGAAGATAAAGAATAATCAAGACAAATTAAAAAAATATTAAGTATGGTATCCCACAAAGTTGGTCAAACAATAATTGATCATCTATACTTACA
The DNA here is from genome assembly GCA_910589645.1 of Tinea semifulvella. Classification (NCBI taxonomy): domain Eukaryota; kingdom Metazoa; phylum Arthropoda; class Insecta; order Lepidoptera; family Tineidae; genus Tinea; species Tinea semifulvella. Next base: position 7,607,999 of record OU342609.1, read on the forward strand.
CTTGTTAACTTATACTTCAGCTTACTAATTTACTAGAGTCTGGCTAACGAAAGAAGATAAAGAATAATCGCGGCAAATTAAAAAAACATTAAGTATGGTTTCCCTCAAAGTTGGTCAAACAATAATTGATCATCTATACTTACACTTGTTAACTTTACGGCAAAAAAAATGAAATGAAAGTGAAATGATTTTACTGAGAAGATTGTAGCAAGTAACAAAATAATGAATCATACTAACCATAGCATAACGATAACTACAAATAAAAATTTAAAAAAAAATGTACACGACACGTAGATCAATCTTCTTTTTACCCGACTGCGCGACGTAAAGAAGGGTTATGTCTTATGTATGTATGTTTGTTCCATTGTGGCACACTGGAGACCAAACGCGTTGGCCGATTTAGATGATTCTCACGTCAATCGTTTCGTCTTCATCACGCGAGTATCACTAAAGATATGACATTAATCAAATTCCATTAAGGCGACAACCAGACGCCATTTTGTGGAAAATAAAACAATTAAAGTCGTATATGGGGATATCGCAACACCCCGTTGATACGCGGCGAACGAGTGCCTTTACTCCGTAGCCACGACTCAGACTTAGCTGTTAAGGCACGCAGGGCCAACAGTAAGAGAGAAGGTTTATAGCGTTCGGTGGCCCTTCAGGCTGGGGTCGTATCATTGATGATTTATCGAGACACCGTCTATGAAAAAAAAAAAAAAAAAACCCGCTGCTATGCTAAAGCACAGGCAAAACTCGCTTAGATTAGTTTTGCCTCCAGTCTCCTACATAAATGTTTCTACAATATTGTTGTAGGAAAAAATAAAAACCTTATTAATTTTATTAATTTTTATGTTACCTACTGTCGTTTAAAATAATAATAATAATATACGTTTATTCAAGTTTACAAAATCCTCACAACTAATGTTAGTATAAAAATGAAAATATATATAATATATGATAATATTACAACAATATTACCGTGCAGTAACCACTCAGCCCCCCACCAATCTGACAGGACGCACATCACTCCCGCCAGACCAGCAGCCGCACGAAGCAGCCAATGCACGGCGAACCATATCTTTCAGATATCATCTTCAGGATACTGTTAGTGCTTGTCCTCACTCTGTTAAGCAATGATGCAGTGGTTTTGCGTCTTATAGCAAAGAAGTCATCTGTATGAACCTGCGCAAACATTGCGGACGCACTACAGTAGCGTGGCAGCCCCAACAATATCATGAAGCTATTATTATACTGTACACGTAGAACGCTGATCGATAGCTAAAGATTGTAAAATATTTTTTTTTGTTAGTAAACTGTGTATTAATTGACTACCTAAATCCTGCAAGGTCGTCTTATTGTGCGCCTTTTTTCTCACCTTCGAATCTAAGCCGTCTCATTTATCAATGGAATTCTTTGCCTCGCCGGCCGCTAGTAGTAAACGAAATAATGTAGGTACTTACTATTACTACTTACCCTACCATCTTTTCTTTTACGTTGGGTTGTACCAAAACGAAATTTCTGTAAATGTAACGGTTAAAGTTAAAAATGGCGTTCATTGTACGAACTGACGACTATCTTTTATTTTGGTGCTAAAACTTAACAAAATATACACTAAAACCTTCCTCGAGAACCACTCTATCCATTGGTAAAAACAGCATTAAATTCGGTGCAGTAGTTTTGAGTTTATCGCGAACAGACAGACGCGGCGGAGGAGTTTATTTTATAATGTACCTAGTGATAGTGATAAGCTTTATTGATCCCAACTAAGGTAACTAGATACTCAAGCTTCATGGTAGTCTTTACTTGTATGACAATTAAATTAGGCTACTAGACTGCGTAAAATGAGTTGAAAATTGAATTGGTGTGTTCTTAGAATAACACGTTACACTGAACGGGGATAAGTTTTAGACATATACTATAAGGATCCGGCCAAACACAACTTATATATGAATAAAATACGCTGGCCCCAAAACAGATGCGTCCAAAGTGTATGCGTGTGTTGGTCGGACTATCCTAGACTACCCTCTTTGCTAGTAATAGATTTAAGACGGATAAAAACTCAAAATACATAAATATTAATTTAAATTTTTAGTCGAGTATATTTATCCAAAGAGAGAGAGAGAGAGCGCTGGTAGGTCAATTTTAAGAATGTTTTCCAATCCAAAAAAAAAAGACCTAGAAAACAGAGACCTAGATCTCCACTGATGGAGATGGGCCTTTCAGATATTTCTGGAGAATTTGGCCTACACTCGCCACGCTTGGCAAGACAGGTTGGCGAGGTAATGTATCAATGAGAAATACTTTTCTTACGTAGATTTGTCATAGATTACCAACGCCACCATTCCCGTGCCTAGGAGAGCACGATAAGCTGTCGGTCCCGGTTACAGTAATACCAACTTGTGGAATCAAAAAATAATGCAGATTTATTTTAAAAACACCAGTACATTTTTTGTTATTTAGACGACTACGACGACCGAAACAGAATGGTAGCGCTGTCATCCATTAACAAAATTGTGCACAAGGGGTCTCAAGGCGCGGAATTCCTGGTCCACTACAAATTTAGACCGAGTATTTCCGTTTATTGCACATTTTATGGAAATTAAAAACTCAATAGATTTATTACTATATTGTAGTTTTACATGGGTTCTTCTTAGTCGCTACACTCTTAGCAGAGTGGTCGTGGTAGCTTAGGTAGAGATGGTCATCACTTGAGTGTCAGTGGCAAGTTTAACAAGCCGTTGCCACTCCTTTCAAACTGTAGCCTTCCTGGCGCACTCATCGAGGGGGTGATCTGCTTTAACACTTCAGTCCACTTCATCGGAGACCTACCACGCATCCTCTTCTCATCGAGTTTTCCCTGAACTTCCAGACGCTCTATGGATGTATCTCCACGCCGCGACATGTGACCGGAGAAAGGCGCTGTCTCATTCCAAGTTCCTCCAGGATGGATGTAAAGAGAGAGATTGAGGTTGGTTCTAAACTCTGTATTTTTATACATTATAAATTTACATGCGTAGATACACGGTAAAAAAATAACCATTGGTAAACTGGAGTCGCACATAACTTATTTTAATTTTTAATTATATGATGTCAACGGGCTTAGTGAAAATCAGCGCTGCAAAAATGTTGCAAGCTTCGGTTTTTGGTTGGATGCTTGTTGAATTCCTACTGGCAGTTTATTTCAGAGGTTTGCGGCGACAACAGCAAAAGTTGGCCATAAATCCAGTGTGGCGAGAGGGAGTGGAGAGAACAATTGTAAGAAAAACCGAGAGTCATAGAATGAAGAGATAGGCATTTATAAATAATGCAGGGCCAATCTATTGTATATATGTCTACGTTGATAGGAATCTTTTGTCAGCGCGGAGGCTGGCTGGTCCCTTTTGGGGTCGATGCGCCGCACCAGGTTATTTTACAAATATCGTATAACTATATCTTTTACTTTCCCACAATGGTTTTATTCGTAGTTAATTGTTTAAACATATTTTGGAAACAAACAGTTAAGTATTTGATTATTATTTAACTGCCCCGTGGTCTAGCGGTTAAGTCCGTGGATTTAGACTCATAAATACATTTAATTAACATTTAATTTATTTGTGATATTTCCCGGGTTTGGTACGCTATATATACGGCCTATAGTAAAGTTGGCTAAATGTGAATCCGCTTATTTATAATGCGAGTGTAGACCAAATCCTCCAGATATATGTTCTGGAAGGCCCATCTCCAACAGTGAGGGTGTAGGACGCTGTAATAATGATATATTTCAGGCAGAGCAAGAGTCTTGCGAGACAGACAGTGACAGTGTTGATGATGGTGATTAGACCTGTAATATTCTGTAAAGATAAAGTTGCATTGCCAAACCACGAGTTCAAAGTAGATTGAATTTATCTTCGCACAGGTAGATAGGAAGGTAAAGCACCTTTCGCTTCTTCTTAAATTACGTCATGCAACATTGTACGTTGTATGTAAACAAAACCGAAGGCTGAGATAGGTATTGGAAGAGCTCGTGAACGTTTGATAGTTTTTTTTTTTGGTTCTCTTCTCCCGATGGATGATGAATGAGATGATAGGGAAGGCAGAGGGTCTAGCCTATACAGCCAAGTCTGACGTAATATAATAATATCTTTCTTATTCATGAGTTAATGATGTTATCATCAAATTCCAGATGCTGCAGAATTTGATGCTTTTCTTGAAGTCATTCGCGGCACTATAGCTCAAACACGTCGGGTAAAATATGGGAGTTGACAGCGCGGGAAAACAGCAAAAAATAAACTGCAACTTGTGCCCCATATTTAAAGTCCAATTTATCGTTTTCCATAACTATTCACATTGTAGAACATTATTAAATAAAACAACACCACTTTTGACCAACAATATTGACAGTAAATTAATTTAGGAAAGCATAGGCACAAAAATAAGGAAAGGCATGCTACGATGGTTCGGGCATGTTGAAAGAATGAGCGATAAAAGATTGACGAACCAGATATATAATGCGAAAGTTGTGGGTAAAAGAGGCCCTGGCAGACCGAGACTCACAAATCACGATCAAATGAATAAAAATTGGCTGAAGATACATTAAAAAGCCTTTGTAACAAAAGGGCATGTATGAAGAGGCTGATGAAAGTCGACGAAACGAAAGAGGTATGTTGTGATCGTGTTAAGTGCCGCTCTGCCTGCCCCGCAAGGGATCTGGCGGGAAGATATACAGGGTTACAGAAAAAGTCGTGCTAGATCCGTTCAGGGCGTGGAGTACCCATCAGTTCTGACTTCTTTCTCTATGAAACACCCTACCCTAAATTTAACCCTTTTCGAGATTATTGACTTTTAATTTTTTTATTGAAAATTGCCGATTTTTGGGCTACTAAAATTAATTTTGTTTATTTTGTGTGCCTTATTATTATTATTATTGCATTTTTACATGTGTAATAAGATGCTTTAGGACGTCAATCATTAAAATAGTGCATAAGTTAATTGAATAGGCCGTAGTAGACAAGTGAAAGTTAAGAAATTACAAAAATAATTAGCAAGTTTTTTTTTCTTTAAGGGATATCTAAAATAAATATTATGGCAGTTGTTTGGCAGATGTATTTTAAAATATCTACGTATCATAAGCTATCTAACGAGGTATAACAATCTAGAATTTGTATTAGATTTCGTGGCAAAAACTTAGTTTGATAGGCGACAGTGGGAAAGAAAGTTAATACTTAGCCCTTAAAAGTAAAGTAAAACAATAGGTAAGCAAGAAATGTTATTTATTAAATCAGGTTTACAAATAAAACAAAAAAAAATAGTTTTATTTATAATTAATTTGTAATAATAAAATATAATATTATTAAGGATAACTTGATATTTCAAATGCAGACATTTTACGGCAGTCGCCCACTCGATTTGGGCAATTTTAACCTTAGGTAGGTCGGCAATTCGACATGATACCTAATAAATATTTAAATTAAATGATTCTTATGCGGTTTCCTTTTACAAATTAGCATCGGTTTAAGGTCTGGGCACACCGGATGCGTACGTAGACCGCAGCTTTATTATATTATAAACAAAATCACATAACATGACAATTTCTATAATATATTTTTACATTAAGTACTACCTATGTAGAGAGAGAATACAAATTTATTGTTTCAAGCGGTGTTATTTTTATAAATATCACCATGGCAAGCTTACAATATTAGTTCTCCTTGAAAGTAAAAATTGGCATTTAACATCATTGCAAATGGCACATACTTTTAACGAGAACAACAAATAGGTGATAGGGGGACTGATGATGGTAATTTGCCTAGTCTGCCGGGGCGGGGAAGTATCCACCGTTTGTGCCGTATAAAACCAGTGAATTGTATCCACATGTTTCAGGATCAGGCTCGAATTGCCGTCATGCCCAGTCAAGCCGGACTAGGGTTAGGATTAATGTCAGTCATAAATGTCTGATTCCCGTTGGTAACATTCATGGACCTTGGAAAAGGCATCTAGTCAAGCCGGCATAGTGTCAGGGACTGATATCGGACATTAGTGTCTAATTTCTGTTGCTAAATTTCATGGACCATGCGCGCCACTTACCATCAGGTGGGCGCAAGGTCACATGCCCTGCTAGTATAAAATAAAATGAAACTAAAAGAGATAGAATTAGTTATGAGCAGTTAGCAACAAGTCTACACGCATACGTTTAGTTGCACGCACACAAACACCGTGCCGAAGTCTGCCGAACTGAAACGACGTTTGGCGTTGCTGTGCCGGTCGGAGTGGGGGGTGTTAGGTTTATTTTCGTTACGGAATTTCTTGATTCGGTCGCCGCGCTCAAAGCCCGCGATAAAAGCTATGCAATAGCTTAAAAACCTTGCGCGCCATTTACCATCAGGTGGGTTTACCACATGTCGTGCTAGTATTAAGCTTTAATCCGACACGGCGAAAAGAAGGGTAATAATTGCCTGATAAAATAAATAAATAAATGAACAACATTATTCTTACAACATTATTATCAATAAAATACCACTGTTGGGTAGACAAGGATTTAAATGATAAGCTTCGAGCCGCGTAGAAAAGGCTAGGAGAATAATCATAGCTTTGTGCATTTTTGTAATCTTAACTAAAGATCATCATTTAAAAAGCTGGTCTACTCACATTTTCCAAATAGCTCCTAACAAAATTTGTAAGTTTTATATGTATGTTTATTATTGTGTAATTAGTATTTAGTATATTTATAAGTAAGTTTATTATCTAAGTATTTCTATCTAATTGATGTGTCACTTCTACTTTCCTTGCACCTACAGTTGTTCTAATTAGTCCCAAAGGCTTGGCTGTCAGAGAATGTCTACGGGCATTAAGTCCGCCTTTTGTACTTTGTGCATTAAAGTTTTGAAATAAATAAATAAAAACTATTGAGCCATGTAAGATAAAATGGCGACCCCTTTCCCCCTAAATTGTGTCGCGTAGAGTTTGCGACAGAATAGAGTAGGGGTTCAATAAAACCAGCATTTAGAACTGACATTTATAATTAGCCTAGATCTGATATATCATCTATCATCTGACATCCGCATGGTAAATCTATTCGTCTCTCTCTGTCATGCCGGTAAATAAAACAGCAAACACAAATGCGCGCGCTTTTGACTTTGTTTCTAATGTAAGTTGTTCGCCATGCGTTATCGAGCCAGCCTTCAACTGCTGAAGGATGACAAAACGGTTTTTTAAGTTCTAATTCTATTTTTTTTTAAATGTAGATCCTATTTCTGTTATATTTTGTATATTTTATTTTAATTTATTAATACGTTTATAATTTATTCTTTTTTTATGCTGTGACACCTAATTGGTGCATATGTAATAAATAAATAAATATTTCCAGACAGGTCACACAGCGCCATCTAATTTCCGTGGTAAGCTACGAGGCTTGTGTTACGGAAACTAGATGGTTGATAAACTACATATGATACTTTTTTTTATTTTTTTGTAAATATATACATATTATTTATTTATTTATTTATTTAAATCTTTATTGCACAAAGACAAAGGCGGGCTTATAATGCCGCTAGACATTCTATCCTAGCCAACCATTGGGACAACTTGAGTATTATATTGAAAGGTAGGTGCAAAATTGTATTAAATTCTACGGTTTAACTATATACTAATAAATATAGTAATACTAATACATATATATAAAAATACATATACTACATATACCCATACATATTATTACATACACTACATATTATATATCAATGACAACAATATACTAAATTCTAATAAATAAGTTATAGTAACTACATACACATACATAGATAATACTTACTTTTTTTGTGATAGAAAGTGTGAATAGACCATTTTTTTAAATAGAGATCTGGTGGTTACTTGCCTTATGCTAAGAGGCAAATTGTTCCACAGGTTCGTGGCAACAACTACAAATGAGTTCGAAACGAAACTAGAACTATGAGAGGGAATAGACAAAAGAGAATTATGAGAGGAACGGAGGGATTTATCGTGAAACGAAGACAAATAGGCGAAATTGTCCTTGAGGTATTTCGGTGTCGCAGGCTCATTCAGAACAGAAAAAAGCAAGCAAAGAATTCTAAGGTTCCTGCGACACCGAATTGGCAGCCACTTCAACTTAGCGCGATACTCGGAAATATGATCATATTTACGCAAACAATAGATGAACCGGATACATGCGTTAAGTAGCCGGTCCATCTTATTGAGCAATATCTCCGAGAGATCAACGCTGCACACGTCACCATAATCGAGAAGTGGAAGGAGAAGGCTTTGGACAAGGGTTATTTTAGCTTTAATAGGCAGAAAATGTTTAAGTTTATTAAGAAAGTGCAGAGAAGAAAAAAATTTACGGCTCGTGTTCGTAACCTGGACTGTCCAACTTAGATTGGAATCTAAGTGAATTCCCAAATTCTTTACCTCACTACTATATGGAATAGGAACGTTGTCAAACCGAACCAAGTCGATATCGTTAAGGTCAATTTTGCATAATTGTCGGGAGCTTCCTATTACAATTGCCTGACACTTGCTCGGATTGACAACGATCCCAAAACGTTCCGACCACGAACTTATATTAGAAAGATCAGAGTTAAGCCAAGCTATTGCACTATTGAGGGTATTGATATCCGTCTGCACATAAAGCTGCAAGTCGTCTGCATACAGGTGATAGTGACAGTGTAGAAGGGAGGTGATGGCATTGATAAACAACGAAAACAATAAAGGGGACAGAATACCACCTTGTGGAACGCCCGTAGCCAAATCGCGCCACTCCGACGACACCCGATCAACCTGTACCTGCTGCTGACGGCCATGAAGATATTGTGAAAACCATGACAGAGCCTCCGATGAAATTCCAAGACGAGACAACATAGCGATAAGCAAATCAGGATCAACTGTGTTAAAGGCATTTGTGAAATCAATCAGTACAAGTACTGTGACCTTAGTTTCATCCATGCCTCTTCTGATGTCTTCAGTTACCTTAAGTAAAGCTGAAGTTGTGCTATGACCAGGGCGGAATCCGGACTGGTAGGGGTTTAATATATCATTATTATCTATAAAAAGGGAAAGTTGTTTATGTACAATGGACTCAAGGACCTTGGATAAAAATGGTAATATAGATATAGGACGAAAGTGGGTAGGAAGTATAGGTGTAGGAATTTTTGGTAATGGAATGATATAAGCCTTGCGCCATTGGGAGGGAAATTGACCGGAGGTAAGGGAAAAATTAATGATGTGAGAAATGATGGGTAAAAGAAGGTCAATTATGGTAATGATCATAACACGACTGATGGAATCACATCCTACTGCTTTAGAAGTTATTGAATTTATCGTCTTGAAAACTACATCATTAGCAACCTCTGTCAGGAAAAATGGTTCCACATCAGCAGACACCGGTAGCTCAGCTATCTCTGCCAAAGTATTAGTTTTTATAACACTATCCAGCACCGGAGCCGCAGAGAAGTGAGTGTTAAGCTGATCAGGTGTCACGGAGCCAGGATTTACCTGTTCACGACATCGCCCAAGACCCAATGAGTTAAAGAACTGCCAAATTTTTGATGATGATTTGTTGGTTACGTTGTCTAGGAAATAATGACGTTTGGCAATCCTGCACACCTGGTTGCAACGATTCCTCGCAGACCTAAATGCAGACAGATTATCATCACAGCGATTACGCCGATATTTTCGATACGCACGATCTCGTTTCCTCATAGCGATTCGTACATTCTCATTAATCCATGGTGCTGGGGCCCTCTTAACTTTTGTAGCTCGAAGTGGAGCATGCGAGTCATATAATTTAATCAGCTCATGATTGAATATATCAACCATGTCTTCTATATTGTTTGCTGTTAGTAAAGTACTCCAATCGATGCTAGCTGCATCACCACGTAGTTTATCGATATCCATACGGGAATAATGACGCATCACTATGGTAGGCGGGCGGTACCTTGGCGGTCTTACTTTATACGAGGCGAAAACGAGATCGTGGTGGGAGAAGGGAGCAAGGAGCTGGCCGTGACTGGCAACAACATCAGGGCGTGAAGTAAAAATAAGATCAAGAAGAGTGGACGTTGTCGCTAAATGATGAGTTGGGCCAGACGGCAGAAGAGACAAATTTACTGATGAAGTGACGTTAAGGAGTTTAGACGCCCTTGTTTTGCCAGCCCGACGTTCATCCAGGAGACAGGTGTTGAAATCGCCCATGATGACGTTGTGTGTATAAAGCGGTACCACTTCCTCAAGAACGCTTTCCAAATAAGAAAAATAGTTTATGGAGGGAGGACAATACACTACACCAACTAGCACTTGACACCCTAAAAATTGTACTTCTATAAATAGAAATTCAGCCGAAGCAGAGTAAGGGCTTGGTGAGGAACTGATTACTTTATATGGCAGATCAGCACGTAAGTATATTGCTACACCCCCCCCAGTTGCGCCTATACGGTCGTTTCTGATCAAGATATACCCGGCAAGAGAATAAGAGGTTGAGGATAAGGAAGGTTTAAGCCAGGACTCAGATATAAGAATGGCATCAATTACACTGGGAGAGGTGAAGGTAGAAAGAAGATCAGAGTAAGAAGAGGGCACGCTTTGTGCATTAATATGACATATGTTAAGATACTTTTTATACAGAGAAAATTCCTTATTTAGTAAGATATCTAAGCCTTCAGCATCATAAAAAGAATCACCAGAAGTGCTACTTGTAATAGAATAAAATGAATCATCTTCACTATTCAAATCCAGTTTTTTATTTGTAAGTACCTATATATAAAATATAATATAATATGTATATATGCAAATAGAATAATTAAATAATAAATTATTACTTAATAATATTAAAATCTTAACTATGCCTAACAATAATAATAATACTGCAATAATACTGCATTTCCTGCCGGTTAACGGATTTGTGACATAAAGTAATCAAAATAACATTAGAGGAGCATTGACTTGTATTTTATTAGTAGAAAACATATATACGAGTATCGTATATAACTGAATTAAATATAAAAAATATATGTAAAATCCATGTCAATGCACCAACAAATTTAAAAAATAAAAAGAAACACGTGACAGCTGGCTCAAGAACATTGTCTCAGCGACGTACATTACGTTTTAATTTTATAAAATATAATATGTTTAAATTTTTATATTAGGTTTAGTTTATATTTAATTTCATAGAAATTAAGTATCTTTTGATTATTTGTTCATTATTTGAAATTCTTTGTTCCTTCTTTATTTGTTATTAAAACACGCAATGTACACGCTTTAAAAATAACATAATATGCGAGCAATCAACAATGAACGCGAGCCCTCTGTTGGCGCTATTAATTAATTATTACATCTGTGATTGTTACATGATCATAAGGAGATAACAATATGATAACGCGATAAGAAGTGTGCTGTTATCATGGTTCTTGCTCATTTTGGTAGCTATATCAAGTGTGATTTACAGATAAATATTAGGCAATTGCCAATTAATCATGTGTGATGTGATACGATTGCCACCCCGAAGTCCACAGTGCCTGTGCCAACAATAGCCTTACATACAATGCTTGTGCAGAAACAAAAACAGCTTCATTGCTAAGCAAAGGCCCTCCATCCTGAAGTGTTAATAAAAACAAAAGAAAAAATCATCGCCAGTTTATTAGGGGGAAGCAATTCAACAATCAGCCACAATCAGATTTGGGTAGCAACAAAAATCAGCTGTTAAATTAGTTGGTCATCCAATAAAACTTGACTTACAATAAAAAATAAATAAAAAATCAGGCGGGCAACCTCTGGTCTGCAAACAATCTTAATAATATGTAAAGCAAAATAATTAAATGGTCAGATGAAAGAGTATGTCATGACTATAAACAGAGTAATAACTACTGTGCTAGACACTTTTTATGAGTGACAAGTAGGTAATTATGTTGTAATCAGGCCACAACAAGTGGCAACGAACTCACCCGATGGGCTGAGCTATGTGGGCTCTAAGAATGAGAGCAACCGACACCAGCCACTGAAGGACAACAACAGTCCCACCACCGCTGGCCCAATAGTTTTGTTTTCTACACTTTAGGTATTTTCTGTACAAAATGTTTTCGCTAGTAGTATGCTTACTAAAATTTTATAAAACAGGGAACACTAAATGTCGCCTAAACATATAATTGGCTAACCAAAAATAACTTGAGCAGTCAAGACATGACATTAATTGCTGATTGATTTAGAAATGTTTGCTTACCATAGGTCTCCTACCAAATATTTGGCTGACAAAATACCTACAATTTTCTGCCCATAAAAGAAAAAAAAAATAAAAAAATAAAAAAAAATTTGCTGTTTAATTGATTCCCATTTTTATAGTATATTCCTATGGCAATTACTTTAATGTTCACATATTATTAGTACATTTGTCATTAAATAAAGCATTTTAGGTTCATCTCTTGCCATATACAGCCTGCCACATGTCCAACCAGTTGGATATTTAATATTATATTTGTGTAATACTAGATTAAAAGTCTCTTGTTGGCAGTCACAACAAATCAACAGTAATTAGGCCTATAAAACAATACCATGATAACAGTATTTAAACTAATGTGGTAATCCAAACACAAAAACACTCCCTAATGCACAAATAAAGAAAACAACACTGCATACTATACAACACTATCTTCTAGCTGTGACTCTCCGAACCCGCTCCTTGGGTACCTGCTGAGGTTGATCCTGCTGGGACGATGAAGGCGTTGGAGCGGTCTTGTTACAGGTGGACATCAAGATGCTAAGATCGGACTGATTTAAAACCTTGTGTCTTGCTCCATTAGGTAGTTTTACCACGATGCACCCATCTTGGGTCCAGCAATCACGGATGCCAAACATTCTGCGAGCCTCCACAAACAGCAGCTGCCTGGTTTTTATGAGAAATTCTGAACAGCTGTAAGGGGTACCCTTAAACTTAGTTTTACAGCTCCATACAAGTTGTCTGAGTCTATAATCACTAAACCTGATAAGTATAGCTCGGGTGGCAGTATCACTGACTCGCCCAAAACGATAGCAGGCACGAAATGACTGCTGATTTATGTCTGAAATATTGAGTCTATCATGCAGCAACTCAACCACTTTCTGTGAGACACACTCATCTTGCACCTCCGGAACGCCTTTTAACATCAAACAATTGCTCCGGTCCCTTGTCTCTAACCCATCCACAGAAGCCTGTAGCATCGATATTTGCTGCTTTAGCAACGAGAACATTTCCACAGTGAAAGTTTTAAAGTTCTGAAACTCCCGTGCCAGTTCTTCAATTTTAGTGCTTGCATTGTGAGGGTTCTCTTTGACCGTTGTCAGCTGTAGCTCAAACTCTGCCATCCTTTTAGACATTTGTTCCTCCAGAAGCTGTTGGGTCTGCTGAATCTTATCTGCCATTGTGTCACTTTAGAGAAAAATATATATACCGGCAGGATATGTGCAGATTTTATTATTTACGAGTATATGTCATGTAATTACGTTAAACAAAACAGTAACATAAACAAAACAGCACTTTTAATCTAATTTAAATAATTAAAGTCTGATAAAAACTATGTACGCTCTGCACACCTACCCTATTATGTATAGATAAACACCCAGACCGAGACAAATTATACAATGTACAACTTGCCCCCGGTGGGAATCGAACCCACGACCTCCCGAGTTCACGGCAACGTTTGTTACCACTAGACCACGGAGGCGGTCGGTATGTATATGATAAGTTATAATAATATTGTGTGATTATATAATGTACTGCCGTGTGTATGTATATAAATTACTCCAGAGTTCCCCGTGCAATCGTTTTATTGAACAAAATCGTGCAGTCCTATGAGAATTTTGATGTTTTCGAATTTAAAAACATTGTCCTAAAGTACTTGGAGCCATATTAATTCGCACATCTAGTCACTTGTGTTTTAATTTTGTTATGAAATATGTATTGTTTAGATGTATAATCTGTTATGTACATTTTCATGGAAATAAATAAATAAATAAATAAAATAACGTGTTTAATATTACTTTTATTTTATTTAAGGTGACCAAGATTTCACGTCACGGGAGTCATCGACTATTTGGTTGATCAGCGCCATCCAGAGAGGAACTATCGACACTAGCGATTCGTACTCGAACGTAAGGTGATAGCTATGGTCGGTCGTTCTTCAGTTCCACACAAACAGGAATCGAAGCCTCAGATATACTCTCTTAAAATGTGTGCGGCTAATGCTGCATTGTGCCATCCACCAGCAGTGTACAGACAAACGACCGAACGCCTGTCTTTTTTATTAAGGGTGAAACACCTCGAGTTAATAACCTCGGTTGAATATTTATATGAACTTACAGACCCTTTCGACTTGTCCTCTTAAGATTTTATTCCTATACAAAGTGTTTTAAAAAAATAACAAGAGGGGAATTCATAATAAGTATAGGTTCGTATGGTTGATTGACACGATCTATTCGCAATGGGTTGGGACACATGTCGCATTATAGGAGGATCTGACTTTATCTGTCTTTTTTATTTTGCCATATTTATTTCTATGAAATGAAATTAAACATTGTTTATTTGCAATAAATACAGTGCAGTAGTCAAAGTCAAAGTCAAAGTCAAAATATCTTCATTCACGTAAACCTATTACAGACATTTATGAAACGTCATTAATTTAATTATTTTGAATGATTCTACTCCTGCTAGTAGAAGACTAAGCAGCAAAGTGGTCCAATAAGTAAGCTGTTAGCAAAAGACCAGCAGCTTAGCAAATTCCAGTGACCTGTTAATGTTTAATCTGAGTGAGAAAGGAATCTGCAAGGAAAACTCAGCTATATCAGATTTACAAAATGAAACATATACAGACAAAGTAGTCACAAAACATATATGCTCACATAGGTATATTATTTTGGGTATTGGATAGAACTGGCCGCATAACTGCTATGTGGGTTGCTTCTGCTGCATATCTATGTAGCATCTTTGTAAAGCATCTTTGGTTATTCGACGACAGCTATCTTCGACTTGAAAGCAAAAAAATACCGATTGCTTAAAAAGCAATAGACAAACGCCAAGTCGAACGATTTTCAAAGCGAAATAAAGTGAAAAAAAAAGCGCTTAAAGCGACAAGTGAAGCACTGGGTAAATGTTACGCGGCGAACGAGTGCCTTCACTCCGTAGCCACGACTCAGACACGCAAGGCCAACAGTAAAAGAGATAAAACTTGGGGTCTCCTAAGGAGGCCTCACGGTGATTCGGGCATGCGACCTCCCGCGGTAGCCATTCAGACTGGGTTTGTATCGTCAGGTGATTTTGCGAGTTTCCGTTTTTTAATTTTATTTCCTAGAAAGCTGCTAAACTAAGAGTTAAAGTGTGCGAGCGAGAGAGATGCGTTCACACATTCTTAAATAAACAGAATTTGTCTATTGAAGTCTAAATAGTAATAGGTAGGTATCAATTTGTCCTTGTATTAAGAAATTATTAATGTTATTTTTTCGCGCACGTGGGCGTTCTATTACCAGCCAGTGTGTCATGGTCACTTACAAAATGCAAAATCTTTACATTTCCTATGCGTATGTTGATAATGTTCTTGCATTCAGTGTTATTATGATACAAAATCTCCTCAGTAGCCCTATTGTGTTACCTAAGCGCAAACGTTATATAATGGAATCCGTTAACTAAATATATATCACGCTATTAAAGTTGATATTTGCACGGCCGCTGTTAAGGTCGAGCGCTTATAGAGTTGAGCAACCTACCACGCATCCTCTTGCCATCGACTTTTCCCTGAAATTCCAAGCGCTCAATGGATGTATCTCCACGCCGCGATACGTGTCCGAAGAAAGTGAGAATGCGTGATTGTACGAGGAAAGGCGCTGTCTTATTCCCAGTTCCTCCAGGATTGACTTGTCGGTACTGAACTCTGGTAAATAGGTGATAAATGATGGGCCTATAGTAACGACTTTGAGCTTGCTGCTTGTCATGATGTGGGCCTATTAATCCAGTAATTTTGTCACCTGAAAGTATGGGGGTGGTAGTATGCGTCAAATCCAGTTTTTTCGATTTTTGGCAAAAATAGTAGTAGTAGTCATCTTCGCCCTTGGGGCGGAACGCTCTGGGGTATCCCCATTAAGCGTGCGTTAATAACAGTGGGACGGCCCGCTGGTTCCTTGTTTTACCTCGACGGCTTGAGCCGCGCGCCGGGGAAGGGAACACTGTAGGATCTGTGGCACCTATGGGGCAGTCTATTAAATGTTGTTAGTAACTGCTGGTTACGCTTCTGCCCCCAGGACCTCACAGGGCAGGGGACGGCCCTCCGGTGGCCGTGCGTGCAGCGGTGCGATTCCCCGAAGATGGCCGAAGCGGCTGTGGTTGTGTTCGGCGCTCGAGGTTACAAACTTGGATTATTCATTAGGCTAACATCATAAACAAATCTAAAAAAAAAAACAGAACTACAGGATTTGACGCATGACGCACTGTGATGTATAAAGTTACTGAACTATTTATTAAAGAGTAAAGTCGGCTAAATATTAAAGTGTTTGAGAAATGTAAATTCTAAACACCCCTTATTATTATTAGATAGGAACTCAAATTATTATGATAATTATTATAAACTAAATTATTACTACAATTAATTTTCTAGTACGACATGTGATTCTACATATAGGTACATGCCGGAGTTAAAAATGTAATTGATCATTATCACAGCCCCCTAGATCAACTAGACCTCCAGTGCTGAAGATGGCCAGAACATATATCTGAAGATTTTAGCCTATTACTCCGTCGGCCGTTTGGACAACTTCTTGGCCAAAGTCCCCATCGCATCGGTCCGATCGTCTCGACCGTAAACGGCGCAAACTCGTAACCTGTACCGAGATTGCCTTTTTTTTTTATACTAGCACAACCTTGCACCTGATGGTAAGTGGAGCGCAAGGTACATGGTGGTCATGGTGGGACTACAATGAGTCCCCAAATTTATACGTCCACGTAGGGATGGTGACTGATATGTGGGTGCATATTCTGTTGCGGATTGGAGAGGAAGGAATTAGGTTATAGAGCTCCTCAGAGCACTCACCATAGTATAGCCGGTAGAACACGCTACATCTCGGCAAAGCTGCAGGGATTCGAGAGTTCCAGATATACTCGTAGTTAGTGGCATCGTCCACAATTATTGGATTAAAAAATATTTTCTTAATTTCATTTCACTAATCTCATTTGTGCCAACGCGAACGGTCAGAGAATGCCCGGTGTTATGTTCGCCGATTGTAAATTACAATAAATAAATGATTATGTTAAAATGTGATTCTTTTTTACTCCTAGTCAACACAACTAAATAATAGGGGCGTTTAACTACCTGCCGCGGCCGGGTCGGAAGCGCCCGCGTGCCTTTACTGACCGATTCTACCATGACAGATAAAGGAATACAATATATTTATGTAATTAAAAAAAAAAAACATTCGAAAAAAATATTTACATCATATAAAATAATATTAATATTAAGGATAGGGATATAAGTCCCGACCGCGTGGATTGGTGGCAAGAACGCTGGCTGCATTTCCCCGCTGAATTGCAATACTGATTCTCTGGGCGAAGAAAGAGCCAGTCCTCTTGTCACCAGAGGAGACGACAAGACGCGGTGTTATGTCTTTTAAAAACTTTTTTGCGCTTGGACTCCATGGGGCCAGAGTTTCTTCAGCAAACGTACTTTAAACTTACATACTTCAAAATGTAATCTTTTAATATACTTACATACTTGCGCCGCTTGCTGGAATCCGCATATTCCGCCGCGGCTCCCTCTTTATGCGCTATCTGTATTTATTAAAAAAAAAAATATTAATAAAAACGACGGAATTATTGTTGGGCCGTGGAAACTTAGCAGGTTTTGGTGTGGGATGCGACGTGTGTTATTAGCTCCATCTCACATCCAGGCGACCTCGTCAAACGCGGTAATTGGTGCCGGTTACAAATTTGCGCCGTTTGGGGTCGAGACGATGGGCGACCTTCAGCAAGGCACCTGGTCAAGGAGTCGTCAAAGCGGCTGACGGAAAGATCTGGAGACAGGAAGACTGGCAATTATTTCTGCCAACGTATTAGCCTCGCTATACAGAGGGGAAATGTTGTCAATCTCCTTGGGACTATCTAGGATGGGACGTCTCTAGAGGACATTTTTTATTTATGATTTAGTTTATTTTTAATTTTATTATCTGTAAAAAAAGATTATAACACATACATATATAATTCTCTAAAATGTCTGCCATGGAAAATTTATTGATTTAATTCATGATTAAACGTACCATGTAGACTATTTCCACGTTGCACTGGTATTTAATTTATCTGGACTATCTCCAGTAACTCCTACCATTTTTTCCCCAGTTTCTCAATAAAAGATTGTATTCTTAACACCAAGGACCTAATTAAAATAAATATAAACTAAACCTAATAAAAAAAACTTTAAAAATAAAAATGTCATTTAAAGACGAACCTTCGGAGACTGGCAACATTTCCCCTCATTAAAAAGTAAAAGTAAAGTATCATCACGACCTTTCGGGGTGGTCCGAAACCACGCTTATAAAGAAGCGGATTCACATTTAGCCAACTTTACTATAGGCCAATCATGACAAGTGGCAAGCTCGTCGATGTCTCCAGCGTACCAAACTCGAGAAATATCACAAATAAATTAAATATTTTTGTGTCCCGAGTCGAAATCCACGGACTTAACCGCTAGACCACGGCGGTAGTTTCCCCTCAGTATAGCGAGGATAATAAAGCAGAAATTATTTAATTTAATATTTTTTTTAACTTTATATTTATTAATATTTTTTACTTTTTAAATAGTTTTTAACTATGTATATTTATTAATTGCGGTGATTTCTGCTGCGAACCTTAAGCTGAGCAAATTATTTGCTAACATTCATGTTCCTTGCGCGCCACTTACCATCAGGTGCAAGGTTGTGCTAGTATAATGGTTTATAGACCTTTGGTAGTGCCATATGCCACCACCAACTACCGTCAAATAAGTTTTAACGAGAGCATCAAGAGAACTCAACCGCTTAGCTGAGGTCATGGATATTGACAAGTTCTGTACATCGCCTAAATTAGTTGGTCGGGCGATGTCTAGAGATTTTTTTACAGTATAACACACAATATCTGATTTATAGATTTAGTTGCCTAATTATTTTTATTTTTCTAAATTATTGTGGTTTATTATCATATCAGACGGGCGCCGTCTATTAATATATTTAAAAATCTACTTATCGCTCACTTTCTAAACAAACAACAGAGATCTTCCTAGTACCTATATCTATCATACTATTTTATTGTGTGTAAACAGTACTATATACTAGCTTGGTTTCGTATTTGTGTATATATATATATATATATATTTATGTATTTAAGTAGTAGTATGTAACGATTATTATGTATTGTATGTAAATTGTATATTTATAATAATGCACCCCGCAAATCCTCTACCACACTCCCAAAGGTTAGCTGTTATAAAATGCCGAAAGGCATTAAGTTCGCCCTTGTACATTACTTTTAAGTTTTTTTGTGCAATAAAGAGTTTATAAATAAATATTATTATCATTTATATGTTTCTTCTATTTATAAGTTTTTTTAGTTGTATAAGATATTTGTGGAAACTTGTGATTGGCATCTAGTTTTTTATATAAGTATAATAATCATTTGTTAGAAGCTGTAAGTTTTCCTTAAAGATAAGTAAATATATAAATAAAAAACGCCAATTTCGGTACAGGTTACGAGTTTGCGCCGTTTACGGTCGAGACGATCGGACCGATGCGATGGGGACTTTGGCCAAGGAGTTGTCCGACGGAGAAATAGGCTAAAATCTTCAGATATATGTTCTGGCCATAGACATAGACTGGAGGTCTAGATGATCTAGGGGGCTGTGATAATGATGAATTACATTACATTTTTAACCTTACAACACCACTGTCCCCGTTGAAACCATGTCGGCGGTCGTTCCTCTAATACCAACAAAACATCAGAAAATTCGGAGGTACCGGGTTCGATTACTGGTCGGGACGCAATAATTTATTTAATTTTATGATATTCTCCAGTTTGGCACGCTAGAGAAATCGACAAGCTTGTCACTTGTCGTGATGGGCCTATAGTAAAGATGGCTTGTGTTTTATTTAAGCATTAATATCATACAAGTCTAGACCATTAAAGTCTCGTCTACCCTCACGTGTACTACCTTGGTTAGCGTAACAAACATAAAAAACAGTCGAATTGAAAACCTCCGTTTTTATAGTTAAAAAGTAGGTATATTTTTTTACAATAGTTAACTTCGTTAAGATGTTTTTATGCAAAAAAGAATTTGAATTTGGATAGTGAAGTTGCCAACCCTAAAGTCAGTATCGACTAGCGACATTCAACCGCACTTTTGGCTACCTATGTACCTTTGTACCAACAAAACACGCACTTATACATACCATAGAATAAGGCAGTGTATACCTTGATATGTGGCCAATGATTTAAGTAGGTAGAGGTTTTATAATTATTAGTAAATGGTTCGCATTTTGAAAACGATTCAAATGTTATTTCTTTGGTTATTTAACTTTATTTTAAACAAATAAAGGAAGTTAGATTTTAGTTGAGTTTTAAGCGAAGTGTAATAATAAATGACATCTTGTTAGGCAGGTGTGGCATTCACCACCTTGGTAGGTATACCTGGGTAAAGTATCATTACGACCGTATTCGTTCCGGGCCAACTTTACTATAGACCCATCATGACAAGTGGCAAGCTCGTCGATGTCTCTAGCGTACCAAACTCGACAAAAATCACAAATAAATTAATTATTAATTAAAGTCAATTTAAATTATTAAATATATTGTGTCCGGGCCATGTTAAAAGGATGAGCGATGAAAGATTAACGAACCAGATATATAATGCGAAAGTTGTGGGTGAAAGAGGCCCTGGCAGACCGAGACTCACATATCTCGATCAAATAAATAAAACACTGACTGAAGGTGCATTAAAAAGTCTTCGTAACCAAAGATCGTAACGTATGAAGAGGTTTAATGAATGTCGACGAGGCGAAAGAGGTATGTCGTGATCGTGTCAAATAGCGCTCAATTGTCTCTGCCTACCCCGCAAGGGATCTGGCGTGAAGATATGTATGTATGTATGTACGAGTATGTCCGGGCCAGGTATGGTTGTCATGATTGATCTATAGTAAAATTGGCTAAATGTGAATCCGCTTCTTTATAAGTGTCATGATGATAATTTACTTTTTTTTTAATAATATGGTGAAAGCAAATAGTAAAAAAAAAGAATTATAATCGATTATTTGATGAATGCATGGCAACCCTAACACCGACCGGAGTTGTCGGGGAAATGAAACTCAACGTGATCAACTCGCACAGCTGGTTATACAAACACGTAACACAGATAACGCTTGCCAGTCCATTGACGGTTTTGCTGGTATTTTTTTCTTGTTCTTTTAAATTGCATTTAGTATTTCTATACTAGCTATTTAGTAAGCCAAAATAACCTTCAAATCGCTGTTTTTAATGATGATTGATGAGAACGAGAAGGCTAGACTCAGATTCACGCTTTTCGGGTGTATTCTGAAGTTCTCGGTGAGAATCTGCAGGCGGCTAACATTGTATATATTTGCTATAAACAAGTAGGTATTGTACACTGTATCTTAACCTGAATTCGAGGCATTATAGCCGTATCCATTGTAACGATTGTATTACATGCGGCCAACAAATAAATATTGTTGGCTGCAATCGACATCCTTTGCCTTGCACATATTTAGGACGTCACCTGTCAGTATAGATTTTGACATTCTTTCCTTTTCGAAAACAGTCTTCAAGGGAGTCCTTCGCGCCATTTTGCGCGGACATGTCAAGTGCAAGTTTTTGTTTTGTAAAATAATTTACTGTGAATTGTTGTTGTTATTGTTGGTCAAAAGTGGTGTTGTTTTGTTTAATAATGTTCTACAATGTGAATAGTTATGGAAAACGATAAATTGGACTTTGAATATGGAGCACAAGTTGCAGTTTATTTTATGCGGTTTTTCCGCGCTGTCAACTCCCATATTTTACCCGACGTGTTTGAGCTGTGGTGCCGCGAGTGACTCCAAGAAAAGCATCAAATTCTGCAGCATCTGGAATTTGATGATGACCTCATTATCTCATAGAAAAGAAAGATATATTTCGCCAGACTTGGCTGTATGGGCTAGACCCTTTGCCTTCCCTATGATCCCATTCATCATCCATCGAGAGAATAGAACCAAAAAAAAAAAACAGTCTTCAAGCAACACTAACTTCTTTACTAAATATAACTTCAAATTAAAATATTCGTTTACTAGTACTATAAATTCATCCTACTGGATATTGTCGCCCCGTGAGCTTGGGGTTTTTACGGTAGGACTTTAAAGCTAGGACCCAGCTTGAGAAGACAACCCCGCTGCCCAGGATCTCCGTGACGCCTCGTTGTCCGCTTGGGATCGGCAGCGCTCTCCGGGTCCCCGTCTTCAGGCTCTCCGAGGGAAGGTACCCCTACGTACGGTCAACGGATGCATAAAGAGTGATAGGACTAAGTTTTGGCTTACGACCCTCCCTTGTATAAATGTAAACTCATTTCTTATGCTCTGTTAACTTAATTTTCCATAATATATTAACTTCTATTGCTTAAATTCTTTTGTTTTATTTTAATGTCCAAATATATAGAAACTAAACCTAATAAAAAATAAACTATAAATAAATAATTCCTCTAAACAACATATCAGGTATGATAAGACTGGCAACATTTCCGCTCTGTATAGCAAGGCTAATACGTTGGTAGAAAATAATTGCCAGCTTTCTTGTCTCCAGAATTTTCCGTCAGCCGTTTGGACAACTCCTTGGCTGAGGGTCTCCATTGTCTCGACCCAAAACGGCGAAAAAATCGTAACCTATACCGTGCTTGGCGTATTTTCGCAGCTTGAGGTTCTCAGTAGAATGCAAATGCAAATTTTAAATCAACCCGGCAATCTTTCGAATTCTTTCCATCAGAAGCAAGTATAGCTCGCTGAGCGACTTAAATTTATTGACCTACTGTCAGTGTCCATGTATCTGCTCTGTACGATATATTATAATATTATGACACACAAAACTGCAGACCAATGTGACCTTGCGCCCACCTGATGATAAGCGACGGGCGAGGTCCATGAACGTTAGCAACTGGAATCTGACACTCATGTCTGATATCAGTCCCTAACACTATGCCGGCTTGACTGGGCATTACGGCAAATCGCGCCTGATCCCGAAACGTGTGTACCTTTACTAGGTTTATCGGCACGAACGGAGGATACTTCTCCGCCCCGGCAGACTGGGCAAATTACCACCATCAGTCCGCCATATGTGCCATTTGCAATGTCAATGCCAATTTTTTTTTTCAAGGAGAAATAATAATAATTTGTGGAACAATTTGCCTCCTAACATCAGGCAAGTAACCACCAGATCGCTATTTAAAAAAATGGTCTATTCGCATTACATTCCCCAACAAAATTTGTAAGTATATTATTATTATGTATGTAGGTATGTGTAAGTTTATGTATTAGTATTTAGTTTATTATATATATATTTGTATGTGTGTATCTATGTATATGTAGTTGTATGTATGTGGCTAGTTATTAAATAATACTTTTAATATTTATATTTAATATTTCAGCACCTACTTTCCAGTAATTGTTTAAAGTTATCCCAATGGTTGGCTATAATAAAATGTCTTGCGGCATTAAAGCCCGCCTTTGTCTTTGTGCAATAAAGTATTAAATAAATAAAATAAATAATATTGTAAGCTTGCCATTGTGATATTTGTAAAAAAAATAACATCGCTTTAGCCATCGATGTATGAAAACAACTAAGCTGGATCGCCAAATACCAGAGTAAGGGTTCAATATAGATATACCTCTATACGAATAGATACCATATGCTAACCATCTCGCTTCCCTATGGCGCGATACAAAATTTAGGCCCACGAATACAAATGAATAGGTTACTTCAAAACGAAGGTAAGTTAAAAAGACATCATTCATCTTGTAGTTGTAGATAAACTAAGCTAACATAATTACATATACATATAATCATACATCTGTAGCACAATAAAGACGTGGAATTGTGGAATGGCACGGCAACATTTTGGTACCTAGGAAGTAATTGTTATGTTGGTGCCTCTGTGTGTCTCGAAAGTTATTGTTAGTGTTCAGGTTCTCATGGTGTGGCGTGTCTGGTGGTCGTCCCTTCCTTGCAGTGGTGGCACGTGTGTCGGGTCCCGGTCCCCACCCTAAGGGCCTGGTTGAGGGTCCGTGATCGGGTGCTGCTGTGGGGCCTGGGACCTCTGCCGAACACGTTCAATTTATTGTTCTTAAATTAGCAGATGTTTATGCGCTTTGTCGACTTTCGGGTTGCACATGGGCATGTAGTCAATCTTAATTCTGACTTGCCTGGTGGGTTACTGCTGTACCAGGTATTGTAATCTCATAGGTACTGATAACTAAATTTAAAAGGTTATTAATTTTGATCGTTGTGGTGCAGTTCTGTCTATGTTTTATTTTGCAAATCTGATATAGCTGAGTGTTCTTGCAGATTCCTTTCTCAGTCAGATTAAACATTAAGAGGTCATTGGAATCTGCTATTCTGCTGGTCTTCTGCTAACAACTTACTTATTGGACCACTTTGCCTAGTCTTCCGCTAGCAGGAGTAGAATCATTCAAAATTAAATTAATGACGTTTCATAAATGCCTGTAATAGGTTTACGTGAATAAAGATATTTTGACTTCGACTTTGACTTTGAATGCTCTTTCAGCCTCTGTGTTTCTACGTTCCTATAATCTGGCAGTCCTTCTAGACACATTAGCCCCATCACACATCCAGGCGACCTCGTCTAGCGCGGGAAGTGCGGCGGTTTCTGCTGAGAACCTCAAGCTGCGCAAATACGCCAACCTCAGTACAGATTACGAATTTGCGCCGTTTGGGGTCGAGACGATGGGCCCATGGGGACACTCAGCCAAGCGTCTGGCCAAAGAGTTGTCCAAACGTCTAACGGAAAAGTCTGGAGACAGGAAGGCTGGCAATTATTTCTGCCAACGTATTAGCTTAGCTATACAGAGGGGAAATGTTGCCAGTCTTCTTGGGACTATCACTGAAGGGTCGTCTCTAGAGGACATTTTTTACTTACAAGTAGTTTATTTTTTATTTATTTTTACTTTGAAGTAGTTTTAATTTATATTGTAATTATTTTATACTGTTTATATATACTTCAATAAAATTAAATAAAATAAAATTTATTTATCCTATATCTATGGGTAACAGCAAAAAATATACAAAATAATAATTATATATACATACATATATACTTACAACTGTTAAGATAAAAAAATAAGAATAAACCGTTATTATGAATGCTAATCTAGTAGATCTTATATTTTGTGGATTATTCCAAGATAGTAAGTATCATCACGACCGTTTCCCTTTCGGGGTGGTCAGAAACCACGCTTATAAATAAGCGGGTTCACATTTAGCCAACTTTACTATAGGCCAATCATGACAAGTGGCAAGCTCGTCGATGTCTCCAGCGTACCAAACTCGAGAAATAACACAAATAACTAAATTAAACATTATTTAAATGTATTTATTTGCATTAATATTTTTGTGTCCCGACCAGGAATCGAACCCGGTACCTCCGAGTCTAAATCCACGAACTTAACCGCTAGACCACGGAGGCAGTTATTATTATAGTTAAGATAGTAAACAGTTAAATGACTTTCGCTTTCAACTCCTGCGAAATAACTATAAGAAAAAAACGGTATTATTTTTAATATTGTGGACAGATTTTGGTTAAAATGCTCGCTCACGTAATAAGAGGGTCACTGATCGAAAGTAACTTTCCATGCTATACATAGGTATACCGTTCTAAAGTGACATCGCTTGAGCTTAAGTCAAAGTATCTATCATTTTTAATATTTTCAATAAGACAAGTTTAGCGAAAGGATAGTGACTACGGTATGTGGGTGCATATTGATTTGAGGGTGCATTTGACCGCCTCCGTGGACTAGTGGTAACAAACGTTGCCGCGTACTCGGGAGGTCGTGGGTTCGATTCCCACCGGGGGCAAGTTGAACATTGTATAATTTGTCTCGGTCTGGGTGTTTATATCTATAATATGTATATATTTACAAAAAAAAAAAAAAGTATAAAAAAGCAATAGAAAAAAAAGGAGGCCTCCTTTTCTTAAACCAGCCAATTGTCGGTCGCAAGCCCGAGACACCATTCTTCTCATCTCTTACCCACACACGATGGACCCGGCACCCGCACGGTGAATCCATGGAATGCTTAGAAATTTGTCTTCTGTAGTTTATCAACCATCTAGTTTCCGTAACACAAGCCTCGTAGCTTACCACGGAAACTAGATGGCGCTGTGTGACCTGTCTGGAAATATTTATTATTATTATTATTATATTCTGACTATTGCGTGTGGTTCGGTTGCGTAGACCTAACCAGCCGCAAATAAAAACAATAGAAATAAAAAAAAACTATATTCCTCGCTTTAGACTAAGTAAATTGGACAATGTATAATTTTTTACAACAAGCTGCTCGAAGATCTAATAAATCTGCCACTTAATAGGTTTAAGTTATCTATTAAACATCAATTGATTAAAAAGGGATATAACACTATTGATGAATATCTCCAAGACAAGAACGCATGGGTGTACCCATTTATTATTTGAATTAATTGTGTTTATATAGTATAGCTTATAGTATGACAATGCCTTTTTACAGCAGCTATAAGTTTAAGTGACATTTTATTTTTATTTTGTATATTTGTGTTGCATTAGCTTCTAGAATGACAATGCCTCTTTACAGCAGCTATAATCTTAAGTGACAATTATATTTTTTATATTTGTATATTATTTAATAAGATGACAATGCCTATTTACAGCAGCTATAATTATAAGTGTAGTTTTGTGTGAAATTATTGTGTATATAACTCACGTAGGTTTTTTTTTTATTTATTTTTTTATGTTTGTATTGTAACGCACTGATCTACATTTAAGTAAGGTTGTGTAGTTTCATGGCGTTCTACCTGGTAGAATGCTGTGAAATTATGTAGCCTAATATTAAAGTATACTTATTGTAAATTTGACATGTAAAAGTGCAAAATACAATATTTTTTTGTCCTATGCCTAATTACAGAAATAAACGAATTGAATTGAATTGAATGGAGAGGAAGGAATTAGGTTATAGAGCTCTTCAGAGCACTCACCATAGTATAGCCGGTAGAACACGCTCAGAGAAGCTACATCTCGGCGAAGCTTCAGGTATTCAAGAGTTCCAGATATAGTGGCATCGTCCACAATTCGAACAGCTCGCCTCTGTAGGACATTGAGAGCATCTGTGAGGTACTTGGCTGAACCATTCCAAAGGTGTGAACAGTATTCCACGCATGATCTGATCTGTGCTTTGTACAGTAACAGTCTGATTGAAGGCGGGAAAAACCGCTTCACCTTGTTCAGTATTCCGAGCTTTTTTGACGCTGTTTTGGTGATGCTCTCTATAAAGTTCTGGTGGTTAAGGTTTGAGCGTATTTCCACCCCGAGAATGCTGAAGCTGGGCTGTAGATCTATATATAAGTAACTATATAATATTTTTAAATTATCCTATAATTAATTCTATTATTGTTACTGTCACTTTCATTATATTTCCTTTGTGCAAAAGATTTAAATAAATAAAAAAGACAATGCCAATTTCCTAATATAAAAAAAGGTTTCCAAAACAAAAATAAATAACTTCATCGATCACGACATGTGACCCCACAAGACAAGCTCAATAACCGCGAACTTAGGAATTGCATGTTAACGTGTTGATTTTTGCTGCCAGCTGTTCTGAACTTGAATGGTTAGTTTTTTTACAAGTGTGGCCATTGAAAGGGGCTTGTAGAACAATATAGAACCACCTGCCCACACCACCCGCGACGCACACCAAGCTTAACATAAACCCTGTATTTTTTATCTTAAACTCAGGTTTAGTCTAGGCTTAAGATGGTTTAACGCGAAAACATCCCTCTCACTCGCACAGTCCAATATTTGTTTTTTTTTTCAAGTTTGAGAGTGTGAACGAACATTTATTAATTCGAAGTTATATAGTACATTAAATATAAATTAAAAGCTACCTAAATAATAAAATTAAAAATAAACTAAACTATAAATAAAAAATGTCCTCTAGAGACGTCCCATCCGAGATAGTCCGAAGGAGACTGGCAACATTTCCCCTCTGTATAGCGAGGCTAATACGTTGGCAAAAATAATTGCCAGCCTTCCTGTCAGTTTGAGAGTACTTTAAGAAATGTCTATCAACTTTCTTGGAAATAAAAGTACTGACATATGGGATTTTCACTTTCATGTGATGATGATGAACTGCCTTCGTGGTCTAGCGGTTAAGTCCGTGGATTTAGACTCGGAGGTACTGGGTTCGATTTCTGGTCGGGACACAAAAATATTTATTAATGTAAATAAATACATTTAATTAATATTTAATTTATTTGTGATATTTCTCGAGTTTGGGACGCTGGAGAAATCGACGAGCTTGCCACTTGTCATGATTGGCCTATATGACCGTTTCCCTTTCGGGGTGGTCAGAAACCACGCTTATAAATAAGCGGATTCACATTTAGCCAACTTTACTATAGGCAAGTGGCAAGCTCGTCGATGTCTCCGTACCAAACTCGAGAAATATCACAAATTAATTAAATGTATTTATTTACATTAATAAATATTTTTGTGTCCCGACCGGGAATCGAACCCGGTACCTCCGAGTCTAAATCCACGGACTTAACCGCTAGACCACGGAGGCAGGAGGTAGAGTCTTCAAATAGTAGGGATAGTGGCTACGGTGTGGTACGGTACGTTATTTTGGCCTGTGTGTTTTGTGTTGTTCGGTTGCGGAATAGAGAAGAACAGATTAAGTTGTATAGCTCTTTAGAACACTCACCGTAGCATAGCTACTTAGTACATGTAAGTTATCGAGCGAAATTTTGTAACGTAATAGAGCGTCGAAGGTTCTTAGTACATTAGGTATGTGGGTCAAGACGACAACTACAAGGACATTATATTACTCCAGTTTTTATATTCAAGCCAGCGCACCTCCAACTAAGCTGGAATAAGTAGATATAGATAGATAAGTACTACACTTATACGGGAAAATAAATACAGTAAAAAAGTAACTTGTTTCAACTTTTCTAGAATAGGCTTCTTATTTATTGTTGTTGTGTAATTCTGTATTTAATTCATTTGTAAATCTGCTATAGCTGAGTTTTTCTTGCAGATTCCTTTCTCAGTCGGATGGAATTTGCTAAGCTGTTAGTCTTCTGCTAACAGCTTACTCCTTGGACCACTTCGCTGCTTAGTCTTCCACTTACAGGAGTAGAATCATTCTAAATAATTTAAATACGTGTCACAAATGCCTGTAATAGGTTTACGCGAGTAAAGATATTTTGACTATGACTTTGACTTACTAATATGTATGTAACTGCCACGCGGTTATGTGCGCGGATTTGGATGCAGAGGTAAGTATATGGTTCGATTCTTGATCGGGACACAAAAAAAATATTTATTTGTAATATTTCTCGGGTTTGGTACTCTCTATTTATTTATTTATTTTATTTATTTAAATCTTTATCGCACTATGTACAAGGGGCGGGCTTAATGCCGCTAGACATTCTCTGACAGCCAACCTTTAGGATAATGTAGTAAGTTCAAGGTGTGAGGTAGGTGCAACATGTAATATAGATGTGATAAATATGGAAATAATTAGGCTCTGGATAAAAGGATATACTTACATACTAAACTACATCCAAGAATACATACGAGGGGCGTTCAAAATATTCTCGGTATGTGGATAAAAACAAACAAGTACGAAAAGTTTGATATTTTTATTTTTCAATATACTCCCCCCCTATGTTCATACACTTATAAGATCGATCAATTATTTTTTTTAATCCCTCATAAAAATATTTTTTATCTTTGGTGTAAAAATGCTCCTCCACGGCCGTCTTCAACGCTTCACCGTCAGAAAATTTATTTCCACGCAGATCCTTTTTAAGATTGGGAAACAAAAAGAAGTCGCTTGGGGCTAAGTCCGGACTATAGGGTGGATGAGTAACAGTTTCAAACCCACATTCAACAATAGCTGCCTTGGCAATATGAGCAGTATGGACAGGGGCGTTGTCATGCAGAAGCAGAACACCTTTGGTTAACTTTCCTCGCCTCTTTTCTTTGATCGCATCTCTTAATTGACGTATAACGTTAGCGTAGTACTGCCCTGTGATATTTACACCTTTTTCTTTATAATCGATAAGCAAAACTCCTTCACAATCCCAAAATATTGTGGCCATGACCTTGCCAGCTGACGGGATTACCTTGAACTTCTTGGGATGAGCTGAACCCTTAATGTGCCACTGCATGGACTCCTGTTTGCTCTCTGGGTCATAATGATGAACCCAGGTTTCATCTCCAGTAACTATTTTTTGCAGCACCTCATCGGGATTTTCACCACACAGGTCGATAAAATCTGAACAGCAAGCCACACGCATATCCTTTTGAAGAAGCGTCAGCATTCGCGGAACCCATCTTGCACTTACTTTTGACATATTAAGATGGTCATGTATAATGTCATGTACGGTACCAATAGAGAGATTGGTTACTTGAGCTATAGATTTTACCTTCACTCGGCCGTCTTCCAATATAAGTTTTTCCACTTTATCGATATTTTCTTGTGAGGTAGCCACTACAGGCCGGCCAGGTCTAGGGTCATCTTCAATACTCTCCCTTCCACGCTTAAATTCGCTTGACCATTTTTGAATAGTAGATAAAGAAGGAGCAGACTCACGGTAAACACAATCCATTTCCTCTTTTATGGTTTTTTGATTTTTACCCTGTTTTGTCAAGAATTTTATGACGGATCGGTGCTCTAATTTCGTTAAAATTGTTAATTCGCTCATGGTGTTCATGTTTGTTCGGCAATTGCAGAAAAACAAAAGAACATCTCGGTTCCAATTTTACTTTTTTTTAATGTCAATGGATG
Source organism: Tinea semifulvella (assembly GCA_910589645.1). Lineage (NCBI taxonomy): Eukaryota > Metazoa > Arthropoda > Insecta > Lepidoptera > Tineidae > Tinea > Tinea semifulvella. The sequence goes on from OU342609.1 coordinate 7,639,053, forward strand.
AATCTTAGCGGCCAGTAACAAATATATATATAAAAGAGGTTGTAACGTATCAATACCGAGAATATTTTGAACGCCCCTCGTATACTACATACAATATACATATTTTACATATAATACATACACATACTACATATAATAAGTACTTATATACTTTGTAGGGAGCTGTTGTAGTAATGCAAGTAGACCATTCTTTTAAAAAGTTTTCTGTTAGGCGCTTGTCGAATTTCAACGGGCAGATTGTTCTATAGATTAGCAGTAACTACAGCGAATGAATTAGAAATCTACAAGCCATCTAGAGACATCGACGAGCTTGCCACTTGTCATGATGGGCCTATAGTAAAATTAGCTAAGTGTGAATCTGCTTCTTCAAAAAAAAAAGAAGTGTGGTTTCTGACCACCCCGGAAGGGATACAGTATATTGTAACTATATGTAAAGAGACCAAATATATTAATTTATAAACGCTAGGAGAATTATTTGATCTTTGAAGGCGTGTATTGCACAATAATCGCTGTCAAACCTAATTTTCCTTTTTTTTTAATAGTCATATTTATTCTACCTCCGTGGTCTAGCGGTTAAGTCCGTGGATTTAGACTCGGAGGTACCGGGTTCGATTCCTGGTCGGGACACAAAAATATTTATTAATGTAAATAAATACATTTAAATAATATTTAATTTATTTGTGATAATTCTCGAGTTTGGTACGCTGGAGACATCGACGAGCTTGCCACTTGTCATGATTGGCCTATAGTAAAGTTGGCTAAATGTGAATCCGCTTATTTATAAGCGTGGTTTCTGAGCACCCCGGAAGGGAAACGGTCGTGATGATGATGATACATATTTATTCTAAAAATATATTTACTAAGTATAAAATAATAATAACAAACTACTTAAATAACTATTAACTAATCCTAATTAAAAAAAAATATAAATCAAAAATATTCTCAATAGACGTCCTTATACGTATTACTAAAATCATGTTTTGGCTGACTGATTGACTGACTTATTTGTGATAACTGTCACAACTACAAAAAACACACCAATACGTACATACATACACATACGAGTATATAATAAACTAAATACTAATACATAAACTTTACATATACATACATAATAATATACTTACAAATTTTGTTGGGAATGGAAATGCGAATTTAGTTAATTTATTTATTTTGTAATAAATAATCATAACAATTAATAGTGCTTTTTTAAAATTTAATTACTACATATCTATTACCCCAGCATTAAAATATAATTTAATTAAATAGTCAATTGGTTAAATATTATCTATGAAATAGTTACAAAGCACTATTTATACGATTAGGTTCTTTATTATGACCAGGTACTTTATTATAGATAAAACACTGGCTTTCAAATCGGCGGGATCGAAACTATGTAATGGGGTGTATCACTAACTTTTTATCACGATAGATGGCGCATGATAGATGGTACCTAATATAACTGTCAGTTGCATAGAAAACTTGTATTTTTATTACGAAATTTATTATTTTCTGGATAGTATGCCGAAGTTAAGCTTTTAAGTGTACAAATCGAGATTTCTGAGCGAAATCAAAGATGATCTCAAAATTGCCGTTCTATTAATAAAATGTTTTTTCTTTTTAAAGACGGTGTGCGCTTTCTTAATTAGTCGTTTAAGGTAGGTAACGGTAATTTAAAATACATTTTTATTATTATTATTATGTATAAATAAAAAACTACAAAACATTTGAAAAATGATGCGATATAGGTGTAAAACAAGGTACCATTGCCGCTAGCGACATCTACAAAAAGCTTTAGTTCGCCCATTGGTGAAGACTGATCTGATTTATCGGCACCTGAGGAGAAGTCTTTAATTATAGTAAGTAAACAAGCTGGCTCTATTACGTGATTCATAAATGTAAATTGAAGACGTCGAAATATCCCGCTTTATTCGAAAGTGGCCATCATTTTGCGTTTTTGCAGGAAACCCTGAGATTAATATTTTTGTATTTTATTTTTTATACTAGCATGATATGTGACTTTGGTACTTGTTGGTAAGTAGCGCGCAAGGTCCATAAATGTTAGCAACTGTAATCAGACACTCATGACTGACATCAGTCACTAACACTTACTAGCTTGACTGGGCATGTCGGCAATTCAAGCCTGATCCCGAAACGTGTGGATACACTTTACAGCGTTTATCAGCACGGGATCAGAGACTGTCTAGCGCAACATAGACGGAGATTCCGTCGTCGAATTTCCGAAGCTGTATCCGCTACTTAGTAGACACATGACAGTATTCTGTGGCGGATTACCAGTTAACGACCAATGCTTCTATAGTAAGGCGCGCGATGCCATCTTAAATACAATGCGACGACATCGACGGAATATGCGCACGGACGAGGGAACAAACGCCGAAACTGTTCCGCTGACCGAACGCCGAACTTCTGCATAGTGGCCTGTAGACGATAAATTATATACATATATAATAAAATGTGAATAAAATAAAATTAACTTTCCGCGTTATATGTGCTGGACTAAAATCAATCGGAAATTTCGAAGCGGTTTCGGAGTCCGAGCCGAGATAGTGTGCTGGATTTGAAACATTGAAAAATACTTTTTTATTGTATAGTAAATTAAAATTAACTGCCTCTGTGGTCTAGCGGTAAAGTCCGTGAATTTAGACTTTGTGATATTCTCGAGTTTAGTACGCTAGAGACCTCGACGAGCTTGCCACTTTTCATGATTGGCCTATAGTAAAGTTGGCATAATGAGAATCCTCTTCTTTATAAGCGTGGTTTCTGACTACCCCGAAAGGGAAACGGTCGTGATGATACTTTTTAGTAAATTACTATATTATTTAATTTATAATTTAAATAGATTCTAAAATTTTGCGTTTTTTTTAAATAAATGATATAATAAGTAAGTAAGAAAAAAAACATATTTTTGTAAACTCAATTTGAGTAAATGTATTCGCATGATCTCATAAAAGGGACTGCCATTCTAAAGATATGAGGGTTGATGGTAGTCCGTGCAAATCTATAAACTATGGTAATATTAGTAATAGAAGAAGTCTGCCCCCGACTTCGACCGTGTAAAAAAAAAAAAAATTTGGCGTGGCGCGTCGGAGGCTCGGTTATAAGAACTCTGTTAAAATCCTACAAAGGTCGGTTTAAACCCCCCAGCATGTATCAATGAGAAATACACTTTTCTTAAGTACATTTATCATAAATTTACAACATCACCGTTCCCGTGCCTCGGAGAGCACGTTAAACCGTGTCCCGGTTCCACTAATACCAACTTATGGAATCGTTAAAAAAAGAAGCCAAGTTATCTACGGAATTGGTCGGCATATATATATACACTGCACCATACAATGAACGACCGATAACACGTATTAATTTTTATCGCACAAATTCTCGTATTATCGCACTGTATAACCGTCACATCTCGAAACGCACTAGTCCGCCACAGGATGGCGTGCGAGACGCCTCCGTAAGGTCGATCGCGCAGCAATCCCGCCTTGGTGTCCACGGCCGATACTCCTATCGCAGTGAACTTACCGTCGATGCTCTCAAGCATAGGGATGGCATGAGATAGTAGCCATGTCTCTTGTAACGCTATAATGTCAGCCTCTTTGCACAGCCCTCTAACACATTTCGCATAACTTTTTATTGACCTACAGTTAAAACTAATATTTTTTACTGTAGACATTATGTTCTTAGAAATTTATTAATTTTAAATTTATATTTAATTAAAATGCTGTAATGATAATGATTTTTTTGAAAATTCCTTTTAACTTCTGATGTAAATAAATTGTATTATAACAAGTATATGGTTCTAATAATCTAAGGTCATAATCATTTCAATAAAATGGAAAAAAATATGTATTCAACATATTAACAATGGCTTTGGTTACTGGCGGGATCCCTTCGGTTCCTGAACCGTCTGGGATCTCTCGCAGTGATGGTAAAAGACCTGATGTGACTTTGGTATAGTGGTCCGTGGTTGAGCATTGGTGTGAAAGGTTAAATGTCGCAAATACGAGTCTATTGCTATGACTAGGTGTTTGTGCCTTTTGGTCTTCTGACAATGGGACCGTGGGATCCAAGCGCTAAGAAGTTATTTAAAGAACTGTCTAAGCGGTTGGTTAACTGTATGTGATAAGAGGGCTGGCAGTTTTTTCGCAAAGCAAATCAGCATCGCTGTGCAGCGGGGGAATACTGCGAGTGTTTTTGGCACGCGGCCACATGATCAAAGTCATGGGTGAATATTTTTATATATAATTTTATTTTTAATTTACTTTATATATTTTTATTAGCTTAATTTTTATTTAAATCGGTATTTTTCATTAAATAAAAAAACACAGTCAGACAAAGCTTGTTTCCCGTTTATAATAGTAGTAAAAGGAGAAGTCTGCCCCCACCACGGCGCCCACTTCCCCCACCCTGCCACTGGTTCACCCCACACGCTTGCACGAGGGAACGAAGCTAAAATGCAAAAACGACGTAAGCGCCCGACTCTATTATACTCTTAGTTCTAATCGGTAATCGACTCGATCTTTTTAGCACTATCCAGAGAGACGGAGAGATGTATTTTGTCACTTTTGTTCCTTGCCAATGTAATAAAGACTTTACTATTCCTGCCTACGTAGCACGGACTGTGAGATAACGTAAGATATGATAAAAATAACGAATTAACAAGTTGGTTTTAGTGGGACCGACGAAGGTAGTGTCGTGAATAAATGTAATACAGAGTGTTTTTTCATGTCCATGAGTTTCGATGGTTGTTGACTATGGTTTGACAGTTGAGAATGTCAAACTGTGTTGACATCTTTTCAGTAAGGTTAAACATAATCTACCTAGTGAGTAAGCAATTCGTACAATTATTGATCGCTGTAGTGCGAAGTGTTGAATAAGACGCCGAAATGTCGATACGTCGCAAAGTAGTAAAAAATTGAACTGATCGAATTGACTATGTAACTCGTTGCCGCGACGGAAAAAATCATTTCAACAATACTTTTAATATATATATTTAGTATCAACACGACCGTTTCTCTTTAGGGGTGGTCAGAAACCACGCTTATAAATAAGCGGATTAACATTTAGCCAACTTTACTATAGGCCAATCATGACAAGTGGCAAACTCGTCGATGTTTCCAGGCAGCGTACCAAACTCGAGAAATATCACAAATAAATTAAATATTAATTAAATGTATTTATTTACATTATTAAATATTTTTGTGACCCGACCAGGAATCGAACCTACCTCCGAGTCTAAATAAATCCACGGACTTAACCGCTAGACCACGGAGGCAGTTAATAAATAGTAAATATAAACTAAACCCAATAAAAAATTAACTATAAGTAAAAAATGTTCTCTAGAGACGACCCTTCAGTGATACTTTCTTTCGATGTCTGTTTATTTATTAAGGTGCAACAAACAAATTACAATCATTGACAATTTACTTTTATTTGAATTCATTAAATGACCAGTACTCGCGATCACAGCGACATTATTGCCGCTCGGCCAATACCACCGTTGGATCGGTGGCCAGCGCTCCGAGCGGCGCCCACGAGAGTGGAATCAATCCGCGCACCGAGCGGTCACACGTTTTTTGCTCTCAGAATTTCATAGCCTTATTTTACTCAAGTAATTAATTGCAATTTCTTCTTTTACAATAAACCATTTACAGTCCGCTAAACACTCTTTAATTGAGCCATCGAAGACCCGGAGCAGTATCCCTACATGGTTAGCAGCACAAATAGGAACTGACGATTTTATACACCAGACTGTAATTTTCTAGCAGTGCAGATAACATTGAACGCGATGCTACTTAAGACTACATACTACACACAAATTAAGGAGAAAAAAAAAACATGCAAAAGGTTAAGAACAAATCAAACTTAATCTAAATGAGTAGGTATCTTAGAGAAAAGATCCGGTGCCAAAAGTTAATAAGTGTTTTTATAATCTCTAATAAATTTTATTTATTTTACCCTAATTTTAAATTGCGCGGTGGTGGCTCGGTTGTAAGAACGCGTACCTTATATCCTACAAAGGTCGGTTCAAACCCCCCCGACATGTACCAATGAGAAATGCACTTTTCTTACGTACATTTGTCATATATTTACAACACCATCGTTCCTCGGAGAGCACGTTAAGCCGTCGGTCCCGGTTCCACTAATATCAACTTGTGGAATCGTTAATAAATTGTCAATAAAAATTGACATCATATTCTCGCCAAGCCGTCTGGCCAGCGTGGCGAGTGTAGGCCAAATTCTCCAGATATATGTTATGGAAGGCCCATCTTCAACAGTGGAGGTCTAGGACGCTGTGTTCTAGGGGCTTTAATGATATAATGATGATGATTTTACCCAAGCATAACGACAATTGACAAAAACTTTTTTTACGTTAATAATTACAAATTCGATCCCGCTGATTTGAAATCCAGTGTTTTATCTATAATAAAGTACCTGATTATAATAAAGAACCTAATAAACCTAAGTGTTTTGTAACTATTTCATACATATCTTAACCAATTGACTATTTAATTATATTATATTTTAATGCTGGGGTAAATCAGATGTTAATATCAAATTTACGAAAAACACAATAAATAGGTATGATTATTGAATAGTATTTTGTTGAGGCACGCTGCAACAAAGTTGGGGCCTGGTTTTGAGCAATCTCTTTTACCCAAAAAAAAACAAAAAAACATGCAAATAAATATTAATAATATAAAAGATAATTAATTAAATTATATATCTGGGCAGTGTTTCCACTGCGGATGGGAAGTATGATAGGGATGGTGAAAGAAGAGTGAACGCGGGAAATAATGTCAACGGTGCCCTGGAGTCACTGATCGCCAGTTGAAATATCAGTGACAAAGTTCGATTCGCCATACACAATGCCATGCTTGTACCAACATTTATGTATGGAAGCGAGACGTGGATATGTCATGAGAGTAGAGTTAATGCAGTAGAAATGAGGTCGTTGCGTTGGATATGCGGCGTCACTTTGACGGACCGCATACGTAATGACGAAATACGCAAAAGGGTAAGTATGAAAACAAGCATAAATAAGGAAAGGCATGCTCCGATGGTTCGGGCATGTTGAAAGGATGAATGAAGAGAGATTGACGAACCAGATATATAATGCAAAAGTTGTGGGTAAAAGACTCACATATTACAATCAAATAAATAAAACAATAGCTGAAGGTGCATTAAACAGTCATCGAAACAAAAGGGCATGTATGAAGAGGTTGATGAATGTTGAAGAAGCGAAAGAGGTATGTCGTGACCGTGACAACTGACAAGTGGCGCTCAGTTGTCTCTGCCTACCCCGCAAGGGATTTGGCGTGAAGATATTGTATGTATAAATTCCACCTTAACCTAACCTAAATTTTAAAGTGTGTAATGTATGTCGCAAATATATAGGAATTAAATAAATAAATAAAAGTGTAATGCGTGCTTGTGTGATGTAGTAGGTTTGTATAGAAAATAAGATATGTTAGACAATTTAAGATAAATAAAAAGATAAATAATAAACTCACAATAAAATGTGTTCTTTTTCTTACGAGAAAATCAATCGATCATGAAATCGCTTTGAAGACAATTGGTTATTTTTTCATCACAATATTTACAAGTATTGTTACAAGCTTCCTTAGTAAGGGGCCGCGACATTTTGACAGCTTGCTGTTCCATTGCGTCTTACTACTGCTCTATGTACTACTTATTGGCTCGATATATATATATATATTAAAGTGAGAACCAAAAATAGTGTGGGTACAAAGGCGAGCTTAATGCTATAAATGCATTTTCTACCAACTAACCTTTGTGAATGGGGAGCCATTATAATCGGGTGCGGAAATACTATTGTGATCAACAATAATAAAATATATATACATACTAATTAAATATACATAATAAATAAATATATACATAAATAATAAATACATATCTAAGTACATAGTAGAAAGTTATGGTAAGTTATTCTGTTTATGGTGTAAAAAAAATTATAACTTGTAAAGTAAAAGTAAAGTATCATCACGACTGTTTCTCTTTCGGGGTGGTCAGAAACCACGGTTATAAATAAGCGGATTCACATTTAGCCAACTTTACTATAGGCCAATCATGACAAGTGGCAAGCTCGTCGATGTCTCCAGCCGTACCAAACTCGAGAAATATCACAAATAAATTAAATGTATTTATTTACATTAACAAATATTTTTGTGTCCCGACCAGGAATCGAACCCTTTAACGAGAACAACAAATAGGTGGTAGGCGGACTGATGGTGGTAATTTGTAATTAAAGTTTCGGGATCAAGATCAAATTGCTATCATGTCCAGTCAAGCTGGCATAGTGTTAGGGACTGATGTGAGTCATAAGTGTCTGATTCTAGTTGTTAACATTCATGGACCTCGCGTACGTCAGCGTCAGGTGAGCGCAAGGTTACATGTCGGGCTTGTATAAAATAAATGAACGGATGAATCTTATATTACGTGATTTTTTTGTCATTTAAATAGTCTTATTTGTAAAATAAAATCTAGAAAAGTTCTTTATTTGAGTGTAAATTGAGTATTTAGGACACCGGCGCGTTTTATAACTAAGCGAGCAATGACCTCGCCTGGTTCAACCTTCGGCGGACGTCTACTACATTATGTTTGCGCATTTTTGCTACTTTGGATGTATTGCGTTACAATTGAAATAACAATGATTATATTAACGTGATACTCGAAGAATGTAAGAATATATGTATATATTTATTTATTTATTTAAATACTTTATTGCACTTAAAAACCTAGTACATAGGCGAGCTATAACGCCATAAGGCATTCTTCACCAGCTAACCTTGGGGATCATGTAAGGTGAAGGGCAGGATAAAGAAAAATATTAAAATAGCTTAAATTAGTAAATAAACATAATTACGCATTTATTAAATATACATATACATACACAATATAAAAAAAAAACAACACACATACATACTATATAATACATACATACATAAACATACACTATAAATAAATAGATATATATATAAATAAAAAGTCAAACAACTAATTCGAGAGACATACATTCTGTTTCTCAAGAAATAATGTGGTTAGAAGGTTTTTAAATACGTTAACGGACGGTGCACGCCTTATGGCCAAGGGTAGCTTGTTCCACTGACGAGCGGCAACAACAGTGAAGGAATCTGAATATCTGCTAGAGGAATGCGAAGGAATCTTTAGCTGATTGTTGTGAGAGGAGCGAAGAGCACAGTTGTGCGTATTATATCGACGGTTAAGTACATATGTATATATTATTAAGTAAAGTAAAGTATCATCACGACCGTTTCCCTTTCAGGGTGGTCAGAAACCACGCTTATAATTAAGCAGATTCACATTTAGCCAACTTTACTATAGGCATGACAACTGGCAAGCTCGTCAATGTCTTCAGCGTACCAAACTCGAGAAATATCACAAATAAATTAAATATTAATTAAATGTATTTATTTACATTATTAAATATTGTTGTTTCCCGACCAGGAATCGAACCCGGTACCTCCGAGTCTAAATCCACCGACTTAACCGCTAGACCACGGAGACAGTTATTATTTATTTATTATATAGTATGTAGTAAGTATAATTAATAATATAGTAATAATAAATATTTCCAGACAGGTCACACAGCGCCATCTAGTTTCCGTGGTAAGCTGCGAAGCTTGTGTTACGGAAACTAGATGGTTGATAAACTACATACTATACTTCTTTTTTTGTAAATATATACATATTATACATATAAACACCCAGACCGAGACAAATTATACAATGTACAACTTGCCCCCGGTGGGAATCGAACCCACGACCTCCCGAGTTCACGGCAACGTTTGTTACCACTAGACCTCGGAGGCGGTCTAAAATATATAAATAAATAATGTCTATGAATTTAAATAGGTGGTAGGCGGACTGATGATGGTAATTTGCCCAGTCTGCCGGGGCGGGAAGTATCCACCGTTCGTGCCGATAAACCCAGTAAAGTGTATCCACACGTTTCGGGATCAGGCTCGGATTGCCGTTATGTCCAGTCAAGCCGGCCTAGTGTTAGAGACTAATGTCAGTCATAAGTATCTGATTCCAGTTGCTAACATTCATGGACTTCGCGTGCCACTTACCATCAGGTGGGCGCAAGGTCATATATTGCGAAATCTACTTTTGTTTTTATACAATAAAATTCCTATGTAGGTTTTTCTATTGGAGACCCACACTTGGGTCTCACAAACCCACCCGGCATGTACATTTTTCATAGATTTACAACACCACCGTTCCCGTGCCTCGGAGAGCACGTTAAGCCGTCGGTCCCGGTTCCACTAATAAATACATGTGGAATCGTTAATAAATCGTTATTAAAAATTGACATCATATCCTCGCTCAGCCGGCCAGCGTGGCGAGTGTAGGCCAAATTCTCCACATATATGTTCTGGAAGGCCCATCTCCAGCAGTGAAGGTGTAGGACGCTGTGTTCTAGGGGCTGTAATTGACCACTTTAAGTATCCTACCATCCACCTGGCGACGTTAGTGTTCGAGTAAACGAGAGTATTTTGCGTGAGAAGCCACTCTTTTTCCAATGGGGTGTATCACTAACTTTTTATCACGATAGATGGCGCATGATAGATGGTACCTAATATAACTGTCAGTTGCATAGAAAACTTGTATTTTTATTATTTTCTAAATATTATGCCGAAGTGAGCAGCTTTTAAGTGTACAAATCGAGATTTCTAAGCGAAATCAAAGATATGGTGATCTTAAAATTGCCGTTCTATTAATAAAACCTTTTTTTCTTTTTAAAGACGGTGTGCGCTTTTTAATTCGTCTTTTAAGGTTACCGTTACCGTTAAATTAAAATTCATTTTTCTGTAATAAACATATAAATCCACGAAAGCATTAGAGAACTGATGCGATATAGGTATAAATAAGGTACCATTGCCGCTAGCGACATCTACAAAAAGCTTTGCCTGATACACCCCATTAGTTACTATATTCGTATAGATTACCATGAACCCAATACTTACAATGAAAAAAAAAAAAAAAATATGTACTTTTTGAGTGAGGTCGGAGTAACAGACGTCTGCATAGTAAATAAATAAATATTTCCAGACAGGTCACACAGCGCCATCTAATTTCCGTGGTAAGCTACGAGGCTTGTGTTACGGAAACTAGATGGTTGAAAAAATTCATATTATACTTTTTTTTTTTGTAAATATATACATATTATACATATAAACACCCAGACCGAGACAAATTATACAATGTACAACTTGCCCCCGGTGGGAATCGAACCCACGACCTCCCGAATTCACGGCAACGTTTGTTACCACTAGACCACCATATAGTCGATAATGGGACTTGTTTTTTTAACAAATTATTTATAACTAATTGTTTTTGTACCTAGTAAAAGTTATCAATGCTTTTGTGGTATTGTCAAGAGGCAAAAAACATCTGTCCAACCCAAAAAACCTTACCTGCGAGTGTGCCCTTCCGGACAAAAGCCGTCCTGTCTTGAACGTCATATCGTTATACAAAAATTTTAAACGTGAAAGTAACTTTGTATGTCTGTTTGTTTGACTTTTTTTTATTATTATTTTGAACTGCCTCCGTGATGTAGTCCGTAGACTCGGAGGTATCGGGTTCGATTCCTGGTCGGGACACAATAATAGATATTAATGTAAATAAATAAATTTAATTAATATTATGTTTTAAAATGTTTAATGGGGTGTATCACTAACTTTTTATCACGATAGATGGCGCATGATAGATGGTACCTAACATAACTGTCAGTTGCATAGAAAACTTGTATTTTTATTACGAAATTTACTATTTTCTGGATATTATGCCGAAGTGAGCAGCTTTGAAGAGTAAAAATCGAGATATCTAAGCGAAATCAAAGATATGGTGATCTCATAATTTCCATTCAATTAATAAAACCTTTTTTCTTTTTAAAGACGGTGTGCGCTTTCTTAACTCGTCTTTTAAGGTAGGTAATGTTAATTTAAAATACATTATTTTGTTATAAAAATATAAAACTACAAAAACTTTAAAAAAATGATGCGATATAGGTGTAAAATAAGGTACCATATCCGCTAGCGACATCTACAAAAAGCTTTGCCTGACACGCCCCATTAGTTTAATTAATAATTTAGTTTTTTTAAATCTTTGTATCATAATGCGGTGTATCACTAACTTTTTATCACGATAGATGGTACCTAATATAACTGTCAGTTGCATAGAAAACTTGTATTTTTATTACGAAATTTATTAAATTCTTGTTATTATGCCGAAGTGAGCAGCTTTTAAGGGTACAAATCGAGATTTCTGAGCGAAATCATAGATATGGAGATCTCAAAATTTCCATTCAATTAATAAAACCTTTTTTCTTTTTAAATACGGTGTGCGCTTTCTTAATTCGTCTTTTAAGGTAGGTAACGTTAATTTAAAATACATTTTTCTGTTATAAAAATATAAAACTACAAAAAAAATCATGCGATATCTCGTAGGTGTAAAACAAGGTACCATTGCCTCTAGCGACAAATAATTAAATAACCCCATAAAATAATTAAAAAAATATATATTTGTGATATTTTCGAGTTTGGTAGGTACGCTAGAGACATTGATTTATTAATAAAACATTACATGGCTTAACAGTAAAGCCCAATTTACCATGCAGTCAATCTTATAATTAATACATACATTTTCATTAAAAATGGATTGTCAATATAGTATATATTTTTTAAATTTTCTATACTAATAATAATATTTATAAAGCTTTTAAGTTAACAATAATTATATACAGTAATCCACTTGTCATGATTGGCCTATAGTAAAGTTGGCTAAATGTGAATCCGTTTCTTTATAAGCGTGGTTTCTGACATCCCTTAAGGTAAGGTCTTCATGATGATACTATTATTTTAAATGAATTTTCACGCCTAAATTAAGGTTGAAATATTTATTGAAACTCAGGGACCGACACACATATAAATAATATTTGTGGAACCATTTATTACTCAATTCTTTCAATTTTTACATAATCAACACATAACATTGAGACTAAAACTTTGTAATTCTATCTAAATTATAAATGGTCGGCAAAAATCCCGTCCGTCCTTAAACCATCAGGTCTATTACCTTGTGATGGTAAAAGGTCGGATGGTATGTCTCTTATACCATGGAGTAAGGGAAGATGCCACCTGAGTTGATACATTTGCCGCTTGCCACATTTCCTCTACCTCAAAAAGGCCGGTTCATTCATTAAGTATTAAGCTAAGTTATAACTTTGTGGCATTTGGGGTTAAACAATGGGAGTATATAAATAAATAAATATTTCCAGACTGGTCACACAGCGCCATCTAATTTCCGTGGTAAGCTACGAGGCTTGAGTTACGGAAACTAGATGGTTGATAAACTACATATTATACTTCTTTATCTACATATTATACATATAAACACCCAGACCGAGACAAATTATACAATGTACAACTTCTCTCTAGTAAAGGAATTTATATCAAGAGTGGGCCGACTCCAAATGCCATAACTACCTAAAACAAAATATTTCCATTATTATGCAACGAGGAAATGCGGTGAGCATTTTGTAAGCCCTTGGTTTATTTTGTAAAATAGTTTTAATTTATAGTTTAGTTTTATTTATAATTAGTTTTTAATCTATTTTATTTTAATATTTTTGTATCTTATTTCAAATAAATTACTTGTTTGAAATTGAATGTTTATTTATTTTAAAATTACGACTGAATATTAAATCGTATTGTAATAAAAAATATTGTGATGAAAAATGGATCCTGTACGACAATCAGAAACGCTCATCACAGTTGTTGGACCCAGGAGAATAAGCTAAATCCTGTCCCAAGCGAAAGTTGACTCAGATAAAGGTCTCACCAGTACCTTTATCTGAGTCACCTTTCGCAGTGAGCTCATGCTGTACTAACTCTGGGAAGCGTTCTCCTATCTATAGACTGGTAGAAACTTATCGCACAATAAAAATTCAATTGTATTGACATCATCGCCTCCACTGCTGGGACCTTCAGGTTTAGTTTAGTTTAGTTTAGTTTTGTTTACCATACATTCCTACCGGAATTCGGTTAAGTCATTAATTTCTTAATTTTCAATATATATATATATATATATTGCACATTTATCACTATAGATAGGTACATGACAAGTAACAGAACTGGAGGTTTAAGCATTTACAAAAAAACACTTAAATAAATAGATTTATTGCGGCTGTAAAGAGGCTTTGTCAATAACTTATAGGTACCTAATAAATAAATGATTAAAAATATGTCAATTAACTTAACTAAATATTACTAATTATTACTAATTATTACTAATTATTGTAGCAGCTGTAAAGAGGCCTTGTCAATAATTTTAAAGTACCTAATAAATATTTTTTAAAAATATGTCAATGTACTTAACTAAATAATACTAATCATTAAGAGTAATAATAAATTTGTCAATTTAATTAAATTAAAAATAGTTATAATATAATAAATTATGCGAATATAATAAAATAATTTAAAGGTTTTAAAGGTTAAGATTTTTGTCCTTTATTTTTACCTGTATTAACAATTTAGTTTTTGTTTTTTTCATTTATTTCATTTATTATTATTTTTATTTGGCTGTAAATATCATGCAATTATAAATATGTGGTTAACTGGTGGGTATTGCATGATCTAATGTATGTTGTTAAATCATTGTAAGTATTGGGTTCATGTACTATATATAATATCATCATGTAATAAAATACAGATGATGACATGACATTATGAAAATTCACTTATAAATAAAAATATTTATTTATTTATTTATTTATATACACAATTATCAACTCACTAGGCAAAATTATAAATCCCAAACACACAAGCTTACCCTCCCTCTCCTCCCTTCCCCACTCCCTCCCCTATACATAATAATAATAAATTATATAACCAACACTTATATTCACTCACGCACACAATAATTACATTCCATACTTGTTTTCACTGGATCTATGTTGTTACCCAATATCTAGTTTAGTATTTTTATTTTTATTGCAATTTTTATGTTTTATGTTTAAGTTAGTTATAGTTTATTATTATTATTTTCTTTTGTTAATATTTGTTTAAATTTAAATTCATTAACATAACTTTTAAGTAAATAGTGGAACCTATGTTGGCTGAGGCAATTTTAATCTGTTTTTTTTTATTGATCTGGGAATATAGCTGTAAGGTTTATCATATAATAAATAAATAAATAAATAAATAAAATTATTTATTGTACAAAACCAATACAAGTGCAGGTACATAGGCGAGCTTAATGCCGTAAATGCATTTTCTACCAACGAACCTTCATACATACACACACACATACATATACAGACATTGCACCCACACTCACATACTAAATTTGTAACTTTTTTTAATTCTATTTTTCTTCTAAATTGTTCATTTTTATTTTTAATTCTATTTTTCTTCTATGTTCATTATTGGAAGACACTGGCTCCTGTTATACAGCTCAGCTCATGCAGGAGACAGGGTTCACCCTAACGAATCAATATTCTTATTGTACTAATAAACGATTTGTATTCAATAATGTATTTATTCGAAGTTAATTAAAATAAATTAAAAGCTACCTAAATAATAAAATAATCGCCAGCCTTCCTGTCTCCAGACCTTTCTGTCAGCCGCTTTGACAACTCCTTGGCCAAGCGCCTCGTCGACGGTCCCCATGGGCCCATCATTTCGACCAATATTTCTATTAATATGTATTTTTCCTCACTTACCTACTCTAACAATTGATCAAAATGCAAGATTGGAAATGTGAAATATCGACGTTTGTAAAATGTTAAACAAATGATAATGAATTGACTATATTAAAGTTAATGTGGATATTTTACAGTACGTCGACCGATTTTTTGTTTCCTTTTACTGTCATGGGTCTTTTAATCCAATAGTGGCGGTTCAAACCCCACCATGTACTAATAAAAAATACTATTCAATATTCCGGATTGATTGTGGTAATTTGCCCAGTCTGCCGAGGCGGGCATAGGATAGGCTAGGCATGCTACAATGGTTCGGGCATGTTGAAAGGATGAGCGAATAAAGTTTGACGAACCAGGTATATAATGCGAAAGTTGTGGGTAAAAGAGGCCCTGGCAGACCGGGACTCACACAGAGGACGTTGATTGTATTGCCAGAAAAATAACAAATTTAAATAAATAATCGATACATAAAAAAATTCGGAATTTGTCAATTTTATAATTGTGTTAATTAGTAATCGAATTATTCTTATTTAAATATATGAATAAACCAAGTATTGGCTTTATAAACAACCAATGGCAATTACAGTTAGGTTATATCAATGTTTTTAAACATCCTTATAACCCAATATCTAACACACTCATGTAGGGGATGATCCATTGCAACCTTCACCTGATCGGTCCATCTACAACGCATTCTCTTGCCGTCGACTTACCCCTGGACTACCAGGCGCTCGATGAAACTGGTTCCGCTCGATGGTTGTGTAATAAGTAGGTATTAATTTTAAAATTTAAAGTTGCCCCCCTAAACTATTTCTTTCTGGGCCCCTTACCGCCCCCCTCTAGGCGTCCAGCGCCCCCAAAGGTACGTTATCGCCCACTTTCAGAAATACTGCTTTAAACAATAGATTGCAAAAACACACCCCTTTTTAATTAAATTACGGATGATTTCGTGATTTATTGTGACCCAAATATTATGTGACATA
Organism: Tinea semifulvella; assembly: GCA_910589645.1. Classification (NCBI taxonomy): domain Eukaryota; kingdom Metazoa; phylum Arthropoda; class Insecta; order Lepidoptera; family Tineidae; genus Tinea; species Tinea semifulvella. Next base: position 7,655,808 of record OU342609.1, read on the forward strand.
AAAACACCTAAATTATGTACATATAATTTATAAACGATTTTGGACAATTATGCTAACTAAAGCAAAACAAAAAAACCCTGATTAATGATAATAATTTTAAAGGTATATAATAATATTTTATTTATTTTATAAACACTTTATTGCACAAAAAAACTTAAAAGTAATGTACAAGGGCGAACTTAATGCCTTTCGGCATTTTATAACAGCTAACCTTTGGGAGTGTGGTAGAGGATTTGCGGGGTGCATTATTATAAATATACAATTTACATACAATACATAATAATCGTTACATACTACTACTTAAATACATAAATAAATATATATATATATATACACAAATACGAAACCAAGCAAGTATATAGACTGTTTACACACAATAAAAATAGTATGATAGATATAGGTACTAGGAAGATCTAATAATCTAATAATACAAGGCAAATACTTAATAACTAGTTCGAATCCCAGGGAAGTATAACAAACTTCCGATTATTTGGTGTTATAACATATTTTTAAAAGGTTTTATTTGACAATTGCTACAATATTAATTCGAAAAATAATATTTACAAAATATAAAATAATAATTACAAAGTACTTAAATAAAAACTGATTCCAGTTGCTACATTCATGGACCTCGCGCGCCCCGCCCCTACTATCAGGTGGGCGAAAGGTGTCGTGCAAGAATAAAAAAATAATATTGGTATTTTAATTACATATTATTATTATATCATCATCATCAGCCTGTGTCTCTCCACTGCTGGATATAGGCTCGCCACTTCACACGATCTCCTGCCACTATCATCCAACCCCCACCAGCGACCTTCCTTAGGTCATCTGTCCATCTAGCGGGGGGTCGACCCACTCTGCGTCCTTCCGTATGTGGTCTCCACTCTAGAACTCGTCTACTCCATTGTTCATCGGTTCTACGACAGACATGTCCAGCCCATTGCCACTTCAGCTTACTAATTTTGGAGGCTATATGGGTAAATTTGGTTCTCCGACGGATTTCCTCGTTTCTGACTTTATCCATCAGAGAAATACCAAGCTCCATAGCCCGCTGAGCGACCTTAAATTTGTCCACGTTTCTGCTCCGTACGACAGCACTGGAAGAACGTACTGGTTGAAAATTCTCGTCTTCAAACACTGGGGTATGTTTGATAAGATGTGGCGCAGCTTCCCGAATGCCGCCCATCGTAGCTGAATGCGGCTGTCGGCTTATTTGCTGAAGTTGGCTACGCTAATTATTATTATATATATAATATTTTTTATTATTTATTATTTTTGTTACCGCTTACCCAGTAACTTTACTTTATCTCTTTAACAAAAAAGGAACTAAATACATGGCTTAAAAAATAACATTACCGAGTTGAATTTTTCTATATATAGTTCTATAAGTTTGATCGCAGATAAATAATAACAAATGTTATACCAAGATATTTAACTAAATAACAAACCCGTGCCACCTACCCACCTACGTAAGTGAATGTTGACGCTTTTCATATTTGACACATGGGCCATTAGCTAATGACGTCACACAACAAACTTACTAAGTTTTGGGCCCAAACGCCTTTGATTACTTGAACAATCAATAAACGGTACGTTTCATCATCTAGAGGTATTATTATACATTACATTTTACATTAAAATATTTACAACATATAAAATAAAATTAATATTAAGGATAGGGATATAAGTCCCGTCCGCGTGGTGGTGGCAAGAACGCTGGCTGCATTTCCCTGCTGAATTGCAATACTGCGAAGAAAGAGCGAGCCCTCTTGTCACCGGAGGAGACGACAAGACACGGTGTTGTCTTTTAAAAACTTTTTTGCGCTTGGACTCCATGGGCCCAGAGTTTCTACAGCAAACGGCACAAATATGTAATCTTTTAATATACTTACATACTTGCGCCGCTTGCTGGACTGCGCATTTTCCGCCGCGGCTCCCGCTTTATGCGCTGTCCCCCTGAGAGCGGTTAAGTCTATGAATTTAGACTATGAGGAACCGGGTTCAATTCCTGGTCGGGATACAATAATTTATTTCATCTCGAATTTGGTACGCTAGAGATGAGCTTGCCACTTGTCAAGATAGGCCTATAGTAAAGTTGGCTATTTTTTATTTATGAAATCGCTCCTTATAAAAAGCGTGGTTTCTGACCACCAACTTACTAGGTAAAAAAATTACAGACATTTCACAGATATATTATGTTAATCTTTGCATCACTTACTGAAAGAATTGGGCCTAAGCAGGTCTGCCGTCAATACATTTATGGAACGAGCTTCCAAGACGGCATTAATGGAATCATACAGTATTTGGTTGGGTAGGGAGAGAAGTAGAATGGTGGATGGTGAGCGTATTATCGCGCAATAAAATAAAAAAGGGAGGCCTCCTTTTTTAAACCAGCCTATTGTCGGTCGCAAGCCGGTCCATTCTTCTCATCTCTTACCCACGCACGATGGACCCGGCACCCGCACGGTGAATGCATGGAATTCTTAGAAATTTGTATTCTCTCTTCATAAGAGTTGTTTTAGTAAAATCGTTATAAATGTTTTGCTGACGGCTGACGGAAAGGTCTGGAGACAGGAAGCCTAGCAATTATTTCTGCCAACGTATTAGCCTCGCTATACAGAGGGGAAATGTTGCCAGTCTCCTTGGGACTATCTCGGATGGGACGTCTCTAGAGGACATTTTTATTTATACATGCCCTTTGGTTACGAAGACTTTTTAATGCACCTTCAGTCAGTGTTTTATTTATTTAATCGTGATATGTGAGTCTCGGTCTGCCAGGGCCTCTTTCACCCACAACTTTCGCATTATATATCTGGTTCGTCAATCTTTCATCGCTCATCCTTTCAACATGCCCGAACCATCGTAGCATGCTTTCCTTATTTTTGTCCCTATGCTTTCCTTCATACCAACCCTTTTGCGTATTTCGACGTTACGTATGCGGTCCGCCAAAGTGACGCCACATATCCGCCGCAACGACGGCATTTCTACTGCATTAACCCTACTCTCATGCGTATTCTGACATATCCACGTTTCGCTTCCATATATCAGTGTTGGTACCAACATGGCATTGTGTATGGCGAGCCGAGCTTTGTCACTGACATTTCGACTGCCGATCAGTGACCCCAGGGCACCGTTAACACTATTTCCCGCGTTCACTCTTCTTTCAACATCCCTATCGTACTTCCCATCCGCAGTGAAAATCGTAGGTAGCTTTTAAGTAATTTATATTTAATGTATATTAATTTTTCTTTTTTTTTTAAATATGTTATTTCGTAATAAAATTTATTTCCCAGTAAGTTGTAAGTTAAATTTGTATTGTGCGAGCGAGAGGGATTCAGAAACTTTCTTAAAGCTATAGCAATAATAGCGCGCGTCGTCGTCGAACTGAATGCGCTACGAATCAACCAACATAGCACAATCACAGGTGTGCACCAGCCATCAGCTGTTCGCGCTCGACTCGTGCCCGCGACGAGGGCGTTCTGAGTTTATCATCAGTTCGGGTCTGTACTCGGACGCGAACGCATGCGTTGCTAGCCGCCCGCGTGTTTGTTAATCGGATGTTTATGTGCAGTGGGAAATCGCTCTCTCTTCTTTGTCTAATTAGCAGGTAGGACTATTTATGAACTTTTTATGCTATCCCCTTTTTATGAGCAGGTAATGGAGACGCGTCGGATTATTACTTAAGTTTAGACACAATTTTATTGTTAACTGATTGGTTTAGTAATTAGGTACTGATGGCCGATTTCAAAACAAGTAAAAATGGAACAATTGATGTAGGTATTTTTGAAAACCGGTTTTTACTTTGACAAAGAAAAGATGCAAAGTTCAGATAACTACTTTGTTACTGAATAAAAATAAATAGCAGAGATCAAGAACAGTTCAAGATAAAGTAATTATTAAGAAAATTACGTAGGTATAATAGAATTAACGGAAAAACTAATAGCGATATACCGTTCTTTTACTTGGGTTTCTGTAACATTGTACATTGCTTGTTATTTTGTTCCAAGATAATGTTTGGATTAACTATAAGACGCAATGTATAATGCAAATATGTATATAGTGGTGTTGTCGTCCGTTGGTTAGTAATTAAATAAATAAATAATAAATAAATATTTCCAGACAGGTCACACAGCGCCATTTAATTTCCGTGGTAAGCTACGAGGCTTGTGTTACGGAAACTAGATGGTTGATAAACTACATATTATACTTTTTTTTTTTTTTTGTAAATATATACATATTATACATATAAACACCCAGACCGAGACAAATTATACAATGTACAACTTGCCCCCGGTGGGAATCGAACCCACGACCTCCCGAGTTCACGGCAACGTTTGTTACCACTACACCACGGAGGCGGTTTAATTTAACAACAATTGACAACTTTTTTACTAATTGACAATTAAATTAACAACAATTGTCAACTTTTATTAATTGACAACTTATTACGTGTTTTTTACAAAATTCGTTTTTCGGAACTTGAAATAAGTTATTCTTGTTAAACTTACCGTTCGGTGGAAATTAAATATTCCAAAAGACACAACATGATATCGAACAAATATTATGATCGCACAGAAGAAATTATCACTGAAAGCATAGGGCCCAAGCAGGTCGCAAGTCCAATCATTCTTCTCATATCTCTTTCCCAAACACAATGGGCACCCTCACGATGAATCCAGCTTGTCCTAATGTCAACTACCTACCTACAAAAAAAACCGAGCATATTGAAGCAAAAAAATTTGAAAGTAACTTGAGTCCTGCTGACTTTTTTTTTACCCTAAATTAAAAATTCGTTAGAATGGATTTTCGGACACTCGAAAACAATTAAACGGCTGCTAGGTATGAGAAGTGGAAGAACCGTCTCCAACGCTGTGTTGCTTTCCAAGGGAATTACTTTGAAGGATACATCATTTAAATAGGTGATAGGCGGACTGATGGTGGTAAATTGCCCAGTCTGCCGGTGAGGGAAAGCTACCACTGTTCGTGCAGAAAAACCCAGTAAAGTTAGTCTAAGTCAAAATATCTTTATTCACGTAAACCTATTACAGGCATTTATGAAACGTCATTAATTTAATTATTTTGAATGATTCTACTCCTGCTAGGAGAAGACTAAGCAGCAAAGTGGTCTAATAAGTAAGCTGTTAGCAGAAGACCAGCAGCTTAGCAGATTCCAGTGACCTCTTAATGTTTCGGGATCAGACTCGAATTGCCGTCATGCCCAGACAAGCCGGGTATAGTGTTAGGGACTGATGTAAGTCATGAGTGTCTGATTACATTCATAGACCTCGCACGTCTCTTACTATAAGCTAAACAAATCAAATCAAATCAAAATCATTTATTCGTGGTTTTTCGGTACATAGTTATTAGGTTAGGTTAGGGTGAGCATGCAAAAAACCTACCAATGTGGTGTACGAATTCATTAAATTAACAATTATAATTCTAAAAATAATAACAAATATAACAACAACTTAACATGCATTTTACAATTTATATAAAACTTAAATATGTAAGACAAAATGTAGGCAAAAGAGAAATGTCCAAAAATATTATTGTAAAAATAATGACAATACAATCTATATATTGACAGTTATTAACACATTTGAAATGGTTTCGTCATTAAAAAACTGATCTAAGGTATAATAACATTTTTTAATTAAAATTAAAGTTAATTTACTTTTAAACATTGGAAGGGATAAATCTTTTAAATCGTCAGGTAACTTATTAAAAATTTTAGGAGCCATACCCAATAAGCTTTTCTGAAGTAAGGTGGTATTATTTATTTTACACAATCAACCAAATCAAATTTTACAAATCGCTTATATAATAATATTATGTCTATTAGGTACCTATTTGAATTTTTAAAGCTGTCCACATGCATTTCTACTGTTTTTATCGCAAACATTCATATTTTTATTTACGAGATTAGAAGTTAAATAAAATGTCCGCAATAAATTAGGCCTAAACCAACAAATTCTCTTGGGATCTTGTTCTCCCGAATTTGCTACACCGAAAGACGCAACATATTGCTTGCTTTTTCTAACGCACTGATTTGTCTATTAGAGTGACAAGACGCGAGATATAGGAAACACCAATGTTATGTTTTTTTTACATTTTAACTTCATGTTTAATTCATTACGCAATATCATATGCTTTTTTACACGAATCCAGTTCATTTGTCATTATTTTCATTGTGTGGTGTGTGGATAAGTCATAAGATATAGGTAGGCACTTAATAGATTAAAGGTTGTTGTTGATTTCGTAACAAAAAGGCATGTATGAAGAGGTTGATGAATGTCGACGAAGCAAAAGAGGTTGGTATGTCGTGATCGTGTCAAGTTGCGCTCAATTGTCTCTGCCTACCACGCAAGGCGTGAAGATACGAGTATGTATGTATCTTGGCATTTTTAACGAAAATTTTAATGATGAACGATATTGGATGAAATAACCAAAGTGACAAGCTAACTAAAATTGGTATATATTAAAATATTGATCGGAGTTTTTTTTAATCACCCTTCCTGCTATTTACTCGAAAAAATGCAAACACACTGTCATAGAAGAACAGACCGCAATATAAATTAATTAGCTATACCAAAGTATAAACTTTCACATAGTATTTACTTTACTATTAGACCCACCATGACACGTGGCAAGCTTGTCGATGTCTCTAGCGTATCAGACAGAAATATCACCAATGAATTATTGTATCCCGACCAGGAATTGAACACGGTACCTCAGTGTCTACATTCTTAACCGCTAAAACACGGACGCAGTTTAAAACATAAAACAACTTTATTTTTTTCCTTTTCAATTATATTATTATTAATAAAGAGAGAATACGTTAAGAAAAAAAAAGGAATATTAATTCTACTAAATCGATTAAATGTATTTTATTGTTCGGTATTTTTTCCTTTTACTTGCTAAGCTGCTAGTCTTCCACTAACAGGTGTAGAACAATTCAAATGAATTTAAATTATGACGTGTCACAAATGCCTGTAATAGGTTTACGTGAATAAATATATTTTGCCTTTGATAAAGTATAAAATAAAGGGTTTTTTCTACTTAAAATGAAATCTTGTTAGAGTAATTTATCTATAAATGCATATATTATATAACATAGGTAGAATACAATTTAATTTAGCCTAAAGATTAATAATATCATTTAAATTTCCCAATTTGTTGTCGCTAAATTATAGATTTAAAAAAAATAACGTTGAAAAGATAAAACGCGGGACGAAGGCGTTCTATGTGAATAAAATATCAAATTCGAAATTGGAACACCGCGTATTGCCTCGGTCTGAGAGCAAGGAAGCGCGCGCCACGACCTCTGTGACGTCACACGAGGCCACACCGCTCTCTCTATGGCGCGTTCAAATAGCCTGCTAAAGCCACAGATGTCGTACATTGATAAGTTTGTTATAACAATAATGAAGAGCAGCTTAATAAAATGGAACGCCTTCTTAACACATGTATGCTGTGTTCGACTTGAAATGAAAGCAAAGCAAAGCGCGCTTTATTTTACTGAGTTTTAATAATTTTATTTTGCCTCTCTTTCGCTCGCACATAAAGCATTTTTTTAGATCATTTAACTACTAGTTATGAGAAATGTAGTCTATTAACTTTCTAGGGAATAAATTTACAGACAGAGACAGAGATATATTAATCATAAAAGAGCCTAGGCCCCATAACTAGGCCCCAACTTTTTTGCAGCGTGCCTCAACTAAATACAATTTAATTATCATAACATTTAATTGTGTTTTTTTTAATAATTACAAATTCTCTTTTATTTCCCCAGCATTAAAATAGAATTTAATTAAATAGTCAATTGGTTAAAATTTGTGTATGAAATAGTTACAAATCACTATTTATACGATTAGGTTCTTTATTATGATCAGGTACTTTATTATAGATAAAACACTGGATTTTAAATCGGCGGGATCGGGTTAAAATTTGTGTATGAAATAGTTACAAATCACTATTTATACGTTTAGGTTCTTTATTATAGATAAAACACTGGATTTCAAATCGGCGGGATCGAAACTATATAATTATTAACGTAAAAAATTGTTTTGTTAATTGTCGTAATGCTAGGGTAAAATAAATAAAATTAATTACAGATTATGAAAACACAATATATTAACTATCAATAAAAAAATAGAAATTGACTTTCTAGAAAATAAATTACTGTCATTTTGGACATACAGTGTAAACTCAATATAACGACATTTATAGTTTGGTTTATTTTTAATTTTATTATTTAGGTAGCTTTTAATTTACATTTAAGTACCTATATTAATTTACTTCGAATAAAGACACATTAATATAATTGTCAATGCATAAATTATAATAGGCCTGCCGAATAATATATATAACGACACTAAAGGGACTGTGCATTTTATGGCGTTATAGAGAGTTGTTGTTAAATAGAGAGAAGAAAAATCAGAATCGGAAGACAAGCTAAACCAACTAAAGCCAATTGATTTCGACGCTTTAGGGAGTTTGTCGTTAAATCTAGTGACGTTACCATATACCTTATTTTGGACAGAGTATAATAAGAAAAATATTTATAACAACATTATGTGTACATATACACCTTTATGTGTACATATACACCTTTGTGCAATAAAGTTTTGACATAAATAATTAAGCTAAGAGATAACACGCAATGTACTACGTTGGCGTAGAAAAACACATAGCTTGGTCGACTGACTGTCCTCACAGTCTTGATGACTTATTATATGCTAAATAATTGTATTTACGACATTATTTCGTTACAAACTGAATTAAACTACTGTTATTATAGCAGTTTAGCGTAATTTACAACTGATAGGTACCTACATAGCATTGCATACCTATAGTTTTATGTTTTGATGATATTATTCTTATTATTTTCTGTCAAAGTAGTAAATATAAGACAGAGCGGGCATCGTTTTTTTTGTTTTTTTTTTGTTCTCTTCTCCCGATGGATGATGAATGAGGTGATAGGGAAGGCAAAGGTAGACTCTAATTTAACGGAAATGCTGCCTAAACCCTTTGAGATATAACAAATTAATGTATGGTGGAATTGTGTATCTTATATAGGTCTACAGAAAAGACCACGATACCATATGTCTATCTCTTAAGAATAAGATACTATATAAATTTTATTACTTTAAAATATGGGCAATATAAAGCGGTAATTGAAAAGCTATTTCCACAAATACTGTATTAATCCTTATCATTTAAATTCGTTAGTTGGCTTCAGCATTTCATGAAGATTATTTTTTCCCTTTACACCATGCAAATTAAATTAGTACCTTAGGAGATATAGCAAAATCACTTAATGAACAACAAAATTAGTTTCGTGTCGCCCGATTACGAGGAAAAGCAGCTAGTTAAACCTAATTCTAATGCCGATTGCAAATAATTTTATACACGTCTAAAATAAAATCTATAAACTATATAAAAATGGTAAACAAACCATTTTATATGTTAATGACATCTGTCAAAAAGTAACATCAATAACCCTCCTTTCAACACGGTACTCACATACGAAATTAGCATCAAATGTTAGAATTTTCATGCTAACATTTCTTAAAACGAACGCGGCCATAATAGTCGCTATTATCGCTAATAAAAGGCATTATTTTATATTATTTTGATTTACAAATTTTAAATCCAGTTTGAGGGCTAAATTATTTCGCCCCACTATGTTGTATCAGGCCGGAAATTCTGTCTTCGCCGATAACACGCCCTTGATCCACTTTCAAGCTATTAAAAGGTAACTTAACCAAAATGTTAAGGTAATTTTCCATATACCCATGAAACTGTTCTTGTTGACAATTAAACATTGACTGCCTTTTCAATTCTTGGTAACAGAAAACATACTTATCGTCGCTTAACATAAGAATAAAAAGCGCCACATTCTATATGTTTTATTTATAAGAAATAAATCTAATCGAAGTAAATTAATATTATTAATACATTAAATATTAATTTAAAAGCTACCTAAATAATAAATCCTTTATAAAAATGTCCACGCATGCCCATCTAATAGGTGGTAGGCGGACTTATGGTGGTAATTTGCCCAATCGTGCCGATAAACCCAGTAAAGTGTATCCACACATTTTGGGATTAGGCTTGAATTGCCGTCATGCCCAGTCAAGCCGCCATAGTGTTAGGGATTAACGTTAGTTATGAGCGTCTGATTCCAGTAACTAACATTCATGGACCTCGCTGCTGCTGAGTGGTCTTCTCACACCCCGCGCAGGGGGGAGTGGGGAATCTGCGTCAAGGTATTTGTAGTTCAAGTATACGAGCCTGGCGGCGGGGCTGCGATTACGACTCCGTGATTGATAGCAGGTGTCGAGTTTAGCATTGTCTGGCGCCCGGCAGACAGGCGTGCAGAGGGGGACAGGTTTTTGAACAACTGGGAAATCTGTCGCCTCTGCGCGTGCGAACATGCCAGCCGCCAGACGTACGAATTCGTCCAGTGTTTCCATTCGCATATCCCTATGAATTATTTCGTCTCTCACGTAACGCGAGGCGCTGACAATGGTACGGAGCGTCAGGCGCCACTTACCATCAGGTGTGCGCGAGGTCAATTATTGTGCCAGTATAAAAAAAAGTGGAGATCATCCAGTCTACAATAAGTAAATATGTGTTTTCAGTAAAAATCCTGCTACTTGTCATAATGAACCTAGTCAAGGTGACTAAACAAAAACCTGTTTTAAAAAAAAAGTAGTATCGTGTGCATTATGAGCCAAATTAACAAGCTGTCTGAACGCAAGGTATGTGGCCTACGTGTTGTGGTACCGGCTATAATGGAAGGGCCCTTAATTCAGTAAGCTGTTGCTATGCGCAAACCGGAGCATCTGATTATTTTTTTTTTTTTTTTTTTTTTTTTTTATACTGGACACGACATGTGACATCGCGCCCACCTGATGGTAAGCAGTACGCGAGGTCCAAGAATGGGAGCAACTGACGCCGGTCACCACGACCGACATCAGTCTCTACCACTATGCCGGCCTAACAAGATGCTTTTTCACACTTCGCTTGAAGGACTCCAGGTTATAAGAGTGGGGAAACACACTGGCTGGGAGAGCATTCCACATCTTCAGCGTGCGACAGATGTAAGAGTCTCCAAATTTATGAGTACGCGTAGGGATAGTGGGTAAGGTATGTGGATGCATATTTTGGCCTGTGCGTGTAGTTCGGTTGCGGAATAGAGAAGAAGGGATAAGGTTATGGAGCTCCTCAGAACACTCGCCGTGGTATAGCTTGTAGAACACGCTAAGAGAGGCAACGTCACGGCGAAGCTGCAGTGATTCGAGAGTTTTAGAGACTGTGGTGTCGTCCACTATCCGAATTGCCCGCCTCTGCAGGACATTGAGAGCATCTGTAAGATACTTAGCGGAGCCATCCCAGAGGTGAGAACAGTATTCCACGCATGACCTTATCTGAGCTTTATACAGCATAAGTCTTAGAGCAGGCGGGAAAAACCGCTTCACCTTGTTTAGTATCCCAAAAAATTTCTTGTAACCCCGCCGGGCGTTGTCCGTCTGCGAAAGTTGTTCACGCAACCAACAGCCAGACACTTTTCTTTAAATCACTATTTAACACAACTTGCATTCCATTTTCAAATGTTCATCTTGGCGCGCGTTCCATTACGAAATCGATTGCATTCGTAATTTAAAAAGTTGAAACGATACGTAGCGGCAGACCCCACTCTTTGTGAACGTTATTACCGTTGACATGTCCGGTGGTTTAATACTATTACGTTTTTAGTGCTAAGTTAAGAAATGTAAGTCTTATAATAACGCGCAGTGAATTGTGAATGAGTCGTGGCCTTAGAATGGAGAGACTCGCTTCATTGCATTTTGTAATTGACTTAGTGATAAAAGAAGGCAAGGACGCAACGTTGGTTTCCGATAAGGGACAAGTCTATGGACCTTTTTATTATTTGCTTCGAGAATATTGACCTTTGTGTACTCATATTTTTCATTACAGCCCCTAGGACACAGCGTCCTAAACCTCCACAGCTGGAGATGGGCCTTGGTGTAATTTTGAACGTTGAGAAAAAAAAAACTAAGCATTCCATGGATTCACCGTGCGGGTGCCGGGTTCATCGTGTGTGGGTAAGAGATGAGAAGAATGGTGTCTCGGGCTTGCGAAAGACAATAGACTGGTTAAAAAAGGAGGCCTCCCTTATTTTATTGCGCGATAATACGCTCACCATCCACCATTCTACTCCTCTCCCTACCCAACTAAATACTGTATGATTCCGTTAATGCCGTCTTGGAAGCTCTTTCCATAAATGTATTGACGGCAGACCTGCTTAGGCCCAAATCTTTCAGTAAGTCGTGCAAAGATTTTACTGGAACCCGTTCCTGATCATTCATCATGATATTTATTCGACTTCATGTTGTGGTCTTTTGGAATATTTAATTCCCACGGAACGGTAAGTTCAAAAAGGATAACTTTTTTCAAGCTCTGAGAAAACACTAATATGTCTGGCATATAGGCTAATACAGCTCACCTGGTATTCTGTAATGATGTTCAAATGTATCCATGAGAACTTTCCAGTCTTATGCGGCGCCAAGGATCAAGGTGGGCTTGCATTTAGTTTTCGTGCTTTGCCCTTCGTTTACAAATATGGTCAAAGCTTTATTTCTAGTCAGTCATGTCAGTCCCTTTCTGGCTCTTGCAATAGAAAGACTTACTGCTTCACGGATAACACCAAGAACATTGTCATGTCGGCGTGAGAGAAAAGTAACGTACCCTACAAGTGTGTGTCTAGCAGTTCCTATGGCAGCACCACTGTTAGGTACCAATTTTTTTCCGTAATGTTTTTACTATTATTTAATACGTTATAAACTTTCTTTGTTCATACTTTCAACATACCCAAACCATGGAAGACTTTCCTTATTTTTGTCCCTATGCTTTCCGGTCCGTAAAAGTGACGCAGCATATCGGACGCAACTTATTTCTACTGCATTAACCCTACTCTCACACGTATTCTGATATATCCACGTCCTGCTTCCATACATCAGTGTTGGTACCTATATGGCATTGTGTATGGCGAGGCGAGGCTCACTGACATTTGGACTACCGATCAGTGACCCCAGTTAAAACTATTTCCCGCGTTCAGTCTTCTTTCAATATCCCTATCATACTTCCTATCCCAGTGAAAACACTGCGCAGATACCTATATAATTTCATTTACTAATTAAGTTATACAATTTTTTACACCATAAACAAAATAACTTACCATAACTTTCTACCATGTACTTACTTAGATATGTATTTATTATTTATGTATATATTTATTTATTATGTAGGATATGTATATTTAATTAGTATATATTTATATTTCATTATTGTAGATCACAATAGTATTTCTGCACCCGCTTATAATGGCTCCCCATTCACAAAGGTTAGTTGGTAAAAAATGCATTTATAGCATTTGTACCCACACTATTTTTGGTTCTGTACAATAAAGAATTTATTATTATTATTAGGTTAATTTAAAAATATATTTACACTAAATAATTCTAAAAGGATAATTTTACTCTATAAACTTGCCCTACGCAGGAATAGGTGCCCCATTACTATGCAATATGAATTATAATTAGTTCCTCTGTACTTAATATGCGGTACACGATTTAGTAATTTACCGTCGCTAGACAGTGTTTCACTAAATCTATGGTAACTAGATACTTGATGTTTTTTAAATTGGGTTATGCCATGTATCTCTTTTCATCACCACACTCTTGGTGGCCTACACTCGTTACGCTGGCCAGACGGGTTAGCGAGGATATGATGTCATTTTTTTTAATGACAATTTATTAACGATTCCACAAGTTGGCATTAGTGGAACCGGGACCGACGGCTTAACGTGCTCTCCGAGGCACGGAAACGGTGGTGTTGTAAATCTTTGACGAATGTACGTAAGAAAAGTGTATTTCTCATTGGTACATGCCGGTTGGGTTTGTAGGATTTAAGGTACGCGTTCTTACAACCGAGCCACCATCATCGCATCATAAATTCTTATGAAAATATAATAACTGAATCCTTTCTTAGTGGCATTCGTTCACTTCGACAACTTTGCTGCTTAGACTTCCACTAACAGGAGTAGAATAATTCGAAATAATTTAAATAATAATGTGTCACAAACGCCTCTGTTTACGTAAATTTTGACTTTAAGTTTGAAGGCCCATCTCCAGCAGTGGAGTTCTAGGACGCTGTGTTCTAGGGCTATAATAAGTGAAAATGAATATACTTACTACTATGAATAATTTATGTATTAAAGAAAAAATATAACAAAAAGTTTTAATTTATTTCATTGTTAAATATTAAATAACACGCATTGAACAAGAAATACAAGGGAGTTTTTCGCGCCATTTTGCGCAAGTTTTTGTTTTGTAAATTAAATTACTGTGGATATTGTTAGTTAAAAGTGGTGTTGTTTTGTTTAATAATGTGCTACAATGTGAATAATTATAAAAAAAAAGATAAATTGGACATTAAATATGGGGCATAAGTTGCAGTTAATTTTGCGGTTTTCCCGCGCTGTGAACTCCTATATTATACCCGACGTGTTTGGGCTATAATGCCACGAAAAGCATTAAATTCTGCAACATATGGAATTTGATTATAACCTCATTAACTCATAAAAAAGAAAGATATATTTCGTCAGACTTGGCTGTATGGCCCTTTGCCTTCCCTATCACCTCATTCATAATTCATCGGGAGAAGAGAACACAACAGAAATACAAGTGTCATTATTTTACGGCGGCAAAACTGAATGCATTGGCCTTGCCAATAACAGTTTTATAAACGCACAAAAACTCCAAACAATCTTACTGTATAATAAAAGCAATGTGTAATTTAACATTTCAATACATGATACATTGCGTGTAATCAAGGGAAGTTACTAAATGCAGTCTTTACAAAGGCGTCGTTGTATTGGTTTTATATATTTGTCTCGTTATAGTGGTGCGTAGGTTGCGTAGAACAATGTTCAAATGACCTACAAAATTGTTACCTAAAGTAGGTCGTTACCTCAAAGTTGACTGGTTTTTAGCAGATTTCGGCTTACGGACAGTCGCTCAGTTTAATTATGGTCATTTATGGGTCATTATTACTAAAATAAACTACTAATTATTCTACCAACGATGTGCAATGAAAATTTACGTTGTTTTAATCAAATATCAAATTAACATAATAAAATATTTATTAATTTATTTATTTTTGCTGCATTAGATGTTTGATTGAATTACCTGTGTAAAATAGTATCATCATTGCGACCGTATCCCTTCCGGGGTGATCTGAAACCACGCTTTTATAGAAGCGGATTCACATTTAGCCAACTTTACTAGAAACCCATCATGAAAAGTGGCAAGCTCGTCGATGGTCACGATATATTTAATATTTAATAATGTTGGTACGCTGGAGACATAAGGTAAAAGTACAAGGTACAGCAAGAAGAGAGTTATGTAAGGAACGAAGAGATTTGTCGTGAAATGTCTAAATGTCCTAAAGGTTTGGCTGTCAGAGAATGCTTAATTTATGCATTAAGTGCGCATTTGTACATAGTGCAATTAAGTTTTTAAATAAATAAATGTAAGTGCAATTTTATTTTTGTCCTATGCCTAATTTATATATGAGTATAATCATAGTATGCAGTCTATTTAGTGTATACCTACTGATTAATATATAGTTTTGTATATAGTATATTAGATTTAGTATTTAAGTTTGATTTATTTTGTTTTTTTTTGTTTATTTTTTTCACAAATCTTAATGCTCCTATTATATTTTGCACCTGCCTCACATAACAAATGCTCTAAATTGTCCCTAAGGTTGACTAGTAAGAATGCCTAGCGGCATTAAGTCCGCCTGTGTACCTAGTGCATAAAGTTTTGAAATAAATAAATAAATAATTACAGAAAATGGACGAATTAAATTGAATTGGTCTGCCGTCAATACAATTATGGAACGATGGTAAACGTCTTATTACACAATAAGCCTACAGTTATTCGCAAACCCGAGACACCATTCTTTTCCCCTCTTTTTCCCGGCACCCGGTGACTCCTTTAAGCTTCCAGTTACTATAAGGAAGCTGCCACTGAAACTATTCAAATTAAGAGTCAGACAATACCTAGACACTAAGCTCGACATAGTCATGTGACTAAAAAAATATTTTAATGCTAGAAATAGCGAAGCATGTGATATAATTACATATAATAATTTACATCCCTGTACCTACGATGTTTCTTAACAAATAAATTATTTCATTTCGTTTCGTTTCATTTTATTTAATTTGATTTCATTTAGAAATAGTGAATCAAGAAACAATCCTCGCCAAGCCGTCTAATCCTCGCCAAGCCGTCTAATCCTCGCCAAGCCGTCTGACCAGCGTGGCGAGTGTATGCCAAATTCTCCAGATATATGTTCTGGAAGGACCCATCTCCAACAGTGGAGGTCTAGGACGCTGTGTTCTAGGCTGTAATGATGATGATGATGATGAATCAAGAATATACTATTTTAACAAACATTTGCGCTTGCAGAAATAAAATCCCGCTGCAGGGTGGGATGGGTGTCAGACGGAGGAGGGGAGACATGAGCGTCCTTCCCTCCCTGTCTTTCACTAACGTTCGAGAAATGAATAATACTTAATACTAAAAGCAAATATCTATGGCGATTTGTGTATTGACATTTCAGTAAGTTTAACACGATATCAGATTCACATATATCTGTAAACTGTAACTGTATTTAGTATTAGTTTTCAAATAACTTAATTGACAGTAAAATATAGTAAAAATAACATTAATAAAAATAGCAAAATTACTATTTTAATTTGTTTATAATTAAATTTTTCAGTTTTCCTAAAACTATTCGGTCTATTGATTTAAAAACATGGGAAAGCTCTTTTATATGGCAGCTTGGTGCATACTATAGCCCTGGTCTGAATGAAATGCATTAGGTTTTGTCTAACTTGTTTTGTAAATTTATTAATATCGAACCAACAATGGACATAACATGCTGATGATGTTTTCCATGATGCGCTAGGTGATGATGATATTTTTCTAAAAAATAAATACAAAACTGTATAGTGCATTACCTTTACCATTGCTAAAAGAAATAAAATTACTTTTTCAAAATTTATGACAAAGACCTTCAGTCACTGTCACTGATGACGCCGCTCCAAAGAGAGGCGAAATATTTGGCAATAAAATTTTATAGCTTCAATTTATATATTTTACCAAGTAAGAAACACATCTAACACACTTTATTTGTTGCAGATATTTGTTTATAATGAAACTTTAATTAAGAATAAAAAACAGTACAATGATTTAAAGAAAAAATAAATTTAATGTAATAAAAATAAATAAACTAAATTATAAAAAATAAAACAAAAATCTAAACTATATATATTTATCATACCCATGACTTAATCATGTGGCAGTGTGCTAAGAACACTCGCAGCATTCCCCCGCTGCACAGCGATGCTGATTTCCTGCGCTTGCCAGCCTGATTGCCAGCCCTCTTGTCACATACAGCGTTAACCAGCCGCTTAGACAGTTCTTTAAAGAACTCCCCCCCCCCCCCACGGTCCCATTGTCTCAACAAACAGAGTATTTGCGACATTTGGCCTTTTCAGCCAAGTCCGCAGCCGCCCCAGCCCTGACAGATGTGACAATGAGACCGAGCAAGCGTGTACACAAGTAGCGTTCCACACCAATGCTCCACCCATAGACCACGGAACCAAAGTCTATCCATCGGGTCTTTTACCATCAGTTTCGTGAGATCCCAGACGGTTCAAGAACCGAAAGGATCCCGGCAGTAACCAAAGCCCGGTGGATTACATTATTGATATGCTGGAATGGTGGTTAACTCAAAATTAATGTAAATCGATTTACCAAGTTTTACTGAGCTAAGTAATTGAAATGTGAGTAAGATATTAAACTAAGAATAACATAATTAATGGTCTGTCTGTCACTTCTTCCCTTCCGTTCTCACTTCCATTCTATACAAGGGGCAGTAAAACTGGACACATCCTGATTCGACCGAAAAACTCGCCCATTGTATTATAAATACATATTTTTTAAATAAAAATGCTTAAAAAACATCACG
This sequence comes from Tinea semifulvella, assembly GCA_910589645.1. Classification (NCBI taxonomy): domain Eukaryota; kingdom Metazoa; phylum Arthropoda; class Insecta; order Lepidoptera; family Tineidae; genus Tinea; species Tinea semifulvella. The sequence goes on from OU342609.1 coordinate 7,673,922, forward strand.
TGATTAATGGACGGTCCCTTAAGAGTGTAGAGTAAAGCGCCTTACTTACCATCCATTTTGCGCTAGATCGAGAAAAGAGTGGTCTTGCTTTTTTGCACAATACCACCGATATGTAAGCAAGACTATTGTTCACATTTTTTTCCTAATGTTATTTTTCTGTTTTGTTTTCAATGTATGTCAAAAAGAAGCATGCAGACTCAAAAGGCGACACTCGTTATTTCCAAAAGAATACGCGTAGCGCTCAACGTGTTACATCTGATTAACGAGGTTAAATATAAGTTTTCCGATATAAACCTAACGTTCACTAACAAAACTTGAAACTTTTATTGATAACAGTTTTAAAAAAATATGTCTACTGATTTGGAGCCCAATGTCAACCTAATGATGACAAGGCTATAATTATGTGCATCTATAATAGCGCCATCTATGATCGAGTAGCGGAACTATCTCTTCATGACAACTTCTAAATTGTTTGGTGAATATTAATTGAAAACTTAAAAAATATTAGTTTAATCAACATTTACTTACGAAAACAAACTGATACGAGGTCCTCTTGTCGAAGAAGAGCGTGTTTTTTACTCCCATAGCTGCGTGCTGAGGTCGGTATATTTCCGAGAAACAACAAAGTAATGAATTTTAAAGTGCACGTCAAACACGATCATAATCGGCAATGACTGTCATACACAAAATTCATTCTGTACATATTGATCTAGCTTAGATTCTTATACCGTTTTGTCTGTGTAATAATTATTTTATTCGAAGTAAAAATAATATACGAGTACATTAAATGAGAATTAAAAGCTACGTAAATAATAAAATTAAAAATAAACTAAACTATAAATAAAAAATGTCCTCTAGAGACGTCACATCCGAGATAGTCCCAAGAAGACTGGCAACTTTTCCCCTCTGTATAGCGAGGCTATACAGAAATATATATTTCTAGGCAGAAATAATTGCCAGCCTTCCTGTCTCCAGACCAGATCGACACTGGTGTGGGTGGACAGACTCCGAGACGAAGACACACCGTCATAGTCAGTGTATTTTGATCAAGGAGTGTGCCAACCGATGCTGAGGGAAAAACCCTGCAACCAAAGACCCGACTCTTTACTGGAAACGGCCATTAGCCTTGCCTGATCTTTCATGTTACTGGCAGATAGATAGATAGATAGATAAATTCTTTATTGCACAGAAAATAAAACATTTTACAGTACATAGGCGAGCTTAATGTCTAAAAACATTATCTAACAGCTAACCTTTGGGAGTTGTGAGCAGGGATTGTGGGTGCATGACCACTAATGTTTGACAAAGAGTTTTATTGAGAAAACAACTTATAACTAAAAGAAATATATATATATATAAATAATAAAGCTATGGTACTTATCTACCGATATATACATGAATAATACATAATTATACCTACTATATAATAAATAAATAATATATACATATATATATATATATATGGATATATAAATGTACAAATAATACATACAATAATATACGGACTCTGTAAAGTTATGTAGATTCGTCTTGCTTTTTGTGAAAGTGTTGATAAGATAAAATATCTTCCCGTACCAGTTGGCAGAGCGGCTCGTCCTATAGTCGTTGGATATTTGGTGAATTTGGAAATAAAAAAATTGGACATGCTACTGACCAGGCATCTCTTGTAATTGGCCTGTCTTGTAATATTTAATGTCTCGGACGAATAAATCGAACAAATAAGTACATAACTGTAAATTTCTGCCCCCAAAATACGCCAATAAACATTCTTAACAAACAAAATTGAACCCAATACTCTATATGGTAAAGTTCCCTGGATATTAGAGGGTCAATACAAATAATAAGGGTGGTTTAGCAAATGTAAGGGATTGTGGTTGCACCATTAGGAAATAAAGTTTCTTGTATTGATTTTATTGACTGTAATCGAACCGGTTTGAGTATATTGACAGTATACAGCGTATACATACTATACAATTAGGCGTAGCCAACTTCAGCAAAGAAGCCGACAGACTCATTCAGCTAGGATGGGCGGCATTCGGGAAGCTGCGCCACATCTTCCTATCAAACATACCCCAGTGTTTGAAGACGAGAGTTTTCAACCAGTGCGTCCTTCCAGTGCTGTCGTACGGAGCAGAAACGTGGACACTAACAGTGGGTCTGGTCCACAAATTTAAGGTCGCTCAGCGGGCTATGGAGAGAGCTATGCTCGGTATTTCTCTGATGGATAAAGTCCGAAAAGAGGAAATCCGTCGGAGAACCAAAGTTATCGATATAGCCTTCAAAATTAGTAAGCTGAAGTGGCAATGGGCTGGACATGTGTGTCGTAGAACCGATGAACGATGGAGTAGACGAGTTCTAGAGTGGAGACCACGTACGGGAAGACTCAGATTGGGTCGACCCCTCGCTAGATGGACGGATAACCTGAGGAAGGTCGCTGGTGGGGGTTGGATGAGAGTGGCAGGGGATCGTGTGAAGTGGCGAGCCTTGGGGGAGGCCTATATCCAGCAGTGGAGAGACACAGCCTGATGATGATGATACAAGATGGGCCTATAGTTTTTTTTTTCATTACAGGCCCTAGAACATAGCGGCCTAGACCTCCACTGTTGGAGATGAGCCTTCCAGAACATATATCTGGAGAATTTGGCCTACACTCGTCACGCTGCTGGGCCAGACGGTTTGGCGATGATCTCATGTCAATCTTTAATGACATTTTAATAACGATTCCACAAGTTGGTATTAGCCTAACCTAGACCGACGGCTTAACGTGCTCTCCGAGGCACGGGAGCGGTGGTGTTGTAAATCTATGACAAATTTACCTAAGAAAAGTGTATTTTTCATTGGTACATAACCGGGTGGGTTTGAACCGACCTTTGTATGAATTTAAGGAAAGCGTTCAACCGAGCCACCATCACCTATAGTAAAGTTGGCTAAATGTAAACTCGCTCCTTATAAAAGCCCTGGACTACCCAGGGTCGTGATGATAGCGCCATTGTTCGTTCAAAATTCTGTAATTGCAAGAGATCTAGAGATGCCTACTATCGAGACATTTATTGTCTGCCTAGCTAAACGTATGTTTTACCGGGCTGACAACGGATCCTACAAGGATCTTTAGGATATAGCTCCTACTATCGCACGGCGAGATACGTAGGGAGGCGCTTTTGGAGAAGAACTGAAGTAGACGAATGTAGTAGACTAGATCAAAGGTGTGTTGAATCACCGGCACGGGTAGTTACCCGCCGAGATCCTGCCGGGGAAAACAGAAGATTATCCTATCCCCAACCCAGGCCTATTGAACATCCGGGCCTGGATTACTCCGCTGTCTATCTGTCGTGATGATACTTTACTTTTTTTTACGCCTATATTACTGAACAGATTTTGACGATTTTTGGTTGAGATGATCCTTGGGACGGACATAGAATATATGAAACATAAAAAGAGTGACATGTGATCCCACGACCACACGTAGCAGAATTAAATAGTTGATAATTTTAATTTTTTCAAATACTGTAAAATTTTCAATATCTCTTCTTTCTGCCCACACACAGTTTGCAGCCTCATAGTTTCCCCTTCAAAACACCCACATCGGTTTATACCTGGAACACGTGTAACTTTAAAGGTTACAAAACCATCCTATAGATTATAGGTTCTATCCATTTTAAAACAAACTTTTAACATTTCACGTTATCCGCGAGAATTTTTTTTTTGTTGTTGTTTGTGTTCTCTTCTCCCGATGGATGATGAATGAGATGATAGGGAAGGCAAAGGGTCTAGCCCATACAGCCAAGTCTGACGTAATATATCTTTCTTTTTTATGAGTTAATGAGGTCATAATAAAAAATAAACTGCAACTTGTGCCCCATATTTTATGTCCAATTTATCGTTTTCCATAATTATTCACATTGTAGCACGTTATTAAACAAAACAACACCACTTTTGACCAATAATATCCACAGTAAATTAATTTACAAAACAAAAACTTGCACTTGACATGTCCACGCAAAATGGCGCGAATAAGGACTCCTTTTTTTGTTGCTGTTTGTGTTCTTTTCTTTCGATGGATGATAAATGAGATAATAGGGAAGGCAAAGGTATCTAGCTTATACAGCCATGTCGGTCGTAATATATTATTTATTTTTTACATATTTATTTCATGTTAATAAGGTTATCATCAAATTCCAGATGTTGCTGAATTTAATGCTTTTCTTGGAGTCACTCGCGGCATTATAACCCAAACACGTCAGGTATAATATGGAAGTTCACAGCGCGGGAAAACCGCAAAAAAAAAACTGCAACTGTGCGCCATATTTAGTGTCCGATTAATCGTTTTCCATAATTATTCACATTGTAGCACATTTTTAAACAAAGCAAGACCACTTTTTACTAACAATATTCACAGTAAAGTAATTTACAAAACAAAAAACTTGCACTTGACATGCAAATGGCGCGAAAAACTATTTTTTTGTCTTTTTTTCTCCCAGTATGAAGAATGAGGTGATAGGGAAGGCCTTAGGGTTCTTGCCCATACATCCATGTCTGTCGTATTTTTTTTTTATGAGATAGTATAATTGAGTAGAGGAGACGGCTGTGATGATAATGATTTTAATCCTTCCCTAAAATATAAGTCCTCCTTAACTGCAAAAAATATTTGTATTAAAGTTAAGTAGGTGGTGAATTGCAGCAGGCCTTTAGTGTATTGAATATAATGTTGCCTACCTCGCCTAAGCTGTAAGATTACATATAAAAAACTGCACATTACGTTCCGGTCAAGTCGGGGCCATCCTTGCACATAAGAACTGCTAGATCACGAGTGAGCAGTGAACACACAATACAACACCGTTATGTCACAGTATAATATAAACGGTTGTACAACTAGGGCTTTAAAACGTTCTGGGACCTGATTCTCTCTCCGGGTTAGAAACTGCGGTACATCTTAAATAAAACTTCGGATAGATTCTTATATGTACTTATATTTTCTTAGACTTATACTTAAATGCTTAAAACACGCTTAAAAATCTAATAGGAGAAATCTTAAAAACACTTATATGCTTATACGTTTTTTTTTTCTCAATCTCAAATGTCAACATGGCGCTTCCACGATCACGTGACCTAGCTTATACTTTTATGGCTCGGGATTAGAGTCCATTCATTCTACTTATATTTTTCTCTTAACTTAAAATTAAATCAATTTCTATTACTCCGGAAAGTAGAAATCGCCAGAATTAGGGTTTTTGACACTACCATTTTAGGGACAAAATTTCATATAACAAAAAAAATATCTACTATACAAGAGAAAAATAGAAGCTGCGTCAAAAAGAATCCTTTTTAAAATAGCAGATTCGTATTTCTATCGAGCTATCCATACTAATATTATAAATGCGGGACGCTTTAGCTCTCTGTCTGTCTGTTTCTTACATATGGTCTACCAAAGTCAAAATATATTTATTCACGTAAACCTATTACAGGTGTGACATGTCATAATTTAAATTCTTTTGAATGATTCTACTCCTGTTAGTGGAAGACTAAGCAGCGAAGTGGTCCAAAGAGTAAGCTGTTAGATATAGAAATATATTTTGATAAAATTTGTACACCATACTATTTATTTTATTTTAAATACTTTAGTGCACTAAAATTGTACATAGGCGGGCTTAATGGCCAGGCATTTTCTAACAACCAACCTTTGGTAGAATTTGTTGAGATAATATTTTGTAAACACCATTGTTACACAAATTCTAAAGCAAATAAATTTGTCTTTCTTTCTTTCTTTCTTTCTTTCAGAATATTAGCAGTGACCTGTTAGTTCTGAACAGTGACCCCACAGTGACAATGTCAGCATACTTGTATATTATTTTGACGGATTCTAAACATTTACATTATAATGACAATTGGTAGGCCATTATTTAAGAAACTGGTTCAATGATTCAAATGTATGTTAATAGCCTACAAAAACGTACTGTATACAAGGGTTTTGAAATGTACGCCTCGATGCCCTAGTGTGTAGTAAAGTGTAAACGAGGGTAACTAATAATAATATAATAATATACGTTTATTTAAAGCAACTAGGCTCACTTGTTAGTTACAAAATCCTTACAACTAATGTTAATATAAAAATGAAACTAAAAGTAAAAGAAAATAAAATATGGCAATATTAAAACAATATGACCGTGCAGTAACCTCTCCGCCCCCAACAGTCTGACAGGATGCACCTCACTCCCGCCAGACCAGCAGCCACACGAAGCAGCCAATGCACGGCGAACCATATCTTTCAGATATCATCTTCAGGATACTGTTAGTGCTTGTCCTCACTCTGTTAAGCAATGATGCAGTGGTTTTGCGTCTTAAACTTAGGTATTCGCAAAAATGTGTCGAGATCACCCAGCTCACGTCACATTAAGTTGCCATTGTATTTTACTTATAGGTATATGTAGCTAGGGAGCCGAGACAAAAAACTAATCTTGAATGTGCGTGAAAAACTAAAAAAAAATGGGAACCCCTGCTATATGGTTGTAATTCATATAAACATAAATTATCATAATCAATAAACACATAATCGGTTGACAATATCAGTACAGAAAAGCGGTCACGTGACAACTAACACGTTAAACACTCGCGACCTTGATAGAGTTCGAACAAGTATTGTCAGATAACGGTGTGCTTGTAAATGACTTACTTTACTTATTTTACTGTGATTATGCGGCTATCTACACACACTTTGTTATAAAATCATAAACAATATAATAGTCTTTAAAACAAATGACTTAGGGGTCAAAATAAAATGTTAAAATCGTGTATGTTTAACTAATTTAGAGTCTGTCCTCACAAGTTTAATGACTGAAGTAGTCGTTCTATTTATCGAGGTTTTATATTTTCATTATACATTGGGTGTTATTGTTGTACGAAATACAAGCTTGGTATAACTTAACACGCAATGTACAATAAAATACAATCTGGGCTTCAAAACCGCGAAATAAAGAATAGCTGCTAGTGGAACATTTTACAAATATTTTACCCCGTAATGGGAGGCTTGGATTTTTTGAATTTAAAATGCGTTGTGTTCGAATTCTCGGATAATATTACATTTGTTCCTATAATGTAAAGGTACATTTACGAAAATACCTTAATTTAATTTACTTATTTATGAGATAATTTAACGAAACTTAGCTAGATTGTGCACCCAATTTGTATGTTATAATAATAACAGAGGAAAAGCATTTTAGTTTTTATAATTTTAACGGGTCTTTACGCGATTTACCTTAGAGACATATTTCTCCCGACGGCGACGTTTCAGCCAAGTTGCATTGGCCGTGGTCACGGGTCGACGTCGGGAGCATTTTAGTTTCACATAAGACGTATGATATAAAAAAAAATTTTTTTTGCTATTATTCTCTGTCTAAAATTAGGTAGGTATATGAAAGTGAAAATATGTCCCAAAATGTCGGTAAATTTGTTTTTGTATTTTATTTTAGATGATACCTATACGAGTACTACATTTCTCAAATACACTTGAAAAATCATTTAAAATATTGGATTGTGCGAGCGAGAGGGGTGTAAGGTTAAGACCTCTTAAGGTAGATAGTTGCAGGGAATATAACACATTAGACGCCAGTTAACGCTTCGGTATGTTGAATCGGTCAATAGCAGGCATCAAAAGTAAAGTATCTGGACGACCGTTTCCCTTTCGGGGTGGTCAGAAACCACGCTTATAAATATGCGGATTCACATTTAGCCAACTTTACTATAGGACAATCATGACAAGTGGCAAGCTCGTCGATGTCTCCATCGTACCAAACTCGATAAATATCACAAATATTTTATTTTATTTTTATTAATATATATTTATTGTGCCCCGACCAGGAATCGTACCCGGTACCTCCGAGTCTAAATCCACGGACTTAACTGCTAGAGCACGAAGGCAGCAGGCATCAATTATAATTAATTGTTATATAATGATTATTAGTTTTAGTAACTTGTGTTTCACCTATATTATTAATATTCTTCTGTAGCGATGTTTTCTTCCTTTGCTAGTTAATTTTATTTTAGGCTTATATGTGAAAACCTTTAATAGTTCTTAGTGATAATAATATCTATATAGAATAGTCAACTGATGGTTTTCCAAAATGAATAAATAAAAAAATAATTGAGGCGTATAATTCCATAACTTTTCTCGCAATCTAATTATTCGACAAAGGAATTGGCGGAATTTGAAACTTACACTCTAATGTACTCGTAGATAGCGGTGTTTGTAATACATCAGCAATCTTAGTCAACGTAGTGACTAGATGTAGCGTACTTTGAATCGAAACACTTAGCCAACCATCTTCCATTTTGAATTACATATCAAACTGTATTAAAAAAAAGATAAATATTAATAAAGATAATTAATCACAAATAAATATATCATTTTAATTCAAAATAATTCTAGCGTAAAATATTATAAAACTTATTTTTCCAAAAAAAAAATAGCTTTTAAAATACCTATTAGAAGTAGAATTATCTATACTTATTACATTTTCTTAAATTTTCGTAGGTATAAGTACAACTTATCTTTTACCCCAGCATTAAAATATAATTTAATGAATTAGAAATAAGTGTATATCCTTTACATCTGTTGTGAACAATAAATATAAATTAAAGCTACCTAAACAATAAAGTTAAAAATAAACTAAACAAAACCTTAAATTAAATAAACTAAAAGATAAACCTATTTAATATAAAAACTAAATACTTACAAATATCTTGATTATAATCTACATGTCATCGAATCCAGGAGAAGATGAACCCAATGTTCCGAGGACTCCGGCGACGTTGCCTCGTTGGATGGCAACATTGATCCTTTGAATAAGATATTCCCTACTCAAAGGATCACCTGTTGACGTTCGGATGGCAACGCTTATGTCGCGTATTAACGATTTAGCGTCCTCAGACCAAGGGCCCATCGTCTCTACGGCAAACGGCACAAAATAGTAACGATTTGCCAACTCTATGTACTTATTACGTTTGCCGTTTGCAGCCAATTCAGCCGCTGCACCTGCTCGTTTTCGTTTCGCCAACACGACTAGCACAAAGGGTGTCAGTACACGTCGCATCCCAAACCAAAGACTTACCTTGTTTATAAGGCACGATGGTTAGCCCATCTGGTCTTTTCCCATCGCTGCGAAATATACCAGTTGGCTAGTAGGTATAAGTTGTATTTAAAGCCCAAACCTTAAATGTAAGTCAACAACTAAATCGGATATAGATTGAACTGTTCAATTATATAACGCAATAATATCAACGTATGTGGATAAAATCAACACGCAATTATAACCCTTATGCCGCGAGTATATGGAACAAATTGCTGTACTGAGAATGGGTTGGAAAGGGTGATATTGCTTTGACAAACTCGGTTGCCATGGTTACTCGAGGAAAATTTATTGTGACACTCTAGAAGTGCCCTTTTGACAATTAGTTTGTGTAAGAAATGGCGCGAAAAACATTGCGTAATTACGGCATTACGCCTTCTTACTATAATTTAGTTATTTTAGATAGTTAGATAATAGTTCATATATATTTTTTTCTCTATCACGCGAGTGTCACTGAAGATATGACATTAGTCAAATTTCATTAAGGCGACAACCGACGCCATGTTGAGAAAATAAAAAAAATTAAGACGACGACTATATTGAGTGGGGTATCATCGAATAGGTATTTGAAAATCATGTCTTATTTTAACTGCCTCCGTGGTCTAGCGGTATTTGAGTAGTTCGTGGCAATATCGCTTCACGGCAGGTATAGGTAGGTAGGTAACTAGGTAATATATGTAGGATTCAGTGCGGGAAAATGACGAAAAATTTACTGCAACTTCAGCCGCATATTATATTCTAGATACTGTAGGTAGATTTATGAATAAAATCACGACTTGCTAGGCGTAAACCTTTTAAAAAACGTCTAGGTGTCCGAACCAATAATTCATCCGTATTTCTTAATTGATAGAAAATAAAGAGTTGTGATATAACCTACATCCAATAGCCATTTTCCTATCTATAGAATCGAATTTATTGTTAATAATTATTCACATTGTAGCATAAAGTCTGTGCAAAAGCGCGCGAACGACTCCCGACATCTTTCGGCGTACCTACTTAGTTTAGGTACCTAATCGAATAGATGTAGATTCTGTCCATCAATGTAGATTCTGTCCATCGATGTAGATTCTGTCCATAGATGTAGATTCTGTCCATAGATGTAGATTCTGCCCTTCGATGTAGATTAGACATAATATGTAGGTTAAAAAAAAGTTAAGCAAAAGATGGGGCAATAAACCAAACGGTATGAGAATTAAAACAAGGACAATCGTCTGAGAATATATATATGTGCACTTTGAAATTGTTTTTTTTTTACTGACATAATGCTGGCCTGCATGCTACATAAGTACACGTTATTCTTCGAATAAGTATTTAATATTTTGTATAAAAATAACAAGAAACGCTAACATTTCATCTCTTTGTAAAAATCTATTTATGTAGATAAATAAATGAAATTATTCGTAAACATTGTTCCGCAAAACAAAACGTAAGTAAACTCATGCATTTTCTAAAAGATTTGATAGTAAAGAGCCTGCATCGTGCATTTTGAAAAGTAAAGTATTATTTATGCGATGTGGTCCAATCTTACATTTATCTGAGAGCACCAATATCTAATAATGAATGGATGAAATTAAGCGTCGAATGACAGTAACAAGATCTGCTATGGACGAGCTGAAGAAGATGTGGAGAAACCGAAACGTTACTAAACCCACCAAAACTCGGCTGGTTAGAGTTGTGTTCCTATTTTTCTAAATGCAGCAGACGTGGACCCTACGCGAAACGGAAAAAATACAAATATAGCTCTAAAGATTATATTGTATATATTATCTAATCATATATTGTAAATTTATTGTTTAGTTTATTTCATTTTTATTATTTTCGATTTTTTTGTTTTTTTTTTGTTCTATGTTATGTAGTTTATTGTTCTTAGTTTTAAGTTTAGGTTAATTTTACTTTAGGTTTCGTGTTGTTATTGCAGCGAGCACCACCTAATCATGTAATTTTACCTATCGGTGGCAACTTGTCAATAGCCATACCCTACCCATATGTACTATATATATATTTTATGTATCTAGCTGTAAGTTATCCTTAAACATTAATAAAAAAGATAAAAAAAAGATGTGGTGTTGACGAAGAATGTTGGACATATCATGGACGGAGTTCCGATCCAATAAATCCATACTGGGGGAACTGCGGACTAGACAACGCCTTTCCTCGACTGTACAATCACGCATGCTCATTTTCATCGGACACGTGTCACGGCGTGGATAAACATGCAATGAGCACCTAGTAGTCCAGGGGAAACTTTATTTATTTATTTCAAAACTTTATGCACTACACAGGCGGACTTAATGTAGGCATTCTTACTAAGTAGTCAACCTTGGGGACAATTTAGAGCATTTGTTATGTGAGGCAGGTGCAAAATATAATAGAAGCATTTAGGTCTAACTCGAGAAATACAAAAAAAAATAATAATAATAATAATGTCTCCCGACAAGAAATAAAAAAGAGGCAGAATAGAAATATAGTTTTATATTAACAAAGGATATGTTTTTATTTTTTATTTTAGCGTTTTATCCATTTTGGACTATTATCGTACTACCCCCGTGGTCTAGCGGTTAAGTCCGCGGATTTAGACTATGAGGTACCGGGTTCGATTTCTAGTCGGGACACGAAAATATTTAAGTATTAATGTAAATAAATACATTTAATTATTATTTAATTTATTTGTGATATTTCTCGAGTTTGGTACGCTGGAGACATCGACGAGCTTGCCACTTGTCATGATTGGCCTATAGTAAACTTGGTTATAGTGAATCCGCTTATTTATAAACGTGGTTTCTGACCACCCCGAAAGGGAAACGGTCGTGATGATACTTGTATAAAGTAGTTTGTACTTTTATTGATAAGACTAATGTTATTTTTACTACGAGTGTGCATTTAAGTGATTTGAAAAATAAAATGTAGTTTTCGTATCAATTAAGACCTAGTAAAATACAAAAAGTGTCAGCAGGCGCTTGACTGATAAAAGTATTTGACACTGACAGTTAACTTTTGTACCTACCAATTGTTTAAAACAAAAGACAATTTATTTAAGTCTTTCGCGCCATTTTGCGCGGAGATGTCAAGTGCAAGTTATTGTTTTGTAAATTAATTTACTGTGGATATTATTGGTCAAAAGTGGTGTTGTTTTGTTTAATAATGTACTACAATGTGAATAATTATGGAAAACTATAAATTGGACTTTAAATATGGGGCACAAGTTGCAGTTTATTTTTTGCGGTTTTCCCGCGCTGTCAATTCCCATATTTTACCCGACATGTTTGAGCAGTGGATGGTTCCGCGAGTGACTCCAAGAAAAGCATCAAATTCTGCAGCATCTGGAATTTGATGATGACCTCATTAATTCATGAAAAACAAAGATATATTACGTCAGACTTGGCTGTATGGGCTAGACCCTTTGCCTTCCCTATCATCTCATTCATCATCCATTGGGAGAAGAGAACCAAAAAAAAAAAGACAATTTATTTGATAAAGGCAACGCTCCTTTACAGCTGCTTCCAACCTTAGTTTATATAACCACTATTCGAGTATATGTATAGTAGCAGACTGTTCCTTGCCTGCTCTCTGTATCATTGTATTAATTACATTGCATATGACAAAAGTGTAAACTTTGACAAATCCAAGTGTTCCCAGAAACAAGGTTCCTACGAATAATTAATAAACAATAAACAAAAATAAATACAACAATATATATACATATGTATGTACTTATATACATTTTGTACTAGAGCTGTCATGATATTTTTAACATTTTGCACACCTAAACTATATAAAATTAGAGTTTTTTCTACCTAAATTGTAATGTTGTTAAAATAATTTATGTAAAAATGCATATATACCTACTACTACTACTGTGAATACAATTTCGCTTAAATCCCCAAACGAGCTGAATGATGTCCTTTGTTTTAAGCCTATGGTTTTTTAGATGGATTATTCATCTATTTCACTTTTTGACAAGTTTTACGGCAATAGAACAGATAGTTTTGTCTTTATCTTGCCCTATCTCACAGCCCGTGCTATAATACGGGGGCTGGCGGTATTATTTCGTAAGAAATGTTCTAACTTCTAATAGCTCCTTAATTGAAAAAGCTATGCATGCTCTAGTTTGAGACACTGCATGAGATTTTAAAAATAGAACACTGATAGCCGTTCGTTTACTCGGGTTTATATTTTCATTGCACATTGCGTGTTATTACAAACCAAGCTTATATTTAGTTGAACTATGACACGCAATGTATAATGAAATACAAACTCCAGGGTTAATGAGGAACGCGAGGTTGTGGTTTAAATGTTGGTACACAGTCACATTTTTGGTTATACGAAAATTTGTCTATATCTAAATTGACCTTTATTCCATTGAAATACGGAATATTTTCGTATAGTTATGTACTTTTTTAGTGTTAAATCGTTTGTGTATGGCCACACTGCTGATAGCAGTTTTTTTGCTCGTTCTGTATTTTCATTTCACATTGCGTGTTGTTTCGTACCAAGCTTGGTTTAGTTTGACGATAACACGCAATGTATAATGCAAAAACCCACAACTAGTGTTATGAACGCGGGTCGGGAGTCAGTGGAATTCGTTTGATGCGTAGGTATTCAATTTGAATTAACAAATAAATAGTTTCAACGTCCGAATTCGACGCTTAGGGATACATTTTGATTATTTGTACAAAATTTATGATAATAATTGACGTATTGATAATATCCAATATCCAAGTTTAATTATCTGGACTATTAATTATTATTATGCGACATAATAGGTAGGTAGGTACCTCTACCTACATTAATTTCAGCCATACATTACGCCTTTGAATCAAAATTATATTCGACGATTTATAAAGTCAAACATCCTGATTCTTGTCAAGTAATGTCAAGCTTATTATAGTGGTAATGCCTGTCAAGTTGCTTGCATTTTTATTTCAAGTCTTGCAACACTCATATTCTACACAATACTACATGGTGGCGATTCTCGAGCAATACCTAGCGTCTCGCATGCGATATTGAATGAAACCATTTTTTATGCATTTCGTCAGATATTTTCATAAATGTCTTTCATAAAGGTTTCTTTGTTCTTTTGCTTGAAAATGGGCACCCAGATAGTCTGTAATATTTCAATATAGCTTTCTTTAAAATCTTTTGATGTAAATATGTACACAAAAATAACTGATAATATAAATATACTTAATTCCTTTGCCATAACAATAAAAATAAAACTCAAAATTAATATTTCCAATTTGGAATCTTTGGACAAAAAAAATATAATAAGAAAACGCTAAGTTGTTGTTTGGATATTATTAGTAAAAAGTGGTGTAATTTTGTTTAATAATGTGCTACGAAGTGAATAATTATAGAAAACAATAAATTGAACTAAGTATGGGGCACAAGTTGCAGTTTATTTCTTGCACTGTGAACTCCCATTTTACTCGACCCGACGTGTTTGGGTGATAATACCGCGAGTAACTTTGAGAAAACATTTAAATCTGTAACATCTGGAATTTAGTGAATAACCAATAAAATATATAGTATTACGACAGACATGGACGTATGGGCCAGATCCCTTTGCCTTCCCGATTTTATTTTAAATTATTTATTGCACCAAAACTAAAAATTAGGTACATAGGCGAGTTCATCTCATTTATCATCCATCGCGAAAATGGAACAAAAAAAAACTAAATTAATTGAATACTACATTAATGGAATCTTAGTACGCGGAACGATGTTGCGATATTGATGTAACCGTGTGTTGTTACATATCGGAGGGGGAAAAACTGGCGGCGAAAGTGACGAGTCGACGACACAAGCGCTGGGAGGCTTATTCTTGAATAGTCGAGATAGATTCGTTTTTTTTTCTTAGTTATTCAAATCCTTAATATTCAATATCGTTTATGAAATAAACATTTATACCCATACAAATATACAATTAATCATGGGTCAATATTTTTACGCAGCTTGGCGAGCCAAATAATAAATATGTGGAGATGAATTAAAATCACAACAGCCCCTAAAACACAGAGTCCTAGACCTCGACTACTGGAGATAGGCCTTCCAGATCATATATCTGGAGAATTTGGCCTTCATTTAGTGTTCTAAATCTATGACTAATGTACGCAAGAAAACTGTATTTCTAATTGGTAATTTCAAAATTACAAATTATATATTAATTCTTATCAGTTTCAAGAATTGGCCGCTCGGATCGGGACTCTAGAAAGGAACTTACGCCACCGGCCGCTCGCTGCCAGAGCGTTCGGAATTTGAACGACTTTCGCGCGTAATCTCAACAATACGACCTAGTTATTATTCCGTTTTTGTGGGTTTTTAATCGGCAATGTTAACGTTCCAAAATTCAAACTATTATTTTAATATACATACCAATTATTACTCGAGCCTTTGATAGCTGCCTGTAGTCTGTATTACTCCTACTTATTTTGTCAGGACGAATATTTTTTAGAGAGAAGAGACAGCGGTGGTGGCTCGGCGAACGAAAGCGTTCCTTACTTATCCTACAATCCTTCAAACCCTCCCGGCATGTACCAATAAAAAATACACTTTTCTTACGTACATTTGTCATAGATTACAACACCACCGCTCGATGCCTCGAAGAGCAGGTCGGTCCCGGTTCCACTAATATAACTTGTTAAATCGTTAAAAAAAATGACATTCAGATACTCGCCATTCGCCAACCCGTCTAGCCAGAGCGTGGCGAGTGTAGGCCAAATTCTCCCGTAATATCTGGAAGGCCCATCTACAACAGTGGTAGTGTGTTCGAGGAGTTGTGAAGTGATTCGAAATAATCTGATTTCATAGGTGCTATATAAATAAGCCCGGATTAGATTGGGCAACACTGTGTTAATTATATATTTTTGTGTTCTTTAACAGGAATTGAACCCGGTATCTTTACGTCTAAAGCACAAACCTACAGCCTTACACGCTAGACCGAGGCAGTTTGAGACACATATTTTTATGTAAAATAAAAATAAAAAAGGTTCCTAGCGCCTTTTTCCACGACATTTCAAGTGCAAGTTTTTGTTTTGTAAATTAATTTCCTGTGAATATTGTTAAGTCAAAAGTGGTGTTGTTTAGTTTAATAATGTGCTACAATGTGAATAATTATGGAAAACGTTAAATTTGACTTTAAATATGGGGCATAAGTCGCAGTTTATTTTTTGCGGTTTTCCCAAGCTGTGTACTCCCATATTATACCCGACGTGTTTGGGCTATAATGCCGCGAGTGACTCCAAGAAAAGCATCAAATTCTGCAGCTTCTGGAATTTGATGATAACCTCATTAACTCATAAAAAAGAAAGATATATTACGTTAGACTTGGCTGTATGTGCTAGACCCTTTGCCTTCCCTATCACCTCATTCATCATCCATCGGGAGAAGAAAACACAAGATAAAAATAAAATATAAATATAAATAAGAAATCTACCGAAGACGATGGCTGTATGGGCTCTGCCTTTTGCCTTCCCATAAAGGGAAAATAATACAAAAAAGGAGTTCTTCGCGCCACATTGCGTGGACATGTCAAGTGCAAGTTTTTGTTTTGTAAATTAATTTGCTGTGGATATTATTGGTCAAAAGTGGTGTTGTTTTGTTTAATGATGTGCTACAATGTGAATAATTATGGAAAACGATAAATTGGACTTTAAATATGGGGCACAAGTTGCAGTTTATTTTTTGCGGTTTTCCCATGTCAACTCCCATATTTTACCCGACGTGTTTAAGCAGTGGATGGTTCCGCGAGTGACTCCAAGAAAAGCATCAAATTCTGCAGCATCTGGAATTTGATGATGACCTCATTAACTCATGAAAAAGAAAGATATATAACGTCAGACTTGGCTGTATGGGCTAGACCCTTTGCCTTCCCTATCATCTCATTCACCATCCACGACAAAACAATCCACACAACAAAAAAAAAAAAAACAAAAAAAATATTGCCCCATGATATAAAATTGTAAATAAAAAAAAGTCGTCGGCACAAAGATAGCAAGAAAAACGTTTATCAGAGTATTATTTAACATTATTGTTGATAATCTTTATCACTAGTATTTATTGTTGGTACCTCTATCAACGTAATAGCCTTGATAAAACGATTTTATATTATAATGACATTATACGGTACTGAAGTAGACGGTAAAAGAACAAGAGGAAGAAGCCCCAAACGATGGTCTAGTCAGGTTACTGATCACCTAAACATCCCGGTACACCAAACCACCACTGGAAACGGCTAGTGGACGGACTGCGACGGAGTCACGATCTCCAACCGACTAAGAAGGAGGATTACCCCGCGTTCGTTTTATAGCATTTCTAACATCTCGTAGCAACTTCATAAACCAGCGGGAAATGTCGTTTTTGTTAAGAAATACCACTTTTTTTAGCAATGCTAACATTTCTTAAATAAAACGACGGTGAGGGTACTTTTTGACAAGTATTTTCGTTCATGTTTTATCATACCATGGCATCCAAAAACACATGATATTATTATGGTCTTTGAATTTATTACATAAAATCGTTTAAATAACCTATAGAAAACTATAAAGTGTATAACAATGTAAACAAACCATTTGTTCCTTTCAACACGGTACTGACATACGAAATTAGCATCTAATGTTAGAATTTTCATTAAACGAACGACTTGTGCTGTAAAAAGCAGTATTTTCATGCTAACATTTCATAAAACGAACGCGGCCTTAGTGACTAGTTTTGTAAGCATCTCGCTATACCTTGGCTATTTCAAGTTAGTATCCAATAATATTCAAGATTGATTGCTTGCAGTACGAGTTCGTTATAAAGTTTTTAATAATCAGTGTAGATAATTAGGTTTAACTGTGTATAGTTTAATCCAAAAAATGCCTTCTCATATTAGACGTCAGTCAGTGGAGTCGTCCAGGCCCAGATGGCTAATGGGACACTTCCCCGTTTTCCCCAGCAGGATCTCAGCGGGTAACCTCTATACTGTGGTAAACTAGTAATTCATGCACTTTTGGTGCTGGGCGCCGTTACTGGTGTAACAACGACCGTGTGGCTCACAAACCCAGGGGGTCTAGGTTCGACTACTTCAGCTCTCCTCCAAGATTATCAGACAGCGACAACTAAAAAGTATAAAAAATATAAAAATTGAAAAACAATTCTAGGGTTCCGATATATTTTATTACATAGTGGCTTTATCAGTCATGAGTTAAAAACTGAGGCCGGCTCAAATCTTTCCAACAATAGATGCATTAAAATAAATATATATATATATATTTATTACTATTACAAGTATTTTTTTTCTATACTATAGGTACTATAGTGACCCACCCCAATAAGTAGTGACCCTGTTAGACACAAGTAACATTATATAGATATTAAAAAAACAAAATGTTTCCACATTGCTTTCGACAAGAACGGCAGCTGTCTGAAGTCTACATAATTAAACTAGTATGAAAACATACTATATCTACTATCTCGTATCTCGTAACGGACATAAAATGGAAACTGTATCGGTGATCATATAAACATCGTTAAACACGTTATAAAGTCTTGATATTTTGATTAGCATCTGTCAAAGTAACGCCTTTACACAGCGAGCAAAGTTCCGTACTAAAAACGACCTTCGCCGATCATCATTACTGCCTCTAGAACACAGCCGTACACCCGTATTTTTAAACGTTTCCACTCGATTATTCCTTCCAGCTGTCAAACGGGGCAGGACGCCTCGGCACGTCAGGCCGCGTTCGTTTTAAAAAATGTTAGCATAAAAATACTACTTTTTTTAGCACAAGTGAAATTCTAACATTTGATGCCAATTTCGTATGTCAGTGCCGTGTTGAAAGGAGGGTTATTAATGTTACTTTTTGACATATGTCATTAACATATAAAATAGTTTGTTAACCATTTTTATATACATTATAGTTTTCTATTATATTTGTTAAAAATATTCTTTAAACGATTTTATGTAATTTTAAAGACCATAATAATATCATGTGTGTTGGATGCCATGGTATGATAAAACATGAACGAAAATACTTGTAAAAATGGTAAACAAACCATTTTATATGTTAATGACATCTGTCAAAACGTAATTCCACTTTATTTAACAATGCTAACATTTCTTAAAAAAAACGAGCGATGAGGCTACTTTTTGACAAGTATGACAAGTAACGAATAATAACAAATCAATTGACAATGTATGTCTTTAAATTTATTACATAAAATCGTTTAAAATACCTTTTTAACAAATATAATAGAAAACTATAAAGTATATAAAAAATGGTAAACAAACCATTTTATATGTTAATGACATCTGTCAAAAAGTAACATCAATAACCCTCCTTTCAACACGGTACTGACATACGAAATTAGCATCAAATGTTTGAATTTTCTTTAAACGAACGACTTGTGCTAAAAAAGTGGTAATTTCATGCTAACATTTCTTAAAACGAACGCGGCCTAATACTAATATAATATTTTGATTACGAAATGTCACAAAGGTTTTAGAAGCCAAATGAATGTATCTGATCTTAAATTGAGGCGTGTCCGTGAAATAGGAACCACCTGCCTCCTTTTCCTAACCCCCGCAAAGCTGCCAGTATCTTTGAAGCGGTTTTATAGAGCCCTTCGCAGGGAGTCAACTCGCGACACCATCGAGCGACAAGTCGCTAAACAGAACGCCAAACATACAACACAAGTTGGCCGATCAGTCGAGCGATTCGTTCAGTAGACGCCGCGGACAAAGAAAACAGATTGAAATCCACTGAGCATTCGGCCGACTTGTGTGGAAATCTGTGCGGTTGCGTAACTCGTCCGGCGAGCAGTCGGGCTGAGTCTTACCTAGCCGTTTAATTTACAGTGTTAAAATGAATGTAATAGCGGTGTTAAATTTGCCAAGTCGCCGTCGTTTTTCGCTTATAAGTCGTTGACTATTTATATTTATTGATGGGAGCAAAATTAATCTGAAATTAGTTAATTACAAACACTTTCTTTCTAACTAGATTGTCCCAAATTTATGTCTCTTTTTCATGTCCTCACTATCCTCAATTGCAGCAACATCATATTTCAATTCCCTCATCATGTAAATAGTTTTATTTTTATATTATTGTTTATTTATGATGTAATTTATGTTTATATATATGTATATATATATATTACGTATTTATGTATTTGTATTAGTATGTAATATTGTTATGTATGTATTAAGATACAGAAGTATACTGTTAGGAATAACTTAATTAATGATTGCATCTACCATCTATACTGTCTAAATGTCCTAAAGGTTTGGCTGTCAGAGAATGCCTAGCGGCATTAAGTCCGCCTTTGTACATAGTGCAATAAAGTTTTTAAATAAATAAATTATATATTACACATTAAACAGTAGCATTTTGTTGGACATTAGCCAGAGCCATTTTTTGTTTACGGCACTTGTTTGGACTATAACGGACGATTAAAATAATTACATTTTGATATACACCACGTTATTATTTCTCGAGTTTGGTAGGCTGGAGACATCGACGCATTGCCACTTGTCATGATTGGCCTATAGTAAAGTTGGCTAAATGTGAACCCGCGTGTTTATAAACGTGGTTTTTGACCACCCCGAAAGGGAAACGGTCGTGATAATTATCTTTATTTACTATCTCCAGAAACCTTTACTATTATTTTCCTCAGTTTCTCAACAAAGTCTTACTTTAGACCTCGTAAAAATAAATATACATAAACACTCGTACATATTTTCACAACAGCTTATCAACATCTCGGGAGATAAAAAGGCTGGGCAATATTTGGGCCAGAGAATCAGCATTGCCATTAAACGTGGCAATGCTGCCCGTATCCAACATTTCGTAGCAACTTCATAAACCAGCGTGAAAGTCGATTTTGTTAAGAAATACCACTTTTTTTAACAATGCTAACATTTCTTAAAAAAACGAGCTGTGAGGCTACTTTTTGACAAGTATGACAAGTAACAAATAATAACAAATTTATTATTATTATTAATAATAAAACACTATAAAGTATACAACAATGTAAACAAACCATTTCTTATGTTAAATGACATCTGTCAAAAAGTAACATCAATAATTCAACACGGTACTGACATACGAAATTAGCATCAAATGTTAGAATTTCCACTAAACAAGTACCTTGTGCTAAAAAAGTGGTATTTTCATGCTAACATTTCTTAAAACGAACGCGGCCTTAATATGTTTTTTTTTTAAACCATTGTACCTACCTTACTTCGTTCGAATAAACCAAGTTTTAATATACGTAAAGGTTCTCTTTTATATTATTTATTACGTTTTATTGTCGTGTGAGTGATACCTATTTCATACGTTCATTGGTGTATTGTTTGTAATGCAGCTAATATGGAATTTCCTATTTTACACGTAATAGATTTACCGAGTAAAAAACTAAGCAATCAATAACAACCAGCTATTGTGTTTAAAACATGTCTCGTTTTATGATTATCGGGTTATTGCCAATGCGACTTATAAATTAGACACCGCGGTTTTTTTTTTAATTTCTTTATTGGGCCATAACTTAAAATTTGGTACATAGGCGAGTTTAATGCCTGTCTGGCATTATCTGACAACTAACCTTTGGGATATATCTATCTATATAGATATATTGCGTGCCAAATATTTAATGTTTACTGGATGCAGTTATCAAGAAACAAGTTAGTGACTAATTGTTTAAAAACTTAGACATATATTATATTATATTTTATATTATATATATTTATATTTTTCCAGACAGATCACACAGCGCCATCTAGTTTCCGTGATAAGCTACGAGGCTTGTGTTACGGTAACTAGATGGTTGATAAACTACAAATTATACTTTTTTTTTGTAAATATATACATATTATACATATAAACACCCAGACCGAGACAAATTATACAATGTACAACTTGCCCCCGGTAGGAATCGAACCCACGACCTCCCGAGTTCACGGCAACGTTTGTTACCACTAAACCACGGAGGCGGTCAATGGTGAGGATGACATTAGTTATTAAGTAAAAACATTTTATATAATAAAATAAATAATTAAAATACCATAAAATGGAAAAGTAGATGGGCAGATCTGCGAAAGCGGATATTGAGCCATTTCAACTGAGTACGAAAATGAGATACATGATCATAGGTACAAGCCATAATGTAGGAAATAAAATTACGGATATTTTTGACATATTTAGGTACCCAATTTTACGCAGAGAAAATAGCAAAAGTGATTTATAACGATTTTCCTTTATTTTACTAAAACAAATATAAAATAAAAAAAATAAAAATAAAATAACGTCTATTGGAACATGATCAAATAATTTCAGTCAGTGAGCAGGCAGTTTCCCTATTTTTGACATAATAAAACTATACATACATAAGACAATAATACAGTCCATTCCACTCCTCATTAAACATTGTTATATCCCGCGTTCGTTTTATAGCATTTCCAACATTTCGTAGCAACTTTATAAACCAGCGCGAAATGTCGTTTTTGTTAAGAAATACCACTTTTTTTAACAATGCTAACATTTCTTAAATGAAACGAGCGGTGAGGCTACTTTTTGACAAGTGTTTTCGTTCATGTTTTAGTATCGTGCTAGGTTGAAGTGGCTGCCAATTCGCTGTCGCAGGAATCTTAGAGTCCTCTGTCTCCTTTACTCTGTTTTAAATGAGCCTGCGACACCGAAATACCTCAAGGACAAATTCGCCTATCTCTCTTCTTTTCATGATAAATCTCTCCGATCTTCTCACAACTCACTTCTTTCCGTTCCATCTCATCATTCCGGATTTGTTTCGAATTCCTTTGCGGTTGTTGCTACAAATCTGTGGAACAATCTACCTATTACCATAAGGCAGGCATCTACCAGATCATCATTTAAAAAGCTGGTCTACTCACATTTTCTAAATAACTCCCAACAAAATTTGTAAGTTTTATATGTATGTTTATTATTGTGTATGTATTAGTATTTAGTATATTTATAAGTAGATTATATATAAGTAAGTTTATTATCTAAGTATTTATATCTAATTGATGTGTCACTTATACTTTCCTTGCACCTACAGTTGTTCTAATTAGTCCCAAAGGTTTGGCTGTCAGAGAATGTCTACGGGCATTAAGTCCGCCTTTTGTACTTTGTGCATTAAAGTTTTGAAATAAATAAATAAATAAATAAATACCATGGCATCCAAGACACATGATATTATTATGGTCTTTAAATTTATTACATAAAAACGTGTAAAATACCTTTTTAACAAATATAATACGAAATTAGCATCAAATGTTAGAATTTTTATTAAACGAACGACTTGTGCTAAAAACAGTGGTATTTTCATGCTAACATTTCTTAAAACAAACGCGGCCTTAGAAGAACAACTTAATACTCATATTTATGCGGACATAATGGTCGCGAGTAAGTGGGCGCGATGTCAAATGTCGTGCTCAGTATACGAGAAAAAAATGACATAAAAATATATTAAGTTTTACATGTAAAAGAAAGAGTTACACAATGATTGTGTGTCTTAATGAGCCAGGAGCATCGAACTTCGCTCGAGACGTCTGGACGTCCTTCCCGTGGAAAATTGCCAGAAAACCGTCTCGGCGATTTCTACTCAAAACTCTTCTAAGAAATAAACTGCAAATTGGTTTCTTGCCTAAAATCTAATTTAGTTATTTTTCTAGATTTTTGTTTTTTTTTTAGTGACTAAAGTAATACCTACCTAACTAAAAATACCTATTTAGTAAATTACGTAACTATTGTAATGAGGAATATTTGATATTATATTTTTTTCTTACTCTTTTTTTTCTTTATTAAAAAAAATAGTAGGTACGCGTGAAACTTATATTTTTACTATTTATTTTCCGATTTTTTTTGGGATTGTGACCAGTCATATGTTGGTACGAGTAGGTATTATTTTATTATATGTGAAATAGGGTGGGACTACTCGTCACCAAGTCACTGCGACCAGTAGTGATCTATTGTGGACTCCCTAGATTATAGTTCGTTCGCTAGCCCTACGGCTTCAAGGAACGTTAGTATGGGCTTAGGAGCGAGGCGTCGCACCTCCTCGGGGCTTAAACTGTGAGCACCCAAGATGGTGCTACGCTTGTGATGCAGGGCATAACAGTCGCAAAGGAGATGGACTGGTGTCTCAGACACCTCGCGACAGAATCTGCACTTATCTGTTTCTAACAAGCCTATGGTAAACAAGTGCTTGTTTAATTTACAGTGATCAGTTAGGGCTCTAGTGAGAGTTCATAATTTAGGTTTGCATAGCTTTGATCGTGTACTTAAATTTGGTAGGTAACAAATTTCCAAGTTTCCATGGATTAACCGTGCGGGTGCCGGGTACATCGTGTGTGGGTATGAGATGAGAAGAATGGTGGTTTTTTTATTTTATTGCGCGACAATACGCTTACCATCCACCATTCTACTCCTCTCCCTACCCAACGAAATACTGTATGATTCCGTTAATGCCGTCTTGGAAGCGCTTTCCATAAATATTGACGTCCGATCTGCTTTGTTAGTGATGCAAAGATTTTGCTGGAACCTATATATGATGAGGTCTGTTTAAAAAGTATCGCGAATTTGGAATATCATGAAAAAAAGGGAATTTTTCATGAATATCTATTTTGTCTAATTCAAAGTAATTATCCTCAGATATAACACACTTATGCCACCGATTTTTCCAATCCACAAATCACTTTAAAAATATATGTTTTTGTGATCTTCAGTTTGTTCTCTCCTTCGGTGCATTCCTAATCTCTTCAATCGTAGCGTATAGTTGTCCTTTCATAGGCCTGTTCAGTTTTGGAAGCAAAAACAGTCACAGAGGACCCGGTCGGTGGCTGCGGCACAATTACTGTGTTGTTTAGCTAAATATTTGCGCCAAGCAAGCTATTGGAAGCTCATTAGCTTTCGTATGAACCTGTATACGGTATAGTGTAGCTAGTTACGAAAGTTCTGTAATGAAAAATAGCCCGCGCAATTGCATGGCGCATACGTCATTTGACCTCGGAGCGGTCGCAAGCATCGCTGCCATGACTGAACGCTATTTTAGTCCGAGAACAGAGATAGCTGTAGTACCTACTAAACATATCATAAGTACATTTAAATATGTCCTTATTTTTTTATTATATTTATAATTTCTTTATTTTTTTATTTGTTTTGTCAAATAAGATAATATATCAATTTAAAGGTAAGTATTATACCTAATAATAAGGTAAAAAAAAACTATTTTTTCAAAGAATAAATATATAGGAGGTAGACGGACTGATGGTGGTAATTTGCCCAGTCTGTCGGGGCTGGGGAAGTATCCACCGTTCGTGCCGATAAACCCAGTAAAGTGTGGATACGTTTCGGGATCAGGCTCGAATTGCCGTCGTGCCCAGTCAAGCCGGCATAATGTTAGGGACTGATGCCAGTCATGAGTGTCTGATTCCAGTTGCTGGACCTCGCACGCTATTTACCATCAATTGGACGCGCTAGTATGAAGAAAAAAAAGCCGTGGTCTTGCGGATTTAGATACGGAGTTACCGGTTTTGATTCCTGGTTGAGACACAATAATTTATTTAATTTTATTTGTGGTACTACTCGAATTGTGTTCGCTAGAGACATCGACGAGCTTGCCACTTGTCATGATGGGCCAGTAAAATTAATAAAAAATATGGTTTCTCATCCCGCAAGGGATGCGGTCGTGATGATACTTTTTTTTTTGCTTTATTTTTTATTTGTTTTGTTTTGTCTAAAATAATAAAATATGTAAATTTACGAGGATTTGTTTTAATAATAAAACCACGAATCGAATATGAAAATTAAGGTAAATAACGATATACACATATAGCGATGACATACATTATTAAGATGATATACATATTTTAAATAGGACACTAATTATATATTTTCTTTTGTATTTGTATACTAATTTTTATTTCTCGTTAATACGAATTTTTTTTATTTATATGCATTTATGACAATATTTTTGACTTTGGCATTTAAATAGATATATCTGTATGCCCTTAAGGGTAAAGTATAGCAGAACGAACAAATTACTAAATACCAATTGTAATATGTATGTACGTAAACTTCTTCTTCTTCTTAGTCGCACAATCTTGACAGAGTGGTCGTGGTCGCCATTGGAGTGCTAGTGGCACGCTTAACAAGCCGTCGCCACTCCTCTCGGACCCCGGCTTTCCTAGTGCACTCATGTAGGGGAATATCCATTGCAACCTTCACCTGATCTGTCCATCTCATCGGAGACCTACCACGCATCCTCTTGCCATCGACTTTCCCCTGGACTACCAAGCGCTCGATTGATGTTTTCCACGCCGTGACACGTGTCCACGTGTCAAGAAAGTGAGAATGCGTAATTGTACAGTCGAGGAAAGGCGCTGTCTGATCCCCAGTTCCTCCAGTATGGATTTGTTTGTTTGTTTGTACCTAAACTTAAGGATGAATAAATGATTTGATTTAATTTGATTTGATATTTCATAGAATATAAAAAGCTCCTGGTCTAGCAGTTAAGTCCGTGGATTAAGACGCGGTGGTACTAGTTGTGACAATAATTTACATATAGTAAGCAGGTTGTTTAAATGGGAATTCGCTTATTTAAAATAAGTGTGGTTACTGACCACCCCGTTAAGGTTACGGCCGTGATGATACTTTACTGTTTTATTTCTGCAAAATGTCAACAATTTTCCCACGTTCACGAGTAGGTATTTGTTAGTGTGAACTTTTTTATCCTTTCCCCTTTCCGTGGGCGGCGGTAGGTTTATAAATGTCATAAAAAAGAGAACCTAATGCAGATTTTGTACAAGTATCAAAGGTTAGTAAAATGTGGTGTTGTTTTGTTTAATCATCATTATCATCAGCCTGTGTCTCTCCACTGCTGGATATAGGCCTCCCCCAAGCCTCGCCATTTTACACGATCTTCTGCCACCCTCATCCATCCCCCACCAGCGACCTTCCTCAGGTCATCTGTCCATCTGACGGGGGGTCGTCCCACTCTGCCTCTTCCAGTACGTGGTCTCCACTGCATGACCCGTTTACTCCATCGTTCATCGCTTCTGCGACAGACGTGTCCAGTCCATTGCCACTTCAACTTGCTAATTTTTAAAGCTATGTCGGTAAATTTGGTTCTTTGACGGATGTCAACGTTTCTGACTTTATCCTTCAGATAAATCCCGAGCATAGCTCTCTCCATAGCTCGTTTTTCATTTGTTTAATAATGTGCTACAATGCGAATAATTATGAAAAACGATAAATTTGACTTTATATATTGGGCACAAGTTGCAGTTTATGTTTTGCGGTTTTCCCGCGCCTGTGAACTCCCATATCATACCCGACGTGTTTGGGCTATAATGTCGCGGTAACTCCAAGAAAAGCATCAAATTCTGCAGCATCTGGAATTTGATGATGACCTAATTAACTCATAAAAAGAAAGATATATTACGTCAGACTTGGCTGTTTGGGCTCTATAGACCCTTTGCCTTCCCTATCACCTCATTCATCATCCATCGGGAGGAGAGAACACAAACAGAAAAAAACATGTATTAAGATTGTAAAGTTCGCTATGTTTTATTTAGTTATTCCATTGCGTCTTGAGCACCATTTAGATATTTTCAAGGTCATCTATATCCAGCAGTGGATAGGCTATGTTTGGCCTGATTTTAAACAAATAGAACTATAACCAAAGCAAGATATTATATATTCATAAGGCTCATAACTTGTGCCTCCGGAAACTGAGATTAAATAAAGTTATTACCTCCGAAAAGAACAAAGATGGTGTCCTCATTGTTTTGAGTTAGATACAAGTGTAGTCCCAACACGCGATATCTTTGATTTAGTAAGAAACCGGGGCCATTCGTTTCGATTTATTACATACACACAAAAACAATCTGGTACGAGAAGTACTTTTAGGCCGTTAGTCCAACCGCCACCGTCACCGTCATGACGCCGCCAAAGTCGTTCGGTCTTCTCACACCCCCCACAGGGGAGTGGGGAATCTGTGTCAAGGTATTTGCCTGCTTACAGAGGTTGCGTTTGCTTTCCGTAACTACCATTAAAGGTTGAAGTATACGAGCCAGGCGGCGGGGCCGCGATTACGACTCCGTGATTGGTAGCAGGTGACGAGCGTAGCATTGTCTGGCGTCCGGCGGACGGGCGTGTAGGCCACACGTTTCTCACAAGTGGGAAATCTGTCGCCTCTGCGCGCGCGAACATTCGCCGCCAGACGACACGCACGAATTCGTCCAGTGTTTCCAACCGCATAACCCTATGGATTATATCGTTCCTCACGTATCGCGAGGCGCCGACAATGGTACGGAGCGTCAGGTTTTGTTGCGCTTGAAAACTTGCTCTCAGCGTAGCATATATACATATCTTCACGTCAAATCCCTTGCAGGGTAGGCGGAACCAATTGAGCGCCACTTATCATGGTCACGACATACCTCTTTCGCTTCTTCGACATTCATCAACCTTTTCATACATGCCCTTTTGTTTCGATGGCTTTTTAACGCACCTTCAGCTATTGTTTTATTTATTTGGTCGTAATATGTATCTTGGTCTGCCAGGGCCTCTTTTACCCACAACTTTCGCATTATATATCTGGTTTGTCAACTTTAGCGTGGAGCTAATATCAACCTTATGTCTAGTGTTTTTAAGTTTATAGTTATGTGAAACTATAATAACAATGGCGGATTTATGATGGCATGGAGGATCTTTTTTTGTCTAATGGTCAACTGATCAATTATTTATGTAATTTTTTAAAAATGTGTTTTTAATTGTTTAACTTACGGATTCCTGGAAAAATACTTTCGATTTTCTAAATTGCCTTAAAATCTACTTTTGAATAAACGCTGGAGTTGCAAATGGCTGCCGGATGACGTCATATAATAGTATATATGACGTGTTCGACTTGAAAGCAAAACGCTTTTTTTTTTATTTCGCTTTGAAAGTCGTTCGACTGTCAAAGTCAAAATATCTTTATTCACGTAAACCTATTACAGGAATTTGTGACACGTCATAATTTAAATTATTTAGAATGATTCTACTCCTGTTAGTGGAAGACTAAGCAACGAAGTGGTCCGAGGAGTAAGCTGTTAGCAGAAGACTAACAGCTTAGCAAATTCCAGCGACCTGTTACAAATGAAACAAATACAGAATTACACAACAACAATAAATAAATAAATATCTTTTTAATTCACCTGAGTAGGTACCTATGAGATTACAATACCTGGTACAGTGGTACACCACCAGGTATGTTAGAATTAGGACTTGCCTGTGTGCAACCCGAAAGCCGACAAAACGCAAAACCTCTGCTAATTTAAGAACAATAAATTGAACGTGTTCGGCAGAGGTCCCAGGCCCCCACAGCAGCACCCGATTACTATTATGCTAATGTCATAGAAACATTTTATTCAAATATACATTTAAAACGTGACCCACGTTACTGGCTCCGTCTTTAGATGTCGGTCATTGCGCGATACACGACCGCTTTATTTTGGGCTGCGACTTAATCAGGACAGAGGGTGTTGCTTCTTCTATAATTACATCTCAATTTGAAACTAACGCTAAAGTCAATTATTACTTTGCCCGTGTAATACTGTGATCGATAAAAACTAGTGTTGTCCAAAGCAAAGACTTGGCCAGCTTGGTCTTGCATCAGAACAGCTGGTCTAGGTCTTTGTATTTTTCTTGCACTACTTATTCTTGCATTATTTATTAATTAATATACAATTGTTTTTTTTTTTTTTTTTTTCTTATTTATCATAATATTATTTATTTATTCTATTCTAATTTGGTAAACATATATGTAAACTGTACATTTAGTGCTCCTTCCGATTAAGTAAATGGTACTGTATGTACATCTCTGCGACCCGTGACTCACCCAACATAAGGCATCAGCTGAAAATCAGCGCTGCAGCCTCGGCTGTAGCATATGCTGAGCTGACCACCTATTTATCGCCACACCTGTTTGTATGTTTCGGTATATAGAATAGGCTTACATTTAAATTAATTCCTTGCATATTTTATTTTTTTTGTAACCATTCTAATTGTTGTGATAAATAAAGTATTTTCTTTCTTTCTTTCTAATTTTGGTCTTAATATAATATCTTTGACTGCCTCCGTGGTCTAATGGTAACAAACGTTGCCGTGAACTCGGGAGGTCGTGGGTTCGATTCCCACCGGGGGCAAGTTGTACATTGTATAATTTGTCTCGGTCTTGTTGTTTATATGTATAATATTTATATATTTACAAAAAAAAAGTATAATATGTAGTTTATCAACCATCTAGTTTCCGTAACACAAGCCTCGTAGCTTACCACGGAAATTAGGTGGCGCTGTGTGACCTGTCTGGAAATATTTATTATTATTATTTATTATTATAATATGTCAAGCCGGCATAGTGTTGGGACTGATGTCAGTCATGAGTGTTTGACTTCAGTTGCTAACATTCATGGACCTTGCGCGCCACTTTCCATCAGGTGGGCCCAAGCTCACATGTCGTGCTATAAAATTAAAAAAACTATTTATAAAGAAAACTAAAACTAAAAATACCTATGAATTTAAAACTCTTGTACAAAATAAACTAAGGGCTTACCACCAGGGAGGGTACCTAAAACGCTCGCCGCATTTCCTCGATGAATTATAATCGACATATTCTGTTTTAGGTAGTTATGGCATTTAATTACATTAACGAAAATATATATATATTTTTTTTAATACTAGCACGACATGTGACCCTGCGCCCACCTGATGGTAAGTGGGGAGCGAGATCCATGAATGTTAGCAACTGCAATCAGACACTCATGACTGACATCAGTCCCTAACACTATGCCGGCTTGACTGGATATGACGGCAATTCGAGCCTGATCCCGAAATGTGTGGATACACTTTACTGGGTTTATCGGCACGAACGGTGGATACTTCCCCGCCCGGGCAGACTGGACAAATTACCACTATCAGTCTGCCTACCACCTAATAATAATCCGTTTATTAAAAAGGTTTTCTTGTATTTGTATGTTTTTTTGTATCATTAGTAGATAGATACATTAATTAGTAAATTACTATTTAAGAAACTTGTTTTTATGATCGGCTACCTCGTTTATTAAACAAGTCATTAATTAATGATCATCTAGCAACGATTATAATGATATAGGCGTAGACATTAAACTACTTATCTATAAGCAAATAGCTGTTTGAAGACTTTGCCCGTGTAATATAGAGCGAATAAAACCTTCAGGTTACTGTGGGGTCGCATGTCATATGACATATTTAGATCTCATACTTATTATACCCCATATCTTATCCTGTATTTCAGCCAGCAATATAGGCGTAAAGGCGAATTAAACAGTCAGTCAGATATATGGCTGTAATTTCCCATGTCGTGGACAAATGGTAACGTCATGTAGCCTTTATCCATCCCTGGAATCTAAGGATCGTTTCTGCCAAATTTCGTCAAAATCGGTCCAAAAATATAGGCGTGAAGGCGAATCAAACAGACAGACATATATATGGCTGTGTTTTCTCATGTTTTGGTCAAATGGTTACGTCATAGTCTATGTCCATCCCTGGATTCCAAGGAACATTTCTGACAAATTTCGTCAAAATCGGTCCAGTAATAAAGGTGTGAAGGCGAATTAAACAGACAGACATATATATGGCTGTAATTTCCCATGTCGTGGACAAATGGTAACGTCATATTGCCTTTATCCATCCCTCGAATCAAATGAACATTTCTGCCAAATTTCGTCAAAATGGGTCCAAAAATATAGGCGTGAACGCGAATTAAACAGCCAGTCAGATATATGGCTGTGATTTCTCATATCGTGGTCAAATGGTTACGTCATAGTCTATGTCCATTTCTGACAAATTTCGTCAAAATCGGTCCAGTAATAAAGGTGTGAAGGCGAATTTAACAGACAGACAATATATGGCTGTGATTTTACGTGACGTCATATACTTTTACGGCTGTACTTTTCCTTCGTATTTAAACCAAATCAAAGAGTTACAAAAATGCATCATAAAGTTACTGGTGGCTGTAATAAGAACTATGACAAGCTGTTTGGTATTTGCAAGATACTTCCAGTGCATGATAAAGTGAACTTTTTAATAGCCCTGGAGCAATTTGAAGATAGTGACTACAAAACTGTTTATACTGGATATGATACTAGATTCTCACAAAAGACTAGATACAATGAGTACCGGTATTATAGTAAAAGAACTAGAAAATTATCTTTTTCTTGTACATACGACTATATTAATAATTTTAGTCGTTATAATGGGGTGTATCACTAACTTTTTATCACGATAGATGGCGCATGATATATGGTACCTAACATATCTGTCAGTTGCATAGAAAACCTGTATTTTTATTACGAAATTTATTATTTTCTGGATATTATGCCGAAGTGAACAGCTTTTAAGTGTACAAATCGAGATTTCTAAGCGAAATCAAAGATATGGTGATCTCAAAATTGCCGTTCTATTAATAAAACCTTTTTTCTTTTAAAGACGGTGTGCGCTTTCTTAATTCGTCTTTTAAGGCAGTTAACGTTAATTTAAAATACACTTTTCTGTTATAAACATATAAAAAAAACATAAATAATAAGGTACCATTGCCTCTAGCGACATCTACAAAAAGCTTTGTCTGATACAATTCTTCCTTTTTGGCAATTCAGGCAGTGTTTTTCAAAATAAGTTTACAATATTGATAAAACTGCATTATCTCAGCTGTTTTAGCAAAACAAAAGATGTCGTTTTACCGTGCGGGACGGAAGTTGTGCGGTGAACGGCTGGCCTTGCTCGGTCGAGCTGCGAAGGTGAAAGTGTTGAAGCGAGCTGCTATATCGAGACTCGACCTAACATCCTCCTATATTGGGGTTACCGATCAACCAAAACTATATATTTACAAGAATATATAAAAAGAGATTGCCTAAAACCAGGCCCCAACTTTTTAGCAGCGTGCCTGAACTAAATACAATTGAATAATCATAACAATTTATTGTGTTTTTTTTAAATTTAATTGCAACATCTCTTTTACCCCAGCATTCAAATATATTTAATTAAATAGTCAATTTATTAAGATGTATGTATGAAATAGTTACAAAACACTATTTATATGATTAGGTTCTTTATTATGATCAGGTACTTTATTACAGATAAAACTCTGAATTTCAAATTGGCGGGATAGAAACAATGTATGTAATTATTAAGGAAAAAAAGTTTTTGTCAATTGTCGTTATGCTAGGATAAAATAAATAAAATTAATTACAGATTATGAAATCACAATATATTAACTATGAACTAAAAAAGAAATCATTATGACACGAGAACATTTTATTGGGCCCATTTCTCTAAGAAAAATGGGCTTTCTCATTTGACTCGGTTGCTTTCCTTAAATCCTACAAAGGTCGGTTCAAACCCCCCGGTATGTACCAATAAAAAATACACTTTTCTTACGTACATTTGTCATAAATGAGAATGCCCGTTTTTCTTAGAGAAATGGGCCCAATAAAATGTACTCGTGCCAAAATTATTAATTTTTTTATTTGATAGTTAATATATTGTGTTTTCATAATCTGTAATAAATTTTATTTATTTGACCCTAGCATAACGACAATTGACAAAAACTTTTTTTTACGTTTATATTTACATAGTTTCGATCCTACCGATTTGAAATCCAATGTTTTATCTATAATAAAGTACCTGGTCATAAATAAAGAACCTAATCGTATAAATACTCGTAGTGCTTTGTAACTATTTCATACATACATTTTAACCAATTGACTATTTAATTAAATTATATTTTAATGCTGGGGTAAAAGAGATGTTGCTATTAAATTTAAAAAAAACGCAATAAATTGTTATGATTATTCAATTGTATTTAGTTGAGGCACGCTGCCAAAAATATGGGGCAATCTCTTTACAACACCACCGTTCCCGTGCCTCGGAGAGCACGTTAAGTCGTCGGTATTGGTTTTACTAATACCAACTTGTGGAACCGTTAATAAATTGTCATTAAATATTGACATCATATCCTCGCCAACCCATCTGGCCTGCGTGGCTAGTGTAGGGCAAATTACCCAGATATATATTCTGGAAGGCCCATCTCCATCAGTGGAGATCTGGGACGCTATGTATTAGGGGCTGTAATGATGACACTGGCTGAAGGTGCATTAAAAAGCCTCCGTAACAGAAGGGCATGTATGAAGACGTTGATGAATTTCGACGAAGCGAAAGAGGTATGTCGTGACCGTAACAAGTGGCGCTCAATAGTCTCTGCCTAGCCCGCAAGGGATTTGGCGTGACGATATGTATATATTTTATTCCCATGTGCAGACCGAGCGCGGTGGTGGCTCGGTTGAAAGAACGCGTTCCTCAAATCCTACAAAGGTCGGTTCAAACCCCCCCCCGGCATGTACCAATGATAAATACACTTTTCTTAAGTACATTACAAATATAAATACAAATACAAATCGTTTATTAACACAAAATAATGTTGTTTCGTTATGGTGAACCCTGTCTCCTGCATGAGCTGTGCTGTATAACAGGAGACAGTGTCTTCTAATAATGATCATACAAAAAAAAGAATGGAAAAAGAGGTTACACAAATAGCAAGTAAATAATTGTATGTGTGTGTGTGTGCGTGTTTGTGTGTGTATGTGTGTGTGTGTGTTTAAAAGGGTGGGGAAGAGTGGAGAAGCAAGAGGGAGTGCAACATTGTTTATTATACTCATATATTTGTATTTTCCTTTAGTTCACTAGTTTACATTTTGGTCATGTCATCATCTCTTCGGTACTGTCATAATCGAGGTTAGATAGGTAACTTTTAAGTGATATTTTTAGTTCGTTTAGATTTAGGTGAGTAATCATAGATTGTCATTTGTCATAGATTTACAACACCACTGTTCTCGTGCCTCGGAGAGCACGTTAAACCGTCGGTCCCGGTTCCACTAATACCAACTTGTGGAATCGTTAATAAATTGACATCAAATCCTCGCCAAGCGGTCTGGCCAGAGAGCGTGGCGAGTGTAGGCCAAATTCTTCAGATATATGTTCTGGAAGGCCCATCTCCAGCAGTGGAGGTCTAGGACGCTGTGATCTAGAGGCTGTAATGATGAATGAAATGTGCAGACCGGGACCTGGGAATAAAGGTTTATACGAACAGCTCCTTTCGTTTCATTCATAAATTGACGAAGGGGTCAAGGATAAGATTACTGCGTTAATAGTAATAGGCATTACGGCAATATCTAACGGTAAATTTGATTTGGCTCTGGACAATTAAAATTTCAAGTCTATACGTGTAATTCTGTAAAAGTTCCACGCGCCTGCGCCGTTAAAATGTTCGAAATGACGGCAACGACCGATAAAAAAAAGTTGACTCGTCTCGGGCACACGACACCGTACGAAAATTACATTGACTTATATAAAATGACTGGGCACATAGATTTTGAAATTTATTATTGTTTATTAATTATCCGTAGGAACCTTACTATGGGAACATTTGCATTTATCTCTGCCTACCCTGCAAGGGATTTGGCGTGAAGATATGTATGTACTTATTTTTTTTTTTTTTTCATTTTTACCTATATATTTAATGTAATTAATAAAATAAAACAGAAATATAGCCGCATACGAGTAACCAAGCTAAACTAGTAAAGTCATCACGGCTGTTTCCCTTTCGGGGTGGTCAGAAACCACGCTTATAAATAAGCGGATTCACATTAGCCAACTTTACTATAGGCCAATCATGACAAGTGGCAAGCTCGTCGATGTCTCCAGCGTACCAAACTCGAGAAATATCACAAATAAATTAAATATTAAATAAATGTATTTATTTACATTAATAAATATTTTTGTGTCCCGACTTAACCGCTAGACCACGGAGACAATTATGTATATATATATGTATGTATGGATGTAAAGGGAGGTTGTCTACTTATATTATACTAAAACTATATTTAATTGATACAATAGTAACAAAAAAAAAAATTACCCAGATTTATGCAGGTCTAAATTCATTCATTCATTTTTTCATTCATTACAGCCCCTAGAATACAGCGTTCTAGACATCCACTGCTGGAGATGGGCCTTCCAGAACTGGAGAATTTGGCCTACACTCGCCACGCTGGCCAAACGGCTTGGCGAGGATATGATGACAATTAATTAACGATTCCACAAGTTGGCATTGGTCAAACCGGGACCGACGCTTAACGTGCTCTCCGAGGCACGGGAACGGTGGTGTTGTAAATCTATGACAAACATACGTATGAAAAGTGTATTTTTCATTGGTACATGCCGGGTGGGTTTGAACCGACCTTTGTAGGATTTAAGGTACGCGTTCTTACAACTGAGCCAGGTCTAAATAACACGCATCAAATACTTGTTAGATAATACTTTATCAAAACAGTATGACGTTAAGATAAGCAATGTAAACACTGCCTTAGAATTTGTAATCTATAATTTTGGGGGTCATTTTTGCGCCATAATATGGTAGGTATATTTTATAACTAGAATTATGGAAAAATACACCTTCACCTTATTCAAGATAACAAAAATAATATATATGTTAACAAGAAAACCATTGGTTCTCAAACTGTTTTTATTATACAGGGTGACTTTGTATGGTCCTTTGTTAGACTAATATGTGATTTATTTATTTTATTTTTAATGATTCAGGAAACATACAGATCTTGAAACAATTCTAAAAGTTACACAATCCAGCAAAGTTTCCACTTAAATATTAAACATAGATTTTGCAAAAAAAATATAATAATAGGGATAAGCTTAAAAACAATACCTATATAACAAATACAATTAAATAATATACATACTCGTATATATAGTAAAATAATTGAAAATAAAAAAAATATTAAAAGTAGTAATCATTTCCTATGAAACATATGTCGAATACACCTATACCTTATTCAAGATAGCAAACAATATTATGTAAACAAGAAAACCAGTGGTTCTAAAACTGTTTTTGTTATACGGGGTCACTTGGGTGTGTAGGTACAATCAACTTTTCCTAAGAGACAGTCGGAAGTGAGGATTTTTTGGCGTCTTCAATTGGTTATTTTAAGATTTATGGTATGTATGGAGAAGCCATCTTTTTTCGACATATAGGCCTTAGGTTTGAACTGTGAAAATGAAGCTTGTCAATGGCCACCTTAATTAGCTAAGATAGCGCTAAATGTCGAAATTTCTGCTCCAGGAATCGAACCTCGACCAAGGATACAGTAAAAAATTGATATTCGTACAAAATAATGCTGAACAAACAGCAAAATCTTCCAAATTTGATGACCAATTCCCATTAGCTGTATGCATAAGCATAAATACCTGCGTCATGACAATGTACGTACAAACATGTAGACACGCGTTCTTAATCAACGTCTGTTTTGTATTTTCATTGTACATTGCGCGTTATATTATACCAAACTTGTGTTTACTTTAACGATAACAAGCAATGTATAATTCAGTACCAAACCCAGGGTCAGTTGAGAACTTGTTTCTATGACGCAGATTAATAACTAAAATATTACTTATGGCATAATCATTTAATCAGTTTAAAGTCCTTGAGCTCACAGCGCGTCGGTATTCTATTACTTTAAGCCGGCATAGTGTTAGGGACTGATGTCTGTATAAGAGTCCTAGACCAACAATGTTAAAAATGGGCCTTCCAGAAATTCCTGGAGAATTTGGCCTACATTAGATTAGGCAAACGTTACGATTGTCAAAATAGTGAATTCTGTTATTTACAACCACTTTAAGCCCGAGTTTTTCCTATCATAGCCTACTGTTTTCCACTATTTCAAAGTGGCAACTTCAAAATCATTGGGAAAACGTGAATTAAATACTTAAATCGTCCGCCGCGAATTTATAATAAATTTTATAACAACATTTCATCATTTTTTTTCATCATTACAGCCCCTAGAACACAGCGTCCTAGATCTCCACTGCTGGAGATGGGCCTTCCAGAACATATATCTGGAGAACTTGGCCTGCACTCGCCACGCTGGCCAGACGGCTTGGCGAGGATTTGATGTCAATTTTTATGACAATTTATTAACGATTCCACAAGTTGGTATTAGTGGAACCGGGACCGACGGCTTAACGTGCTCTCCGAGGCACGGGAACGGTGGTGTTGTAAATCTATGACAAATGTACTTAAGAAAAGTGTATTTCTCATTGGTACATGCCGGGTGGGTTTGAACCGACCTTTGTAGGATTTAAGGAACGCGTTCTTTCAACCGAGCCACCACCGCGCCATAACAACATTTATAATAAAAATAATAAATAAAAATAAATAAAAATACTTTATTGCGAAAAACAGAATAATTAAACTAAGATTATATATTTATATTAAACATAGTTTTATAACACACATTAGGTAATAAATTAAAAATATGGCAAATACTAAAAGAAATATAACTGCCTCCGTGGTCTAGCGGTTAAGTCCGTGAATTTAGACTCGGAGGTACAGGGTTCGATTCCTGGTCGAGACACAAAAATATTTATTAATGTAAATGTATTTATTTACATAATATTTAATTTATTTGTGATATTTCTCGAGTTTGGTACGCTGGAGATATCGACGAGCTTGCCACTTGTCATGATTGGCTTATAGTAAAGTTGGCTAAATGTGAATCCGCTTATTTATAAGCGTGGTTTCTGACCACCCCGAAAGGGAATAATGTGAACCCGCTTGTATAACAAAAAAAGCTTTTCTTTAATAGGTGGTAGGCGGACTGATGGTGGTAATTTGTCCAGTCTGCCGGGGCGGGGAATTATCCACCGCTCGTGCCGATAAACCCAGTAAAGTGTATCCACACGTTTCGGGATCAGGCTCGAATTGCCGGCATAGTGTTAGAGACTGATATTAGTTATGAGTGCCTGATTCCAGTTGCTAACATTTATGGACCTCGCGCTTCATTTTCCATCTAGTGGGCTAGTATAACAAAAAAAAAGGCTACAAGACAGTGGTGCTGTCAATTTTAGTTCCAGATTTAGCCGTAGGACCTGAGTGCTGGTCCCGTAGAGAGAGAGTAAATTACATTCATGATTGACAATACGCGGTTATTCATTACTCATCCATTCTCATGGTTTTTTTTATACTTTACCTATCTTACTTAGGTAATTCTTATAATTGTTCAAATAAGCTTTGTTTTTTATTTCACTCCATTACTTATTCTTATTAAGTAGGTAGTCGTCTCTTTTGTTTCAAAATTATGAGCCTTTCACACTTTGCATCTGTCTCGCTCGCGCAATACAACATTTTTAAAGATTATTCTCACAGTAACTGCCTCCGTGGTCTAGCGGTTAAGTCCGTGGATTAAGACTCGGAGGAATATTTATTAATGTAAATAAATACATTTAATTAATATTTTTTTTATATATTTTTTTCGAGGTTGGTACGCTGCGCTTGCCACTTGTCATGATTGGCCTATATTAAAGTTGGCTAAATGTAAATCCGCTTATTTATAAGCATGGTTTCTGACCAACCCGAAAGGGGAACGGTCGTGATGATACTTTATTTTATTTTTAATAAAATTACGGATATATCTTTAATTTTGGTTTGTTGTAGTATATACGTACATATATATATATATGGTGGTCAGAAACCACGCTTATAAGGAAGCGAATTCAGATTTAGCAAACTTTACTATACATGACAAGTGGCAAGCTCGTCGATGTCTCTAGCGTTCCAAACTCGGGAAATACGAGTATCACTTTATAATAAACTAAATATTATTTTAATTTATAAAAGTTTATAATTATGAATGTGTCCCGATCAGGAACCGAGTTACCACTGATTCTAGATCCACGGACTTAACCGCTAGACTACTGAGGCAGAGAGAGCTTATTCCACATTGAAAATATCTCCTGGTTTGCTCAGCGGCTAGAATCTGCTTCCAACATTCTTCTTTTTATACGCCTGAGATGTTGACGGAAATAATATTATTAATGATTATGCCAACCTTTCCCCGCGCGACCTGTACCTACCTACTCGGGTAAAGCTTACAATTGTTCAAATAATCCTTGTTTTTCACAATCACTTATCCTAAGTTCTCTTTTGTTTTAGGTAATATTATGCGCGCATTTACTTAGTAAGTGATAAGTAATAATGTTTTTTTTTTAAATTATAACTTTGTTTTAATCTACCTCTATTATTCACAGGATTATTTAAGTCTGACTGTACTTATGAGAAATATAGTCTATCAACTTTCTAGGAAATAAAATTACGGACATTTTAGTCATATTTCCACTTTCATATACCATATAAATAAAATATAAATATAAATATTTCCAGACAGGTCACACAGCGCCATCTAATTTTCGTGGTAAGCTACGAGGCTTGTGTTACGGAAATTAGATGGTTGATAAACTACATATTATACTTTTTTTTTTGTAAATATATACTACATATAAACACCCTGACCGAGACAAATTATACAATGTACAACTTGCCCCCGGTGGGAATCGAACCCACGACCTCCCGAGTTCACGGCAACGTTTGTTACCACTAGACCACGGAGGCGGTCTTAATTCAATTCATGGTCTTAAATACAATACAAAAAGGAGCGAGTTCTTGGTCTTCACGGCGAGTGGTAAATATGTGCCACCACACCAATAAAACTGTGCGGGTCTCTTCTTAAAAGAGTGAATCAGTTTAGGTACCTGGGTCATGTCGTGACGGAGGGTCTGACTATGCGGTTATGGAAAGGGGAGCGCAGGGCGTTGGCAGAAGCATCATGCTGGCCCGTAGGTTTGCTCGCTGTACGGTGCCAGTAAACATCATTTTCCTTCAAAAAGGCATTTTGTCAATCTTTTTACACGAGCGGCCTATGGGTTTGCTATACGCGAAAGGCCTACAACACTGCGCGTGCAATATGACTTGTTGGGACTTCCGAGATTCTGTAGTGCCTCCGGGATAGCTTTCCCGCCATCACACGTAAAAAAGGAACATCGCTGATGGCGTGGGTATGCGGGAGTCCCAATAGCATCCTGAGGGTGGTTCGGGCAGCATAGGCCCCTATTATTCAACACTGGACTGGAAAATTTATTTATAGATAGTTAAGAAGATAGGCAAATAATAATAATTATTATATAATAATAATTATGAAAATATTGTTATATATAAAAATATGGATGATAGTAATATTATATGAAATTAAAATATTTGAATTTAAATATATATACCTAATTTTAGACAGTAAAATAGCAAATAAATAGTTTTATAACAATTTTACTAAAACAAATCTATGATCTAAATTTTATTTCCTAGAAAGTTATATTATTATTATATTATAAAAAATATATTTCTCAAAAGTA
Source organism: Tinea semifulvella (assembly GCA_910589645.1). Classification (NCBI taxonomy): domain Eukaryota; kingdom Metazoa; phylum Arthropoda; class Insecta; order Lepidoptera; family Tineidae; genus Tinea; species Tinea semifulvella. The sequence continues at coordinate 7,715,356 of OU342609.1, forward strand.
CATTTAAAAATGCTGTATTGTGCGAGCGAGAGGGATACACAAGCGTTAAATTGATTTTGTTTTAGCTTATAGTGTGACGATGCCTTTTTACAGCAGCTATAATTTAAGTGACATTTTAATAATTGTTTTAGCTTATAGTATGACAATGCCACTTTACAGCAGCTATAATCATTAGTGTACTTATTTTATATTTGTGTATGTAAAAGTTAGTTATATGACAATGTCTATTTACAGCAGCTATAATTTTAAGATTAATATTGTATTATGTCTTTTTGGGTTGTAATGTGCTGCTCCAAGTACAAGCGATTTCCCAGAAAATAAGCTTTTCGTTATATTAGTAAATTTTTTGACTTGTAAAAGCGCAGAATACATTATATTTATTGTCCTATGCCTACTTACAGAATAAAAAAATAAAAAAATAAAAAAACTCTTAAAATTCGTTCTTAAAAAGTACAACAATATTTCGCAGAATAGGTATCTGATTTCGATTCGTACCGCGCTCGCTCATTAAGTAATTGTGTGGATTAAAAATAATAATGCAAAATCTGTATTTGACAACCTCCGTGGTCTAGTGGTAACAAACGTTGCCGTGAACTCGGGAGGTCGTGGGTTCGATTCCCACCGGGGGCAAGTTGTACATTGTATAATTTGTCTCGGTCTGGGTGTTTATATGTATAATATGTATATATTTACAAAAAAAAAATATATAATATGTAGTTTATCAACCATCTAGTTTCCGTAACACAAGCCTCGTTGCTTACCACGGAAACTAGATGGCGCTGTGTGACCTGTCTGGAAATATTTATTTATTTATTTATATTTATTTATTTATTTGTATTTGTCAGATAATGCCTTATTAATTTCGTCCGTCCAATATTGAACATTGAATCAATTAATTTGTAATACTTTGTTTTAAATTTGTAGACGATTACAATTAGTTACCTAAGTGCCTCCGTGGTCTAGCGGTTGAGTCCGTGTAGCCCCCTATTTTATTATTTAGGTAGTTTTTTAATTGATATTTAATGTATATTAATTTACTTTGCATATAATTATGGTGTTTACGTAATGTAATAAGTCTAAAGCCAGAGCATACAAAATCACGTGGTATGGTCACCTGAATTTTTTTTTGTTGATCACGAGCGTAGCCGAGTCAAGCAGGTAGTAGTTTTTTTAAAATGAAACAGACGGGTCTTGTCTGTATTACTTACTTTGATGCCTTCTTAATTTTAAAATTAAAGTTATCCACGTTCCATTAGACAGACATCGAAGATCTTGCAATTTCTGCACCAAAATGAAATTAACTGTAATTGTTACTGTTACTGCCTCCGTGGTCTAGCGGTTAACTCCATGGATTTAGACTTGGAGGTACCGGGTTAGATTCCTCGTCGGGACACAAAAATATTAATTAATGTAAATAAAAATACATTTATATATTTGTGATATTTCTCGAGTTTGGTACGCTGGAGACATCTATTTTTGTTCTTCGGTTGGCTAAATGTGAATCCGCTTATTCATAAGCGTGGTTTCTGACCACCCCGAAAGGGAAACGGTCGTGATGATACTGTTTTATTGTTAAAAATATTGTCAAATATCAGTTTTATTTTAAAGGTTAGCCGTCTTTCTACATTTGACGCCATTTTTAACTTTCTTCGTAGTCGTCAAGACTCTTAACGGAGTGGTCGTGGTCGCCATTTGAGTAGTAGTGGCTTAACAAGCCATCGCCACTCTCCTCGGACTGTAGCTTTTCTGATTCACAGATCCTCTCGTATTGTTGTTTCGGAACTCTGTCCATGATATGTCCAACATTCTCCGCCAACGCCACATCTCTAGAGCGTTGAATGAGTCGTTTTTTCTTATTCGCGTAGGCATCTACTACTCACGTTTCTGCAGCATACAGAAAAATAAGGAACACAAGAGCTTTAACCAGCCGGATTTAGTAGTCATCTTCGCTCTTGGGGCGGAACGATCCGGGGTTATCTCCATTAAGCGTGCGTTAATCTCGCTGGTCCCTTGTTTTACCTCGGCTACTTAAGCCGCCAGGGAAGGGACCACTGTAGGATCTGTGGCACCTATGGGGCAGTCTATTAAATGTTGTTAGTAACTGCTTCTGCCCACAGGAACTCACAGGGCAGGGGACGGCCCTCCGGTGGCCGTCCGTGCAGCGGTGCGATCCGCGGCTGTGGTCGGCTCGATCGAACAGCAGCAAAAACAGCCGGATTTTAGTGGCTTTGGTTCGTTTCGGTTCCTCCATATCTTCTTCAGCTTGTCCATGGCAGATCTTATCACTGCCATTTGACGCTTGATTTCATAGTCGCATACACCATTATTCAATTTTAGTGACCCCAAATAAATGTATGATTGAACCACATCACACATTTTAAAGGACATAATTCATCTTATATGGGGATTTAGGCTAAATTGTATTTACAGTTATATAATATGCATTTTTATACAATTTAAGTAGAAAAACTCTTTATTTTATATAGTTTAGGCGTTCAAAATGTTTATTTTACAATTAACTTAAATTGCATAGTTTTTTATTTTATTATTCCATACAGTTCAAGCAACCTTACATGTTAGGCATATACTCGTAGTAAAGTTGGCCAAATGTGTAATCGCTACTTTAAAAAAAAAATGGTTTCCGACACAAGTAAAGGTATTATTTTATTATTATTATATTCTATATTTAATGTTTAAGGACAACTTACAGCTAGATAGATGACATATAGATACAGTAGGTACATATTTGATTTTGATTGATGTTGCAACCGATAACTAGAATTGGTGCTTGCTAAAATGTTGAAACTCAAATTAAAAACTAAGAACAATAAACTAAATAAAACTAAACAATAACTACGTAACATAAAATTGAAAATATAAAAACTATTTATTGAGAAACTGGGAAAAAAATTGGTAGAACTTTCTGGAGATAGTTGGTCTAAAAATTTTTTTAACAAATTAAAATGCAGCTAGTGTGTAGTGTAGTGTGTGGAATGCAGCTAGTGTACTTGGTACTTTTAATAATGAAATTTTCGTTTTATAGTGATTTTAAAAACCTTTTTATATGTTATAAACACATAATTTGTAAAATAAAAAAATAATTAAAAAAAATCAGATCTAAGATAAATGAAAATATAATCGTACAATCTCGTATTAATACTATTGATGAGAACCACTAGCGAAACGTTTTGTAAGAATGCGTCTTGCAGCTGTCGGAGATATTATAAATGGATTCAAGTCCTATATGACCGACATAAGAAAAAATTAGAGGATAATTTTTGAACTTCACCTCCTAAAGCTTACCATACAAGTGGCACTTCTTAAAAAAATAATTGTATTGCGGACTCAAAATGCTTATCTAATGTTACAGGTTAGTGTTTTTTTATCTTATCACGACTCGTATCGCTTCCCAACTTTATTCATTATTATTATTTTTTTATTTAATAAAATACGCGTGGATACACTTTACTGGTTTTATCGACACGAAATTACCACCATCAGTCCACCTATTTGTTGTTCTCGTTGAAAGTATGTGCCATTTGCAATGATGTCAAATGCCATTTTTTGCTTAATCTTAATTATTAATCTTGGACACCGAAGTTGGCCAAATCCTGCAGAAATATCTTCAGCAGTAGAATTCCAGCATACCTATTCTGGTAATTAGTCGCAAACGTTATTAGTGGATTTCGTTATTTAGGATAGCATACACTTCTGCAACCCGTTTGTGCTCTTATATATAGTTAACGGATTCAATTATATAACGTTTGCGCTTGAATAACAGAATAGGGCTGCAGAACTCAGTATTTTAGGTACCGTAATGATAGTTTCATTATAATTATCACTAACGTAAAATAACACAATAGGCCTGCAGAACTCAGTATTTTAGGTACCGTAATGATGGTTTCATATAATTATCACTAACGTAAAATAACAGAATAGGCCTGCAGAACTCAGTATTTTAGGTACCGTAATGATGGTTTCATATAATTATCACTAACGTAAAATAACAGAATAGGGCTGCAGAACTCAGTATTTTAGGTACCGTAATGATGATTTGATTATAATTATCACTAACGTAAAATAACAGAATAGGGCTGCAGAACTCAGTATTTTAGGTACCGTAATGATGGTTTCATTATAATTATCACTAACGTAAAATAACAGAATAGGGCTGCAGAACTCAGTATTTTAGGTACCGTAATGATGGTTTCATTATAATTATCACTAACGTAAAATAACAGAATAGGGCTGCAGAACTCAGTATTTTAGGTACCGTAATGATGATTTGATTATAATTATCACTAACGTAAAATAACAGAATAGGGCTGCAGAACTCAGTATTTTAGGTACCGTAATGATGGTTTCATTTTAATTATCACTAACGTAAAATAACAGAATAGGGCTGCAGAACTCAGTATTTTAGGTACCGTAATGATGGTTTCATTATAATTATCACTAACGTAAAATAACAGAATAGGCCTGCAGAACTCAGTATTTTAGGTACCGTAATGATGGTTTCATATAATTATCACTAACGTAAAATAACAGAATAGGCCTGCAGAACTCAGTATTTTAGGTACCGTAATGATGGTTTCATATAATTATCACTAACGTAAAATAACAGAATAGGGCTGCAGAACTCAGTATTTTAGGTACCGTAATGATGGTTTCATTATAATTATCACTAACGTAAAATAACAGAATAGGGCTGCAGAACTCAGTATTTTAGGTACCGTAATGATGATTTGATTATAATTATCACTAACGTAAAATAACAGAATAGGGCTGCAGAACTCAGTATTTTAGGTACCGTAATGATGGTTTCATTATAATTATCACTAACGTAAAATAACAGAATAGGGCTGCAGAACTCAGTATTTTAGGTACCGTAATGATGGTTTCATTATAATTATCACTAACGTAAAATAACAGAATAGGGCTGCAGAACTCAGTATTTTAGGTACCGTAATGATGGTTTCATTATAGTTATCACTAACGTAAAATAACAGAATAGGGCTGCAGAACTCAGTATTTTAGGTACCGTAATGATGGTTTCATTATAATTATCACTAACGTAAAATAACAGAATAGGGCTGCAGAACTCAGTATTTTAGGTACCGTAATGATGATTTCATTATAATTATCACTAACGTAAAATAATAATAAAGTTAAAACAGTTTTAAATCTTTTGAGAAATGTAGTCTATTTATGTATTTAAAACTTTATTGCACAAAGTATAAAGGCGGACTTAATGCCCGTAGACATTTGCTGCCTGCCAAACCTTGGGGACAAATTTGAACTATTATAGGTGCAATGAAAGAAATATTAAAAAATTAGAAAGAAAAATTAACAGCTTAATTATACATACTTAATTAACTATACGGCTTGCGTAAATATGATCATATCTCTCATTTTCGTAATCAGTTGAAATGGCTCAATATCCGCTTTCGAAGATCTACCCATCTCCTCGTGTCTCTGTATGGTATCCTGAACAATCCTCATGCGCCTGTATATCTTAAATCCCGTTTTGAATACATGTGTGATACTCACAACCTTCCACTTCGCTCTTTACATAACAACCAACTTAAAATCCCATCCCACTACTCTAGCAGATATTCAGATTCGTAACTGTGTCTGCAGCCCGCCAGTGGAACAGGCTACCACTCGCTATTAGACACGCGCCGTCTGTCCACGTTTTTAAGCGCTTGGTCACTGCTTTATTTCTAGACAAACAGGAGTCGTCATCAGGCTAAAAACATATATTTGGCATAATATATATACGTTTATTTATAGGTATATGTGTAATTTATGTAACAGTGTAAGTATCTATTAGTATGTAATGTGTGTAGTATATTCTATATTGTTAAACTTGATATCGGCACTACCCTTAATCTCACACTCTCCCAAAGGTTAGATGTTAGAAAATGCCTTGTAGGCATTAATCTTCGCCTTTGTACACTTATTTTGTGCAATAAAGAATTTAATATAATATAATATACCTAATACACTTACATATTATATTGTTATATATACTATAATATCAATATACTAAATACTAATACATACATAATACTATACATAAACATACATATATAAACTTACTAATATTGTGAGGAGCTTTGTAGTGTAGATATACGAGTTTTTTAAACAAAGATCTGGTAGTTGCTTGTCTTATGTTTACAGGAACTTTTTAGGATATAAAATAACCGATATTTTGTAAATATATTAACCATATACTATACTATTGCGCGGTGGTGGCTCGGTTGTAAGAACGCGTACCTTCAAACCCACCCGCCATGTACCAATGAGAAATACACTTTTCTTACGTACATTTGTCATAGATTTGCAACACAACCGTTCCCGTGTGAGGAGAACACGTTAAGCCGTTGATCCCGGTTTCACTAATGCAACTTGTAAAATCGTTAATAAATTGTCATTAAAAAAAATTACATCATATCCTCGCCAAGCCGTCTGGCAAGCGTGGCGAGTGTAGGCAGTTCTGGAAGGCCCATCTCCAGCAGTGAAATAAAATGAAATGAAATGAAATCGTTTATTTGCTAGGATACATGGTACATAGTATGTTATATAAATAAAATCAAAATAGTTTCTCATGATCCACCAGAATATGGCATGCAAATGTTTAAGGATAATAATAATAATAGCATTACATACAATTTGTGTGGAGTGGAGGTCTAGGACGCTGTGTTCTAGGGACTGTAATCAATGAATACCATTCTATACTGTCTATAATTAGATAGGTATTAGGTAGGATTGTGCGAGCGAGAGAGATGCAACAGCGTTAAAAATCTTTAAAATTAAAACCAATAAATTTTGGGACTCATCCCAAGTAGGATTTAAATTGTGGCCCATTTATTTTATTATTTTAAAGTAAAAAAAAAGTAAAGTATCATCACGATGGTCAGAAACCACGCTTATAAATAAACGGATTCACATTTAGCCAACTTTACTATAGGCCAATCATGACAAGTGGCAAGCTCGTCGATGTCTCCAGCGTACCAATCTCGAGAAATGTCACAAATAAATTAAATATTAATTAAATGTATTTATATACATTAATAAATATTATTGTGTCCCGACCAGGAATCGAACCCGGTACCTCCGAGTCTAAATTCACGGAAGCGTTTTAACATTTAGGCAAAATTACTAAAGTCACATCATGACACACACACGCACAAGCTCGTTGATGTCTCTAGCTTACTAAACTTGAGAAATATTATTAAATAAACTATTGTGTCTCAGAAATCGAACCCGTTACCTTTACGTCTTAATCCACGTCCTTAACCGCTAGACCACGGAGGCAGTTACTATTTTATTAGATATTTCGTGTCAATAAATTAATGTAAGATTTAATAATAGTACGAACTGCGGTGCTACCGTAACTGTTAGCAAATTGTACTTTTATTTCTTATTTAATTAACGGGAAAAGCCGTAAGCAATGTTATTAACATTATATCTCAATAAATTATTTATTTAAGGTCAAATGTACTTTGATATTATCTCTTTAAACAGAAAAATGATAACGTAGCAGGTTAATTTACCTGCTTCATTATACTCGTACCTACTTAATTTAAAATCGCCAATGAACCGAAACCCTGTAATTTGAACATTTAAGCACTTTATGAAGTCATCTTACAGAAATATTACGGAATTATAAGAAGTTCAACAATCAATCATCAAAATCTATATAATCATCTAACATCTACGGAACACAGAGTTTTAGACCTAAACTGTTGGAGATTCCATCTAAAACATACATATGTCTGGATAATTTGACCTTGTTTTACTAGGCTGACCAGACGGGTTAGCAATTAATTTGATCTAAAATCAACAAAGGTATCAAGTGCCATGATTGAAATTAACAAAAAGGCACACGGATTACTCTAAGGATAATGACGTATCCTTTACAAGGGCGCATAGCATCGCTCGTTGGGTCGCCCGCCACCGCCGCTCCCCGCGCCCGCGCGCCCTCTATAATAAATCACCGGGCCTTACTTATGTATGAAACGGAACGCAGTTTGGCGCGCGCCTCCGTGGCCAGTGGACGTACCGAGCGAGCACGTACTCGAACTCTCCTCACTTTGCGCCAGTCTTGTGTTAATTTCTCGCGTTGAGGTTGAGTTATGTAGTAGCGACGCTGTTTGAACAACTGTTAACCGGATCATTGGATGTGTGATATTGTTTGCCGAGGTTGGGGCATCGTGTTTGCTTAAATGTTTGATTTTATTTTATGAAGTTTAGTGCCAGTGTATTTTATTGTTTTGAAAGGTGATTATGATTATTTATTTTATAGTTAATTAATTATCTTATAAATTAATTGTGTATTAAATATTATGTCATTTAGTTAATTAATTTTATCTTGTCAATTGATTTTATTACTTTATTACTATTGGCTTATTATGTAACCAATATCTTATCGGTTAGCGCTTTGAAAGTTTTCGCGCATTTTTTATAGCTTGTTTTGTCGTTTTTACCTTTGACTTTGAACAAAGAAAACATCTGTATTGAAGTGTAGGCAGAGTTGAGAAATGGGTAGATATAGGTATCAGCGTACGTGCTCATGGTGTCCATTTCAATTACTACCACATTTATTATTCAGCTTCTTCCGTATTGAGCTTATTTAAGTGTAGAGTAGTTAACTACCGAACTGTAATTATTACATACATTATACAGAACTCATTATGAGATTTTATTCACTATTATCCGCTTCGGATTATTCAGGATACAATTTTGAGGAAAAGTTTTCTATTAGTGCTCATTAACAAATTCCTTTATTGTGACGTAATACAATTACGTTCTAATGACGTATAACTTGTATGGTTCATTATTATCTGTTGGGTATGACGTTTTCTCATGTTTTATTATTATTTGTAGACAGCAAATTGCATGCGGTTAATTTATAATCATTGATTAATATGTAAATTATTTGTGATTGTTTCTCTAAAAATTGTGTAAATAATTGTATTTTTATCATATTTTTCTTCATACATTATTGTTATCTGATAAAAAACAAAGCGAAAGGTAATTTGTAATGTCATCTTTGTGAGTTGTTATCGGGTCGCCCTGTAACGGTACGCACGCCATCTGTCGACGTCACCAGCAAAATGGGCCTTTGAACCTGTTTTTTTGAATTCCCTTCTCGAACACAAATTAAATCACGATGAAAGAAAAAATAATCTCCTATTTATTTATGACTAAATTATAATTGCAAAACATAAAGAAATTGGTATGAAAGTGAGAAAGGTGGATCACAATTTAATTTTTCATCTTCTTTCCTTTCGTTCCTGAATTAAATTTTGGCGAGTTAATTATTTATGTAGGTATGTCTTGCATACATAAACAGGTCCTAGACAAACAAACAACATCCTTGAACTAAAGCAGCGTAGGTAAATAAGCAAATACTTACTATAATATATAAATAAATAAAAAAATAAATGCATGTTATTTATAAACAGCTCATTATACTAATGTAGACAATATTTTATACAGTGAATATAAACCTTACGATCAAGTAATATGTAACTGCTATGCAGAGAGAAAGTACAGGTAGGTAGTGCAGCAAAAGATTTATTGGATCGTAACGGGCGAGCGCAGGTTAGAGCTAGGCACTACGGGTCTTCTGTGACGAATTTCGAAATGCCATTTGGAACTAAGCCCTGTTTCTGTCTCTGTATTTTTCCCAGGGATTCACACTGCTTATTACCTTCTACTTATTTAATGCTGATAGGTTTTGTTCAGACCAGGGCATTACTAGTAATAACCGAATAAGAATAATTCTTGCTAATGCAATAATAATAAAAATGTTACATACTCCTACTACTGGTACCTACGAGTATCTAAAGGAATGCTGTGATTTTGTAAAGCCAATAAATAAATAATAAAATATTATACAACCAGCCAAAGCTAAGGTTGAGATCGATAAAGGCTTCTTTGCTCAAATTTCCCCATACAACGTTGAAGAATTTTAGGCCAAAATAGACTAAAATATTGTTGGGTTAAATAGATAAACCTAGGACGTTTTGTAGCCTTAAATCATTATTTTAACGCGCAGAGACTAATACAATGTTAATATTTTTAATTTTATTGTTAACTATTAAACTAGGATTTATTACTAGTAAACAAAAAACCTTTAATTGGTCGTGGAGTCCTATGTCGTGAGATATATCAAACGTCATATACCCCATGTCGTTATCTGAGTTTCAAGAAACATCTCTGCCACATTTAATTAAAATTGGTTCAGTAATACATGCGTAAAGGCAAACTAACTGACAAATGCTAAGCAAAGGCCAACCACACTTTATTATTATTATTTATAGGCTGCCTTCGTGGTCTGGCGGTTAAGTCGTGGATTCAGACTGAGATTTAGACTCTCATGATTGGCCGATAGCTACATGTATTATTATTATTATTATTAAATCGTTTATTCAGATGAAAACTTAAACTATTTACATTTTTAAAATTATACGCCAAACTGCATAACAGTTTGTTGGCGAATAGTACACTCTTTTTACAGTATTTTTTTTACACTATATTTGTCAAAACACAAAGTTATTTAACATTAAATAACATTACTGTTAGTAGTTAGTATTTATTTAGCAAAAGCAACTTTAATTTTCTTTTAAATTTTGTTTTTTGTCATTTTTACACAGTCATCGATGGAATATTATTAAATATAATGGGAGTTAAGAACTTTCTAGTTCTTTTACCATAATAGTTGTTATACCGTAAACCTGGTTTCTGAGTAGGTACCCCTGAGAGAAAACGGTCGTGATGATACTCTTTATTATTATTTTTAATCACATCGTAGCAACAGCTTTAAATGCTAGCTTAAATTTAAACTCAACTATGTTAAATAAAAAAGGGACACAGCGCAACTTAATAACTTATTTAATTAGGACATACGGGTAAACAGGGTCACAAATTATGGTCAAATTTAAGACCTTAAGGTTGTTTGTTTTTATGTGAATTCGTCAGACATTGACGTACAGCGTTATGCAAATAATATTGCAAAGTTACCTAGAAAATTCGCAAAATGTTTTTGCACAAAAGTGTGAACATAAAAATGGTAATTTAAGTAGCTCCAAAAAAATCTTGCGGTATTCATTGCATGCTTTCTGATTCAAAGCTTTGTCTATGACATTTACTTGCAATATTCGTCATGATCGTAGAACAGTGTCGGATTTAAAAAAATACCCATAATTTTGCATATATATTTATATATAGTTTTATATTGTTTGTGGTCTGTAATCTATAGTGCAAATATTAGAAAGGGTTCCAAAATGAAATCTAGAAGGTTTGCACTTATTATGAGACTTAAAAAGTGACAAAAAAACAGTCGAAATGACAGTTGAATGGCCGCCATGAAAATTTTAAATATATCAGATCCGTCACTGTTCTACGATCATGACGTATTATTTAACGCATTCATTAAACCATCGACGTATAATATAGCCTATTTAAGACGGTTCAACTTTTTTGCTTCGTTCTCGCTCGCATAATCCAATAATTTCAAAATTAAGAGTTGGCACACTCCTTGATCGAAATACACTGACCATGGCGGTGTGCCTTCGTCTCGGAGCCCGGACTGTCCACCCACACCAGTGTCGGTGTGGAACATCTCGGACACCATAGGCTTTCTTGCGCTAGAAGTGCTGGCCGCATTCCTCGTCACGCTGCTTTGAACGACATCATTCGAAGGGCTTTTGTCACTGCTGGAGTACCCGGAGCGATGGCAAAAGACCCGACGGCATGACCGTTGGGCCGTGGAAACTTGGCAGGTCCCTGGTGTGGGATGCGACATGTGTAGACACATTGGCCCCATCACACATCCAGGCGACCTCGTCAAGCGCGGCGGTTTCTACTGAGAACCTCAAGCTGCGCAAATACGCCAACCTCAGTACAGGTTACGAATTTGCGCCGTTTAGGGTCGAGACTATGGGCCAATGGGGACACTCAGCCAAGCGTCTGGCCAAGGAGTTGTCCAAACGGCTAACGGAGAAGTCTGGAGACAGGAAGGCTGGCAATTATTTCTGCCAACGTATTAGCTTAGCTATACAGAGGGGAAATGTTGCCAGTCTTCTTGGGACTATCCCTGAAGGGTCGTCTCTAGAGGACATTTTTTACTTATAGTTTATTTTTTATTAGGTTTAGTTTATATTTATTTTAATTTTTACTTTTAAGTAGTTTTAATTTATATTGTAATTATTTTATACTGTTTGTATATTACTTCATTAAATAAATAAATTACAAATTGAATGAATATGTCATAATTTCAAAAGTCTGAGTGTTCTTTTGAGAAATGTCTATCAACTTTACTAGGAAATAAAATTACGAGTATTAGAATATAAAAAAGTATCATTAGACCGTTTTCCTTTCGGGGTGGTCAGAAACCACCCTTATAAAAAAGCGGATTCACATTTAGCCAACTTTACTATAGGCTAATCATGACAAGTGGCAAGCTATTGGGTAATATAGTTTATTTAATTTAAGGTATTGTTTGAAATAATTCCTACATATAAAAATTAAGGAAATATAATCGCGCGGTACAATTACGCTACAATAACGGGCACAACCGTGCTCGAGCCGCAGGAATGCAATTAAAGGTTCTTTACATACGGTCTGGTCGACAAGTTACGGATAGCGTGTCTTAAGGTTAAACCGGTTTTTTTTTATTCTGCGATCTACAAAATGTCTAGACCAGATATTTAGGGCCGGATTAATAGTCGTTGTTCAGCTATTGCTTAGAATATATATGAGTTATTAAATAATAAATACCTTTTGACTAGCTATCACATATATATATTTTTAAATATGAATAGTGATACTTAATTTTTGAGAGAAAAAACTGCCAGCCCTATTGTCGCCAGAGAACGCTTTACAGTTCTGATCCCACGGACCCATCGTTTCATATTTTCGATGCTTGCTGATATATATTGTTCCGCTTCAGCACCAGCTCTAACAGACGTGCTTTGAAGGTGTGAAGGGGCTAGGGGAATCTTAGCAGGTAAAATCCCACACCAGGCATTGGCCCAATTTCCAAGGTACTAATGTCATTCCGTCTGGACGCTTGCTTTCCGTCTCGACTCAGGCCGGTTGGTTCTAAAATAGTAGTGATCGAGACTACTGTAAGCGTCCTACGAATGCGATCATAAAAAGCGACCAGCACTTTTGGAACACGACAGCCCATGGTGACCAAGCTCATGGACAACGGTGTAGCAGGCAGATATGTGTAACGAGCTAATTTTTAGAAGTGTACCCAAAATAATAAGTACGCCATTTCACACGATGTTTTGCCATCCTCATCCAGCCCCACCAGCTACCTTTTTCAGGTTATCTGGCGGGGGGTCTTCCTACTCTGCGTATTTCATCGTGTGAAATGGCAAGTCCTGGAGGGACTACTTCAAGCAGTGAAGAGACACAGGCTGATGATGATGATGAATGATGATGATTACAAAATGTGTAGTAGCCGTGGTGGCTAGAAAAAAATAAAATATATAACAAGACTTAAGGAATTAAGGAACGCGTTCTTACAACCGAGCCACCACCACCGCGCCAAACAAACATTTATTAATTTTAATTTATTTATTTTTAGGAAAATTTACAGCCTCTACAATAATACAATAGAAATATAGTAACTTAAAACCTTACAAATTTTCACTGATAGCATTGAGTTAGCAGTAAGCACAGCAGACAAAACGTTAAAATAATACAATTCAAATACAAAGCTACCACCAATACAATTAAGAGAACAATTAAAGACTAAACTAGTAGAACTATTAAACAACAACAAACAATTCCATCGAGAAAAATAATAATAATAATAAAATTTACAAATAATATCATAAATATGGTTGTATAATTCCTGAAGACGCAAAGACACAAAATCAACGAAACACAATCAGTAGTGAAGTAGACCTATCCAAACTTGATGTTAAATATAGTAAACTGACACATAAAGCAAACAGTGTAATTTGCGTTGTCGAACCTACTCAAGATGCTCATCATAGTACTGGGCAGTCATCAATCGTCTAAGATATGATTAATATATCTCTAAATGTCCGTATTTCCTAAAAAGTTAATTTTCATTTAATTTCTTAAAACTTCGTTTCTGACCACTACGAAAGGGATACGGTCGTGATGATAGTTTTACTAAATTTTTGGTTGGTTTGTTTACTTTTTGTCTCAGGTCTTCGTGAATAGGTCGTATGATTTTTGCGTCAGAAATGTTGTGCTTGTATTGTGTGTGACGTGGCTCGTGCGTCTAATGTTTATTAATTTACTGCGCATTTCTGACGCAAAAATGGTCATTAAACATTTAAGGTGATTTGCACCAAAATTAACTATCTGTAATTGTAATTTAGCCAAGTTTATAGACCCATCATGCTTGCAAGCTCGTGGGTGCCCAAACCAAACTCGAAATATATCACAAATAAATTAAATCATATATTGTGTCCCAGAAAAACAAAGACCCCGGTTTTTTTGGCCATAAATAATAATAATAATAAAATATTTATTGTACAAAACCAAAAAAAGTGCAGGTAGATAGACGAGCTTAATGCCGTAAATGCATTTTCTACCAACTAACCTTTGTGACTGAGATATGTAATAAGTGGGTGCAGCAGGAGAAAAATGATAGTTGTAATTATTTATTACTATCTTTTATACACACATTAATTACAAACATATAGTACTTATATATAAATGAATGTCCTACATAAACAAAAAAATATATAACTAAATAAAAAATACATACATATACGCATATATAATAAGTGAGTTATGGCGACTTATTAGGCTTGTGAAATAAGTATGTGTATATCTTTAAATATTTTAAGAGATGGTGCCTGTTTGATAATTAAAGGAAGTTCCACTGGCGAGCTGCAGATACTGTAAAGGAATCTGAATATCTGCTGGAAGAGTGGGGAGGGATTTTAAGTGTGTGACAAGTAAAAGTGTATGACAATTTTCTGATAAAAGGTGTTATTTTTCAATAATAAATCGTTATGTTATTCACACTTTACAAAACAATGCATTTAATTTTAAACAAAGAAATCACTTGTAAACTTGTAATTTAGGTTAGTAGGTTATCAGCCAAACGTTACAAACTTATTCAATCATCGTCAAATCATAATTTTTTATTTCATATGTCATCGGCAATCGACTGATTCTGTGTTCGACTTGAAACCAAAGAGCAAAGCTCTCTTTTTTACCGAATTTTGGTTAAAGTGTATGAAACCCATAAAGCAACGCCAAGTCGAACGACTTTCAAAGATGTCTCCAGCGTACCAAACTCGAGAAATATCACAAATAAATTAAATATTAATTAAATGTATTATCATTATCATAAAGTAAGGTATCATCACGACCGATTCCCTTTCAGGGTGGTCAGAAACCACGCTTATAAATAAGCGGATTCACATTTAGCCAAGTTTACTATAGGCCAATCATGACAAGTGGCAAGCTCGTCGATGTCTCCAGGCGTACCAAACTCGAGAAATATCACGAATAAATTAAATATTAATTAAATGTATTTATTTACATTAATAAATATTTTTGTGTCCCGACCAGTAATCGAACCCGGTACCTCCGAGTCTAAAGAAGTTATATCATAAAGTAAAGTATCATCACGACCGATTCCCTTTTAGGGTGGTCAGAAACCACGCTTATAAATAAGCGGATTCACATTTAGCCAACTTTACTATAGGCCAATCATGACAAGTGGCAAGCTCGTCGATGTCTCCAGCGTACCAAACTAGAAAAATATTACAAATAAATTTAATATTAATTAAATGTATTTATTTACATTAATAAATATTTTTGTGTCCCCGACCAGTAATCGAACCCGGTACCTCCGAGTCTAAAGAAGTTATATCATAAAGTAAGGTATCATCACGTCCGTTTCAGAAACCACGCTTATAAATAAGCGGATTCACATTTAGCCAAGTTTACTATAGGCCAATCATGACAAGTGGCAAGCTCGTCGATGTCTCCAGCCGTACCAAACTAGAAAAATATTACAACTAAATTAAATATTAAATAAATGTATTTATTTACGTTAATAAATATTTTTGTGTCCCCGACCAGGAATTGAACACGGACTTAAGCGCTAGACCACGGAGTTTTATCATAATTATATTAAACATACACTAAAATATTAGTATCAATAAATATAGATCCATAGCTGTAAAAGGACCGTGTCAGCTTACAAACTAACTAAATAATATTGGTAGTTGATGCAACATATATTCCCGCGTTTATCAGCAGTTTATGAATCATACTACGCCTGGCTGGAGGTGAATAAGTACAATGTCTCATTGCTAAAGGATTTTTTTTAAAATTAAAACTGATATTTTGCAAACCGGATCAATGACCTTACCACATAATTGTAAGGACCTTCTCACATGCATACGGTTTCCGTCTAAACTCTTGTCGTTTAGGTGTTTTCACATTTACACGGTTTACGCACGGTTGCCCCTTTCGTTTTGTCTTCCTGTTTAGATTTCAACCACCGAAACTACTTTGAGAGCATCCTACCACCTATATATTTGTTGTTCTCGTTTTTTTTTATACTAGCACGACATGTGACCCTGCGCCATGGTCCATGAATGTTAGAGACTATAAAATATAAATAAAAAAAAAAAAACTATTATATATAAAATACATATTAGTTTTTTTTTTTAATGAACGCATCGTAACGTTATTTTGCTGTCATCTGTAGTGGAAACCTTTATACGAGAATATCAATTTTAATAGCGTTTTACACTGACAGTTCCTTTATTTAAGGGATTCCACTATATAACGTTGGCGCTTAAGTAATAGAATAGGGTTACTGCTAGTTGGCAATAAACTACGAAGCAGGCTTGGAAGTCAAACATTGGATGCTTTGATAGTTCTGCGATTCTAAATTCTAAATAGTTCTTTCTTGCAAAAGTTTTATTCGAAGTTAATTAATATATGTACATTTAATATAAATTTAAAGCTACCTAAATGATAAAATAAAAAATAAACTAAACTATAAATAAAAAAAATCTTCAAGAGACCTCCCATCCGAGATAATCCCAAGGAGACTGGCAACATTTGCCCTCTGTATAGCGAGGCTAATACGTTGACAGAAATAATTGCTAGCCTTCCTGTCTCCAGACCTTTCTGTCAGCCGTTTTGACAACTTCTTGGCCAAGCGCCTCGCTGACGGTCCCATCGTCTCGACCCCAAAACGGCGCAAATTCGTAACCGGTACCAAGGTTGGCGTATTTGCGCAATTTGAGGTTCTCCGCAGAAAACGCTGCTCCTCCCTTGCAAAAGTTTAGTTTACTTTGTGTTGTGCAACGACATTAAAAACACATTTTAAGAAATTACTTCTTTTTTTTCCCATTTGAGCCCAATTAGAAAATACATTTACGCATTAAAAATCCCGTAATCCCGTGATTGAAAAACATGCGGATTGTATTCTCTAGCTGTGGTGTTCTCGTGTATTAACAACAGAATGACGCTTGATAGTTCAATATAGTACGGACGAACATTTGACCTATTTTCCTTTAGCTCAACACTGATCACAATTAAATAACTACAATTCTTAATTTTTTTTTCAAAATTCGGTTTTTGACTGTTTTTAAGTCTTGTACACTGATGCATATTGTCTAATTCCAAGTCAAGCTTAAGTCAGAGGGCGAAGAGCGAACTATTATAGTAAAATCTTGAAAGCACGACTTCGTCTTGGTCCGCTCTTAGAACTCAACTCTTGCATAGAAAAAACCTACAAACTAGACATAATGTAATGCAATATAATAATGTTTAGTTAGTTTATTTTGTAGAATAGTTTTAATTTCATAGGTATTTTTAGTTTAGTTTTATTTATAAAGTATCATCACGACCGTTTCCCTTTCGGGGTGGTCAGAAACCACGCTTATAAATAAGCGGATTCACATTTAGCCAACTTTACTATATGACAAGTGGCAAGCTCGTCGATGTCTCCAGCGTACCAAACTCGAGAAATATCACAAATAAATTAAATAATAATTAAATGTATATTTACATTAATAAATATTTTTGTGTCCCCACCAGGAATCGAACCCGGTACCTCCGAGTCTAAATCCACGGACTTAACCCCACAAGGGTCGTGATGATACTTTGCTTTTTTCTAATAAATATTTTTGTGTCCCGACCAGCTGAGTCTTGAACCCAATATATTAAATCAAAAAAATATCTGTGTAATTCCATTAATAATATTATTCTTCTTTGTTACAGAATGACTCCGCAAGAGGAGCGAGAAAGCGCGCGAGGTGTAGAAGTAGCTGATAGTTTTGAAGACGATATGTTTGGTCCCTCCCGCACCGAACCCGCAGTCCGACCCAAACTTTCCATGATATCAGCTAGAATAAGGGCCAACGAAGAGCGCAAAAGAGTTATTGAAATTTGCTCCCAAAAGCTCGAAAATATAGAAGACCCCGCCCGCGATTTGCGGCGGTCCGTATGCATTAACAATACTTACTGCCGTCTGAGTGAGGAGGCAAGGAAAGAGAAGGAAGCTAGACGACGCCGCGCGAGGGAAGAGTGCGACGAATCCACTTGGGTCGGAAAACGAGCTCGGCGCGCCGTAGAAGACGAATGCTTGGCTCTACTAGATGCTATTCCAGAATTGGGCGATGCTAATCTCGGATGTGCTCAGCTAGCCCGCATGCCCTGCTCTGAGCCTTTACTCCCCGGCTTAGTGACCGCCTTGGACTCGTGACCGATTCAGCAAACCTGAGTGCAAGAGAAAGAGACTCAATTAACCCTCAGTGTTGATTTTTAAAACGTATATAGTGTACAAGGATGTTGTTTATGTTTTATATACCCTAAATCGTTAATGTAAAAGACAGTATAATTAATTATTAAGTATAAAGCTATAAGGTCTCATCGTCAGCCATCTTTGACGTGTCATAAATACCAAATCTGAAAATAATAAGCCAATCCTTGGTTAATTTACAATTATAACCTTTAAATAATAATATCTTCGTCATATCTAATAAATATTTCAAGTTAATGTATAAATTACATCACTAAATTATCGCTTGTAATAAAGATTAGAAATTACGTAAGGAACAAAGCAAAACAAAACATTTAGGTGGTCGTAGTGTCACATGTCGTGATTCTATCATGACGTTATATGGCTTATGGTTAGTCCTTAAGGATCATACGAGTATATGGCAATTTTTTATAAATTCCTTCTAGTAGTATAGTCGTAAATAGTGGTGGTCGTGGTAAAATTTATTGAAAAACGATAACTATTTGCGAAACGGTTTAAAATTATATCTACGTTTTTTTAAGGAATTTTACACAAACATGTCAAGTCCAAGTTTTTTGTTTTGTAAATTATTTTACTGTGGATATTGTTAGTCAAAAGTGGTGTTATTTTGTTTATTAATGTGCTACAATGTTAATACTGCCTCCGTGGTCTAGCGGTTAAGTCCGTGGATTTAGACTTGGAGGTACCGGGTTCGATTCCTGGTCGGGATACAAAAATATTTATTAAATACCTTTAATTAATATTTAATTTATTTGTGATATTTCTCGAGTTTGGTACGCTGGAGACATCGACGAGCTTGCCACTTGTCATGATTGGCCTATAGTAAAGTTGGCTAAATGTGAATCCGCTTATTCATAAGCGTGGTTTCTGACCACCCCGAAAGGGAAACGGTCGTGATGATACTTTACTTTTACTTTTACAATGTTAATAATTATGGAAAACAAAAATTTAGACCCAATATATAGGGCAGAAGTTGCAGTTTATTTTTTGCTGTTTCCCCGCGCTGTGAACTCACATATACTCGTACCTACCGACGTGTTTCGGCGTTATTGACGCGAATTACTCCATGAAAAGCATCAAATTCTGCAACATTTGAAATTTGATGGTGACCTCATTAACTCATAAAAAGAAAGATATATTACGTCAGACTTGGCTGTATGGGCTAAACCCTTTGCCTTCCCTATCACCTCATTCATCATCCATCGAGGAAAAGAGAACACAGCTAAAATCATGACGTCATAACACGATTACGTAAGGAATATTATTTTACATTTTTAAAGAAATATTTTTTAAAAATATTCACGGATTGGTTTATTATTTTGAGATTTAATGTATTATTGACACATTACAAGATGGCGGCTGATTGTTAAATATTAGTAAATTAGAATAAGCGATAGTGCAAACGTTTGGGAACGGTGGCGAGTATCGTCACAGTATGATCGTTCTATTTTCAGAGCTGTGACGTCACCACAAACTGTTTATTATGTTTTAATTTGTTTTTCGGTTTGTATGTAAACTCGAGTGCGTTTATTAATAAAACTGGGATATACTCGACTTATGCTACGAAACACAATTATTCAGAGACGTTAATCTAAAAATTGGTTTAAACCGAATCAATCCATCAAATCTAGGAAACAAAATTATTGTCAGTTCAGACATATATTCACGAGGATTGAAACGCGAAGGTGCTGGGTTCGATTCCCGGCCGATAACACAAAAAAAAAAAATGTGACATTTCTCGAGTCTTATATATGCTAGGGACATCGACGAGCTTGTCACTTGATAGTAAAGTTGGCTAAATGTGAACTCCTTACAAAAGCGTGGTTTCTGACCACCCCGCATGGGATATGGTCGTGATTATACTTCACATATAGACAGAGAAAAATATATATCTTTAATATATATGTTTATAAAATATATGTTTCTCCTCTCTTTAACTAAAACATATCTATGAAAGAGAAGAACTGCCTCAATGGTCTAGCGGTTAAGTTCGTGGATTTAGACTCGGAGGTACCGGGTTCGATTCCTGGTCGGGACACAATAATGTTTATTAATGTAAATTAATACATTTAATTAATATTTAATTTATTTGTGATATTTCTCGAGTTTGGTACGCTGGAGACATCGACGAGCTTACCACTTGTCACGATTGGCCTAGAGTAAAAGTTGGCTAAGTGTGAATCCGCTTCTTTATAAGCGTGGTTTCTAACCACCCCGAAAGGGAAACGGTCGTGATGATACTTCACTATGAAAAAGAAGAAGAGAAATAAGCATTCCATGGATTCACCGTGTGGGTGCCGGGTCCGTCGTATATGGCAAAGAGAGAAGAGAAAAATAGTATCTCGGGCTTGTGACCGACTATACGCTGGTTTATTAATATATCTGTAAAATGACCGTAATTTTATTTCCTAGAAAATTGATAGCTACGTTTTAATTATCTCTACATAGAGGTATTAGATAGTAGAGAGATTGAACTAGCCCTGTTTTAAAATAACGTTTCTGACATAATTATTTTAGCTATCCTATATTTATTAATAATTATGTAAGTCGAAATAAGAGTATATGTACTTAGGCTGGGTTGTACCAAAACTATGTATGTGTAATTGTAACTATTAAAGTTTAAAATGGCATCATATTTTAAAGGTCAGCTGATACAATCGACGCCATTTTTAACTTAACTACATTGTGGTGCAACTCAGCCTCAAACTGTTTATGTCTTACCAGCAGGCTTAGCATGTGAGAAACGATAGATTTCTTATGTGTATGTCAAAATGTGGCATAAGTATGCTTTTCCACCAGAACATTAATTGATACTATTCGCAAACCTCTCATCATCACAACATTAGAACACAGAGTCGTAGACATCCACTGTAGGAAATGGGCCTTCCGGAATTTTCTGGAGAATTGGCCTAAACTCGCCATGCTGGCCAGACGGGTTTGGCGTGGGTCTGATGTCAATTTATACTGTCAGATTTTTAACTATTCAGGTTGTGATGTAAATCTATGACAAATGTACGTAAGAATGGTGTATTCCTCATTGGTACATACTTGGGTTTGAACCGACATATTTGGCATTTTAAGAATAGCATTCTTAAAAACCGTACACCATCGCTATTTGTGTTCAAATTACGCATTTCGACACACTATGCTTCGCCTGCATATTTTTTTTTACATGTAATGTTACCATTAAATGATAAATAGTGGAAATCGTATTAAGCGAGCTCTTTCGAACATTTGGGCTGTTTTTTTGTGAATAGGAGGTTGAAAGTGGTACCTGATTATTAAGGGGCGGTTTAAGGGCATCACTCACGGACAGGATTTACGTTTTCATATACTTAGCATTATCGACCTGTAATCGACTTAATTATATGTTTAGATATACCTATTATTCTAACGAACCAGACATAAAAATATAGAGCAATTTATACAAATCCCAGTAAACGAATTTAATTAAAAGAAAGTAAAGTAAAAAATCATTAATTGTATATGCCTAAAAATGAGCAGAATTCTTTTGACATGATTAACGCATTGTACGTATGACGCACGTCATTGGCCAAACCAAAGTGACTAGTTAAACAATCACGTGACGTATATCAAAATGTTGATCATGGATTATAATAATCATTTCTGGAACCAGATCATAGCGTTTATTTAACAGTAAATCATCCATAATATTTTTTTAGTAACACAGCCTAGCATTTAGCGCGTCTTTGTACCATTAACAGTGCATTAAGCTTCTCAGGCAGCCACAAAAAAACCGTCGCGTTCAGAAGCAAATAATATAACATAAGTCCTAAACAATGGAGCCGCGCGGCTTGTTGTAACAAATCGCAACTAGCCGCGGAGATGGATACAAACCGACGCGGTGAGAAATGGGCGGGGCTTGCGTCACAAGACGCGTGGGTTTGAATAGTTCCGAGCTCCATACTACGCAACATCAACATCAATAACAAAACATTTTATATCGAATACATTTTATTAAGTGACTTATATCGAAAATAATAATGGTATTTTGAGTAAAAATAATAATAATAGTAAATAGTAGGGTACAACTTAATGCTGTATTCTTGCACATATAAGGTAGAAATATAAACCTATAATAACAATAAGGAAATTGTTAACAATTTTTTTAAAACTTCAATATAACAAATACTTTTTTTTCAATAGCTGTCGTTTGGAGAAAAATGAACACACAGATTTTTTTAAAAATATTATACAGAGCTATGTGCAGTAGAGTTTCAAATCTATCACTAAGGAACTTAAGTGCGAACAGCCAGCAATAAATCGATATATGCTAAGACTATTTTGTCCGTGTGTGATGCGTTTAACGCAGGGGGTGTGTGAAGTCACCCCTCGTAGGGTGGGTCGCCGTTCCCGGTATCCTGTGATATTAGTATAAAGCTTGTGCTACGAAACTGTTTACAGGTTCACTTAAAACACATGGAAATTACAACACTTAGCCGATTATAGCCCCATTGTAAAAAATACAGAATAAAAAACCAAAAGAAAAAAATACTTTTTATTTATATAAAAAGAACTGTTTGAATACAATTATCACTTTAAATCGTAGTTTAGTATACGAATTAAAATAATCCAAAAAAAAAAATACAATATAGGATTTTAAAAAAAAAACAAAAAAATCTGTATTTTAAAATATAAAACTTTTTAATGACACAAATCGCAAAAATATATAGATACTTACATAATATTTTTCATTAATTAATTTATATATTACAGGAAAACTTACAGCTTAACAATATATATGTGTACATACTACAAATATATATACATATATATTGTTCAGCTGTAAGTTTTCCTGTAATAAATATATAAATAAATTAAAAATATATTTTAGAAAATAAACTGCCAAGTAATAAAAATCGCTTTGGAAAAGCAGTCTTATGTTTATATCATAGTGGTAGGGTTCGAAGTCACTATTTCTCTTACATAAAAAAGTAAAAAAAATAATTATATACCTACTGCAATAACAATTACTTAAAGTTTAAAAAAATAAACTAAATTATTTATTAATTTTTTTTCATGACTTTTCAGTGGACCTGTAAGAATAAATAAAATTGTAAATGATTTATGTGTAAAATAAATTAATAATACGTGATAATTACCTTAGATTGTAATCGTTAGTATGGTGGGACCAGGCTATAAACTTTCACTTGTGATTTTAACAATTTATCAGCATTTATGATAATATATGCTGAAAAATTGTTAAAAAAACTGTTGTAAGTGACACTATTTTCATACAAAAATAAATAAATCAGTATTTATTTATTTATAATAGGGTAGTCAACAGTGCTAACATCACACACTTATTTGTACTTAACACTAAATCAGAAGTTAGATGTTGCACCTATTATAGGCGACCACCACAGTAGCCTTTATAGCCTATAAAAAAATAACAATATTATAAAAAAATCAATAAGTATACAAAAACAAAAGCTGAAACTATTTAATATATATATATATATATATCCTTTTTAGAAATTAGCAGTATAAATAAATAAATTATCACGAACAAATAATTAACACACTTGTAGAAGGCGCAGAAACAAAAGGGCATCTTAGAAAAGATTTAAGAAATGTGGATAAAAGATGGCGCTCATATGTCTCTAGTGTTGTCCAATCTTGGTCTTGTTCTTGCATAAAAAAATATTAAACTTTCAAAGATCTAGTCCCACCAGCCTGACTCGAGTTCTTATCGAAAATTAAGCAATGGTATTTTTATATATTAAATTAGAATCCAATTTGTACCTATATTATCTAGAATAGTACATAAGATCCTGTGTACATTTTTCATGTGTTTTGCAGTTTTATATCAAGGGACTAACGTCATTTTTTATTGACTGATGTCATGCGAGCGTATAATATGTGACCAAGCAGCCAAGACTTGCGTTTCAATGATAAAAATATTTCCACTCTCAGATATTTATCCTTAGAAAGAGACAGACTTAAATATATAGTCAACGAGGTCATATATAAGACAGAGCTGGCATTTTTATACAAAATGTTTTTTACATATTTTTTTTTACACCACCTAACGTCCACTAGCAAAACTTTAGCTTTTATAGATAACCATTTTTTTTTAAATTGTCGTCTGCAATGCATGGAACCTCAAGGGGTGGAAAATGGGGTGTGTCACTAACTTGTTATCACGATAGATGGCGCATGATAGATGGTACCTAATACAACTGTCAGTTGCATAGAAAACTTGTATTTTTATTACGAAATTTATTATTTTTTGGATATTATGCAGAAATGAGCAGCTTTTGAGTGTACAAATCGAGATTTCCAAGCGAAAGCAAAGATATGGTGATGTCGAAATTGCCGTTCTATTAATTCAACCCTTTTTTTATTTTAAAGACGGTGTGCGCTTACTTAATTCGTCTTTTAAGGTAGGTTACGTTAAGTTAAAATACATTTTTCTGTTATAAAAATGTAAAACTGCAAATAAATTTAAAAAATGATCAGTCATAGGTGTAAACAAGGTACCATTGCCGCTAGCGACATCTACAAAAAGCTTTGCTTGATACACCCCATTAGAATAAGCAATTGATGAATTTCGGTTCTCATAGAAAGTGGCGCCATCTAGTAGACGTTACTTAATGTCATTAATTCAATCAATTATAATAATAATAATAAAAATCGTTTATTTACTGAAAAAGCTAGTTCATTATTATTTTTTTTAGGAATTGGCCACTGGTGCCCAAAGAAAGTTAATCTGAATCTTAGGCACCAGTTTCATTACACAAATAAGTATAATACATATTGAATTTAAGCCTATTTTGTTGTAGTTTTTGCGTGCTAGAGCCACATGAAACAAACGTGGTTTGTCACTTTTATACCATTTGAATGTTGACGATAGGTAATATAAAATTGTTTACTTAAGGCGCAACTTAAGGATTATTTCTACTCGTTCTCGACGTTAACGCCATCTATCCATGAAATTTGGCATTTATGTCAAACAAAAAAAGACCAAAGTAGAATGCTACTTTTACCACCGGTGTTTGATGAATAAATTAACGAACTTTATCTTTTTTGTTTAATTTGTAGGTTACTTGTTAAACTTAAATTTTTATACATTCTTTAAAAAACTGGGGGTTTTACGGCGATGATTTAAGTCTGAGAAATACTCGAATTTTGATACAAAACATATTTAAAAAATCAACAAAATTGCCATTGTTTAAGAAAATCCTTGAGTATTTTTACTAAATATGTGAATAATATTTACTGCAATTGTTTTTTTTTTATATCTTATCTGGTTAGACGTACGTTTAATAGCGCAAATGTACATTATTGTTTTTATATTATGTATTATTATATTAAAATCTACCAAATTTGTTTTAAGCTATATATATTTTAGGTGCGTTGAAAAACTATGGTCTTTGATATGATCATATGTAAATGACCCTAAAATCAAACCGTTTTTTTTTTGCAATTTTAGGTTAATAATAAACAATAGGTTTAATTGGATTTTTTATAATTTTATAAAATGTTATTACGACAATACGCAACGTATTTTTTGTTCTTTTTATTATGTTGAACAAATAGAAAAATATCGTACACGGTACTTCCAAAAGTCTTCAATGTCATTTGTAAAATCGAAGGAAATACCTAGATATGAAAGAATTTCTTTTTTAATTTTATAAATCGCGTTATTTGCCAAACTGTATGTACTCGTAAATGGCTAAAATGTATTTTATATTCGAATTAAAACTAAAAGACGACATTTTTATTGTCTTTCCAATTATTTAAAGAAATATGTCAGCCATTTATTATTTTTGTTATTTATTTTTATAAACATGTAAAATTTTACTATTTAGTGTTTCTTGTGTTGAGATTAAATAAATATTTTTTTAATGAAAAAAAACGCACTGTATTATATTGTGCAAAATCAATTTGTGAAATATGTATTGTACTTAAGATCATGGCAAAGAAACCCTAAATACTGAATTTAATACGTAATTTATAATAAACGGAATGTCGTCGTTTTAGTAAGCTAACATAAAATAATATGCACCAATAAAATATGGTGAAATTATTAAAATTGCATTTTTGGACTAATAATCGGCTAAGAAAAATATTAACAAATATTTATATTCGCCGATTATTCGTTACTTGTTCTTCTATGGGGATTTTGTATTATTTCTATAATTTTACTACCGTATGGAAAACAGTGAGCATACCAAAAAATATGCTTTATTGATCTCAGCCTAAATGTCAATGAAGTAAATTCACAGAACATATTATTTTAAATTAAAATTACATCAATTGGAAAATTATGGAAATTACTGCTTCCGCGGTCTAGTGGTTTAAGTCCATGGTTTTAGACTCGGAGGTATCGGGTTCGATTCCTGGTCTGACACTAATTTTCTGACCACTCCAGAAGGGAAACGGTAGTGATGACACTTATACTTATGGAAAATACAAATCCCTCTAAGACACACAGTTGTATAACGTTACAACATAATATTATTATTATTATTAAGTGATTATTTTATAAATGTTTCCTGTCCTATTCTAAGAGATTATCAATAAATATAAAATTAAAAATATATGTCTTTTTATTTATTACCCCCACGCCATATGTTGGTAGTTTCACCTTCAGCCTTCCAACAGACGAAATCGCGTGGTAACTTCCAAAAATTGTTCTTGATAGTCCAAAACGTTTGTTTTTCAAACGACGCGACGTCACAGATTTGAATTACGTCTATGTCCATTCGGTTTATTTTGCGTTGCACCGGCCGCCAGTGACGACGTCAGCTTTATAAATAGTTTGCGAAAATCGCTAAATTAATACGGACGCCCGTTTTAATCAAACTATTCTAGTAGACGTGCGTTCAATTATTTAACAAACTGTTGACCGATTTTCGCAGTCAGCGTTCGCGATGTCATTTTCAACAAGTCGTCACCGGGGGCGGCGCAACGCAAAATAAACAGAATGGACGTAGACGTAAACCAAAGTTTGTGACGTCACGTATAAAAATATTTTTTTTTTTTCAAAGACGGTGTATCGTATCAATCGCAAAATTGCCTAACGATACGACCTCAGCCTGAAGAGACCCTCTTCTAAGGAGACCCCAAGGCGCCTACGGACTAAAACCCTATAAACCGTCTCTCTCTCACTGTTGGCCCTGCGTGCCTTAACAGCTAAGTCTGAGTCGTGGCTACGGAGTGACGGCACTCGTTCGCCGCGTAACGTTTTCGACAATCGTGAACAAATTATATAATCACAATAAATACTACAATTATTTCCAGTCATAAGCTATATGCAGGTTTATATTATACTGATGTGTTGGTTCTTAAAATTAGTTGTATAAAATATCTCCAAAAAAAAATGCTTTTATAAACAAAAACATCTTATTACATTCTAAAATTATATTAGTAGTGTGGGATTGCTATGAGTGAAATTTATTATAATAGGTAAAGAAAACAATTCTTTATTACATCTTTATTATAGGGAGGCAGATGAAGATAGCACATTGAAATTTTAATTGATAATGGTTGCTAACCAACTCGAAATCGTTATAGATTTTAAATGGTAACTCTAAATGATAAATCTAAATTCGATTATACCCCAAATATAGTTCGTACAATTTATTTTTTTTTATTCACAACAATATGGCGTCCTGTTGTAGCCTTAATAAAATTTGATCAATGTCATATATTCAGTGACACTCGCGTAATGGAAACAAATAGATTGACTTGAGAATCATCAAAATTGGCCAACGCGTTTGTTGTCCAGTGCCTCAAAAGGGATTTCCGATACTTGGATTTCTTAAAATAAAATGTCGGTACTTATACGTAGGTAATAAAACAATCTAATCACTATAATAGTATAGGCAATAAATAATAATTTACACTAGTGGATATCATTTATTACAATTTGGGGGAAGCAAAAGATTTTTGTTACGAAATGCATGTTCTTTCTTTCAATCTGCCATGATTGCTTTAGGAAAGCGGAGGTAGAGAGGGGATGACATAGGGTTGTCAAACAGTAGGCGGTATTTTTATCAGGAATAAGAGTGAGAGCCATTGCCCATGTATTTTCAGAGTGTTGTAAATCTATGACAAATGTACGTAAGAAAATTTGATTTCTCATTGGTACAGTACACTTGTAGGATTTTAAGGAAAGTGTTCTTACAATCGAGCCAACACCGCGCCTTAACTTAAATAATAGTAAATTTAATAAATTGATTATATTTAGAACTCGGCCTTAATGGGGTGTATCACTAACTTTTTATCACGATAGATGGTACCTAATATAACTGTCAGTTACAAATTTATTATTTTGTGGATATTATGCCGAAGTGAGCAGCTTTTAAGTGTACAAAGCGAGATTTCCAAGCGAAAGCAAAGATTCAATCTTTTTTTTATTTTAAAGACGGTGTGTTTCCTTACTTAATTCGTCTTTTAAGTTGGGTAACGTTAAGTTAAAATACATTTTTCTGATATAAAAATAAAAAACTACAAATAAAATTTAAAAAAGGATCCGTCATAGGTGTAAACAAGGTACCAGTGCCGCTAGCGACATCTACAAAAAGCTTTGCCTGATACACCCCATTGCTGGCAACCCTAGGGTGAACGCCCCTATCTCGGAACCTCCGTGCGAAATACGTCGTTAAAACACGCGTTATTCTAGTTTGCCATTTTAGACCAAAACGCCCACAAATAACTTTCTGCATTACAACCGCGTACAGAGTCCTAGACCTCCATTGCTAAAGGACCTTTCAGAACTTTCGCGCAAACCTTTTTCACCTGATTAAATAATAATATATATAAATAAATATTTCCAGACAGGTCACACAGCGCCATCTAATTTCCGTGGTAAGCTACGAGGCTTGTGTTACGGAAACTAGATGGTTGATAAACTACATATTATACTTTTTTTTTTGTAAATATATACATATTATACAAATAAACACCAAGACCGAGACAAATTATACAATGTACAACTTGCCCCCGGTGGGAATCGAACCCACGAGTTCACGGCAACGTTTGTTACCACTAGACCACGGAGGCGGTCGACGCGACGCAAAGAAGGGTTAAGTATATGTTTATTAGCCTATGTATATATGTTCTTTTGAGGCACTGGAGAACAAACGCGTTGGCCAATTTTGATGATTCTCACGGCAATCTATTCGTTTACATTACGCGAGTGTCACTGAATATATGACATTGATCAAATTTTATTAAGGCTACAACGAGACGTTATATTGTGGTAAATAAAAAATGTATCAATGACGAATCATGCACGTCTCTTAGCGGTGTCGGATCATTGTGCGGGTCATTGGATAAACGCACTTGCCTCGAAAAATTTAGGTACTCTTTTCGAAAATAGCTCCTTATGCTTATCTGTCTGGGCATAAAAGTATGTGAACCACATCGTTGTCCATGTGGCAAAGATGTCGATGAGCTTGGTCACCACGGGCTGTCGTATTCCAAAAGTGCGGGTCGCTTTTTCTGTCACAGCGCCATTAACGACCTCATTCGTAGGACGCTTGCAGTTGTCTCGATCCCATCTACTTTAGTACCAACCGATCTGAGTTGAGACGATGGCAAGCGTCCAGACGGAATGACATTAGTTCCTTGGAGATTGGGTCAATCCCTGGTATGGGATTTTATCTGTTGGGATTCCCTAGTCCCTTCTCACCTTCAAGGAACTTCTGTTAGAGCTGGTGTTGCAGCGGAACAAGCGCAGATTAGCAAGCGTCGAAAATATGAAACTATTTGCAATAGTTACTTTTTTTCGACGTTTGCTGTAGAAACGATGGGCCCGTGGCAACAAAGCCTTTTATAAAGAAATTGTTCCAAGGCTCATTGACGTCTCTGGTGACAATAGGGCTGGGAGTTTTTTCTCCCAAAAATTAAGTATCACGCGAGTGTCACTGAAGATATGACATTATTAATATTTCAGTAAGGCGACAACCAGACGCCGTATTGTGAGGAAGAAAAAAATTTAAGTCGACGAATATATCATCGAATATATATTTTAAAATAATGTTAATTAAGGTTTATCTTATCACTTTTCACTTCGAATGACTATACTATATTATTTGGATCTATAACGCGTTAAAGTTGGTTAGCAACCATTCCCATTGAAATTTCAATGAAAGTCCTATCTGCCTATAATAAAGATGGAATAAAATTTATATAAGCGCATAATAGCCTCCGTGGTCTAGCGGTTAAGTTAGTGGATTTAGATTCGTAGGTTAGATTTATGGGCGAGACAATTTTCTTTTATATTTATTTGTATTACTGAACACGACATGTGACATCGCACCCATCTGATGGTAGGCTGTAGGCGGTCCAATAATGGGAGCAACTGACGCCAGCCACTAACATCCGGCATCAGTCCCTACCACTATGCCGGCCTAATAAAAAGCTTTTTCACACTTCGCTTGAAGGACTCCAGGTTATAGGAGCGGGGAAACACACTGGCTGGGAGAGCATTCCACATCTTCAGCGTGCGACAGATGTAAGAGTCTCCAAATTTATGAGTACGCGTCGGGATAGTGGCTACGGTATGTGGATGCATATTTTGGCCTGTGCGTGTGGTTCGGTTGCGGAATAGAGAAGAAGGGATAGGTTATGGAGTTCCTCAGAATACTCACCGTGGTATAGCTTGTAGAACACGCTCAGAAAGGCAACGTCACGACGAAGCTGTGGTGATTCAAAAGTTATTGACAAATTTAAAAAAAAAAACAAATAATAATAGTTTTTTATTTATAATTTTAAGGGGTCTTTACGTGATATACCTTAGAGACATATATCTCCCGACGTTTCAGTGGTCGCATTGGCCATGGTTGCAAAACTTATTTCTGGAGAATTTGGCCTACTTACCCTAGCCACGCCAACTTGGCCAGAATCTTTTTAGAGTTGATATTCGTTTAATATTCGACTGCCTTCGTGGTCTAGCATTTAAGTCCGTGGTTGGAGGTACCGGGTTCGATTGCTCGTCGGAACAATACTATGTGTTTGGTACGCTAGACATCGACGAGCATGCCACTTGTCATGATTGGCCTATAGTAAAGTTGACTATAGTATAGTGTAGTTGAAGTTTTGTTTCTGACCACACCGAAAGGGAAACGGTCGTGATGATGATAAATTAAGTAATCTTAACATAAGCTATGCTCGGCTAAACCCTGAAATATATAACTCTAGAATATTCGCCATTTTTAACTTTAATCGTAAACGTGGTATTGAATTTCTTAGCTTAGTATGATTTAAAATTTTGATATTTGAACCAAATAATCGTCTTAGTGAAAGTATAAGAACTGCCTTCGTGGTCTAGCGGTTAAGTCTGTGGATTTAGAGCCGGAGGTACCGGGTTCAATTCTTGGTATTATTAATTTAAATATAATATTTATTAATTTAAATAAATAAATTTAATATTTAATTTATTTGTAATATCTTTCGAGTTTGGTACGCTAGAGACATCGACGAGCTTGGCACTCGTCATGACTGGCCTTTAGTAAAGTTGGCTAAATGTGAATCCGCTTCTTTATAAGCGTGCTTTCTGACCACCCCGAAAGGGATACGGTCGTGATGATAACTTACTATAAGATTTGTATAAAAATGTATTTAAAACAATAACCAATAAATAAAACCAAGTATCAAGTAAGTTCTATCAAGATATTTTATCAATTTTTGTGGGATACCATACTATTACTTTTTGAATTTGCCGCGCTTTTTCGCTATCAACTTTCATTAGCCAGGCGCTACCTATTATTATTTAATTTTATTGTAATTAAACATCAACAACCTCGCCCCTCGTCAACTCGTCTGGCCAGCGTGGCGAGTGTAGGCCAAATTCACCAGTAATTTCTGGAAGCTCTAACAGTGGAGGTCTAGGACTTCGTGTTCTAGGGGCAGTGGTGATGATGAAACATCAACAAAACATAGATAACATACACGTATACGATTTACCAAAACATCTTAAATATCTTGATAGTAGTATCTACTGTAACATGCCTTTGCAGTCACAAGATTATCCAACGCCTGCGGTTGGATGTAGTTGCGTTTAATTGTTACGGAGAGGATTCTACGGAACTCCTTTTTTTATTGAAAATGCATAAAACTTTTATACTTTATATTTTAGATATTACTAATACAAATGTAGAAAAACTAAACACATTCCTATGTCGGACACTATAGACTTTAACTGTAATTATTATTTAAATCCTAATATTTATAAAAATATTACTCGCTCTCTCGACCTCTCGGTCCGAGCTCCCGATCTTCTTTTTTTTCTTCTTTAAAACAAAAACCCATCAACACTGTCATTGTCGTATATTGACAATACTATTCTTTCTGAAAATGCAAATAAAACTCTGTAACCTACATGTACCCGTTACACTACCTATACAT
This sequence comes from Tinea semifulvella, assembly GCA_910589645.1. Classification (NCBI taxonomy): domain Eukaryota; kingdom Metazoa; phylum Arthropoda; class Insecta; order Lepidoptera; family Tineidae; genus Tinea; species Tinea semifulvella. The sequence continues at coordinate 7,748,540 of OU342609.1, forward strand.
AGAAATAAATAACTACGCATTCAAATTCACATCATATGAGACAGCAAAGCTTGGTTTATTTTGTTGAATTTTGCTTAAATCGAATGAAAACCAAGTCGAACGACTTGCATAGTGAAATAAAGTAAAAACAGAGCTTAAAGCGACAAGTCAAACACAGGGATAATAGAACGTAAATAAAAGCTCAAGTAGTCACGTCATTAGGCTAAATCTTAGTAGCGCCATCTGTTGAGCGTTGTAAGCGTAATCTCCTCTTTTGTTTGTTTATTTGCCGCATACCTATTTGAGATATTTATTGTCACAATCCAATCTACGTAGTGGGAAAATTATAGCGGTTCCTTAAATGCGGAATCGACAATTATTGTTCACTAATTTAAATATAACTTGGATCAGATTAAGGGTTAGTATTTCACCAGTTCCTTAGTATTTTCGTTTACTTAGGTGGCCGTTTCTGATAATAGTGTACTTTTAAGAAATATAGTCTATTAACTTTATAGCAAATGAGATTAATTACCTACATTTCAGACATGTATTTCCACTTTTATATACCTAATTTTGGACAGAGAGAAATTGCAAATACTCGTATGTTTAAACCATTTTACTATTTTTTACTAAAACGTCTATCAAGAAGACACATTTATTTATTTATTTATGGTACAACAAACATACATACACACTATTTGACAGCAGTTCTGGATTGCAATCCACAGCAGTGTACACTACAAGACAATACAATAATAATATAATTTAAATGTTCTTACATAACATGATCAATTTCAAATTTATAACTTATACTTACATACAGTATTCCCAAATTAATAATGCACATACAGATCTTCGCTAATTGTCGTATTCCCGGAAACACCCGAATCATTGAATCGTAAGAGCCTAAACATTGCACTTGCATTTTGCATCTTGTTCGAAAGAAATAGAAGTCAATATCATGTGTACACAATCGAAAACAATTCGGGCGGTCGGTGACTGCATGTGTTCTCTCTGAGTGGAATTATATAGAGCTGTATTACACACCGTTCTTGGTTTTGTTTTCAAAGGTGAATTTGATTTCAACTTTAATTATCTTATTCAACTTTAAATAGTTTATTTTGTAAAATAGGAAAACGTACTAACAACTAGCACAAAACACATAATTCTATTAAATTATGCATGAAGAAAATGCACTTAACCACTCTATATACATATCGTCTTCGAACGCTCGGGGAATACGACCGTTGCCGAACAGTGACGAAGATTTCTATGCGCATTATCACTTTGGGAGAACTGTACATTATTATTATTATTATAAAAATAAACATACATTTCTAAGCATTCCATGGATTCACCGTGCGGGTGCTGGGTCCATCGTGCGTGGTTAAGAGATGAGAAGAATAGTGTATCGGGCTTGCGACCGACAATAGGCCCGGCCGTTTAGAAAAGGAAGCCTCCTTTTTTAAAATTTATTAGACGCAACTAGACGCTCACCATCCACAATTCTTCTATACTCCTCTCCCTACCCAACCTACTGTGCGATTCTGTTGGTGCCATCTTGGAAGCTCTTACCTGCTTAGGCCCAATTCGTTCAGTACTTAAATGGTTCAGATTTTGCTGGCACTCCTCTCGCACCAACTTCCACTGCGTAAAGTTCTTGAACATTTTTTAACGCGGAGGTGCTGGGTTCGATTTCAGTAGTTCTATTCTGTTACTTAGTCGCAAACGTTATTAGTGGATTTCATTATTTACGTCAGAGGTTGCGTCATAATTACAAAATATTATTCAATTCTCAACTCTATAAGCGCTCCACCTTAACATCGGCCGTGCAAATATCAACTTTAATGTGCGACCGCCTCCGTGGTCTAGTGGTAACAAACGTTGCCGTGAACTCGGGAGGTCGTGGGTTCGATTCCCACCGGGGGCAAGTTGTACATTGTATAATTTGTCTCGGTCTGGGTGTTTATATGTATAATATGTATATATTTACAAAAAAAAAGTATAATATGTAGTTTATCAACCATCTAGTTCCCGTTACACAAGCCTCGTAGCTTACCACGGAAACTAGATGGCGCTGTGTGACCTGTGTGGAAATATTTATATTTATTTATATATTTAATGGCGTTATATATATAGAGTTAACTGATTCCACTATATAAAGTTTGCGCTTAAGTAACAGAATAGAACTACTGGAATCGAACCCAGCAGGGCTGGAGAAAACAAAAAAATATTTATTGTCATTTTCTTTTTGTGTCATTTTACGCGTCTGGTGCGCTAGACATCGTCGAGCTTGCCACTTGTCATGGTCACTTACAAAAGCGTGGTTGCTGATTCGGTCGTGATGATGAACAGACTACCACTGACTATCAGACTCCTTCCATTCATACCTTCAAACATTTACTTACCACATACTTCCTTCAGAAACAGAACAGTTATAACTAAATCTATACCTACTACATTTTTATTTATATTATTTTATTTTATTTTAAAAATATATATGTAGGTATAATTGTATATATGTAAATCTTTTACGTAACATTAGTATCCCCTTAGAATTAATATGGTACAACAATCGTTCCGAATCAAATATCACGATTTGGATGCTCAGAACGTGATATCAATTCGGAACGATCCAAATCACATTTTCATTCATATTATGATAGTTTTTTTAAAATGTATGGAAGATAAATTGCGGATTTCACATCTTTGAGTATGAATACTAACAAATATACAACTCTCGGTTTATTTATCTTAATATGTGTAAAGTTTAATATTATTAATTTATTTTGGTCTTTTAAAATAACTTGACGTGTTACTGACTTTTTTTTTCACTTCCAACTTAAATATTAATTATAGATTTGTTTTAGAAGTAATATACAAACGGTATAAACGAATTACAATATTAATTAATTTAAAAGAAAACCTAATATGAAACAAACTTGAAAATGGCGCGTGACATAAGGACAAAAAACTGACAGCGCTCAGGGCGACCTACCTCGATATCGTGAGCAATCTAAGCGCGAGAAATGATGTCATTTGCGACGTCACATAGCTTTGGCAAAACAGTTTAAGCACGTCTCGGAACACCTTCAAACATGCTCAGGTTACTATTATCGTGTCTCGGAACGACGGGTATGTAAGTGTATAATATAAAATAAAATTGCACCCATACATAACTTTCCACACTCCCAAAAGGTTGGTTGTCAGAAAATGCTTAGTCATTATTGACAGTGTATGTTCGTTAAAGGATTCCTGTGTATAACGCTTGCGATAAAAGCAACTGAATTTGGCTGCGCAGTGGTTAATTTCTAAACATAATTGAATTTAAAAACATGTATCTGGCCACGAAGCAAACAGGCGTCTAAGATAAAAAATACACCTTTTCAAGACAATATAACTTTTAAAGCTTTAAGCATAGGAGTTATAATTCTTTTTTAAGGTAAAAGCAGGTGAAATTATACTCTTAGAAACATTGACTTTTATATATACCTGGTATTGCCATTAATAATATCACAGAGCAGTTTTTAGCCTTGAACCAAACGGTTTTCTGTAATGTCTAAAAAGAGTGAGAGAGAGTGTGACAGTGGGATAAAGATGAGTGATCTAGTGGTGAAGTGCCTGCTTTATGCATATGATGCTATTCTTATGGCATCGTTCGTACAAGAACTGCAATCACTAGTCACAGAAATGAAAGAGGGATGTTCAGACAAAGGACTCCGTTTGAATGCGAGAAAAACCAAGGTTTTTGACGATAAAGATTGATGATGAAACTCTAGAACAAGTAAATGAAATTATATGTCTGGGCAGTGCTTTCACTGCGAATAGGAGTATTATAAGGATGTTGAAAGAAGAGCGAACGCGGGGAATAGTGTCTACAGTGCTCTGGGGTCTGGGTGCTGTAGGATCGCCTGTCAAAATGTCAGTGACAAAACTCAACTCGCCACACACAATGCCATGCTGGTACCAACACTTATGTCAAAATACGCATGAGAGTAGAGTTAATGCAGTAGAAATAAGGTCGTTGCGTCGGATATGCGGCGTCGCGTCGCGTCGTGAAGATATGTAGACAATAGTATTTTATCGGAGAAGTTAGTATTTATCGTGATCTCTTTCTTTTAGTGTGGTTGTAACATCTCTTATATTTATTATTGGATATATAACATTATTCATATTCGCATTTGACACTAAATAATAGAGTACCAAATTAATGGATCTGAAAATGTCGCTCATTTAATACAATAATTGATTGCCAGGGCCGTCGTATTCCGATTGAGACCCGATTTTTTCCGATGAAAATACATTATGCACTATAATCTTTACACTTAATAACTTTTACTTGTCATAGATTTGCTTCGAATAGAAGAAAGGATAAGGATTTTTGTCAAAATAAGTTTTCCTTTTACCAACTATGACAATGATATCGTAACACGAAGAAAAGACGTGTTTTGGTTTTGCCTGGTTAGTTCACACTTCTTATTTAAATAATCAAGTTCTGTTCATAGCCCGGTCCAACAATAAGTCAACGGATTGAAACAAGCTTCGGGACGTTCCTATTCACCTGTGTAAACTCGTTGCAAAATGACCCTTACATGTCTGAGGATAAGGTGCTCTGAATATTGGATTATAAGGCCGCACCCATATTAAAGATTTTGGTTCAAAATTAGGCTTTGTTGGGATTTGGAGTGAGAAACAAATAACTCGGCTGTCTGAATTAAATATCTAGCACATAAACTTGTAAAAATTAAAGAGCGATAAATTAACGAAAATTCATTTAATTTGCGGTCAGCCAAGGAGTTGAACGGCTGACAGAGAAATCTGCAGACGGGAAGGCTGATTTTTTTTCTGTCAACGCCTTGAGGGGAAATGTTGCCTTCTTGGGACTATCTCTGATAGGACGTCTTTTCAGGACATTTTTTATTTAAAGTTTATTTTTTTATTAGGTTTATTCTATAGTTATTTTATTTAAGTAGTTTGTAATTATTATTTTATAATATGTAAAAATATTTTCGACAAAAAAAATGTATATTTATTTGTGTGTCGAGACTGGACTTGTAGTACAAGATGGACGTGTAAGACTTCGATTAACACAAAAGGAGAAGTTACGATACGAAGAGATTACGCGTGGAACTAGCAAACTACGTCTAGCAAAAGTAAAAAAGTTAATAAGTGCCTTCCGGAGTAGTCAGAAACCACTCTTATATTTTTAATGAAGCGGATTCACTTTTATCCAACTTTACTACCCATCATGAGTCGTGAGCACGAATCGAACCTAAGACTTACCTCTGAGTCGAAATCCACGGACTTAACCGCTACACCACGGAGGCAGATCAGTAGCAATTCAGTAAGATAGTTATCGAGCTGTAAGGACGTCACACGCGCGCATTCTGTGTCAAATGACACATTTTATTCGTAGAGAGAGTTAAACGCTATTGCATACATCTCGCTCGCACATAAGACTGAGCGATACTTTTGAGAAATATAGTCTATTAACTTTCTAGGTAGTAGGTACCTCATTTTAGACAAAGAAAAATATTAAAAACATTTATAACGATTTTACTCTATTTAACTAAAACAAATCTATGATTGTATTATTTGTACATTTATAAATATATATATATATACATCATCATCATCATTATCAGCCTGTGTCTCTCCACTGCTGGATATAGGCCTCCCCCAAAGCGACCTTGAATTTGTGAACCAGACCCACTGTCAGTGTCCACGTCTCTGCTCCGTGCGACATTACGGGGAGGACGCACTGGTTGAAGACTTTTATCTTCAAACACTGTGGTATGGACGATGAGAAGATATGTCGAAGTTTCCCGAATGCCGCCCATCCTAGCTGAATGCGTCTGTCGCCTTCTTTGCTGAAGTTTGCAGCGCCTAGCTGAATAGTCTGTCCAAGGTAGACGTATTCCTGCACAACTTCGAGAGTAGCATTTCCCACACAGATTGGCCTCGGCTTGACATGGACATTGAACATAACCTTAGTCTTATCCAGGTTTATTCCGAGGCCAACCTGCTGAGAAGCCACGTTTAAGCCGTTTAACATTCTGCTAAGATCCTTGAGCGAGCTGGCCATGATGACTATGTCATCCGCGAATAGGAGGTGTGAGATGTATTCTCCATTGACATTTATGCCGCAGTAATTCCTGTCCAGCATTTTAAAAACATCTTCCAACGCGTTCGTGAACAGCTTTGGGGATATGACATCCCCCTGTCGCACGCCGGCCTGTGGTAGAGGTCATATAACTTGTTTAGCTGACCTCTGCCACGAGGAGGCAACTTCCGATGCAACCGAGCGGGTTGGCAGGTTGTGGATAGCCAGAGCAGCCCTCTTTGTCAATATGTATTTTGGCAAAGAGGACCGTAACCCTTAGGGGTCCCGAACAGCGGAAGATGCCATGGGTAATCCTAATCAATGCCCATGGTAATACCTTTACCTTTCTCCTGTGTTCCGTCGACCTGGATGACCAGCTAGGCATGTACGTTTCATGTCTATCTGGTCATCACGGTCCTCATTTCCTCTCCTCCCTTCCCTCATACTAAAACCTACGCCCTCTCCTTCCTATTCCTAGTAATTGTTTGATGATGGGCAGCAGCGTTATCAGTCACTAACCCTTCCTTACTGCGATCACCAACCCGCCTGCCAAGCGTGGTGATTACGGCAAATTACCCCCCATGACTATATATATATATTATTTAATAATTATATAGTATGTAGGAGTGGCAGGTCCCTGGTGTGGGATGCAACATGTGTAGACACATTAGCCCCATCACACATCCAGGCGGTTTCTGCTGAGAACCTCAAGCTGCGCAAATACGCCAACCTCAGTACAGGTTACGAATTTGCGCCGTTTGGGGTCGAGACGATGGGCCCATGGGGACACTCAGCCAAGCGTCTGGCCAAGGAGTTGTCCAAACCGCTAACGGAAAAGTCTGGAGACGGCAAGCTGGCAATTATCTCTGCCAACATATTAGCTTAGCTATACAGAGGGGAAATGTTGCCAGTCTTCTTGGGACTGTCCCTGAAGGGTCGTCTCTAGAGGACATTTTTTACTTATAGTTTATTTTTTATTAGATTTACTTTATATTTATTTAAATTTTTACTTTTAAGTAGTTTTAATTTATATTGTAATTATTTTATACTGTTTATATTATTTATATATTACTTCATTTATGTATGTAGTAAGTATAATTATGTGTTATTTATGTATATATCGGTAGATAAGTACCATAGCTTCATTATATTTTTTTTCTTTTAGTTATAAGTAGTTTTGTCAATAAAACTCATTGTCAAACATTAGTGGTCATGCACCCACAATCCCTGCTCACTTCTCCTAAAGGTTAGCTGTTAGATAATGTTTTTAGACATATTAAAAGAATTTATCTCTCTATCTATCCTATCTATCTGTGATTAATATTTCTCTAAAATGACCATAATATTATGATGGGGCAAAGGCCCGTTGTAGGATGACTCGGGGTACCTGGGCTGGTGTATTATGTGAAAAATGGACTGTATATTTGGTTTAATGCATTTATTTCGGAAGGTGCGTGTACGTACAGCGAATGCCCGAGAATGACTCGACGCGAGACGATACAAAAAATACACTTCAACTCCTCTCCGTGGTCGGTTAACTGATGTTAGGACATAGGGTTTTAACAATTATTTCCTAAAAACAAAAAGAGAAAAAAAAGGGCGTCATTTTGCGCGGAGATGTCAAGTGCAAGTTTTTGTCTTGTAAATTAATTTACTGTGGATATTGTTGGTCAAAAGTGGTGTTGTAATGTTTAATAATGTGCTACAATGTTAATAATTATGGGAAACGATAAATTGGAGTTTGAATATGACACAAATTGCAGTTTACTTTTTGCGGTTTTCCCGCGTCATATATGTATTACCCGATATGTTTGAGCTATAATGTCGCGAGTGATTCCAAGAAAAGCATCAAATTCTGCAGCATCTGGAATTCGATGATGACCTCATTAACTCATAAAAAAGGAAGATATATTACGTCGGACTTGGCTGTATGGGCAAGACCCTTTGCCTTCCCTGTAACCTCATTCATTATCCATCAGGAGAAGAGAACACAACAGAAAAAAAAAGTTATTTAATACTACAGATGTTAATTTTTCCAAAAATAAATGAATAAACAAACATAAAAATTAAAAAAGTAAAGTATCATCATGACTGTTCCTGTTCCTTTGGGGGTGGTCAGAAACTTATAAATAAGCGGGTTCCATTTAGCCAACTTTACTATTGGCCAATCATGACATGTGGCAAGCTCGTTGATGTCTCCTGCGTACCAAACTCTAGAAACATCACAAATAAATTAAATATTAGTTAAATGTATTTATTTACATTAATAAATATTTTTGTGTCCCGACCAGGAATCGAACCCGGTACCTCCGAGTTTAAATCCACGGACTTAACCGCTATACCACGAAGGCAGTATAAACAAACTTTTTGTTTGAAAATAACAAGCAATGCCCGCTCTATTGTATATTCGATCTCTTTGGGCAAAGCCAATAAAACAGTGCAGAAAATATGAAACGTTATGGAAAGAATGTCAGAACTGTCTAGAACAGATATGTGAACAGAAAGCATACATATATATACCATACAACAGGCTAGCTTCGATCGATAAAGAGTAAGTACCTACTCAGACTTTTGGTTAAACAAGTCAAATGAAAATAGTTTACAGGCAAACATAAAGAGCGCTGGATAGCTGTGTACGGAGCAAAGGAGAATGCTACTCTGTAGATGCGACAAAACAACGACATTTAGTCAAATTCCAATTTTTTCGTATCCCTTTTATTTAACCCGTCTTTCCCTAGCTCTTTTTTAAACAAAACATATTGTCGAACTAATGCAAAATTTCACACGAAAATTATTAATAATTTTCGTGAGACAAATACTGGAGACATCGACGAGCTTGCCACTTGTCATGATTGGCCCATAGTAAAGTTGGCTAAATGTGAATCCGCTTATTTATAAGCGTGGTTTCTGACCACCCCGAAAGGGAAACGGTTTTTTTTTTTTTTTTTTGTAATATTTTTAAATCATTAAATCTCACCAAACCATTAAGGTTTGTTGGCGAGAAAGATACTTTAGTGATTTGATGATACTTTACTTTTTTACTTTACATAAATACTATGAAAAAAAACATAATATGAAAGAGATAGATTTATGGATTTCGAAAGTTTTAGATCGTTGTAGTAATCAGTGTTGCCAAAAAAAATTTTTATCTAAAATTTATAACTAAGAAAAAATATTAAAAATTTACAACTAAGCTTGCGAAACGTGCGTAGCGTGTACATGATATGGAATAGTGCATTTAGTGTTTAAAATACCATTGTCTCTTACGATTTTCGTAAGAAGGGTCGCTACAGATTTTAAGGATTAGGGGTTGGGGCGTTCACCCCTCGAAGCGTGAGCCTCAATTTTGCCGCCAAATTTATCGTCAGTAGCTTTACAATCTGGTCGAACTATACCGATCTCTACATAAGCTAGCACACATGTGCACCATATTTTTTTTTTTAATTTTATCCATTAGTTTGAGATTAGAAATACTTTCTTTTGACATGTTTACTGTAACCTGCCCTTTGCAGTTACTTGAATTATCCAACGCCTGCGGTTGGATGTAGTTGCTTTTAATTGTTACGGAGAGGATTCTACGGAACTCCTTTTTTTATTAAAAATGCATAAAACTTTTTTTATACTTTATATTTTAGAAATAATTACATATGTAGAAAACGAAACACTTATCTACGAGGGACACTATTACGCGGTAGAAATTAACTAATTATTATTTTAATCCTAATATTTATAAAAATACTCGCTCTGTCGACCTCTCGGTCCGAGCTCCCCCGATCTTCTTTTCTTTTCTTCTTTAAAACAAAAACCCATCAACCCTGTCATTGTCGTATATTGACAAAACTATTCTTTCTTAAAATGCCAATAAAACTCTGTAACCTACATGTACCCGTTACATTACCGATGCCTATTTTATTGCTCTTTATCTGTATACAGCAGAGACGTGGACCCTACGCGAAAAGAAAAAAAAACTAGAAATATAGTGTTGGCGGGTATATAAGGCATATTATCATGGACAGGGTTCAGAACCAACAAATCCATACTAATCGAATTGTGGACAAACTGGGGATCAGACAAAGCTAAAAACAATCACGCATTATGACTTTCTTAGGACACAAGTCACGGCGTGGGAAAAAATCCATCGAGCATTCTCTTGTCATCGACATCGCAAGAGAATGCGTGGTAGTTCTCCGATGAGATGGACTGACCAGGTGAATGGATACCTACGTGAGCGCATGAGCAAAGCTGGTCCGGAAGGAGTGGCTACGGCTTACACGTGCCAAGAGTGTAGCGATTAAGAAGAAGAATAATGAATCACGTCATTGGCTGACATAATTAGAGTGACAAGCCACCAATCACGTGGAGTATATCAAAATATTGATCATCAATAATTTTTATAACCCTTTCTGCAACCGACCGTTAATCTCCTAATAGCGGGGAGTACAATCGGGAGGCATGTCGGATCTCAATTTCAATGCCTCATCCATAAATTTAAAAAAAATGTCACCGAAGGAGCTCGCCTGGCCGACACACATTTTTTATACATTAGGTACCTACCTAAATCTTTTTTTTATATTCTTAATTTCAAAGTGTAAATGCCTATAGTTATTGCCATAGATATAGAATAAATAAATAATATTTAAAGAGAAGTTTATGGTCTGCTAAAATCCCGTCCGTCCTTGAACCATCAGGACTTTCACGTAGTGATGGTAAAAGGCCGGATGGTACGAGTATGCCTCTTGTAGCATGGAGTTAGGGAAGATGTCTTGTTTGGGATGCCACCTGTGTGGATACCTTTGCCGCTTGCCACATTTCCTCTACATTAAAAAAGGCCGGTTCGGCTGCTCACACAGCCGAATTTAGAAAGCACATCAAATTAGCATTAAACAAAATTATAACTTTGTGGCATTTGGGGTTGAAACAATGGGGGTATATTCTCTTGATACCCACAAATTCATAAAAGAGCTGGGTAAACAAATTTTTCAAGAGTGTGGCGATCCCAAATGCCATAACTACCTAAAACAGAATATGTCGATTATAATTCAACGAGGTAATGCGGCGAGCGTTTTAGGTACCCTCCCTGGTGGTAAGCCCTTAGTTTATTTTGTGGAATAGTTTTAATTTCATAGGTATTTTTAGTTTTAGATTTATTTATAATTAGTTTTTTAATCATTTTTATTTTAATATTTTTGTATTTAAGTACTTCGAATAAATATAATAAATAATAAATATTTAATTGGTATGCACAGTAAAAAAAAAATAACGTGGGTCTGTGATATTTTTATTTTAAAATCAAGCACGAGCCCGTGCTAAGCACTGGCGGAGCAACAACTATGACCCGGACCTCAATCTCTTAATTAAGCCATATAAATAGTAAATTATAATATAAGGGTTGAAATTTTTATTTTGTTTTTTCTTCATTTTAGTTTTTAGTTATATTTTTATTTATAAATTAGGTTTATTTTTATTAATAGTAATTTATGTTTTCAGATGTAAGTTTTTAGTATTTTTTTTTTTTTTTTTTATATCATTGTTCCTTATTTTTTTCGAATAAAAACTAGGGTTGAGTTGAAAATAAATACCTACTTGCGAAACAAAATTTTCAACGTTCGAGACGACATTTTTTACCTCGTTTCGATTAAAAGTTTTTCCTTTGAAGTGAACACACACGATAAAACATCATTATAAGGCCAAACATTTCGTATAATAAAAATACTGTTTTAAAATTACATAGGTAATATATGATTGATAACTGATCAACAAATACAAGTTATATTATATGTAATAATAATAAAAATAACAATTATGAAAAGAAAAAAAAAATACAAAAAGCCAACGGCACGTGGTGTTCCCAGGCGGTCACCCATCCAAGTACTGACCACGCCCGACGTTGCTTAACTTCGGTGATCGGACGAGAACCGGTGTATTCAACGTGGTATGGACGTTGGCGACAGACGCTCTATAAATACCGTTTTTAACATTTTTGGCTATAATAATTAGGTATTAGCCATATTAGAACCCAGTGGCATGGCCCGCGACGATGGCAAGCGGCTCGATGGAATGACGTTGGTTCCATGGAGGATAGGTTTGCCTTTAGTGTGGGATGCCACCTGTGTGGACACCCTGGCGCCTTCCCACTTGTCCTTAACCTCTAAGGACCCAGGCGCTGCTGCTTTACAAGCAGAGAACCTCAGCTTATTGGGAGATGTGTTTTTGCGCCGTTTGGAGTTGAAACTCTCGGGCCGTGGGGACCAAGTGCACATGAAATTTTCAAGGCGTTGTCAAAACAGCTCGTCAACACCTCGGGAGACAAAAGGGCTGGGCAATATTTAGGCCAAAGGATCAGCATTGCCAGTATCCTTGGCACTTTTCCCATTGGCAGCGATTTGGAGCAAATTTTTTATTTATAAAAAGAAAATATTTTGTTTTTTCTTCATTTTAGTTTTAGTTGTATTTTTATTTATTAATTAGGTTTATTTTTATTAATAGTCATTTATGTTTTTAAATGTAAGTTAAAAACTTTATTAATATTTTTTTTTTTTTTTTAAATCAATTGTACCTTAATTCCTTCGAATAAAGTAATATGTTTATTTAGACATCCCTAAAATGATTAGGTAGGTATAATCAAAATTTACAGAGCTCATTTTATAATTTTGAAAATATTATACAAATGTCAACTTTAATAGCGGTTGACATTGGCAGTGTCCGTTCGTTAAAGGTTATGCGTAGAATTTGTAAATTGTATTATATAAAAATTAATATTACCATAACATAAAGTAACAATTATATGAAAATATAAAAAATTAAAACATAAATAAAAAGCCAACGGCACGTGGTGTTCCCAGGCGGTCACCCATCCAAGTACTGACCACGCCCGACGTTGCTTAACTTCGGTGATCGGACGAGAACCGGTGTATTCAACGTGGTATGGACGTTGGCGACGGTCGATCTAAAAATTCCATATTTAAATTGTGGTGAGTCTGTTGTAAGAACCCTACAAAGGTTCAAACCCCCCGGCATGTACCAATAAGAAATACACTTTTTTAAGTACATTTGTAGATTTCCAATCCGTTTTGCCTCGGAGAGCACGTTAAGTCGTCGCTCCCGGTTCCACGAAATACCAACTTGTGAAATCATTAATAAGTTGGCATTAAAAATTGACATCGGATCTTCGCCAACCAGGCCAGCGTAGTGCGAGTGTAGGTCAAATTCTCTAGATATATGTTCTGGAAGGGCCATATCCAACCACTGTTGGACGTTGTGTTCTAGGGGCTGTAATGATAATACGAGTATCATATTTAATAGGGTGTATCAGGCAAAGCTGTTTGTAGATGTCGCTAGCGGCACTGGTACCTTGTTTACACCTATGACGGATCCTTTTTTAAATTTATTTGTAATTTTTTATTTTTATAACAGAAACATGTATTATATTTACCTAACTTAAAAGACGAATTAAGTAAGCAAACGCAGTCTTTAAAATAAAAAAGGTTGAATTAATAGAATGGCAATTTTGAGATCACCATATCTTTGTATTCGCTTGGAAATCTCGATTTGTACACTTAAAAGCTGCTCACTTCTGAATAATATCCAGAAAATAATAAATTTCGTTATAAAAATACAACATTTCTATGCAACTGACAGTTTATTAGGTACCATCTATCATGCGCTATCTGTCGTGATAAAAATGTAGTGATACACCCCGTTGCGGTTAAGATTGTCAGTGTCCATTGCTTATGCGTAGAATTTGTGTGCTCTATTGTAATTTGTTTTATAAAAAAATATAATTATCTAATTTTTATTATAAAATAACCCTATTTTTATAATAAAATAATAGAAAATATTTAAAGAAAAAACAAAAAGCCAACGGCACGTGGTGTTCCCAGGCGGTCACCCATCCAAGTACTGACCACGCCCGACGTTGCTTAACTTCGGTGGACGGACGAGAACCAGTAAATACTCAGCGTAACACGGACGTTGTCGCGGATATGTCTAAAATTAACGTATTTAATTCTTTTGATCATAATAATTGGACAACATTTAGCTCACTTTTCAAATTATAAAATAATTAACGAATATCATATTTGATAGTATGGCTATTAAAAGTAGATAAAGGAATTATTTGGAAACTTTTAAATAGCAACACAAAGTATTATGTAAATTTTTCAATATGTCAAACATTTGCTTTGAATTGTTTTGTTGTTAATTCCTCATTTGCGTTGTAAAATATGAATAAAAGTATTTAAAGTGAAGTCTGAAAGATATTGTCTTACATGATATCCAAATTCCAAGAAAAACAACAACAAAAATGAAGCTGAATTCAACCAAAAACAAGATTGTTTACGTGTGGTGTTAAATTCCTTAGGTTAGTATGATTTATTATTTTTGTACTTGCAACAAATAATCTTCTTAGTGAAAGCATTTCACTTTCATTTCTATTTTTTTTGCCGTAGGTATATATATTTTAAAAAGTGTAAAACCCGAACATAGATGTTCACTTGTTTAATAGGAAGGAAATTTCGAGGGTTACCATACTAATATTTCTTGAATTTGCCGCGCTTTTTTGTTGTCTACTTACATTTTTACCCTCATTCCGAATCGCGCTCAGAGCGCTTAGAAGGATAATGACACTGACCGTCGTTCCGAATCAAATATCGAGATTTGGATGCTCAGAGCGTGATATCAATTCGGAACGGTCTAAATCTGAAAATGTTAGTTTTTTTTTAAATGTATGGAAGATAAATTGCGGATTCCATATCTTTGAGTATGAATACTAACAAATATACATCTCTCGGTTTATTTATCTTTATATGTGTAAAGTTAAATATTATTAACTTATTTTGATCTTTTAAAATAAATTGCCGTGTTACAGACATTTTTTTTCCACTTCCTACTTTAATATTAATTATAGATTTGTTTTAAAAGTAACATACAAACAGTATAAACGAATTACAATATTCAATAATTTAAAAGAAAACCTAATATTAAATAAACTTGAAAATGGCGCGCGACATAATGAAAAAAATCTGACAGCGCTCAGAGCAATCTACTCGATATCGTGAGCAGTCTAAGCGGGAGAAATGATGTCGTTTGTGACGTCACACAGCTTTGGCAACACAGTTTAAGCGCGTATCGGAACACCTTAAGCGTGCTTAGGTTACTATTATCGCGTATCGGAACGATAGGTTAGTTGACATTAGCAGTGTCCATTCGTTAAAAAGGATTTCTTATGCGTAGAATTTGGCTACTGCACACCACTTTATAAAAAAAATATAAGGCTGGCAATTGTTTTGCAAGTTATTAGCCTCGCTATACAGAGGGGAAATGCTGCCAGTCTCCTTGGGACTATCTCGGATGGGACGAATTTTTAGTCTATAGTTACTAATTATATTTAATGTACATATATTAATTTAGTTCAAATAAAATTTACAACAAAATATATTAATCCCACTTTAATTTAAAAATAAACCTATTTTTATAAACAATAATATGAAAATAAAAACAAAAAGGCCAACGGCACGTGGTGTTCCCAGGCGGTCACCCATCCAAGTACTGACCACGCCCGACGTTGCTTAACTTCGGTGATCGGACGAGAACCGGTGTATTCAAGGTGGTATGGACGTTGGCGACAGACGTACTATAATTACCGTATTTAAAATTTTTGCCTATAATAATTAGGTAGGTATAATCAAAATTTACAGAGCTTATTTTGTAATTTTGAAAATATTATTTATTTTATTTTATTATGGCACAAACAGTCATTACAAAAGAAGATATATTATTAAAAAAAAAAAACATAAAAGAAAACCTTTAGGGCCAATACTTAAACAAATTGTAAGCAGTTAATTTATTTATTTATTAAGTAGGCATACAAAACAAATTTTAGCATTACAGTTTAAAAATAATGGATATAGTGTATAGACATTGCTAAAACTCAAAGCATGTGTAGACAATATCAGCCATGTATTATAAACAATCACGTGTTTTTTTTTTAAGTTACAAGTATATTAGTGTTACAAACAAGAGACAGAATTAAACTATTTCAAAAAAATAATAATGAAAAGAGACCAAAAGTAAAATCAATGAAGATCAGTTAAAAAATAAAAACAGAGCAGGTGTTAGATTGTATCCTTCAAACTCGAACTAGACAGAAGGAAGACAATATTTACAAGGTATGATATAGTAATAACAATATGTAAGTTAAACAGTTACAGTTCCCATTTTATTTTGGATAAGTCTCTTAAAGGTGGCTGGTCAGGTATTAAATATATTTATTTCGAAAAAAAATATGCGAATTATATTAATATTATACAAATGTTAACTTTAATAGCGGTTGAAATTTGCAGTGCCCGTTCGTTAAAGGTTTCCTTATACATAGAATTTGGCTAATATACTCTAATGTAAATTGTATTATAATAGTAGTTTGTGAAACTGTTGCATAATAAGGGGATAAAAGTTAAAAGAGTAAGAAAAATCACACGAAATGCTATACAACAAAACGTATTGAATGGCTCCAATTTTTTTTTTTTTAAATGACCATGGTACAGAATATATAAGTCCTAAACAATAAAATGGCGCCAAAACCTAGCTTATGACCGCGCACGCGCTATGGCGGGCGCTGCCATAGACAAGTAAAAATTGGAATCAAAACTTTATTGTAATGGAACCTTTGCCTTAAAAAAAATAAGTGTTATATAATATGTATGATTCTATTTTTAAAATGAATTATAACATTAATTTCCAAAAAAAAAAGTGTTATAATGTGATTCTATTTTTAAACAGCAGGATGTTTATAAAGTATGTTCGTTTTGAAGTTTGTAATTCGCATTTTACGATATGAGAGCAGATAAATAAAATTATTATTACCATTTGTATTACAAAATAAACAATAATATGAAAATAAAAACACAAAAAGCCAACGGCACGTGGTGTTCCCAGGCGGTCACCCATCCAAGTACTGACCACGCCCGACGTTGCTTAACTTCGGTGATCGGACGAGAACCGGTGTATTCAACGTGGTATGGACGTTGGCAACAGACGCTCTATAAATACCGTATTTAAAATTTTTGGCTATAATAATAAGATAGGTATAATCAAATTTTACAGAGCTCATTTTGTAATTTGAAAATATTATACGAATGTCAACTTTAATAGCGGTTGACATTGGCAGTGTCCGTTCGTTAAAGGTTTCCTTATGCGTAGAATTTGTAAATTGTATTATAAATAAAATTAATATTACCATTATTATTATATATTACCGCGCGGGAAGTGCGGCGGTTTCTGCTGAGAACCTCAAGCTGCACAAATACGCCAACCTCAGTACAGGTTACGAATTTGCGCCGTTTGGGGTCGATTCGATGGGCCCATGGGGACACTCAGCCAAGCGTCTGGCCAAGGAGTTGTCCAAACCGCTAACGGAAAAGTCTGGAGACAGGAAAGCTGGCAATTATCTCTGCCAACGTATTAGCTTAGCTATACAGAGGGGAAATGTTGCCAGTCTTCTTGGGACTATCACTGAAGGGTCGTCTCTAGAGGACATTTTTTACTTATAGTTTATTTTTTATTAGGTTTAGTTTATATTTATTTTAATTTTTACTTTTAAGTAGTTAGTTTAATTTATATTGTAATTATTATATAATATTTCCGATTAAAAAACAAAAAAAAAAAAAAATTACCATCTATATTAAAGTAACAATTATATGAAAATAAAAAAATAAAAACATAAAAAGCCAACGGCACGTGGTGTTCCCAGGCGGTCACCCATCCAAGTACTGACCACGCCCGACGTTGCTTAACTTCGGTGATCGGACGAGAACCGGTGTATTCAACGTGGTATGGACGTTGGCGATGAGTAACTCCAAAATTTGATTTTATATTATCAAGAGCAATTGACCTAAATAACGGTTTGTTACGCTCACTTATTTATCTGCAGACGCGGTATGGAGGCCATTTAAAACGAATCCAAATACAACGTGACGCTAGGCGGCTGTTTTTCAACAACAATTTTAAAGATTAGTCAATATATATAATTTGACTTTTAGGGCCGGTATCTAATTCTTAGTGGGATATATATTACCTACATACAAAAAAAATATCGGAACGCGACTAAGGAAGATTGAGTTACCGGCTCTAGTTACATTGAACAACTGTCTACGTTTAGTTATGAATTTAATTTATTTTTAAATCGAAATAAGACGCGTTTCATTGTTGAGCACGGACCCGCACATTTAGCACGCCTGGCATTTTGTGTGTAGCATGGATTGCACGGTGTAAGTTCATTTTTTTTTTCATTCATTACAGCCCCTAGAACACAGCGTCCTAGGCCTCCACAGCTGGAGATAGGCCTTCTAGAACTGGAGAATATATATATGATGTCAAATTTTTATGACAATTTATTAACGATGCCAACTTGTGGACGCACTCTCCGAGGCACGGGAATGGTGGTGTTGTAAATATATGGCAAATGTACATAAGAAAAGTGTATTTCTCATTGGTACATGCCGGGTGGGTTTGAACCGACCTTTGTAGGATTTAAGGTACGCGTTCTTACAACCGAGCCACCACCGGGCCAAATTTTCATACAAAGCACAAATTTGGAATTTTATTAAATAATAAAATAAAAAACTGAGCATTATTTATTTATTTAAATAATAAAATAAAGTTAAAGTCTAATAGTTGAACTGAACAATAATTGGAGCCAATGTCAACCTTATGTTTAATGTTTTTAAGGCTATAATTTTCACTTCGTTCTTCCCATAACAATTTACTTAAAATCCCTCCCCACTCTTCCAGCAGATATTCAGACTCCTTTTCGGTATCTGCAGCTCGCCAGTGGAACAGACTACCTTTGGTAATCAGACAAGCTCCATCTCTCAAAATATTTAAAGACAAGTTATACAATTTTTTACACCATAAACAGAATAACTTACCATAACTTTCTACAATGTACTTAGATATGTATTTATTATTTATGTATATATTTATTTAATATGTAGGATATGTATATTTAATTAGTATGTATTTATATTTCATAATTGTTGATCACAATATTATTTCTGCACCCGCTTATAATGGCTCCCCATTCACAAAGGTTAGTTGGTAGAAAATGCATTTATAGCATTAAGCTCGCCTTTGTACCCACACTATTTTTGGTTCTGTACAATAAAGAATTTATTATTATTATTATTATAATTGTGTGCAATCTATAATCGAGGAGCAGAACTATTTCGTAATAACAACTTCTAAAATGTTCCATGTTAAAATACATGAAAACTCACAAAATATTAATTTAATCAAAATTTAAATACAAAAATAAACTGACTAAAGGTTTTTTGTCGAAGAAAAGCGCTCTTTACACTTTCCGTCATCTTTTATAAGGCCATACCTTCGGCAAACTTTATTAGTGGATTTCGTTATTTACGTCAGAGGTTGCGTCATAATTACAAAATATTAATAATAATAATAATATGTTTAATTACCAATATACCTACAAAATACAAACTACACTTATTCCAAACAAATATTTATCAAATAGTAAGTATACTGCAACAAATTATCAATCTGATTAGTAGTGGACCCACACAAGGCATTTTCATGCCTGACCAACTATGGGACCATGCAGTCGAATTACCAATAATAGTTTACAAAAGGAAAATACAAATAAAAAATAAAAATTTAAATCTAAGTAAAAAAGCATAAGAAATATAAACAAATTGTTGTGTTCCTCAAATCAACGGATGGTTCTTAAAAATTGTTCTGTATCTTGATAGTCCCATGTCAGCAACAGTCCCGAGAGTCTGGACCTAGCTTCGCGGACACTGGCCAAAAAGCTTGTTGTAGAGGAAAGGACCGAGAAAGAAACCAAAACGTTAACATATAATAAACTCTCATTTCTATAAGCACTCATATATAGCACGGACAGCGGGCGTTCAAATTTCAACTTTAATAGCGTTATATATATATAGTTAACGGATTCCATTATATAACGTTTGCGCATAAGTAACAGAATAGGGTTGCGGTCGACATATTGTACGTGAACAACCAAATAAAAAACTTTATTACAGTCATAAATTTTAAAATATAAAATAATAATTACATACTACTTAAATAAAATTAAATAACTATTAACTAAACCTAATAAAAAAATATATAAATAAAAAAATGTCCTCAAAAGACGTCCCATCAGAGACAGTCCCAAGAAGACTGGCAACATTTCCCCTCTGTCAAGCGAGGCTAATACGTTGGCAGAAATAATTGCCAGTCTTCCTGTCTGTTTGGACAAATCCTTGGTCAGTCGCTTCGCTAAGGATCCCCATTTTTTTTTCAATTTTAAAGTCTTTATTGTATAGATTGCTTATTCTAATTACAGTTTTATGTACATGTCATGATGATGCAATCTGCCCATATTATGGGCATACAATATACTTATGTCAATAGATATTTATTTACAATATTAATTTGTATATAGTTTATATTTAATATTGTTCTTGTCAATTTATTGGAATACAATGTCAATGTCAAAATTTGCATGCTAAAAATTATTTTATTGATTAAAAACAATTGTCAATAAGAATTTTCTTTAACTTAATAGTAACACGTTTTATAGGTAACTCTCGTATCTCTCTAGGAATTTTATTATATACTCTAATGCACATTATGTGGCAGTTTCTGCTGTAATATTCACTTACACATCTTGGGTAGATTAGTCGGGTATAATCTCTAGGTACAAATCTGTTACAAGTATTATATTTTTTAAAGAGATTAGAATGTTTATTGACAAATATTCAAGGATATACATTGAAGCCAATGTTAATAATTTTAGCTTTTTAAATGGTCACATCGTCTCAAAATAATCAATTAAAAAAATCACATCGAACGACCATACATAACAGGCAATGACTGTCATACACTAATTCATTCTGATCTGTCTACGTTTGATTCTTACACCGTTTAAGAAATACCACTTTTTTTAACAATGCTAACATTTAGAAAGAAAACGAGCAGTGAGGCTACTTTTTGACAAGTATGACAAGTAACAAATAATAACAAATCAATTGACAATGTATTATGGTCTTTGAATTTATTGCATAAAATCGTTTAAAATACATTTTAAACAAATATAATATAAACTATACTTAAAGTATACAACAATGTAAACAAACCATTTCTTATGTTAAATGACATCTGTCAAAAATTAACATCAATAACCCTCCTTTCAACACGGTACTGACATACGAAATTAGCATCAAATGTTAGAATTTTTATTAAACGAACGATTTGTGCTATAAAAAGTGGTATTTTCATGCTAACATAACTTAAAAGACTGAGCAAATGATGATAGTCGTAGTGAAGTAGAGTGAATTGTTATTTCATTTTGTATATTATAGCTAACTGTTAAAATTATAAATTATCAATGTAAATACTTGCTAGTCCGAGGGGTGTTAACTGGTGACCTGAGATACAGGTATCTTCTAGGTACCCCGTTCAGGCACCAGCTCTCATGCTCGGTAAGTTAATTTGTTTAAAATCTACATTTTGTTTTTGGGTACAATATCTAATAGGTATGTATGTCATATTGTAACTGTTGATATTTTTAATGTACCTACATATGTAAATTTTATGAGAGAAATAAACATTTTTATTATTATTAGAAACGAACGCGGCCTGCTCGAACTACTTGTTAACATGTGCGTCGCTCAGTGAGCTATAGGAACCCACGACATTGGTCACGTGTTGGGACACATTTTATGTTTGTCACAAGAGTTTATCACGTGAGAGATTGAGAGCAACTTTTTCTTATAAACGTCGAGCAATGCAAAGCGTATATACCTAGTAACTTAATTAGTTACTAAAAGAGTGGCAACTCACGCAAAAAAACTTTCGTTCATCCGAACACTAGCGTAGCCAGGTGGATAGTAGGATATGTACTTAAAGTGCCATACATACCAATTATAGGTATTTTTATTTATATTTATTTATTACAGCTCCTAGACCACAGCGTCTTAGACCTCCACTGCTGGAGATGGCCTTCCGGAACTGGAGAACTTGGCCTACACTCGCCACGCTGGCCAGACGGCTTGGCGAGGATATGATGTAATTTTTTTATCACAATTTATTAACGATTCCACAAGTTGGCATTAGTGGAACCGGGACCGACGGCTTAACGTGCTCTCTGAGGCATGGGAACGGTGGTGTTGTAAATCTATGACAAATGTACGTAAGAACAGTGTATTTCTCATTGGTGCCGGGTGGGTTTGAACCGACTTAGTAGGATTTTTTTTTTTCTCATTTTTATCAGGGCTTTGGACATAATAATGTCTATGCCAGCCCTATTGTAAGATTCCGACAGTTTTTTGTAGGATTTAAGGTACGCGTTGTTACAACCGAGCAACCACCGCGCCCATATATATAAATATAAATATTTCCATACAGATCACACAGCGCCATCTAGTTTTCGTGGTAAGCTACGAGGCTTGTGTTACGGAAACTAGATGGTTGATAAACTACATATCATACACTTTTTTTTGTAAATATATACATATTATACATATAAACACCCAGACCGAGACAAATTAGACAATGTACAACTTGCCCCCGGTGGGAATCGAACCCACGACCTCCCGAGTTCACGGCAACGTTGTTACCACAAGACCAAAAAATATGTATATAGTATAGCTTCTACATATATAGAAATAGTATTAGGTATATTCGAAATTAGATTTTTGAGCCCGCAACTATTTAGCTGCGCGTAATTTCTTAAAAATATTTTGTTACTATATTACCATACGATACATATAAGTTATACAATATATTTAAATTTCATTTTTTTTTACTACTTACATACATATCTTCACGCCCCTTGCGGTGAGGTTTACTGACCTATTTTTTTTAACAAAGACCACCTACCTACCTAAATATTTGTATTAAAATCTACATTAATAATTTGAAATTTTATTTATTTATTGATTTATTATAAACTATATTGCACAAAGTACAAAGGCGGACCTAATGCCGCTAGACATTCTATACTGGTCAAACCTTTGGGACAACTAAAGCAGTTACGACAAGATAAGGCAGGTGCTATCAAAACTAATAGAAAAATATTAGACTTCAATATATACTAGTGAATAAATACTTATTTACATACTAATACATACACAAATACATACAAATAAAACTACATACATACGTTCTATGAATATACATAAATATAATATGCCTACTATATGATGACTATAATGAGAGAAATAAATATAGCAGAGAGTGTATTAAGCTTATGGTAAATTTAAATAGTGCGCATAGACCAGTTTCTTAAATAGTGTTCTATTTGGAGCTTGACGGATGTCCACTGGTAACTGGTTCCAAAGATGCACAGCCACCACCGCAAACGACTTGGAAACGAATGCGGTGTGATGTGTGGGGAAGTTCTGTCAAATATTACCACATTTCTTAAAGTTAACGCTCAAAGTTGGTACTTCTAGCACTGGACAACTGACAGGGGAATTCCCTATCTTCAATCACGCCTGTCGACGGATAAACTTAATTAAATATATGTAGAAAAGGTAATTTATATATATATATATAAATATTTATTTACTACCTTAAAAACCTAGGTATAGCAAACAACCCCTTTGTCCGGCACTGGTTCTAGGGGCTGTAATAATGATGATTCAAATATAAATAATAAATAAATATCCTTACCTAAATTTTTTATCGAAAAACAAGGATAAACATATTTGGTCATGACCGCGTGCTAAACCAGTAATTTTAGGTAAGAGTTGTGAATATAAACCATTAGATAAGTTGGCAAGTTCTCGCGAAGGGCTGCGATATCATAAATACGGCGACGAAGGGCACTGGCCTGTCCCCCAGCTATAGGGCGGGGACTTCGGATCTCCATGGTGTACGTTAAAATATGGACAATATATATTTCTTAGCGTCGAAAATATGAAACTATTTGCAATAGTTACTTTTTTTCGACGTTTGCTGTAGAAACGATGGGCCCGTGGGTTTTGGAGCTTAAAGCCTATTATAATATAATTGTTCCAAGGCTCATTGACGTATCTGGTGACAATAGGGCTGGCAGTTTTTTCTCCCAAAAATTAAGTATCCTAATTCAATGGGGAAATGCTGCTAGTGTATTGGGCACCATGCCACAAGACAGCGATTTGGAGGAGCTATTTTTTTTGTAAGTATGTATTTTTATTTTTTTTGTATTATTATTATTTTTTAGGTTAAATTTAGATTTTGTTTTAATATAGTTTATTTAATATTGTAATTCTTTTATTTTGTTTGTATATTACTTCGAATAAAAAAATAAAAAATCATTTATTGTCACATAGTAACATCACACAGTCTTATTATCCTGAACAAATGTGACAAAAGGAATCAGGTGTCAGCTGATGTTGTGCAGCAGTACAAGTACACCTGCACGACGCTGTTTTTTAAACTGTTCTCGTACTCACGTAGTGATTATAATTTTAAAATTACAAGGTACATATAAATAAATAAAAAGACTAACAAAACTATACAAAAAAGCTAGGCAAACAAAAAGTGTAACAATAATAGGTAATAAAAAATTGTATTCACATTTATATATATTTTTTTATTTAAATTATTCCAACAATATAACAATTAAATTAGAATAAACCCTTTCTTTTAAATAGTTGAGGTTTGCAAAATTTTAAAAATGTTATCGTGGCAGCTTGAATTGATGAACGAATCCACAAAATCTATTTAAAAAAAAACAAAATAAAAATTAGTTTTTTTCATATTAGCATGACATGTGACCTAGCGCACGCCTGATGATACGTGGCACGGGAGGTCATTGAATGTTTGCAACTGGAATCAGACACCCATATAAGGCAAACCAGGTTGAGAAAAATGATTAAGCAAGGTTTGCCGTTGAAATTTACATTATACAATAAACTACCTGAGATTATAACTAAACTACAACCAAGAAAATTTAAAACAAAATTAAAACTCTTTTTCCAAAATAATGATTTTTATAACCTGTCAGAATTTATTGACACGCCTTTGACGGAAAATTCATTTAAATAGTTGTATAGTTTTGTGGTCTTATGCCTTCTACTGTATTGTGTTTCTAATGCTCCTTTGTCTACGACGAATGGTATTAATAGCATTATCATTATTTAAAAATTTGTTAACTGACAAACCAAAATATAACGTTATATAGGTGAAATATACACTATGCCGGCTTGACTGGGTAAAACGTGAATCGTGTGGATACTTCTCCGACTGGGCAAATATAATAAAATTACCACGATCAGTCCGCCTACAACCTATTTGTTGTTCTCGTTAAAAGTATGTGCCATTTGCAATGATGTCAAATGCCAATTTTTACTTTCAAGGAGAACTAATATCGTAAAAATAACACCATTTGAAACAAGGCTTACGGAAAACTTATGGAAAACCTTTGTATCCAATAAAAATCCCTTTTATTCACATAAACTTATGGTCGCAATAGTCTCCTTTCTTACGTAGGGGGGTGACGAGTACGGTAAACGGAATATCAACAGGGGTTGTTTAGACCAAATTGATTTTCTAAATTGTCATCGGACTGATTAAGCAATTAAAGAATAGTTTAGTTTTTAGTTTTTTTTTTAATTTTTATATTATACTTTAAAAGTAGACATAAATAAAAAGAGAGAAAGAAATAAACAGATAAAAACATATTTTATTTTTTTAAATACTTTATTGCACTTAAAAACCTAGTACATAGGCGAGCTATAACGCCATAGGGCATTCTTCACCTGCTAACCTTGGGGATCATGTAAGGTGATGGGCAGGATAAAGAAAAATATTAAAATAGCTTAAATTAGTAAATAAACATAATTACGCATTTAAAGCACTTAATAATACATATACACAATATAAAAACAGTACACATACATACTATATACATATATACATAAACATATACTATAAATAAATAAATATACTCGTATATATATATTTATTTATAGTATATGTTTATGTATGTATGTATATAGTATGTATGTGTACTGTTTTTATATTGTGTATATGTATTTATATATATATATAAATAAAATGTCAAACAACTTTGTTAATTTGAGAGACATACATTCTGTTTCTCAAGAAATAATGTGGTTAGAAGGTTTTTAAATACGTTAACGGACGGTGCGCGTATTTCCAAAAATATTAAACAATAAACAGAACAATACCTAACAATAAAGCAATCATTCACAGTCGTGTAGTTACAGCAAAATAATAATAATAAAAAGTCAAGGTAGCGACATATTAAAGTACCTACTTACTGAGTGCTCGCCTAGCCGCCTTGTAGCTCGTCAAAATATGTCAAATTTAAAATTACGCAATTAGTTCCGACGATAGCTCGTTTCTGCGTGTGGTAGCATCGTAAAAACATGGCAACTTTGCCCAGTTGTGATTGATTGCAATATCACATCTTTTGGACAAAGAAGCCGTGTTTTACGGTAAGGCAAAGGTCGTGTTGTGACGCAATGTTCTTCCTGCTGCTTAAGTAAGTAAGCTTCTGTTACTTAAGCGCAAATGTTATACAATGGAATCCGTTAACAATATATTATATCACGCTATTAAAGTTGATATTTGCACGGCCGCTGTCAAGGTCGAGTGCTTATAGAGTTGAGAATTGAATAATATTTTGTAATTATGACGCAAACTCTGACGCAAATAACGAAATCAACTAATAACGTTTGCGCTTATGTAACAGAATATTGCGGCTGGTACTTAAGTACTAAACGTTTGTAACAATTGCGGATTATATAAAAAGAAAAGTGTTACATTTTTAGATAATAATAAAACTGACAAACCAAAATATAACGTTATATAGGTGAAATATACACTATGCCGGCTTGACTGGGTAAAACGTGAATCGTGTGGATACTTCTCCGACTGGGCAAATATAATAAAATTACCACGATCAGTCCGCCTACAACCTATTTGTTGTTCTCGTTAAAAGTATGTGCCATTTGCAATGATGTCAAATGCCAATTTTTACTTTCAAGGAGAACTAATATCGTAAAAATAACACCATTTGAAACAAGGCTTACGGAAAACTTATGGAAAACCTTTGTATCCAATAAAAATCCCTTTTATTCACATAAACTTATGGTCGCAATAGTCTCCTTTCTTACGTAGGGGGGTGACGAGTACGGTAAACGGAATATCAACAGGGATTGTTTAGACCAAATTGATTTTCTAAATTGTCATCGGACTGATTAAGCAATTAAAGAATAGTTTAGTTTTTAGTTTTTTTTTTTAATTTTTATATTATACTTTAAAAGTAGACATAAATAAAAAGAGAGAAAGAAATAAACAGATAAAAACATATTTTATTTTTTTAAATACTTTATTGCACTTAAAAACCTAGTACATAGGCGAGCTATAACGCCATAGGGCATTCTTCACCTGCTAACCTTGGGGATCATGTAAGGTGATGGGCAGGATAAAGAAAAATATTAAAATAGCTTAAATTAGTAAATAAACATAATTACGCATTTAAAGCACTTAATAATACATATACACAATATAAAAACAGTACACATACATACTATATACATATATACATAAACATATACTATAAATAAATATATTCGTATATATATATTTATTTATAGTATATGTTTATGTATGTATGTATATAGTATGTATGTGTACTGTTTTTATATTGTGTATATGTATTTATATATATATATAAATAAAATGTCAAACAACTTTGTTAATTTGAGAGACATACATTCTGTTTCTCAAGAAATAATGTGGTTAGAAGGTTTTTAAATACGTTAACGGACGGTGCGCGTATTTCCAAAAATATTAAACAATAAACAGAACAATACCTAACAATAAAGCAATCATTCACAGTCGTGTAGTTACAGCAAAATAATAATAATAAAAAGTCAAGGTAGCGACATATTAAAGTACCTACTTACTGAGTGCTCACCTAGCCGCCTTATAGCTCGTCAAAATATGTCAAATTTAAAATTACGCAATTAGTTCCGACGATAGCTCGTGTCTGCGTGTGGTAGCATCGTAAAAACATGGCGACTTTGCCCAGTTGTGATTGATTGCAATATCACATCTTTTGGACAAAGAAGCCATGTTTTACGGTAAGGCAAAGGTCGTGTTGTGACGCAATGTTCTTCCTGCTGCTTAAGTAAGTAAGCTTCTGTTACTTAAGCGCAAATGTTATACAATGGAATCCGTTAACAATATATACATATATCACGCTATTAAAGTTGATATTTGCACGGCCGCTGTCAAGGTCGAGCGCTTATAGAGTTGAGAATTGAATATTATTTTGTAATTATGACGCAAACTCTGACGCAAATAACGAAATCAACTAATAACGTTTGCGCTTATGTAACAGAATATTGCGGCTGGTACTTAAGTACTAAACGTTTGTAACAATTGCGGATTATATAAAAAGAAAAGTGTTACATTTTTAGATAATAATAAAAAAAGTCAATAAGTTTTCTAGGCAGTAATAAGCGGTGGTGGCTCGGTTGTAAGAACGCGTTCCTTAAATCTTATAAAGGTCGGTTCAAACCCCCCCGGCATGTACCAATGAGAAATACACTTTTCTTACGTACAGTTATAGATTTACAACAACACCGTTCCCGTGCCTCGGAGAGCACGTTAAGCCATCGGACCCGGTTGCACTAATACCAAATTGTGGAATCGTTAATAAATTGTCAATAAAAATGGACATCATATCCTCGCCAAGCCGTCTGGCGAGTGTAGGCCAAATTCTCCAGATATACATATGTTCTGGAAGGCCCATCTCCAACAGCGGAGGTCTAGGACGCTGTGTTCTAGGGGCTGTAATGAAAAAAAAAACAACATTTATCTGGAGAATTTGAGGTATTATATCCGAAATTCGATTTTTGAGCATGTAACCAAAAAACTACGCGCGAAAATTTGATAATATTGTGTATTTTGTACTGGTTTACCGTAAGATACATATGCAGGTATTAAGAACTTACACAATACATTTAATTCTTTTTGTTCTAAGGTTCTAAAGTTCGTTGTTGACATCAATGGCTGACATATTGAATGAATTGAACCGATTCATTGATTTAATAAATAAATAACAACTCTATTTAATGTTCAAACTACATACAAAAATTTGTTCCCTACCAACTACTAGGTGGCGCCACTGTATGGATCAAAATTAAAGATTTGCTTGTTCTAAGTTTACACGTCCTGTTCTCGGGGCTGTCATGATCAAACCTTGGCTGTAGTGTATATAATATAAACTCACAATAACTTAAAAACCTTAAGTATTCAATGCCGAACAGTCGCATTGCTATCATACTTTCACTTTTACCTCTTTGAACCGGATTTGGATGACTTTACTTTATGAAAAAAAACGTAAATACTATTTCTTGATTGTTTTTTTCTTTTTGGTTCTCTTCTCCCGATGGATGATGAACGAGATGATAGGGAAGGCAAAGGGTCTAGCCCATACAGCCAAGTATATACGTAATATATCTTTCTTTTTTATGAGTTAATGAGGTCATCATCAAATTCTAGATGCTGCAGAATTTGATGCTTTACTTGGAGTCACTCGCGGCATTATAGCCCAAACACGTCGGGTAAAATATGGGAGTCCACAGCTTGGGAAAACCGCAAAAAATAAACTGCAACTTGTGCCCCATATTTAAAGTCCAATTTATCGTTTTCCATAATTATTCACATTGTAGCACATTATTAAACAAAACAACACCACTTTTGACCAATAATATCCACAGTAAATTTATTTACTAAACAAAAACTTGCACTTGACATGTCCACGCAAAATGGCGCGAAAAACTCCTCACCGGCTCAACCATTCCTTCCAGCTGTCAAACGTGTTTTTCTCAAAGGTAAAAAAACGATAAATTGGACTTTAAATATGGGGCACATGTTGCACTTTTTTTTTCCCGCGCTGTGATCTCCTATATTTAACCCATGCTTGAGCTATAATGCCGCGAGTGACTCCAAGAAAAGCATAAAATTCTGCAACATCTGGAATTTGATGATATTAACTCATTAAAAAGAAATATATATTACGTCAGACTTGGCTGTATGGGCTAGACCCTTTGCCTTCCCTATCAGCTCATTCATCATCCATCGGGAGACAAGAACACAACAAAAAACACTAAAATACAACGTATATGTAAAGAAAACTAATTTTAAAATTAAAATATTTTTCAACTTGCGAGTTCTTTTGTAATAACTACCTATTTATCTTCATACAAAAATGACCCGTATTTTTATTACAATAGCGATGAGATTTCCTTACAGATGTTTTGTACGATAGAAATTGTCTCGTAAAATGCGACACAAAGGCGATGCATTTCCTGATATTGGGTGGTTATGGAGCAAATATAAAAATCACTCAGGGTAATGAAAGCGTGCCAGAAATATATTACAGGAAAGTACCCTGTTTAATATAGCTTCATTCATTTGAGAGATGTTTTTTTAAACTAAACAACCAGCATTGTTTTTTTTAACTGTTAGGTATCTATAAAAGTTTTGTTCCAAATTCAAATTTCTTTGATTCCTAAAATTTGCTTGAGACACATGTACCTATATATATATATTGTTTGATTAATTAACAAATGTGCTCTGCTTTTAAAGCGTACAAATATTATAATATTATATACTTACATTATTTGTGCGCTTATATATGTGCAATAAATAAATAATCTTAAGTTATATAAACTGTTTAATACTTATCAAAACAAAATTAAAATACCTATATAAGTGAATAGACATGTCACAAGTTTTATAAGATGTCATTTGTACTATAATACTTATGTCTTGTCAATGAGTAAGTTTTTCAATTTAGATTTAAAATCATTCATTCAAATTTATTATTTGGTCTGGCAACTTATTATAGATCTTTGGTGCCATTCCATAAACGCTCTTGTCAAATAATGCAGTCTTGTATACCATGGGATATATTTTATTGTTCATTCGTAAACTATTTATTATGTTAGAAGTTTTGCTAGTGTAGGTACGTTAGGAGGCGTTTTGACATACTTTTTTTATAAAAAAACTTTAAAAACACGTCAAATACCTGGGCTGCATCATTAACAGGACGTTATCAGCGGGTGAAATAGCCTGCCACGCCGCTGTTAATCAGGCGAAGGCAGACCATATCGGTCTGTACCGTGTTTCGTAGATGCCTACTATTGAGGAATTTGTCGTCGGCCTGACTAGACGTAGGTATGTTATCGGGCCGACAACAGATACTTCAAGCATCTTCAGAATATCGCTCTGTCTTGCGTTCCCCCCCAACGGGAGAAGTACTCTTGGAGGATAGCTAAAGTAGTCGAACCAAGAACCCTGGGTTCCGGCATGTGGTTGCCCGCTGCTATCCTGCCGGGGAAAACGAGGGAATGTCACAATCCCCAACCCCAACCCCAACCCACGCCCATTAGTCATCCGGACCTGGACGAGCCTACTGCCTGTCTGTATGAAAACGTGCTTGATGCCCCCTCTATGTTATATTTGACCTCGTTGGTTGTTGACGGCAATTGCATATCATTTTGTAATATTAGTTTATTTCGTCTAGCGCCATCTATTATTGTTTACGTAATCAACTTTTAGCCTTTCCCAATTATTTCTCTAGAATTCTTGCTAGTTTAAATATTTTTTGGTAGATGGCGCTGCTTTTAAGTTTTAACACAAATGGGTAGATGGCGCTAGTAAAATTTTACGACCACTAGTGCTTACTGCAGCTCTTTTGAAAGCCAATAATAAATATAAGGCTGCTGATATAATGCAGGACCTCCTGGATCTTCTCCCTGCGTGGTTGGACATGTGGCGTCGTATGTCCATCAATGTCGGCAAATATGTCGCATTGATGACATCCAGATGCCGACTGCCTCCACCACTGCAGCTTCGGGGACAGAACATCGAGTGTACTCCGACCGTCAAATACCTGAGCTGCGTCATTAACAGGACGTTAACAATGCGTGAAATGGCCTGCCACGCCTTCAATCAGGCAAACGCGGCCATGTTACGCCCTGTTATGAATTCCAGCTTGCCGCTCAGGTCGAAGGTCCGGATCTACAAGATGTTCATCCGTTCCCGGCTCACCTACGCTGCACCAGCCAGGCACGTGTCTATCTGTCTACTGTTGTACGCCATTACTGGTCTAGGTTCGACTTCAGGTCTCCTCCAGGAAGTGGTCTCCCTAGTTGTGGTCGTGTTCGACGTGCACTTTCAAATTGACAAATAATATTGTTAATAAATAAAAAAATAATTTAAAATAAAAAGTGTTTTACACTAGTCATAAGATTGACATTGGCTTTAACTATTGCTCATCATCATATCTGGAACTCTCGAATCCCTGCAGCTTCGCCGAGATGTAGCTTCTCTGAGCGTGTTCTACCGGCTATACTATGGTGAGTGCTCTGAAGAGCTCTATAACCTAATTCCTTCCTCCCCATTCCGCAACCGAACCACACGCACAGGTCAGAATATGCACCCACATACCGTAGTCACTATCCCTTCGCGTACCTATAAATTTGGTGACTCATACATCTGTCGCACAATAAAGATGTGGAATGCTCTTCCAGCCTCTGTGTTTCCACTTTCCTATAACCTGGAGTCCTTCAAGCGAAGTGTGAAAAGGCATCTAGTCAAGCCGGCATAGTGTTAGGGACTGATGTCGGATATAAGGGTCTGATTCCAGTTGCTAACATTCATGGACCCTGCGCGCCACTTACCATCAGGTGGGCGCAGGGTCACATGTCGTGCTAGTATAAAAAAAAAAAAAAAAAAAAAAAAAAGTTGACGTTTAGGTAAATCTATCCTCTAGTCGATCATAAAAGGGGCTATTGTAATCAGGCAAAGCTTTTTGTAGATGTCGCTAGCGGCAATGGTACCTTGTTTAAAACATGTCATATTATTTTTAAGTATTTTTTTTATTTTTATAACAGAAAATTGTATTTTAAGTTAACGTTACCTACCTTAAAAGACGAATTAAGTAAGCGAACACCGTCTTTAAAATAAAAAAAGGTTGAATTAATAGAACGGCAATTTTGAGATCACCATATCTTTGCTTTCGCTTGGAAATCTCGATTTGTACACTTAAAAACTGCTCACTTCTGCATAATCTCCAGAAAATAATAAATTTCCTAATCAAAATACAAGTTTTCTATGCAACTGACAGTTATATTACATGTTATATTGTCCCCTATAAGACCAGGGCAACCTTAGTATAGGGGACAGAAGTCGTCTATTAAATTAAGCACGTACAACAATGTAATTTTTATTTTTTTGTTTAATATGTATATTTTATTTTGTGTCAATAAACTATTATTATTATTATATTAGGTACCATCTATCATGCGCCATCTATCGTGATAAAAAGTTAGTGACACACCCCATTGTACACAATTATAATCTTAAAAGCAGAACATATCGCTCAGATCGCTTCCCAAGCGCCGTGGTTAGTGCGTAATTCCGTCATAGCTCGAGATTTGGAGATGCCTATTGAGGAGTTTGTCGTCAACCTGACTAGACGTATGTTCTATACCAGAGTTTCCCAATTATTGGTACGCGTACCCCCAGGGGTACGTGAAGTTGCATCAAGGGGTACGTGAAGTTGCATCAACCCCTTTAATTTAAAAGATATTTATCATATCAGCGAATCAGTAATAAAATATTTACTGGCATTATGCACGGCCTTCCTTTGCGAAAGCGGATTTTCGGCCAATGCGAACTTAAAAACCAAACATCGTCACAACTTCAACTTGAAGACGATTTAAGACCAAAGCTGACTGAAGGACAACCAGATTTTCAAGAGCTGTGCAAAGAAAACGTGCACATTTGTCACATTAGCGTCTTCGCCGATAGATACATCATATTATTCTGATTTTCACTATTGTAATTTGAAGATAATATATGTTATTTACCTGACTTATTTTTTTTTCATTTTCATCTTTCAATAGCTGTGCTCCACGGTGTTTCCCGCGGTTTAAGTAGCCTATCTGTTAATCCAGAGTGTCAACTATCTGTATATCAAATTTCATCAAAATTGGTCCAGGCGTTTGAGCGTGAAGAAGTAACAAACATA
This sequence comes from Tinea semifulvella, assembly GCA_910589645.1. Taxonomy (NCBI): domain Eukaryota; kingdom Metazoa; phylum Arthropoda; class Insecta; order Lepidoptera; family Tineidae; genus Tinea; species Tinea semifulvella. The sequence continues at coordinate 7,782,709 of OU342609.1, forward strand.
AACACATACCCACAAATTTTCGCATTTATAATATTAGCGTGATTGCTACAATAAGGGGTACGCAGGTTTGAGGTCTTTTTTGAAGTGGTACGCAGCAAAAACTAATTGGGAACCACTGTTCTATACCATACCTGAATACTTTCTACGAGTAAATTGCGAAGTGATAGTTCTAGCATTTTAATTAGATTATAAAAACAAGGGTTAAAATGGGATATTAAAATGGGATATTAAAATGGGATATTACAAATAAAACACCATTTTGAAATTTCTATTTATTGATTTCAATTTGATTCGAACTCACAATAAAATGCAGCATAGAAAATAATTTAAACATTAAAAACATATTATTTAAGTGTCGGGTAATTGAAGAAAAAATAGTAAATTATAGATACAAGGAAAATAGTACATTTGCATATTTAATATTCTTGCTACATAATCAAATATTCAATACAACACTGTACGCTGTGTTGGTGCCACTTAAATCGGTCGGTGTATATGTTACTGACAAAGCTGAATTCTAAGATTTTCCCGAATAATCTAAGATTTAACAATTCGTAGTGGTTAAAGCATGAAATGTGATTTTCATTCAAAATTCCGATTTTAATTTTCAATCATTTATTAACAATTCCACAAGTTAGTATTAGTGGAACTGGGACGCAAGGGAACGGTGGTGTTGTAAATCTATGACAAATGTGCGTACTAAAATGTACTTCTCATTGGTTCGAACTGTCCTTTTTGGATTTTACAATCGAGCCACCACCGCTCGCTGAAATGTTAATTGATCATCGTTAATTTAAATAATTTACTACATTCACGCCCAGTTGCAGAAAGGCTTTTCTCATCTCAACGTTTACACTTGTCAACTCGTTGTCGGATATAAGCAAAAAGACAAGTTAATATACCAACCACGCGGCGTACAGAATTTTGATCGTGGATTATTTCGTTCGATAAGATATAAATGTTAAAAAATAATTATGTCAAGATCTTCTCGCGTGCAGTCAGCAGCCCCGCGCTTCTCGTACCACCTCCTTTTGCTGCCTTCGCTAACCTCATGGTTATTTATCGTAGTTATATATTATGGTTAATGGTTCTTAATATATATGTATGTATCTATGGATATTAATGATAGTAAAGTTCGAAATTAACGATGATCACTTCTGTGATCATTTCGGAGTTTTCAACAGTTTTTCGTACATATTAGATATTACTGGAAAAACTTAGGAATTAACATAGTTCAAGCTATTGCAGTAACATATGTACTGATAGAGCGGATACGAGGAACTTATGTCTATGTAACTAATTTGTCTCTCACATCAAAACTAGTACGTAGCGTTTTGGTTCAGTAATTTTGTCTTTTTCATTTATTTTCGAAGAAACAGTGACAGCGCTCTTTATATTCGTATTTTGGACAGTATAGCAACTTCGGTTTGTTTTACAATCTTTCTTGCTTTTATGACAAGACGACATAAATAGTGGTGTATTAAAAAAAAGGATCTTTTATTTATTTTCAAACTGTATTGATCTTTAGTTTAAAATCCGAACAAGTTGACATTTATCGAATTTTATTAAGCAAGAATATTAACTGAACCCTCTCAGCCATCTTTATTATGTCAATAAATAATCTGAATATACCAGTTCAATCCTTGTATTATTCTCAAATCTATTAAAAGATACGGAATAAGGATTGTTTTTTTATGTTAGAATATATTATATTTTTGACGTTAAGGTTAGTTTATATTACCAAAATTAACTTGTAAAGCATTCGCAACAGCATACGCATATAACCTCCTATAAAGATGGCTGCGAATGGCTTTCTAACAAAAAGGTTATTTGGAGACAAAGTAGCGATTAAGAAGGATTAACGTACTTAAGAATACAATAAGTGGATATCTTAATAAATGAGAAGCCACGGGCGTGACTACCTGTCTGTTACAAATACGACTGGAATAATCTTATATTTGCACATTTTTATTGTCTTACGTAAAAAATGAGACCTCTTCGACCTCCTTCCCACTTCTAACTATCTTACTAATAATTAACATTGGTTTGACAGAGTTTCTTTGAGTGTTTCCGAAACTACTTAAATTGTTATTCATACTTAATTTATTTCCTTGCTATTTACTTTCTTTATTAGATATCTAAATTTTAGCTTGCTTTCATAGTTTCCTATATGTGAAAACATATTAATGGTCTGTAGATATATACTTGAGTTTGTAATTAGTTATTAAGTACTGTTTGTTTTCCAATAAAATAAAATAAACGAATAACCCCTTTCCAATTTAGCATTGGTGAGAAACTCCACTTGGCAACGGGTGACCCTTTGAGTAGAGAATATCTCGTTCAAAGGGTCAACCTCGCTGTTCAACGGGGGAACGCAGCGAGTGTCCTCGGCACACTACGCCCATCGAATAGTCGTAATTTTATTTATTAATTTTTAATTAGTTTCTATAATTTAGTTCTTAATTTATTTTATTTTTTAAATTTAGCATATATGTTTAGTTAAATAGTTTTAATTCTGCTGAAAAATGTGTCGTAACTTCCATCTTTATCGTACTGTAATTATAGAAATTAACAAACTATATGTGTTTTATTTTGTACTATATATAGTAACAGACAGGCGTCTGATATGAGAATAAGTCATGCCCGTTGTTAAGTGGTAAGTACAACATATAAGCTTAAATGTATATAATACTGAGGCTCTTAACTACTGCATAACATATAGTATAGTCGCTAACATATTATACTATATGTAACCTTTATATTTATAGCTTTTGTCAAAACCTATAACATTTCTCCTATCCGGTAACTCTTTAAAGAATTTTGTTTATTATATATAAATATATAGCTATGTTATTTTTGTGTTAGCTTTATTGATATATATCAACAAATCTCAAAAAGTAACCAGAATAAAACGTAATGGACTAGGTTTTACGTGAGAGCGTATGAACATATATTTATATATCGCATGCCAAAGTTTTATTTAAAAAGAAACATATAGTTTAATATGTTGGCGACTGTACGAGAGTACAAGCCCTTACAGTACGGACGAATGCGGATATAGTGGCATTGATCTATTAAAAAAAACTGCATATTATCTTCATTCTATCATTGTCTCTCTTAAGCATTTTATAATATGTTGGACAAAGATAGATTGAACTGGAGCAATATTCATTATTTAAATTAAACAGATATACAGGGTTGACATAAGTCAACGCTAAATAGTGTTACCCAATCATGATGTTGCAGCTAGACCACCGATAGCAAGACCAGGGAACCCTAATTTTGCAAAAAAATAAATATTTTTTGTTATTTGTAACTTTTCGCGTCTGTCTTTTTTAGGGTTCAGGGTTGATAAATATCGAACCCTTATTGCAGATGATTTGAAATATTTCCAAAAATATACATTTGGATATATGTTGGTAAACAAGATCTATAACCATTCCAAATTTCCAGTAAATCAGAAGCAGTTCTCGAGATACTAGTTTGCGAACATATACTAAAGTCTCACTATTACTACTATGAGAAACAAATATATATATATGTTCAGTCAGAGTAAGTCTTGCGGGGCTCTGACCACAGACCAAGAGCAAGACTTACCCAGTCGTGGTCTTGCTTTGGGCAACACTAACGCTGAACGATTGAGGTATCAGAAAAAAATATAGGCACCTATTCAAAACATATTAAGCTATTATGTTTATTTGTAGTTGTTGAGGACAATGCCATCTAGCGATATTATTGGGAATCATTACCGATTAATTGCAGACTAAGTTGTCCACTAATTGCACAACTTCATGGTAAACTCAATAGATGGCGCTCAACCAGGAGAGGACGCTGCAGTCGGCCCAACTGACACATTAAAATATTTAATGTTAATTTTAAGACGAGACATTTTTAAATCGCGGAACGAGACGCATGTATTTTTTTACTTGATTAAACACATTTTATGGAAAGAAGACGAAGTCGTTATTATTTGAGACCTGCCTGCCCATCTGCACAGCATCACAACGCAAACAGTAGTTTGAGGTTGACCTATTGGGTTAACTGTCAATTTCATTGATCTATGTTTAAAATACGGACCTATTTGGTAACCAATGTATTTGATATAGTTGCAATAATAATTAAGATGAATAAAGTACGCAGGATTTTTTTTTTTAATTTTACTGATATTTCTAATAGATCAAGATGCCATAGTAATAATAAATTTGCTTTAATATCTATGTATTTTGACGCTAAACATCTATATATGTATTATTTTTTGTACATCTACTACTTAATATAATCGTACATACACTAAGCATACACTTAAAAGCGCGTACTTAAGGTGCAGTACATGAAGGATGTCAATTTAATAAAAAAACAAAATAATATAGACTGAATAGCCCTTAATTTCTTTGCCTTTATATTCTGTAAAAATATAATATTTATAAATAATTATGAGAGTGTCCTGAAGGACATTCGACCGGAATAATTAAATATAGCAACGACTAAAGCACTTAAATCCAATGCCTGATAATAAAAAGGAATATTTCGACAAAAAAATATAGGATTTTAATAATATTAAAAAATTGTTGACTAGAATAATATGGCGTGTTAAAATCCTCTAATTTAGGTAATTATTTTGCACCTTAAGTACGCCTTTGGAGTATTTCTCGCGAGCGGACGGTTAGAAAGAGAGAAGGAGTTTAAAAGAAAGAGACACAAATACATCGCCTTTTTCATTAAACAAAGGCAACTGACAGGATCTAGTTAAATAATGTTGCCATGTACAAAATTTTATCAACATTTAATAGTAATTTTAACAGTCCAATTGCATTTAAGTAAGTTTAATTTTGTTTTATTTAAACTTCAACACGTGACACCGCGCCCACCTGATAAGGATTACGCGATGCCCAGGATTTGAAGCAACTGACTCTAGCCATCAACGACCGACATGTTATTCATATAATGGAACTTAAACTCAAACTTAAATTTATTAATTCTGGGACATAGTATTATAAAAGTACATAGCCAAAAGAATGACTTGGGTAGGTACACTATTGTAAAACATATTATGTGATTTATAAAATTATGATGGAACCACAACAAAATGATAAAATTGTACGCATGAATCGCGGTACACCTTCGTTAGTTGACATCACACTCATACTCAGACTGATGTTGTTCAGGACAAAAAGGTATTAAGAAATCAAGGATAGGTCAAAATGACATCAGTCAAAAGTAAAATAACAAACAATGGAGAAGGTATTAAAAAGGTTAAACATGCCAATATTTCGTTTCAACATTTTTAAGTGAATGGTATGTTTTCAGCTAGCAACCCACAAAATTACGTTTTGCTTTGTTTAATGTTAAATGCATTAGTATTAGGAGTGAAAGGGACGAATATATTTGACAGATACCCGTCCGCCCGCGCCGGCTCAGCCGCCCAACCATGATAATCACTAAATACACATTAATTATATTAAAATATATTCTCGCATTTATTACATAAAATTCACGTTCTACCTACTTAGAAAATCAAAGGAAAGCAGGCATTAATATAGGTAAAGGTAGTACGCGTAGTTACCACGCACATTGGACGTATATCGACGTTAATCACAGAATCAATGATCAAGATTCTTTAATCGTATATATAGAAAAAAAAGGTGTTTTATTTATCTTCATACAAATTTTTGACCAGACATTTCTAGTCTATGCAGTTGTTTTTAAAGCCATTGCAAAAGCTCAAACTATTGAAAATCCTAAGATTGGCAAACGTTTGAAATATTCTATGATTTCTTTGAGGTAAAATCAAAGATTTACAGAATGGATAGTCCAAGTTCGCAATTAATGATGATCGCAGATAAGAAGAATAAAAGGAAGTGTATGACTGAAGTTTGAATGAAAGATAGTAAACACCTTCGTAATAATTTGTATATTAAATGCAAAATGAGATCACTGTCGAAAACGACAAGAATAATCTTGATCATTAATTATTTGAAGGTCTTAAAAAAATAGATTAAAAAACTACAAAGGTGACGCTTATTACTAGTGTTCTAGACAAAAACTTAGATCTACTTAAGAAATAATAATAAATAATTTGGTGCATAAATCAACAAATAAAAACTCCTCACATCTATCAAGATTGCATGACTGGTCGCGATTGGCTCGCGGAAATTCTCAACTACCCACAAAAGCGATATTTTTCAAAAAACGATTTAGCCATCAGATTTTTTTTTTGTTTTTTGGTAATCATTCACACAAACACTTTCATCCATTAAAAATTAAGGGAATGCACATTAAGGGGGGTACACATGGTGTAGCTAGAGGACGACAAACACACAATTCATTCACACGTTACACGACTATTTAAAAAAGTCATATCTGCGCTGGAAAGCTTTGGGCAGAGAAATTTAGAAGTTCTTTTTTGAACACAAATATCTCAATATTTTGTTAAACCATCTTTCTCAACCTTAAAGTTTCCCTGAGCTATTTTAAAACCTAGCTTTTAATCCATCCATTTAAGTATAAGCTCATATATTTTCATACAAATTTTTGATGTTTTAGAGTGAAAAAGATTCTACACATTGGTTTAAAATTGTGATTTTTATGGTTTTAAAAGAACAGATAAATTTCCCTAAAGCGTGAAATCTGATGGCTAGGTTCTGGTGTGGTTTACTCCTTGACTTCGAAGTATTTGTAGGTGGGATTTTCGTAGCCATTGATCTGCATATTGGCTACGTGCCTTTCCTCAGGGGTGGGAGCTACTGCACCAGTCTGCTCGACCTGAAATGGAAAAAAAAAGTTTAAATGGCGCAAAAAATTACACGACTGTCAATAATTGCTTTTATTATTTTGTTGTGTTCTGTTGTCTTTTTTCTATATAAAAGTAAAAAAGTAAAGTATTATCACGACCGTATCCCTTGCGGGGTGGTCAGAAACCATGCTTATAAAGAAGCGGATTCACATTTAGCCAACTTTACTAGAGGCCAATCATGACAAGTGGCAAGCTCGTCGATGTCTCCAGCGTACCAAACTCGGGAAATATCACAATTAAGTTAAATATTATTTTAATTAATTTATTAAAATTAATAAATATTAATGTGTCCCGACCAGGAATAGATCCCGATACCTCCGAGTATGAATCCACGGACTTAACCGCTAGACCACGGAGGCAGTCATTTTTGTAACTATTTTTTTTCTAATATAATGCAGTAAAATAAATTAGGTCCAGCTAGACACTTTATTGTGGTTGAGTTTGCTTATCTTCCACTAGTGGATATATTAGAATCACAGTTAATATTCTATAAACTTGAAAATAAAAATAAAATAATCAAAAACAAAACTAAATAAAGAAAAAAAACTATAATGGCTGAGACAATATTATTAAAATTAAAAGTAAAAAATAAGTATATATGTGGGTACCTGCACAAATCCTTGAGCTGGCGGCGTCTTGGTGCGGCGGCGAGCGACAGCCAGCGCCACAGCGGCGGCGGCGGCAAGCGCGGCCCCGCCCACACACAGCGCAGGGTACAGCGCTCCAGCCCCGCTACCGGACACTCCAGACCCGCGAATAGTGTAGCCCTGGAGAGATCAATTTATGTTTACAAACTATAACTATACTAAACCTAATAAAAAAATAAACTGACTAATATGATCTCTAAAGACATCCCGTCAGATATAGTTCCAAAGAAGACTGGCAACATTTCCCCACTATATAGCGAGGCTAATACGTTGTAAAAAATAATTGCTAGCCTTCCTCTCTCCAGAATTTCTCTTTCAGATTTGTCCCTATGGTCCCGACTACAAACGACGCAATGTCATAAGCTGTACCGAGGTTGGCGTATTTGCGTAGCTTGGGATTCTCTGCAGAAACCGCCACACTTCCCGCGCTGTACGAGGATGTTTGAATGTGATATGGGGCTAATCTGTCTTTAATAATTTATCTGTGTACCAAACGAATTATAATCAATTCAATTCAAACATACCTTTTTAAGTATTCTAACACCCGTATTCACGTTTACACGTATTACGTATATAAGTTTCGGCTCCTTTACTCAATTATTCCTTCCAGCTGTCACTAAGCTCGAGATTTTTTTATTTTTTTATTTTAATGTTTTGCGACTAACATAGCTTGCTTACCTAGGTAGCAGTAGCAAGTGTGCATAAATCAGTCGAATTATGGATGTGTCTATTTTGGACTACTTCTTCTTAATATAAAGAATGCATATCTTTCAATGTGATGTAATCTTTATTGTGTAAAAAATTGGATTGTGTGATGTAAAATGACGTGTCAAAGTGTATGTAATTATGCCTACTTGCTAAATAAAAGAATTTGAATTTTATTAGAACTCTCAAACTCAACGTATATAGCGACGTACCTAAGTTATTACTTATAACTAAAGTTAAAGAACACATTTTAAAACAAAACAAATTGCAAATTTCAAATCAGATTTCCCTCCAAAATTATAAATTAAAATCGTGACACAGGAATATTAATAATATGAAAGAGACAGGCTTATAACCAGTCTAAAGTGCTTGTGCGTGTAGCAATCACAACAAAATCAATATTTGGAATATAAGAACGCAATCTTCAATGTTGCCAGAAAAAAAAAATGGTATTTTTAAAATGGTAACATTATTATATTAGGGAAACCATTTGACAGCTGGAAGGAAAGGTTTAAAACGTTTATTGTAATTCAAAACAGCTTAGTGTACACACAACTTATTGTGATTTACCACGACTCCTCTGCCTGCTCCAAATCTTTCTGCAGCTCTCCACTGTGCACACTGCCTGTACGAAGGTCTAACGTCACTACATCTCGCTGTATACTCACAGGTTGAGAGTGCTGAATCTCGTGCTTAAGAGAGTGTGCTGGTGGCGGCGGTGCTCGCTCCTCGGCCTGCTCCAGAGCTTCCTGCAGCGCTCCACTGTCCACGCTGGCAACACTAGACGCCTCACTGTCTTCTACATCCAGATCGCTGCCCTCACTGCCAACGCTAACATCAGGCTCGCTGGCAGATGCAACCACTTCAGTTACTGTGCTGGTCGGAATTTCCTGAAACATAACAGATATCTACAGTTAAAAATTTGCCGACGTCGCGTCGGTTTGTAATTTACAGTATGCATTGGTACAATACCCTTACCAACCTGTTTGGCCAGCCAATTTCTCATTGGTACATGCCGGGGTTCGGATCCACCTTTTTTGTATGTTAAGCGTTCTTGCAACCGAGCCACTACCAGTAAAGCGGGGTGAGGCGGAATGCCCAAGATTTTCAAATTTCTGACAGACGTAATCGATCTTAAACAATTCGTTTTCGGACGGATATAGAATTATTTTGGATTATCCGTTAATTTCCGATAGTTTTGGTTACGTATATTACATTTTTAGAAATTGTATAAAAATTGTCATTAGTTCCTTGAAGATTGGGTCAATCCCTGGTATGGGATTTTACCTGTTGGGATTCCCTAGCCCCTTCCCACCTTCAAGGAACTTCTGTTAGAGCTGGTGTTGCAGCGGAACTGCGCTTGTTCCGCTGCAACAAGCAATCAGCAAGCGTCGAAAACATGAAACTATTTGCAATAGTTACTTTTTTTCGACGTTTGCTGTAGAAACGATGGGCCCGTGGGGATCGGAACTTAAAGCCTTTTATAAAGAAATTGTTCCAAAGCTCATTGACGTCTCTGGTGACAATAGGGCTGGCAGTTTTTTCTCCCAAAAATTAAGTATCCTAATTCAAAGGGGAAATGCTGCTAGTGTATTGGGCACCATGCTACAAGACAGCGATTTGGAGGAGCTATTTTTTTGTAAGTATGTATGTATTATTATTATTATTATTTAGGTAAAAGTTAGATTTTGTTTTAATATAGTTTATTTAATTGTATAAATAAAATATTTTTTATAGGTTTTTTTAAGTTAAAACTTTATTGCTGGGAAAAAACAAAAACCTGCCATTACAGGTTTCATCCTAACTCCGACTCATGGATATCCGATAGTTACTGGAACATCCTGCTGTATAGTCACTTACCGTGGTGGATGTGTCCTGGGTGTACCGAGTGGTGGGTGGCTGGGTGGAGGGGTCGGTGGAAGTTCGCGGCGCGGCGGTGGAGGTGGACACTTCCACAGGTTCACTGGCTTCATCGTCATTCTCTTCGGATTCCTTTACACCGTTGGAGGTCTAGTAAGAGATATTTATAAAGTATGTCATATTGATACTACGTGGGATTTATTAAAGAGCAAATATTTTAATAATATAATCTAGAATAAAAATAAAGAACTACATATTTTTTATTATTATTATTGAGTAATAAAATCTTAAATTACGGTGCAGAGAAGTCTTCCTAAAAATATCGACATTCATACATAGCCTAATAAAGTAGGTAGCGTTCGCGCGAACGTTGATGAGTAATTATTTCTTTCTCCATATTGTCGAAAGTCGAAATGTCAGTGACAAAGCTCGGCTCGCCATACACAATGCCATGTTGGAACCAACACTGATGTATGGAAGCGAGACGTGGATATGTCGGAATACGCATGAGAGTATGGTTAATGCAGTAGAAATGCGGTCGTTGCGGCGGATATGTGGCGTCACTTTGGCGGACCGCGTACGTAACGTCAAAATACGGAAAAGGGTTGGTATGAAGGAAAGACATGCTACGATGGTTCGGGTAGTTGAGCGATGAAAGAGTTGTGGGTCAAAGAGGCCCTGGCAGACCGAGACTCACATATCACGATCAAATAAATAAAACACTGACTGAAGGTGCATTAAAAAGTCTTCGTAACCAAAGGGCATGTATGAAGAGGTTAATGAATGTCGACGAAGCGAAAGAGGTATGTCGTGATCGTGTCAAATGGCGCTCAATTGTCTCTGCCTACCCCGCAAGGGATCTGGCGTGAAGATATGTATGTATGTATGTCCATATCGACTCTTGGCTGTGGGGGAGTTTATTTAATAATAACACTCCCCAGCATTTAGGTATTTATTTAGTTATTTTTTTCGGTAGCTTTAATTAATTTTCTAACTGTTAGGATGCCAAGGTTTAAGATTTACATTTAGCCAACTTTACTATAGGAAATGCGGCGAGCGTTTTAATTTTATAGATTGTTTTAGTTTAGTTTTATTTATAATTAGTTTTTAATATTTTTGTATCTTACTTAATATTTTTTTTGCATTTATTTATAATTTGAACGTATCAAAGTGTAACTACACTTACCTTGACTCGTTCGTTCTGGATGTCCTGCCTCTGCTTGGCTCGCTGGTCTCGTTTGGCTTGGAGCTGGTCCCGGGCAGTTTGTTCCCGCTGCACTTCAGCTCCGATGCGGTCCAGAAGCAGTTCCTCAGCCTCGGGTGTCATTGACATCAGGGATACGGCGATATCGTCTTTGGATTGCATAGACTGTAATGCAATGAATTTCAGTTTAGTGTGTTACCGTTCCAGTATAAAAAAACACTTCATTTATTGCGTCTGGTCCTGGTCGGGACACAAAAATATTTATTAATGTAAATAAATACATTTAATTAATACTTAATTGATATTTCTCGAGTTTGGTACGCAGGAGACATCGACGAGCTTGCCATTTGACATGATTGGCCTATAGTAAATTGGCTAAATGTGAATCCGCTTATTTATAAGCTTGGTTTCTGGCCACTCCAAAAGAGAAACGGTCGTGATGATACTTTACTTTACTTTTTATTTCAAATAATAATAATTTAGATAAAGCTAAAATTAATCTAATCTTTTAAAGCATGCAAAAGCCAATTCATCATCATCATCATCATCAGCCTGTATCTCTCCACTGCTGGATGTAGGCCTCCCCTAAGGCGATCTTTCGCTACCCTTATCCAACCCCCACCAGCGACCTTCTTTAGGTCATCTGTCCATCTGGCGGGGGGTCGTCCCACTTTGCGTCTTCCCGTACGTGGTCTCCACTCTAGAACCCGTTTGCCCCATCGATTGTCGGTTCTGCGGCAGATGCGTCCGGCCCATTGCCACTTCAGCTTGCTAATTTTAAAAGCTATGTCAGTAACTTTCGTTCTCTGACGAATATCAACGTTTCGAATTCTATCCATCAGAGATACACCAAGCATAGCTCACTCCATGGCTCGCTGAGCGACCTTGAATTTATGTACCAGACCCACTGTTAGTGTCCACGTCTCTGATACGTACGACATTACCGGGAGGACGCACTGGTTAAAGACCTCAGCAAAGAACCAGACAGACGCATTCAGCTAGGATGGGCGTCATTCGGGAAACTCCGGCACATCCTCTCATCGTCTATACCACAAAAGCCAATTAATATATAATAGTTACATTCTCTTACGTAATGAATAACTATCCATATATATTATATCTCCGACAGCTACACGACGCATTCTTACAAAACGTTTCGCCAGTGGTTCTCATCAATAGTATTACTACGAGTATATATATTGTAATTTTATTATTTAGTTTAATTAATTTTTATTTTTTCAGATTTAATAATGCAAAAATTGTGGGTAACAGAGGCCCTGGCAGACCAAGATTAAATCACGATTACATAAATGAAACACTAGATGAAGCTAAAGAGACCTCAAAACAAAAGAGCAAGCGAAAGAGGCATTTGATGTGACAAATGCAGTTCAATTGTCTCTGGTAACCCCGCAAGGAAACTGGCATGAAATTGTGTAGGTATCTACGTAATTTGTATTATTAAAAAAAAAGTAAGTTCAAGTGGCAATGGGATGGAGTAGATGAGTTCTACCACGTACAGGAAAACGCAGAGTGGGAAGACCCCTCAACAGATGGACGAATCACCAGAAAAATGTCGCTGGTGGGGGCCGGACGAGGGTGGCAAAAGATCGTGTGAAATGACGAGCCTTGAGGCTTACATCCAGTAGTGGAAAGATAGGCTGGTGATGATGGTGATGATCTGTGTAATACTACAATGTGTGCCTAATTAGGTTGCTTGACGTGATAAGGTAAAAATAAACAATTATGGCACGAGAACATTTTATTGGGCTCATTTCTCTAAGAAAAATGGGCATTCTCATTCCCATGTAACAGTTAATGTTTGTGAGGAAGTTCTAACCTGAATGTAATCTTCAATGGCAGTTCCAATGTTGGCGTAGAGGTAAGGGCGGCGACGGAGAGAGTTCAGGGCGCGTTGCATAGCTCGGTCGGCATCCTGAAACAATTATTAGTCATTGAACAATTGAGCCAATTATACGAGATGCAACTTTTAGTCAGCCCGCACTTGTGGGAGACTTAATGCTTCACGGAGTATGGGAACCAGCGAGGAAAGCGTTTTTTGATGTTCGCATCGTTAATGCTGACGCAACCTCTTATGGAACCCGTACCTGGGGAAGCATCTCCCAAACCCATTCACACGAGAAATACCGTAAATACGACAGGGCAGCAGAAGATCTCAGAGCTTCATTTACGCCGTTGGTTATCTCGTGTGAAAAATGGCAGAAGCCGTTCTCACAAGTTGCAGGCTGGCTAAAGATTAAAATACAAATTTCTGTAATAAGGGCTATAAGCTTAAGGATCAGAGGAACAAGAAAGCGAGTGAGATGGATAGGATGTGAGGATGGAGCAGGTATGTTTGAAGGAACGAATGAATATACAAAGGATATATGTCAATAAAGTTTAAACTCAACATAGGCACTGCTCGGCAAATTTCTGTCGTGTGCCACTCGGGCAAGCAACAGCCATATAAGACAATGGAGACACTCTAGTAGAAATATAGGTCAATGGAAATGGAAATGAGACAGTGGAAATGAAATGAAATATTTATTTGCAGGAAACATGGTAACAAACAATATTAGGTCTTATTAATATTAAATGGGTCACATATTTCGCCATAAGCATGCAAAAATTTACAACAACTGTTATAGAAGTAAAGTTACTAAAAAACTCGGGTCACATATTTCGCCATAAGCATGCAAAAATTTACAACAACTGTTATAGAAGTAAAGTTACTAAAAAACTCAGCGTTGCTTCTTTAGTAACTTTACTTCACAAAAACCTTTGTGTTGCTTAAAATACACATAGTATTCCTCCAAAGTATAGAAACATTCCTGAACTAGCCACGCATGCAGTACTGTACAGAATCTTTTATAAGGCATCTCTGTCCATACCTTTGGCAAACAATTATATATTTTAGCGCTCATATAGGAGGCGTTTCGTCTAAAGATTTCTAATTTAGGTATAGGCATTACTAAGGATGTGTGTGTGTGGAGACACTCTAGTAGAAATATAGGTCACTGTAGATATCCTAGTGTGCTTATTAAAAACTGCATAGCCATTGTAGATTATTCACTGCATTAAATAATAAAGAATATCGGTAATACTTTTCTAGCTTTGTTATATATTGACATATTAGACATCTCTGACAGAACATTGACTTTTTACTACAAAACATAATGCTAGATAGATTAAGTTTTAACACCCTCCCTTAATCTAACCGCATTCCTAAACCATTGATACAAAATACATGCTTAGGTTTTGCAACAGATTTAGTCAACCCATCTGCATAACAGACTGACAAGTCCTCTTGAAACACAAAGAATAATTACAATTCCCTTTTAAATACCTCAATAACCTTTTTACTGCAGCCATATGCTCATTAGTCCAACATGAGTTAAATTGACTTAGAAAACTGACAGCAAAAGAGATATCCGGACGTGTACATATAGACAGATAACTATAATTTCTTGATAAGTATAGTCTACAATATTTGGACCTCTACTTAATTCGATGTTTGGTATCAGCGGCGTAGCTACAGGATTACAATCTTACAATCCATATTTATTGAGCAAGTTATTTACATACCTCTCCTGATCGATAAATATCATATCATCTCGCCTTCTAATCATCATACCCAAACATTCCTTAGCTTCACCCAGATCTTTATCTGTCCTGTACATGGCATCCTTGACTGACGCAGGATCTATCTATCTTATTTACGTGATAATTACAATCCATATACCTTTCTACTGGTTTTCTAATTCTAAGAGGATAACGCCGTTTAACCTGTACATCTTCAGTAGATATAGTATTATCTACTTCAATAATATCATCATTAGAATTATTTACATTACTAGGTTGTACCTCTCCAGAACCTGTACAGTTTCTGTTTACATTTAACCCATCATTCATATTATTAGAATTGATATTTACAATACGTACGTCAAGTATATCTTCACTTAAACCATCCGTTATTTCATTGTTAAACTGTACATCATTACTACCAGAATACTTCTTTGATTCAATAAAGACCACATTTCTTGCCTTTATTATCGATCTAGGTTTCTTCATATTAATTAAACGATAACCTTTGGTATTCTCACAATATCCGACCATGACCAGTGTTTCGGATTTGTTATCTAACTTTTTCCTTAGTTGTTTTGGAATATGTGCCTGTGCTATACATCCGAATGATTTTAAATGGGATAAATCAATCTTCTTACCTGTCCAGATCTCTTCAGGAACAGTACTAACCGCCATAGTAGGAGAACGGTTTTTTAAATAAATAGCCGTATGCATTGCCTCAGCCCAAAACTTTTTACATAAATTTGCTTCTGACAACATACATCTGCACATATTAACCAAAGTCCTAATACTCCTTTCCGCCACTC
The DNA here is from genome assembly GCA_910589645.1 of Tinea semifulvella. Taxonomy (NCBI): domain Eukaryota; kingdom Metazoa; phylum Arthropoda; class Insecta; order Lepidoptera; family Tineidae; genus Tinea; species Tinea semifulvella. The sequence goes on from OU342609.1 coordinate 7,798,306, forward strand.
CATTTTGTTGCGGAGTATATGGTACCGTGGTCTGATGACGCACGCCATTTTTCTTAAGGAAATCCTGAAAAGCTTTATTTGTATATTCCGTACCATTGTCGCTTCTCAAACATTTTATCTTTTTCCCAGTTTGGTTCTCTACAAAACTTTTAAACTCCTGGAACTTTTGCAGTACTTCAGTTTTTTCCTTTATTGTAAAACCAAATATTTTCCGAGAATAATCATCTACAAAAATCAAACAATATCTTGATCCTCCCCATGACATTTCAATTGGACCAGTTATATCAGTGTGAACTAACTCCAATAAGTCATTAGCCCTATTTCGGCTTTTTGTGGGAAATTTCTGTACACTTTGTTTTCCATTCAAACATGTCACACAAACTTCATTATTTACATTTGTATATTTCATACCATTGACAAGGTCTTTCAATTTATTCATCTGTGCTCTACCTAAATGCCCTAGTCTTCTGTGCCATAATGTGTATGCACTGGCATCATTAGCATCAGTAGCGTACGCACTGTCTCTACTTAAATCTAATGTGTACAGACCTTTATTCATTGTACCTTGTGCTGTAATTTCTCCTCTTACTGAGAATCCATTGGTATTATACATTGTACATTTTGTGTCATCGAAAACAAATATATGTCCACGTTGTGTCGCTTTACTCACTGACAATAAATTAGTTGTCAAATCAGGAACACAAACAACATTGGTAATATCTAAAGGTTTAGATATACCATTTACATAAATATTTACATGTGAATTGCCAATTCCGATCGAAGGAAGTTTCAAATCATTCGCAACTGATATCTGCCCATCTAACTTTACAATTTTTGACAGTAAATTTCCATCACACGCCATATGAGACGTAGCTCCTGAGTCAATAATCCATTTAGATTTTAAATTACTCATATCATTACATGCCATCATAGTGCCAGCCTTATTATTCTCCTGTTTCTGTACTTTATTATTATGATTTCGTTTACCTTTATTTTGACAGTTATATTTAACATGCCCTTCTTGTCCGCAGGAATAACATTTCACCTTCCTTTTCACTAACTTCTTAGTTTTAAGAGCAGTATCTTCCGTCATACCATTACTCAAACCCTCGTTGCTTTGTCGACGAGCAGCCTCCTCAATTAATCTCGACTTAATTGTTTCTGGACATAAAGTTTGGTTAGAGTAAGTAACTGTTAAAATCAGTGGATCATAATTAGAGGGTAATCCATTTAACATTACAAAGGCAATAAAGTCATCATCAATATTTACACCAATATCAGCTAAAGTATTTACAGTTGTCAAAATATCATTAAGATATTCTTCCATGGAATTGAAATTTGAAAGCTTGCTGCCAAAAAGATGCCTTTGCAGCTCAAATTTCCGTAACATTCCTCTGGCCTCAAACGCTGATTGTAATTTTTTCCAAGCCTCGCTAGCAGATTTAGCTTTATTTACATGCACATAACAAATAGGTTTAACCATTAAACATATTTTCGCTAATGCCTTGCTATCATTTTCAATACTTATCTCGTTAGATCCCGGTTGCAGTCCATTTTCAACTAAATGCCACAAACCATCCAACCTGAGACACATCATCATAGCAAATTTCCAACTAGAATAATTTTCACGTCCTTGCAACTTCTCTATATTCGGTAGAGATGACGACTGTACCAATATTCGACTCGAGTCCCCGGCCATAGTTCCGGCCGATGTGTATTCACCACTATTCTCGATCGACATCTTTAAATTTTATATTTACAGAATCCACAACTCAGAATAGCCCATAACCTATTAAAAACTGCATAGCCATTGTAGATTATTCACTGCATTAAATAATAAAGAATATCGGTAATACTTTTCTAGCTTTGTTATATATTGACATATTAGACATCTCTGACAGAACATTGACTTTTTACTACAAAACATAATGCTAGATAGATTAAGTTTTAACAGTGCTATAGAGATGTTACCTGCAGCCTATCGGAAACGTGTGTCCTTTCAGCAGCAGCGGCTTTGGGCTTATATCTGTAGATACCCTAGTAAAGATATGAGACAGTGGAGACACTCTAGTAGAAATATAGGTCACTGTAGATATCCTAGTGTGCTATAGAGATGTTACCTGCAGCCTATCGGAAACGTGTGTCCTTTCAGCAGCAGCGGCTTTGGGCTTATATCTGTAGATACCCTAGTAAAGATATGAGATAGTGGAGACACTCTAGTAGAAATATAGGTCACTGTAGATATCCTAGTGTGCTATAGAGATGTTACCTGCAGCCTATCGGAAACGTGTGTCCTTTCAGCAGCGGCGGCTTTGGGCTTATATATGTAGATACCCTAGTAAAGATATGAGACAGTGGAGACACTCTAGTAGAAATATAGGTCACTGTAGATATCCTAGTGTGCTATAGAGATGTTACCTGCAGCCTATCGGAAACGTGTGTCCTTTCAGCAGCAGCGGCTTTGGGCTTATATCTGTAGATACCCTAGTAAAGATATGAGATAGTGGAGACACTCTAGTAGAAATATAGGTCACTGTAGATATCCTAGTGTGCTATAGAGATGTTACCTGCAGCCTATCGGAAACGTGTGTCCTTTCAGCAGCAGCGGCTTTGGGCTTATATCTGTAGATACCCTAGTAAAGATATGAGATAGTGGAGACACTCTAGTAGAAATATAGGTCACTGTAGATATCCTAGTGTGCTATAGAGATGTTACCTGCAGCCTATCGGAAACGTGTGTCCTTTCAGCAGCAGCGGCTTTGGGCTTATATCTGTAGATACCCTAGTAAAGATATGAGATAGTGGAGACACTCTAGTAGAAATATAGGTCACTGTAGATATCCTAGTGTGCTATAGAGATGTTACCTGCAGCCTATCGGAAACGTGTGTCCTTTCAGCAGCGGCGGCTTTGGGCTTATATCTGTAGATACCCTAGTAAAGATATGAGACAGTGGAGACACTCTAGTAGAAATATAGGTCACTGTAGATATCCTAGTGTGCTATAGAGATGTTACCTGCAGCCTATCGGAAACGTGTGTCCTTTCAGCAGCGGCGGCTTTGGGCTTATATCTGTAGATACCCTAGTAAAGATATGAGACAGTGGAGACACTCTAGTAGAAATATAGGTCACTGTAGATATCCTAGTGTGCTATAGAGATGTTACCTGCAGCCTATCGGAAACGTGTGTCCTTTCAGCAGCGGCGGCTTTGGGCTTATATCTGTAGATACCCTAGTAAAGATATGAGACAGTGGAGACACTCTAGTAGAAATATAGGTCACTGTAGATATCCTAGTGTGCTATAGAGATGTTACCTGCAGCCTATCGGAAACGTGTGTCCTTTCAGCAGCAGCGGCTTTGGGCTTATATCTGTAGATACCCTAGTAAAGATATGAGACAGTGGAGACACTCTAGTAGAAATATAGGTCACTGTAGATATCCTAGTGTGCTATAGAGATGTTACCTGCAGCCTATCGGAAACGTGTGTCCTTTCAGCAGCGGCGGCTTTGGGCTTATATCTGTAGATACCCTAGTAAAGATATGAGACAGTGGAGACACTCTAGTAGAAATATAGGTCACTGTAGATATCCTAGTGTGCTATAGAGATGTTACCTGCAGCCTATCGGAAGCGCGTGTCCTCTCAGCGGCGGCGGCTTCGGGTCCGGCGGCGGCGGCGCGGCGCCAGGCGGCCAGGGCTCCAGCTCGCTGGGCGGCCAAAGCTCGAACAAGGCGCTGAAGGCATTTCTGGACGCGATGACCCTAAAGAAAAAAAGATTAGCATCTAAACTATTTATCATAATTATGTATAAATTATTATATTTCTGCAAGCTGTAACTATTGGTGAGTGTAAATCTGACTATAAGGCGTGCCTCAAGGTTCGCATCTCGGTCCGTTGCTGTACAACGCATAACTCTATGGCATAGGTGATTGCTTTAGGAACTCACATTTTCCTATGTTTGTAGATGATAAGAAAATATGCTACCTCTCCCGTCCGTATACTCGCATATATGCAACACAATTACCAAAATTGCAAAATATGCTCGTGGATATGAAGCCAAACTACCGGACTATTTCAAGGCACAATTGTATATTGTAGTAACTTGTAATAGCGCCAAAGCTTACATTCTCATTCCTTAGCTTTGAAAGTAACCTCCCTATGTGTCGTATATGAGCCGGGTAGGCCATACATTTAATCAGGCCGATATGAAACTTCTCAATAGTGGGCTGATCAAGAACTTTGTCAGTTTTTTTTCTACAAAGGTTTTAATGGCGTCTCACATTAGGAGGAGTGTCCCGAAGAGACCGTGAGTAGCACGAGAGAGCAGTGCGCCGGCGCTGGGCGAGGTGAGCTAGCACACGCTGCTGGTGAAGAGCTGCTAGACGACGGCGTTCTGATACACCTTCTTCTTCTAAAGCCTGTGAAATAAATTAAAAATTATAAGGATTATCATCATCACAACTGTTCCAGGATAATTCTTCTTAAAGTGCCATCAATTTTAATCTTATTGACGCTTTCGGAATAGGCAGTAACAAATTGGTCACAGTCGCCCCGCCCCATCTCTTTTCTTTCGCCGATATAAAGGGTAAAATATATCAGTGTGCCATATTTTTTTTCTGTAGGAATTAATAATGATTGTCATAAAGAAATAACACCTTCATTCAAGCATTTCAATCTTGTCTAGCTAATTAATTTCAATACACCATCTCTCACTTTAACAGAAATCTATTGAAGATTACCTGAACATTGGACTGGAATTTTGCGGTCATACGCTGGCGGAAAGTTTGGGCGGCGGCTGGGTCGGTGGCCATCATCTCCTGGTAGCGGTCTTCAAGCTCAGACCAGTCCTTCATCACTTTGGTAATCTGAAAGATAATAATTAATCCATTAATTACTCCCCTAGATATCCACTGCTGTAAAACTTGCAGATTTCAGAGAAACATTAGTGTGAATTATTTTAAAATAATTTTGGAATATAAATACCCAGATGCTAGGCTTAACCAATACATATTATGTAGAGGCATAACAATTACTTTAGTTTGTTATATTAACATAGGTATCAAGATAATGTCTTGGTCTTCATATCATTCATAACTTAGATTTAAACAATCATTCGGATCACAGGTGACAGAGATAAAGTATTGGAATCTAGAAGCGAGATATCTATATTTTGACTATGTCTCTGTCAAAACTAACCTTTTCCCGGTGAGTCTCTTCCAAGCGCTGCTGGGCATCCTTGTAGCTCTGATGTTCAGTGCGAGGGTCGAAGTGTGAGAAGTAGGGATCAGACGTAGCGGTAGATGACTAAAAATAAAGAAAACACCAATAAAATCTTCAATAGTTACAGGCCAGTTTATTGTCACACATATTTATAAACGTGAAAAAAGCTTCGGCTGTTTTTTGTATAAATGTCTGTTTATATCAGCTTCACGCCTATATTATTAAACCGATTTAAGTGGAATTTCTTTTACACTTCTTATAGTACGACGATATCTATTAAGTTGTTTTTAGTGGAACTGCAACCGCCTTTACGTGCTTTTCGACATTTGCATACATACTTAGATAATTTAAACATTAAATTCTACTTACTGTAGTAGTGGTTGTAGTGGTAGTGGTGGTGGATGTGGTGGTAGACGGAGCTGTGGTTGAGTCTTGTCGTGGCCAAGCAGTGTCGTCTGCGTCCGTGTAGTCGTCGTCTTCTGCGTCGTCATCCCGAGACAGATCTGCGTCTTCGTCCTCGTCCATATCTGCAGAAGTAACGGCTGTTCTTGTTATTGTATGCATGTGTTCTAATATTATTACAAACACATGCAATATCTAAGTGTTATTAGGAGGGTTTATCGCCTATCGCATCCCTCTTTGCTCTTGCATTTCCTTTCAATTTCTGGTCTGAGTGTAGTTTTAAGGAATGTGGCGGCACATAGAACGCTACCTTCACCACAAGGGTTACGGGTTTGATGACGACGTGGTGGGGGTGTCATACGGGACCGACCCACTATGATGTGGGCTCAGTTGAATGACCTGGGAAGTAGTGGGGATACTTCACCGGTCCGACCCACTACTTCCCAATTCTAGTTTGTGGCTATACTATAAGATTGACATTAAATGATTAACAACTACCAAGTAAGCATTTTTTTAGGCGCGGTAGTGGCTCCACAACCCAACAAAGACAAAGGTCGGGTCAAACCCCCCCGGCATGTACCAATGAGAAATACACTTTTCTTACGTACATATGTCATAGATTTACAACACCACCGTTCCCGTGCCTCGGAGAGCACGTTAAGCCGTCGGTCCCGGTTCTACTAATACCAACTCGTGTAGTCGTTAATAAATTGTCTTAAAAAAATTACGTCATGTCAGATGAGTGTGATCAGTAATTATAAACTCACCATCATCAGCATCGTCGTCGTCGTCATCATCGCTGAGGTTCAGTGCATCGTCATCATCATCGTCATCGAGAGTGTCATCATCGTCCAGAAGATCATCATCACGTTCATCCATAGCAGCGGATGCAGCCAACATCTCTTCACCGCCGGGGCTTACTGGAACGCCGACGTCCATTGCCTTGTGCATCTTTACGTTATCTGAAAATTTTAATCGTTTATTAAATTTTTATTTATTATTCTTTGTTTTTTGCAACCTCTTTCAACCTCTTCGGTGAAGTCATTGTCATTCCTCACTAATTTCTGTTAGCTAGTAAACTGCAAAATTGCATGCGTAATATTTAACGCGAAAGCGAGGCATGTATTAGTAAAAACCTTTCGAGTGTGTCGCGTTTCCGGATCAATCCGAATATCCGGTAATCCGATCCGGCTTAACGCGGACGATCAATACGTACATTGAAACCCCTATAGCTACGAGTAAGTCCACACCAGTGCACTTTTAATTGCATGATCATATTGCGTTTTACCTCGCGTTTCGTCTTGCGTGGTGTTATCGTCCATACTAATATTATAAATGTGAAATAAAGTGTCTGGTGTCTATATGTGTGTATTTTTATCTCCCCTTTACGTCTACTGAACCGATTTTGATGTAAACTGGCATAATTGTTCTTTGGAACTCGAGACTTATTTCATGATTAGATGACACGCCATATATCTGCCTGCATGTTAAATTCACCTACACACCTATACTACTTGACCCATTTTAATAAAATTTATTAGTGTTATTCTTTGTTGATTTAATATTTTTTAATAATAATATTTCGTCATTATCTGCGAGATAAGGCGGAGTGCACAATCGTACAAGAATGATTACGTCTGTCAGAAATGTCAAAAGCTAAGAGGAATACCCAAGAACGCACATTTGCTTGGTCGTGACGTATATTATATACTAGGATATAGATACTAAAAGCACTTTTAGAAGTATTTCCATCACTTCTGACAGTTGAACATAACGTGTGATCGAATTTGCTCAAACTAGCTTTTAAGACGAATCGTCAGCTGTCAATGGACGAACGTTACTCAATGCGATAGTGAAAACGATTGTACCCCGCCTCATCCACCACTATATAACACGGGCAACGCTAGACTTTTTATACATTCTAATGCTTTAATCTTCCGCCATTTTGTTTGCTAATAATGTCGTCGAACTAGTTTAAGGCATGCGCTCAAGCATACGTCAGAGAAAGATGTAAGCGCACTGGTGTCGACATAGCTCTTAGCGGATCCTAAGGCCGTCTCCACTATAGCTAGTGCCAACAGAAATGAAATTGGATTTTCTACTTTTCTATTTTGCCAGTTGCAATATTGTAGTATTGGTAAAATAGTGTTGTTATTATATTATATATATTTATAAGTATCATCACGACCGTATTGGGTCATTCCGGTTTGGTTGGATACCACGCTTTTTATAAAATAAGTCGATTTACATTTAGCCAACTTTACTGTAGGCCAATTATGTTAAGTGACGTGTAAGTGTCTAAGTCCTAAGCAGGTCTACCGTCAAAATATTTATGGAACGAGCTTCCAAGACGACATTAACGGAATCATACAGTATTTGGTTCGGTAGGGAGCGCGAGGTAGGTGAGCGTCTTGTTTCGCTATAAAATAAAAAGGCCCGACCACCATTCTTCTCATCTCTCTTTGCCACAAATGATGGAACCGGCAACCGTACGGTTAATCCATGTTATCCTTAGAATTTTGTCTTTTTTATAGTATTGAATTTATTGTACCAACCTTTAAAATGCTTAGGACAGCAGACAAACTCGACGCCAGAGAAGAGGCTGATGCCACAAGGTAGAAGCATCGCGAAGGTCCTAAGCCGAAGTCCTCGTTGTTGGCAAGCATGTCCAGCAGTGGCGTTCCAGCGAGCAAACTGCCAGCAGCGGCTCTGGTTGTGGATATGGTCGAACAGACAGCTCTCGGGGACAAGCAGAGCGTCCGATTGGAATGGACCTTCTGCCACCAATAATAACTTTTAATTTTTGTAGAAAATAAATAAATATTGTGTAGGTAATAATATATACAGCCTAATTGGCGGATGGGTTTACTGGAATCGGAGTCAGAACCATAGATTTTAAATTTGATTTGTCGGAGTCGGATCCGGAGTTGGATTAAAGAAAGATGGTTTAACCTCAGATTAAAACAAAAGGGAAAGATACGGTACGAAGACATTATGCGTGGAACCAGCCAACTAAGTCTAAGTAACGCATTTGAATCTGTAGCAAGTCAGTAGTAAGCTAGCTATCAAGCCGTAAGGACGCCACACGCCTTCTATGAATTATGTCTCGCTCGCTTCCAGGGTTACTATTTCAAGTCCGGTATTTTAGTCACAGAATGCAAACATTTCACACTTAGTTACAGTGGTATTGTAGGCATGGTAGGAGCGGTATTAGCTTGAGACGACTTAATACGTTGTTTTATTATATTCTTCTGTCAATCTTACAAAGGTTAGCTGGTAAAGGATACCTTCATGGTATTATTTTATTTTATTTTATTTTATTTTATTTTATTTTATTTTATTTTATTTTATTTTATTTTATTTTATTTTATTTTATTTTATTTTATTTTATTTTATTTTATTTTATTTTATTTTATTTTATTTTATTTTATTTTATTTTATTTTATTTTATTTTATTTTATTTTATTTTATTTTATTTTATTTTATTTTATTTTATTTTATTTTATTTTATTTTATTTTATTTTATTTTATTTTATTTTATTTTATTTTATTTTATTTTATTTTATTTTATTTTATTTTATTTTATTTTATTTTATTTTATTTTATTTTATTTTATTTTATTTTATTTTATTTTATTTTATACAATTAGGAAAACTTACAGCTAAACAATACTTAAATATAAAGAAAAAAGATAAAGTAAGAAAGGGCTAATGACAAGTTTTCACAGAAATAGATATGCAAACATAGATAAAACTAAACACTGAGTAGACTATTACAAAAAGAATGAGATGATATGAGGCAGAATAAGACAAAATAACAATGGAAATAGAACACTTATACAGATCGGCTTAAGGCATTTGTAAAGTAGTCCTGAGTCAAGCCACGTCGGGCAGCGGCTGGGGTAGTACATGATATGTCATTATGCTCGCTTATTTACATGTTTTTATATTTTGTGTAATTCTATTATTATTATTACTTGTATTCCATTTAATTTATATCAAAATCAAAATAATTTATTTCCATTGGTTCTCTCGAAACAATTTTGATACAGTCAGAACTAATAAAATCAATACATTTTTCACAACATATGTACTAATCAAAGTGGTAATAATGGTTGGAACGTAAACAGGCAATAATCCATATTTATGTATGCTATGCACAACATTATTGCTATAAGCAAGTAAAACTAACTAACTTAGAAACTACTTAAATAAGATCGTGGCTGTAAAGAGGCCGTGTCAGTTTACATTCTAAATACTTAATAATTATGATGTATAGAAATTATATACATATGCCAGATAATTTATAAATGTACTTATAGAACAAAAAAATAATAATAATAATAATAAAAAAATAAAAAAGGCGTCATCTTATAATCTAAATACTAATAATGATATGTCAATTAAACATAAATTCATAACTAAATATATCATTCGTTAACGACATCGATGATGCAACTGTGGGTGTGATTCCGCAATTTGTAGTGAATAATATAACGCGTGCCGTATATTCCCATTTTGTTTTAATCAAAGGGTTTAACTAAATATCTGTTATGATTTCAACTTACAACTTGTCCATAGAAGCTTGAAGCTCGTCTATAACAGTTTTATGTGAAACAAATAATATCTGACGCGGGCGTGCTGGTACAAGTCCAAACTTGTACTGCTAGCCGCGGTCGCTCGCTGCGTTTCGAACCTCGTTAAAACTTATAAACCGACTCAAAATCAACAGAGCCGAAGCTCCGTAACACCCCTAGTGTGTACGAAGTACTATGGCGCGCTGTTACGGCAATAACAGCTTGCGAACCTACGAGCTTGAGGTTCGACTTCTTCAGTTCTCCCCCAGGAATACTTCTCTAGAAAGTGCGCGAAACAGTTTTGAAAATGGCTAAAGTTTTTTTCTCCCGATGGATGATAAATGAGGTGATAGGGAAGGCAAAGAGTCTAGCCCATACAGCCAAGTCTGACGTAATATATCTTTCTTTTCTATGAGTTAATGAGGTCATCATCAAATTCTAGATGCTGAAGAATTTGATGCTTTTCTTGGAGTCACTCGCGGCATTATAGCTCAAACACGTCGGGTAAAATATGGGAGTTCACAGCGCGGAAAAACCGCGAAAAATTAACTGCAACTTGCCCCATATTCAAAGTCCAATTTATCGTTTTCCATAACTAATCACATTGTAGCACATTATTAAACAAAACAACACCACTTTTGACCAACAATATCCACAGTAAATTAATTATTTTTTAAATTTATCGGCTTAGAATAATAAGTAAGTATAAAATATTATAATATTATTCTAATGAAGTAAGTCATACCTAGACAGCGGAAGGGCTTGACCCAACGAGTGACCTTGCACTTGGCAGCATTGTTGGTACCAATCTTGCACCAGTTGCTAACCTTGACGTAGTGGGAGGCCTCGACAATATTGGTGATGTCACGGCTCGGGTACATCTGAAAGAGAAAAGAGATTCAGATTGTAGGGTAAAAGAGATACATATACTATATTTAACAAGTGTTTTGTTTTCGTTTCTAAGGGACCAAAATTATTTAATTTTTATGTTTTCTTTCTTAGTTCTATTAAATATATATATGTAAATGTTATTTTAGAAGTCATATTTTAAATTCATTCATTCATTCATTTTGTCTTAGGTAAATAATCAATAACCTATTGGTTTTCACTTATTTATTATTATTATTATTTTTCTTTTACTTTTGCTAGTCACAGTTCAATTGCACTATTAATTTAAATCTAATTACTATATTATACTCTTATTTCTGTTTTAATTGTATTGTCTAAATAATATAAAATCTCTTTGGCTTGTGTTCCACTATTGCTACTTTGTTTATATGTTTAGTATAATAAGCTGTGTTTTTTTTTTAAATAAATAAATGTAATAAGATTTTAATTTCTTCTTAATTCTTTCTTTTTTTATTGGTGAATGCTGTGAATCCTAATTGGTACATATATTAGATAAGCTATGATTATATTATGTTACGTGTGGGATAACTATATATATAATTATTATATATACAAATCTCATACACACCCTCTCATACACACCCTCTCACACACACTCACACATAGAGAGGACATACATCATTTATTGTTGTAACATTATAACACGGAAGAGCACCGATATCCCGCACTACAGGGCAACCTCGTGTAGGTATCACAAACACATCACCCTATATTGTTCACCTATTTTACATCTGTATACTTTTTGTGACAATAAATAATTTTATTATTATTATTATTATTAATTGCTATAAAGCCTTCAACAGTAAGGCGTCTACTGTCTTCTAAATTTTTTAACCCACCGGCTTCTGTATATTTTTAGAATTTGTTCTTTTTGCTTCTTTTGTTAGTTTTATATATTTGTTAGTGTATTATTGTGTTTAGTTGGTACGCTGGAGACATCGACGAGCTTGCCACTTGTCATAATTGGCCTATAGTAAAGTTGGCTAAAAGTGAATCCGCTTCTTTATAAGCGTGGTTTCTGACCACTCCGAAAGGGAAACGGTCGTGATGATACTTTACTCTTTTTAGTTGCTACAGGCGAAACTTTTAATTGGGTCATTTTTTTATCATATCTATTCATCTACATATATTATTATCTAGCTTTAAGTTTTCCTGTGATTAATAAATAGATAATATAAGTTTAAGTAGTGTACGTATAATAATGTATATAATTAGTGTATGTAAGTATATAATTATTTATGTAGTTTAAGTATTATTATTTTTATGATGTTTATCGTTTATTTAATTTAAGTAGTTGTAATAAGTGATTTAATGTATTGTGTTTTTTATTTTTTCCATGTCTAAACTTCGATTTCTGGTCCCGAAGGTTGATGGTAAGAAAATGCCAACCGGCATTATATACATCTTTGGTAATAAACAATATTTTTTTAAAAACATTTTTTAGCACAAATTTGAAAGGCATTATGCTCTAATATGGCGAATAACTAAAGTAGCTAACGAAAAAACCGCCCTTCAGGCATACCATGGATATGTTGCGTCAAATATAAGGTACGCCATATTATTGTGGGGCAATGCAGTGGAAATAAACAGAATCTTTATTGGACAAAAACAATGCATTCGTGCTATTTGTAACACACCTCCTATGACTTCCTGTCGTCCTTTATTTATAAAACTAAAATTACTGACTGTTCCTTCTATCTATATACTTGAATGCTGTTTATTTGTAAAAAGCCACTCGGAACTTTTTAAAACTCTTGGCGATAATTGCAATTTTAAAACGCGTTATTCTAGTAGAATAATTATTCCAGCTCATAAAAGTACCTAATATAGCCGAAATTGTTATGCAATGGCAACAAAGATATTTAATAAGCTTCCAGTTACTATAAGGGAGCTGCCACTAAAACTGTTCAAATTAAGAGTCAAACAAATGCTGGTTAATAAATATTTTTATTCGACAAAAGAATACCTAGACACTAAGCTCGACAAAGTCATGTGACTAAATAAATATTTGTATGCTAGAAATAGCGAATCATGTGATATAATTACATATAATAATTTACATCCATGTTACTGACAAATAAATTATTTCATTTCATTTCTAATGAATAAAAAAATGTCATTAATAAATAGTCTTTTTTTAACAATTTTAAAAGCGTAGTTCCTCAGGGATTACAGCCGTAGTGATACTAGCACGTTAAGTTCGTGTATAAAATAAAGCGAACTCAACGAAGCGTGCAATAAACTTAAACATTTGAAAAGTTTCCGAGGAAACTTTGACGTAAACTTTCAACAATTTCTGGGAAATAGAAGCCCACTTGTCAAGTACATACATAACTTTACATTGATATAATATAGTGTACTGGGCATTATTAAACTCTCCCAAAGCACTCATTTGGAATTATCAATATTAATTTAAAACTTTTTAGCACAAAACATACAAAGACTTGACATTATCTGCCTGTCAGACCTTCGGGGCAACGAGAACATTGACATCATGACAAGTGGCAAGCTCGTCGATGTCTCCAGCGTACCGAACTCGAGAAAATCACAAATTAATTAAATTTGATATTTAAATTAATAAATATTTGTGTGTTCCGACGAGGAATCGAACCCGTTCTAAATCCACGGACTTAACCGCTAGACCACGAAGAGTTTATGGTTTTTTTTATTTTTTTGTGGTTTGCCTTCTTTATCTAGCACTTAATTCTGTGGATTTATACCGGGTTCGATTTCTGGTCGGATCACACAAATATTTATTAATATAAATGAATAAAAAGTATTAATTTTATTTATTTGTTATATTTCTGGAGTTTGGTACGCTAGAGACATCGAAAATGAGGTAGGTGCAATATGTCAATTAAAAATTAAATGAAAATTTTAATTGAAAAATACAAGTGTATAGAATATTTAAAAATAACTATAATAAATATTTATTAATAAAACTACATACATAAATAAGTTATACTATATACTATACATAAACATAAATTTAGGTACATAACAACCGATGATGTAGTAGAAGACTGGCAAGAGGCTTAGGTCAAATTTTTTGTGGTGCATTTTAAAGATAATTCTATTGTATTAACTTACAAACTTAAATGTACTTCTTAATTTAAACTATTTAATAAATATAATCTTTATGACGCTGAAACTTGGACTCTCAAAGCCGGTGATTGTAGCCGCATCGATGCCTTGAGTATAAGATTTAGTAACCTGGAAAGGCTTGTTATCACAGGGAAAGTCGTAGGCAAAAGACCGTGTGGGGCTTAGCCCCATACGCTTGTCTGACCAGATCGTAAATAGACCCGGATGGCGCAGCCTCGTCCGGGACAAAGTGATCCGAGGAGGAGGTCACGACCCTTAGGAGTGAGAAGAACGACGCAAGGAGGAGGAGGATTAAATATAAATGGTTTAATATTATGTGTCATAGAGATTCCGAAATAAGAAGAGACGATTTTTGAAGTAGATAACTTATGACCAGATACATGTATATAAGTCCATGTAAATTAATGTTTATTACAGAAAGGTGGAAGGTTAATTGTGAGTGAGAGGACTAATAAGGTTACAGTCAAATTGGCACATTATGTCGCGAGAGCTCATAGAACAGGCAGATATACCGACATAACTTTACAAGGTAAAAAGAAATTGTTTCGGTTAGGTTTTTTATTATCTTTAAAAATAAAAACAAATTTCTAAGCATTTCATGGATTCACCGTGCGGGTGCCGGGTCCTTCGTGTGTGGGAAAGAGATATAAGAAAAAATATGTCTCGGATTTGTGACCGACCATAGGCTGGTTTACAAATGAGGCCTTCTTTTTATTCCACCATCCACTATTCTGCTCCTCTCCCTACCCAACCAAATACTGTATAATTCCGTTAATGCCGTCCTGGAAGCTCGTTCCATAAATGTATTGACGGCAGACCTGCTTAGGCCCAATTCTTTCAGTAAGCGGTGCAAAGATTTTGCTTCTTGCACCAACTTCCACTGCTGAATCTTGAACCCGATCCTAATCATTTCTTCTTTCATTAAAAGCAATTGACCTAAGCAGGTATGTACATTTTTGAAACGAGTTTCTAAGTAAGAGAAAGGTGGAGTCGGCTACAAGCCCGAGAATCTTTTTGTCATCTCTCTTCCCCCACTAGAGATGTGCGCTTGTAACGTAAATAGTTATTAAACTATCTACTAAGGTTTTAGCGAAATAAAACTATCTACTTTTCGTAACTAATAATGACAGTGCAATGCAAATTTTCGTTAAAATAGATAAAACTATCTATTGAGCTTCACAACGATTACTTGAATTAGATAGTTAGTAAAAGTAGATAGTTTCCACAACGTTGTTTAAAAACGAATAGAATAACAATACAACTCTATTCTACACGACTGACCCGGCACCCGCACGGTGAAACTATAGATTGCTGATGTCATTTATTTTATTTACCTTCTTGCAATAGTCGAGGATTTCCATCTTGTCCTTGAGGCAGTTGTGCGGCTTGGTGGTGAGGTCGGGGGTCCATCTGGCCGTGGTCGACAGGTATTGAGGGTGGTAGGTCGCTCCGGCTTCACACAGGACGGCCACCTGCGGCTCCGTGCCGCCAGATGTCACCTGGAACAAACAGCAGAGGATTAGAATTAAATATTTTTTTAATGATATTTAAATTTAAATATTTCCAGCCTTCCTGTCTCCAGATTTCTCCGTCAGTCGTTTGGACAACTTCTTGGCAAACCCTAGTTGTTACTAAGTGAAGTAACATATTGTAAAGTAAAGTGAAGTATCATCACGACTTCGACCGCCTCCGTGGTTTAGTGGTAACAAACGTTGCCGTGAACTCAGGAGGTCGTGGGTTCGATTCCCACCGGGGGCAAGTTGTACATTGTATAATTTGTCTCGGTCTGGGTGTTTATATGTATAGTATGTATATATTTACAAAAAAAAAAGTATAATATGTGGTTTATCAACCATCTAGTTTCCGTAACACAAGCCTCGTAGCTTACCACAGAAATTAGATGGCGCTGTGTGACCTGTCTGGAAATATTTATTATTATTATTATTATTATCACGAAACCACGCCTATAAATAAGCGGATTCACATTTAGCCAACTTTAATATAGGCCAATTATGACAAGTGGCAAGCTCGTCGATGTCTCTAGTGTACTAAATTAAATAAATTATTGTGTCCCGACTGAGAATTGAACCCGGTACCTCCGAGTCTAAATCCACGGACTTAACCGCTAGACCACGGAGGCAGCAATATAAATATTGGTGGATATTTTTCTTACTTTCGTAGCTTATTTCTGGTAGAAAAGCAGCCTAAACCATGTTTAAATGTATTTTATATCGCGTAGAAAGATAAGGCCCCCTAGACACAGGTCGTTGCTTCCTAACATAAAATTGAAAATCGTTTTCGTGTCTAGACGGTTTTGTCAGATCTTAATCAAAAGTTTTATTGGCCTGACCGAAGCGAAAAGGTTTTTTAGTTTTATTGTAATATTAATAAATACTATCTTTGATTTGTAAACCACAAATGCTGGTTTTTTTTTTGTCATTTCCGACATATCGTTTCGATTAATAGAATCACATATTAGTTTATTTATTTTTATTTATTTATTATAAACTTTATTGCACAAAGTATTATATAATATAAAGTGTAATAAAATATCGTATAGCAATAGTTATAAATATTTAAGATAGGATTGTTAATTTATAAGTAGTCACAAGGCGACAAGGTTCTGGCAGAGTTGACGCGGCGAACGAGTGCCTTTACTCCGTAGCCACGACTTAGACTTAGTTGTTAAGGCACGCAGGGCCAACAGTGAAAGAGAGACGGCTTATAGGGTTGTAGTCCGTAGGCGCCTTGGGGTCTCCTTATAAGACCTCATCCTCGCTCAGAGAATCAGTATAGCGATTCAGCGAGGAAATCTGGCCAGCGTTCTTGCCACCATACCGCGCGGTAACAAATAAGTTTTATTTTTATTAACAATAATTCACAGCATCATAGTACAAGTAATCAGAGTAAATATTGGATTTAGACTTAACAATTCGTTTATATTATGTGGCTAAATATGTCAAATAAATAAAGCTAATACAAAAACTAATAAGTTTAAAATTAAACATAAACTAAAATTTTACTAAAATCAATTTACATACATATATATCTTCACGCCAAATCCCTTGCGGGATAGGCAGAGACAATTGAGCGCCATTTGGCACGGTCACGACATACCTCTTTCGCTTCTTCGACATTCATCAACCTCTTCATACATGCCCTTTTGTTTCGATGGCTTTTCAACGCACCTTCAGCTATTGTTTTATTAATTTGGTCGTCATATGTGAGTCTAGGTCTGCCAGGGCCTCTTTTACCCACAACTTTCGCATTATATATCTGGTTCGTCAATCTCTCTTAATTCATCCTTTCAACATGCCCGAACCATCGTAGCATGCCTTTCTTTATTTTTGTCCCTATGCTTACTTACCTACCCTTTTTCGTATTTCGTCATTACGTATGCGGTCCGTCAAAACTCGACTACGAGCGCCGCGCCGAGACAGACTGACGATGCGGTCGCAAGTACTTCAGCCGACATTTCAAAGACGCCTGTAACTGTCGACGTCAACCATTATCGAGACGACTCCTGCGTACTATTAAAGGTTATCCGTGTGGTCATCACCGGACCAAACGGAGACTTTGAGACATCAGCCTTATTGGACGAGGGTGCGTCGGTGAGCCTACTGGACGCGGCCCTGGCGCAGCGCGCCGGACTCCGCGGGCCCACGCGACCACTCCGGCTGTGCGGGGCGCACGGCATGGCTTCGGTGGACGCCACTTCGCAGAATGTGACGTTTAATATTCGTGGACTATCGTGTGATAAACTGTATAATATAGCGCGACAACAGACCACACTACAAAGGTGACAGACAACAACCTGCGCGTGTACTGACTACAAGTAAGACTAACAAACCTTGTATATTATGTAAAGACAACCACAGTTTGGCCAACTGTCAGAAATTTAAAGATTTGACTGATTAAAATTAACGTTTTTTATACTTTAATATTTTTAAGAGTGTTTTTTGGCATTATTTGTTTATGACAAATTGCTTGACTATTTTTACGACGACGCGTGGACACTGCCACGGAGGTGGGTCCCGACTTAATGACGTTTTAGTACTGACTGACTACTTATGACGCCAACTCGTGGTCTTTACCACGGAGGTGGGTCTCGACCTGACCCAACCTGACGACTTCATTAATAGACTTAATTTAAACTAGAGACAGTAGAGACTTTACCAAGGTTGACGTAAAGTGAGGCGACCGTATCAGCAGCTATATAATCGTCGACAGATTAGCTCCTGACACGGAGGCTGATACGGAGCGCCACCCTGACGCGGCGCTTTACGTTTTCATGACTCGACTCCTGCTTCTGACAGACAAGCAGTAGGTAGCTCTACTCTGACGACGATGAGTAGGGACTATCAGACGGATACACAAGTCCAGACAAGGACATGACGACAAGACGCTTGCTTCCTATACTTCGCATTGACTTCCAATGCTGGAGGTCGGAATGTAGCGGCGCGCCCGACCTCTTTTGACAGACTATAACCTCCTTTTTGACTGACAATATTGGAGAACTATTTTATATGACAGATTGTTAGAATATGACATTGACAGACGACTTTTTACTCAGACTTGACCAAGACGAAACAATTATAAGTATTTTTATTTAATTTACCCTTTTATTTACACTGGAGACGACACTAATATGACGACACATATATTATGTACCAGACAGACGGTATATAAATTGGATCGCGCCCTTACCCACTGCACTCGCGCACGACAACAGACCACACTATAAAGGTGACAGACAACAACCCGCGCGTGTACTGACTACAAGTAAGACTAATAAACCTTGTATATTATGTAAAGACAACCACAGTTTGGCCAACTGTCAGAAATTTAAAGATTTGACTACCGACGAGCGATGGAAATTAGTGTCTGAGAAAAAGTTATGCTTTTCATGTCTAAACACACGCCATCACATACAATTTTGTAAGAATAAACAGAAGTGCACAGTTACAGGCTGCAATAGACCACACCATACGTTACTACACACGACTACGAGCGCCGCGCCGAGACAGACTGACGATGCGGTCGCAAGTACTTCAGCCGACATTTCAAAGACGCCTGTAACTGTCGACGTCAACCATTATCGAGACGACTCCTGCGTACTATTAAAGGTTATCCGTGTGGTCATCACCGGACCAAACGGAGACTTTGAGACATCAGCCTTATTGGACGAGGGTGCGTCGGTGAGCCTACTGGACGCGGCCCTGGCGCAGCGCGCCGGACTCCGCGGGCCCACACGACCACTCCGGCTGTGTGGGGCGCACGGCATGGCTTCGGTGGACGCCACTTCGCAGAATGTGACGTTTAATATTCGTGGACTATCGTGTGATAAACTGTATAATATAAGTAATGTTAAGACTATTAATAATTTAAGTTTGCCTGTAAATAGTTATAATTTTAAGAAATTTGTAAATAAGTTTGAATATGTGACTGACTATGTAAATATCGACGACTTGACAGACAAAAAAGTTGAGTTACTAATAGGACAGGACAACATAGACTTAATAGTGACTAGACAGGTTATACAAGGACCTAAAAACTCACCTATGATTTCTAAAACGAACCTAGGATATGTAGTACATGGACATATATCGAAAAATATTTCGACAGACGCGACAATTTTGCATATTTCTGACGATGACTTAATGAATGATGCGGTTAAACGTAGTTTTACTACTGATGACTTCGGGACTAAACCTTACTTTGACTCTCCACGTTCTCGTGAAGATTTGAGAGCTACTGACATTATGCAGAAGACTACGAGACTTATAAATAACCGATGGGAGACAGGACTACTATGGAAGTATGACGACTCTGTTTTACCTGACAGTTATAGACAAGCTCGGCTGCGATTATACCCTGTTGACAGGAAAATGACAAAATATCCGGAGTTTGGACATTACCGGGACAAGACAGACGACTTTTTACTCAGACTTGACCAAGACGAAACAATTATAAGTATTTTTATTTAATTTACCCTTTTATTTACACTGAAGACGACACCAAATATGACGACACATATATTATGTACCAGACAGACGGTATATAAATTGGTCCTTCGAAACAAATGAACGAGTTCTATGGAGGTACGTGTTCATGTCGACCCCGGGGCACGCCAAGACCGCCGCATGGCCGACAACGATGTGATCATGACTTCGCACGTTGTCACGACGACGTCATCGGCATCTTTGCACGACGTCTACGGGTTCGGCACGACGACGACGAGCTACGATCTCTGGACATTTCTTCTGTAAATATTTTCTACTCTTCTCTTCCTATAAATAGACATACTCGACGAATGTATATTTCAACGACACGCAATGACGCTTCTTCTACTTCTACAAGCCGCAGAAAGTAAATACAGTTACAGCTGTACGGATAAGAAGTTGAATACGACATTTATATAAAATACAACGCCGCCAAGCCCAACTCGCTGCTGCTATGACGGACAACGCCGTGATCCTGACTTCACACGTTTCTACGACTGCAGGAGCGAACGACGCGCCGACGGTTTCCGGCATGACAACGGCATCATCATCAACGACGCTTAACTGAGACTTCGCGACCGACGACTTCTGGACGAGATGTGTCTACACGACTGACACATTGTTTCTACCCTAACTACGACGCCGCGCGCAGCATACGACGGCAAGGACGCGAACGATGCTAGGACGACTATAACCAGGACACCAGTTTTGCTGAGCTTTCTACAGACACGACATCGACGACGACTAGTGTAAATAAAAGTGACAGTGTTTTATTGTATATTTATAACGGACGTACATGTACAGAGACAGTTATTTTTAGTTCTTTTGTAAATATTTTTGTTTTTGATATTATTGTAAATATGTCTACGTTTTATGTTTTTTAAATGACTACGACTTGACATACTACGATCAGACACTGACTGGAAACCGACCGTAATCTCTTGTAAATACCGACTTGACTGTTTGTGAGAATGATAAAGTTTCGACTACTATAAGTACTATCCTTGTAGCACTGTGACAGCTATGACTATGACATTCCTTCCACACCGACGCTGGAGGGCAAGCCCGATAATGACTGCGCTTCCACACTGACGACGCTGGGAGACAGATCTGCCTCGGCGCTATAACAAACAGCTGACACATGCCAAGACTAGATTAAATGACAATAGTGAGAAATACTTTACGACATTAATTTTCCAGGACGTATGGATACAAACTTTGACTGATTAAAATTAACGTTTTTTATACTTTAATATTTTTAAGAGTGTTTTTTGGCATTATTTGTTTATGACAAATTGCTTGACTATTTTTACGACGACGCGTGGACACTGCCACGGAGGTGGGTCCCGACTTAATGACGTTTTAGTACTGACTGACTACTTATGACGCCAACTCGTGGTCTTTACCACGGAGGTGGGTCTCGACCTGACCCAACCTGACGACTTCATTAATAGACTTAATTTAAACTAGAGACAGTAGAGACTTTACCAAGGTTGACGTAAAGTGAGGCGACCGTATCAGCAGCTATATAATCGTCGACAGATTAGCTCCTGACACGGAGGCTGATACGGAGCGCCACCCTGACGCGGCGCTTTACGTTTTCATGACTCGACTCCTGCTTCTGACAGACAAGCAGTAGGTAGCTCTACTCTGACGACGATGAGTAGGGACTATCAGACGGATACACAAGTCCAGACAAGGACATGACGACAAGACGCTTGCTTCCTATACTTCGCATTGACTTCCAATGCTGGAGGTCGGAATGTAGCGGCGCGCCCGACCTCTTTTGACAGACTATAACCTCCTTTTTGACTGACAATATTGGAGAACTATTTTATATGACAGATTGTTAGAATATAACATTGACAGACGACTTTTTACTCAGACTTGACCAAGACGAAACAATTATAAGTATTTTTATTTAATTTACCCTTTTATTTACACTGGAGACGACACTAATATGACGACACATATATTATGTACCAGACAGACGGTATATAAATTGGTATATATTTGATTTGATTTGTAGAACATTAAAGACGTAAGGTAGGTGCAATTAGAGAAATATGATTACGTAATAAATATGCAATATTATCTAAACTACAATAATAAATACTATAATAAACTAAATATTAATAATACATACACATAACTTTTTATTAATACATTAGGTACATACATTACATACACTACATATAATAATATAATAAATAAACTAAATGAGTTGTTATGAGCTATTTAAATAATATGAATATACCATTTTTTTGAAAATGCTTCGGTCGGATGCTTGTCGTATATTTACCGGCAGCTTGTTCCACAGGTTTGCGGCAACAACAGCAAAAGAATTATTCCAGTATAGTTTAGTAAAAAGTAAAGTAAAGTATCATCACGACCGTTTCCCTTATATAGAAACGGATTTACGTTTAGCCAACTTTACTATAGGCCAAGAGTGAACGCGGGAAATAGTGTCAACGGTGCCCTGGGGTCACTGATCGCTAGTCGGAATGTCAGTGACAAAGCTCGACTCGCCATACACAATGCCATGCTGGTACCAACACTTATGTATGGAAGCGAGACGTTGATATGTCACAATAAGCATAAGAGTAGAGTTAATGCAGTAGAAATGAGGTCGTTACGTCGGATTTGCGGCGTCACTTTGATGGACCGCATACGTAATGACGAAATACGCAAAAGGGTAGGTATGAAAGAAAGAATAGCGACAAAAATAAGGAAAGGCTTGCTCCGATGGTTCGGGCATGTCGAAAGGATGAGTGAAGAGAGATTGTCGAACCAGATATATAATGCGAAAGTTGTGGGTAAAAGAAGCCCTGGCAGACCAAGACACATATTACGATCAAAAAAATTAAAAATTAAAAAAATAGCTGAAGGTGCATTAAAAAGCCATCGAAACAAAAGGGCATGTATGAAGAGGTTGATGAATGTCGAAGAAGCGAAAGAGGTATGTCGTGACCGTGACAAGTGGCACTCAATTGTCTCTGCCTACCCCGCAAGGGATTTGGCGTGAAGATATGTATGTATGTATGTATGTACTATAGGCCAATCATGGCAAGTGGCAAGCTCGTCGAAATCTCTAGCGTACCAAAGGCGAGAAATATCACAAATGAATAAAATATTAATTAAATTTTAATAACCAGGAATCGAACCCGGTACCTCCGAGTCTAAATCCACGGACTTAACCGCTAGACCACGGAGACAGTATAGTTTAGTATTCAGAGAAAATATATTTTTAAAGAACATCGTAGTTAAGTCTAGTCTAGCTTCATATTCACGAAATACCCTTCCCCCGTACGGTGAATTCATGGATAGCTAAGAAATAGGAACGTTCTTGTATTTAATATTACAAGAAAAAAAAAAAGTAAGTATTGCTTTTAAAAATGTACTTACACACTTTATAAAGTGCAGTTCAGTGTGAAGTCGTTTCGCCATTTAATTGGTTTTCTGCAATATTTTTCAACGCGGTCACGTAACTGCGGAGATTGGAAGCTTTTCTGTGTTCTTCTTCTAGTTTATAGAGCAACTTCAAAGGTTAAGGCACACTGAATGCGTACATATTAGAATTATAATGACGTACTCGTATATACCATGAATTCGAACTAATGCCTTTTTTTTCAATTTTTTTCGTAGACATTTTTAATATACAGGTCTAAGGAGGTCTGCTGTCAATACATTTATGGAACGAGCTTCCAAGACGGCATTAACGGAATCATACAGTATTTGGTTGGGTAGGGAGAGAAGTAGAATGGTGGATGGTGAGCGTATTATCGCGCAATAGAAAAAAAAGGAGGCCTCCTTTTCTTAAACCAGCCTATTGTCGGTCGCAAACCCGAAACACCATTTTTTTCATCTCTTACCCACACACGATGGACCCGGCACCCGCACGGTGAATCCATGGAATGCTTAGAAATTTGTCTTCTTCTTCTAAATTCCATGTAACGTCACTCGATTTAACGACCAACTCCCTAAAGCGCCGAAATCAATTGACTTTGGTTGGTTTAGCTTGTCTTCCAATTCTGTCCCTTCACGACAATTTAGCCTACAGTCGCCACTGGCCAGACGGAATGACGAGGGTCTGATGTGTTATGACAATTCATTAACGATTCCATCTAGTATGTTGGTATTAGTGGAAACCGGACCGACACGGTTTAACGTGCTTTCCGTGACATGGGAAAGGTGGTGTTGTAAATCTATAAAAATTTGCTAAATGAAGTCTATGAATTTTATTCCTAATTCTCCCCTCCTTGAAGTTAAATTAGCAACTAAATTTGGTACGCTGGCGGTAATAAATTCATTTTAAGCCCCTATTCTGTGGAAAATCTCAAGTCATTTGTACTGTTATGATCGTTAAAACCATTCTCAGAATGTGCAAATTATTGCTGATAACACGGGTACAAATACTCATTATTTTTCGTAGGCAATCTAATTTTAATGCGCTATACTACTTAAATTTTGTAATTGGACAAATTATTTTTGACAATTATTTATTTTATATTTTTACGTGGCTTGGTGGTCTATATTATAGCTTACTAAAAAAAAATAGTTACCGGCCCTCATAGTTTTTTTTAATTAGATTTAGATTTAGTTTTTTTTTTAATTATAAAATATAAATCTATTTAATAATATAATTAACAACTACTTAATAAACTAAAACAAAATCAAAAAAATATACTTACAAAACCTATATTAAATATAAATCGTATCTGCGCGGCATGGTGGCAAGAACGCTGGCCACTTTTTCACGCTGAATAGCTATGCTGATTCTCTGGGCGAGGAAAGACCCAGCCCTCTTGTCACGAGAGCAGACAATTAGGCGAGGGTTGATGTTTTTTAAATTAATTATATTTAGCTTGTCACTTGTTATGATTGGCCTATAGTAAAGTGAATCTGCTTCTTTATAAGCGTGGTTTCTGACCACCCCGAAAGGGAAACGGTCGTGATGAAACTTTTTTTTTTAAATTATATTTAATTTATATTAGTAAAGTATTATCACGACCGTATCCCTTTCGGGGTAGTCAGACTCTTATGTTTCGTTTTTTGTAAGAAACCGATTTACTTTATTTGGAACTGAAAGCATTCTATAAAGAAATTGTTCCAAGGCTCATTGACGTCTCTGGTGACATTAGGGCTGGCAGTTATTTTTCACAAAAATTAAGTATCCTAATTCACTAGTGTATTGGGCGCCATGCCACAAGACAGCGATTTGACGGAGATATTTTTTTTGTAAGTATTTAGTTTTTTTTTTCAATGTATTTTTTTAGGTTAAATTTAGCTTTTGTTGTATTATAGTTTATTTAATTTAAGGTTTTGTATGAAATAAATAAAAAAATAAATTATTTAAATATACTCCAATCATGACAAGTGGCAATCTCGTCGATATCTCTAGCGTACCAAACTCGAGAATATCACATATAAATTAAATATTAATGAAATTTATTTATTTATAATATTTTTTTTTGTGATTGGTACCTCAAAATCTAAATCCACGAACTTATTTATATTAATAAATATTGTTGTGATTGGTACCTCCAAATCTTAGATTTCCACGGATTTTACCGCTAGCCAACGGAGACCGTTAAATTTTCATATTTTGCAATAAAGATCGGAAACTGTGATCCAAACAAATTGGTATGTCAAACGCTAGCCTAGGGGTACTGCAGTGTGTTACCCCTGAGACCCATTACCACTTATCTCCCCTTCTCTCCCCTGTTATGATTCCGTAAAACTTCCCCTAGACACCTCTCAAACGTAAGCATGTGTTATAATCCGGAACTCGATGTGCTTTTGCAAATATTTGTATGCATCTACTTTGATTCTCTGCGTATAGATGTAATCCCAAAATATGTAAAAAAAAGTAAAAAAAAAAGTAAAGTATCATCGCTGATTTGTTGGATTTGTCTCCGTCCCGAATAGCAGAATAACATTGGAAAAAATACGAAAAAGTTAAAGAAAAGAAAAATCATTTTCCCATACCAAATAACCAAATAAATTAGTTAAAAAACTATCTGCAACAAATAAAGTGTGTAAGATGTGTTTCTTACTTGGTAAAATATATAAATTGAAGCTATAAAATATTATTGCCAAATATTTCGCCTCTCTTTGGAGCGGCGTCATCAGTGACAGTGACTGAAGGTGTTTGTCATAAATTTTGAAAAAGTAATTTTATTTCTTTTAGCAATGGTAAAGGCAATGCACTATACAGTTTTGTATTTATTTTTTAGAAAAATATCATCATCACCTAGCGCATCATTGAAAACATCATCAGCATGTTATGTCCATTGTTGGTTCGATATTAATAAATTTACAAAACAAGTGAGACAAAACCTAATGCATCACATTCAAACCAGGGCTATAGTATGCACCAAGCTGCCATATAAAAGAGCTTTCCCATGTTTTTAAATCAATAGACCGAATAAACAGCTTTGCCTATCTCTCTTCGTTCCATGATAAATCTCTTCGATCCTCTCACAACTCTCTTCTTTCGATCCCTTCGCATAACTCTAGTTTCATTTCAAACTCATTTGTCGTTGTAGCGACAAATTTGTGGAACAATTTGCCTCCTAACATCAGGCAAGTAACCACCAGATCGCTATTTAAAAAAATGGTCTATTCGCATTTCATTTCCCAACAAAATTTGTAAGTATATTATTATGTATGTATGTATGTATGTGTAGGTTTATGTATTAGTATTTAGTTTATTATATGTATATGAAGTTGTATGTATGTGGCTAGTTATTAAATAATACTTTTGATATTTATATTTAATATTTCAGCACCTACTTTCCAGTAAATAGTTTAAAGTTTTCCCAATGGTTGGCTATGATAAAATGTCTTGCGGCATTAAAGCCCGCCTTTGTCTTTGTACAATAAAGTATTAAATAAATAAATAAAAAAAAAACAATTTCCAAATCAATTGGTCTCACTTTTACGTCGCGATCTTGTGATGTTTTGGGAATTGTTCTGTGTGAGTATTATTATTTTTAACAATGACTTTCATTTACTGTTAGGCGGTACGAAGTTCGCCGGATCAGCTAGCTACAAATATAATTCACATAAGGCGTAAATAAAATGCAAAAAATGGACATCGGCTGCTGGGCAAATTTACCCAGGACTACATCTCAATATTTCACCCTGTTTCTTTATACCAAAATTTCGCCAAAATAATAAAATAAAGTTACATAACATTCTGCGGAACTTTTGTGGATAGCACATTGTACCGTAAGCCACACATATTACTACCCACCCTTATTCATAGAAAATTTATTTTTATTACGTTGGAAGAAGAAACAAAAAAGAACAGCTGTGTAGCCAGATGTGTGTTTTCTGTGCGTGCGTGACTAACGTCATTCTACCATTGAAATAGATGTCAAGACGGGATCTTTTAATTCAATTTTATATTTAATATCCTAGATGGTAGATTTTTAGAGCGGTGGTATCTCGGTTGTAAGAACGCTCTCCTTGACATCCTAAAGAGGTGGGTTCAAATCTCGGCATGTACCAATAAGACATACACTTATCTTACGACATTTGTTGATTTGTCATAGATTTAAAACACCACCGCATCAGTGCCTCGGAGAGCACGTTAAGCTGTCGCTCCCGGTTCCACTAATACCATTTTGAGGAATCGTTAATAAATTGTCATTAAAAAATTGACATCAAACCCTCGCCAACCCGTCTGGCCAGCGTGGAGAGTGTAGGCCAAATTCTCCAGAAATTTGTGGATGGCCCATCTCTAACAGTGGAGGTCTAGGACTCTGTGTCCGATGCTGTGATGATGATGATGATGAACCGTTGTAGCTAGACAAACATCTTCAGCGTAAGATGTAAGAGGCTCCAAATTTATATGTAGAGATAGTGGCTACGGGAGTGTATATTTTGGCCTGTACGTGTGGTTCGGTTGCAGAATAAAGAAGGGATAAGGTATGGAGCTCTACCGAAAGAAGCTGCAGCGATTTGAAAGTTTTAGACACTGTGGTGTCATTTTGAAAATTGAGAGCATCTGTAAGGTACTTAATGGAACCATCCCAGTGGTGTACCATTCGGGGTGGTCAGAAACCACGCTTATAAATAAGCGGATTCACATTTAGCCAACTTTACTATAGGCCAATCATGACAAGTGGCAAGCTCGTCGATGTCTCCAGCGTACCAAACTCGAGAAATATCACAAATAAATTAAATATTAATTCAATGTATTTATTTACATTAATAAATATTTTTTGTGTCCCGACCAGGAATCGAACCCGTTACCTCCGAGTCTAAATCCGCGGACTGAACCGCTAGACCACGGAGGTAGTTTGGCGTTTATAAATTATTATCAACAATATTTTGTACTAAAGCCCGGACCACAATATAAGTCATGGGATTCCCCTATTTGATGCCAAATCGATATGATGGCCTGACGATAGCTCGCATCGCCTTTATATTGGATATCAAGTACTTATAACCTACATTATGCGACTAAGAATTTTCGCTTTACTATTATGAGTTTGACCCACATTGTTTTAATGTGAGGTTTTCTGGAAGAAATTAGTGTTTTGTTAGAAGTAAAAGTAAAGTACAGTTTCATCACGACTGTTTAGAAATTGCACCCGATAAACGGACGAATAAAACCGCGGCTTTTAGTACGTCCATAATAGTCCAATCAACCTGTCAAGAATTGGTCACAAATTGCGAACAGCAAAAAAAAATGATGGGCGTGTAGAGAAAAATATTTCGAAACAGATAGCGTTTTTTGCTCTCAAAATGGCGGCCTCGAACATAACCAAAAAAATTCGCATATGTCAAAAAAACGGTTTTCCTATTGGAGTTGTACTTTTTTTTATTCGCAAAAACAGTTTTTTGACATTTGCGATTTTTTTTTTTGCTGTTCGCAATTTGTGACCAATTAACACAGGGGCTCTGACTGGTTGATTGGACTATAAATCATTGCAATACGGCGGTTTTAAATGCCGAGCCGAAGAAAGCATTTCGTTTTGTTATTGGAACTCTTTCCACTGGATAATACCATAAGAGATAACGGCCGTGATGCTATTTTAATTGTTATTAAGCAAAATTTTTGTCGAAAAACATATTTTAGTATTTATCCAATAAAAATCCATATTAGCATAATACCGTCCATTACAAAGGACGTTCTATAGTGGACGATATTATGTCACGATGGGCTTAATTAAAACACGCTCTTTCCCGGATAATACGCGGTCGAGTGTTGCCTAACTTATAATGTAAAACCCTTTGACCTAATATTTTAATACTGGTCCAAATCTGCAAAAAATCTGTAAAAATCAACAGCCTAAACGCTCTGCGTGTCAATACAATAATATCTTCAGAATGCTGCAACGCAGCAGTGCGTTGGGCATTTTTGCGCAGTCAAGTGTGGATAGATTTACATCTATAACGCGCAAAAAGGCAGCGTCGATATTGCAGAGAATGAGAGGTAGAGACAATAGTATTCCGAGGCTCATATTGCGCCTTGACAGCACTTTTGTGTCTGATGGATTGTAGTGAAAATCTGTACAGCATTTGCGTAGTATAATCAACAGACAGACAATGGGGTTGGGGAGGGGGACATTCCCCCGTTCTCTCCGGCAGGATCTCGGCGGGTATTCACCCGCTGGTAATTTATACACTTTTAGTGCTGGGCACGTTATTGGTATAACAACGCCCGGGTGGCTCTCGAACCCAGGTCATCTAGGTTCGACTACGTCAGCTCTCTTCCAGGAGCACTTCTCTAGGAAGTGGTCTCCCGTTGAGGGGCTGAGCGCAAGACGGAGCGATGTGTCGCCAACTGCCAATGTTATTGAGGTCGTATGTGGACACGGATGTGTGGTGATAGATTTTTATTTAAATTTAGTACCTATTATTATTTACTTTATTTTACTTTTCATTTAAAAGTGTATTACTTTTAACATAGTTCTAAGTTAAATAGTTAATAACCAATATGGATCTATAAAGGCGCGGTGGTGGCTCGGTTGTAAGAACGCGTTCCTTAAATCCTATAAAGGCCGGTTCAAACTCACCCGGCATGTACCAATGAGAAATACACTTTTCTTACGTACATTTGTCATAGATTTACATAACCATCGTTCCCGTGCCTCGGAGAGCACGTTAAGCCGTCGGTTCCGGTTCCACTAACACCAACTTGTGGAATTGTTAATAAATTGTCATTAAAAATTGACATAATATCCTCGCCAAGCTGTCTGGCCAGCGTGGCGACTGTAGGCCAAATTCTCCAGATATACTCGTATGTTCTGGAAGGCCCATCTCCAGCAGTGGAGGTCTAGGACGCTGTGTTCTAGGGGCTGTACTGGAAAAAAAAAATGGATCTATAAGAAATAAATGAATTATTATTGCTACATATCGGGGGTTAAGCTTGACCCTCAACCCAAGAGTCGAGGCGGCCTCAAAATTGGCGCGCCGCATCTAGGTTAGCATTACATGACAGTGTTCTCATCTCGATTTAGGTGTAGCCGCGTCTAGACGTGTTCGAGTGCGCATAGACGCGCGCACCTCGACCAAGCGTGCCTCTAATTCACAGTGCGCGACTTCCCTTTAAAAACCATTAGCATGTAAAGTGACCCGGGCTATAACATTCAGGTCAATGGGAAAACTACTCTGTTATAACAATAGCGCGGCGTGTGGTTGACGGTGGGATTAAATTATAAATTAGGTTGTATAGGCTTGAAATTTCTGGCTAGAGAGAATATAATAACTTTACGAAAATGATTTTTTGTCAGACTCGTCTATAGTACTCTTAAAAGGACTTGAATAATCTTTAAAAATGCTATATTTTGCGAGAGGACAAGCTTTAATCGCTCGACATAATATCCGTGTAACAACAAAATAATCAGTATGAAAGTACACGACCATAACCGTCAATCCAATTTTTATACTACTGTTATAATCATATATTGTTTATGTATTGAATTATACATATACCAATACCTATTTATATTTTTTAATTATATGTACAAAAGAACATTTATAATATAGTATTTTAAACACTTTTATTATAGTTTTAATGTTTAGATTTTAGTAATTTAAATAATAAAAATTATAAAAAAAAAACCGCCTCCGTGGTCTAGTGGTAACAAACGTTGCCGTAAACTCGGGAGGTCGTGGGTTCGATTCCCACCGGGGGCAAGTTGTACATTGTATAATTTGTCTCGGTCTGGGTGTTTATATGTATAATATGTATGTCGGGGCTTCGTAACAGTCCTTGTATCATCCTCCCCTCCCTGGTGTTCCTAATTACGTTCCTTCTCCAAACCGTTCATATCAAGAATTTAAATATCGCGCGCCCTGTCATCTTGTGTGTCACGTGATCTAATTCGTGACACCCGAGCCTAGCGCCAATGTGGCCGAGGCGAGAACGACGAAGAAAAAAGTGGGTTGCCAAACGTGCGCGTGCGATTTACAAACATTATTTTATAAAAGAGTGAAATTAAGTGTGGAAGCATCCAACGCAGTGATCAAAAGTTATCCTGCATCCCGATCCTCACGTAAGTCCTCTTTTCATACCATTCCGTTGCGAGTTTTGATATTTATCGCCGTGTGAAATAAGCAGGTTTAGGTGTTCTCTGTGGAGTCAACATCAGGCCTCTTGGTCCAGCCTAATTTCTCCCAAAACAAAGGAAAACACAACCACCAACTGCGTATAATATTGATGTTAATCAAAGCCGGTGTCTCCGGAGCCCTGAGCTGCTCAGGAGTACCCAACATCAACTTTTGATTTGGTCCTGTACGAGCGCGAATACCCTTGGAAAGTTTTATATCCATTAAAAAGGTTCAATTTCATACGAAAACTCTTTACCTAATGTATAAAATAAGTTCATTCGATAAAAAAAAATAATGCATCAGTATTATACGTCCAGTTTGTGTGGTCTTGTGTTTTCTTCATGGTTGTATGTACTCGGATAGCGTCTTAAATTGGTAGGATTATAACGTTCAATTTTAAAAGTACTTGTGATTCATTAATTTTGCGTTTAGGTTTCTGTTGTATGAATTTGCAACTCATTGTTTTTTGGAATTATACGTAGTTTGCTATATTGCTGCAGTTAATATTATTTTATAATAACAAAAATGTCGAAAGAACAATTAGCTTCGCTAATAAGTAAGCAAGAGTACATATTTCGAGCCATACAAATCGTATATGATCTGGCAAGAGAAGCACAGAGTAATAAAAAAAAGATAGGAGCATTTCGTTCAAGATTTAAAAATCTTGATAACATACGAGATGAATTTCTACAAATATGCGTGGAAATAAATACATTAAATTTAAAATTACACCCAACCGTTTCCGTGGACATGAAGCGGGCAGAGGCCGTTGACGAAATGTATTACGATATTTTAGAAATATCGGAAACATTGCTTAGCAACGAAAAGGTTAAAAATGTTTCGGAAAGTGAACCGAAATACGAAAAATCGGTTGCGTTATTACCGAAGATAGAATTACCAAAATTCGACGGTAATATTGAACACTGGCCGACCTTTCGCGACACATTCGGGCGGTTAGTTCAGGATAATAAATCTTTGTCAAATATAGAAAAATTTCATTATCTTATTTCTTGTCTTAGCGGTTCAGCACTGGCCATGGCCAAAGGTTTGCCAGTCACAGATACAAATTATCCTGTAGTATACAATTCTATATACGAAAGGTTTCAAAATGATCGAATAATCGCTGCAACTTATTTAGACAAAATTTATAATTTCGTGCCGTTAAAAAATGGAAATGTCAATGACCTCTCTAGGTTAGTCAACGTTTTGTTTGAGTCGGTAAATGCATTAAAAGAAATGAAAATAGACAACTTGGGGGATTTTATATTGTTTCATTTGTCGTCGCGGGCGTTAGATTTGGATACGCGAAAACGATTCGAATTACAAAACGATTCAAATATTCCAACCTTTAATCAGCTGTTAAATTTCCTTAAAAATTACGTCAAAATATTAGAAACGACTGAATATAAAATCGTTGACTCATACCAAAGCGGGTCTAAACCTACAAAATTTCCGGCCAACAACAGAACTAAGTCCAATTATAAAAGTAATAACTTAACAACACAAATTCAATCGAAATATAATATAAAACGTTGTTTGTGTTGTGAAAATGAGCATAATTTATATTCCTGTAATAAATTCATTTCTCTCAATCATGAAGGTCGTTTAAATTTTGTAAACGCCAAGTCTCTGTGTCTTAATTGCCTAAGACCTAAACATAGTGTCAACGAGTGTTTTTCAAAGTCAAAATGCTCAAAATGCGGCGGTCGACATCACTCGCTCCTGCACTCCGACGACGTCGCGACTCCAGCCGTCCTCGCCAGTGTCCAGGCCAGCGAGCCCGTCCCGTCCACCAGCAGCAGCCTCGCGCACGTGGGGCACAGCCGCACACTCGTGCTACTCGGCACGTGCGTGGTGCGTGTTACATCTCCCACGGGCGACGCTCACCTTGTCCGCGCGCTTATCGACAGCGGAGCACAAGATTGTTTTATTACAGCATCTTGTGCGCAACGGCTCGCGCTTCCTTTGCGACGTTGCAATATTTCTGTTTCTGGATTAGGTCAGAACTCAGTACAACAAGTAAGAGGGGTCACGTCTTGCACGGTAAGACCGAGGACGTCCGATCTGCCTCACTTCAATATTAAACCCGTCGTTCTTACAAATATTACGTCGCGGTTACCTATGACAGAGATCCCTTTATCTGTACGCGAGAATTATAAACATTTATTGTTAGCTGACGACGACTTCGACAAACCGTCAGACGTCGAATTGTTGCTAGGCGCTGAAATGTTTCATGACATTTATGACGGACAGCGGCTTACACCCCGCCCGGGCCTACCCACCGCACTACACAGCGTGTTTGGCTGGGTACTCACGGGAAAACTAGAATGTCATGATAGACCCGGTTCAGAGGTAACGGCATTGGTTTCTTCTACTCTTAATCTCGAAGATGTCGTGAAACGTTTTTGGGAAGTAGAAGAACCGCCCCGGACTCGGATAGCGATACCAGATGACGATAAATGCGAAAGTATGTACTCAAAGTTAGTCACTCGCGATAAAGAGGGTAGATACGTTGTACCAATTTTGTTAAAACAGCCAAGCTCAGATCTTGGAAATTCTTATAAGCATGGGTTTACACGTTTAGTTAATCTGGAACGGCGTCTAGGTCGTCACGATCAATTAAGAGCGGACTACGTCGATTTTATGCGCGAATATACGGCTTTGGGACACATGCAGCCCATAGCTTCGAATATTTCGGCACGTTACGTGATTCCACATCACTGCGTCATTCGTCCAGACAGCACGACTACTCGGCTGAGAGTCGTGTTTGATGCGAGTGCAAAAACGAGTAACGGATTGTCTCTAAACGATATAGTATTCTCAGGCCCTAAACTACAGGCGGATATTGTAGAAATATTAACTAAATTTCGATTACATGCTGTTGTTTTTACGGCAGATATATCAAAAATGTATCGAAATATTTTACTAAGATCCGAAGATCGACATTGTCAGCACGTACTGTGGCGCGACTCGCCGTCCGATCCGGTTGTCGAATACGAGCTGAATACGGTGACTTACGGTGTTAGTAGCTCGCCGTATTTAGCGATTAGAACGCTGCGACAACTAGCGGACGACGCGGGCGATCGCTGGCCGCGCGCGGCCGAGGTACTGCGAACGGACGTTTTTATGGACGACGCATTGACCGGTGCGCAATCTATTAGTGACGCATTGGAACTAAAAAATCAATTAGTCGATTTATTAAAAAGTGCTCAATTTGATCTTAGGAAGTGGAGTAGCAATTCTAAAGAATTCCTCGCACAAATTCCTTCAGAACATTGTCAATCCCCAAAACAGTTTTGTGAGGATAGCAATCAATATACGTTAAAAATATTAGGCGTCCAGTGGGACCCGTCTGGTGATTATTTCACCTACTCCGTTTCTGAACCAAACGTCGAGTTTACAAAACGTTCAATACTTTCACATATTGCGCGTATTTATGATCCGGTAGGATGGTTGACACCTACTATATTATTAGCAAAATTATTAATTCAAAATCTTTGGCGTATAAAATTAGATTGGGACGACGTTGTACCGAGAGATGTTGCCCAGGAATGGCAAAACTTCCTGTCGGAATTAAATAATTTAAAAACAATCCGGTTACAACGTTTAATTGTTCCAAATTTAGTAACAGAGTTTCAATTAATTGGATTTTGTGATGGTTCTACTAAGGCATATGGCTGTTGCGTTTATTTACGGGCTAGTACAAAAAATAGTGCCCAGGTTCAGTTATTAATTGCTAAGTCCAAGGTAGCTCCGCTCAAACCGCTGACAGTTAATCGTTTAGAGCTGTGCGGGGCAGTTTTATTATCTCGCGTATTAAAACACATGTACACTTTGCTTAGCGATAAATTAAATATTAGTAGCGTAACAGCGTTTACTGACAGTAGTTGCGTTTTGTCATGGCTGCACACCGAACCGCACCGCCTAAAAACTTTTGTCGCGCATCGGGTCGTGCAGATTATTGACGCCGTAGCAACATCACACTGGCGTCACGTATCTACTCAAGATAATCCTGCGGATTTTTGTAGTCGTGGACTTAGTTGTTCCCAGCTTGCCGACTGTCCCATGTGGTGGTTCGGTCCAGCATGGCTCGTCGACGCTCCGTCCGATTGGCCATCTAGTCGCATAAATATTACAGATACAGTTCCAGAACTTAAGTCAGTAGTCCATCTCACTCAATCTGACACCACGGATAGCATAATCAACTCTTTAGTGCAGAATATTTCTTCCTTTTCGCGATTACAGCGTGTTATGTCTTGGATAAGACGGTTTATTACCAACTGCAGGCTGCCAGTGGCCGGTCGTCGTCTGACCCCACTGACCACCTCGGAGTTGCAAGATACTCATATATTTATTATTAAATACGTACAATCTATATCGTTCGCAGGCGAAATCGAAAAGGTCAAGGCAAATCTTCCGTGTGGTCGAAATGTACAAAAACTGTCCCCTTATTTAGACGTGGAGGGAGTATTCCGTGTGGGGGGACGGTTAAGAAATTCAAGTTTAACAGAAAACTCGATACATCCATTTCTATTGCCAAAGAAAGACAAATTATCTACGCTTATAGTCGATCATTTTCATTTACAGTATTTACATTGCGGGCCGCGTACGTTACAATCTTTAATACAACGCAAGTATTGGATTCTAGGCGTTCGAAATCTTATACGTTCGCGTCTGTCTAAATGCGTAAAGTGTTTTAAAGTAAAGCCAGTTATTAGTCAGCCGACTATGGGCGATTTACCAGCTACCAGAATAAATCAAGCTAGGTGCTTCCAAAATGTCGGCATAGACTTTGGCGGACCGTTCTTATGTAAAGAAAGCCGAAGACGTAATGCGCGTTCCTATAAAGTATATTTATGCCTGATAATTTGTTTATCGACCAAGGCAGTTCACCTAGAACTAGTAACCGAACTATCAACCGAGGCGTTCATTGCGGCTCTCGATCGGTTCGTGGCGCGGCGCGGTCTCTGCCGCTCCATTCTCACGGACTGCGGCACTAACTTTGTTGGGGGCAAGAGATATTTAAACGAAATGTTTGAACTTGTAAAAACAGAAAATGTACAAAATCAGATAACAAATAGATCCATTATTTGGACATTTAACCCTCCGGGGGCCCCTCATTTCGGGGGAATATTTGAAAGTGGAGTAAAGTCCACCAAATATCACTTAAAACGTGTCATTGGGAATCAAACCCTCACTTATGAGGAATTCTCAACTGTAATTTCTAAAGTTGAGTCGATGCTCAACTCTCGTCCACTCTGTGCTCTCTCGTCAGATCCGTGCGAAGTAGACGTTTTGACGGCCGGTCACTTTATTACCGGAGGACCGCTAGTTTCGCTCCCGGAGCCACAGTTGGCCGATGCAAAGTTGCCGCTTCGCTCTCGCTGGCAGTTACTACAAAAATTGACCCAGTCATTTTGGCGAAGCTGGCAACGTGACTACTTGCATACGTTGCAACAAAAGTCTAAATGGTTTTCCTCAAGTAAGCCTAACCTGGCCGAAGGTGATCTGGTCACTATTAGGGAGCCCAATTTACCTCCTTTAGAATGGCGATTAGGTCGCATTGAAAAAGTACATCCGGGTATAGATGGTATAGTCCGAGTTGTTACGTTGCGTACTAGTAAAGGGTCACTAAAAAGGCCTGTAGTAAAGGTCTGTCCTTTACCACTAGCAAACTAGATCTGTTTTGTATTTTTATAATGTAAGTTAGATTAAGAATTCTTAGTTGAGAAAGTATTTAGATTTAATTTAAAATTGTTAGTATTCTGAGGTATTATAATTTAAGTCAAATATTGTAGTAGGTCAATTCCCGCAATCATTGTAATATCCGAGTACATATATCTAATGGTTGAGACAGGATTTGGGCACTTTGTGAAATCCCTTGCTGATTTCATGTGGGGGGAAATGTCGGGGCTTCGTAACAGTCCTTGTATCATCCTCCCCTCCCTGGTGTTCCTAATTACGTTCCTTCTCCAAACCGTTCATATCAAGAATTTAAATATCGCGCGCCCTGTCATCTTGTGTGTCACGTGATCTAATTCGTGACACCCGAGCCTAGCGCCAATGTGGCCGAGGCGAGAACGACGAAGAAAAAAGTGGGTTGCCAAACGTGCGCGTGCGATTTACAAACATTATTTTATAAAAGAGTGAAATTAAGTGTGGAAGCATCCAACGCAGTGATCAAAAGTTATCCTGCATCCCGATCCTCACGTAAGTCCTCTTTTCATACCATTCCGTTGCGAGTTTTGATATTTATCGCCGTGTGAAATAAGCAGGTTTAGGTGTTCTCTGTGGAGTCAACATCAGGCCTCTTGGTCCAGCCTAATTTCTCCCAAAACAAAGGAAAACACAACCACCAACTGCGTATAATATTGATGTTAATCAAAGCCGGTGTCTCCGGAGCCCTGAGCTGCTCAGGAGTACCCAACAATGTATATATTGACAAAAAAAAAAAGTATAATATGTAGTTTATCAACCATCTAGTCTCCGTAACACAAGCCTCATAGCTTACCACGGAAATTAGATGGCGCTGTGTGACCTGTCATGAAATATTTATTATTATTATTTATTTATTAATTGTATAAGGTAATAATAAAAATAACAATACACTACCCACAGTGAGTAGTTCATAAATACATAAACATTAATTTAGTTTGCTCGCCGTCCACAGCAAATTACTCCTTGCCAAAGACCAGAAACAATCCACTATAGAGAGCGAACACTATTTAGGATATTCCTTTTATTTATTTTTTAATTCCTAATATTGAAATAAATCAGGAGCGGAGAAATTCTCTAGATATGTTTATTCTGGAAAGCTAATCTCCAACAGCAGAGGTTTTAGGGGCTGTGAAGATGAATTAAATATAAGCTAAATTCAGAATGTAAATGGATAAAACCAATTTTCAAAATAACCAGCAAGAATATTGCCTAATAATATTTTTTTATATTATTCATTGTATTAATGGTTTTCCCGGTAATATTCAAAATGGTAGTATTAACGTTAATCGCTTAAAATAGGGATGGGAATTGTCGTCGCAAGGCATTTATCGAATTAAAATTCGAGTTTAATTGTTCTGCGGCCGGCGGATTTGGAATTTCCCTATTTTGTAGTTGTAATTAATCACATCCACTCAGACACCGGCGTGCATCTGACGTTTCATAAGGATGAGATTAAACTTTATCGATATTTAACAATAGTAATAATAGTTTATTTCAATAAAACCTAATACAATTTGGCTCTTATGATAAGTTACAATTTATTGTGTGTTACAAACATAAAGATAATGTTGCTGTAATGAATTAATCCTTTTATAATAATTTTAAAGAAGGTGAATTTTATTTTAAAAATATTAATTGTATTTAAAAAACCTCATAAGTAACACATTATTTTATCTTTAAGTAAGAGTTAGCAGAAGATAAGTATGTGATTTAATAAAGATATTTATTTATTAAATTATTAATTAAACTAAACTTTAAAAACATGTAAATTACCTACTATTAATAAACAAAACTTAATTAGGTGGTAGGCGGACTGATGGTGGTAATTGGCCCAGTAGGCCGGGGCGGGGAAGTAACCACCGTTCGTGCCGATAAATCCAGTAAAGTGTATCCATACGTTTTGGGATCAGGCTGAAATTGTCATGCCTAGTCAAGCCGGCATAGTGCTAGGGACTGATGTCAGTAATGAGTGTCTAGTATTAAAAAAAAGGAAGATGACGCACTTGAATCAGTAGTAAGCTATCGAGCCGAAAGGGCGCCACACGCGCTCCTTCTATACACTCTTTCCGCTCGCGTTCCATTGTGATAGTTTGTATTTGATTTTATAACAAAATCGGTGATACACAGTAGCATTCTGACCGCCTCCGTGGTCTAGTGGTAACAAACGTTGCCGTGAACTCGGGAGGTCGTGGGTTCGATTCCCACCGGGGGCAAGTTGTACATTGTATAATTTGTCTCGGTCTGGGTGTTTATATGTATAATATGTATATATTTACAAAAAAAAAAAAGTATAGTATGTAGTTTATCAACCATCTAGTTTCCGTAACACAAGCCTCGTAGCTTACCACGGTAACTAGATGGCGCTGTGTGACCTGTATGGAAATATTTATTTATTTATTTAATATGTTGTGACCTATATGTTTCGCATTTTGAAGTAAACGATACGTGCCGTGATTCTCCTTTTATTTTAATGAAAGCTAGGTTCGTTATATATATATGAACTGAAATCTAATAATATTATATATTAAACAAAAAAATATGAAAAGATTAAAACTACTTAAAAGTAAAAATAAATATAAACTAAACCTAATAAAAAAATAACTTTAAGTAAAAAATGTTCTCTAGACACGACCCTTCAGGGATAGTCCCAATAAGACTGGCAACATTTCCCCTCTGTATAGCGAGGCTAATACGTTGGCAGAAATAATTTCCTTAAAGTATCAGAGCTGTTTATAAATAAGCTAAACGTTATTGAGTACTTTGTTGAACCCTGAACATCGATAATAAACCCATCCCTAACAACGACCACTAGTCGTCGCGCCAGTGTTTGAAACTCACCCCCTCATGCCCCCGTATTGATTTTCTCTGCGCGCGCAAACCCCTAACTTACTCCGAAGTAGGGTCACCACAAGGTAAATTATAAAAACACTGTTATTTCTAGAAAGTTCCAGCTTTATTTATTACAACGAATAAACAGCTTTCATTTTATAACTATATATAGTGACAATTAGCTCTTTTTTATGTATATCCATTTTAGTATTTTAAAAATTGGCTAATTATAAAGGTAATTGGAAAGCTATTTACATAAATACGGTATTAATCCTTGTTATTTTAAATACGTTAGTTGGCTTAAACATTTCATGTATATGTTTTTTTTCCTTTTACACGATATATATATACTATATACGATATACCTTAGGAGATATAGCAACATATCTGTGGTGTTAAGGAAAATGGAGATGAGTTGAAAAAATTAACAATTTGTTTGATTGAAAACATTCATATGCGTCAATGCAATAAGGAGATAAGTCTATACAATGTACAGTTTATTTTACACCCCTACGTACATAAAGGCTAGTCGTAACATTAAAATGTATAAATAAGTAAAAAGAGTTCAATAGAGTTATTTCAGTTTCGCGCTTTTACCGCCAATAATTCAGTTATGCATAGTGAGATGAGTGGATTCGTACCTAAAGTATACGACTAATGAAATGGAACATTTACCAATTACAATTTTTTAATTAAAAAAATGAGTTGTTTTCTTAATTTGCCTCTAGTGAAAAGTTCAAGCTTTGTACATATCCCCTTTTTCCTTGACACCACAGATATAATAATGCGCAACGAAATTAATTTCGTGTCGCGCGGCCAAAGTTTACTATATACAGATATAGTGCATAATGTGTTTCTATCGCGAAGACTCCGGTCTCAATCGAAATACGACGGCATCTGAATTGTCAATCAATTATTGTATTAAATAAGCGACCTTTTCATATCCATTAATATGGACTTTATTATTTAGTGTGCAATAGAGGTTAATTGAAACAGCACGATAAATTTGCAAGCTTAGCTTAACCGACGGACGATGGGCGAACGGGTTCTAGAGCGACGGATGACCTACAAGAAGGTCGCTGGAGGGGTTGAATGAGTGTAGAGTCTTGGGGAGGCCTTTAACCAGCAGTGGAGAGATGGCTAATTGTAATAAAATACAGATATAACCAAATATATGCTTTAATCGACTTAGAATTTTACATAACAGTATGACAAATATATTACGATATTCGCAGATTATTTTGACAATCATATTATGACATTCATGCCACCTCATAGTCTTGGAGGAGGTAATGGCGCGATGGCTCTTGTAAAGAAACTGACTCCTCAGCCTCTTCTTGTTGTTCCATATCTTCGAGGTCTCGACGGGTATCATCTTCATCTTGTGTCTCAACTTCATCTTGTGTTTCATCAATGATGTCGTTGCGACCTCTCAGAACGAGATGTCTGTTAGAGACCGTAGCTTCCCTTCCATCAGAAAATCTTATGTGGGAATAATCTGGATTTTCCTCTAACAAATCCACTTCTACAACCAGGGGATTAAATTTAGAATTTCGCACATATTTCTTTACAAGAACAGGTCCAGGAGTTGTTTGTCCAATCATATTATGAGACTGATGATGATAAAACCGATCCTAAAGAAAAATAGTTTTAGATGGTAACCCTATTTTACCCTTCAGGGGTGAGTAAGGAAGGTTGTTGCCTTGGAAAGGGGCGGATGGGGTGAAACGAAGGCGATTGAGATTGAAGGTTCTTTTTTGTGTAAAGAAAAGAAATGTTCACACTATTTAGGTGGTACTTTAAGTAATATGAAGTGACAAGAAATTGACTAATGTATTTAGGGTATTTACTTTGGAATCACAATGCATGTGTGTTGAAACCAAAGACATTAAATACATAAGATGACGTCATTTATTATTATTATTTTGTTTTTTTGTTTTATACATTTATAAATTATCTGACATTGTATATAATTTCTATACATCATAATTATTAAGTATTTAGAATGTAAACTGACACGGCCTCTTTACAGCCACGATCTTATTTAAGTAGTTTCTAAGTTAGTTAGTTTTACTTGCTTGTAGCAATAATGTTGTGCATAGCATACATAAATATAGATTATTGCCTGTTTACGGTCCAACCATTATTACCACTTTGATTAGTACATATGTTTTAAAAATTGTATTGATTTAATTAGTTCTGACTGTATCCAAGTTGTTTTGAGAGAACCAATGGAAATAAATTATTTTGATTTGATTGATTGATTTGATTTGATAAAAATCAAACATCGACGAGCTTGCCACTTGTCATGATTGGCCTATAGTAAAGTTGG
Organism: Tinea semifulvella; assembly: GCA_910589645.1. Lineage (NCBI taxonomy): Eukaryota > Metazoa > Arthropoda > Insecta > Lepidoptera > Tineidae > Tinea > Tinea semifulvella. Next base: position 7,840,963 of record OU342609.1, read on the forward strand.
ATAAATGTGAATCCGCTTCTTTATAAGCGTGGTTTCGGACTACCCCGCAAGGGAAACGGTCGTGATGAACGATACAGAGAGGGTTTTGTAAAGATCAGAAATATATTATTAAATAAAAAGTTCCTATTAAAATTTTATGCTATTTCAGGAAAGCGATAGATAAGTATATTCGTAAATCACTGTATCCAATTCATTTCGATCCCGGCGCAGGCCCTTTATATTTTATAGGATATACGTGCTGTCAAGGCAAAGCCTTTTTGTTTGCGTTTTTTGGAGGTAATAACTATTTGCTATAGACAAGATAATATCGCATTATATGATAACGTATTTTTTACATTGTATTTAATAATAAAACATATTTTAATGATAAAACTAAAACCGACTTCAAAACTAAACAAAAAAGTAAACAATAATATTTTAATTTCTTTAATACGTCAGACTTGGCTGTATGGGCTAGACCCTTTGCCTTCCCTGTCACCTTATTCATCATCCATCGGAAGAAGTTGTTCATCCCAGATGTATCAGAATTTGATGCTTTTCTCGGAGTCACTCGCGGCATGCATCGTGTAAAATATGGGAGTCAACCGCGCGGCAAAACCGCAAAAAATAAACTGCAACTGTGCCCAATATTTAAAGTCCAATTTATCGTATTCCATAATTTTTCAAATTGTAGCACATTATTAAACAAAACCACACCACTTTTGACTAATAATACCCACAGTAAATTCATTAACTAAACAAAAACTTGCACTTGACATGTCCGCGCAAAATGGCGCGAAAGACTCTATTTTTTACTTTGCCTGCCTCCGTGGTCTAGCGGTTAAGTCCGTGGATTAAGACTCGGAGGTACCGGTTTCGATTCCTGGTCGGGACACAAAAAAAATTATTAATGTAAATAAATACATTTATTTATATTTAATAATTTTTGTGATATTTCTCGAGTTTGGTACGCCGGAGACATCGACGAGCTTGCCACTTGTCATGATTGGCCTGTAGTAAAGTTGGCTAAATGTGAATCCGCTTATTTATAAGGATGGTTTCTGACCACCCCGAAGAGGAAACGGTCATGACGATACTATACTCTATTTTTTTCTTTAAAATAATTTAATTTTATCGCATTATACGATTGAAGGTATTTTTAGAGGATTATACTAGTTATAATATGCCAAATGTTTACATTAATAAAGGTTTGAAATATAACATAAATTCTACTGAATTCCTAAATTACATTAAAATTTATTTACGCTACAAGTACTTTAATAATTATAATATTTCGGTTCAAATTACGGGTTTTAAACAAACAAAATGTTTATACGTAGGTATAAATGAAAATGTGATCTTAATTAATTTATGATAGCGGACCGAGTACCGTGTTATTCGTAAACGCTGTGTCATGCTATTTCATTTAATTAAAACATTTGTTCTTCGCTTCGGTCGCTGTCGTCGCTATTTTCATATTAAATACTAGCTGTTTGACCCGGCGTTGCTCGTGTAATGTTGTGTTATCGACAATAAAAACCTTCATGTACCCGATAGGCATGCCATGTTTACATTTTACCGTCTTATATTTCTTTTTATATTTAAGAATTTTAAATTTTATTTGAAGTTAATTAAAGTACATTAAATATAAATTAAAAGCTATCTAAATAATAAAATTAAAAATAAACTAAACTATAAATAAAAAATGTCCTCTAGAGACATTTCCCCTTTGTATAGCGAGGCTAATACGTTGGCAGAAATAAATGCCAGCCTTCATGTCTCCAGACCTTTCTGTCAGCCGCTTTGACAACTCCTTGGCCAAGCGCCTCGCTGACGGTCCCCATGGGCCCATCGTCTCGACCCCAAACGGCGCAAATTCGTAACCGATACCAAGGTTAGCGTATTTGCGCAATTTGAGGTTTTCCGCAGAAAAAGCCGCACTTCCCGCGCCTGATGAGGTCGCCTGGATGTGAGATGGAGCTAATGTATCTACACACGTCGCATCCCACACCAGAGACCTGCCAAGTTTCCACGGCCCAACAGTCATTCCGTCGGGTCTCTTGCCCGATATTTCTTTTTATTAAATTATATATTTTTATTTTTCTATGACTTATTAAATTCGTAATATTTATTGAATGGAATAGCCGATTTGAACAATTCAAAAGGTGGTCTAGATGAATTGAAAACAATATGATTTATTTGGATAAGGATTTAAACAGAAGTATGAGTAACATGGTCTAATTTTGGTCGGTATTTCTATCAACTTTTAAAATGTAAAAGGTGGTCATAGTCACAAACGATAATAGTTGGACATATAGTATGGCGATGTTTTTTGTAGATATTAATATGTTCTTTAATATTGTAAAACATACTTTTGTTCTATCATCAATAGTTTCCGCAGCGCATGCAACATACATACATATCTTCACGCCAAATCCCTTGCGGGGTAGGCAGAGACAATTGAGCGCCACTTGTCACGATCACGACATACCTCTTTCGCTTCTTCGACATTCATCAACCTCTTCATACATGCCCTCTTGTTTCGATGGCTTTTTAATTCACCTTCAGCTAATGTTTTATTTATTTGATCATGATAGGCAAGTCTTGGTCTGCCAGGGCCTCTTTTACCCACAACTTTCGCATTATATATCTGGTTCGTCAATCTCTCTTCGCTCATCCTTTCGACATGCCCGAACCATCGGAGCATGCCTTTCTTTATTTTTGTACCTATGCTTTCTTTTATACCTACCCTTTTGCGTATTTCGTTATTACGTATACGGTCCATCAAAGTTACGCCGCATATCCGACGTAAAGACCTCATTTCTACTGCATTAACTCTACTCTCATGCGTATTCTGACATATCCACGTCTCGCTTCCATACATAAGTGTTGGTATTAGCATGGCATTGTGTATGGCGAGTCGAGCTTTATCACTGACATTTCGACTGGCGATCAGTGATCCCAGGGCCCCATTAACACTATTTCCCGCGTTCACTCTTCTTTCAACATCCCTATCATACTTCCCATCCGCAGTGAAAACACTGCCCAGATATATAATTTCATTTACCTGTTCTAGCGTTTCAATCTTTATCGTCAAGGTTGTCATCCTTCTTCTTTCAAACACTAGTACCTTGGTTTTTCTCGCATTTAAACGGAGTCCTTTTTCTGCACATCCCTCTTTCATTTCTGTGACTAGTGATTGCAATTGTTGTTCGGACGATGCCATAAGAACAGCATCATCTGCATAAAGCAGGCATTTCACCACAAGATCACCCATTTTTATCCCACAGTCACTCTCCCTCACTCTTTTTAGGCATTTGTCGAGATATAAAGTGAATAATCTGGCGGACAGCACGCAGCCTTGTTTGACGCCCATTTGGGATTCAAAGCAAGGCGACATACCTCCCTCCACCCGCACACAAGCTTTACAGCCCTTGTACAGGGACTGTATAGCCTGTAGCAGTTTGTCATCCACTTCATACTCCGGCAATATGTCCCAAAGCTTCTTTCTTACAACTCTATCAAAAGCCTTCTCCAAATCCACAAAAGCACAAAAAACTTTCTGGTTTAAGGCCAAAAACTTATCTGTGATATTGCGGAGCGAGAAGACTTGGTCAGTGCATCCTCTTCCAGGTCTAAAGCCTCCTTGTGCCTCCCATAAAAGACCTTCTGTCTTCTCTTGCAGGCGTTTCGTGAGAATCTTGCCATACATCTTGCTCGCCAAACTGATCAAACTAATCGCTCGGTAGTTGGCACAGGCATGCAACGAAATACGTTTTATGGCATTTTTTTTAACACCTTGGGTTACGTTACTAAAGTTTCAGTAAGGATCCCTAATATTTCCTAGCAATAAATATAGCCTATGTTCCTCAGGGTGAATGTAGCTTTCTAATGGTGAAATAATTTTTGAAATCGGCATTGTAGTTTTTAAGTTAATTTATTACAAACATATACACACACAAAAATACAAATTCTTTCCTTTTTATAATATTAGTATAGATGAAAAAAACAAACGTATTTAGCTGCGATTTCACGACTTTTTCAAATAATAATACTTACTAATTATTCTATATATATATTTACTAGCACGAAATGTGATATATCATGACCTTGCGCCTACCTGATGGTAAGTGACGCGCAAGATCCATGAATGTTAGCAACTGGAATTAGACACTCATGACTGACATCAGTCCCTAACACTATGCCGGCTTGACTGGGCATGACGGCAATTCGAGCCTGATTCCGAAACCGTACACAGGTTTTACTGGGTTTATCGGCACGAACAGTGAATACTTCCCCACCCCGGCAGACTGGGCAAATTACCACCATCAGTACGCCTATTTGTTGTTCTCGTTAACAGTATGTGCCATTTTTATTGCAAAAATTGCAAATTTTTACTTTCAAAGAAAACTAATATTGTAAGTTGATATTTATATGAAACCGCTTGAAACAAGACTTACTACATAATAAATAAACTAACAATAAAAACTATATATATATATATATATTAGAGATGAAACGGATAGTGATTTGGCCGGATACCGGTTACCGAATATTCGGCAAGCTACGAGGCCGGAGCGCCGGATATCCGGCAATAGAATATTCGGCCCTTTATCGCGTTACTTTACGCGACCGGTTTAATTTGAAATTATTATTACCAACAAATGCAGAAAATTTGATATTCATTCACCATAATTTGCACTTGTTAATTTTGAGTATTAAGCTCCTCCTCATTAGTCGGTACCCCACTGTTGGGGATCGTGACTCCGTCGCAGTCTATCCACTAGCCGTTTCCAGTGGTTGCGGTCCTCGGCGCAGTGGATGGCTTGGTGTACTGGGATGTTTAGGTAGTCAGTCACCTGACTGGACCATCGTTTGGGGCTTCTTCCTCTTGTTCTTTTACCGTCTACTTTTCCCGTTACTAAGAGTTTTTCCAGATTGTCAGCGCCTCTTCTAGCAATGTGGCCAAAATATTGCAGAATTCGGAAAGCAGACGGCAGAAAGTCTCTGTACCTTAGCAAGTTTGAGCTCTTCGAGCACGGAAACGTTAGTGCGTCGTGCGGTCCAATGAAGCTAATCAATAAAATAAACATTTTTGTCGAGTGATTATTGAAATAAACTGTGTCCATAACGTAGTGTGGTATCATTTTCCCGTATAAAATAATGAGAATGTTTTGAATATAACTTTTCGGCATCCGACCGGATACTGAGTTACTATCCGGTATCCGGCCGGATAGTAAAAATAAGGCCGGATAGGCCGGATATCGGATAGTTACCGGATATCCGTTTCATCTCTAATATATATATATATATATCCACGTGTTCATGAAACGTGGCCATTTATTTAAAGGTAGTAAGTACATCACCTGATAAAGAGGGTCCCTAATTCTGGGTTAGTGAAGTAATTTAGTTATTTGGGACGCTGTCCCTGATTTTGTAAGCCCTATTTTGGGGGACTACAATAGGGTTATAACGTGTAAAGTAATATATGTGCTGTGATCGAATTTAGTGCCTGGGAAGGATTTTCTTTTTTATGTTTATAAATACCCTTTTTCTTTAATTAGTCCATCTAATAATTCGCAGTGGAAGTTGTTGCGAAAGGAATTTGAGCAAAATATTTGTATTTTTTTTTAACCGTCGGAAGCTCGAGACATAATTTATTTAATTATTGAAATCTTGCACAAAGTACAAAGGCGGACTTAATGCCGCTAGGCATTCCATGACAGTCAAACCTTTGAGACAACAAAAGCAATCAAACAATGAAAGGAAGGTGCAATTACAGGCTTAATTAGATAATATAATGACATATTTATTTTATTTATTTCTAAAATACTTTATTGCACTTTACTTAAAAGTATGTACAAAGGCGAACTTAAAGCCATTTCGGCTTTTTCTACCAGCTAACCTTTGGGAGAGTGAGACAGTATAAATATGTGGGGTGCAATTCTAACCAATAAACTACATAAATAGTATGAATACATAGACTACATAAATACTCATCATCATCATCATCATCAGCCTGTATCTCTCCACTGCTGGATGTAGGCCTCCCCTAAGGCTCGCCACTTAACGCGATCTTTCGCTACCCTCATCCAACCCCCACCAGCGACCTTCTTTAGGTCATCTGTCCATCTGGCGGGGGGTCATCCCACTCTGCGTCTTCCCGTACGTGGTCTCCACTCTAGAACCCGTTTGCCCCATCGATCGTCGGTTCTGCGGCAGATGTGTCCGGCCCATTGCCACTTCAGCTTGCTAATTTTAAAAGCTATGTCAGTAACTTTCGTTCTCTGACGAATATCAACGTTTCGAATTCTATCCATCAGAGATACACCAAGCATAGCTCTCTCCATGGCTCGCTGAGCGACCTTGAATTTATGGACCAGACCCACTGTTAGTGTCCACGTCTCTGCTCCGTACGACATTACCGGGAGGACGCACTGGTTAAAGACCTTAGTCTTTAAACATTGTGGTATAGACGATGAGAGGATGTGCCGGAGTTTCCCGAATGCCGCCCAACCTAGCTGAATTCGAGAGTGTCGTTTCCTATGCAGATTGGCCTCGGCTTGACATGATCATTAAACATTTTAAACATCTTCCAACGCGTTCGTGAACAGTTTCGGGGATATGACATCCCCCTGTCGCACGCCTCTGCGCAGTTGGATAGGCTCATACTCATCAATATATAAGTATTATAGAATATGTACATATATGTGACATATATAAATTAATAGATACTTAAGTACCTAAATAGACACATCGCGACGTACCTTGGAACCTCCTTGAAGCGGGTTTATGTTAATTTCGGATAATATTTATAGTTTCTTATTAATAATTACTTAAATCACTTTTTTTAGTAAAAGAACGCAATTTTAAGAAATTGTCAAACACATTTAAATTTTAGTTTTAGTAAAAAAAATAAAAAAAAACCGTGAATTTTCATATATATGTATATATATATTTCTTATACTAGCACGTCACGTGACCTTGCTTCTACCTGATGGTTCATGAATATTAGATGGAATCAGCACTCATGACTGACATCAGTCCCTAACACTACATATGATAATATAATAAACCAGCCTATTGTCGGTCGCAAGCCCGAGACACTATTCTTTACGTCTCTTACACACTATGGACCCGGCACCCGCACGGTGAAATTTGCCTTCTTTTCATAGATTTGATTTTAGTAAAATAGTTTTAAATGTTTTTGGAATTATTCTTAACTGCCTCCGTGGTCTAGCGGTTAAGTCCGTGGCTTTAGACTCGGAGGTACCGGGTTCGATTCCTGGTCATGACACAAAAATATTTAATTTATTTGTGATATTTCTCGAGTTTGGTACGCTGAAGACATCGACGAGCTTGTCACTTGTCATGATTGGACTATAGTAAAGTTGGCTAAATGTGAATCCGCTTATTTATAAGCGTGATTTCTGACCACCCTGGAAGGGAAACGGTCGTGATGATACTTTTTACCTAAATAAATATTACATACATATAAGTAAATGTAATACTATCTATAACCATATCAAATACAAGTATTATTATCAGCAACGCCAGAAACAATAATTCTTCTCCTCTGTCCCCACACACGGTGGATCCGGCATCCGCAAAGGTGAATCTATGGCGTACTAAGAAATTTCTCTTCTTTTTCTTATAGTTTTTACAATAAAACAGTAATTATAATAATAATAATAATTCTTTATTTCGGTACAAAAACCATATCGTGTTAGTAACAATAATAACTTAAAGAAAACTTTGTTAGTAATTAATCTAAAATGTATATACTAATTTATTTGTCCATAATTTTTGGAGCATAAAGCAATGCTCATGGATATTCTTTAAAATTATATGCCACACAATATAAATTATTATTATATAAATTAAATATTAATAATTAAATTTAATAATATACATAATTTGCTCGAGTCAACACCACATCTCGACATCTTTGCTGACGATCTGTCCAAACTCAGTAAAGCATGTTGGAAATTTTGTGAGTAAATGAAATTGATTAAGATTTTAAGTATTATCTTTTGTTATTATTATTATTATTATTTTTCTTGGACTTAGTATTAATTAACTATTATCTAATAAGTTTAAAAAATGTGTTATTTTTATATTATTAATAACGTCTGACTCCTCCTTGCATGGTGTATTGGAGTATCTGTAATACCATGTAAAGTGTATGTATGTAAATAAATAAATAAATAAATAATAATAAATTTAATAATTCGAAGTAATATACAAACAATATAAAAGAATTACAATATTATTAATTAACCTAAAAAATAAAAATTGTCCAGTGGCATGGTTTCCAAAACACTGGCAGCATTTCCTCGTTGAATTTCGATACTAATCTTTTTAGCGAGGAAGCTGCCAGCCCGTGGGTCACCAGAGACGTCGACTAGCTTTTTTTGATATTTCTTTAAATACAGTTTTTGCCTCGAGGCCCCACGGTCCCATGGTTTCAACGGCAAAGGCCACAAATATATAATCATTGCAAATGTTTATAAGTTTGCGGCGCTATATGCACAATTATGCCTCAGTCGATGAAACTTAACTTAAAACATCGTTCGTTATAGAAATATGTCTCTAAGGCTGACTGCACCGAAATGATTTATCTGTAAATGTGGCGAATGTATTAGTTTTATAATATGTGTAAAGGTTAGCCGTCAGCTGGTGCAATCGACGCTATTGTAAACTTTAAACGTTATTTCTACAGAGAGTTAATTATATAAAAAACTATTAAAGAATTCTTTCAAGTTTTTTCTCATGTTACAGAGATTAACTAATAAGAGGAAAATAGCTGGCGTCTGACAGAAAGTCTGGAGACAGGAAGGCTGGCAACTATTTCTGCCAACGTATTAGCCTCGTATACAAAGGGGAAATATTGCCAGTCTCCTTGGGAATATCCCGGATGGATTTTTTTATTTTATTTTTATACTAGCACGACATGTGACCCTGCGCCCACCTGATGGTAAGTGGCGCGCAGGGTTCATGAATGTTAGCAACTGGAATCAGACCCTTATATCCGACATCAGTCCCTAACACTATGCCGGCTTGACTAGATGCCTTTTCACACTTCGCTTGAAGGACTCCAGGTTATAGGAAAGTGGAAACACAGAGGCTGGAAGAGCATTCCACATCTTTATTGTGCGACAGATGTATGAGTCACCAAATTTATAGGTACGCGAAGGGATAGTGACTACGGTATGTGGGTGCATATTCTGACCTGTGCGTGTGGTTCGGTTGCGGAATGGGGAGGAAGGAATTAGGTTATAGAGCTCTTCAGAGCACTCACCATAGTATAGCCGGAGAACACGCTCAGAGAAGCTACATCTCGGCGAAGCTGCAGGGATTCGAGTGTTCCAGATATAGTGGCATCGTCCACAATTCGAACAGCTCGCCTTTGTAGGACATTGAGAGCATCAGTGAGTGAACAGTATTCCACGCATGATCTGACCTGTGCTTTGTACAGCAACAGTCTGATTGATGGCGGGAACATCTCTAGAGGACATTTTTTATTTATAGTTTAGTTTATTTTTAATTTTATTATTTAGGTAGCTTTTAATTTATATTTATTGTATATTAATATAATTCGAATAAAATGGGTGACTATAGAGGAAAATACACTGAAATTGAATACGAAAATAATGAATAAAAAAATTGAAATGTAATATAATTATATCAGAAATATATTAATCGTTTTTGGGATTAATCTGTCGGATACCGGTAAAGTACATTTTGACGCGCCGTCAATTTAAACACCTGAGCCACGTTATTTCTTCGAAAAAAAAGCAAAGTATTATCACGACCCTTCCGGGGTGGTCAGAAACCACGCTTATTAGATTTACGCATTTAGCATTTAATTATTTTCTTACATCCTTTGTTCATATACTGTTCCACATAGAAATTAATGGAGTCCACTTATAATATATCCCAGGATTACAGTAATACATCTCTTAATGTCTACATTGTTGACTACATTTAATAATTATATCAGTAATATCTTTAAAAATAAAACTTTGAATTTCATTGTGATTCGCACGACCGCCCTCTTCGTTCTTCTCATAACAACCAACTTAAAATCCCACCCCACACTTCCAGCAGATATTCAGATTCATTTACTGTATCGGCTGCTCGTCAGTGGAACAAGCTTCCACTGACCATCATATAAGCTCCTTTAATTCATATCTTTAAAAAACAACTTAATACTTTCTATTTAAACAAGCAGAACAGTATATTTTAAATTTAAATATTTCATCTTATTAATATTATATTATCTTCATATATATCTACTATATGTTAATAAGTATTTGAGTAGTCTATGTATACATACTATTTATGTAGTTAATTCAAATTTAAAATAAGGTTAAAATTGCACATATTATACTGTCTCACTCTCTCAAAGGTTAGTTGGTAGAAAAAGGCGAAATGGCTTTTAGTTCGCCTTTGTACGTACTTTTAAGTAATAATAATAATATAAATAATAATATTTTCCAGACAGGTCTATCTAATTTCCGTGGTAAGCTGTGTTACGGAAACTAGATGGTTGATAAACTACATATTATACGTTTTTTTTCTTTTTTTTGTAAATATATACATATAAACACCCAGACCGAGACAAATTATACAATGTACAACTTGCCCCCGGTGGGAATAGAACCCACGACCTCCCGAGTTTAAGGCAACGTTTGTTACCACTAGACCACGGAGGCGGTCGTTAAAGTGCAATAAAGTATTTTAATAATAATAATAAAAAATATGTTTGAGTGTGCGAGCGAGAGAGATACTTGTACAAAGTATAAATAAATCTAAGTAAACTATATCTTTAAAATTTTAATGAAAACAGTTTTAAAATGCTCTTGATAGAGACATTAATTACGATAAATTGATGTTTCATAAAAACATAAAGCTACCCTTTTTTGGAGGCTAAAATCCGAGTTATTACTCGGGCTGTTAGTTCCTTCCGATAGTCGATACGATTGAACGGAAATTGCCAATTTCTCCACATGGACGGTTAGTTAGGCCCAGTCAAGGCCAGACTTGTACTAGTTACATAGCGCAAATATATTCACTCAATTGATTACACGAAATTACAACCTTTTATAAAGGTTAAATATATTATATGTATATTTTTTTATATATAGCTCAAGTACAAAGCAAAAACAAACATTAATGGTGGCTCGGTCATAAGAACGCTTTCCTTAAAATCCTACAAAGGTCGGTTCAAACCTCCCCGACATGTACCAATGAGGAATACACTTTTCTTACGTACATTTGTCATATATTTACAACACCACCGTGACGCGGCGAACGAGTGCCCTCACTCCGTAGCCACGACTACGCGGCGAACGAGTGCCTTCACTCCGTAGCCACGACTACGCGGCGAACGAGTGCCTTCACTCCGTAGCCACGACTACGCGGCGAACAAGTGCCTTCACTCCGTAGCCACGACTACGCGGCGAACGAGTGCCTTTACTCCGTAGCCACGACTCAGACTTAGCTGTAAAGGCACACAGGGCCAACAGTGAGATAGAGACGGTTTATAGGGTTTTAGTCCGTAGGCGTCCTGGGGCTTCCTTAGGAAGCTTCACGGATGAGTCGGGCATGCGACCCTCACCCGCCCTTCAGGCAGGGGGAGTATCATTGATGATTTATCGATTCACCGTCTATAAAAAAAATATAAAAAAACCGGTGCCTCGAAGAGCATGTTAGGCCGTCGCGTCGGTCCCGGTTCCACTAATACCAACTTGTGGAATAGTTAATAAATTGTCATTAAAATTGATATCAGATCCTCGCTAACCCGTCTGGCCAGCGTGGCAAGTGTAGGCCCAAATTCTCCAATGTTCTCTCCAACAGTATAGGTCTAGGACCTATGTTCTAGGGGCTGTAGTAATTAAGTTAACCTTAATAACGCGTCTGTCAAAATTATGAATGACTGCGCGTTGTTCTATGGTTTATTGTTTGTTTGGTCTCTTCTCTCGATGGATGATGAATGAGGTGATATCCCTAAGGGTCTAGCCCATACAGCCAAGTCTGACGTAATATATTTTTATTTTTTATGAGTTAATGAGGTCATCATCAAATTCCAGATGCTGCAGAATTTGATGCTTTTATTTGAGCACTCGCGGCATTATAGCAAAAAAATAACTGCAACTTGTGCCCCATATTTAAAGTCCAGTTTATCATTTTCCATAACTATTCACATTGTAGAACATTATTAAACAAAACAACACCACTTTTGACCAACACAGCAAATTAATTTACAAAACAAAAACTTGTATTTGACATGTCCGCGCAAAATGGCGCGAAGGACTCGTGTTGTTCTATGGACGATGGGCTGAACTAAATTGTTGACAAAAGAAAGGCAAGAAAGAAGACAAATTTCTAAGCCTTCCATGGATTTACCGTGCGGGTGCCGGGTCCATCGTGTGTGGGTAAGAGATGAGCAGAATGGTGTCTCGGGCTTGCGACCGACAATAGACTGGTTTAAGAAAAAGAGGCTTCCCTTTTTTATTTTATTGCGCGATAATACGCTCACCATCCACCATTCTACTCCTCTCCCTACCCAACCAAATACTGTATGATTCCGTTAATGGTAAATTTCTGGTAATTATACAAAATAAATCGTTAATCTATTCGATGGGAAATATGAAATTACGTAATTAAAAAAACTTGGGTTATTATTATTTTATTATATTGTTTTGAATTTTATGTTACAATTTTCATGAAAAAGTATGAAAGAAATGTAGTTAAGTTGTGAAAGCATGTTTCAAGTGCTCTCATCTTTTACGATTTACGCGTTTTTATGAAACATAAAAAATACTGCCTTCTTCGGGACAACAAAAATAAAAATGACATTCACCTTCCTGTCGCATAAACTTAAATTGACACATTCTTAAAGATTGTCCTGTTGAAAACTACTATTTTCTCATTTAATATTACTGTTATAATAATAATAATAATAAACTTTTATTTCGGACTTTACATTCATAAATTGTTAGTAACAATTTTACTTAATCTATATTTAGTATAACTAATAATTTATTTCAAACTATCCTTTATATATCTTTGGGATGGTTCCGCCAAGTACCTCACAGATGCTCTCAATGTCCTACAGAGGCGAGCTGTTCGAATTGTGGACGATGCCACTATATCTGGAACTCTCGAATCCCTGCAGCTTCGCCGAGATGTGGCTTCTCTGAGCGTGTTCTACCCGCTATACTATGGTGAGTGCTCCGAAGAACTCTATAACCTAATCCCTCCCTCTCCATTCCGCAACCGAACCACACGCACAGGTCAGAATATGCACCCACATACCGTAGTCACCATCCCTTCGCGTACGTATAAATTTGGCGACTCATACATCTGTCGTACGATAAAGATGTGGAATGCTCTTCCAGCCTCTGTGTTTCCACTTTCCTATAACTTGGATTCCTTCAAGCAAAGTGTGAAAAAGCATCTAGTCAAGCCGGCATAGTGTTAGGGACTGATGGCAGTTATGAGTGTCTGACATCAGTTGTTAACATTCATGGACCTTGCGTGCCACTTACCATCAGGTGGGCCCAAAGTCACATGTCGAGTTAGTATAAAAAAAAAAACAATATATCCGCTACTGATAATAATAAGGCTGATGATAATGAAGGCTGTCTACTTGACTGTATGCAGCTGTATCCAGTGCTCCAGCAGCGGAGAGTCCCACCGATCTGCCAATACGTTTAGGAGCCTGTTGGTACTGGTTCTCATGCGGCACAGCATCGACGCAGATCTTTTGCGCATAATTGTTTTTATAGGTAATTGTAATTTATAGGTACGGGGTGACTTTGTATGGTCTGTGATTCTATTGATAGAAACAATCAACTTTTCCTGAGAAACCATATGTCGGAACTTAACTTTTTTTGGCTTCTCCATACAAATTGTCTATTTTAAAATTAACAATTTGTTTGAAGTAACCAATTTTTTTTGTCATTTCCGTCGACGTCTCTAGCGTACCAAAGTCGATAAATAACAATTTTTTTTCGATCCCGGTACCTCTGAGACTAAATCCACGAACTTAACCGCTAGACCACGGAAGCAATAAAACATGTTTATCGCCATTGATACTATTGGCGATTGCTAAAGCTAACATTTAAGTTTTTAATAGTGACGTGTAAAACCAGCTTGACAAAAAAATATACCTAAAGAAAGATTTTTAATAAAATTAAATATAAATAAAAATATGCAGTTATGTAATTTATTCCGATGTAGGTATGACCTTAAATTAAGTCGCATTCACACCGCATGCACTGCAGTGCGGACTGGCACGGGTCCCGCTATTGGCACGTGAGACGAATACTCCACTCTCAAGCAACTTGCCAAAATTTCCATCCTAATTCGGAAATAATGCACTCTGCTTTGTGAGTGAAAATATTTGGGCTAAAAAGTTGATATATATCTATACTAATATTATAAAGAGGAAAGATTTGTATTTTTGTATGTTTGTAATGAATAAACTCAAAAACTACTGGACCCATTGCAATAATTTTTTCACCATTAGAAAGCTGCATTATTCAGAAGTAACATAGGCTATATAATATCACGCTAGGTCCTATAGTTGTGGAGCAGTAACCAAAAATGTTTTAAAAACGGGGGAAAAGTATCGTTTCTGAGGCCTTCCGTGGCGTGCGCTGAGCATATAGTTAAAGTTATACAAAAATACTCTATGGATGAATTGTTCATCTTAACATTATTTTTAAAAAAGTCCGCGAGAGCATATGTCTACCTTTTATAGTTTACCCATAACAATATTTAAATAACTTTGAAACATAAATTGGTAGAGTTTTGTCTTTCAAATGGCATATAACTCTTTTCAACTAAAGTACCTATATAGTCTTTATGTCATTTGCCACATCTACCAAATCGATGGCACATGATGACCAGATTACTACACGAGCGAGCCGGGTCAAACAGCTAGTATTATATATGTTTTCATAAGAGATATTTTATGTAAAGAAAAGTAGTCCGTTAATCGTTAAAACAGATTGGCCAAAACCAGGCCCCAACTTTGTTGCAGCGTGCCTCAACAAGATATAATTCAATAATCATAACAATCAATTTTATTATTTTTAAATTTAATTACAACATCAATTTTACCCCAGCATTAAAATATAATTTAATTAAATAGTCAATAGGTTTAGATTTATGTATGAAATAGTTACAAAGCACTATTTATACGATTAGGTTCTTTATTATGATCAGGTACTTTATTGTAGATAAAACACAAGATTTCAAAGTGTTCATAATTTTCCAATTATATCGGCGGAATCGAAACTATATATTAACAACGTAAAAAAAGTTTTTGTCAATTGTCGTTATGCTAGGGTAAAATAAATAAAATTACTAATTATTTATTATGAGCATTCTTATTTAAAGATTAACGCCGATAAGATTAACTGACCGTTAAACTGACACTAGTCCTGGTCCTACGGAGCAGAGACGTGGAAACTGACAGTGGGTCTGGTCCACAACTTCAAGGTCGCTCAGCGAGCTATGGAGAGAGCTATGGTATTTATCTGATAAATAAAGTCCGAAACGTGGAGAACCAAATTTATTTTTAATTTATTTATTTTTAAAAAATATTGTTAAATTTAATTTATACATTTATTCGAAAAAATATTTACAACATATAAAATAAAATTAATATTAAGGATAGGGATATAAGTCCCGTCCGCGTGGAATGGTGGCAAGAACGCTGGCTGCATTTCCCCGCTGAATTGCAATACTGATTCTCTGGGCGAAGAAAGAGCCAGCCCTCTTGTCACCGGAGGAGACAACAAGACGCGGTGTTATGTCTTTTAAAAACTTTTTTGCGCTTGGACTCCATTAGCCCAGAGTTTCTACAGCAAACGGCACAAATATGTAATCTTTTAATATACCTACATACTTGCGCCGCTTGCTGGACTCCGCATTTTCCGCCGCGGCTCCCGCTTTATGCGCTGTCCCCCTGAGATGCGACGCGGCGAGGGTGTCGACGCACGTGGCGTCCCACACCAGAGCACGTCCCCCTTCGCAGGGGACCAACGTCATACCATCGGGTCTCTTGCCATCATCTCGTTAAATTAATAATAGACGGATATAATGCCTATAGGCACTTTCTTTTAATATATCTTCGGAACATTAAAACATTAAGTTTAGATTAAGTTGAATAAATATTAAGGAGAAATTAAATGCAATATAAATAAATAAATATTTTCAGACAGGTCACACAGCGCCATCTAGTTTTCGTGGTAAGCTACGAGGCTTGTGTTACGGAAACTAGATGGTTGATAAACTACATATTATATATATATATTCTTTTTTTGTAAATATATACATATTATACATATAAATACCCAGACCGAGACAAATTATACAATTAACAACTTGCCCCCGGTGGGAATCGAACCCACGACCTCCCGAGTTCACGGCAACGTTTGTTACCACTAGACCACGGAAGCGGTATGCCTATATGCCTACAACTAAAGTATTAATTTACATATATAAGTGGATATATACAATTCATATACAACATACATACATATAATTACTACACTACATTACCACATCTTTGGACGATACAGACATGGACTTTATTGACATTTGAGAGTAAACCAGCTTTTGGAAGATGACCCTGCTTGGGGCTTGGTGGATATTAAGGAGCAAGCTGTTCCAAAGCAATACGGCAACTACAGAAAAATTATAAGAAACAGAGTTTGTGTGATATGAAGAAATAGCAAGGATAGGATGAGCAGAACGAAAATTCTATCATGAAAGAAGCTAAGAAAGAAAAATTGATCTTTTAAATATGTAGGAGAAAAGGGTTCATGATAGTTACTGATATGGCCTTCAAAATTAGTAAGTTGAAGCGACATGGGCTGGACACGTCTATCACAGAACCGATGATCGATGGAGTAGACGGATTCTGCAGTGGAGACCACGTACAGGAAGAAGCAGCCAGGTGTCCAGACGGATACCTGAAGAAGGTCTCTAGTAGGGGCTGGATGGTGGCGAGCCTTAAGGGAGGCCTATATCCAGCAGTAGAGACACAGGCTGATGATGAATAAATAAATGAATAGATCGTTTTGAACTTTAAAAAATGCTTTATTACTGATGGAGTAGATACCCACGTAATTGCTTTCCAAAACCTCAGGTTTTCCAATCTACAGTTAACCACTATTTGCAGGTGGAAATACGTATAACTTTAGTTACTGTCCAATGTGTAGATAATAAATTTATCACAAACCAGAGAGCTGTCCGAACTAGAGTCTAGTAAATCCGCCTGTAGGGTAATTCTGTATCTCAAATATTACGAATAAAGAATCAAATTAAATTATATATCTGGGCAGTGTTTTCACTGCGGATGGGATGTATGATAGGGATATGTTTAATTGTTGAAAGAAGAGTGAAAGCGGGAAATAGTGTTAACGGTGCCCAAATCGGCAGTCAAAATGTCAGCGATAAATCTTGGCTCGCCATACACAATAACCATGTTGGTACCAACTGACGTATGGAAGCGAGACGTGGATATGTCAGAATACGCATGAGAGTAGGGTTAATGCGGTAGAAATGAGGTCGCTGCGTCGATATGCGGCGTCACTTTGGCAGACTGCATAAGTAACTTCTAAATACGGAAATATGTATAAAAGAAAGCATAGGAACAAAAATAAGGAATGGCTTGCTTAAATCAGTGAAAAAATCTCACAGCTAGTACAGTTAGTACTTAGCAAAAGTTTTTGTTTACTTCCTAGGATCAGGCAAGGAAATTTAAATAAAATGGTCTATTCTCATTTCGTATCCCAATAAAGTTAGTGAGTATATTATTATGTATGTATGTATTAAGTTTGTACTTATATAAGTATGTATTAATAATATTATAGTATATAAAATAAATAAATAAAATAAATATTTCCAGACAGGTCACCCAGCGCCGTCTAGTTTCCGTGGTAAGCTTGTAAGGCTTGTGTTACGGAAACTAGATGGTTGATAAACTACATATTATACTTTTTTTTTTTGTAAATATATATATATTATACATATAAACACCCAGACCGAGACAAATTATACAATGTACAACTTGCCCCCGGTGGGAATCGAACCCACGACCTCCCGAGTTCACGGCAACGTTTGTTACCACTAGACCACGGAGGCGGTCATATACTCGTATGTATATTATTGTGAGAATTTGTATAATATTTTATTATTTATTTTAAAACTTAATTGCACAAAGTACAAAGGCGGACTTAATGCCCGTAGACATTCTCTGACAGCCAAACCTTAGGGACAAATTTGAACAAATATAGGCTTAATTAAAGTAATGGTAAAAATATACAATTATAACTCAACAAACATTATATACCTACTTATATACCTTTATATATGTATTATAGTATCAATATACTAAATACTAATATTTACACAATACTATACATAAATACAACTTACTAACGTGGTTTAGACTTTTAGGTTTAAATGGCAGTCTGTTAGTTCTCTGCCTTATGTTCACCGGAAGACGATTCCATAAATTTGTGGCAGCAACTACAAAGGAGTTGGAGACAAAACCAGAATGGTGTGGAGGGACAGAAAGAAGAGAGTTATGAAAACAACGTTAAGTGAAAGGAAGAGAGAGAGAAATTGTCCCTAATAAAATAATTGTTAGTTAATATTGAAGCTACTGTGCGAGGACTAAATTAGTCACTAGTGAAGAGAACCACTCATCTATAACGTAATTAGTGTACCAGAGTGTAGTTAATTTTAAACCCATTTTAAAGCAAATTTTATACTTTGTTAGCTGCATGTATGTCGCAAAATTGATTATTAAAGTATAAGTAGATTATTATCTGGAGGATCTTAGCGATATGCTAAACGGCTTAAACGTTGGTCTCTAACTTATTTTTTATTTATTTATAAACTTTATTGCACAAAGTAGACATCGATGAGCTTGCCACTTGTCATGATTGGCTTATAGTTAAGTTGGCTAAATGTGAATCCGCTTATTTATAAACTCTGACCACCCGGAAAGGGAAACGGTCGTGTTTTTTTTTGTTTTTTTTTTGTTTTTGTAATATTTTTAAATCATTAAATCTCACCAAACCATTAAGGTTTGTTGGGGAGAAAGGTCGCTCGTTAGTAACAATTTATGTTTTTAGTGTTTCATATTCTTCACTTTTGTAAGTATTTAATTTTTATTTTCTATGTATTTTTGTTAGGTTAAATTTAGTTATTGTTGTAATATAGTTTATTAAATTTAAGGTTTTATATGAAATAAACTATTGTTATACTAAAAAAAATTATTATTCGTCAAATGGAGATGGAATCATTCTATGGAAGACAAGCTAAACCAACCAAAGCCAATTGATTTCGACGCTTTAGGGAGTTTGTCGTTAAATCGAGTAACGTTACATGGAGGTTACACTGTAGTATATTATTCTTAAGAGATAGACATATGCTATCGCAGACTTTTTTGTAGACCTATTATGACATACACAACCCCCACCACTAAGTTTACAACTATAAAGTTTTATTCCCGTATATCAGTTTATGACGCTGACATCTGTGAATTTTACATTGTAGTTAGGTACCTCGTTTTATGTTGGTTTTACTGTGCACATAGTACGTTTGGATCGGAGTGTATGCGAGGAAACAGTGTTGCCAAAAGTGTTATGTGCAAATAAAAAAGTTCTAAAATAGAACGCGGCACGGTTGTTAGTTTGTTTTTGGTTGCTAGAATTTAATCCTTGTGGACAATTCGGACGTACGTGATTTTACAGTTTTTTTAAAAGGCCCAACGGTGGCGCCATCTAGTGGTATATGTATCGAACTACATACAAATAAAATTAAACATACCGCCCACCAAGGACTCTGTCCTTTAAAGTTCCGCCCACCATGACGTCCTCTACGTTTTCTTTATCTGTTCTAGTCATAACTCTTGTTCAATAAGTTTCTACTTTCTCTAATTTTGTTATTCTAAAATCTTTTCCAAATTATTTGTTTCCTTATTTCAGCATGTCTAGATTGAATTGATTTCTTTCTTTTCTCTAAATAAGATTGTGGTAAATGTTTCTTCTGTCTGTGTTAATTACTCTATCGTTTAACCAATACTTTCCTTTCCTTTAAGTTTATTTTTCTCTTTCTACCTGTTGTTAATGTTTCCACTTTCTATTGTCTATAATGTCTACATTTTTATATCTACGTTTTCTAATAAAAGTTTTCCATTTGTTTGGATGGGCTTGTAAGCATGGTAAAACTGCTATTGAATTGATCTAAAATAAATTTATTAAGTAATAATAATAAATGCTTGCACAAACTCCAAAACGTTTGCTGTTGAAACACTGAGCCTGTGGCGATCAGAACTGAAAGCGTTCTATAAATAAATTTTTCAAGGCTCATTGAGGTCTCTGGTGACAATACGGAATGCAGTTTTTATTCTTAAAAATTAAGTATCCTACTTTAGAGGGGAAATGCTCCCAGTGTATTGGGCACCATGCCTCAGGACAGCGATTTGAAGAAGCAATTTTTGTTTGTATTTAATTTTTTTAGGTTAATTTACTTTTTAATGTAATATAGTTTATATTTTGTAATGATTTCTTATTAATAATTTAATTAATTGATGTTTTGTTTTTAATTAAAATTCATTTATAAATAAAACAACTGATGATGATGGCAAGAGACCCGATGGTTGACTTTGGTCCCTTGGGAACGAGGACGTGCTGAGGTGTGGGACGCCACGTGCGTCGACATAATCGACACGTCGCATCTCAGGGGGACAGCGGGGATCCACGGCGGAAAAAGCGGAGTCCGGCAAGCGGCGCAAGTATGTAAGTATATAAAAGATTACATATTTGTGCCGACACACACACACACTCATTTAAACAAACACATGCACTCACTCTCATACTTACACAATCATGCACCATAATTAAAAATAATAATAATAAGTAATTATAACATTATATTATTATATCTGTTTAACTGAAATTTAGGTTTTTTTTTTTAATTATTATTCAATCAATTTTACATTTTAAACTTGTGAATTTTTACTTCTTTTATTTTGTATCACTTGTCACAGTTTTAATATTAAATGTGGAATCCTGTTAGTGGCCTAAAGTTGTTAATTTGTGAGTACTTAATTTATTAAAGTTCAAAAGCTGTTGGATTCTAAATAAATAAATAAATATTAGTTTTGTTTATATTTAATTAAATTTTTACTTTTTAAATAGTTTTGATTGTCTCTGAAATTAAATAAATAGTGTTAAAGGTAATTAAAAAAAAAAATTGCAAAATAAAAATGGAAATAAAAAAAAATACCTACATAAATGGAATAAAACTTTGTGTTTATGGAGTTGTGATAGTGATGAAGTAGTATACACAAAGAATGCGTTACCAACGTTTGTGCACTCCACCATAGTGACGTCAATGTGTGCGAGCGACGTTCGCTTCGTTCGGAAATTGGATTTGTTAGTTTTTCATTTGTTTTTCGTTCGGAAAGCACCTCGCTAAACGATCGCGCTAATTGCTTGCCACTCGATTAACTTTAATAGGATTTACAAACGTATCACTGCCAATAGTTTTAGTGTATTGGGTTGTGAAGGTTTTTCTGGCCTTATCATACTATGGCTTGACCTTAAAATGACCATTATCAGCTTCTCCGCTGCTTGATGTAGTCCTCCCCCAAGGCTCGCCACTGCACGCGGTCTTTTGTAACCCTCATCCAACCCTTACCAGCGACCTCAACACTGTATCAGGAACAAGCTAGTAACTTCAAATTCAAATTCAAATTCAAAATCATTTATTTGTTTAGACACAGGTTAATATTATAAACAACAGATTTAGGTTATAAAGGTGCACCAGTGCTCTGCCCATAGGGCGTACAAATATTAGTAATTGTGGATAACATTTAAATTTTAATACAGACACGTGAACAAAAATTGATATACAATAAAAAAATATAAATGACAATATTATTCATGTCTAAAATTTAATATTAATAAATTAAAAGTTAAGCAAAATGTCATGTAATTATATTTTTGTCTGTAAAAAAGTCATTGATTGTGTAGTATGTCTTGTCAATTAGTATATATTTAAGTCTTCTCTTCATTTCTCCTAACTCTAGCTTCTGTAGTCTCTACGGTATTTTATTATATATTTTTGCCGTCATGATTAAAGCACTTTTATGTAACAAAGCTTTCTTGCTAACTAATGGGCATATTATATTTTGATGACGTTTACTTCTGAGACGGTTTTGGTATAGTCCAGGATTCGTTTTTACGAATAAAACTGATTCATAGATGTACAGACTAGGGAACGTCAATAATTTTAATGATTTGAAATATGGCTTGCAACTGTCCGTACTAGGTATTTTGTAGATTGCTCGTATACACTTTTTTTGTGCTTTAAATATTATTTCCCGATCAGTACAGTTACCCCAGAAAATAATTCCGTAACTTGCGCAATACTTCTCGCACAAATAGCTCTTGCAAGTACACTTCTCTTGCTCCAGCTACTTGCACCGTGTCAAACACAAGCTAGTAGTAAAAATAATGTACAAAAATACATACATACATACCTTCACGCCAGATCCCTTGCGGGGTAGGCAGAGACAATTGAGCGCCATTTGACACGATCACGACATACTTCTTTCGCTTCGTCGACATTCATTAACCTCTTCATACATGCCCTTTGGTTACGAAGACTTTTTAATGCACCTTCAGTCAGTGTTTTATTTATTTGATCGTGATATGTGAGTCTCGGTCTGCCAGGGCCTCTTTTACCTACAACTTTCGCATTATATATCTGGTTCGTCAATCTTTCATCGCTCATCCTTTCAACATGCCCGAACCATCGTAGCATGCCTTTCCTTATTTTTGTCCCTATGCTTTCCTTCATAAAAATAAATTATACTAATAAAAAAACCTATAGATAGATATATAGATAAATTCTTTATTACACAAAAAATAAAAACATTCCAATGTACGATGATAGGCGAGCTTAATGTCTAGGCATTTTCTAACAGCTAACCTTTGGGAGAGTGAGAAGAGAGTATGGGTACATGTCCATACTTATATAATATACATACACTATACATATTGTCATGTTATGCGGTCTTGTTTTGCTTTTCATGTAAGTGCTTGGTGAGCAAATTTTTAAAACTGTTGAGTGAAGGTGCTTTTCGTATAGCGAGGGGAAGACTGTTCCACTGGCGAGCTGCAGATACAGTAAAAGAATCTGAACATCTGCTAGAAGAATGTAGCGGAATTTTAAATTGATTATTGTGAGACGAGCGAAGAGAACAGCTATAGATATTGCAGAGAAATTTTGAAACGTTAAAGATAAATTTTAATGACGATTCATTATTATTAGTTGGTATTAGTGGAACCGGAACCGACAGCTTAAAGCGCTCTCCGAAACACGGGAACGGTGGTGTTGTAAATCATATACGTAAGAAAAGTTTATTTCTCATTGGTACGAGTACATGCCGGAGTTCGAACTGCAATCGATTTGGATTTTAAGGAAAGCATTCTAACAGCATTGGAGAGAGCTATGCTCGGGATTTCCCTGAAGGATAAAGTCAGAAACGTTGACATCCGTCAAAGAACCAAAGTTACCGATATAGCTTTCAAAATTAGCAAGTTGAAGTGGCAATGGGCTGGACACGTCTGTCGCAGAAGCGATGAACGGTGGAGAACGGGTCCTGCAGTGGAGACCACATGCTAGAAGAGGCAGAGTGGGACGACCCCCCGCCAGATGGACAGATGACCTGAGGAAGGTCGCTGGTGGGGGATGGATGAGGTGACAGAAGATCGTGTAAAATGGCGAGCCCTCGGGGAGGCCTATATCCAGCATTCTAACAACTGAGCCACCAGTGCTTGTAGTTAAATTGGCTAAATATGAACTCCTTAAAAAAGCGTGGTTTTTGATTAAGACATTAAGGTTTTTTACATTTTTTTAACTGTCAACATCAACTATCTAAAAATATCCTAAAAATACAATGTAAGAACTTCTTTCTTATCTAGTCCACCCCTATACAAGTTTTCCGGCAAAAGTTTCACGTTTCGTGCACCCCTTGCATTGGAAAATCAATACCAGACGAAAATATTGCAAAATGCACGATTCCGAATGACGCCGGGGCGTTGACGTCTAGAAATTCCCTGTTTGACCGGTGAAGTTAAACCCTTATTTTTAAAAACTGTTCTTTGTTTGTTTTATATTTAAATGCTTAAAATATGACATGTCATGCATCAGTGTGGCTCGATTCTAAGAACGCTTTTGTCGGGGCTTTGTAACAGTCCCTGCATCATCCTTCCGAACAACCAAAAAATGTGTTAATGACTTTAAATTTCGTGCGCCTTGTCGTCTTACGGGTTCACGTGACCTAGTTAGTGACACTCGAGTCTAAACCCAATGTGGATAAGGCGAGAAATAGGAAAAAACGTTGGTCGGTTCGAAGCCCGACTTGTACCAATGAGAATTTATTTTTCTTACCCACATCCAACACCACCGTTCTGTACGTCAAGCTGTCGTCAGTGCGGTCTTAGTAATACCAACTTCTCATTAAAGTTCACATTAGACCCTCGCCAACCCGTCTGACTAGCGTGGCAAGTGTAGTCTAAATTTTCCAGAAATATGTTCTGTAACTTCAGGTGTGAAGGTCCAGGAATCTGTGTTCTAGAGGCAGTTATGATGACATTTTAGATATACGAGTATAGTGTATGTAAGTTAGTTTACAGAGAGGTCACAAACCCTTTAGTTATAATGTGTACTCGTACGTAATGTAAATAGTAGCTTTTTTTTAAATTAAGGTTTTAGGTAACTAAATTTTCATTTCGGATTTAAAATCTAGAGGTCAAATTATAGCGTCGGTAAAGGGTTTGACCTTTGTCTGGAAAAGGGGAGACTGGTGCCGATGACTCACCTGGGGACAAAGGAAACACAAATAAGAAAATTTATAATTTACGACAGTTTTTAGAAGTTGTTGTGCAATTTGCATGGTAAAAAGTTGTATGGAAAGCTACGTTCTTATTTTTTGTAATTATATAGCTGTATATATTTATCGTCGTCTAGCGGACTGTAGATTTAAGTTGGATTGCACCAAAATGTCTCTAGCGTATAATACTTAAGAAATATCACAAATAAATTAAATACATAATTGCTCCGTGAGTGGATTTTGACTCGGAGGTTCCGGGTTCGATTCCTGGTTTAATTTTATTAGTTTAATTAATATTTATGAAATTTCCCGAGTTTGGTACGCTAGAGACATCGACGAGCTAGCCACTTGTCATGATGGGTCTATAGAAAAGTTGGCTAAATGTTAATCCGCTCGTCGATGTCGTTTTGGTCGAGAAATATCACAAATAAATTCAATATTTATTGTCTCCCAACCCGGAATCGAACCCGGTGCCTCCGAGTCTAAATCCACGGACTTAACCACTAGACCACAGGGGCTAGAAAAGTATTTGCAGAGCTTGAGGTCCTCAGCAGAAACCGCCGCTCTCCTCGCACTGGACGAGGTTGCCCGGATATGAGATGGGGCTGATCTGTCTACATATGTCGCATTCTACACAAGGGAAAAATAATATACTCGTATAACATTTATAAACTACTTAAATTATATAAATAAACAAAAACGAATACATATATTTTTGAATGTTTACGCTTAAGTAATGAAATATGTATAGCTGTTCTCTGTGTTCAGGATTTGTCTGGGCTATACTAGAAGTATGCTAAAATCTCAAGAGCATATAATGGTTTAATTTAAAAGGCTTTTGCTGTTGGTGACTGTACAAAAAAACGTCCATCAAGTTAAAGATAAGGTCAGTAATGACCGCTCCGCTTACTGTATACCTACTGCATAAAATATACAAAGGGTTAAGGGTGTAGCTTTAGTATAGCAACGCGGAAACTTAAAAATATTATACCGAGCAAATATATACAGGACGCATTCCAAGGCAAGCCAGCCTCAATGACGTCATTCGTCGGGCCTTTTTGTCCGTGGGTTCGCCTGCCATCTTAGAACCCAGTGGCATGGTCCGCGACGATGGCAAGCCACAATTACCATTCAACATGGAAATGCTGCCAGTATCCTTGGCACTTTGCCCATTGGTAGCGATTTGAAGAGAAAATATTGGATTTAGTTGTATTTTTAATTATTAGGTAGTTTTTTATTAATAGTAATTTATAAGTTTTAAGAGATTAATTTTTAGTTTAATTAATAATTTAGCAATAATTCATCACTATTTCCTGCCCGTCCAGCATGACACGAATAGGCTTAATTCTCGTTATTTTAATAGGCGTTATTTTAAAAACGCCATTGTCATCAGCGAAGGTCTTGAAAATCTCTGTTCTAGAAGGTCTAAGAGCATATCTAAGAGCAAGAGTATACCCTGGATGTTGAATTTTGAGATGAAAGATATTTATATATTTTTTTCGTTGTTTATATCTGTATTGGTTTTATATAGTAAATCTAATATAGCTGAGTTTTCCTTGCAGATTCGTTTCTCGTTCAGATTAAACATTAACAGGTCATTGGAATCCGATAAGGTGCTGGTCTTCTGTTAACAGCTTACTCTTTGTACCGCTTCGCTGTTTAGGTTTCCACAGGTTTCCAATCATTCAAAATAATTTAAAATAAGTGTCACAAATGGGTTTATGCGAGCAGATAATTACAATTACGAGTAAGTACTTATATGCAAGTAGACCATTCGTTTAAAAAGTATTCTGTTTTGCGCTTGATGAATTGCAACGGTCAGATTGTTCCATGGATTAGCAGAAACTTCAGGTACTAATACTACAATATCATCATATTTTGATCACCCTGTCACGGTTGCGATCACATTTATTCGTATTGTGCTGTAAATGTAAATAATGTTAGTGCATGAACAGCGCGACGGTGTTCATGATGCTTGCATAGATTTTTGGCTTATACGTGTTACATGGATATCGCTTTAATTATGTATTTATTAACGACTACAAGACGCACGTATACTGCTGATCTGCGCGGGTTTCTCCTCTCTTCCGTCCACAAGTTATAATGCATCCTACATGAGACAAATTTTGACTGTATGGAGCCAGCTTTTTGTTATTTTGGGTTTAACATTACGGTATGAAGGTTCGAGTATGACCTTATATTGATTATATCTAACAAAGGTTACGAGCTGGTAAAAGATGCCTTAAGGCTTGCCCGTGTGCATAGTTTTAAATTACTTAATTAATAATAATTATTATTATGAAGATATGTACATATATGTAATGACACCTAGTGTCATAAATCTGTTATTTGGTTTTGAAACACTTCTTTCTCTAAATTGTGAATTTCGTAGATAATCGCATTGAAGCTTAATAACGGCAGCTCTTAGGTCTTGTATACGTGGTGGTTTTCGACGCTACCCGCTCCTCTTAAGGCAAACTAAAGGTCTATAAGTTGATATCGGTCACGCAACCCTTCACAACCGCTGTGTAGCCAACAAAGGGCGCTTACGCGAATTCCCTATGTCTCACCCCTTAAGGCCTAACAATCCAAGGCTTTTTCGGTTTTTTAAACAAAATTTATTTTTACGAAACGGGGTGTTTTTGGTTTTCAAAATCATATATAAGTATATGACATTATAATGTTTTAAAATATGCGCATATAGGGCTACAAATAAACTATTAAAAACCAGGTCATGTAACACCTAAATTATCATTCCACTTTTCATTTTTCTACTCCTTAGAAGTTAACAATTAATTATTGATAAGGTACTTTATTATGACAATAATTACAAATAAACATATTAAAAACTAATAAACTAAAAACTGCCTCCGTGGTCTAGCGGTTAAGTCCGTGGATTTTCGATTCCTTGTCGGGAAACAAACATATTTATTACTATACTATACTTTTTTTGCTTCTCCATACAAATTGGCTATTTTAATATGAACAGTTTGTATGAATAGGACAAATATTTGTAATACATTTAATTTATTTGTGATATTTCTTGAGTTAGGTACGCTGGAGACATCGACGAGCTTGCCACTTGTCATCATTGGCCTATAGTAAAGTTGGCTAAATGTGAATCCGCTTATTTATAAGCGTGGTTTCTGACCACCCCGAAAGGGAAACGGTCGTGTTGATACTATACTTTCAAAGGCTCTATTTGTAAGATAAATTAAGCGCTTACTTCCGGGGTGGTCAGAAACAATGCTATTTAGAATTTTAAGCACATTTACTATAGACATCATGACAAGTGGCGTGCTCGTCAATGTCTCTAACATACCAAACTCAAGGCTATATAAATAAATTAATGTGCTTTGACCAGTAAACCGTTAAAGTTAAAAAATTGTAAAAACGTAAAATTTTATTATCATCCATTTATTTTTTCGCCAAATTTTCAATTAACGTGTTTGACATTTTAACAAACAATTGGTTGGAACGCTTGTTAAAAAGCGATTAAATAAATACGAGCGCTCGATGAAAAACGAAGTTATTTTCGCCAATAAAGGCTGTATTTGGAATATTCTGTTTGTTTTTAAAAGAATTTTAATACCAATTATTTTACCGTTTGAATGCGAGAATAACCAAGGTGTTTGAAAAAAGAACGGTGACAACCGTGGCGATAAAGATTGATAATGAAACTCTAGAACAAGTAAATGAAATTATATATCTGGGCAGTGTTTTCACTGCGGATGTGAAGTACGATAGGGATGTTGAAAGAAGAACGAACGCGCGGGGAATAGTGTTAACGGTACACTGATCGACAGTCTCAATATCAGTGACAAAGCTCGGCTCGCCATATACAAATGCTATGTTGGTACCAATACTGATGTATGGAAGCGACACGTGGATATGTCAGAATACGCATGAGAGTAGAGTAAATGCAGTTGATATAAGATCGTTGCGTCGGATATACGGCGTGACTTTGGCGGACCGCATACCGTCGAAATACGGAAAGGGTAGGTATAAAAGAAAGCATAGGGACAAAAATAAGGAAAGGCATGCTACGATGGTTCGGGCGGTTTCAACAAGGATGATCGAAGAAAGATTGACGAACCAGATATAAAATGCGAATGTGGGTAAAGACTGTTTTACCGGGTGTAGAGGATATATGGCAGAGGAGAAGACGAGAGAAAATATTTGCTTTTTTGTCAATACAGGTATAAGATTATTATTTTCTTCTTTTAAAAATAATTTATTTATTAACACGATGCGATGATTTGAGCTTGAGATTGACACGAATTGTTCTGTAACCTAGCTGTTATGACACAGTAAAACTTGCTTCACTTACTTCATTTTTAGGCATTATAACTCTAAACTAGCAGTAAAGTCACTACTCCAAAAGCAGCTTGCGATATGATATAATGTATGTATATGACATGAGAACCCCTCAAAGGGAAGTGCCGCGAAGTGTATTAACCAACGGAAGTTCCCTCACTTCTACACAATAGAATCTAAGTAACGCAATTAGGAGATACGTCGGAGCATATTCCTTGATATACTCGTAGATACACATTTAATAGTAGTACTAGAATATATGAGATTGTTAGGAAAATACATGTTTAATCTCGTACTTTTGACCTCTTTATGACAAAGACATTAAAAAGGTATATAACAAGATGGGACAATAAACGACAAACAAACGGTATGAGAATTAAAGCTAGGACAATCGTCTAAGAATTAATTAGTATTCTTCTTAGTCGATCCACTCTTTAAAGAGTGGTCGTGGTCGTCATTTAAGTGCTAGTGGTGCACTCATTTAGGAGATTATCCATTGCAGCCTTTACCTAGTCAGTCCATCTCATCGGAGACCTACCACGCATTCTTTTGCCATTGACTATTCTCAGAACTACCAAGTGTTAGGTGAATGTTTCTTCACCGTGACATATGTCCGAAGAAAGTAACAATGCGTGATTGCTTGCGACAAGTCATGATGGGCCTATAGTAAAGTTGGTTAAATGTAAACTCGCTCATTATAAAAGCTTGGTTTCTGTTCTGTACCCTGTAACGGATACGGTCGTGATGATACTTTACTTTCTTTAATGTCCAAAATACATAACTCTTGTCTTATTTACTAATTTAATTGATTGGTTTACAAAATATTTTTTTTTTTTGATTTTGGCTTGTCAGGACTAAAATCTATATTTTATTATCCCTCTTAATTATATTCAAGCCTGCTTAAATTATCGCGTGATAATTTACAACTAATAATCGAACACAAGCTGATTTTAAATCCTTTACTGTATCTGCGGCTCGACAGTGGAATAAGCTACACTTGGCAATTAGACCTGCACCGTCTATCAGCGTTTGATAACCACATCTGGATAAACAGAGTAAAACACTATTTAAATAATTTTGGTTTTATTTTAGTTATAATGTATATGATGTACTTGTATGTATAATTGTGTATTGTAAGTATAATTTGTGGTACATTATAATTAGTTAAGTAACTGTATGATTAAAAAATCTTATTTTTCATTCTG
The DNA here is from genome assembly GCA_910589645.1 of Tinea semifulvella. Taxonomy (NCBI): domain Eukaryota; kingdom Metazoa; phylum Arthropoda; class Insecta; order Lepidoptera; family Tineidae; genus Tinea; species Tinea semifulvella. The sequence continues at coordinate 7,871,404 of OU342609.1, forward strand.
CCTATCACCTTACTCGATCCCCAAGGTTAGCTGGTATAAAATGCCTACTGGCATTATAGCCTACCTCCATACAATTTTTTATATGCATTAAAGAATTTCAATAAATAAATAATTATGTTACTTTATATATGTCTCATTAGTTCCTTGCATTATACATATTTTGTTGCTTGCGTTAATATATAAAATTATGACTTGTGATAGTCAAAGTATTTTTTTTTTCATTTCATTCTCCAGATGGTTTACGAATAAGATGAGAGGGAAAGGCAATAATAACCCATACATCCAAGTTTGGCGTAATATATATATTTTAATATGTTAATAAGGAAACTTAAAATATTGCTGTATTTTCTAGGAGTCACCATTACCACATATTTTTAAAAAATATTTGGTGTTAGTAAATTTTAAAGAGGTCAAACGGAACCGTCAAATAAGGTCAAAGTCTCGCTGCACGAACAGTCCCGCGTATATATTTCCTTTGTAGTCGAGACGTGGTTCTAATGATACCCGCTATATCTTATTCTTAGGTATAATTCTCTCATACTTATGATAGATGTATTATTTGTGATATTTTTCCCTTATTTACCCTTCTCTTTTCCCGCCATTCTAGGATATGATGAGACTATTATGAATGTGTCAGAAATGAAATACAATGTGAGGCTCAAATTTTGCTACAGTTGAAAGTGAAATTCTAACCTTGCCTATGAACAATGAACTAAACTAAAGGCATCCATCAGAACTATGAAAGTATAGCTTGTGTTCACGTCAACCCCGCCAGCACAGCAGCGTCCCGGAGTTAGCCCGGGAACGCTAGAAACAGTTATGCGCATATGGCGGGGCAGGGTGTCTCGAAGAAGGGACTCCAAAAGCCAGCTGACACTAAAAAACTTAACACATCTCGTCACAAACAGAAAGAAAGGTGATTCAGAAGGGTTCGTGACTGTGGAGAAATTAAAAAGAAGATCCAAACGTAATAATCGGACAATTGCGGTGAGTGTTCTGAGGAGCTCCATAACCTTATCCCTTATTCTCTATTCCGCAACCGAACCACACGCACAGGCCAAAATATGCATCCACATACCTTACCCACTATCCCTACGCGTACTCATAAATTTGGAGACTTACATCTGTCGAACGCTCAAAATGTGGAATGCTCTCCCAGCCAGTGTGTTTCCCTACTTCTATAACCTGGAGTCCTTCAAGCGAGTGTAAAAAAGCATCTTGTTAGGCCGGCATAGTGGTAGAGACTGATGCCGGTAGTTGGTGACTGGCGTCAGTTGCTCCCATTCTTGGACGCGAGGTTTATTATCAGGTGGTCATGTCACATGTCGTGTTCAGTATAAAAAATAATAAAAAAATCGAATAATCAACTGACATTCTATATATTTTTACTAGGCCATGATCATATAATAACTACATATTTTATTTACCTAATAACTTTATTGCACAGTAATATATAAGGTTGTAAGAACGCGTTCCTTAAATCCTACAAAGGTCGGTTCAAACCCACCCGGCATGTACCAATGAGAAATACACTTTTCTTACGTACATTTGTCTTAGATTTACAACCATAGTTTCCGTGCCTCGGAGAGCACGTGAAGCCGTCGGTCACGGTTCCACTAATATAAACTTGTGGAATCGTAAAATTACCATTAAAAATGACATCATATCCTCGCCAAGCCGTCTGGCCAGAACGTGGCGAGTGTAGGCCAAATTCTCCAGATATATGTTCTGGAAAGCCGATCTCCAGCAGTGGAGGTCTAGGACGCTGTATTCTAGGGGCTGTGATGAAAATATAGTAACATTAGTCTTATCAATAAAAAACCATAACAACTATTTACAATTATTTTATCATTGGATGATGTCCTTTCTCTTCTCTCTGGATCTTTAATTTAAAATAAAACAAATCGTTAGTCTGTATAATAAGATAAACAAACATAAAATTTAGGCAACGTCTCAATTTCTAAATGTTACATCGACTTGAGTTTATCTTGTTAGTCAACAAAGCCACAGTACACCACATAACTTTTTAAATATACCCTAACACAATAGAAATAAGGTCTATAATGAAATTTCCTTTGTTTCCGACTATACATTCGTCAAATCCAAAGACATACACATTTTGAATTTAGTTTCATCAGTAACTCAATTGTTTGCCAAATAACCTATTGTCAGGTAACTTATTGTTTTTTTTGGGGCCATTTCCAATTGGTTAGTCTTGGTATTTTTTCAGCATATTTGATAGAGAGAGTGGACGTAATTTTTATACGCTATCCACTTTGTTTTTTTCTCTTGTTGAAAAATAACGTGTTTTATATTTCAGTAGCATGCAGACCGGCATATTGTCAGTGACACAACAAAATTAATTTGAAAGTGCACACGACTGTAATCAGCATTGCACTGTCATAAACTTATAATAATAATAATATGTTTATTTCTCTCATAAAATACATATGTACCTAGGTATATTAAAAATATCACAATATGGTACATACGTATGTATTAGATATTGTACCCAAAAACAAAAAATATATTTAAAACAAATTAACTTACCGAGCATGAGAGCTGGTGCCTGAACGGAGTACCTAGAAGATACCTGTATCTCAGGTCACCAGTTAACACTCCTCGGACTAGCAAGTATGTTTAGTTTAAGCATTGTTAATAAATAAACAGTTATCTTATTTATAATTTTAACAGTTTCCAGCTCTTCTAGAGCCTGTTGGAGTTATTCGAGATGATGGCAAGAGACCCGATGGTATGACGTTGGTTCCCTGGGAACGGGGACGTGCTCTGGTGTGGGACGCCACGTGCGTCGACACTCTCGCAGCGTCGCATCTCAAAGGGACACGCATAAAGCGGGAGCCGCGGCGGAAAATGCGGAGTCCAGCAAGCGGCGCAAGTATGTAAGTATATTAAATGCCGTTTGCTGGAGTCCAAGCGCAAAAAAGTTTTTAAAAGACATAACACCGCGTCTTGTCGTCTCCTCCGGTGACAAGACGGCTGGCTCTTTCTTCGCCCAGAAAATCAGTGTTGCAATTCAGCGGGGAAATGCAGCCAGCGTTCTTGCCACCATTTTACGCGGACGGGACTTATATCCCTATCCTTAATATTAATATTATTTTAAATGTTGTAAATATTTTTTTCGAATGAATGTATAATTTTAACAGTTAACTATACGAGTAATATACAAAATGAAATAACAATTCACACAATTAATTATAAGACGATTGTCATAGCTTTAACATCACTGATGTTGCATATTTAATAAATGTAGCAAATGGTACAGTCGATAGTCCTGAGTTGCTGGCTTGTTTGGGTTTACGAATACCTAGGTTTAATCTTCGATGTCCCCCACTCTTGTTCGTACCATATGCTAGTACCAGGTATAGAACAGTTATTTATTAAGAACATGTAATAACTATAATATTCTTGCGGAAGATTTGGACATAGACATGTTTAACTCCAAAGCAACATATAAAAGACGTCTAATGACGCTTCGTTACGTTGAATCGATCATCAACAGCAATTCCTAATGCGTGATTTGTTTTTCATTACCAACTTACTCATGGTTCTCTTGCTCTTTATTACCTAACTTTATATTTATATATGAAAACCTTTAATAGTTCTTAGTGAATTTACTTTATTATATTTACTATAATATTGTCAACTGTTGGTTTTCCAAAATGAATAAATAAATAAAAAAATAATTCTCACACCGTTTGGCTTTTTGCCCCATCGTGTCATGTCTTTTGGTTTATACGTCTCTGTTTAAGTAAATTCTAAAGTAAAACAGTCAGTAAGTGTGTTTCACAAATTCCCCGATTCCCCCAAATTGCTGACTAAATTGGAACCGCCTCTTAATGGAGGGAAACGAAATAAAGCTTTAGGAAAAGTCTTTGTTCTATCATATAAAATAATTTCACAGTTTTTTTGACTGAGCACGACATGTGGTAAGCCGCCAGCCACTGACGACCGACATCATTTTCATCATTACAGCCCTCTAGGGCTAGCGTCCTAGACCTCCACTGCTGGAGATGGGCCTTTCAGAACATATATCTGGAGAATTTGGCCTACACTTTGGCCAGACGGCTTGGCGAGGATACGATGTAAATTTTTATGACAATTTATTAACGATTCCACAAGTTGATATTAGTGGAACCGGGACCGACGGCTTAACATGCTCTCCGAGGCACAAGAACGACGGTGTTGTTAATGTATGAGAAATGTACTTAAAAAATTTTTTTTCTCATTGGTACATGCCGGGTTAAGGAACGCGTTCTTACAACCGAGCCACCACCGCTTTCATTACCTGTTTTATTTTACAGTAATGAACGCGTTTAACTATTCATAGACTGATGTTGTAACTTAAGTTGTGACAGTCAGTATGAACTTGAAATTAATTACTCCAAGAAGCAGAAGACAATTCCCCTCCATTTCTATGGCACGAACTAACATCCAGTAAAGTTCCGTGGAGTTTATCCAACGATCAAGTCCTAACTGACACCTCGCCCATTGTTCCCAGCCACTATTGTTCGCCCCAGACTGAAAGAAATCTATCTAATGGTCTTTTATCAGTTGCTACAGAATAGGGCAGTGGTTCTACGGCTTGAGAGCAGCGAGAAGCGGGTAGAAAATCGATCGAGGCGAGCTTTTTGCTTACGCATACTTTTAATTCCGTGCGTACAAGTATAACTAAGCTCGTGTTGCACTAGGATTTTCAGCCAAGTTGTTGAACGGTCCATACTTGTATGCGCCTGATTTATTATTATTTATCTTTATTTAAAACTTTAACTATATTTTTAGCTATAATAATAATAATTGTCGATTTATAATTTATTTTAACTGCCTCCGTTGTCTAGCGGTTAAGTCTGTGGATTTAAATGCGGAGGATTCAATTTCTGGTCAGGACACAATCATTTATTTAATTTATCTGGCCGACAGGCCAGCTTACCACTTGTCATGATAGGCATATAGGAAAGTCAGCTAAATGTGAATCCACTTCTTTAAATGCGTGGAATCTGACCACCCTGAAAGGGATACGGTCGTAATAATACTTAAAGAAAGTTATACTAATCATTATCGTTTTATAATTAATTTAAACTACATTGTGCAACCATAAATTATAAGTGTTAATAACGAGGCCTAAAACACTGCACCGCATTTATGACTAGACTAGACATTTATTTATTCATATCCATACGGCCAGACTGATAATATTTGACATGTTTAACGTACGCTTATGAGGTACTTCATTGGCTAAAATAAACAAACTAACAATTATGTATATCAAAATTTGATCATAGATTATAATCCTCCTTTCTGCAATAGATTCTGATAGATGTGGGTGCACGAGTTTAGACTAATAATAAGAATTATATTTTTATAGAACCCATCGATTACGATTGTAAAGTAATAACATAATAAAGGGAAAAACGCTTTTAAAAACTCATAGCGCTCCTCTCGTGTGATGTGTTCAGTACCTAAAGGCCCATGAGCTGGGTGTAATGGCGGGAGATTTATTTGCAGTTAGCGGGAGGAAACGTCGGCAAGTCTCACAGTTTCGGTAATATATGTCTTTCTTTGTTTGGAATTTAGCGATACGGTGGTACTTCCGCAAAAGCTACAACAAGCCATATTCCTTTAGTTTCAAATTAGTTTTAGATGAAAATCTAAATTTTTTTTTTTGTTATAAGAGTTCAAAGTTAAGTCAAAATATATTTATTTATCATTACAGCCCCTAGACCTCCACTGTTAGAGATGGGCCTCCAGAACATATATCTGTAGAATTAGGGCTACGCTGGCAGACGGGTCGGCGGGAATCTGATGTATTTTTTTTGACAATTAACGTTAACGACTCTACACGTTGGTATTAGTAGAACCGAGACCGACGGCTTAACGTGCTCTCCGAGGCACGGGAACGGTGGTGTTGTAAATCTATGACAAACAAGATTTAAAGGCTTCTAATTAATATTTAATTTATTTGATATTTTTAGAGCTTGGTACGCTGGAAACATCGACGAGCTTGCCACTTGTCATTTGGTTGTTCGCGCGTGGGGAGAGTGGTTCGCGCCCGCGCATCTTTTTTATGTACCTACTATAAATATTTATTATTAAGCTTAAAGAGTAATTGTCTTCGCCAACAAACTGTGGTTACAGTTTGGCGGGCTATTTAATAAGTTATATGTATTGGAAAGTAAATGATTGTTTTTTTTTTTTTAAATTTGCCTATAGTAAATGTGGCTAAATGTGAATCCGCTTATTTATAAGCGTGGTTTCTGACCACCTCGGAAGTGACTTAACTTTACTTTATTACTTTAAAGTATGTACGTACAAAGTCGAACTTAAACTTGCAAATTCAATTTGTCCACGCCTTTTCCCTTTAGAGTTATGTAAACTATTACCAGTTTTTCAAAGTTTTGAATAATCTAAACTTTGACCACATTTGTAAAGGAAGGGCAAAGCACGAAAACTAAATGCAAGCCCACCTCGATCCTTGGCGCCGCATCAGACTGGAAAATTCTCATGGATACATTTGAACACCATTATAGGATCCCAGATGAACTAGCTATATCAGCCTATAGGCCAGACATCTTAGTGTTTTCTCGGAACTTGAAAAAAGTTATCCTTATTGAACTTACCGTTCCGTGGGAATCAAATATTCCAAAAGACCACAACATGAAGTCGAATAAATATTATGATCTTACAGAAGAAATGATCAGGAACGGGTTCAAGACTCAGCTTTACGCAGTGGAGGTTGGTGCAAGAGGAGTTCCAGCAAAATCTTTGCTTCACTTACTGAAAGAATTGGGCCTAAGCAGGTCTGCCGTCAATACATTTATGGAACGAGCTTCCAAGACGGCATTAACGGAATCATACAGTATTTGGTTGGGTAGGGAGAGAAGTAGAATGGTGGATGGTGAGCGTATTATCGCGCAATAGAAAAAAAAGGAAGCCTCCTTTTCTTAAACCAGCCTATTGTCGGTCGCAAGCCCGAGACACCATTCTTCTCATCTCTTACCCACACACGATGGACCCGGCACCCGCACGTTGAATCCATGGAATGCTTAGAAATTTGTCTTCTTCTAAAGGGGCAATGCTCTATAATCGCGTGTAAAATGGCGTAATTAAACAAACGGGGACTTTAGGGGCCCCTAATTGAAAGATTCATCCTAAGTCAATTTTCTCACATATTACGTTCGAGTTAGGCGCTCTAAAATCAATTTACGCCAGCCTTCTTAGTTAAGAGGCGGCAATTTCTAGGTATAAGGGACTTCTTAGCAATACATTTACTGTAATTATAAATTAATAATAATTCTTAATATTTATATTTAAATTATTTAATTTAATTTTATATTTATTCTTAATTGACACGGCCCTTTTACAGCCACGAATTTAAATTTAAGTTTACTTGACATAGAATGTTTTATTTAGATTGTAAGGTGACACGGCCATTTTACAGCCACGAATATGAATTAACATTAATGCTATTACGAATATAAGATGACACGGCCCATTTACAGCTATGAATTTATGTTTAATTGACTTATCATTATTAGTGTTTAGATTATAAGATGACGTCCTTTTTTATTTTATTTTTTTATTATTTTATTATTATTATTATTATTATTATTTTGTTCTATACATTTATAAATTATCTGACATATGTATATAATTTCTATACATCATAATTATTAAGTATTTAGAATGTAAACTGACACGGCCTCTTTACAGCCACGATCTTATTTAAGTAGTTTCTAAGTTAGTTAGTTTTACTTGCTTATAGCAATAATGTTGTGCATAGCATACATAAATATGGATTATTGCCTGTTTACGGTCCAACCATTATTACCACTTTGATTAGTACAATGTTGTGAAAATTGTATAAATTTTATTAGTTCTGACTGTATCCAAGTTGTTTTGAGAGAACCAATGGAAATAAATTATTTTGATTGATTTGATTTGATTGATTGATTGTACGAGTGCCGGATCTGTTATGCTAAAATATAAAAGAAAGTATCATCACGACCGTATCCCTTGCGAGGTGGACAGAAACCACGCCTTTGTAAGGGAGCGAGTTCACCTTATGCCAACTTTACTATAAGCTCATCATGACAAGTGGCAAGCTCGTCGATGTTTCTAGCGTACCTAACTCAAGAAATGTCACAAATAAATTAAATATTAATATAATATATAAATTATATATTTTTGTGTTCTCGACCAGGAATCGAACCCAGCACCTCCGCGTTCCAATTTCCGCCCTTAACCGCTAAACACCGGAGAGACCTATATGCTAAAATAAGTAAATAAATATATGTAAAGAAAATGATGAAATATTTATAGTTTGGTTTAATTTTATATTTTCAGGCACTCCTTTGTGTAGAAAATGCCACACTATATTATATTATATTATATTATATTATATTATATTATATTATATTATATTATATTATATTATATTATATTATATTATATTATATTATATTATATTATATTATATTATATTATATTATATTATATTATATTATATTATATTATATTATATTATATTATATTATACCTTTATTCAGTTTTGATAATAATAATTATCTGCTCTGACACTAGATGAAGCTTATTTTTAGTCGTAATAAGTTGTTGCCGTCCTCTTAACATGTATGAAAAGGTCTAGTGTAGGATGAAGGTTGTGAGAACGACGATAAAGTCCTAAAAGCCCTTTAATGGAGTAAATAAACTTTACTATTAGTTTCAACAGGTCTATTCTTGAAATATTTGTCGTAAAACCAATTAATTTGACGACCATGGTCGGTAATATGTATAATTTGATATACGCCACGTGATATGTGTAGTTAGCTTGTCATTTTGGCTGTTTCAGCCAATAACGTGCTTATATCATTATAGCCTAGCCTATAGCCTAGGCATACGTTAAACATGTCTATCTGTAACCGGCTGGGAGTGTACTTTGAGACATGTAGTCAATCAACTTTCTAGGAAATAAAATTACTGTAATATTAGACATATTTTCAGACAGAGATAAAAAGAAAAAAAAATACGAATTTTCCTCTATTTTAGAGGTTAAAGGGCTATTTGTCGCTATACATGTGCTAATTTCTTCTTAGTCGCTACACTCTTGGCAGAGTGGTCGTGGTCGCCATTTGAGTGCTAGTGGCACGCTTAACAAGCCGTCGCCACTCCTCTCGGACCCCAGCTTTCCTAGTGCACTCATGTAGGGGATGATCCATTGCAACCTTCACCTGATCGGTCCATCTCATCGGAGACCTACCACGCATCCTCTTGTCATCGACTTTCCGCTGGACTACCAGGCGCTCGATGCACGTTTCTTCACGCACACTTCTGACACGTGTCCGAAGAAAGTGAGAATGCAGCGGGGGCCTGCTGCAAGTGTTCTTGGCACACTGCCACATGATCAAGTCATGGGTGAATATTTTTATATACACACATCAAAAGTGTCTAGGGATCAACATATATTTTTGCAATAACTTTTCTCCTGATTGATATTCATTAAAATTTTCTTTAAGGATTGATCAAATAAAATGTTTTCGTTTGTCTACAGTAACGATAAACCAAGTCACCTTTGCATTAGTAAAAAAAAATGCCATTTTCCTAATAAAGGGATTTTTGACATTTGAACCACTAACATTAAAGTTCGAAAAAAAGACTGAAATAACAGTTTTTTTTTTTATTTTATTGGGTAACTTAAACAATTAATAATCCGTGTTTCTACCGCGAACACTAACAACACAAGAACATCGGTTTGGCATACTCAAAATGAGTTCATCCAAATCACGCTGTGGAATGGCCGCCCATGTTCGTTGCAACAACAAAAAAAGGTCTTCTTGCGACTGGATACCCTCCATATTCGGCAGAGCTCTTCTCTGAAGAATATCCCATGCATGCTCAATCGGGTTCAAGTCTGGCGACTGAGCAGGCCAGGGCAGGACATTGATGTTAGCTGCGGCGAGAGTCTGTCTTACAACTCTTGCGGTGTGCGGTCGTGCATTATCATGCATTAACTGAAATAAGGGACCGATATGCACTTGTACTACGTACGGGATACGGACGTGATGATACTTGACTTTTCAAGCAAAAGTACCTTTGTAAAGAAATGCAAACGGCTGGCCACGCCCAGATAGCATTTCCACTTGTTTTATTTTTCCGTGGTTGCCAGCCTATTATTTAGTGTTACCAAGTTACAAAAGTCAAATAAACTTGAAAGTAAAGACACTAAAGTTGGGAAAGTCAGAGTTTATCCGCAAAAGCGTTAGGATTTTGGAAATAAACACGTAAAATTGTATTTAACTGTTTATCTGCTTCCTTGGGACGTGCAACTTTCTTCCTCAAAATCTCCCTGGGGCAAGTACAGTCGGCAAAGAATGCGGCTTAACAGTTTAGATAGAATTTCCTATCAAAACGCGTTATCCGAGTAGAATAATTTGACCGCCTCCGTGGTCTAGTGGTAACAAACGTTGCCGTAAACTCGGGAGGTCGTGGGTTCGATTCACACGTATAATTTGTCTCGGTCTGGGTGTTTATATGTATAATATGTATATATTTACAAAAAAAAAAGTATAATATGTAGTTTATCAACCATCTAGTTTCCGTAACACAAGCCTCGTAGCTTACCACGGAAATTAGATGGCGCTGTGTGACCTGTCTGGAAATATTTATTTATTTATTTATAATTATTCCAGTGCAAAAGTATCCAATATAGACGAAATTGTTATGCAATGGCAACAACGATATTTAATAAGCTTCCAGTTACTATAAGGGAGATGCCACTAAAACTGTTTAAATTAAGAGTCAAACAAATAAAAAGTATCATCACGACTGTTTTCCCTTTCGGGGTGGTCAGAAACCACGCTTATATATACAGCGGATTCACATTTAGCCAACTTTACTATAGGCCAATCATGACAAGTGGCAAGCTCGTCGATGTCTCCAGCGTACGAAACTCGAGAAATATCACAAATAAATTATATATTAAATTAATGCATTTATTTATATTAATAAATATTTTTGTGTCCCGACCAGGAATCGTACCTCCGAGTCTAAATCCACGGACTTAACCGCTAGACCACGTTTAAACAAATGCTGGTTAAAAAAAGTATCATCAAGACCTTGCGGGGTAGTCAGAAACCACGTTTTTTTAAGAAGCGACTCCACATTTAGCCAACCACTTTTACTATAACCCATCATGACAAGTAGCAAGCTCGTCGATGTCTTAACCCTTTCAGTACGGATGATACCAAGCGTGTGTTATTACAAAAAATAATCTAGACCTCAGCTTATTGGGAGATGTGTTTTTGCGCCGATTGGAGTTGAAACTCTCGGGCCGTGGGGACCAAGTGCACACGAAATTTTCAAGGCGTTGTCAAAACAGCTCGTCAACACCTCGGGAGACAAAAGTGCTGGGCAATATTTGGGCCAAAGGATCAGTATTGCCATTCAACGTAGCAAATTTTTTATTTATAATAATTTTTATTTTGTGTTTTCTTCATTTTAGTTTTTAGTTATATTTTTATTTATTAATTAGGTTTATTTTTATTAATAGTAATTTATGTTTTAAGATGTAAGTTTTTAGTTTAATTAATATTTTATTATTTTTTTAAATCATTGTACCTCATTTCCTTCGAATAAAGGTATTACAATACAATTACAATATATTAAATCTAGACCTCTCACCAAATTCTATTTACCGATCCGAAATGGCCTCAATACGAGTAGTTCCTGCTCTCATCTAGCTACTTCGTAATTATCTCTATTAAATTGTAAGTACTAGTTAGGAAAAAAAAAACAAAAGTGTACAATTTTTATTCCCATTGGATTGCCTAACGCACGATAGTGCGCTAGCACATTAGAAAAGGACAACGCTAGGGGAGGATTTTTTTAAATATTCATATGAGATATTTTAGACATCAAGGATCTCAAAGTTATCAATAAAACTTTAATTATCTAATATATATTTTATCGTACTGAAAGGGTTATGCGAATCAGACTCGAGAAATGTCACAAATAAATTTCATTTTTTTTTTTCTCTCCGCGTTTAATCTACGGCCTTAACCGCTAGACCACGAAGGCTGTCAATTTGTTAAGATAGTTTTTGTTTCTTAGTTATATATTATAATTTTACCGAGACATAAAAATGAATAGTGTTAATAGTTGCTACTGCAGCGCAAAGTTGCCGACAGTTACAGTAAAACAATGTTTAATGCGGATGGGAATGCACTGTATTATTAAATTATGTAAGTATAGATTTATGTCAAATATAAAAAAAAATGTGTCAAAAATAGGGAATCTGCCTTTTGGAACCCACTTCTTTTACAGAAGGCAGTCCTCATTAACTTAAATTATTTGATTCTGATCGAATAACATTAATATCTTCACGCCAGATCCCTTGCGGGGTAGGCAGAGACAATTGAGCCCCATTTGACGCGATCATGACATACCTCTTTCGCTTCGTCGACATTCATTAACCTCTTCATACATGCCCTTTGGTTACGAAGACTTTTTAATGCACCTTCAGTCAGTGTTTTATTTATTTGATCGTGATATGTCTCGGTCTGCCAGGGCCTCTTTCATCAACAACTTTCGCATTATATAGGTATCTGGTTCGTCAATCTTTCATCGCTCATCCTTTCAACATGCCCGAACCATCGTAGCATGCCTTTCCTTATTTTTGTCCCTATGCTTTCCTTTATACCAACCCTTTCCCACTGTATTATTAAATTATGTAAGTATAGATTTATGTCAAATATAAAAAAAAAAATTGTGTCAAAAATAGGGAAACTGCCTTCTGGAACCCAGAATTTCTTTTACAGACAGTCCTCATTAACTGAAATTATTTGATTCTGATCCAATATCATGAACTTATTATTAACCTCATTTCAGCAGTAATAATAGACAGGAAAAACAGACAACAACAACCACAAAAAATTCAAAACACATCGTCAACAAAAGCTTTTGAAATTCAATAAATACTCGGGCAGCTTTTTAGAAAATTGATAGCGACGTAAAACGTCGTAAGTGACAGTATGAAAACTTATTTTTCCTTACGTGCATCGTATATTGGATCATCTCCTCAATAGCAGGGAACGACGGCGAATAACGTAATATGTGCTACAGCTACTTAGGGTTACCACTTTTACAACACAATTTGAATAAATAAAAAAATAAAAAATTGACTAGACTGGATTTCGTAAAGTGACAACTCAGAGTTAGTATGTTAAAATGCGGCGGTATTATCTTTAGCCTGTGTCTCCCCACTGCTGGATATAGGCCTCCCTCAAGGACTGACTGGACCCACTGCACGCTGTCTTTAGGAACCCTCATCCATCTTCTTCAGCTCATCCGTCTATCTGGTCCCATTCTGCGTCGTCCCGGACGTGGTCTACACTCTAGAACCTGTTTGCCCCATCGGTCGTCGGTTCTGCGGCCGATGTGGCCGGCCCACTACCACGTTAGCTTGGTAATTTTGGAAGCTGCATCAGTAACTTTGGTTCTCTGGCGAATATCAACGTTTCGAACTTTATCGCTGAGGGACTTTAAACTTGTTGACCAGATCCACTGTCAGTATCCACGTCTCTGCTCCATACGTTATTACGGAGAGGATGCACTGGTTAAAGTCTTTTGTTTTCAGACATTATGGTATGGACGACGAAACAATGAGGTATTTATAGTTTTTTTAAATAATTTTAACGGGTCTTTACGCGATTTACCTTAGAGACATATTTCTCCCGACGTTTCAGCCAAGTTGCATTGGCCGTGGTCACGGGTCGACTGAAGCTATGCGGTGTAGTCTCGTACATACTGGGCGGCAGATGTAAACCTACCCACTTATCACTTTTAAAAGTTTTTAGAAATCACGACACACGACACTTACAATATCCTTGGCGACACCGGGCGATTTTTCCCGGCGTCGAAACCTATTGATTACTGGATTCCACGATGAAGATAGCTTATAACCCCCCTCTCGATTGAAATTTTTGTGTTTCTTTATTTCGATCGCTTCACGTACTATTCTAGGGTAATAGTGCCGATCGGTGGAAAGTATCTTTGGGTCATGCAGCTCAATCCAATGGTTTGTGCCACTATCCATTAGGTGTTCTGCTATTGCTGACTTGTTTAATTGGCAGTTTTTTACAGCTGCTATATGTTCCTTGACCCTCTCAGCTATTGTGCGCTTAGTTTGGCCAATATATGAACTCCCACAGCTGCAGTCCACTTTATACACGCCAGGCGTTTGGAAAGGAATGACATCCTTTGGGGTGCGTACGTGTTTTGCTACTTTGGAGAATGGGGTGTACACAGCATTGATAGATAACTTTTTGAAAGCTGTACCAATTTTATCCGTTACTCCTTTCACATATGGTAAGAACGCGGGCAGCCGATTGACCTGTGGATATCTCTCCTTGTTTTTCTGTCGCAGCAACCTCGGACCCACACCATATCCATTGCGTTTTAGCACTGTTTTAACATGTGACAATTCCTGTTCCAAATGTTTTGGGTCACAGAGATCATAAGCCCTGTTGATCAATGAGGTCACAACAGATCTCAGGTGGCATGGATAATGATGTGAAGTGGCGTGTAGATATCGGTCTGTGTGCGTTGGTTTTCGATATACAGTGTGAGCCAGCGAGCCATCAGGTCTCACCATCACTTTTACATCCAAAAAAGCTAACTGCCTATCTTTCTCCATTTCATATGTGAATTTTATTGTGGAGTGAAGAGAGTTTAGATAGTTTAGGAATTCCTCTACTTCCGGTTTGTTTCCCTTGATGACACAAAACACGTCGTCCACATATCTCTTCCAGATCTTTATACAAGAGATATCATGTTGAAAAATAATGTTTTCAAGGTGCTCCATCCAAATATTGGCTAAAAATGGGGCCACTGGACTGCCCATGGCAACACCATCTATTTGGAGGTAATATTGGCCTCGGAAGAGAAAATAATTTCCATCCAAACAATCTTTGAGAAGGTCAGCATAAAATTTGGGCATCTGCAAGTCTAGTAGTTTTTCCTTGACGATATTTAGGCACTCGTTTATCGGAACGTTTGTAAAAAGGGAATCTACGTCAAAACTCACCATGATATCGTCTGGTTCAAATTTTAAGTCCTGCAGTATGCTAACAAAATGACGGGAATCCTTCACATAAGACTGCGTCTTTCCCACCAATGGTTGTAGCGCCGCCGAAACATATTTTGCTAAATCGTAAGTAGGAGACGATATTTGACTTACGATTGGTCTTAAAGGAATACTGGCTTTGTGTATCTTGGGCAGGCCGTAAAGTTTCGGTGGTTGCACGATTTTTGGTTTGAATAGGTGGAAAAACTCATCATTAGTAAACCAGTCCTCATGTTCTTTTATTAGGGCTCTTATACGACGTGTCACTCGAGCAGTGGGGTCATATGAAACTTGCTTATACACGTTTTTGTCGCTCAACATATTTAGCATCTTATCATCGTAGTCTTTGGTGTTCATAATCACGGTTGCGTTACCTTTATCGGCTTTTAGTACCAAAATATTTTCGTTCCTGCGAAGTTGCTGTAATGCCCTTCGTTCTTCGTCGGAGACGTTTGACTTAGGTGGTCGTGATTTGCGCAAGATGACGGCGACATCCTGTCTTAAATTTTCCGCCTCGTTAAATGGTACCTTATTTCGTACTATAGCCTCTTCTACGTTGCTAATTATGTTTTCATACGGAATATATTTCGGCGTTACTGCAAAGTTTAAACCCTTTGTTAATACACTCTGGGTTGCATCATCGATGGTTGTATCTGATATATTAATCACAGTATTTGCTGGTTCGAAAATTTTCTGTGACTGTGACAATAATGTCGGTCGCTTCGCAGAAACTCGACGTACTAACTTTTCATATTTTTGCTCGTGAGATGCACTGCACATATCAAAAGTTTTTGTTGCCTGCTCATGCGTAACTCTGTCACAAAGTTCAAAGTCCTCCCTCGATAATACAAAACCGCACTCCTTGTGTAGCGTATATAACTCACCCTGTACATCGCAAAGTTTATGCCGCTGATTTCTAATTAACTGTCTCAGAAGACACTCACTCGCATTTCTTAGAATTGTTTCCGAATATTTTATGTCACTACGCTCTTTTATACGTACACACGTAGGTAACACTTTATTATCGCGGCACTTTATTAAAAACGACAACGACGTTTCTACTCGCGATCTTTTCTTTCGAAGAAATTCTAGTTGACGAATTTTATTTGCATATTCCGGCCCGTAGCGGTTTACAATTAAACTTTTTAAACTTTCGCGCATATTCATAATAGTTTTTTTAAATAATTTTAACGGGTCTTTACGCGATTTACCTTAGAGACATATTTCTCCCGACGTTTCAGCCAAGTTGCATTGGCCGTGGTCACGGGTCGACTGAAGCTATGCGGTGTAGTCTCGTACATACTGGGCGGCAGATGTAAACCTACCCACTTATCACTTTTAAAAGTTTTTAGAAATCACGACACACGACACTTACAATATCCTTGGCGACACCGGGCGATTTTTCCCGGCGTCGAAACCTATTGATTACTGGATTCCACGATGAAGATAGCTTATAACCCCCCTCTCGATTGAAATTTTTGTGTTTCTTTATTTCGATCGCTTCACGTACTATTCTAGGGTAATAGTGCCGATCGGTGGAAAGTATCTTTGGGTCATGCAGCTCAATCCAATGGTTTGTGCCACTATCCATTAGGTGTTCTGCTATTGCTGACTTGTTTAATTGGCAGTTTTTTACAGCTGCTATATGTTCCTTGACCCTCTCAGCTATTGTGCGCTTAGTTTGGCCAATATATGAACTCCCACAGCTGCAGTCCACTTTATACACGCCAGGCGTTTGGAAAGGAATGACATCCTTTGGGGTGCGTACGTGTTTTGCTACTTTGGAGAATGGGGTGTACACAGCATTGATAGATAACTTTTTGAAAGCTGTACCAATTTTATCCGTTACTCCTTTCACATATGGTAAGAACGCGGGCAGCCGATTGACCTGTGGATATCTCTCCTTGTTTTTCTGTCGCAGCAACCTCGGACCCACACCATATCCATTGCGTTTTAGCACTGTTTTAACATGTGACAATTCCTGTTCCAAATGTTTTGGGTCACAGAGATCATAAGCCCTGTTGATCAATGAGGTCACAACAGATCTCAGGTGGTTTACTAATGATGAGTTTTTCCACCTATTCAAACCAAAAATCGTGCAACCACCGAAACTTTACGGCCTGCCCAAGATACACAAAGCCAGTATTCCTTTAAGACCAATCGTAAGTCAAATATCGTCTCCTACTTACGATTTAGCAAAATATGTTTCGGCGGCGCTACAACCATTGGTGGGAAAGACGCAGTCTTATGTGAAGGATTCCCGTCATTTTGTTAGCATACTGCAGGACTTAAAATTTGAACCAGACGATATCATGGTGAGTTTTGACGTAGATTCCCTTTTTACAAACGTTCCGATAAACGAGTGCCTAGATATCGTCAAGGAAAAACTACTAGACTTGCAGATGCCCAAATTTTATGCTGACCTTCTCAAAGATTGTTTGGATGGAAATTATTTTCTCTTCCGAGGCCAATATTACCTCCAAATAGATGGTGTTGCCATGGGCAGTCCAGTGGCCCCATTTTTAGCCAATATTTGGATGGAGCACCTTGAAAACATTATTTTTCAACATGATATCTCTTGTATAAAGATCTGGAAGAGATATGTGGACGACGTGTTTTGTGTCATCAAGGGAAACAAACCGGAAGTAGAGGAATTCCTAAACTATCTAAACTCTCTTCACTCCACAATAAAATTCACATATGAAATGGAGAAAGATAGGCAGTTAGCTTTTTTGGATGTAAAAGTGATGGTGAGACCTGATGGCTCGCTGGCTCACACTGTATATCGAAAACCAACGCACACAGACCGATATCTACACGCCACTTCACATCATTATCCATGCCACCTGAGATCTGTTGTGACCTCATTGATCAACAGGGCTTATGATCTCTGTGACCCAAAACATTTGGAACAGGAATTGTCACATGTTAAAACAGTGCTAAAACGCAATGGATATGGTGTGGGTCCGAGGTTGCTGCGACAGAAAAACAAGGAGAGATATCCACAGGTCAATCGGCTGCCCGCGTTCTTACCATATGTGAAAGGAGTAACGGATAAAATTGGTACAGCTTTCAAAAAGTTATCTATCAATGCTGTGTACACCCCATTCTCCAAAGTAGCAAAACACGTACGCACCCCAAAGGATGTCATTCCTTTCCAAACGCCTGGCGTGTATAAAGTGGACTGCAGCTGTGGGAGTTCATATATTGGCCAAACTAAGCGCACAATAGCTGAGAGGGTCAAGGAACATATAGCAGCTGTAAAAAACTGCCAATTAAACAAGTCAGCAATAGCAGAACACCTAATGGATAGTGGCACAAACCATTGGATTGAGCTGCATGACCCAAAGATACTTTCCACCGATCGGCACTATTACCCTAGAATAGTACGTGAAGCGATCGAAATAAAGAAACACAAAAATTTCAATCGAGAGGGGGGTTATAAGCTATCTTCATCGTGGAATCCAGTAATCAATAGGTTTCGACGCCGGGAAAAATCGCCCGGTGTCGCCAAGGATATTGTAAGTGTCGTGTGTCGTGATTTCTAAAAACTTTTAAAAGTGATAAGTGGGTAGGTT
This sequence comes from Tinea semifulvella, assembly GCA_910589645.1. Taxonomy (NCBI): domain Eukaryota; kingdom Metazoa; phylum Arthropoda; class Insecta; order Lepidoptera; family Tineidae; genus Tinea; species Tinea semifulvella. The sequence goes on from OU342609.1 coordinate 7,890,118, forward strand.
TACATCTGCCGCCCAGTATGTACGAGACTACACCGCATAGCTTCAGTCGACCCGTGACCACGGCCAATGCAACTTGGCTGAAACGTCGGGAGAAATATGTCTCTAAGGTAAATCGCGTAAAGACCCGTTAAAATTATTTAAAAAAACTATTATGAATATGCGCGAAAGTTTAAAAAGTTTAATGAGGTATTTAACAAAAAAAAATTGAGCTATTTTTATCGAGGTTCCCAGAATTAAAGTGGCAAATAAGTGCTTGAAAATGTTGTAAATATTCGATAGCGGATTGCCGATAGAAGACGTAAATATCGTAAACTTCATAAAATGAGCCCGGCTGTTTACTAGCAGAAGCGCCAAACAAATATAAATAATAACCCAAATATTATCATTTTTAAGCCTGAAAAGAGGTAATTTGTTTCGAGTGGCAACCCTACTCTCCCATATTTACTACAGCTACGTAGAGCGAGGACCTGCTTCTGACAACGTTCGCCTTTCATACATCAACGTACCCAATATACATAACAAGTATTATGTAAAGATTGACTAATGTAAAATGAACTGTACTTCATTAGTTAGGTATCTAAAAAAAAAACTTTTTTATAGACCAACACTACTTGTCTTTCCTATCCTTCTTGTACATCACCCCACAACCCCTGCACTCGGATATCGCCAGTCAAAAAGAGTAATGGAACACCTCAAATATTCTGTATTGAGTAAATAAAGTTTGAAGTTTTAGCGATACGTGAATAATTATTATAATATTACATATTTCAGTCACAAAGGTTAGTTGGTAGAAAATGCATTTACATATTAAGCTCGCCTATGTAACTGAACTTGTATTGGTTTTGTACAAAAAATAATTTATTATTATTTATCTGGCTGATTATATAAATAAACGCAATTTTAAAGTAGACGATATCTAATAAATACCGACTCACAAGGATTCTCAGAACAGCTCAAATAAGTCTTTACACAAGCTTGATGGCTTCAAGATTTCTTTTTAAATATTACCATAACAGCATCATTCTATTTTTCCGCCGCCTCCGTGGTCTAGTGGTAACAAACGTTGCCGTAAACTCGGGAGGTCGTGGGTTCGATTCCCACCGGGGGCAAATTGTACATTGTATAATTTGTCTCGGTCTGGGTGTTTATATGTATAATATGTATATATTTACAAAAAAAAAAAGTATAATATGTAGTTTATCAACCATCTAGTTTCCGTAACACAAGCCTCGCAGCTTACCACGGAAATTAGATGGCGCTGTGTGATTGTCTGGAAATATTTATTTATTTTATTTATTTATTATTTTTATTAGTCAGTTATTTTTCCACAGGTTTTTCAAAGAAAACTGACAGGCACTTTTATGTTTAAGGAAATTTTATTTAAAAAATGTATTTTAATTACGATCATCGAACGCTGTATAAAAATACTTTTATATTAAAAAGACGTTTCTTCAACCATTCCTTCCAACTGTCAAATGTGTTCCTTCAAGGCATCTTTAAAATCAATATTCTTAGTTGTAAACTTCTGAAACCTCGAAAGGCATAAATGTTACCGTTGTAAATATTTCCGGTAATACAAGTTTATTTTTCTGGCAACATTGAAAATTCCGTTCCTGTATTATAAATAATTATTTTGTCAGATTACACGCTCTAGCACTCTTGACATCCATAAGTGTGTCTCTTTCATATTATAAATATACATATATGTCACGAAAATATTAATAATTTTAGCACAAAACTTAATTTGGATAAGTTTGAAATTTTGTATTGTTTAACCTAATTAATAATAAAAAAAAAAAGAAATAAAACCTTAAATAAAGATACATCGCATCGTACACAAGCTACGTCGCGATGTACCTTTAGTTTGACAAGAACTAAAGTAATGACGTGCCGAGGACTTTAAATATGGGGCACAAGTTGCAGTTTATTTTTTGCGGTTTTCCTGCGCTGTCAACTCCCATATTTTATCCGACGTGTTTGAGCTATGGTGCCGCGAGTGACTCCATGAAAAGCATAAAATTCTGCAGCATCTGGAATTTGATGATGACCTCATTAACTCATAAAAAAGAAAGATATATTACGTCAGACTTGGCTGTATGGGCTAGACACTTTGCCTTCCCTATCGCCTCATACATCATCCATCGGGAGAAGAGAACCAAAAAAAAAAAATGACGTGCCGAGGCGTCCGTCCGTTTGACAGCTGGAAGGAATAATCAAGGCAGAGCTGTTGAGGAAACGTCTAAGAATACGGATGACAGATATATATTTACATTAAAATTTTACGCTTGTATAGAAAAAAATATGCAAAATTTGTTTATTGATATTTGCGTAATTTTCGTATACTAAACTAAAAAATCCCGACAATCAGAAGCGCCTATGAAATAGTACTTTAATACCAAGACTTCAAAGAAAATATCATAGTAAAAGCTTTTAGGCGAGAATTATATTCAATGAAGCGTGAAACTCATCTTCAATGGCACGTGGTTCCAAGATCAAACAGAATTATGTCTCGTGTTGTATAGGTAAGGTTACAGAACAGAAAAATATAGTACATTATTTTTAACTATTTATTATAATAAAATTCTTTATTGCACACAAAATATAAAATATAAAAACATGTACATAGGCGAGCATAATACCATAAAGGTATTCTCTACCAGCTAACCTTTGGGAGAATGAGAGAAGAATATTATGGGTGCAGAGTAAGAAAAATTAAACAAAAAGATCAAAATATTATAATAAGTAAAATCAATAAATATATGGGTACGTAGGTAGGTTTAAACATCTAAGATGATAATAAATATGTGTATAAATAATAAATAAAATACATACATATTTAAAATAAATAAATAATAATACCTATATGTCAAAGAAAGGAGATTAAGATGCATTTTGTTTTTTAAGAAGGTGGGAAATTAAGGGTTTTTTAAATATATTTAGAGACAGTGCCTGTCGGATAAATAAAGGCAGCCTGTTCCATTGACGGGCTGCAGAAACAGTTAGTGAATCTGAATATCTGCTATACCTTCTAATAACATACCTTCTTGCTACTAAAAGCATCATCATGACCGTATTTACTTCACCAGAAATCACGCTTATACAGAAACACTTTACACTGTAGTGTAGGCCAATCATAAAATAAAATTAAATGAACAATATTTACGAGTATTTGTGTTTTTACAAAGCAGCTGAGGTTGACAATTTCACTTTGTACAACAATAATAATAATTAAAAATGAGACTGAAGATATCTATAGTGACGTCCCGACCTCCGCTGTAAGCGAGCTTGTGTCACGGAGGCCGGGTAGTACATAGATATATATCAATAAATAATACCTTTAGGTATCTAATCTATATAGAAAAAAAAAATGTATAGTGTAGTTAATATAAATAAAAAACTATATAGTGTAGCGTATATTGATTCATCACATCATCACAGTCCTAGAACACAAATACCTATAACTCCAATGTTGGAAATACCCATTATATATCAATAAATTACATACATTAAATACCAGAAAATTCTGTGAGGTTCTAATGTCAATTTATTACCGATTCCATAAGTAGGTACAAGGACCGACGCGACGCCTTAACGTGTTCTCCGAGGCACAGGAACGGTTGTGTAATAAATAATAAATGACAAAATACGTAAGAAAAGTGTATTTCTCATTGGTACATGCCGGGGTTCGCTTAAAGCAGCTTTTCAAGGAAATCGTTATTACATCCGAGCCACCTATCTTTATTGTTTTAAAATGTTATTACTATTATACGTTATACTAGCTCTTTATCTCCAGACATCTTAGTGTTTTCTCGGAACTTGAAAAAAGTTATCCTTATTGAACTTACCGTTCCGTGGGAATCAAATATTCCAAAAGACCACAACATGAAGTCGAATAAATATTATGATCTCACAGAAGAAATGATTAGGAACAGGTTCAAGACTCAGCTTTACGCAGTAGAAGTTGGTGCGAGAGGAGTTCCAGCAAAATCTTTGCATCACTTACTGAAAGAATTGGGCCTAAGCAGGTCTGCCGTCAATACATTTATGGAACGAGCTTCCAAGACGGCATTAACGGAATCATACAGTATTTGGTTGGGTAGGGAGAGAAGTAGTATGGTGAATTGTGAGCGTATTATCGCGCAATAAAATAAAATAAAGGAGGCCTCCTTTTCTTAAACCAGCCTATTGTCGGTCGCAAGCCCGAGACATTCTTCTCATCACACACGATGGGGGCACCCGCACGGTGAATGCTTAGAAATTTGTCTTCGGTACACAAAATAATAAAGTTACATGCAATTTCTTTATTTTTTTCCAGTTCTGTATGTTTGACGACATACAAGGCTCCGTCCTTATTCCCACGACACAAAGTTTACTTTGAAAAACAAATAGGTCACCTTATTGCTGATATTTTTTATTACATAATACCATATTTTTCTCTCTATTGATACATGAAACGCTTTTTCCTTTTGTTTTTTTTCGAAGGTTGTATTTTTTTCAAATACTTACACAGTCTACACAATTTTAGGCAAACGAGTACGTAAGCTAATTTTTTGTCAAATTAACTCGTAAATTAATAATTTTGAAAACGTTTAAATAAAAATAAGACAAAAGAAAAAATATAAAGATATAGAATATACTCGTACTAACCTAACCTAATGTTTCAATAATATTTTTTTTTTCATAGAATACCGTACCTCCGCCTAAACATCGAAAATCCTTCACCAATTTAAGGCACGAAGACTATTGTATTTTAAAGCTTTTAAAATGCTTTAATAAGGAATTGTAGTACCTTGGTTGTAAGAATGATTTCCTTAAAATCCTATAAAGGTCCGTTTACAGATGTCTTACGTACATTTCTTATAGATATACAACATCCCCGTGCTCTCCAAGACACCCGCCACTAATACCAAATCATTAATAAGATGTCATTGGGGAAGCATCTCCCAAACCCATTAACACGAGAAACACCGTAAATACGACAGGGCAGCAGAAGATCTCAGAGCTTCATTTACGCCGTTGGTTATCTCGTGTGATGGCTCATTAGGTGCTGAGTACGCGGCTTTTGTCAAAAAGACCGCTTCACGGCTTTCTGAAAAATGGCAAAAGCCATTCTCACAAGTTGCAGGCTGGCTAAAAATTAAAATACAAATTTCTGTAATAAGGGCTATAAGCTGAAGGATCAGAGGAACAAGAATGCGAGTGAGATGGATAGGATGTGAGGATGGAGCAGGTATGGTTGAAGGAACGAATGAATGATTAAATGTGAATGAATGTTAGATGATTTTATATATTTAGTTTTCTGTATTTTTTAGTTATTATTTTGTTGAAATTAAATTTGGGACTTAATAAGATGTCATGAACAATTGACATCAGACCCACGCTAACCTGTCTGGCCAGCCTGGCGAATGCAGGCCAAATTCTCCAGAGATTTCTGGAAGGTCCATCTCCAACATTGGAGGACTAGGACTCTGTGTTCTAGGGGCTGTAATAATCACGGCTGTTTTATTTATTTATTTAAGAAACCAACAACGTAACAATATGCTTAATAATAGTATGGTATTATTTTATGGAGTAAGGTCAATTACAGGTTTCACTATATAAACGTAGTGGAGTTTAACTACTTACTATACAAATCTAGAAATAGGTACATAAATGTTTTAAAGGGCACGGAAAATTTCCAAAAAAAATATTTAAAAAATATACATACTAGAAGATATATATTTTGGTGATGTATTCAAAATAGTTTCGGTGTTTGAGGTCTGAGTGTATTTTAACCCTAAGTATGTTGCTGTGCATAAGTTCCAGCATGGTGTCTTAAACAATAGAAAAGAAGGTAGATGAGTAGAAAGATTTATAACTTAAAAATAGCCCTAGTGTAACGTATAAACAAAATCAAAATTTAAAAGCTATTTTGGAAAAAAAATAAAAATACACGGAGCAATAACACATTGTTAGGTACACACAAGTGCAACCAATCTCGTTGCAAAACATGTCCCATAATAAATTCCGATATCAATATACAAACTCATCATAACCCTGTTGTCATCAAAATTCAAAATTTCGCACAATGTACTACTTTTCATTGCGTATATATGCTGGAGTGCAGATTTTGTAACAGTTTTTATGTGGGACAGACTACGACACCCCTTCGTACTCGCATGAATGGACACAGACATTCAGTAGATTCTCAAATTAATAATATTTTACCTGTGCCCACCCATGCGCGTATACATAACACTACCTTTAACAATTGTTTCACAGTAAGAGTATTAAAGAGTTTTCCTAAAACTATTCGGTCTATTGATTTAAAAACATGGGAAAGCTCTTTTATATGGCAGCTTGGTGCATACTATAGCCCTGGTCTGAATGTAATGCATTAGGTTTTGTCTAACTTGTTTTGTAAATTTATTAATATCGAACCAACAATGCATTGCCTTTACCATTGCTAAAAGAAATAAAATTACTTTTTAAAAATTTATGACAAAGACCTTCAGTCACTGTCACTGATGACGTCGCTCCAAAGAGAGGCGAAATATTTGGCAATAAAATTTTATAGCTTCAATTTATATATTTTACCAAGTAAGAAACACACTTTATTTGTTGCAGATAATAACTTAAAAATAGCATAACCTAAACATAGAATAATTAGCCCTTTAAAGGTCATATCTCATTAGAGCTACCCGGCACCCGACCAGCACCGCCTCGTCGTTTAGCGCCTACTCGTTGTTGACAGGATGCCGCGTTTTCAATCAGTAAATATGGTTATAGGATGGGGAAACACACTGGCTGGGAGAGCTTTCCACATTTTCAGCGTGCGACAGATATAAGAGTCTCCAAATTTATATGTACGCATAGCCCCTACGGTATGGAAGTGCATACTTTGGCCTGTGCGTATGGTTTGGTTGCAGAATCCCACCCAAGTGCTAAGGTTTTTTTTACTGGCAACACATACACACTTTATTTGTATAGTAACAATAGTGTGGCAACACGGTTATAAATCGCCAAAATTCCACTTATATGTGGTAAAACTGGTATAAGATCAGTGTTAAAGCCAGTGCTGTGACCCATTGGAGGGTACCAGTGACACCGCGTGTGCCTATTTTTCGGTGCTGCAGTAGTGTCTGCTGCGTAGCCACGTGCGTGTATCCATCGGTCGGAACTGTTACTTGGATTATTAGTTCGTATGAATGGTCTTTTTCTAGAACCCTGAAGTCGACTCTACTGAGACGTGGTCAGCTGCCGCTGGAAGTGGTAAGTGCTTCTGCAAAACTGGCTCGTCATTAAATTCCCCAACCATGTACAGTCTACTTATCTACCACCCCCGTAAGGTTAGTTTACGGTGGTTAACGATGGTGGTGTGGATGTTTTGGGCGTCTCAGTATCTCCGCGGGTTTCTTGAGGAATCGGCTAACCTATTTTTATTAGAGATGCAACAATTCATAATTTGACGAAATACCGAATTCCGTATATCCGGCAGCAGTTTCGGACGAGCTGCTAAAGAATCAGCAAAAGTCCTGTGTATTTAGCGTCGGGGTAAAAATCGTATGTGTTTTATTGAAATGAGCTACGAACTTTAGTCTTCAAGTGAAAATGCTACGAATATAAACCTATTCTTACTTAGATACCCTTTAACAATGGTATCTGGCGAAGACAAAAGCACTGTTCTTGAACAAAGGATATTAGCAATTAGTATTTTAAGATTCAGACATGAGTTACGAGCTATGACGTCAATAGTTAATCAAATTAATATACCACCTAGAACACAAAGTCTGTAGGTACAGTACTGATTCTTTGGACGATGAAAGAGCCAGTCCTCTTGTCACCGAAGGAGATGACAAGACGCGGTGTTTCGTCTTTAATAACTTTTTGGTGCTTGGACTCCATGGGCCAAGAGTTTTTACAGCTTGAGGCACAAATATGATTTTTTAAAATATACATACTGGATTCCGCATTTTTATTAGATGATCAAATCTTCTTATTAAACAATGTTTAGAATGACCCAATAGTTTTTTTATTGCTGGTAACACACGCACACTTCATTTATATGGTATAGCTATACAGAGGGGTAATGTTGCAGGTCTTCTTGGGACTATCACTGAAAGGTCGCCTCTAGAGGATATTTTTTATTGATAGTTTATTTTTATTAGGTTTAGTTTATATTTATTTTAATTTTTACTTTTAAGTAGTTTTAATTTATATTGTAATTATTTTATACTGTTTGTATATTACTTCAATAAAATATAATATTTCTATGTGAAAAAGATAAATTATTAAAAAAATATATATATGTGGTTGACAATAGTGTGGGAACACTGACATTACGGATTTGAATGCCATCGGTTGAAGCCGTAGGTTTGGCGTAAGGCGAAGTCACGACTTAGCTGTAAAGGCACACATAGGGCCAACAGTAAAAGAGAGACGGTTATAGGGTTTTAGTCCGTAGGCGCCTTGAGGTCTTCTTATGAGTTCCCACGGGGATTTGGGGCATGCGACCACTTCGCGGACTATATATATATATATATATATGACCGCCTCCGTGGTCTAGTGGTAACAAACGTTGCCGTGAACTCGGGAGGTCGTGGCGAACCCACGGGGGCAAGTTATACATTGTATAATTTGTCTCGGTCTGGGTGATTATATGTATAATATGTATATATTAAAAAAAATATGTAGTTTATCAACCATCTAGTTTCCGTAACACAAGCCTCGTAGCTTACCACGGAAACTAGATGGCGCTGTGTGACCTGTCTGGTAATATTTATTTATTATTTATTTATATTTTACGGCTTTGATTTTACAGCAAAAAAGCGAGTCAAAAATATAATAATCTCCAGAAAACAGAACCTAATTTCGCCTTCATAATAAAAGAAAAAAAATGGCACGCTACAGTAATTAGATTAGGTTGGGAATGTTGCTATTTCATCAGCTAAAAGGTTCGAGCGAGCGAGGTTTGTGTAATGGTCCAAATTGACTATGTATGATCGTAAGGTAAGCTCCTTATCTATGGTTCCTAATATAAAAGGCATCTCCTTTGTATTCGAACGATGCTTGTTTTATAGCTTCGACGTTTTATTTAGTACCATCAGATAATTGTAAAGAGTTCAAGTAAGTATACAATTATGTGCTAACTGAAAATTTCGTGAGAATCGAATATTCCTCAAGACCATAATATCAAGTCGAACTAATTTATGATCTCACAGAAAAACATATTAGGAACGAATTCAAGATAGGTTTACGCAATGGAAGTTAGTGCGAGGGGAATTCCAGCAAATAAAAAAAATAAAAAACACGTGATTGTTTATAATACATGGCTGATATTGTGTACACATGCTTTGAGTTTTAGCAATGTCTATACACTATATCCATTATTTTTAGAAAATGTAATGCTAAAATTTGTTTTGTGTAATTAATAAATAAATATCTTTGCTTTACTTACTGAAAGAATAAAAAAAAAAAAAAAAAAAATCCAGTTTCATTTCAAACTCGTTTGTCGTCGTAGCGACAAATTTGTGGAACAATTTGCCTCCTAACATCAGGCAAGTAACCTCCAGATCGCTATTTAAAAAAATGGTCTATTAGCATTTCCTTTCCCAACAAAATTTGTAAGAATATTATTATGTATGTATATGTAAAGTTCATGTATTAATATTTAGATTATATTATATATATATGTGTATGTAAGTATATGTATGTGATAAGTACCACATATTTTCCAGTAAATTGTTTAAAGTCGTCCCAATGGTTGGCTATGATAAAATTTCTTGCGGCATTAAAGCTCACCTTTATCTTTGTGCAATAAAGTATTAAATAAATAAATAAATAATCAGGTCTGCCATCAGTACATTTATAATACGTCCAAGACGGCATTAGTTGAATCTTACTGTATTTCCTTAGGTAGGGAAAATAACAGAATGGTGATGGTTGCTTATTGCGCAATAAAAAACAGAATACACTTTTTTGTATGAGTGTTGTGTTTGATTTCAAAATTACGAGCTTGTTTTTATACCGCACTCTGTGGTTGCAATTTTGATCAACAATTGGGAAAAGTTGCCTATTATTTTTGACAAAGTTGGCAATTTCCAGAATAAACAAACATGGTACTGTCGTAAATAAGCTTTTAAAATAAGGTTCCAGCTATCAGTCGTTGGATAAAGCCCGTATGCACCTTTTTTGTATAGCTTCTTTATTAGTGGAATTCCCCCAGTATATTACTCCATATCGCAAAATAGATGCTACGAGTATATGGCCATGATATACCAGAATAGCTGTATCAATACTACTAATTAAGACGAGTCGTTTGAGTGCAAATACATTTTTTTTTGTCGTTATCGCAAAAGATCATCCCCTACATCAGTGCACCAGGAAAGCTGCAGGTCCGAGAGGAATGGCGAAAGCTTGTTAAGCGTGCCACTAGCACTCAAACGAGTCTTCCAAGAAGAAGACTAATCCTGAGTCACCATTCATCGCCTTCGATAAGGCATTTGAGCTAACCTTATGTACCTTTTAGCTGTGTCCCTTTTGGGGTGGTGTCAGAAACCACGCTTATATAGAAGCGGATTCACATTTAACCAACTTTACTTTAGGCCAATCATGACAAGTGGCAAGCTCGTCGATGTCTCTAGCGTACCAAACTCGAGAAATATCACAAATGAATTAAATATTAATAATTTAAATTAATAAATAACCAGGAATCGAACCCGGTACCTCCGAGTCTAAATCTACGGACTTAACCGCTAGACCACGGAGGCATGTAATATAGTGGTGGTCAGCGAAAAACAATACTCTTAGATGGTCAGTAAGTCAGGTAGTAAGGTCACAAAACATATTTTGATGTCAAAGTTAAAGTCAAAATATATTTATTCACGTAAACTTATTACAGGCATTTGTGACACGTTATTATTTAAATTAAATAGAATAATTCCACTTCTAGTAGTGAAAGACTAAGGGGCAAAGTGGTCCAAAGAGTAAGTTGTTAGTAGAAGACCAGCACCTTAGCAGAATCGATCAAGTATACTTGAGACTAACTGCGCAGTGTGGAGTCCCCATGACGCCCAGCATATGCTAATGCTTGAAAAAGTACAAAAAAATTTTGTTCGCTTTTTATACAAAAAGATATACGGTTACTATCCCTATTTGTTTCCGACTGTTTTTATTTTGGGGATGGTCGATTATAGATTGCTCGAGGTGAGACGTAATGTTGCTCTAACTAATTAAATACTTCTTCCGACTAATTCGTGGCTTTACAGCAAACCCTTGTCTTCTTGAAAGAATATCACTATGGGTGCCCCCGCTTCAAAAGTACTTTTTAAGAGCTCGTCAGCAGCCATTATTTGCAATACCTAAATTGCGAACAAAAGCCATCGAAACGACACCCTTGTATCACGCACTGACTCTAATTAACAATATCTTGGCGTATGACCGTTGTATTGATATTTTTTCGTACTCCGAGCCGAGATTTCTGACATCAGCTGGACGCTATTTAGAATTAATTTCTACAAAAAGCAGCGTGATTGATGTAAATATCAATTAATAATAACATAATTGTAGTTGTATAACGTGTAATTCTGTAATTATTAGCCAATTGTATAAGTGCTACCTATGTGTAAATTTGATGTATATATAATTGTATAAATTGACTAAGAGCCTACATGTTTGGCACTAGCTGTAAGTGTTGGCTTGTAATAATAATAAATAAATAAATTATTTTAGGCATGAAAGGAAATCAAACAGCCAGACAAATATATGGTCACAAGTCTTGGTACAAAGATTACGTCATATACTCTATATCCGAAGAACAATTCTGCCAAATTTATAAACTACATATAATATATAAACTACAGAAAATATTATACATATAGTATAGTATACACATATACTAAAAAAACGTATAGAAACAGCAGCGACATCAATATTGTAGGAACGAAAAGGGGTTGCATACGGTTCCAAGCTTCATTATGTCACAAGGAACTCCCTCTGTGAACTTTCTACCATCCATTTTGTTTCAGACAAGAGAAAAAGGAAAAACTAAAGAAGAGCCTTTTTTTCTTTTCTCCCGCGCGACAAAGAGCCGCGACGGGCCAAGTTTGCGGGGCTATTCTGAATCGAATGAATAATCGAAATTAAATAATTTATTTTATTCTTTACAGCCCCTGGAACACATAGTCCTAGACCTTCACTGTTGGAGACGGGTTAACGAGGGTCTGATATTAATTTATTAACCATTATTGATAGTAATAGTAGGTATTAATGGAAACGGGACCGACGGATTAACGTGCTCTCCGAGGCACGGGAACGGTGGTGTTGTAAATCTATAACAAATGTACATAAAAAATGTGTATTTCTTATTGGTTTAATCCGGTTTTTTTAAAAGACGGAGAACTTTAAATCGCTCAACGAAACGACCCCAGCCTGACAACCCACCGCGGGAGGTCGCATGCCCGAATCACCGTGGGGCCTTACGGACTAAAACCATATAAACCGTCTGTCTCTATTTCACTGTTGGAACTGTGTGCCTTTACAGTTACGTTTAAGTCGTGACTACTGAGTGAAGGCACTCCTTCACATGCTGGGGTTTTACCCACCTTTTTAGGATGTTAAGAAAAGCGTTCTTACAACCGAGCCACCACCGCTCTAATTTTTTTTCTTGCTTCTCTTCTCCCGATGGATGATGAATGAGATGATAGGGAAGGCAAAGGGTCTAGCCCATACAGCCAAGTCTGACGTAATACATCTTTCTTTTTAATGAGTTAATGAGGTTATCATCAAATTCCAGATGCTGCAGAATTTGATGCTTTTCTTGGAGTCACTCGCGGCACCATAGCTCAAACACGTCGGGTAAAATATGGGAGTTGACAGCGCGGGAAATCCGCAAAAAATAAACTGCAACTTGTGCCCCATATTTAAAGTTCAACCACCGCTCTTTGATGATTTGCTTTTCATAAGCACAGTATTACTACTGGTGCAAACGTAATGGAATTAAATAATTATTAAAAACACTTTTGCCATTACTAACCTAAGTTTGAAAAAAAAAAAGTTAGTTTATCTAGAGTGTTATTCAGGATATTAATTCCTACAATAATTGTAAAATTAAATTAAAATTTAATACGAATATTTATTTAGACGTAGCTAGAATGATGAATGATGATACATCACTACCGTATCGCTAAAGAAGCGGATCCACATTTAGCCAAGAAGTGGCAAGCTCGTCGATATCTCTAGCGTATCAAATTCGAGAAATATTACAAATTAATTATATTGAATCCCGACCAAGAATCGCTATAGACCACGGAGGCAGTCAGTTTGAAGTTGCTAAATCTTGACTTATTAAAAATTATATTAAGTAAGACCCGCTATCGTATTTGTAACGAATCCAGAATATACCTTTCTAGTATCTCACGCCAACGTCGCATTAGCCCCATTCCATGATGAGACTCAAGCGATATTGTAGGTTATGCCAATAATGAAAATGTATCACATTTGTGTTATATTTATTACCAAGACAGCTTGTTTTTTAAACCCGTGGGCTTTTATGTGACAGAAAAAGATAACCTTACCTTACATCAGAGCCTCCAGAATACAGTGTCCTCGACCTCCAGTTTGGAGAATATCTCTGGATAATAAGGTAATAGTAGTAGTAGCAGACTATTGTAAAAAATATGCGTTTTTTTGTTATATTATAGTCTTTATTATTTTTTATCAAAGACCTAAAATCACACTGATTTTCGTTTTAATTAACAAATTTATTTATATTTTATTAAAATAAATACCTACATCATTTAAGAGATATTGAAACGTTACTTTAAAACATTAGTCGGCGTGAATGACGTCACTTAATAGTAAATATTGTAAACAAGTAAATCTGACAAGTTGTTTTGTAACGCGATCTTTTCATTACAGCGTTCTAGACCTCCACTGCTGGAGATGGGCCTCCCAGAACATATATCTGGAAACGGGTTGGCGAGGATATGATGTCAATTTTTTATGACAATTTATTAACGATTCCACAAGTTGGTATTAGTGAAACCGGGACCGACGGCTTAACGTGCTCTCCGAGGCACGGGAACGGTGGTGTTGTAAATCTATGACAAATGTACGTAAGAAAAGTGTATTTCTTATTGGTACATGCCGGATGGGTTTGAACCGACCTTTGTAGGATTTAAGGAACGCGTTCTTACAACCGAGCCACCACCGCGCGATCTTAGCAGCCTATAAATAGCAATGAATATTAATATAATATAATATTAATACATATATTATATTATATAGATTATTTACTAGCATAATTCATAAAATAGTACTTCCTACTCGTTAACCTAATTCTTAAAATTATTAAATACATAATTATCTATACAAAGTAACAAATTCTAACATTTATTAACGTTTTATTTTTGCGACCAAAGGCTATTAATGTCATCCGTGATTTACTATTAATTTTAAAACACAGAAACAATAAAAAATAATTACAACCTTATTGTATTTATTGCCTTGACATCAAATCGATACTAAAATATCATTACAAGAACACAAACATATAAAATAGTCGTAAAAATATTAATAACTAGAAAACTGACACCAACATAGTCTGAGAGGCGATCACAAAGTTTAATAATAGAATATAATTATTGGTGGCGCGGGTCTAATGTTTAGTGTAGTTTAAATAGGTGGTAGGCGGACTGATGGTGGTAATTTGCCCAGTCTGCCGTTCCACCGTTCGTGCCGATAAACCCAGTAAAGTGTATCCACATTTTTCGGGATCAGGTTTGAATTGCCGTAATGCTCAGTCAAGCCGGCATAGTGTTAGGGACTGATGTCAGTCATGAGTCCAGTTGCTAATATTTTAAAGACCTCGCACGCCACTTGCCATCAGGTGGGCGCAAGGTGTGACGCGCTACTATATAAATATAAAAAAAAAACTGTATCACAGGGTTGCGGTGATCTTTAAATTAGATACACAGATGATACTGTGATAATAGGTGCAATCAACAAACAAGAAAGGAAACTGGTAAAGGAACTCAACTGATGTCCTCGGCACCAGCACTTCTTCTTTATCACTAATAGTTTCTAATTTTACTTATCCACATGCATATACACTCTTTTCTCACTCTCCCAAAGATTAGCTGTTAAAAGTATCTTTACATTAAGCTCGCCATTTGTTTTTTTTATTTGGTTGAAATAAAGAAAAAAAGCTGTGGTGGCTCGGTTGTAGAAACGTTTTCCGTAACAACCTTAAAAATGGTGAGATTGAACCCGGCATATACCAATGAGAAATACATTGTTCTTACGATTCTCACAGATAAAATTTTCTCGAAACTTTGAAAAAGTTATTCTTATTGAACTTACCGTTACGTGGTAATCAAATATTTCAAAAGACCACAATGATCTCACAGAAGAAATTATATGCAGTGGAAGTTGGTGCGAGAGGAGTTCCAGCAAAATCTAGGCACCACTTACTGAAAGAATTGGGCCTAAACAGGTCTGCCGTAAATCTCTTTATGGAAAGAGCTTCCAAGACGGCATTAACGGAATCATACAGTATTTGGTTGAGTAGAGAGAGGAGTAGAATGATGGATGGTGAGCGTCTTGTTGTGCAATAAAATAAAAAAGGTGGCTCTTAGTAAACCAGCCTATTATCGGTCGCAAGCTCGATAATTCTTCTCATCTCTTACGCACACACGGTTTATCCATGGAATTGCCTTGTGAAAAATTTAAATTAGATCCTCGCCAGCCCGCCTAGCGTGGCGAGTATAGGCCAAAATCTCCAGAAATTTCTGGAATGTCCATCTCCAACAGTGTAGATCTAGAACTCTGTGTTCAAGGGGCTGTGACGACAATGAAAGAATTTATATTTTTTTCAATAGCGCTTCAGAATAATCGGTCGTCTCCTAGCCTATGTTAAGTAGGTAATATATCATAGCAATGCACTGAGGTTAGGTCATTGGCTTAGCGGTACCTTGGCAACCTAGGCACAACATACTTAAACATGCATTATATGAACAACCTTTCCCCATGCATGTCTATAAAATAGCCTTTTCAAATATCGCGATTTTTTTTTTTTTTTAATTTATATATTTATCGCCATAGGATCCTATCGGAACACTCGGTTAAGTCAATTTTTCTTAACAACAACGCTAAACAAAATACCTGGCCAGATATGGTGATACAGTATGGCAAGGAACAGCCCCAATTTACATTATTTTTTTTTTTTTATTATTATCTCCATCTCTTCCACTTCTAAGCCTAATAATTATTATAATATATAATAATTTAGGTCTCTTTTGGTAGGTCTAAAGGTGCCTCGTCGGGTATTTTAATAAATATTACTTAAAATACTATCGTATCGTTGGGTTTTTAAAAGTTATATATTTTTTTTAGGGCTGCCGCCGAAAAGACATCTAAATTAAAACACAATCAATATTCAAATCTTTCAAAGGAATATATGTTTATTTAGAATCTATACCTTTTTATTTACAAACTAGGAAATAAATTGGTAGAAGTTTCTGGCGATAGTAGGTCTAAAAAATTATTTAAAAAAAACTATAACAGTGCTACGTGGGAATGCAGCCAGTGTAAATAATTTTAATTATAAAATTTTGCTTGGTAATAATTTTAAAGATTTTTTTTATTACTCTTTATTTTTTTTATTTTTTATTAATAAATAACTTTACTTCAGTTAGCCATAGGACAAGTAATTCTGCTTCCGTGGTCTAGCATTTAAGCTCGTAGATTTAGAGAGGTACCGGAGTTGCCATCGCACTTCTCATAATGGGCATATAGCAAAGTTGCCTAAATGTGAATCCGCTTGTTTAAAAGCGTGTTTTTGACCACCCCGCAAGGAATACGGTCTTGATACTTTACTTTTAGTAAAAAAATACACCAGGTCCAAATTCTCCAGTAATATTCTGGAAAACCCATCTCCTCAGCAGTGGAGGTCTAGGACTCTTTTGTTCTGGGGGTTGTGATAATGATTCCTATCATAGTTTGGTTCTTCTCAGTCGTTACACTCTTGGCAGAGTGTAGCTTAACAAGCCGTCGCCACTCCTCTCGGACCCCGGCTTTCCTAGTGCACTCATGTAGGGGATGATCCATTGCAACCTTCACCCGATCGGTCCATCTCATCGGAGACCTACCACGCATCCTCTTGCCATCGACTTTCTCCTGTACAACCAAGCGCTCGATGGATGTTTCTTCACGCCGTGACACGTGTCCGAAGAAAGTAAGAATGCGTAATTGTACATTCGAGGAAAGGCGTTGTCTGATCCCCTGTTCCTCCAGTATGGATTTGTTGGTTCGGAACTCCGTCCATGATATGCCCAGCATTCTCCGCCAACACGACATATCTAGAGCATTAATTGTTTTTTTTTTGTGTTTCGCGTAGGGTCCACGTCTCCGCAGCATACAGATAAATAGGGAACACAAGAGCTCTAACCAGCCGGATTTTTGTGTCTTTGGTAACGTTTCGGTTCCTCCATATCTTCTTCAGCTTGTCCATAGCAGACCTTGTAACTGCCATACGACGCTTGATTTCATCTTCGCATCCACCGTTATTAGATATTAGTGCTCCCAGATAAATATAAGATCCCGGACCACATCGCACTTTGCTATCCTTGTAATTTCTGGCTAGTTATTGTTGGCTGTTAGACCGCTACGATCATCACTTTTGTTTTGCTGCGGTTGATTTTAAGGCCGAACTTAAGACTGACGGTCTCCATTTTTTGCAACAGCTGTTCCATATGACTAATATTTGTTGCAAACAATGTCCGCATATCGCAAATTCGAGATGTTTAAGCCTCCAATTGTAATTCCGTCTATCCAGTTTTCAAGGGCAATTCTCATTAAAGTTTCGTGTAGATATTGAACAGAAGCGAAGAAATGATGCATCTTTGTCGAACTCCAGCATCAGGGTGGAAGTGGCTTGATAAAACCTCATCGGATCTCACTGATGCTGTTCCATCTCGAAGAGACGTCTCAGCAAGTGCACTAGATGCTTAAGCGTACCCATCTCTAACAGAGTCTTCCAGAGCATTGGCTATTTGACAGGATCAAACGCCTTCGAGAAATTAACAAAGCAAATATAGGTCGGCTTGTTGAACTCCCTGGCTTTCTCGATTATTTGGCGTATTGAAAAAAATTGCTCGCGGGTAACTTTTCCTTTTAAAAAGCCTTTTCCTTTTGCAGCATAGTTTGGTAATTTAATGCAAATACTCGTACAACAATATTTTAAAAGAGAGAAGGTACGTTTAAAGTTAAAATATAATAGAAAGATTAAATGAAAATTTAATAAAAGAAGAAAATAGTTAAAAAGCTTTATAAATTTACAGACCTTCTTCGACGAAATTTAGCCACTTTGTAAAAGGCCTCATAACTTGAAAACTATTTCATAAACATTTACTCCTTACCTGAAAAGATAAAAATAATAATTAGCAAAAATACTTTATTAGTAAACGTTAAACGTTAAAGGCACCTAGATTAAAACAGAATAAATATTCAAGTCTTTCTAATGAATATATTAGGGCCTTACATATAAAATAGACGTATCAAATGAGATGAGTAAAACGAAAAAAATAAATGAAATTATATATTTAATTAATCGAAGTTTGTACCATTATTATCTATGCACTGTGACGATTGTATTACATGCGGCCGAGGAATAAATATTGTTGGCTGCAATCAACATCCTTTGCCTTGCACATATTTAAGACGTCACCTGTCAGTGTAGATTTTGACTTTCTGCACTTTTCGAAAACAGTCTTCAAGCAACACGCAGCTTCTAAGGTTAACTTCTTTACTAAATATAACTTCAAATTAAAAATATCATTTACTAGTTCTATAAATTCATCCTACTGGACTTTCGCCACTTTATAGGTAGATCATTGATTCCATTTCTGAAAAAAATGTAGAAAGGAATCAATGAAATCTTTGAAGGCGGTTTGGACTGCCCCATCGGAATTGATTTTTTTTCCGTGCAAGAAATTGTTCAAATTGCGAAATAAGTGGTAATCTGTTGGAGTACGGTGGGTGTCAAAGACTCATCTAATGTCTAGCGTTGTCCCTAAGCAGCAGTGGCCTAGAGCAATTGACCAGTCTCAGTTGTTGAATAGCGAGCTTTTTCATCATGGTTTGCAATTCTTGACAATACAGATCTGTCGTAATAGTCTAACCAGATTTTAAGAAGCTGTTGTGAATGATATCAGCACTGGTCCACCAAATACTCACCAGTACCTTTTTCTGAGTCAACTTTCGCTTGAAACAGGGTTCCAGTTCTTCTAGGTTCAACCACTGTGATGAGAATGTCTGATTATCGTACGGGATCCATTTTTTATCATAAGTAACAATACGATTAAAAATTTCCTTGTTATTATGACGTGAGTAATGTAAAGCAGCACTTAATGCGTGTTTATTGATGTGATTCATGTGGTACCCATTTCTCGGGCTTTTTCACTTTTCCAATTTGTTTCAAGTGAATCAAAATTGTTTTGTTACTTACACCGAAGCCTGCCGCTAACTCTGACGTGGTTTGCGATGGATCTGCTTCCATGATCACCCTTAATTCTTCATTGCCAACTAGGGTCTCTGGACGTAAAAGAAAACACGGAACCTTTTTGGTTCCAACGTTTTTGTTCTTGTAATTTTAACCTACAGAACAAACCCATTAAGTTTAGTGACATAAATTCTCATAATAATAACGTCCAGCGAGTTTGACATTCATTGACATTATCGACATTCGACCCGGAGCAAGTCGAGCGTGTCCCAATTGCCTGTGACACTTTATCGATATTCCACGACGCAAGTTAAGTTCACTTTACTTTTCGATTTGATTTGATGTTATAAATCAACGATATATTTTTTTAATGTCTATTTTTATATAATTAAAACAACTTAAAAAGTTAAAATTTAATGAAATATAAACTAAACTTAATAAAAAATAAACTATAAGTAAATATAAAAAAATAAATAAATAAATATTTCCAGACAGGTCACACAGCGCCATCTAGTTTCCGTGGTAAGCTGCGAAGCTTGTGTTACGGAAACTAGATGGTTGATAAACTACATAATATACTTTTTTTTTTTGTAAATATATACATATTATACATATAAACACCCAGACCGAGACAAATTATACAATATACAACTTGCCCCCGGTGGGAATCGAACCCACGACCTCCCGAGTTCACGGCAACGTTTGTTACCACTAGACCACGGAGGCGGTCGTAAGTATATAAGTAAAAATGTCCTCTAGAGAGACTGGCAACATTTCCCCTCTGTAAAGCGAGGCTAATAAGTTGGCCTAGGTTAGAAGTTTTGACAACTCCTTGGCCAGACGCTTGGCTGAGTGTCCTTGAGTGTAGCTTGACTCCAAACGGCGCAAATTTGTAACATATATCGTAGGTTGGCGTATTTGCGCAGCTCGGGGTTCTCAGAAGAAACCGCCGATTCAACGATTATTAAATCCTTATTCCAAATTCCCGTGCCTCGGAGAGCACGTTAAGCCGTCGGTCCCGGTTTCACTAATACCAACTTGTAGGATTGTTAATAAATTGTCATTAAAATTGACAACAGTTAACCCGTCTAGCCAGCGTGGCGAGTGGAGGCCAAAAGAATTCTGAAAAGCCCATCTCCAACAATCTAGGACTCTGTGTTCAAGGGGATGTAATCAAAGTATTTTGTCGTCGTAGCCTCATCTCTCTGGAGTGATCTTCCGGTCTCCATCCGATATGCCACAACTAGACTCTTCTTTTAGAGGCAAGTTTATAAGTATTTTATGGAGCCAAAATAAGACCTCCACATAAAATTTATTACATTGTGTAGTTTTATTAGTATGTATTTATTATATATTATATATTTGTATACAGGTATATGTATATTTAATATACTTATATAGGTATATTACGTAGGTCTATATTATTTCTTAGAATTAAGATAGTAAATACTGTAAGTACATTTTTCAATCATTTTTCGTTTTTATATTTTGTGCACCTACTCCTGTCACTTAAACTCTCTTATTGTCCTTAAGGTTAATAGGCAGAGAATGTCTAACGACATTATGTTAGCCCTTTGTACTTATGTGCAATAAAGTTTTTAAATAAAATAAAATTAAAATAAGAAATGATCAGGATCGAGTTTACGACTCAGCTTTACGCAATGGAAGTTGGTGCGAGAGGTTTTCTAGAAAAACCTTTTAATACATTTATGGAACGAGCTTCCAAGACGGCATTAACGAATATACAGTATTTGGTTCGGTAGGGAGTTAGTTGATTCTACACTTTTTAATTTTATCAGCTTCAAGAAAATAACGACGTTGGCCCCCTTATCCGCCCCTAGAAATTTGTAACAAGCTAATATAATCCCTTTGACGATAATAACAAGGCATATAATAGCTTGTTAATAAAGGCTTGATGAAAGATGGGATTAAAAATCTTTCTTGAGTATATACTCGTAATTTTATTATAAATAAATTGAATTGAGAGGGTTTTCTTTGATTTTTGAATGGAAAAAGGCTTTGCTCTCATCATAAGGTCTGACATCATCTTTTATGTAGAGGTAATTATAGAACAAGATGACACCAAGACGTTACTTAATTTTTTTGAGAGTGGGTAGAAAAAAGTGTCACTGGTATTCTTCATATTCCTTCATGGCGAAGTGACATGGACCATAAAGAGCGCCGACCGAAAGCGTATCGATGCTTTTGAGATGTGGTGTTGGAGAAAATTGCTGAGGATCTCTTGGAATGAGCATCTGACTGGCTGGTTTTCTCAAACTTCCCGCAGAGTGGAGTGAAGTATCTGTGTCAAGGTATTTGCCTTTTTACAGAGGTTGCATTCTACTACGGACAGGGCATTAGGTAACCATTAAAGGTTGAAGTATACGAGCCTGGCGGCTGGGCTTTGATTACGACTCCGTGATTGGTAGCAGGTGACGAGCGTAGCATTGTCTGGCGTCCGGCGTCGGACGGGTGTGCAGAGGAGCCAGGTTTCTTACAAGTGGGAAATCTGTCGCATCTGATGTCAGTCATGAGTGTATGATTCCAGTTGCTAACATTAAAGGACCTCGCGCACCACTTACCTATCGTGCCAGTATAAAAAAAAAAAAAAAAACTTATCGGTACATGCCGGGCGGGTTGAACCGATTTGTAGGATATTAAGGTAAGCGTTCTTTCAACCGAGTCACCATCGTTTTTTAATACTAGTATCTTCGGTGATGAGTGTTCATCCTAAGATAGACTTAAATTAATGTAACCTGGTCGCGAGGGGGGAGAGTGGTTCGCGCCCGCGCATCTTTTTTATGTACCTACTATGAATATTTATTATTTAATATTAAGCTTCGAGAGTAATTGTCTCTGCCAACAAACTGTGGTTACAGTTTGGCGGGCTATTTAATAAGTTATACATAAGTATTGGAAAGTAAATACATGATTGAAATTTAAAAAAAGTTCTAGTGGAGATAATTGGAATAGAGATGTCACGTTTTTGGATTATTTTTGAAAAAATATAATAAATCAAGCTTGTCTTACTTTACAAAAAAAAATGGCCACAAAAATAAATTCAATCATTCATTGTCACAGCAAATTATATCTGCAAACAAACTCGATTCGTATATAATAAGGTTTACATATAAATTGCTTATGAAGAGGGGAATTTCGTTTTACATAAAAAAAGTTATTATATTACTCAGGTCGGCGCCTCGAGAGGCCATTCCATCATAATAAGGCAAGTGGACCTCTGTCGAGAAAGCTACTAGCGCTAGACTATTTTATCGCTCAAGAATTTCAAGCTTAAGAATTATTGTTGTTGTGTAATTCTGTATTTGTTTCATTTGTAAATCTGCTGTAGCTGAGTTTTCCTTGCAGATTCCTTTCTCAGTCAGATTAAACATTAACAGCTCACTGGAATTTGCTAAGCTGTTAGTCTTCTGTTAACAGCTTACTCCTTGGACCACTTCGCTGCTTAGTCTTCCACTAACAGAAGTAGAATCTTTCTAATAATTAAAATTATGACTGTAATAGGTGAAGAAGATGTGATGAAATGAGGATCACCGCTAGATGTCGGTGAGTTTATGTTTTCGTGCGCCTAGATGGCGGTAGTATCGTATATATATAACGTATTGAAGTAAGTTTTGTTTCAAGCGGTGCTATACAAATATTATTTCTCCTTGAATATAAAAATTGGCATTTGAAATCATTGCAAATGGCACATAATTTCAACTAGAACAACAAATACGTGGTAGGCGGACTGATGGTAGTAATTTGCTCAGTCTGATGGGGCGGAGATCCAATGTTCGTACCGATATACCCAGTAAGGTGTATCCACACGTTTCGGGATCAGTCTCGAATTGCCGTGGAACTATGGTTTGGCGGATAATTACATTAGAGTAATGTTAGTGTTTTATGGAAAAAATGACAATCAACTGGACAAGGTGTTTTATTCATATACCCCGGGCCCCGGTCCTCAACCCTTGGGACTTGTTCATCACAGTTCCTAAAACTGAGTCCTGGTCCTCTACTGCTGGAGATGGGCCTTCCAGAAATATCTGGAAGAATCTACACTCGCCATGCTGGAGACGTACATATGTATTTTTTTTTAATTGACAACTTATAAATGTTTCCACAAGTTTTTATTAGTGGAACCGGGACCGACGGCTTAACGTGCTCTCCGAGGTACGTGAACCGTGGCGTTATGAATCTGACAAATAGAAATGTGTATTTTTCATTGGTACATGTCAGGGTTCAAACCGATCTTTTTAAGAATTTTACGGAAAGCGTTCTCACAACCAAGACACATTAGCATCAAGATTATGCAAAATACAAAATTGACCAGTGGCCAAAATAACATATTTTTTAAATGCATGACCATGTGCAAAGTCTGATCATACCAGTACAGAGGCACCTACTCGTACGAGATCCCCATTCTAGAACCCCATTATATTTTTTTAGGTAAGTAACTAAATATACATAATTCATTTGTTTAGCAATAATAATCAGCAGCTAAATCATTTAGTCAACTAACAAAGATTTGGTTTACAATAAACAAAAATCAGGCTGGCAACACTTGGCCTGCAAACAATCTTAATTTGTCTGCAGTCAGATAGAAACATTTAGTGCCTGCTTAATAAATAGTTGCAATGCAAAATAATTATTTGAAACAGCAAGGATATCACAATTGGTTAGCCAAGAGAACATGTACCAGTGTATCTGATAGGCGTAGGCGTGAGAATGGAAAGGACATGACTTTCGCTTCGAGACACTAGCACAACTCACTCCTAGCTTATTGCCGACAGTGCGACATGTGCCTAAGCGCAGGCTTAAGGTTGCCATTTGTAAAATCATTGGATAGAAAATTCTCGAAAATCACGTTTTTGAAATGTTTTAAATATGTCAGATTCTTTGCAGTGGCCGGGTGATATCCGAATCAAAAGAACATAACGCAAGGCCACTTCCTACAGGCCACTTCTGGAGGAGCATAAGCCACGCGTGGCAGTTCTTCCTGGCAAATCATATATTAAACGATATTAACTTTAAAAAAAATGATGTTGATAAATTAATAATTATGCTTAACAATTTTTTGGCACTTGTAATTAAATAATTGTCTTTCAGAGTCATATATAGGGGCTAAATGTCCCCATCGCCTACCAAGGCCCATTAGCCATCTGGGACTCTGTACACCTCTCTTTTCTGTCTATCAAAATATATTTAAATCCGATTCCCAGTATTTTGTAAACTAAAACGTAAATCGATTAAAATTGCTTGATATTTTTTTTTTTTTTTTTTTTAGACAGGTCACACAGCGCCATCTAATTTCCGTGGTAAGCTACAAGGCTTGTGTTACGGAAACTAGATGGTTGATAAACTACATATTATACTTTTTTTTTGTAAATATATACATATTATACATATAAACACCCAGACCGAGACAAATTATACAATGTACAACTTGCCCCCGGTGGGAATCGAACCCACGACCTCCCGAGTTTACGGCAACGTTTGTTACCACTAGACCACGGAGGCGGTCAAATTATTTATATTACAAACATAAGAATTTGTCAATAAGACAAATTATTTAGGCGGTTATTTGTGTCTAGGAAGAGCTTTAAATTAATCAAAATAATAGGTAGGGTTATGTAATGACAATCTAGGTACTTAATTCAATAAATCTAGTTTAAAAATAACTGAAACTACACAGACCTAAAACAGTTTTAGCCTTTGGTTAAATCGTGGCTTTACGATAAACTTTCCAAACTCCTTGCCGACTTATCCGACACTTTAAAACTGGGTCAACTTGTAAAGCCAGTGGTAATGACAGCCTTAAGTAGACTTTAACAAAAAAACTTACACGTAGGTACATTTGTTAAACTAGTTAAGGTTTAACCAGGATTATTCAAAGTGGGGACATCATCATCATTCCCTGAGAACTCTGGTCTGCCAGAATACATCCCTAGAGAATTTTGCATTCTTTCGCTACGTTCGCGTTGGCAAGGGACTATGGCAATTTATTTGACAGTATTTTAACGCACAAGTAGGCATTTGTCGAGATATAGGATGAATAAAGATTTTGTATTGCACATATGTTAGAAGTCATTTGGATTACGCTTCACAGGTGTGGAGTCCAAACTACATGGTTCACATTAACCGCATCGAACAAATTCAGAAACGCTTTGTTGCCTATATCAATTTCCGTATTAAATCACAGACTCGTGACTACATTCATTCGTGTCAACGTTTACATCTGCTACCATTATATAAGCGTCGTGAGGTTGCTGACTTGGTATTCCTGGTAAAACTGATCGGGGGAGTAGTAGACTGCCCTTCGTTGCTGTCCCGGCTGGACATAAATACACCAGTGCGGACCAATCGGTACAAGCCCACTTTTCGCATACCAATGGCAAGCACTAACTACAGACAAAATACATTTTTAATTAGAGCTTGTAATACTCTTAATGCATTCATTGATGAAACTGATGTTGATATCTTTCATGACAAAGTGATGGCAGTGAGAAATGCGTTTAATTTAATGTTCTTTAAACGATAAAAGTTTTTTTTTTTCTAGTTAATGTACAGTTATTAGTTTATTGCATGAAGTGATAGTTTGTAGATGATTTCATCGTTCACAATATGTATTATTCTAACACTACTAGTGAAAACTTGTAAATGACTTTCTGTTTCTATTTTTGTATCTATACTTGTGAATTTAATGTCAATAGTTTTCCTTAATAATAAATAAATAAATAAATAAATAACCTGGCGGAAAGCACACAGCCCTGTTTGACGCCCATTCGGGATTCAAAGCAAGGAGACATACCTCCCTCCACCCGCACACAAGCTTTACAGTCCTTGTACAGTTGTACAGGGACTGTATAGCTTGTAGCAGTTTGTCATCCACTCCATACTCCGGCAAAATGTCCCAAAGCTTCTTTCTTACAACTCTATCAAAAGCCTTCTCCAAATCCACAAAAGCACAGAAAACCCTCTGGTTTAAGGCCAAAAACTTCTCTGTGATATTGCGGAGCGAAAATGCTTGGTCAGTGCATCCTCTTCCAGGTCTACAGCCTCCTTGTGCCTCCCATAAAATACCTTCAGTCTTCTCTTGCAGGCGTTTCGTGAGAATCTTGCCATACATCTTGCTCGCCAAACTGATCAAACTGACTACTTCTCAATAAACACTTATTTACATACTAATACATATAATATTGCCTAATAGAGAAATCGAAGCTTATGGTCAATTTAATTTGGGTAAAGTTAGCTGAATGTGAACGATTT
Source organism: Tinea semifulvella (assembly GCA_910589645.1). Lineage (NCBI taxonomy): Eukaryota > Metazoa > Arthropoda > Insecta > Lepidoptera > Tineidae > Tinea > Tinea semifulvella. The sequence goes on from OU342609.1 coordinate 7,916,864, forward strand.
TTGAAAAGTTAATGCTGCTTTGAAAACTAAAGGATTACGCTTGTGTAAGTTTTATTGATTCGTCCTATATTTAGTGTAAGGCTAGACATTATGACCGGATTCATGGACCTATATTTGATGATCAGGACAACTAAATACCTAACTTGATCTTGCGCTGGCCTTAAGCCTGGCGTGCTCAGTATAAAGAAAAAATAAAAAAAACAAAGGGGGTTTAACAAAGATTTCATCATTCACATAATTTTTCATCATTTAAGTCTGGTACTTTTGACAATTGATAAAATGTTTATTTATTTTTACAACCCCCACCATCGACCCTCCTTAGGTCATCCATGTGACGGGGGGTCGTCCCACTCTGCGTCGTCTCGTACGTGGTCTCCACTCCAGAACCCGTTTGCCCCATCAGTCGTCAGTTCTGCGGCAGATGTGTCCGGCCCATTGCCACTTCAGCTTGCAAATTTTGAATGCTATGACAGTAACTTTGGTTCTCCGACTAATTTCAACGTTTCGAATTCTATCTATCAGATAAATACCAAGCATAGCTCTCTCCATAGCTCGCTGAGCGACCTTGAATTTGTGAACCAGACCCACTGTCAGTATAAACCTTTAATAATGTTTAATTACGAATACAATCACGGTGCGTAGGTATCTGAATAACAATTGGACGTAGTTACGCAAAAATGATCCAATCCACATAACTTAATTTTTGTACCTAATAGGCCATTAAAGTTGGAATTTACAATAGTCCAATATTTAATACATTTAGAATATGTCAAAAACAGTATTTTTATATGTATATTTCTGTGATATAAAATATATCATCCTAAGGACCTGATTAAAATTATTAATTAAATTTCTGAAAAATTGTGGATTGAATCCCTTTTGCGTAACTGTGCCTAATTTTAGTATTATTTTTTTTAAATATCTAAAATGAGAATGCCCATTTATCTTAGAGAAATGGGCTCAAATAAATGTTCTCGTGGCCTAATGATTAATATTTTGTTTATTAAGTGAATTATCGGGCAGTGCCTGCGGATTGTCACAATCCTTGAATTTAAAAAAACAGTGTGTTTTTGCCGTTGGCCCTAAATCATTTTATTAAAAATAGCTATATCCTTATGTGCTTGTCTATGTCTCAGTTTGTACGTCAATGCGGGCAGAGGGCGTGGTGGCATTTGTGAGCTTCTAAGCGAACGAGCGCGCGGTCGACTGTGAAAAATAGCTCCAAAGGACACTTCACAATAGAAATACCTATTTTATATACTTAGATAGTTCAATTTAACAACCAAAACCTTGAACCTGTCACATTTAAAACCTTTATCATCACAACCCCTAGCACATAAAGGTTAAATCTATAACAAATGTACTTAAGAAAGGTGTATACGACCGTTCCTGTCGCGTCGAATGGAAGGGAAACGGTCGTGATGATACTATACTTTATTTATTTATTTATTTAAAAACTTTATTGCACTATGTACAAAGGCGGACTTAATGCCGCTAGGCATTCTCTGACAGCCAAACCTTTAGGACATTTAGACAGTATAGATGGTAGATGCAATCTATAATTAAGTTATTCTTAACAGTATTAATACATACATAACAATATTACATACTAATACAAATACATAAATACGTAATATATAAATATAAACATAAATTACTTCAAACATTATAATTATTATTTTAATTGAATAATAGAATCATCAATTTTATTCATCCTTGTATCGTAAATTAAAACATTATATATTAACGTTTTGCAGTGACGCGTTTTTCAATAATTTTAACTTTTATGACATCATTTAATCATACTAGTGGAAAATGAGGGGAAGCATCAAATTTTAATTGTGACATAACCCATTTTACGAGTTTAGTTTATGGTCTAAGCATTGAATTGGCAGATTGGATTGAAAATGGATAAGCTGGGGTTCGATTCTCTGTCGAGGAGAAACAAATACTAATAAAAAGTGGATTTCATTCGGATAACAAATGTAACATATTTTATTTTATTTTATGAAAACACAATATATTAACTTATTGAAGTAATATACAAAACAGTATAAAATAATTACAATATAAATTAAAACTACTTAAAAGTAAAAATTAAAATAAATATAAACTAAACCTTTAAAAAAATAATCTATAAGTAAAAAATGCCCTCTAGAGACGACCCTTCAGTGATAGTCCCAAGAAGACTGGCAACATTTCCTCTTTGTATAGCTAAGCTATCGGTAACATTTGGATAAGATATGTATGTACATATCTTCACGCCAGATCTCTTGCGATCACGACATACCTCTTTCGCTTCGTCGACTTTCATCAACCTCTTCATACATGCCCTTTTGTTACGAAAGCTTTTTAATGCACCTTCAGCCAGTGTGTTATTTATTTGATCGTGATATGCGAGTCTCGGTCCGCCAGGGCCTCTTTTAACCACAACTTTCGCATTATACATCTGGATCGTCAATCTTTCTTTCAACATGCCCGAACGATCGGAGCATGCCTTTCCTTATTGTTGTCCCAATGCTCTATTTCATACCTAACTTTTTGCGTACTCGTATTTGATTATTATGTATGGGGTCCGTTAAAGTTACACCGCATATCCGACGCAATGACCTCATTTCTACTGCATTAACTCTACTCTCATGCGTATTCTGACATATCCACGTCTCGTTTATATACATAAGTGTTGATACCAGCATGGCATTGTGTATAGCGAGTCGATATGTATATGTTTGTCACTGACATTTCGACTGGTGATCAGTGACCCCAGGGCACCGTTAACACTATTTCCCGCATTCACTATTCTGTCAACATCCCTATCATACTTCCAATCTTTATCATTTCTTTCAATAATAGGTACATGTTTTTTGGAAGAATCGTTGTTGACCTCAAAAAGAACTTAAAAGTAATCAAGTTGGAATGTTCAAAAAATATGCAAAATCAATTCAACTTAGTTCATTATCTGTCGGAACTTTATCAGACAAAAATCTATTCTCTTTCAGTATTGACTGAAAGACCCATTAATTTGAACCAGTGTTGTGCTATAATTACCTATCGACATTTATCGATATAATTACTTTTGTTTGAAAGTCAACCTACTCATATATAGGATGGGAACGTCCAGTCATCACATTTAATATTTGTTCAAAGAAGAATTAAATGATTCTTCCTTCGTCAAAGAAATTAAATAAAATTACACACTAACTAGTTATAAAAACATTTTTTTTTTCATTTTAAAGTATCACGTCCGTGGGGTGACCTTACTGGGTGGTCAAAAACCACGCATATTTTTCATATATTTATTCACTATTACATATATTTGGTTCACTCGGTTCCGTCAGTTTACAATTTAATTATTTTACTAATCATGGTATGATGATTTGACTAATTGATGTATGACAGCAAAGAACAGCCCTCGTCGTTACTAATTAAATACTACCTACACTAATAGATGCTGCTGTAAAATTGCGTTGTCATATAAATAGAATACTAAAAAAATCTGCAAATCATCCCTAATAAGCATAGTGCCAGTATTGGCAGCATTGCCGGGTTGAATAGCAATGCTGCTATTTACTTGTTGAAGTAAACATTATTTATTTAAATCTTTATTGCACAAAGATAAAGGCGGGCTTATAATGCTGCTAGACATTCTATCCTAGCCATCCATTGGAACAACTTGAGCACTTTAATGAAAGGCTAGTGCAAAATTGTATTAAATTCTACGGTTTAACTATATTATTATACACATATATATATATATATATATTATTACATACACCAATAATTATATATCAATGATAACAATATATTAATAAATTCTAGTAACTACATACAGATACATAGATAATATACTTACCTTATTGTGATAGGAAGTGTGAATAGATCATTTTTTAAATAGAGATCTGGTATATATACTATTGAAATGATGTTACGAACAGAACATAGAAATAGAATAATTTTTATGCCGTTAGATTTGTCGATATCGATAGCCAATCTTTGGCATCACTAGTTAGGTTATCCGTCGACAACCTAGTTATCGATGTCGATAGAATTAAATCACTTTTCACAATCTGGAGCGTTCATTGTGGTGACATCATTATCGCGAATAGTTTGTTTTTTATAACGGTTCTATGTAGCTTCGACATTTTTCTTTTATATCGAGTTTTCTTTGATAGGAGGCTATTAATCATTTTGATTGTTTATTAAGCTTTGAGTAAATTAAAGGAAAGCTCGATTATGAGTTTGGTATTTTTGTATGATACTTTTACCAGCCACGAACAACTGACATCAGTCCCTACCACTATGCCGGCCTATCAAAATGTCTTTTCACACTTCGCTTGAAGGACTCCAGGTTATAGGAATGGAGAAACATACTAGCTGGGAAAGCATTTCACATTTTCAGCGTGCGACAGATGAAAGATTCTCCTAATTTATATGTACGCGTAGGGATAGTGACTACGGTATGAGGGGTGCATATTTTGAATAGATAACATTGAAGAAGGGATGAGGTTCTGGAGCTCTTTAAAACACTCACCATAGTTTATAATAACAATAAAACTTTATTTCAGAATAAATTCCATATGTGTTAGTAACAATTTTTAAAGAAATCTTATAATATCTAGTGTTAGTAAAAAAAAAATTTTTTTTTTCTTCGTTATAGTATATGAAATGAAATATTTATTTGCAAGAATCAGGTAACAAACAATATTAGGTCTTATTAATATTAAATGGGTCACATATTTCGCCATAAACATGCAAAAATTTACAACAACTGTTATAGAAGTAAAGTTACTAAAAACTTAGCGTTGCTTCTTTAGTAACTTAACTTCACAAAAACCTTTGTGTTGCTTGAAATACACATAGTATTCCTTCAAAGTATAGAAACATTCCTGAACTGGCCACGCATGCAGTACTCTGCAGAATCTTTTATAAGGTAACTCTGTCCATACCATACCATAAAGCTTGTAGAGGCCTTATCGTGGCAATTAAAAAAACATATTAACTTTTCTCTTGATGTCAAGTCTCTTTGTTGCATGTCGGATGGAGGCCGGAAGACACATACAGCTTGTTTTAGATAAATTTATTATGGATAAGTAAGTGAATCCGATGACGCTGCGTCTGCAGTGTACTATAAGAACTTAAGTAGAATCCCGTGTAGTGGTGAGGGTATAAAAGAGAGATCTCAAAAGTTTATAGTTGCTATAGGTCTCGGCGGGAAACGAGGGCCACAATAAAAACGAACAAAGCCTTTTCAATCACATAAAACGCAGAAAAAGTAAGCTTACACGACACTGTCTACTTGAGGTAGCCGTAGGTTTAGTTTCAAAGAACATATCTGCTAAATTTTATTAAAATCAAACGAGTAGATTAGGCGTGAAGGCGAATTTAATAGGCAGACTGATATTTGGCCGTGTGCTCAATGTCTTGGTCAGATGATGTCTTCTGGTGGTTGGTACGTCCAGGTACAGCCTAGGTCCTTTCTTAGGTTTCAAGGAATATCTCTGCCAAATTTTATCAAAATCAGTCTAGTAAAATAGGCGTAAAAGACAGACAAACAGAGTAGAGACAAAGCTTTTTTCTTATTTCTGATATTAGTACATATGGATTCCAGGTCGACAACATAAAAAATATCATATAATAATTCAATAGCATAATGCGAAGATTTTTTATTATACGAGTATATTTCTCTAATTAGTCAGAGAGATTGACGAGCTTTCCACTTGTCATGATGGGTCTATGCCTACCCCGCAAGAGATACGTTTGTGGTGGTACTGCTATTTATGACGCGTCTTGAAGAAAACCCTTGAAAAAAATTGTCGTAGATATCCCAAAATTTCATATTTTGAGTTACGTAAAGCTAATGATCACACTATCAGTTTTATTAGCTGTATACAAAAAGTGTCGTGATGCTAACTTGATTGTTGTACAGAAAACAAAAGAATGATTACGTCTCGCAAAATTTAAAAAAAATATCTAGCTGTTGTGTAAGACGCATTGGAATCGAAAATCAAAATATTTATTTCCATAGGTTATCTTGCAACTTGGATATTGTCAACACTAAAATAATATAAAACAAAAACATACAAAATATATAAACAAACATAAGTTAGGTAATCATGGTTGGACCGTAACGGGTAAACAATCCAGATTTATGTGTGTTATAATAGCATTATTGTCATAAGCAGAGTAATTGTAACTTAATAACTACTTAATATAAGATCGTGGCTGTAAATAGGCCGTGTCAACTAAATATTAATTTGTAGCTGTAAAAGGGCCGAGTCAGCTTACAATCTAACAATAATAATAAATATCAAATCTTAATACTAGTTCGTGGCTGTATACGGGCCGTGTTGTTACAATGTAAATAATAATAATATGTCAATTAAGCATATATTCGTAGCTGTAAAAGTGCCGTGTCACACATAATAAAACACTATTGGCTGATTCCCATTATATTTAAAATAGATCAAAAAATCCCGGACCTTTTGTTTATACCTACCTACTAGTTTCCTTAGAAAATATACAGCGTAAATAGGTATATTTATATATCTATGCTTTCAAAGTTAAAATAATACTTGTCAACCTTGTTTACGAACGTAGCTAATAACGTTTACTTGCTTTTAAATCGTAAATAATTCTATTCCAGCGTACTTGCACGTGTGCACGTTCGCTAAGTGCTTCACTTGTGTTCTCCTGTCTAATATTGTATGAGAAGCACATTGCTTTTACGTGAGCTTTACAACACATTTCTGCTTTCATCCACTGCCAGTATAGTTTGCCACATTTCACATAGTAAAACCTTATTATTTTTTTAATTTATATTTATATCTCCTACCAAACAATGTTAATGCTTTCATGTGTAAAAAGCGCTGGAAGGTTTTCACCTAATGGTTTCCTAAATGAAACCATACAACGTACTTTTGCAACCATTGAGGATCATCGATAATGACAAGAGACCTGATGGTATGACGCTGATCCCCTGGGAGCGGGGACGGGCCTTAGTGTGGGATACCATTTGGGTCGACACTTTGTCACACCTCAGGGGAAAAGCACAAAAAGCCGAATGCGCAGTATGGCAAGCGGCTCAAATATGTATCTATATAATTAACTAGCTGTTTAACCCGGCTTTGCTTTGTTTAACTCGATACCTCCAAGTTTAAATCCACGGGCGTAACCACTAGACCACGGAGGCAATATCCGCCTCCACGTCTACCATTTATTATTGAACCGATATCTATAAATAAATAAATAATAATACATATTTCCAGACAGGTCACAAAGCGCCATCTAGTTTCCGTGGTAAGCTACGAGGCTTGTGTTACGGAAACTAGATGGTTGATAAACTACATATTATACTTTTTTTTTGTGTAAATATATACATATTATACATATAAACACCCAGACCGAGACAAATTATACATTGTACAACTTGCCTCCGGTGGGAATCGAACCCACGACCTCCCGAGTTCACGGCAACGTTTGTTACCACTAGACCACGGAGGCGGTCTATCTATAAAATGAGAATGCCCATTTTTCTTAGAGAAATAATAGAGAAATATAATAAAATGTTCTCGTGTCATAATGATTTATTTTTATTTGATAGTTAATACATTATGATTTCATAATCTGTAATTAATGTTATTTATTTGACCCTAGCATAACGACAATCGACAAAAAAATTTTTTTTACGTTAATAATTACATAGTTTTGATCCCGCCGATTTTAAATCCAATGTTTTATCTATAATAAAGTACCTGGTCATAATAAAGAACCTAATCGTATAAATAGTGCTTTGTAACTATTTCATTCCAAAGCCCTGATAAAAATAAGAAAAAAAAAAAAAAAAAAAACTATTTCAAACATTTTTAATCAATTGACTATTTAATTAAATTATATTTTAATGCTGGGGTAAAAGAAATGTTGTAACTAAATTTAAAAAAAACACTATTAATTAGTATGATTAATGAATTGTATTTAGTTGAGGCACGCTGCAAAAAAGTTGGTGCCTGGTTTTGGGCAATCTCTTTTGTTACATATGTTTTTAGAACTCAGGAAATGACGTCATCTCATCGGACCACGTCACGTGACCCCAGTGATGTTTATTAGTCATAACAGTACTACTATAAGCAAGTAAAACTAACTAACTAAAAACTACTTAAATAAGATCGTAGCTGTAAAGAGGCCGTATCAGCTTACATTCAAAATACTTAATAATTATAATTACACGGGCAAAGCCGAGTCAAACAGCTAGCAGTTGATTAACGTTTCATACATCTTGTAAGGAACAATTTCTCCTTCACCGCTCGTTACAATGAAAAATGTGAACTAGAAACACTTCATTACAAATTTAGCGGGTCAGAAGCTATGTTACGATTATGCGGGTTCAATTCCTATCGCCAAAGACCTTTTCACGGCGAACGGGTTAAATAAATCGAGACCCAAGTTTTTGAGACTGATTCCTAAGTCTTGGGGCTGTTTCCAGTTACACCTAGGCATTTGTGACACATATTTTCGTCACAGTTTTGTTTGAGTTTGGTGAGGAAGAGGAGCCCATTTAGGCTTCGTTTAGCTGCAAATGCGTGTTTATCTGTCCATAATAATAATAATAAAATACTTTATTGCACACGAAATATAAAGTTTGTATTTTATTTATTTGATCGTTATTTGTGAGACCGAGGTCTGTAAGAGCCTCTTTTAACTACAACTTTCGCATTATATACCTGGTTCGTAAATCTTTCTTCGCTTATCCTTTCAACATGCCCGAACCATAGTAGCATGCCTTTCCCTATATTTGTCCCTATGTTTTCTTTTATATATTTATTTTAACATTGTTACGGATGCAAAAGTTGTGGGTAAAAGAGGCCCTGGTACAGAGACTCACATATCACGATTAAATTAAGGTGCATTAAAAAGCCTTCGTAACAAAAGAGCATGTATGATGAGGTTGATGAATGTCGACGAAGCAAAAGAGGTATCTCGTGATCGTGTCAAGTGGCCCTCAATTATTTCTGCCTACCCCGCAAGGGATCTGGCTTAAATATATGTATATATTGTTACGAAGTTGTCATAAAACCTGTGACAAAACTCAAAAGTGTGACGAATAAAAAAGCCTAAGTCGTCACTTATCCGTTGGAAAATATATGATTTATGTTTGATATCCTCTGAAGCCTTATTTTGGGGTGAAAGGTAAAATCTAAAATTACTTTGGTCACAGTTATCAATCATACCAAATAGCCTGTTCAGCATTGACTTAATATTTAAGGGACCAGGAATCAATATGAATGACTTGCAAAAATGCACAATTGTCATTATTTTTAATATCCATATTTATCTTTTTTGATGTCCTCTCAAGCTAATAAGCCAGCGTGCCTAGAGTTGGCTAAATTCTTTAGAAATATGTCCTGTGTGCTTAGTGTAACATGCAAGTTTCGGAAAACGTAACTGCTGTAGTTAAGTTTTTTTATTTTACATTGCGTGTTATTACAAGTTTGGCTATAATAACAGGCAATGAAAATCGAAAATTCAGTAAAAAAACTCTACTCTATAGTTGTGTTTACGAAACTTTACTGTCACACTAGGCATACTGGATTGCACATCAACAGCAGTAAAGTCTGTTTATACATGCTGTGATAATACTATGGGTTTTTTGATGACAAAACTATTTTAGATTGTTAGCTGACACGGCCACCTTACAGCCACGAATTTATATTTATTGACATAAATATTATAGATATATTATAATACTATTTCTAAATAATTATTATAACTTGACATGGGTAATTTATTTTAGTTTATAAGCTAACACGGCCTCTTTACAGCCACGAATTAGTATTTAGTACTCAGTTGTAAGTAAGATGCAGAAGTAATCAAAAATTATAGTTTAGCTAACTAATATGATGGCCACCCATAGCTGCTTGTATTGTTGGGTTATTTTCTTTAAATAATTGTATAATATAACAAAAAATGTATTGACAATAAGTTTTGTGCTAACCTAATATGGAAATAATTGAAATAATAATAAAGACGTTATTCCATTGCGGCGAACGAACACGCTACCCATGTTGACTTAGCTTCGCTTTGTATGAAATATATGAGCACACTGCAACCAACGGGACGGACACGCTACACACGAATCACACGCGATATTATTATTGTATTAAGTAAATAAAATATGTATTTATTTGTCACAAAAATAAAGGCCAATTAAAATATTAAATAAAGTTAATAATAAAACAATTATATATGACAAAAGGATCTATGGTTCAGAAAATGGTGTTGGAAGCAGTACGATCTATTCAAAAGTGGATTTGCAGTGAATGAACTGCGATATAATCCAGATGACGCCCACGTCACTCCTACGCAGAATTGATCTCACAGGGTCGTAGCCAAGGAACAAATTGTGCATATTCATATACTAATCACCGGTATTTGAAAATTTCAATAAGATCACTGCTGGATGTAGACCTCCACTGAAAGGGAACTCTTGCAATCCTCATCCAATCCCCTTCAGACTTCTTCAGGTGGTCGTACCACTCTGCGTCTTCCCGTGCGTGGTCTACAGAAGCCGTTTGCCCCATCGTTCGTCGGTTCTACGGCAGATGTGTTCGACCCATTGTCACTTCAGCAAATTTGGAAAGCTATGTTAGTAATTTCCGTTCTCTAGTGAATATCAACGTTTCGAATTCTACCCATCAGAGAAATACCAAGCGTAGCACGCTGAGCGTTCTTGAATTTATAAATCCGACCCACTGTCAGTGTCCACATTACCAGGAGGACGCACTCGTTAAAGACCTTAGTCTTCAAACATTGTGGTAATAATAATAATAATAAATTTATTCAAAGTAAAAAAGAACATAACATGCATTTTATGGCGCTCTGAATACCAAGTAAGATGTTTTGTAAAAAACACCTGCGTTACGGGATTCAGGGTCTTCCAGAGGTACAATATAACAAAATTTATTAAACAAATAGTACGAGTATACATAGAATTTAAGCACGCAAAGAATTAAAGTAAGCACACATTATTAAATTTATAAAGAAGTACATTCAATTTTCTTTATCTATTTTTAGGGGCAATCAAACTATTGAAGGAAAGGAAGGTAATAGACGATAAGAGGAAATGCCGGGTTTTTCAAATGCCGCCATTCTAGCTGAATACGTCTGTCGGATTATTTGCAATATTAGTATAATATATTTATTTATTTGAAAAAAAATAAGGTTGTTAGTACATAGTATAAAGAAGATTAAATTGATAAGCTTAAATTCCATTTGCCTTTCTTACTAAGACATAATACACAATTAATCAAAAAGTAAAGTAAAGTATCATCACGACCGTTTCCCTTTCGGGGTGGTCAGAAACCACGCTTATAAATAAGCGGATTCACATTTAGCCAACTTTACTATATGCCAATCATGACAAGTGGCAAGCTCGTTGATGTCTCCAGCGTACCAAACTCGAGAAATATTACAAATAAATTAAATATTAATTAAATGTATTTATTTACATTAATAAATATTTTTGTGTCCCGACCAGGAATCGAACCCGGTACATCCGGGTCTAAATCCACGGACTTAACCGCTATACCACGGAGTTGTTGTTAAAAATATACTTATTGTAACATAAATAATAATAAAAGAACAGAAGAATATAAAATAATTAAGTACAAGGAAGAAATGAATATAATTATTAGAGAAATGTAAACATTACAGCTTAATGAAATAGGTTAACCTACTTAATTAGATACACACACATCGGATTAATCGCAATATTAATTTAAAAAAAAAAAAAATGTTCTCCGCAATTGCGTCAATCAGGCAAGATTTACAAAAACTTCTTGCGAATCCTTGAAAAAAATCCGTAAATACTTGACCTTGTTCTACGGGACTTTGCTAAATAATTAATCTGCTCGACCAACTCACGATATTGATAAGAAACGTTTATTGTATATGTGCAAATTATAGGAAAAACTCATTTCTATGGAGTGTATCAAACAGCTATTCTACAATCCTCCTTGCGTCTGTGTCGTGACCCCCTCCTCGGATCACTCTGTCCCGGATGATGCTGCGCCATCCGGGTCTGCTCACCGCGGCGACTTGGGTAGTGGAAGTGTGGTACGGATCTGGTCTGACCAGCGTATCGGCCCAGGCCACAGAGTCTCATTCCTTAAATTTTTCCCGTGACCAGCCTTTCTAGATTGCCAGAGCTTTTACGGGCTATATGACCAAAATTGAGTATTCGTTGCAGGCAGATGGAAGAGAGCTTGGTAGTGACTTTGAGCTCCTTGAGTATCGATAAGTTTGTTCTGCGCGCTGTCCACGGGATGCGCAGCATACGCCTCCAGCAGCACATTTCGAAGGCGTGGCTTCGGTCATTTACAATATTTCATGGTATAGTAAAAAGTCTATGTAAAATATAAAAACATATTTAAGGTACCCTTGAACGGTGTGAGCCTTAGCCACGGCCCTGGCCTAGAGTTATACAAGTCAAGGCCTAATCTGAGATAGGCCTTGAAATGTTCACTGGCTGCATTTATGTTAATAAATAAATTTATTATTCGATTATACCAAGGACAGTCTTTTCTTATTTATTACTTTTAACTGCCTCCGTTGTCTAGCGCTTAAGTCCGTGGTTCGATTCCTGGTCGGGACACAAAAATATTTATTATTGTAAATAAATAGATTTAATTAATATTCAATTTATTTGTGATATTTCTCGAGTTTGGTACGCTCGCTGGAGACATCGACGAGCTTGCCATTTGTCATGATTGGCCTATAGTAAAGTTGGCTAAATGTGAATCTGCTAATTTATAAGCGTGGTTTCTGACCACCCCGAAAGGGAAACGGTCGTGATGATACTTTACTTTTAAATCAGTATAATAACTTAATACATATTTTCATTCTTAACAATTACTTAATTAGGATATAATAGGCGGTATTACTAAATTTAATGTCTGTGGGTACACATCGATGTATATAGATAGGCCCTCACTGATATAAAAACGTTCCCGTAAAACCAATCGAAGTCATGTAGCTGCACCAACAGTCGCGAGATAGCAAGCGTCGAGAGCGCCTAATATTAATATTTATATCGAGTAAAACTAGTCATTTTGTATGCATTGTGATATAATTTCCGATGAATAAAGCCAGTGGCATTATCCTTGCTTGAGAATTGCCCCCCAAAGTTGGTAGGTACACAAAGCAAGCGGCACTTGTATTGAATAGGCTTATCTATATACATCGATGGTTGAACATAATGAGTTGTCATTCGTTAATTAATTCATTCAATTCATTTAACATGTCGGCCATTCATGGTCAATAAGCAAACTATACAACCGTAGTAAAAAAAAAAAAATGTGTAACTTTTAGTATCTACCTGATTATGTATCGTATGGTAAATAAGTAACAAAATACACTTTTTTAATTTTCTGTTTATATGAATTAAAAGATAAATTTATGTTTATTTTATTTATTTATTTATTATTATTATAGATAACTATAAAAGTTAGAAAGTTAAAAAATAAACAAAACATTTTGTATGTAACTAAACCCCTACTATAAATTGTAAAGGAAATTTAAATTGCTTTTTAAATGGAATTATGTATGGCGCACGTAGGAATATGTTTGTAATTTATAAGGATTGTTAAAAATGTCAGAGCAATTCACATTGCTGCGAGTACATTAACTTCACATTTACGTACGAAATAACTTAGCGAATTTAAAATTAACTCACTTTACCGAAAAGACGAAAAATTCGCCATTTACATAATGCCAAATTTATATCCACACACATTGAAAACAAAATTTTCTTGTACTTACAGGTTTTATCCCTTAATATCCCTACGCGTACATACAAATTTGGAGACTCTTACATCTGTCGCACGCTGAAGATGTGGAATGCTCTCCCAGCCAGTGTGTTTCCCCATTCCTATAACCTGGAGTCCTTCAAACGAAGTGTGAAAAAGCATCTTTATAGGCCGGCATAGTGGTAAGGACTGATGTCGGTCGTCTGAGGCTGGCGTCAGTTGCTCCCATTCTTGGACCTCGCGTACCGCTTACCATCAGGTCGGGGCGGTGTCACATGTCTTGCTCCGTAAAAAAAATAATAAAAAAATAAATAAATAAAAAAAAAAAAAAAAAGTAAGTACTATTTACGAGTCGCTTAGAGAATGGCGCGAATCATATCGCGACAGATTACAAGAAAACAGCAGACGAGTCGGTCGTTGCGCGCCTTTAAATTAGTGAAGGTTGTAACTAATTATTGGCAATGGAAATAAATCATACAACATTGAAGACTTGTTTAATTTGACAAATTAGTCCCAACACAGGAAAGCATAATTCCATGAAGGTATTGTCTACCAGCTAACCTTTAGAGCTCGTTCCCACTTGTCGGGTGTCGGATCCGTATATTAATCGGAGGTTCCAGTGGCAGAGTATTTTATATGAAGATACTTGTCGAAAACCGATTTTGTGTCGGCGCCGACAAAAAATGTCGGGTGTTTTGCCAGCAACAATCGTGTCGGATCTCGCTCGCCTATGAGTACGAATGTCGCTATTCACATTTGTCAGATGTCGGTGCCGATAACCCTCTCCCCGCTACCCCTTGTTCTGTTCGTGCCGTGCGTGCGCCTCGCATCCTAAATTGAAAAACTTAATTTCGTCACTTCTCAATTCTGTTATTAAGTTCTGAAATGTTCCCAAACTAAATCTTTCCCTCAGGCACCCAATATTGTCTTTTCTGGGCTCTCTTTCTTTGTTTTCTTCTTATTTATTTATTTATTTATTTAAAACTTTTTGCACTATGTACAAAGGCGGACCCAATGCCGCTAGACATTCTTACTCGGTCAACCTTAGGGACATTACGAACGTGGTATGTGGGAGGTAGGTGCAAATATTTAAACAGGAAAATAGATAATTAAAATTCTACTAAATCTAATACTAATATAAAACACGAATATATATATAATAATACTAAATTCAAATAAATAATAATACATACATACATACAATATTACTTACAGTTGTTAGGAACTATTCAAGAAGTGTGTGAAGACCATTCTTTTAAACAGCATTCTGTTGGGCGCTTGTCGGATATTTAAGGGCAGGTTGTTCCACAGATTTGCGGCAACAACTGCAAATGAGTCGGACATAAAACTAGAGTGGTGAGATGGTATAGCAAGTACAGCGTTATGCGATGACCGCAACGACCTGTCGTGGAGAGAAGAGAGGAAGGAGAATTTGTTCTTGAGGTATTTCGGTGTCGCAGGTTCATTTAATACAGAAAAAAGCAGACAAAGAATTCGAAGGTTTCTGCGACAACGAATTGGTAGCCACTTCAACTTAGCTCGATACTCAGAGAGAGATGTGATCGTATTTGCGCAAACCGTAGATAAAACGTATGCACGAGTTAAGCAAGCGATCCATTTTATTGAGCAACACCTCTGAGAGATCAACGCTACACACGTCGCCATAGTCGAGTAGAGAAAGGAGAATACTTTGGGCAAGGGTTATTTTAGCTTTTAACGGCAAAAAGTTTTTAAGTTTATTGAGAGAGTGCAAGGAAGAAAACAATTTACGACTTGTGTTAGTAACCTGAGCGGTCCAGCTTAGTTTGGAATCCAGATGTACACCTAAATTCTTCACTTCGCTGCAGTATGCAATCGGGACATTGTCAAACCGAACCGGGTCAATATTGTCAATGTCAACTTTACATAGCTGTCAAGAGCTACCTATTATGATTGATTGACCAATAATACCTCACAACAAGAACTTTATCGACGTCCATCTTAGTTGCTTTGCGTAGAGTGCTAAAAATTGGTATTAGCTTCAACCGTGGCCGACAACCGATTATTAACCGAAAGTGTGAACAAAGGCGCCGACATCCGATTAATATACGGATCCGACACCCGACAAGTGAGAACGAGCTCTAAGGTGAATACATAATAATTATACGAGATTTAGGGTGACAGAATCTGAATATCTGCTAAAAGTGTGAAGATGGATAGAAAGTTGGTTGTTCTGTTTCTGTGAAGACCAAAGAGTCTTGTCTTACCATGATTCTGATATTATATTTAAAGAGAAGATTCTTAAATAC
Organism: Tinea semifulvella; assembly: GCA_910589645.1. Classification (NCBI taxonomy): domain Eukaryota; kingdom Metazoa; phylum Arthropoda; class Insecta; order Lepidoptera; family Tineidae; genus Tinea; species Tinea semifulvella. The sequence continues at coordinate 7,932,951 of OU342609.1, forward strand.
GCGTAGGGCTGTTGACTAGCTCCATCTTATCTTAAAACACACTTTGAATTTCTTTTTGATGTTCTTCTCATAACAACCACCTTAAAATCCCATCCCACACTTCCAGCAGATATTCAGACTCATTTACTGCATCGGCTGCTCGCCAGTGGAACAAGCTTCCACTGACCATCAGACACGCTCCTTCAATTCACATCTTTAAAAAACAACTTAATACTTTCTTTTTAAACAAGCACAACAGTATATTTTAAATTTAAAAAAATATTTCTATTATTATAATATTATCTTCATATATATCTACTATATTTAAGTAGTCTATGTATACATACTATTTATGTAGTTTATTCAAATTTAAAATAAGGTTAAAATTGTATCCTAAATATTATACTGTCTCACTCTCCCAAAGGTTAGCTGGTAGAAAAAGCCGAAATGGCTTTAAGTTCGCCTTAAAGTGCAATAAAGTATTTTAATAATAATAATCATGCATTTTACGATAGATAGAGGAAGGAAATTCATCGACATTTGAGATTCCATCGACTTCGGTTCAACCCTATTAAGAAATGTTCAAGAACAGGCACGTACTTACGGAATTTCTCATTTAGAAGCGAGCGCGAAACTCCGACGACGTCCTCGTCTTACTTCTTAACACACATCTATAGACTGCACTTATAGATTCAATAAGTACTTATCGGTACGTTTCGGGTATATTCGGGAATGTTTGAAATCTTTCGAATTTAATAGTGAGTTTTATATGCATGGAAAAAAAAAATATTTTTATTAAATGTCCAAAACAATCTGCCATGATTTTCCGAAATGTTTTTTAAGTTACCTTTTTGCGATAATATAATCAATTTATAATACATAATATAAAACTAACTGCCTCCTTTTAGATTTAGACTCCGTACCGGGTTCGATTCCTGGTCGGGACACAATAATATTTATTATTGTAAATAAATACATTAAATTAATATTTAATTTATTTGTGATATTTCTCGAGTTTGGTACGCTGAAGACACAACAAGTTTGCCACATGTCATGATGGGTCTATAGTAAAGTTGGCTAAATGTGAATCCGCTTATTTATAGGCGTGGTTTCTGACCACCTCGCAATTAAAATTAGCAAGCTGAAGTGGCAAAGGACACATCTGCCACAGAAGCGACGACCGATGGGGCAAACGGTTACTAGAGTGGAGACTTGCCTTCGTGGTCTAGCGTTTCAGACCGTGGATTGAGATTCGGAGGTCCGGTACCTCAATAATATATTTAATTTATTTGTAATATTTCCAGAGTTTGGTACACTAGAGACATCGACGAGTTTGCATATTTGAAATATTTTAGGTTAAAATATTACTTATTGTTTTTATATATTTTTACTATTAGTGCGAACGTTCAAATGATACTTTTTTTCTATTCTTTTCCATTCTTTTCTTACTTTGTTTTTTTTTTGTATTGTTAATCAAAATTCAAAGAATATGATGATGACAATCCAAAATCCATAGAATAAAAAAATAATATGAATATCCAGCAGTAAAGAGACACAGGCTGATGATGATTTATTTAAAAATACGTGATCAACAGCGACAGCTCTCATATTAAAATGAAACACAGTACAGTCTATAGATGCATGCTCTAGTTCTCACTACTTGAAGAGACTTGCAGGCATCCAACTAAACGCGGTGACTACTGATAATAAGGTTGTCACGAAATAAAACCTCAGTGGGAAATGTTGACACTTATTCAGTTAAGACCACAAACCTGGAGCACTGCTCTGTGTCATACATATACCATTATACTCGTAGTTGGAGAATTTTATTTATTTAAAAACTTTATTGCATGTACAAGAGTCAGGTTTAATTTTTTTTTTTATACTAGCACGACATGTGACCTTGGGGCCACCTGATGGTAAGTGGCACGCAAGGTCCATGAATGTTAACAACTGATGTCAGACACTCATAACTGCCATCAGTCCCTAACACTATGCCGGCTTGACTAGATGCTTTTTCACACTTCGCTTGAAGGACTCCAAGTTATAGGAAAGTGGTAACACAGAGGCTGGAAGAGCATTCCACATCTTTATCGTACGACAGATGTATGAGTCGCCAAATTTATACGTACGCGAAGGGATGGTGACTACGGTATGTGGGTGCATATTCTGACCTGTGCGTGTGGTTCGGTTGCGGAATGGAGAGGGATTAGGTTATAGAGTTCTTCGGAGCACTCACCAATTTGTTGTGAGGTAGGTGCCACCATTAAATAGATTAAAAGTAAAGTATCATCACGACGGTTTCCCTTTCGGGGTGGTCAGAAACCACGCTTATAAATAAGCAGATTCACATTTAGCCAACTTTACTATACGCCAATCATGACAAGTGGTATGCTCGTCGATATCTCTAGCGTACCAAACCCAGGAAATATCACAACTTTCACTTTATTTATCAGGAATTTTTACTTATTTATTATTATTATTATTTTTCTTTTACTTTTGCTAGTCAGAGTTCAATTGCACTATTAATTTAAATCTAATTATTATATTTTACTCTTATTTCTGTTTTAATTGTATTGTCTTAATAATATAAATATATACGTATTATGTATATATGAGTATACGTAGGTTTGTTTATATATGATATATATTAAGTAGTATATGTATTTGATATTAGGTTAAGTATTAGTTATAGCAAAAACTGTCTCTTTTAACTCTTATTTTTGCACCGTCTCATATTTCTATTTGATATCTCCTTTGTCCCCAAGGTCGACTGTCAGAGAATGCCTAACGGCATTAAGCTTCGCCTTTTGCACATTGTGCAATAAAGTTTTTAAATAAAAAAATATCTTTGGCTTGTGTTCCACTATTGCTACTTTGTTTATATGTTTAATATAAAAAGCTGTGATTTAAAAAAAAAAAAACAGTCGACCAAAAACGTGGTATACCACCTTACGGTTGAGATTTATTTTCACGTCATCTAACAATAAGGTTGATTTTCACTTCAAAATAGTACACTGTCATTCTACAGCAATATTTCCACTTTCTTGGTCCACTGTACGTAATAAATTTTTTTTTTTTAACTTTTTAGGATTTTAAGAAAATCGAGCTACCACCGACCGCTTCAAATGAATTATTGTTACAAGCTAAATAGTTTGAGTAATTTGTGTGAATTTATTGGAATTCCAGTTACTGTTGATTGATGACCTCCATCAAGCGCAGAGCGGCCATTTTGTGGTGCCCATGTCTGATAGCCAGTGAATTATCGTCATGCAGTGAAGTTAATGATGAAAAATGTAGTAGAATTTGTTTTAAAAGTATGAGTAAGGTGTAAGAGGATAATATGTAACGACGTAGTTCTTAATAATAGTTGTTATTTAAAAAAAATCGCTGTCTATTTAGTGTCAATGGTAGAACTCCTTTTTGAAATAAAAAAGGTATATACCTAACTTTTTAGATTCAATTCAAAACAAAACACTAATGTATGGTGAATAAGGCTGCGTCTAAAATAAGCTCGATAAGGCTTGGTATGATTGGCGCAGTATAAACCGCGTGAAATTTATTAAAGAGTATTTTTTTTAAAATATTATTTATTTATTTTATTTAAAAACTTAATTGCACTAGGCATTCTCTGACAGCCAAACCTTTAGGACATTTTTCATGGTAATAACAATTTATAAAATAAATACATAAAAATAATACTTACCTACTATTACATATACAAATACGTAAATAGGTTATATATTATATATAATATATACAATAATACATACAAAATAAAACTACTCATGTGATGAAGGAAGTGAAAGAAAGAGAAAATATTTATTTTTAGAAGTTATCAGTATAGAACCTTTATTTGAAATAAAAAAGCTCACTTTTTTTTAAGATAAAAATAATTATAATCTAGAATAAAATTGATGAACTACGTATTTTTAATTTAAATTACTTAGTCATAAAATGTAAATTTACTCTGCAGAGAAGTTTTCTAAAAATATCGCCACTCATACGGAGCCCGATCAAGTAGGTAGCGATAGGTCGACGATCGCGCGAACGTTGTCTTACGTAATTCTTTTTCTCTCTATTTCGTCTCTCGGCTGTGGGCGAGATCAATTAACAATAACACTCCCCAGCCTTTAGGTATTTATTATTATTTATTTATTGCGATTTTTAAATGCAGCGTTTTGTTTTTCGGATAATTATTTTTATTTAAAAAAAAATAGTTTTTTTTTTATTATAAATAAAGGTTCTACCACAGATATAGATCTAACTAGATGACTCGAGTGTATGTACTTCGCGTGCCAAAAGGAAGTGCAAATGCACCTCTTTCGATGCGGTTTCATTTAGTCTGCGGTCCGCGTTGTCGGTAACGGACGTCAATCTAAATCTAAAAAATGCCTCACTGTGCGGTATTGAGCTGTAAAAACTCTACAAGAAAAGTTGGACGGAATAATGGAAACGTTTCCTTTCATCGGTAAGTTTATTTTGTAATTAAATTGTGTCTCATTTATTTTAGAATCAATTATTTTATGCATGTTATGTTTGTTGTGGGTTTTACCAAGAAAACTTCTTGGTAGGGTCACTATTATCATTTTTCTGTCAAATGAAGCAAATAGTGTTGTACACTTGCTCGATTCGAAAATCGATTTTGGAAACAGAGGAATGATAATGTTCGCCTTGGGATATTTTGTGACACATAATATTTTTTTTTATTGCAATTAGTTTCTGTTAGTGATTTAATTCAGAATATTATTAATTATAATTACAGGTTTCCAAGTGACCCTAACGTTAAAATGAAATGGATTGAAGCGACGGGGCATGAAAATTGGTTTCCAACAAAACATAGTCGAATTTGTTCTGTTCATTTTATTGAGGGCAGTTTTAAGGAAACAAAAAAGTTTCGACGACTGACTACAAAAGCAATACCGACTATTGATGTATTGAAAACGTCAACTAATGATGGAGTTAGTAGATTGACATTGTGGTCGACGGCTCGATCCACCGGAACCCTTCTCTAAAAATGAATCGGTTTCGTGCGGACTGGAGATTCCCATCACTAAAATGCTCTTGTGACGTCATGCGAAGTGGCACGCTTGGTTTTCATACAAATGCAGGAACTCGCGTAATCTAGTTAGATCTATATCTGTGGTTCTACTACTGATAACTTAAGTCTAAAAATAAATATTTTCTCTTTTGACAATTACACGCGGTATATATAAGGAGTACAGTTTTAATGACTGAATTTAGTTACTTAATACTCGGATAAGTATGGTTATTATTTAAAAATAAACTCTTACATACCCTCTCACTTTGTGTATGTACTTTATAGGCAAATAACAAACCCGGTAAAAAGTACAGTCGCGGACACAATTTATTCTTTTTAAACCAGCCTATTGTCAGTCGCAAGCCCGAGACATCGATCTTCTCATCTCTTACCCACACACAAAGTAAAGTTTTGAGTAAATAAATATTAATACCTAATATACAACTAGGTATATAATTTTTTGTACGCGTAGACTTTTACATCCAGAGCTAGAGTTACGTTCCGCCTAGTATAATAAAGCTTCATTTTATATTACTTACTTGGTTTATAGAAGTTAAAAATATCTGACAATCCACTGCGTTGTTTCCTAATTCGCAAACACGATCATCCTAAAGGAAACGCGTAATGTGTTGGCAAATATATTATATATGACACTTCGGTCTAGACGTCTGCGTCATAAATAACATAGGCTAGCAGTTAGGGGACCCAGGGGGGATAAGCGATGGGTTTTGCTCATAAAACTCATGAATATATGGTGTTAAACGCTCTCCAGTGTATGTTTGTGCAAATGTCGACGATTTTAGTTACATTTTGCCTAGGTTTAGTGGTAAAAAACACTAATGTACTGTCCTATACATACTTATATTATAAGCGCGAATGAAGCTTTATCTGTGTCTATGTACCATCACGCCTATACAACGGCCGATTAAAGAACAATTTTTAAGTATTCCATGCAGGTTCCGAGTCGTGTGTGGGTAAGAGATGAGAATAGTCTTTTGCAATCCTCATCCATCCCCCACCAGCGACCTTCTTTAGGTCGTCCGTCCATACGTGGTCTCCACTCTAGAACTCGTTTACTCCATCGGTCGTCGGTTCTGCGGTAGATGTGCCGGCCAATTGCCTCTTCAGCTTGCTAATTTAAAAGCTATGTCAGTCACTTTGGTTTATTTTATTTAAAAAGGACAAAATAAGGAGATGCAAGCTACGATGGTTCGGGCATGTTAAAAGGATGAGCGAAGAAAGATTGACGAACCAGGTAATGCGAAAGTTGTGGGTAAAAGAGCCCTGGCCTGAACTAGACTCACATATCGCGATCAAATAAATAAAATACTGGCCGAAGGTGCATTAAAAAGCCTTCGTAACAAAAGGGCATGTATGAAGAGGTTGATGAATGTCGACGAAGCGAAAGAGGTATGTCGTGATCGTGTCAGGTGGCGCTCAATTGTCTCTGTCTACCCCGCAAGGGATCTGGCGGGAAGATATGTATGTATGTATTTATTGCACAAAATCATTTTCTTACATCTGATCTTTGGGAAAGTTGGTTCTCTGACGCATATCAACGTTTCGAATTCTATCTATCAGAGAAATACCAAGCATAGCTCTCGCCATAGCTTGCTGAGCGAATTTGTAGACCAGACCCATTGCCAGTGTCTACGTCTTTGCTTCGTACGACATTACGGGGAGGACGCAATAATTGGAGACTCTTAACTTTAAACACTGTGGTATGGACAATGAGAGAATGTGTCGAAGTTTCCCGATTGCCATCCATCCTATCTGAATTCATCTGTCGGCTTCTATGTTAAAGTTAGCAGTGCCTAGCCTAGTCTGTCCAAGATTAACTTGTATTCCCACACAACTTTCAGATTCATTTACTGTATCGGCTGCTCGTCAGTGGAACAAGCTTCCACTGACCATCAGACAAGCTCCTTCAATTCACATCTTTAAAACTTTAAAAAACAACTTAATACTTTCTTTCTAAACAAGCAGAACAGTATATTTTAAATTTAAATATTTCTTCTTTATAATATTATATTATCTTCATATATATCTACTATATATTAATAAGTATTTAAGTAGTCTATGTATACATACTATTTATGTAGTTTATTCAAATTTTTAAATAAGGTTAAATTTGCACCCCACATATTATACTGTCTCACTCTCCCAAAGGTTAGCTGGTAGAAAAAGCCGAAATGGCTTTAAGTTCGCCTTTGTACATACTTTTAAGTTAAAGTGCAATAAAGTATTTTAATAATAATAATAATAACAACTTCGAGAATCGTTTACCACACAGATTGGCATATGGAAGTCCCATTTAAGCCGTTTAATATTCCGCTAAGATCCTTGAGAAAGCTGGCCATGATGACAATGTCATCCGCGAATTGGAAGTGTGAAATATATTCGCCATTGACATTTTTGCTGCAGTAAATCCAGGATTTTAAATACATCTGCCAACGCGTTCGTGAACAGCTTCGAGGATAAGACATCCCCTGTCGCTTGTGTTCCATACTATCATATTACATATTACAGGGTGTATCATAAGTCAACGTCAAACCAAGAATAGGTGATAGGCCAGGTAGTTACAGTACAGGACCCAGGGATGGATATAGTGTAGGATTTATCTACAATCAACTGAAGGAGTATTGCTACTACTTTGGCATGAGAAAATCTGGGATGAATAGCTAATTCAGAACAAACACATATTTCAAAATATTAACTCAAATTCTACAACAATATTAAATTTACAATATGAAAACTCATTTTATAATTCAACTTTTCAATTTCACGTGCTCTTGCAGCTCTTGTCCCTTGCAAAAACGTGCTCCGGAAATAAACTGAATAAAAAATATACAAAACGAAATAGTGGTGTCCAAACAATGCATACCGTTGAACCAACGCAACGTCTAGGGACTCATTAGCATAAAGAAACTCGCACGAATCATGCGAGTTGATTTTATCGTAACATATAAGCAAAAATTATGTGGGTAATATGTTCCTAGAACACGGGAGTCCTAGACCTTCAAAAGTATCATCACGACCGTTTTCCTTTCGGGGTGGTCAGAAACCAAGCTTATAAATAAGCGGGTTCACATTTAGCCAACTTTACTATAGGCCAATCATGACAAGTGGCAAGCTCGTCGATGTCTCCAGCGTACCAAACTCGAGAAATATCACAAATAAATTATATATTAATTAAATGTATTTATATACATTAATTAGTATTTTTGTATCCTGACCAGGAATCGAACCTGGTACCTCCGAGTCTAAATTCACGGACTTAACCGTTAGACCACGGAGTCAGACCTTCACTGCTGGAATAAACCTTCCAGACCATATTTTTTGAGAAATTAACTTTTAACTTAATGACAATTTGTCAAGAATTCCACAAGTTGGTATTAGTGGAACCGAGACGGCTTCACATGTTGTTGTAACGGTGATGTTGTAAATCTATGACACATATACGCAAGAAATGTGTTTTTCATTGGTACATGCCCGGGTTCGAACAACGACTTCGTTTAGATTTTTTGGAGCCATTACCGCTTTTATTGATGTTTTTAATGCATACATAATTAAATTAGTGATAGGACTTATCTGCTCAAGGCTTACGGCAGATATCGAATAAAATAATTTCAATGACTTTTATACATATTTTATTATTACAAAATTTTGTATAAAACACTTTCAGCACAATGAAAAATACATTGGCTGTTTGGTTTTGTTCATTTTAACCTGTTTTTATTAGTAAATAATGCGATAAGTACACCAACTATACAACAACTATTGAACGTTCAAAAACAAACAATAAAAATACAGTAATACGAGTAATACATGTGTGTGTGTCTTTACTTTTACGAGTTTCGATTTATTTAGCTTCGTACGTTTCGAGCGACAAGTTACGGTATGAAATCGACTCTATTCCGGTACCGGAACCTGGCGTTGACGCTGAACCGGAATGCCGGAACCGTGTGCATATGTCGAGATGCGAACGTTTTTCCTATCGGATTGTAGATTGCCCACTGGAGCGTGTTAAAAGTTGCTCCATTTCGATGTAAGCTTTTTTATTTTGTTGTTGAGTTTATTCTGCGTTTTTTTGGCAAAATAATGGTAATTTTTTTTCGTAATTATTATTTAATACTTTATTGCACTATTTACAAATTTATAATGCCGTTAGATATTCAGACCACAGAGTCTGAGAGTAACTAATTGGGATAAGAGTGGCAACCCACGCAAGAAAAACTCGTTCACCCGAACATTAGCGTCGCGCCAGGTGGATAGTAGGATACTTAAAGTGCCAAACATACCTATTATAGGTATAGGTTCTATATAGAAATAGTACGAGTATTATATCCGAAATTCGATTTTTGAGACGGCAACCAATTATATGCGCGAAAATTTTAAAATATTGTCTATTTTGTTACTAGTAAACCAAACGATGCATAGGCAGATACTAAGTACTTACATAATACATATTTATTATTTTTTACTAAGGTTGTATAGTTGGCTTGTTGACAACAATGACCGACATGTTAAATGAATTGATTGAATTATTGAATGAATGATAACTATGTTCAAACCACAGACATTAAATTTAGTTCCCCCTACCGTCTACTAGGCGGCGCCACCACCGACCATTTGAACCATGTGAACTTCAAGTTTTCGTCAGACATTAGCGTAAACGATCAAACCAACCACCAAACAAATTTATTGAGCTAATTCCTGATTCTCCCTCTAAATGATGCTGCATACATTTCAATTTCTTGTAGTACCACAAGGTAAGCAACTAAAATTTAAGCTTTCTAAAATAAGAGAAATGTCGTTTATTAACTTTCAAGGTAATAAAATTACAGACATTATAAATGTTTTTGCTATTTTTCTCTGTCTAAAATTAGGTATATAGAGAGAAGAGAGGAGACAAAGAGGACACATTTCTAAGCATTCCATGGATACACCGTGCAAGTACCGGGTCCGTTGTGTGTGGGTGTTGAGATGAGAAGAATGGTCTCTCGGGCTTGCGACCGACAATAGGCTGGTTTAAAATGGAGGATCTAGAAGACAAATTTCTAAGCATTCCATGGATTCACCGTGCGGGTGCCGGGTCCATCGTGTGTGGGTAAGAGATGAGAAGAATGGTGTCTCGGGCTTGCGACCGACAATTGGCTGGTTTAAGAAAAGGAGGCCTCCTTTTTTTTCTATTGCGCGATAATACGCTCACCATCCACCATTCTACTTCTCTCCCTACCCAACCAAATACTGTATGATTCCGTTAATGCCGTCTTGGAAGCTCGTTCCATAAATGTATTGACGGCAGACCTGCTTAGGCCCAAGGCTTTCAGTAAGTGATGCAAAGATTTTGCTGGAACTCCTCTTGCACCAACTTCCACTGCGTAAAGCTGAGTCTTGAACCCGTTCCTGATCATTTCTTCTGTGAGATCATAATATTTATTCGACTTCATGTTGTGGTCTTTTGGAATATTTGATTCCCACGGAACGGTAAGTTCAATAAGGATAACTTTTTTCAAGTTCCGAGAAAACACTAAGATGTCTGGCCTATAGGCTGATACAGCTAGTTCATCTGGGATCCTATAATGGTGTTCAAATGTATCCATGAGAATTTTCCAGTCTGATGCGGCGCCAAGGATCGAGGTGGGCTTGCATTTAGTTTTCGTGCTTTGCCCTTCCTTTACAAATGTGGTCAAAGTTTTATTTGTAGTCAGTCCCTTTCTGGCTCTTGCAATAGAAAGACTTACTGCTTCACGGATAACACCTAGGACTTTGTCATGTCGGCGTGAGTAATAGCCCTTTTCTACAGCACCACACAATGTACAGTTCTTTTCCGTAGCTTTTCCCCACCTTACCAGATTACTCTGGTCCGGGAGGGACATTTGAAAAGCGTTTAGGTAGAACTTTAGCAACGCCGGAGACCAATCGTACATTAGTGTGCGCCACTTTAGGGCTGGAGGGATGCAAAAATCGCCCAAAGTTAGCCAGTCATTTTGAACTTCTAGAGTCATCGCGTGCACTCTGTATTCATGCTCTTCATCTTTCCTGAGGAAGGATTTTATAACCTCTTTGTCACTTTCTTTTTTCTTCCAGCCAATGCCTCTTTTGTCAGTCTGGGCACCTGTCATGAATTTCTTGAAGAATAGTAGTCTCGGTTCCATATCTGAGACCAGAGGGTCTCTTGGAAGGGATGAAATTGTATTATCCTGGGAGCTGGTTAGAATTTGATATTTGCTTATACGTAGATGTTTGTATAATTCAGATGGTCTTTTCAGATCCATTCCGAAGTTTCTCCGTCCTCTAAAGAATGTTGAGGAGTCAGCACCCTGGGCTAATCCAAGCCAAGACTTCAATGTTCTTATGACGTCCGCGTCCAGACTTGATAGTAGGCTTTTGTTGAAATCATATACTAGGAAAGGCCAAGTGAGGCGAGATGCTAAGTAGTTGTCATATATCCAAGCTTTTTTGACATTGCTTATAGGCTGTTGAGTAACCCTATTCATGTCGTCAGTGAATTGTTTTACAACTACTTCTAGGGATGGTGTTTTTCCCTGAAAATTTATCCTTCTGCCAAGAAATTTAAAGGGCATGGTTTCATTTACCGGAGCTATTCTCTGCCCTGCTATACTCAGTCCAGGATCATAAGACGTAAATGTAGTGTTTCGCCTAGCCAGACATAGGCTGAAGCATTTTGATGGTTTCGTTCTCATTCCCTTTGTCCATGAGCAGAAATCATCCACTATTTTCAGCAAGCCCTGGCATTGCTTGGGATTTCTTGTTATCACCGCCAAGTCGTCTGCAAAAGCTAAGACGGATTCCGTATAGATGTTGTTTTGTTTGAATCTATATCCCCACTTCTTCTCACGAGATTTAAGTTTGTCGATTAGGATATTGATAATTATATTAAAAGCTACAGGTGATAGGTAGCAGCCTTGGAACAGGCCCACATTGTATTTTAGTGTGTCTGTGTAGCCGTCCTTGTTTGTTACGACAAATCTCAAGTTCTTGTAATAATTAATATATCCAAAATGTCCGTAATTTTACTTCCTAGAAAGTTTACATTTCCTAAAATATATATGGAATCGTGCGAGCGAGACAATGCGAAAGCGTAAAACCCTCATAAATCAAAATGTTAATCATGTATTATTTAAATAATTATTTGGAAAATTATTGCCATTAGTATTTTAGCTATAAAGATACTAAGAAAACGTTAGGCTTTTAATATTAATAAAACCAAACATAAATGAGCGAAGATCTACCTCATTAAGGTGGCTGAGTGTTGCCAGCTTATCTGAAGTGCTCTTCACAACTCTACTCGCCGCCACTTCGCCTGTGAGCTTACAAGAGACCCGGCATTTTCAAGTTTTATCTTTTATGATTAGTAGTTTATTGATTTAGTTTATTTATTATAAGATGTTACCTTAACGGCTCCTCCACTCAACCATTACTTCCAGCTGTCAAACAGGTTTACTCAAAATTGGTACACTCTCCAAATCTCGAAAAGCATAAATGTTACCATTTTAAATATAATTTAATAGGAGGACTGATTAATTTGCTATTTTGTAATTTGCCCAGTCTGCCTGGGCTGGGAAGTATCCACTGTTCGTGCCAATAAACCCAGTAAAGTGTTTCGAGCCTGATCCCGAAACGTGTTTGTTTTGGTTTGTGGCTCGAATTGCTGTCATGCCCAGTCAAGCCGGTATATTGTTTGTTAGGGACTGATGTTGTCATGATTGGCCTATAGTAAAGTTGGCTAAATGTGAATCCACTTATTTATAAGCGTGGTTTCTGACCACCCCGAAAGGGAAAATGTCGTGATGATACTTTACTTTTTTTGATGTTGTCATGAGTATCTGATTCCAGTTGCTAACATTCATGAACCTCGCGCATCACTTACTATCAGGTGGGCGCTAGGTCACATGTCGTGCTAGTATATATAAAAATAAATTTAAAAAAAAACCGGTAAGATAAGTTTATTGTTATCGTCAACCATCTAGTTTCCGTAACACGAAACTGTCTGGAAATATTTATTATTTATTGTTCTGCCAACATTAAAGGCATTGCCATATTCCAAATATATATATTTTGTCACTATTACTACACGCCATAGCTCTTTCACATCTCTTTCTTTGACATCCATATGTCTGTCTCTTTCATATTATAAATATACATGTCTGAAAAATCATTTGATTTTGTTCAAAAATATTAAATATGTGTTCTTTAATTTAAATAAGTAATTTAACCATTTATTAATAAAAAATACAAGTTTTAATAATATAAATATTAGCCGAAAATAACATACCTAAACACTGTTCAAGGAGGTTTCAAGGTACGTCATGTACAATCGACCAAAAAAGTGACCACTGGACCTACCTCCTTACGGTTGAGATTTATTTGCACGTCATCTAACAATAAGGTTGAATTTTCCCTGAAAATACGGTCATTCGATTACTCGACATTAGATTTTACTTACAAAGAAAGCTTTGTCAAAACTGATAGACAAATTTATTTGACAGTAAGAACTTTCTGGTAAGAAAATCGTCTGATAAGAAATTTTGCAAGGCTCATGTTAGCAGTGGTTACTCTTTACAACGTAGAAGTTACTTAATACAGCGTAGAAGTTACTTAATACAGCGTAGAAGTTACTCACTACAGCGTAGAAGTTACTCACTACAGCGTAGAAGTTACTCACCAAAGCATTAAAGTCTCTTATCACAACGTTACTTAAATTTTATTTATGATCTATAAAAATAGGTGTAAAGCTATTTCAAACTATTCCTATTTCAAGCAACAAAGTTTCTATAGAGAGTCTACATTGTAACATGTATTGAATAAGGTATGATTTTATGTTACGAGCTGGGTAATAATAATAAATGTCGCGCTGCAAATCGACCTCGATACAATGTTGACCGAAACGATATATTCGATCTAAAATACGTTTATTGAATGAAATATATATATGATATTAGTTGTTTAGTACTGCACGGCCCACGAATGGACCGTGGGGATTGTCGTGAGCGTGGTCTGCTTTGTGTAAATTGTACTTTTAAAAAAAAACCCCTACCGAAATCTCTAGTGAGATTGGTACCAAAATCGTTAGCTAAAACTTTATAAAATATTATATTATAAATGTTTAAAATAAAATATGTCTGATCCTAAACCTCGATAACAAATTGCTGTCGAAATCCTTATTAAGTTTGGAATCAAAATCGTCAATTGCTACTAGATAAAATATTTCAATCGAAAAGTCAGTAAAAACTAAAAGTACAGTGGGGATTGTCGTTGGCTTGGTATGCTTAGGATTAGTTGTACGAGTACTTACACAAAATAACCCTATCGAAAGAAAATTAATTTATCGATAAAATATCCCTATTAAATTATCTTTTGACATGTGATCCCGTCAGCGTTACATCAGGACGAATAATTAAATTCTCCAATTACTTTTTTGCAGGTCGGTCGCTATACTGAGTTCTTCTCCTGTAGCTCTATGTCAGAAGTTTTGTATGTAAAATTAAAAAAAAAAAAAAAAGTTTAACTCTTCTCGTTTACATTTATAAAATATTATGCAAATAACACTATACTACCCACAATTTCGAAGCCCTGTCAAAATTGATAGATCATAAAATTATACAACTACCCACATCTGAAAATTATTGTGGAAAAAGCTTATAAAAATAGCGGCAACAAGGTGTCACGGGCAGAAGATGCAAGTGGGTTAGAATAAGGGTCCTTAAGATAAGGAACCTACTTCCGGTAACCCCCTTCAAGGAGGAGGGGACCTTTTATAGCGAAACTGCGCAGTAAATTCATATCTGTATTGTAAATATACCTTAAAATGTAGAGATTATGATACTTCTGCGAAGTGGGTGGTGATATTCAAATATGTCACGTTATTAATAATTCGTATAGATTACCATGAACCCAATACTTACAATGATAAATCAACGCAATAATAATAACAATAGTCCTACCTCAATTTTAGTAAAAAAAGGCTCAAAATGTTTTTTTTCAAACTGCCTCCGTGGTCTAGCGGTTAAGTTCGTGAATTTAAGACTCGGAGATGCCGGGTGCGATTCTTGGTCGGGACACAATAAATTTAATAATTTAAATATTTTTAGGTACCCTCCCAGGTGGTAAGCCCTTAGTTAATTTTGTACTTTTAATTCCATAGGTATTTTTAGTTTAGTTTTATTTTAATATTTTTGTATCTACTTCGAATAAAAATATTCTCACTTGTGGAATTTTTAATAAATTGTTATAAAAAATGACATTAGACCCTCGCCAACGCCAGGCGGGTCAGCGGTGGCGAGTGTAGGCCAAATTCTCCAGGCCAATCTCCGACAGAGAAGGTCTATGACTTTGTGTTCTAGGTACTGTAATGATGATAAAATAAGAAGCCATTAGGATACTGATCGTAGGGCTCCATTATGTTGCACACAATTATAATCTCAAAAGCACTAATAAGAAGGTTGAAATTGGCGCGGTGGTGACTTGGTTGTAAGAACGCGTTCCTTATATCCTACAAAGGTCGGTTCATACCCACTCAGCATGTACCAATGAGAAATGCACTTTTCTTACGTACATTTGTCATAGATTTACAACACCACTGTTCCCGTGCCTCGGAGAGCATGTTAAGCCGTCGCCGGTCCCGGTTCCACTAATACCAACTTGTGGAATCGTTAATAAATTGTCAATAAAAATTGACATCATATCCTCGCCAAGCCGTCTGGCCAGCGTGGCGAGTGTAGGCCAAATTCTCCGGATATATGTTCTGGAAGGCCCATCTCCAACAGTGGAGGTCTAGGGGCTGTAATGATGATAATGATTGAAACTGTTATGCATAAAATTTTGAAGTTTAACTAGTGAACGTTAGATGGCGTAAAAATTATGTAACTGTTTTTTTATGAAATTGGCAACCAATGCCCGTTCTGTCTTATATTTGATCTCTTATAATACAACGATTTAATTTTAAATTTAATTAAATAAAAATAATACCTAAATAAAGCTACTAAGTTACTAGAGCAACATATCAAATATCTAGGTCGAAAGAGCTCAACACACTACAAAAGCTAATCTAAAAGTTAGGTCCTAAACGCGCGCCACACATCCGTTTACACAACTACCCACATCCTGTATTTTAAATAAAGCTCAATATAAGCTACATGGGTATCTCCATTTGTGGCATTAGTACCAGAATCTAGGACAAAGGGTATATAAAGTTTTACTAGAGCCAACTGGAGCGGGAAATTAAACTTTGTCAAATAACGAGACTAACTTAGTTACTGCCGGGATAGGATAGAAACCATAAGGTGGGGACATGACTCTACAAAGTTGTTGGACTGCATTAGTAACTCTAGCTTTTAAAAGGAAGATCAAATTGTTCTATGGTTAGCATTAGATTATTTATTCATATATGAGTTTATTACATCTTCAACAAGATATAATGTTATTTGATAATGTTAACAATGTAATCAGTGCGTAAACTAGTACAAAAAAGACGTTTACCAATTCATTCAAAAAACAGTAATTATATATATAAAAAAGTAAAGTATCATCACGACCGTTTCCTATTCAGGGTGGTCAGAAACCACGCTTATTAAGAAGCGGATTTACATTTAGCCAACTTTACTATAGGCCAATCATGACAAGTGGCAAGCTCGTCGATGTCTCCAGCGTACCAAACTCGAGAAATATCACAAATAAATTAAATAATAATTAAATGTATTTATTTACATTAATAAATATTTTTGTGTCCCGACCGGGAATCGAACCCGGTACCTCCGAGTCTAAATGCACGGATGCACAGACCACGGAGGTAGACGGACTGATGGTGGTAATTTGCCCAGTCTGCCGGGGCGGAGAAGCATCCACCGTTCGTGCCGATAAACCCAGTAAAGGGCATCCACACATTTCGGGATCAGACTCAAATTGCCGTCATGTCCTGTCAAGCCGGCTTGGTGTTAGGGACTGATGTCAGCCACCTACGAAAGCGTAAGCTCACATGCCATGCTAGTATTAAAAAAAATTTGATAGCTAGAAGGAATGTTTGAATGGTGGTTAAGGAAATATCAATGAAATGTTTTTATTTTATTTTAATAATATCATAAATAATTTGTAAAAATTTACAATATCCGAGTGTTACATGTTAACCATATGGAAATAAATATTTTGAACTTGATTTGCGAAATAAAAGTCATTTTTTAAGGGGATGAAGAGTCATTAATCGTGAATGGTGTTTGGAGTTGGCTTTTATATTCGTTATCGCTGGCAACACCTGACGCAGCGCAATTTTTTACTTTGTTATCTTCTTGTAAAAAACACTTCCGAAATATCTTTTTATTGTGACTTTCGTTAAGTACTTAATGTACTGTAAGAAGTACACTTTCAGAGCTACTCAAAAACTTGACGCTCCTTTCTCTTAAGGTGCATTTAGACCAAAATAACTCTTTGTCTAGATCCAGAACATGTTGTAAATAATATTTTATTATTAATTATTTGGAAAATTCATGACAAATGCCAAGCTCGTCGATGTCTCTAGCGTACAAAACTCGAGAAATATCACGAATAAATTAAATAAATTATTGTATCCCGATCAGGAATCGAACCCGGTACCTCCGAGTGTAAATTACTTTTAAATTTGTGTCTGTCTTAGCTTATAGTATGACAATGCCTATCTACAGCAGCTATTATCTTAACTGATATTTACATTTATATTTTTATTTTTATAATTGTGTCTGTCTTAGTTTATAGTATGACAATGCCTATATACAGCAGTTATTATCTTAACTGATATTAACATTTATATTTTTATTTTTATAATTGTGTCTGTCTTAGCTTATAGTATGACAATGCCTATCTACAGCAGCTATTATCTTAACTGATATTTACATTTATATTTTTATTTTTATAATTGTGTCTGTCTTAGTTTATAGTATGACAATGCCTATATACAGCAGTTATTATCTTAACTGATATTAACATTTATATTTTTATTTTTATAATTGTGTCTGTCTTAGCTTATAGTATGACAATGGCTATATACAGCAGCTATTATCTTAACTGACATTTACATTTATATTTTTATAATTGTGTCTGTCTTAGCTTATAGTATGACAACGCCTATATACAGCAGCTATTATCTTAACTGATATTTACATTTACATTTATATTTTTATCATTGTGTCTGTCTTAGCTTATAGTATGACAATGCCAATATACAGCAGCTATAATCTTAACTGACATTGACATTTATATGTTTATAATTGTGTCTGTCTTAGCTTATAGTGTGACAATTTGTATCTACAGCAGCTATAATGTTAAGCGTTATTCTGTATTTATAAATTTGTTATTTTATTGTTTCTCTTTCCAAATGATGGTTATCATGTACTGCTCCAGATTCACCAATATGTACTATAAAATGATATTGTTTTATATCAACATTGTAAAAATTGACGTGTAAAAGTGCAGAATACATCTCATTTTGTCCTATGCCTACTTGCAAAATAAACGAATTTAATTGAATTAAGTACTTAGACATAATTTCTTAAATGACTTAACCGTTAAACTACTGAGGCAATTGCAATGCACTGTCATACACTAATAAATTCGACACCGATTTTCAAATAACTAATAAAAAGCTTCCTAAATTTAAAACTCTAAATTAAAACTGGAAAAGTTCCAGAACTGGCAAAGTTTGTAATATCCAGGTGTGGATGCTCGCAAATTTTAAGCACTGAATTTGTCCCAAACAGCCGTTACTTTCTGGCCCGGCCCGGCTTGGTACGAAAAAGTGCCCGTGTGACCCAACAAAAAATAAATTAATCCTTTTTTTTTGTTTCATCTCCTAATGGATGATGAATGAGGTGATAGGGAAGGCAATGGGATCTAGCCCATACAGCCCTGACTGTCGTAATATAGGTATTTTATTTTATTTTTATGAGTTAATGAGGTTATCATTAAATTCCACATGTTAGAGAATTTGATGCTTTGATTTCTTGGAGTCACTCGCGGCATTACCTCCCAAACAAGTCGTGTTTAATAAAATAATAAAAAAAAACGCTAAACATATTGCAGCCCTATTCTGTTATTTAAGCGCAAACATTATATTAATGCAGAAACCCTTAAATAAAGACAACTACCAGTGTAATCGCTATTAAAATTGGTATTTTCAAATAAAGATTTGCACTACAGATAACGTTTTGCATGCGTTCATTTTAATAATTGTTATTTTTATTTTTTTTAAATTAACCATAATTTTGTCTTATATATAATTAATAAGATTTACAACATACACTCATTAAGATATTATATAATAGTCATCATATAGTAGGTATATTATATTTATTCATAGAACGTATGTATGTAGTTTTATTTGTATGTATTTGTGTATGTATTAGTATGTAAATAAGTATTTATTCACTAGTATATATTGAAGTCTAATATTTTTCCATTAGTTTTGATAGCACCTGCCTTATCTTGTCGTAACTGCTTTAGTTGTCCCAAAGGTTTGACCAGTATAGAATGTTTAGCGGCATTAGGTCCGCCTTTGTACTTTATGCAATAAAGTTTATAATAAAATAAATAAAAATAATATCTAAATGAATGTATGTTGTAAATGTACAAGTAAATATTTAACCTCATTTTAATGAATATTACATACTCGTAAATGTTCTTAAAATGATTTTATAAATACGCCGCGGACAATATTTACTTAATTTTTACTAATGATTTTGAAGTTGCAACCCCATGGATGACTTTTAAAAGTCATAGTAAAACGTTGTGGGTAAACGTTATTGTTTACCTCATAGCCGTCTAGGCTATGATTAGCAAAACTCAGGCTAAAAGTGGCAGTAAATAACATAATTCACTATTTAGACAATCTAACGTTAAGTAAGCAACAAGCTAGAAACGCCTTTGTTAAAATGAGCCACCTTCTCTGCAATCGCAATCTCAAACATCCTACAAGATGCCGCCTCGTCCGATGCTACATATTTGTCATTCTCCTGTGTGGTGTCGAATCATGGACCCTGACAATCACAATGTCGAAGAAGTTAGAAGCTTTTGAAATGTGGATATACCGGAGAATGTTGAAGATATCATGGAAGGACAGAGTAAGAAACGAAACTGTCTTGCAGAGGATGAACAAAGGCGTTGAACTACTGAAAATGGTAAAGCGAAGGAAGTTGGAGTACATGGAACACATCATGCGCAGTAAAAAGTATAGCTTGCTGCAGCTCGTCATGCAAGGCAAGATACAATGCTCCAGAAGACCGGGAAGAAGACGCACTTCCTGGCTCAAGAATGTCAGAGAGTGGTTCGGGATGAGAACCAGATCCTTGTCCCGGACGGCGGCCAACAGATTCAAAATCGCCTTAATGATAGCAAACCTCCGATAGGAGATGGCACCGTAAGAAGAAAGAAGAAGAACGGTAAGTAATTGAGTACGTCTGCAGGGGTCATAAGGTAAAGGTCACAATTTGAGTCCGTTTAGACCCGTACTCTTTGATGGTACTGGTGGAATTTTCTTTTTAAACTAGAGCGAGGTGAACGCGACAAACGTTTAGAGAAATAATTCGAGTAGCCAGCAGTTTTATTGCAACTCCACAAGATTTATTTGGCAAAAGTTTATTTTATTTGGCCATTACGTAACGGGTAACGAGGAAATGAGTTTGAATTCTGCAAAAAAAATAAGCATTTTAACTTTTATCTTGGCGAAGTTTTTAAAGATTAAAATTAAATGATAGTGCTTTATTTTGAAAAGTTTGAAGTTACGAGCGTAAGATTTTTTTTACGGGTATTATATTTTTACGCGCGACCCATAGAAGGGTTATCTGTTTGTTGTCAGCCTATGTTTGTTCCTTTGTGACAACTGGAGACCAAACGCGTTGACGGTTTTGATGATTTTCAAGTCAATCGATTCGTCTTCATCACGCGAGTGTCACTGAAGACTCGACCGACATCAGTCTCTACCACTATGCCGGCCTAACAAGATGCTTTTTCACACCTCGCTTGAAGGACTCCAGGTTATAAGAGTGGGGAAACACACTGGCTGAGAGAGCATTCTTTTTGAGTGACCATTTGGAATCTATAACGATTTAAAGTTGGTTAGCAACCATTATATGTACGAGTACCTATAATAATGTTACCTATAATATGTAATAAAGTTCATATAAAAAGTATCATCACGGCGGTATAACTTTTGAGGTCAGAAACATTAACTATATATATAGACAGCAATAACTAAAAAGATTAAAATAAATAAGATAATAAAAAATAAAAAAAACAGTAGACATTGTGAAACCACCTTTTTAAACATTACCTTTTTTTATATTTTTTTATTATATTCCATACTTCATGACCGCCAATATGGCTTCCGTCTTAAGCGGTCAACGGGTGATCTTCTAGCATTCGTCTACCACGTCTGGGGTGAGGCAATGGATAAGTATGGCGAATCTCTGGCGGTCAGTCTGGACATCTCCAAAGCCTTCGATAGGGTATGGCACAAGGCACTACTATCCAAGTTGCCGGCATATGGTCTGCCCCCGCAGCTGGTGGGCTGGATAACCGGCTTCTTACATGAGCGCAGCATTCGGGTCCTTGTGGATGGGAATGCGTCTGGGCTCATGTCAGTGAATGCCGGTGTGCCGCAGGGCTCTGTATTGTCCCCAACACTGTTTCTTCTGCATATCAATGACATGTTGACCCTTGGAAACATTCATTGCTATGCAGATGACAGCACGGTTCATGGGCGATACCTTAGTCCGCGAGCTGTGGGAGCCGCCAAAGTAGAGGAGTTGCGCCGTTCCCTGACGACGGAACTGGACGGCACCCTTCGCAAAATTTCTGCGTGGGGTGCCCAAAACCTAGTCCTGTTTAATGCCAGTAAGACTCAGGCATGCGCGTTGACGGTCAAGAAGTCTCCCTACTCTCCTATTCCTACTCTTCAGAACACCGTGCTGGAACTTCAACCCAGCTTTAACATACTCGGAGTCGAAATACGCTCAGATCTAAACCACAGAAACTACATTGAGAGCATTACCAAAACAGCGTCGAAAAAACTTGGGATACTGAACAAGGTGAAGCGGTTTTTCCCGCCTGTTCTAAGACTTATGCTGTATAAAGCTCAGATAAGGTCATGCGTGGAATACTGTTCTCACCTCTGGGATGGCTCCGCTAAGTATGTTACAGATGCTCTCAATGTCCTGCAGAGGCGGGCAATTCGGATAGTGGACGACACCACAGTCTCTAAAACTCTCGAATCACTGCAGCTTCGCCGTGACGTTGCCTCTCTGAGCGTGTTCTACAAGCTATACCACGGCGAGTGTTCTGAGGAGCTCCATAACCTTATCCCTTCTTCTCTATTCCGCAACCGAACTACACGCACAGGCCAAAATATGCATCCACATACCTTTCCCACTATCCCTACGCGTACTCATAAATTTGGAGACTCTTACATCTGTCGCACGCTGAAGATGTGGAATGCTCTCCCAGCCAGTGTGTTTCCCCACTCTTATAACCTGGAGTCCTTCAAGCGAAGTGTGAAAAAGCATCTTGTTAGGCCGGCATAGTGGTAGAGACTGATGTCGGTCGTGGTGACCGGCGTCAGTTGCTCCCATTCTTGGACCTCGCGTACTGCTTACCATCAGGTGGGCGCGATGTCACATGTCGTGTCCAGTATAAAAAAAAAAAAAAAAAAAAAAAATTACGACTTACTGTATAAGCTCAATTTAATTTAATAATATTTTTACATTTATTTAAGGGCTCGCAACAAGGTACTTAAGATTATGTACGTCTCTAGAAGACATTTGAAGAAGAATTTATTTCAATCATTTTATCTTTGACTAAAAATTATATAACTCGGAGGTACCGGATTCGTTTGCTGATCGGGAAACAAAAATATTTATTAATGTAAATAAATACATACAGCGGACTTGGCTGAAAAGGCCAAAAGTCGCAAATACGAGTCGATTAGCAACGACTACGTGTTTGTGTCTTTTGGTCTTGAGACAATGGGTCCGTGGGGTCCAAGTGCAAAGAGAGTTCTTTAAAGAGTTGTCTAAGCGCCTGGTTAATGCTGTGTGTGACAAGAGGGCTGGCAGTTTTCTCGCGCAGCAAATCAGCATTGCTGTGCAGCGGGGGAACGCTGCAAGTGTTCTTGGCACACTGCCACAGGAACAAATCATGAGTGAGTATTTTTATTTATAATTAGTATTCTAATTTAGGTTTTAATTTTTATTTCATAACCTTTGTATATTACTTCGAATTTTTTTTTAATAATAAATAAATTATAATATAATATAGCATATAATATATACATTTAAATATTATATAGCTTATTTGTGATATTTCTCGAGTTTGGTAGCAGACATCGACGAGCTTGCCACTTGTTATGATTGGCCTATAGTAAAGTTGGCTAAATGTGAATCTGCTTATTTATAAGTTTCTGACCACCCCGAAAGTCAGTCACAGTCGTGATGATACAGCCCCTAGAACACAGCATCCTAAACCGCTGTTGTAGACGCACCTTCCATTACATATATCTGTAAAATTTGGCCTACACTCGCCACGCTAGCCAGACGGGTTGGCGACAGACTTCCGCCTCTAATTACTTCAAAATCTCACTTGATTCGTGCAAAATCACACTGAAAGAGACTCAACCTTCTCATAAAAAGGATCAGGTTTATGATAACCCATTAAACCTGCCCCATGCACATACAGTTGTAAATAACAATTAAATTAAATTACATTATCAACAAACAAATCTCGTTAGGGGTGGATTTAGAGAATTATTATGCAACAGACAGTTCTGACTGGGCAATAAATATGGGGTACAATGAACCTCTATTAGTATGCAGGGCGTCACGTCTCATCACTCGGTTCCATTATGCCGGATACTTGCCGGATCGCTCGGCTATCCAGAACATGACTTGTGAATATTAATAAAAGTTTTAATCGTGATATTTTTAATTACTTCTTTATCTTCAACCTATAAAGTCAGAAGTCAAAGTCAAATCATTTATTACAATTTGGCCTACTCATGCTTTTTTGTATTAATATATATATATTGTATATAGATTGTAAGTTGACACGGCCTTTATACAGCCACGAAATTATATTGTTATTTTTTTTTTTTTTTTATTTGACATTAAATTATAATTATTTAGATTGTAAGTTGACACGGCTATAATGCCTCGAATTTAGGTAAGCTACAGTACTTGCTTATGGCAGCAATGTCACTTACTTATTTCGGTCTATCCATAATTTAATTTAATCTTTTTATTTATTATTTTAATAATATTGTTAAAAATTGACAATATCCGAGTGTTACATGTGAACCATGTGGAAATAAATATTTTGAATTCAATTGTATTGTCACATTCGTCATTACATACCCTAGAAGGCCCATCTCAAACAGTGGAGGTCTAGGACTCTGTGTTCTATGGCTATGATGATATTCTCCAAAAACTTCTACCTTATTGTTTTCAATTTCCTAATATTCATTCATTCATTACAGCCCCTAGAACACAGCGTCATAGACTTCCACTGTTGGAGATGGGCCTTCCACAACTACATATTTATAACTGTATATATTATTAATATACAGTTAGTGATCTTCTTATAATACAATTGTTGTTGTTGCATCAGAGCTATGTTCAATCTCAAACGGTTGGACTCTTGTCGACCATACTTCAAAAAATATAGTATTATGCCAGTTCCATGTCTGCATTTTTGTATACAAGTATAATTACTATTTTCAGCTTCAATCTACGTTTTCACAAAGACCACGAACTCAGTACATTTACAAACTATAAGCCACCAGCGAGGTTAACAACAACATGATGTGTATTAGAAAATTCAATAAATTGCCTGACTTTTTAAGGATGAACCATTTAATTCAAAAGATTAACAAAAGCATGGTTGTTGAAAAGGTCTTTTAACAGCGTGTGTGATTTTCTTGACTAAATTGTGATTATTGACTAAATTATATTGCATGCTTTGTCATTATTATTATTAATCTTATTGACATACTTACTGACTGATGAATGTTATTGTTGTTTTACGTTTTTGGTCTTTGGTATTTATTCTTCTGTCTGTAAATATGTGATATTCTAATTGTAATTACGGTGTAATATTGTATTATATTTAATAACGTGATGTGTGTACAGGTAGGGTTTGGTAGTACTAATCGATAGCAATCATAACTGCAAAATTGTCGACCCAAATTCTTTACACGAATACATATTTCATTTCTTTCATATATCTGGAGAATCTGTCTGGCCAGACGGGTTGGCAAGGATTTCCATTTTCTTAATATAATATTTACTATTTCTTAGCTTTTATCCGTCGGTATTATTCTAAAATACAAAAACAACAGCAATTGCAATATTTGAAAATGTATACTAAAATATTGTTACAGTGGAAAGTGTATCTAAAATTTTGCATCGCAATATTAATTCTCGAGGGAAATTATGGGTGCGAGCGTATCCTGCATAACGTCAACTATTTCTGGTATTATAGCTTCATGCCTGCATTGTACGTAGCTGGAGTTGTTTTATTATTAAAATGCAGGTTTAAAAAAAAAACACATCATTTATTTAAAACTTTTTGCACTATGTAACAAAGGCTTTATGCCGCTAGACATTCTTACTTCGTCAACCTTACGAAATTTTATGTCGAAGGGTAGTGCAAATTAAAGAACAAATAAGTGAGAATTCAAATACTACTAAAACTAAACTAATTACTAGTATTTTTTTAGCAATAATTTTTATTCGAAGTAATATACAACCAGTATAAAATAATTATAATATAAAAGCTACCTAAATAATAAAATTAAAAATAAACTAAACTATAAATAAAAAATGTCCTCTAGAGACGTCCCATCCGAGATAGTCCCAAGGAGACTGGCAACATTTCCCCTCTGTATAGCGAGGCTACTACGTTGGCAGAAATAATTACCAGCCTTCCTGTCTCCAGACCTTTCTGTCAGCCGCTTTGACATCTCCTTGGCCAAGCGCCTCGCTGACGGTCCCCATGGGCCCATCGTCTTGACCCCAAACGGCGCAAACTTGTAACCGGAACCAAGGTTGGCATATTTGCGCAATTTGAGGTTCTCCGCAGAAAAAGCCGCTCTCCCCGCACCTGACGAGGTCGCCTGGATGTGAGATGGAGCTAATGTGTCTACACACGTCGCATCCCACACCAGAGATCTGCCAAGTTTCCACGGCCCAACAGTCATTCCGTCGGGTCTTTTGCCATCGCTCCGCACAATCCCAGATGGTTCTAAGATTGCGGGTACACCTTCGGATGATGTCGTTGAGAGCCGCGTGACGAGGAATGCGGCCAGCACTTCTAGCACAAGATAATAAATAATATTATTTATTTACTTTCAACGAGAACAACAAATATGTGGTAGGAGCTATGGTAATTTTCCCAGCCTGCCGGGACGGGGAAGAATCCGCCGTTCGTGCCGATAAACGGGATCAGGGTTGAATTACCGTTATGCCCGGCATAGTATCATGAGTGTCTGATTCCAGTTGCTACAAAAAAAGGATAAAGTGTATGCAAGAGTTAAGCAAGCGATTCATTTTATTAAACAACACCTCTGAGAAATCGACGCTACACACGTCACCATAGTCGAGGAGAGGAAGTAGAAGGCTTTGGTGGAAAATCAGCCTAAATCTTGGGTTTTTTCTACAAAATTTATTTCCCTACATCTTATTTCTTGGAATCGAGCGAATAGTCCAAGAGCTAACTGTATTTTTTATTTTACTGAAATATCACTTCAATCACTAATACAGGCTACTCGTACAGGCTAACAGAATGACATTTAAAAAACTGGTCTATTAACACTTTATGAATAGCTCTAAACCATGTTAGTAAGTTGTATTTGTGTATGTATTAGTATTTTGTATATTAATTATCATAATTATGACATTATCAAAGGGTACGCCTTTGCGCAGTGGTCAGAAGAAGAAGAAGAGGAAGATTTAGCCAACTTTACTATAGACCAACTAGCTCCGTGGTCTAGCGGTTAAGTCCGTAGATTTAGACTTGGAGGTAACGGTTTCTATTCCTGGTCGGAACACAATAATATTTATTAATTTAAATAAATAAATAAAATTAATATTTGGCCTATAGTAAAGTTGGCTAAATGTGAATCCGCTTCTTTATAAGCGTGGTTTCTGACTACTCCGCAAGGGAAACGGTCGTGATGATACTTTTTATGATAGGCCAATCATGACAAGTGACAAGCTAGTCTATGTCTCTAGCGTACCAAACTCGAGAATGATCACAAATAAATTAGAAGAAGACAAATTTCTAAGCATTCCATGGATTCACCGTGCGGTGCCGGGTCCATCGTGTGTGGGTAAGAGATGAGAAGAATGGTGTCTCGGGCTTGCGACCGACAATTGGCTGGTTTAAGAAAAGGAGGCCTCCTTTTTTTTCTATTGCGCGATAATACGCTCACCATCTTTACTTCTCTCCCTACCTACCTACTAATAATAAAATTTATTTATTGAAATTAATAATAAATAAAAATTAAAATGTGTAAATTAAATATGTTATTATTTGTACGCCTTAAATGCAGAGAACAGTGATGCTTATTTTAAGTAAATCCTGTGTCTCAAACAAAACAATCTGAATTTGACTATTCGCCAGTTTACAGACGTGTCTGTGTCAGTGACAGATACGAGTAAATTAAAGCGGCATTTAAACAGTTTGGCTCTCGGACTAGTAGGTGCGATAAAACTGCGATATGGTATGTCTAAGACAAGAATGGGTTCATTTCCACGAACATGCTCCGTTCGCTCCAACGTTCACCCGGATATTGTTCTTATTAGAACCGGGAATGTTTTAACTTGACAATTGTATGCTTTAGAATATTATTTAAGGCAATATAAGAGATGCTGCTAAAGATTGACCGATTACTCAACGCATGTACCCGGTTTATACGCAAAAATTCGAAACGTAATGTTCGTCATGCTATTTTACAATAGATGACATTGTTAATTAATTATATTTTTAAATATTTGACAAAGGCCTTTCGAAGTCAAAGTCAAAACATCTTTATTCACGTAAATATATAGGCATTTATGAAACGTCATTAATTAAATTATTTTGAATGATTCTACTCCTGCTAGTGGAAGACTAAGCTATTAGCAAAAGACCAGCATCTTAGCATTCCAGTGACCTGTTAATGTTTAATCTGACTGAGAAAGGAATCTGCAAGGACAACTCAGCTATATCAGATTTACAAAATAAAACATTTACAGAACTGCACCACAACGATCAATTAATAATGTTTTAAATTTAGTTATGAGTACCTATGAGATTACAATACCTGGTGCAGCAGTAACCCACCAGGCAAGTCAGAATTAAGATGCAAGATGTAGTCTGCCCATGTGCAACTCGAAAGTCGACAATAAATAAATAAATATTTCCAGACAGGTCACACAGCGCCATCTAGTTTCCGTGCTAAGCTACGAGGCTTGTGTTACGGAAACTAGATGGTTGATAAACTGCATATTATACTTTTTTTTTTGTAAATATATACATATTATACATATAAACACACAGACCGAGACAAATTATACAATGTACAACTTGCCACCGGTGGGAATCGAACCCACGACCTCCCCAGTTCACGGCAACGTTTGTTACCACTAGACCACGGAGACAGTCCGCAAACGCAAACTTTTACAGCTTTAATTGGAATTTACTAATAAATATGATTATTCAAATAATTAAATTACATAAATACGTATATAATAATATACCGCGTGTAATTGTCAAGAGAGCAAATATTTTTTTAGGCTTTAGGTGTCATTGGTAGAACCTCTTCTTCTTCTTACGGTGCCATCTCCTATCGGAGGTCGGCTATCATTAGGGCGATTTTGATTTTGTTGGCCGCTGTCCGGAACAAGGATCTGGTGCTCATCCCGAACCACTCCCTGAGGTTCTTGAGCCAGGAAGTGCGTCTTCACCCCGGTCTTCTGGAGCCTTGTATCTTGCCTTGCATGACGAGCTGCAGCAAGCTATACTTTTTATTGCGCATGATGTGTTCCTTCGCTTTACCATTTTCAGTAGTTCAACGCCTTTGTTCATCCTCTGCAAGACAGTTTCGTTTCTTACTCTGTCCTTCCATGATATCTTCAACATTCTCCTGTATATCCATATTTCAAAAGCTTCTAACTTCTTCGATGTGTTTGTCAGGGTCCATGACTCGACACCATACAGGAGAATGGAAAATATGTAGCATCGGACGAGTCGGCATTTTGTAGGAAGTTTGAGATTGCGATTGCAGAGAAGGTGGCTCATTTTAACAAAGGAGCTTTTAGCTTGTTGCTAGAACCTCTATTTAAAGTAAAAGAGGTCACTTTTTTTTTAAAATAAATATCATTATTCTAAAAACAAAACACTACTGCATGGTGAATAATGAAATTCGCGATATCCATAGTGATAAATACCCAAAGACTGGGAGGAGTGTTATTATTAATTGATCTCGCTCACAGCCGAGAGACGAAGTAGGGAGAGTAACAATTACGTAAGTCAACGTATGAGCGATCGTCGACCTTTCTATACCTACTTGATTAGGCTCAGTATGAGTTGTGAAATATTTAGGAAAACTTCTCTGCACCGTAACTTAAGATTTTATTACTGAATAATACAAATAAAAAATACGTAATTCTTTATTTTTATTCTAGATTATAATATAAAAATATTTGCTCTTAAATAAATTACACGTAGTATAATAGTTTAGGAGTTCTCAAGAGTAGAACTGCTTATTCGGTAGTTGATAAATATTTAATGTCAAACACATAATTATAGCCAGAAACTAGGATTGGGAAGTAGTAGGTCAGACCAGTTTGGTATCCCCACTACTTCCCAGGTCGTTGAACTTAGCCCATACAATAGTGGCTCGGTCCTGTATGGTACCCCCACCACATCGTCATCGAACCCGTGTCCACTGTGGTGAATGTACCGTTCTATGTGCCGCCACAATATCATTGAATTATTGACAAAGCCTAATCTAATTTAATTACCTAACTTTTTTTTTATTGTTTTGTATTGATGTCCCTATTACACTATACTACCCTCCCGTTCTGTTCCTTGCCTTTACATTGCACTCTCCAGGCTAGACAGATATATATATATAATTAGTGTAAAATTTTGTGTTCAATTTTGTATGAATTTGGTTAAATTCCAGTGGGAATGTACTGTGATATACAAATAATAAGAATTAGAACCAAAGTTACTAACATAGCTTTCAAAATTGGCAAGGTAAAGTGGCAATGGGCCGGACTCATCTGCCGCAGAACTGATGGCTGATGGGGCAAACGGGTTCTAGAGTGGAGACTACGTACGGGACGTCGCAAAGCGTGACGTTTCTCTGCCAGATGGATGGATGACTAAAGAAGGTCGCTGGTGGATGAAGGGTCTATATTCAGCAGTGGGGAGACACAGGCTGATGAGGACAATGAGTTAAATTAATCTATTTTAAATAAAATGTACCCACTATACTTTAATCAATAGAAAACAGAATTCTAATTGCTTTCAGCGAGTATTTACAAAAGACAATGAATCAAAGAATTTGATTACAATCGCTGTTTTGTAACAAAATTTCAATTAACAACAAAACACTGAACTCGTAATTCATTACATTGTTTTCGACTTAAATCCATACTAGTATTATAAATGCGAATGAAAGAAAGAAAAATATTTTATTGTTACATTAACAAAAAAAAGTAGACTTAAAATGAAATAAAGTGTGTGGTGACAAATAGGGAATCAGCTCAGCATTGAGCTGCGACGCTTTAAGAGTCACAGCGCTCATTTTTAGCTAATCCCTAATGAAGCTTTGTCTGTGTGCCTAAACCAGTTATACATACCTACAAATTATCAATATCCACAATTTTTTGTATTTATTTAAAAACTTAATTGCATTTTGTACAAAAGCGGACTTAATGCCGTTAGGCATTCTTTGACAGCCAAACCTTTAGGACATTTAGACAGTATCAATGGCATGTAGGTGCAATATTATTAAATGATAATTTGTAAGATATATGTAGGTATACATAGACATAACAACAATACATACAATAATACTTAATAATTGCATTCTAATACATATACAAGTACATAAATAAGTTATTTATTATATTATATATTAAATCAAATCAATCAAATCAAAATAATTTATTTCCGTATGGTTAGCACGTAACACTTGGATATTGTTAGTACTACAATAGTACATACAAGCCAATAAATAAAAAAATAAAAGCAAATAAAAAATATTACCATTGACCATGGCTGGACCGAACCCAACATCAATACAAATTATAACTAAAACATTGTTGCCATAAACGAGGAATTTGTTTTTATTTACAGCTAGATACTTAATATTAAATTCGTGGCTGTAAAAAGGCCATGTCAGCTTACAATCTAATAATAATTATGTCCATAAATATAAATATAAATTCGTGGCTGTAAAAAGGTCATGTAAGATATATATTAATATATATAATATAATAACAATACACAAAACAAAACCAGTGATGAAGAAGTGGCTAAAGATAAAGGTGACAAAGGAAGAGCAGCAAAGGTGTGGAACGGGTTGGCGAGGATCTGATGTCAAATTTTTTATGACAATTAACGATTCCACAAGTTGGTATTATTGGAACCGGGACCGACGACTTAACATGGTCAAAAAATGTACTTAGGTAAAGTCTATTTCTCATTGGTACATGCCGGATGGATTAGAACCGACCTATGTAGGTTTTTAAGTAAAGCTATTTTAATACCGAGCCAACATCGCGTTTAACTTAATCGGTTTATATAACTGAATAAAACGGAGGCGTGGCTGTGAATGGAATGCATGACATGAATGGCAAAATAATGGTATTAATGGAGTGAATAGATCTAACTCCGAATTGAAATGACATGTGTAATATATGCACACATCCAACGTGACCTATATATTATTTATTTGAAATTTGGAATACAAACAGAAATCATGGCTAAAATTTGTATAGAAACAGTTAAAATAAAACAATATGTGAGCCAGACTCCATAAACAGTACTCACTAGGAACATTAACCGCAATATAATATGACCGCCTCCGTGGTCTAGTGGTAACAAACGTTGCCGCGAACTCGGGAGGTCGTGGGTTCGATTCCCACCGGGGGCAAGTTGTACATTGTATAATTTGTCTCGGTCTGGGTGTATATATGTATAATATGTATATATTTCCAAAAAAAAAGTATAATATGTATGTAGTTTATCAACCATCTAGTTTCCGTAACACAAGCCTCGTAGCTTACCACGGAAACTAGATGGCGCTGTGTGACCTGTCTGGAAAAAAAAAAAAAAAAAAAAAATAAATAAATAAATAAATAAATAAATAAATAAATATATATACAATATTTAAGGCGAGTAACGAAGAAAAAAAAAACTTACACAATGAATTAAACTTACACTAGTGAAAAAAAAGCTAAAGTTTAAATAAAAATAAATAATTAACTAAAAATAATATTAGGTCATATCAGGTTATATAAAAACTAAAAAAGTGGCCTGGATCAAATAACAGAAAGCAAGAAGAAAATAGTTAAAAATAGTTAAACTGCAATGATATATATAAAAGAAAAACATATAAACATATTGTCAGTGTAGAATGATGTACAGTGTTTATTGTCTGTTTTGTGTTTGTTCGGAGTAGTCGTTATATTTGAAAGAAATAAATTATGTCCACTAGGACATAATCATTAGAGACAAGCATCGCTGATGCATGCACCAATGAGAGTGAATGATGACAACTCATTGTTACTTTAACTGCCTCCGTAGTCTAGCGGTAAAGTTCTTGGATTTAGACTCGGAGGTACCGGGTTCGATTCCTGGTCGAGACACAAAAATATTTATTAATGTAAATAAATACATTTAATTAATATTTAATTTATTTGTGATATTTCTCGAGTTTGGTACGCTGGAGACATCGACGAGCTTGCCACTTGTCATGATTGGCCTATAGTAAAGTTGGCTAAACGTGAATCCGTTTATTTATAAACATGGTGTCTGAACACCCCGAAAGGGAAAACGGTCGTGATGATATTTAACTTTAAAAACATATAAATTTTATATATATATATATAGTATAACGAAATGCCTTCATGGTTTAACTGTTAAGTTCGTAGATTTACAAGCGGAGGTACCAGGTTAGATTCCTGTGTCCCATCATTTATTTAATCTATTTGTGATATTTCTCGAATCTGGTACGCTAAAGACACGATAGTGTTGCCCAAAGCAAGACCAATACTTAGCCAGTTAAGAGTTAAGTCAGTGGATTTAAATCGGAGGAAACGGGGATTGACATTTTACCAACTTTACTGGACGCCCATCATAACAAGTGGCAAGCTCGTCGATGTCTCTAGCGTACCAAATTCGAGAAATATCATAAATAAATTAAATAATTTATTGTGAACCGACCAGGAATCGAACGGTAGACCACGGAGGTATTATACGAGATGTATATAGGTAGGATTTAGGTATACTAAAATAAACATATTTGCAAATGAGCTTTCCAAGTTCCAAATACCTAAGTGTTATTTTTTTCCCTTCGGAAAATTAAAATTGACAGACACGACGCAATTTCAATTTATTGTTCTTAAATTAGCAGAGGTTTTTGCGTTTTGTCGACTTTTGGGTTGCACATAGGCATGTAGTCTATCTTAATTCTGACTTGCCTGGTGGGTTACTGCTGTACCAGGTATTGTAATCTCATAGGTAGTGATAACTAAATTTAAAAGGTTATTAATTGATCGTTGTGGTGCAGTTTTGTGTATGTTTTATTTTGTAAATCTGATATAGCTGAGTTTTCCTTGCAGATTCCTTTCTCAGTCAGATTAAACAGTGGAATCTTGTAAGCTGCTGGTCTTCTGCTAACAGCTTACTTATTGGACTACTTTGCTGCTTAGTCTTCTACTAGCAGGAGTAGAATCATTCAAAAGAATTAAATTAATGACGTTTGCGAGACTCTTTGCAAGACCAAGACAAGACTTGGTATTGGTCTAGCAACCATATTAGTGGTCTTGTTCTTGGACTTGTTCTTGCAAAAAGCAAGACTAAGACCAAACTGGGCAACACTAGATGGCACTATAGTAAAATGGACTAAATGTTTCTTAAAATAGCGTGATTTCTGCATATCTATAGGGAGTCCCAACAAGACCGCCGGATTGAGTTTTAAAGAAAATAAAAATGATTTTTTGCATCAATTGAGCCTTGTACGTACGCGTGCAAATGCAGATAGATCTTTTACCAAAATTCGCTGCATAGTGCTTCTGAAAATGTTTACTTTTGGACTACGATGAATGAAATTTCATGGATTCTCAGACAAGGACGACGACGAACGAATCTTATGATCCATAAGCGTAAATTTGGTATCAATTTTTTTTGGACTCATTTCTCTAAGAAAAACGGGGTCTCATTTAGTTATTAGTTATTTAAGTTGTTTTTAAATTTATATTTAATATAGCAATAAAGTAGATTATTTTTTTAACATAAGATTAAATTTATTCGAAGTTAATTAGTACATTAAATATAAAGTAAAAGCTACCTAAATAATAAAATTAAAAATAAACTAAAGTATAAATAAAAAATGTTCTCTAGAGACGTCCCATCCGAGTCCCAAGGATACTGGCAACATTTCCCCTATGTATAGCTAGACTAATACGTTTGCAGAAATAATTGCCAGCCTTCTTGTCTCCAGAACTTTCTGTCAGCCGCTTTGACAACTCCTTGACCAAGCGCCTCGCTGACGGTCCCCATGGGCCCATCGTCTCATCCCCAAACGGCGCAAATTCATAACCGATACCAAGGTTGGCGTATTTGCGCAATTTGAGGTCCTCCGCAGAAAACGCCACACTTCCCGCGCCTGACGAGGTCGCCTGGATGTGAGATGGAGCTAATGTGTCTACACACGTCGCATCCCACACCAGAGACCTGCCAAGTTTCCACGGCCCAACAGTCATTCCGTCGGGTCTCTTGCCATCGCTCCGCACAATCCCAGATGGTTCTAAGATTGCGGGTACCCCAGCAGTGACAAGAGCCCTTCGGATGATGTCGTTGAGAGGAATGCGGCCAGCACTTCTAGCACAAGAAAGCCCGTGGTGTCCGAGATGATCGACTGTTGTTTTTAAATTTATATTTAATATAGCAACAAAGTAGAATGTTTTTTTAACATAAATAAGTTTTCTTCCCTTTCAACATGAAATATTACAGCTTAATAAAGAGTACAAGACAAAAGGGCATTGTCCAAAAACTTAAATTAACGAGACATTTAATTAGGCAACGTTAAGATTCTGTTAAATAGCCCCAACGGGTCTCATTACTCAGAATTAGGTTAGGAGGGCCTCTAGAAAAAATAATGCGCGGCCTTTTTCCCCGATGAATATTCAACAAGATCACGTTGTTCCATTACGTCAAGTTTTTACGTCCTTTCTAAAAGTTTTGCATCCCGTTTGCACAAAACAACATTTTAAAAGATTATTTTTATTTATTTTATTATTCAATAGTCAATAGAACAGATTGTTTATCGAACAGGCACCGTCTTTAAACACCCGTATATTCAAAGAACATCTTCTCTCTCCTATTACAATAATAATAAGAGAGAGAAGACAAATTTCTAAGCATTCCATGGATTTACCGCGCGGGTGCCGGGTCCATCGTGTGAGATGAGAAGAATGGTCCGGGCCCGGGACGGGCTTGCGACCGACAATAAAAGTTTAAGAAAAGGAGGCCACCTTTCTTTTTATTGCGCGATAATACGCTTACCATCCACCATTCTACTTCACTCCCTACCCAACCAAATACTGTATGATTTTACTTTATTTCAGAATAAATTCCGTATGTGTCAGTAACAATTTTTAAAGAACCTTATAATATCTAATATATAAATACAAAAGTATAATTATTCATTTATTTTCCTTTTCTGGGGCCCAGGTTACCTGCTTATCAGCAGGCTTATCCAGAACCCCAAGAACGGAGTGCCTATTAGCCCACACGGCCAGGATGCTGCTGGGGCTGACCCTTATAGCATATTAAGGATAGCGTTCTTACAACCGAGCCACCACCATTCATGTGTGTTATATTATATGTTTATAATACATCTGATTATTATTATATAATGTTTTATGTTTCACAACTGTTTTTTTGTGTCATACGGGCACCAACAACACATTTTGGGGACATATAATTCAGCATAACTTGAATTAAACACTGAACGGCATGGCCCAGCGCAGCGTTCAAGGAAATAATTAAAAATAATTTTAGCATTCTGAACCTTTAGCGACATCGTAAATTAATTTTATTCATTTTGTGGTTTTAGATTTCACATCGGCCACTTTGAATATTGTATTGATTATAAATTAAAAATCTATTTTTATTATACTTCTGCAGAGTTTGAATTCATTAGCTGTATTTTTTGAATTACCTCATTGTAGTCCGGAGAAAATGCGTTCCCTAAATCTTAAGTTTAATGCATAAATAGTACGTGAAATATATATTTCTT
Source organism: Tinea semifulvella (assembly GCA_910589645.1). Lineage (NCBI taxonomy): Eukaryota > Metazoa > Arthropoda > Insecta > Lepidoptera > Tineidae > Tinea > Tinea semifulvella. The sequence continues at coordinate 7,969,529 of OU342609.1, forward strand.
GTAATGCCGACTATTATTTTTTTTGCACAACATTTGACTTTGCCTGTGACAGGTGGGCCTAAAGGTAAGTGGCACGCGGGGTCTATGAACGTTAGCCACTGGAATCAGACTTATGACTGTGTCAGTCTCTAACTCTATGCCGGCTTGCCTGGGCATAATGTCAATTCGAGCCTGATCCCGAAACGTGTGAAGTGAATACACTTTATTGGGTTTATCGTCACGAACGGTAGATACTTCCCCGCCTCGGCAGACTGGGCAAATTACCACCATCAGTACCCCATACCACCTAAAACAACACTTGTTGAAAGTAAGTTTGCAATGATGTCAAATGCCAATTTTTACTTTCAAAGAGAACTAATATTGTAAGCATGCCATGGTGATATTTATATGAAATCAAGCTTGAAACAAACTAACTGGTTCATAATATATAGTAATTAAACGGGTGTTTAAAAAATTCTTAAAGCAATAATTCTTCTAATTTTTATTATGTAGTTACGAGATCACCAGATGTCTGGCAGTGCCGAGTGTGGAGATCACTGTAATATGTTTCGCTTGTAAAGTTTTTTTTGTCAATAAATATATTTTTATTTTTCTTTCTTTTCAATAATAATGTTCTTTTTTCTTTTTTTTTGTACTAGCAAGGTTACACTTGCGCCCACCTGATGGTAAGTGGCGCGCATGGTCCATTAATGTTAGCAACTGGAATAGTGATCTAGTTCTAGTGATCCACAAGTTTATAAGTGTGTGTGTCGCTTTCCTCAGCGGTAAGGAACTCACTCTTTTAGCGACCGGACTGTAACTAAAATATCCTCTACAACTACTAGCTGGTCTTCTCACACCCCCCGGAGTGGGGAATCTGTGTCAAGGTATTTGCCTTCTTACAGAGGTTGCGTTCGCTTTCCGTAACTACGGACAGGGCATGGGGTAACCATTGAAGGTTGAAGTATACGAGCCTGGCGGCGTGGCCGGGATTACGACTCCGTGATTGTTAGCAGGTTATTCTACAAGTTCATTGAGATTTATTGTCATACTCCCTTAATATAAAGACGAAGATTTCTCACGGGTTTGAATAAAAATGTAAATACCTGAAACAAAAATAAAAACAAATTAAATAATTAATATTAATTAAATAACGGATGGACCGAAATTAATGTATGAAAAATATTATTTAACATTGTTCCCATAATATAATAGATAATAATAATAATAATATAATATTTAATATATTTAATAAATTCAAGCAACATCCTATCTTTATCTCTGGTGGCCACGCTGCCAGATATTCTCTATGATGCCTTGTTCTATGACCTACTCCTAATTATGATAATCATTCATTATATTGAAAATATATATTTTTCATTATTTATTTTCTAATGATGGATAATTTCTACCTATGACTTATTAGATTATAGGGAAGACAGATGATCTAGCCCATACTGCCATGTCTGATTAATGTGTTAATGAGGTTATCATAAAATTCTAGATGTTGAAAAATTTAATGCTTTTCTTGGAATCACTTGCGGCATTATCGCCAAAAACACAACCGGTCGTGACATCGTGCAAAAGCCGCAAAAAATAATCTAACTTGCGCTATTTATTAATATATATTCAAATTAAAAATTTGAACTTTACATGTCCGTGCCAAAAGCAGGTAGGACGGAGTTAACTGCGAGACAACGGAGGCTGTCAATTGTATACATATAATAAAATAATGTCAGTTATATTAAAATTTTAAACAATATATAAAATGTTGAATAAATCATAGACAAATCAATTCGCCATCAAAAATATAATAATATAAAATGTCGTTCGGAAAAGCTTAAATCCTTTTTATTCCTTTTCCGCAGATGGAAATGATTTCTCGCTCGTGGCAAAGCAAAAAGGTTTCAACGGAGCCGCCGCCTGCCGCCGCCCACAATAAAAGGAAAACTTTTTGGAATTGCTGTACACCGGCAAAGATACAATTCCTATTGCAATGTTCAACGTTGCCTTTTTTATTTTGCTGCAAAAGACTTCAGATCATTGACTTTATATTATTTTATATGCACCGGGCAATTAATATAATTTTGTAGCGACATTAAGGTGCATTTGCCGCAAGCAAATAAGGTTTATAATCGCAGCAAATGCTCCCATCTACGTTGCAGGGCGTACGTGACTAATAGTGCACACGATACTAAAAACCACTTGATGGCACTTTGCTTTTCGATATCATTGGTTGAAACTTTCGACTGAAGTGTGGACAAAATTCACCAAACGGTGGGAACAGCCACAAGCCCTGGAAAGTAAGCCAGTCTTCCCGTAACCCTCTGACAGTCACTACGTGGATTCCGTACTAGATGATAATGCGCAAAATTATATTTGTAACCAATTATACGTATATATACTCTATATTTATCTCCATAATTTTAATGGCCGCCAAGAAGCTGTAGCTCTACCATTCTAAAATCCTGCTACGTAAAGTTTTATTCCGAGCTGTCAAATTGAGGGCGTAAGCATGAGCTCGTACTTCCAAATTACAAAAGCTACAATCATTACCGTCCCTAGAACACAGAGTCCTAGACCTTCACTATTGGATATGAGCTTTCCAGAAATATGTGAAAAATTTTACCTACACTCGCAACGCTGACTAGACGGGTTGGCAAGGGTCTGATGTCTATCTTTAATGACGATTTATTACCAATTTCACAAGTTAGTGGAACCGGGACCGACGCGTCAGAGGCATGGGAACGGTGGTATTGTAAATACATGACAAATTTACGTAAGTGGATTATTAGGATTTTAAGAAAAGCGTTCTTACAACCAAGCCACCACCACCGGTCTAAAGAATATTTTATATAGAATAAACTTCACAATACCTCGGATTCACTGTTAGTAATAAGGGAGACTGCGAAGGTGAAATTCGTCGACGAATTGGAATGTCTAAAACTGCGATGACCCAACTTAACAGAATATGGGGTGACAGCAACATATCCAGAAAGACAAAAATTCACATCGTAAAAACACTTGTTTTCTCCATTTTTCTGTACGGTTCTGGGACATGGACCATAAAAGCGGATAGAGCGAGGATTGATGCGTTTGAGATGTGGTGCTGGCGTCGTTTGCTCAGAATCCCTTAGACTTCACGACGTACTAACATTTTTGTGCTCGAAGAGCTTAATCTGACCAGGGAGCAAAGACTCTCTACCGTCTGCTTTGTTCGAATTCTGCAATACTTTGGCCACATTGCAAGAAGAGAAGACGATAATTTAGAAAAACTTCTAATCTCGGCCAAGGTAGACGGTAAAAGAATAAGAGGAAGAAGCCCCAAGCGATGGTCCAGTCAGGTGACTGACCACCTGAACATCCCTGTACACCAGGCCATCCACTGCGCCGAGGACCGAAACCGTTGGAGACGGAAAGAAGCAGAACATTGACTAAAAAAACAATAACACGCTATACTCGTAAATCAACAAACATAGTCTATCTTTAAACAACAAAAAAAAAATGTACGCAAGAACTGCGTTGGGCCAATATATTTCTTTAATAGCCCAAACCTTTAATATTAAGCCAAAGTTCGAGTCGAGTTGCGGTAGACAAAGTGTAATTTAATAGAAGGTAAGTGTTGATGTGAGAGAGCTCGGTTGTAATAACGCTTTCCTTGACATCTTTAAAAGGTGGATTTCAATGAGAAATCGAGAATCGTTAATAATTTGTCATTAAAAAATGACATCATTTCCACGTACTGTGGAATATTTCGTTGTGTTTCGGATTAAAAATCTGTAACTCCGTCAATTTGAAAGATAGAGCTATCAAATATTGCACTAATATAAAGTAATACATAAGGATTCATATAAGTAATGTTTTATGAATTGGAATTATGTTTTTTTTTTTTAATTAATAAAGAAAAGTCACAATCATTTAAAATATATACTGTGTATAAATAAACACAATGCCATATTGGTACCAACACTGATGTATGGAAGCGAAACGTGGATATGTCAGAATACGCATGAGAGTAGGGTTAATGCAGTAGAAATGCGGCGGATATGTGGCGTCACTTTGGCGGACCGCATACGTAACGTCGAAATACGGAAAAGGGTTGGTATGAAGGAAAGCATAGGGACAAAAATAAGGAAAAGCATGCTACGAAGGTTCGGGCATGTTGAAAGGATGAGCGATGAAAGATTGACGAACCAGATATATAAAGCGAAAGTTGTGGGTGAAAGAGGCCCTGGCAGACCGAGACTCACATATCACGATCAAATAAATAAAACACTGACTGAAGGTGCATTAAAAAGTCTTCGTAACCAAAGGGCATGTATGAAGAGGTTAATAAATGTCGACGAAGCGAAAGAGGTATGTCGTGATCGTGTCAAATGGCGCTTAATTGTCTCTGCCTACCCCGCAAGGGATCTGGCGTGAAGATATGTATGTATGTGTATAAATAATAAATAAAATACATACATATTTAAAATAAATAAATAATAATACCTATATGTCAAAGAAAGGAGATTAAGATGCATTTTGTTTTTTTAAGAAAGTGAGAAATTAGGAGTTTTTTTAATATATTTAGAGATGGTACCTGTCGGATAAATAAAGGCAGCCTGTTCCACTGACGGGCTGCAGAAACAGTTAGTGAATCTGAATATGTGCTGGAGGGGAGAAGTAAGCACACACAAAATAGCATACATACATACATATCTTCACGCCAGATTCCTTGCGGGGTAGGCAGAGACAATTGAGCGCCATTTGACACGATCACGACATATCTCTTTCGCTTCGTCGACATTCATTAACCTCTTCATACATGCCCTTTGGTTACGAAGACTTTTTAATGCACCTTCAGTCAGTGTTTAATTTATTTGATCGTGATATGTGAGTCTCGGTCTGCGAGGGCCTCTTTCACCCACAACTTTCGCATTATATATCTGGTTCGTCAATCTTTCATCGCACATCCTTTCAACATGCCCGAACCATCGTAGCATGCTTTTCCTTATTTTTGTGTTGTAAAGTGACGCCACATATCCGCCGCAACGACCGCATTTCTACTGCATTAACCCTACTCTCATGCGTATTCTGACGTATCCACGTCTCGCTTCCATCAGTGTTGGTACCAACATGGCATTGTGTATGGCGAGCCGAGCTTTGTCACTGACATTTTGACTGCCGATCAGTGACCCCAGGGCACCGTTAACACAATTTTCCGCGTTCACTCTTCTTTCAACGTCCCTATCGTACTTCCCATCCGCAGTGAAAACACTGCCCAGATATATAATTTCATTTACTTGTTCTAGAGTTTCATTGTCAATCTTTATCGTCACGGTTGTCATCCTTCTTCTTTCAAACACTAGTACCTTGGTTTTTCTTGCATTCAAACGGCAAAATAGCGGTTAAGAATAAAATAAATAACTGGCAAACATTTGGAATATAGTAGGAACATGTTGTGGGGATGTTGGCAAGAGATCCGAGAGACCTTCTGGCACCCCTCCAAGGGGCCACCATTACAGATGTAGGACACCCCCTATCTGTGTTCTAAATTTACTTCGATTAATTGTTATTTTGTCCTCTTTTGTCGAAATGATTTGGCTTCATTACCACATCTGGCTTTAATAATATAGATTTTACACAGCACCGTAAAACACAGAGTCCTAACTAGAGATTCGTCCGTTTTCCGGCCCCGAAAATTCCGGGACTATACTTGCCTAACCTCGTGGTTTTCTGGATTGCCACAGACAGGTAGAACCAGTATAGAACCTGAGCGAGTATTTTCTGCTGCTTATATAATAAACTACGAAGCAGGCTTGGAAGTTAAACATTGGATGCTTTGATATTTCTGCGATTGTATTTTTAAAATAGCTTTTTGTTTTGTCTTTTTTCTTTTTCTCTAATATAATTTGTGTTGGGCAACGAAATTAAAAACTTTATTTTTATTTATTTTTATTTCAGCCCAATTAGAATTAGAAATGAAATGAAATGAAAATATTTATTTGTATGAAATATGATATGAAAACACAAGTGGTTGGTAAGTTTTGGCTCGACACATTTCGCCATTTCTGGCATACAAAATTTTATTTTAAAAACTAAACTTATATCTAACATAAATATAACACAAAAAATAATAATGAAGAAATAAGACACAAAAAATAATAATAAAGAACACAAAATAACCCAAATAATATTAAACAAAAAATACACATGGTCTAATCCCGGGATTACGCATAAAAAATCCCATATTCCCGGGATTATAAAACATGCTTGGGATTGTATTCTCTAGTCCGTCCTAACCCTCTATTGTTGGAGATAGGACTTTAAGATAATTTTGGAGAATTTGTCCAAGCTGGAAAGATGAGATGGCGAGGGTCCGATGTTAAAGGCAATTTATTAACGATTCCACAAGTTGGTATTAGTGGAACCGCAACCGACGGCTTAACGTGCTCTCCGAGGCACGAGTTAAAAAGCTTTAAAATAGTACTATAGACCAAAACGATTAAATTTAAAATGTAAAGAGCAAAATTGTTTACGTCAAGTCGTCGAGTTACGTCGGTGCACTTGTTTACAGTGAAAATAGCATTGACCTAACGCAAGGACCAGCACTTAATTAAATAACTAAAGCAAATTCGTACGGACACTGTTAGAGCTGATATATATCGTTTTATTTAAATAAATAATAATAAATAAACAAATATTTCCAAACAGGTCACACAGCGCCATCTAGTTTCCGTGGTAAGCTACGAGGCTTGTGTTACGGAAACTAGATGGTTGTATAATAATTATATAATCTATTTAATTTTTAACTATTTTTTTTTTATGCATGCATTTCTTCTTACTGCATGTTTTCTTACTTCAACTGCGATTCAACGTATTCTGGAGAAACAAACCAATAAGAGTCCTTTCTGAAGACCAATTTTCCCATAAAACCCATTTCTGATTCCGGAGCAATGCTGTGAAGATGCAGATGTTTGATACTGCTAAACGGGGGCCAATGGTAGCCAAACCTGGCATCTTGGGCTGATAGCCCATTCCTAGTGATCAAGTCTTTGGATACTTGAAGCATTTTTGTTATAAGCTCCTTGTGAGTTAAATTTAGGCTTTTTGCATCTTCTATATGAATTTTTGATACCGTTAAGAAGTGAAATCGGGTTGCTGGCTTTATGTCCCTAAAACACGCGACATCTTCATATAGTATTTTTGTATTATCAAGCTTGTTTACGATATTACAGAAAATACAAGCAGACTTTTCGGTAGTTATTGCAGACATTTTGCGTATAACTGATGGAAAAAGAGAATTCATGAGACGGCCATTTCAAGCACAGGACATATATGACATCGATATGTAACTGATATTTTATTTAACTGTTAATTGTCTGTAGTAACAAAATATTTTTAAATTTTCGCATGCTGTTAATTGGTTGCGGGCTTAAAAATCGAATTTCGGATATAATACTATTCCAATATAGAAGCTATGCCTTTAATAGGTACATATTGTGTACCTATTAGTGAGAACTTTTTAATGACACTCTGTTTCTAATTCTTTTTAACATAGATTTTTTATTGTATTGTCGATAGTTCTCCATAGAATAAATAAATAAATATCTATGGCTCTCAAAGTATGATGATAATCTACCTGGCGACGCCGCGACGCTAGTGTTCGTGTGAACAAGTGTTTTTAGCGTGGGTTGCCACTCTTTTCAGTGGTACGTGACCGAGCCGAGATACCGACGCGACGGGACTACAGACTTAACCAATAAATTGTAATAATTGACCAAGACTGTGTATAAGTCATTGTAAAACAGTTAATTAAAATAGCTTGTCGAGGTCTGGCGAGCTTTCGTTCACTCTTTATGGATGCACGCCACTTTCCATTTGCTTTTAAAAAAACATTTTTAATTCAATTATTTCATGTTTTCTCTGCTGATTTTCATACAAAAATGAACTACGATTTTTTTGGTAAGGTGTTTAATAATATTGTTTTGCTCATTTCTTTTGTTATTCCGATGTATTGTGACATCCATTATTTGCAGAAAAACGGTCATATTTAAATAAATATCTCGATGATTTGACTTTTAGCTGAGCGACCTTGAATTTGTGAACCAGACCTACAGTCAGTGTCCATGTTACGGGGAGGACGCACTAGTTGAAGACTTTTGTCTTCAAACACTGTGGTATCGTTGTTTTACTTTTATTTATTTGATGAAATGTTAAAAGTTGCTTTTTGTCAGTATTGTGTAGTTGTTTATATTTATTGCATCGAATTTGTGTAGTTGTATTAGTATGTATTTATTATATAGTATTCGTATGTAGGTATATGTATGTTTATTATACTTATATAGGTATATTACGTAGGTCTATATTATTTCTTAGAATTAAGATTGTAAATAATGTACATTATTCAATCATTTTTATTTTTTATATTTTGTGCACCTACTCCTGTCACTAAAAACTCTCTTATTGTCCTTAAGGTTAACAGGCAGAGAATGTCTGACGACATTATGTTAGCCCTTTGTACTTATGTGCAATAAAGTTTTTAAATAAAATAAATAAATAAAATAAAATATCGACGATAAGAGGATATGTCGAAGTTTCCCGAATGCCGCCCATCCTAGCTGAATGCGTCTGTCGGCTTCGTTACTAAAGTTTGATGCGCCTATCTGAATAGTCTGTCCAAGGTAGTTAGTATTCATAACTTCGAGAGTGACATTTCCCACACAGATTGGCCTTAGTTTGACTTGGTCATTGAACATGACCTTCATTCCGAGACCAACCTGATGGGAAGCCACGTTTATGCCGTTTAACATTCTGCTAAGATCCTTGAGCGAGCTGGCCATGATGACTATGTCATCCGCAAATCGAAAGTGTTATTCAATAATGGCTACTGATTATTATTCTGTTAATACCGTCTTGGAAGCTCGTTTCATAAATGTGTTGACGGCAGATCAGCTTAGGCCCAATTCTTTTAGTAAGTGGAGCAAAGATCTTGCTGGGATTCCTCTCGCACCTTTTCATCATCATTTCTTCTTTATTTAAAAGAAAAGCATATAATAAAAGATGCTGTAGGCCAAAACATAACCACCATTAAAACCAAACCAAATATTCAAGTACTTTTAAAAGAAAAAAGGAAATATAAAATTGTGCTATTGAAAAAGCGGCTTTTTCAGTACTTATTGCCTAGAGCCTCGGCGACAAAAAGGGAAATGAGTTTACCGCCTCAGACCGGCCGGGTTTTTCAAATTTAATTTATTTGTTAACGGAATATTAAAAATAAAAACTAAAACTTTTATGTTCTGGTTTATAGCACACTAAGGACTTTGACTAACAATATCCCACAGTAAAGTAATTTAACATGTCCGCGCTAAATGGCGCGAATGACTCTTTCCTTTTTTAAAATTTCTTTACCAGATGGATAATGAATGAGATGGGAAGGCAAAGGCCCATACAGCTATTAATTAACTTTAAAAAAATAAAAGTAGTACCATCACGACCACGCTTTTAAACAAATGGGTTTACATTAAGGCAACTTTACTATAGACAAAACTCTTGAGAAAAATAAATACAGATTTAAAAAAATGCGTCACGCTTTCCACTAAAGTTTAGTTTAAATGTATTTTGAAATACTGGCTGCAATGTCGTCGCCCGCTCATTTCGTAAAAAAAACTTCCTCAAGGGTTCAGCTGTTTTACGAATACAATTTATTCTATGGCTCAATGTTAATTAGTTTCTGTGTGACTTTTTTAATTAACTCATTATTTAAAACAAGGATAATTCCTTGTATTATTTAAAAATTGAGTAAACTTGGTTGTATAAGATTCGCAAACCCGTCTGGTTAGCGCGCGTGTAAGATATATTCTTCAGAAAATTTTGAAAGGCCTTCTTTCTCCAACAGTGGTGGTCTAGGTAGACTGTGATGTTGAAGTAAGAAGGTTTCTTAGTACATCTATGTATGTATGTTTGTCCGTCTTCTAGCATATATAAACCAATTTTGATAATGTTTTGCATTTTATATATATAAGTTATATTTTTTCATTTGAAAGAACAAGGGTGACAACCGTGAGGATACAGATTGATGATGAAACTCTAGAACAAGTAAATGAAATTATATATCTGGGCAGTGTTTTCAATGCGGATGGGAAGTACGATAAGGATGTTGAAAGAAGAGTGAATGCGGGAAATAGTGTTAACGGTGCCCTGGGGTCACTGATCGGCAGTCGAAATGTCAGTGACAAAGCTCGGCTCGCCATACACAATGTCATGTTGGTACCAACATGACATTGTGTATGGCGAACATGGCATGATGTATGGAAGCGAAACGTGGATATGTCAGAATACGCATGAAAGTAGGGTTAATGCAGTAGAAATGAGATCGTTACGTCGGATATGCGGCGTCACTTTGTCGGACCGCATACGTAACGTCGAAATACGGAAAAGGGTAGGTTTAAAAGAAAGCATTGGGACAAAAATAAGGAAAGGCATGCTACGATGGTTCGGGCATGTTGAAAGAATGAGCGAAAACGGATTGACGCATTATATAAATGCGAAAGTTGTGGGTGAAAGAGGCCCTGGCAGACCGAGACTCACATATCACGATCAAATAAATAAAACACTGGCTGAAGGTGCATTAAAAAGCTTTTGTATCAAAAGGACATGTATGAAGAGGTTAATGAATGTCGACGAAGCGAAAGAGGTATGTCGTGATCGTGTCAAATGGCGCTCAGTTGTCTCTGCCTACCCCGCAAGGGATCTGGCGTGAAGATATGTATGTATGTAAAAGAAATCATAGGTTTAAAAAAGGCAGATACACTTACTGGGTTTTTCGGCACGAACGGTGGATACTTCCCCGCTTCGACAGACTGAGAAAATTACCACCATCAGTCCGCCTACCACCTATTTGTTGTTCTAGTTGAAAGTATATAAATAAATAAATATACAATCACACAGCGCCATCTAATTTCCGTGGTAAGCTGCGAGGCTTGTGTTACGGAAACTAGATGGTTGATAAACTACATATTATACTTTTATTTTTTTGTAAATATATACATATTATACATATAAACACCCAGACCGAGACAAATTATACAATGTACAACTTGCCCCCGGTGGGAATCGAACCCACGACCTCCCGAGTTTACGGCAACGTTTGTTACCACTAGACCACGGAGGCGGTCAAATATATGCACTTTACCATTTGCAATGATATATCAAATGCCAATTTTTACTTTCAAGGAGAAATAACATTGTAAGCTTGCCATGGTGATATTTATATACAAGACCACTTGAAACAAGACTTGCCATAAACCTTTCAGCGTAGTGTGAAAATTGCATCTTGTTAGGTCGGCATAGTCGTAGAGACTGATGTCGTTTCATATTTCAGAACGTAGCGTACCGCTTACCAATAAAAATGAGTATATTTTGACCAGTTCTTGAATTATTGTCTATGGTGTTAGGATGCGATACCATAAATTACGGAATGCTTCGATTATGTATTCCGCACACGAGTTTCTGAAAGTACCAGTTGTCGCTGCCGAAAGAAGACAAATAACCTACTGGGGTCGTCTACCATAAAATTACTTATTGATTTTATTTATTTAAAAAAGTAAGTAAAGTATTAACTTATTACGTTTCCATTTCGGGGTGGTCAGAAACCACGCTTATAAATAAGCGTATAATAATAAATAAATAAATAATAAATATTTCCAGACAGGTCACATAGCGCCATCTAATTTCCGTGGTAAGCTACGAGGCTTGTGTTACGGAAACTAGATGGTTGATAAACTACATATTATACTTTTTTTTTTGTAAATAAATACATATTATACATATAAACATCCAGACTGAGACAAATTCTTTTATTTCTTTTCAGTTTTTAATTAAAGTTAATTTTTACGCAGACGGGTTTTTTAAAATGTAAGTTTTGTATTTCGTGTATTCAGAGTAGGCCTCTTGTTTCTCTCTGTTTATCGGGAAAATATTGCCATGAGAAAATTAAAGAAACCCAATTTCGTACCTTGGATTGTGGCCAGTATACAAGCTTAGTCCGCCATTTTGAAACCAGATTTATTGCAAATGATAAACGGAAACGTCGGAATTCAGGGGCCGTATTTTCTACTTTAACTTATATTTAAATACTGGGCAATATATAGGACAGTTTTTTTGCCAACGAACTGATGCTTAAATTAAAACGCAATATTAAATTTTAGATTTTAATAATATATACAGGGTGTTTGGAAGGGAGCTGTAAATACGCCTAGGGTAGAAACTAGGGATAGTTTGCTACCTACCCCCGCCCAATATATTGACCTTGGCCTCAAGGTTTTTTTTAATTTATTTTTATTTTTTATTTGACTTTTTTGTGATTTTTTACTAAAACTACCCGTAGCTCAAAATCTATCCATGGGACCGGTCTGCTGATGGTCTTGTTTTATTCGTTAGAGTCTTAGGGTCCTGCAAAAAAATATTTTACACCAGAAAATTGTGGAGAAGAAAAGTTATGGAGCCTGAAGTACCGTAGTAAGGTAAAGAAATAATTTTAAGGGCAACTTTCTATGGGGTTTAAAAAAAAACTAACAGGGTTGGAGTTCTTCTGATTTTTTTAAAACATCCTCAGTCCATGCCCTTTCTAACGATATGCTAAAAGTGTAATTATCACTTTTAGTTTTAAAGTTATTAATTAATTTCCGCAACTAGGGCACTTTAAGCAAAAATTTCAACTAATGAAAATTAAATGTGTTCGATCGTAAAAGCTTTGGCTATTTACTCATTCCAAAATACACATTATTATTCAACTACACACAAAAGATTTTTAAGATTAGCAACAGACTCGTATTTGCGACATTTGGCCTGCTAAGTCTTCCGCCCCAGCCCTGACATGAGACCGAAGGGTGTCGACTCAAGTAGCATCTTATTTACCAAAGTAATATATTAAAATAAAAACTAATTATAAATAAAACTATAATACCTAGTAAATAAAATGACCGTTACAATGTATTCAGAAAAAATGTTCTCGAACATTTCAAACCATCAATATTTGAGTAGCTTATAATTTATTTACCAAGTGTTTTGTTTTCGTTTTTTTTTTTTTTTTAAGGTACCAAATTTGTGCAATTTTTGTGTTTCCTAATTAATTCTATTAAAAAAGAGAAAAACGTATAATTTTATTTTAGAAGTCATCTTTTTATTTTGTAAATTTGATAGTTTTTTTCTTTTTTTTCTTTTAACAGTAGTAAGTTTTTAATTGTTTTAACAGTAATAAGTTTTTAATTTCTTCTTCTTTTTATATTGGTGAATGCTGTGACACCTAATTGGTACATATATTAGATAAGCTATAATTATACTATGTTATGTGTGTGATAATATATGTACTGCTGTGTGTACTAAATAAATAAATAAATCAACACTATTCTACAAAATTAACTTAAATCGCTCGCCGCATTTCCTCGTTGAATTTTGGTAGTTTTATGAACCAGACCCACTGTCAGTGTCCACGTCTCTGCTCCGTACACACTGATTTTAATGGGGTGTATCACTAACTTTTATCACGATAGATGGCGCATGATAGATGGTACCTAATATAACTGTCAGTTGCATAGAAATGTTGTATTTTTATTACGAAATTTATTATTTTCTGGATATTATGCAGAAGTGAGCAGCTTTTAAGTGTACAAAACGAGATTCCCAAGCGACAGCAAAGATATGGTTCTATTAATTCAACCTTTTTTTATTTTAAAGACTGTGTTTGTTACTTAATTCGTCTTTTAAGTTAGGTAACGTTAAGTTAAAATACATTTTTCTGTTATAAAAATAAAAAAAACTACAAATAAATTTAAAAAAGGATCCGTCATAGGTGTAAACAAGGTACCAGTGCCGCTAGCGACATCTAGAAAAAGCTTTGCCTGATACACCCCATTGTGGTATGGACGAAGAGAGGTTGTGCCAAAGCTGTCTGAATGCCACCCATCCTAGCTGAATGGGTTCGCAGTTGTTTTTTAAATCCCTTCAATCCTCCTGACCAGGCGTGGCAAGATTAGTCCTAAATCTCCAAAAATATGTAGAAGACTCATTTAAAACTAAATTATTACTGTTTATAAAAAATCCCGGTCTTTTGACAATAATATAAGTCATTGCTATGTACCTATTAGGTAAAATTATAGCTGATACGACCCTATTTTGTAGCGTAATTAATGTATTGAACGCTACAGTCAGTTTAATTTCGCCAGAGCTTCAAATTTGTTGGCTAAATTAACAAAATACGAACTCGTACATAGTACAAAATATATAGTCTACTCATGGTTAACATTTTAATGAGTATTATACGTATAATTAATTCTGATACTGAGTCGAGCTTCCAAGACGGCATTAACGGAATCATACAGTATTTGGTTGGGTAGGGAGAGAAGTAGAATGGTGGATGGTGAGCGTATTATCGCGCAATAAAATAAAAAAGGGAGGCCTCCTTTTCTTAAACCAGCCTATTGCCGGTCGCAAGTCCGAGACACCATTCTTCTCATCTCTTACCCACACACGATGGACCCGGCACCCGCACGGTGAATCCTGAGGAATGCTGAGAAATTTATCTTCTCTATAATGTATTTTCGCAAAACAATATTGGTTTTAGAGATGACAAATTTCTAAGTATTCCAATATTATTTTTTACTACCACGATATGTGACCTTGCTCTCATCTGACAGTAAGTGGCGATCAAGGTCCATGAATGTTAGCAACTGGAATCAGACACTTTTGACCGACATCATTCCATAACACTATGCCGTCTTGACTGGGCATGACGGCAATTCGAGCCTGATTCCGAAACGTGTGGATACCCTTTACCGAGTTTATCGGCACGAACGGTGGATACTTCCCCGCCCCGGCAGACTGGGCAAATTATTACCATCAGTCCGCCTACCACCTATTTGTTGTTCTCGTTGAAAGTATGTGCCATTTGCAATGATGTCAAATGCCAATTTTTACTTTTAAGGAGAACTAATAATGTAAGCTTGCCATGGTGATATTTTGACTCTGAGTGTGAAAATGGAAATAATATAGTAAAAAACAGAGTTAAAATATGTAAATAAATACAATATATACATTTATAATACTATAATACCTAACAGAAAAATAATAATACATAATTAGGATAAATACATAAATCATTATATATACTCGTACAGCTCTCCCAAAGTGATAATGCGCATAGAAATCTTCGTCACTGTTCGGCAACGGTCGTATTCCCCGAGCGTCGGAAGACAATATGTATGTAGAGTGGTTAAGTGCATTTTCTTTATGCATAATTTAGTAGAATTATGTGTTTTGTGCTAAAAGAGATAAATATTGATTTATCAGTAACGAAATTTGATTCAAAGTAAATAGCGAGGAAAACCATACGATTGAGAATATGCTACAATCTTTGGCCTCCTTTAAATATAAAATCTCTGCCTGTGTCACACAGACAAGCAATTGTCAAATAAACTATTTAAATAAGATAATTAAAGTTGAAATTAAATTCACCTTTGAAAACAAAACCAAGAAGGTTGTGTAATAGCAGCTCTATATAATTCCGCACAAAGAGAACACGTGCAGTCACCGCCAAAAAAACAAAAACAAAAAAACACTGCCCGAATTGTTTTCGATTGTGTACTCATGATATTGACTTCTATTTCTTTGGAACAAGGTGCAAAATGCAAGTGCATTGTTTAGTGCTCTTACGATTCAATGATTCGGGTGTTTCCGGGAATACGACAATTAGCGAAGATCTGCATGCGCATTATTAATTTGGGAGTACTGTACATATATGGGTACTAATAATATGTCAGGTGATTAGGATTCGTTTTGCTTTTTAAGGAAGTAAGAGAGAAGAAGTTTTTTGAATATATTTAATGACTTTACAACATGTTTAGAACATGTAAAATTAAATCTAAACACATAATCCCTCGGCGTTATAACTTGACATGATAAAAGGAAAGGTCAGGAGTGGGATTAGCGGACTAAAGTACTAGGCGCGCAGATGTGGTGAGGAGTGTCTGTCGTGTGAAACGGAGCATGTAGGTTAAGTGCTCTCTCGCTCTTTGTTAGCGCGCTCTAATCACTACCGCCCTCGAGTGGAGCCGAGTGAACTTCAGCGACGAGACGTTGGCGTTTTGTGCTCGCTCCTCCATGTTTATACTACCCTAGTACGTTGTAATTCGAAATTACATTTACGTTGTAAAAATTAAGCTCAATTAAAAAAACAAGTTCTTATTTTGTCTCTTTTTATTTTACTAAATTATACAACAATAAATATCCATAACGTTTTTATTATATATTTTATTTCTTATACCTAGCACGACATGTGACCTGAGTGTAACGCACTCGCAAGGTCCATGAATATTAGAATCAGACACTTATGACTGACATCAGTCCCCAAACCTATGCCGGCTTGACTAGATGCTCTTTCACACTTTGCTTTAAGCGTTATAGAAAATTGGAAACATAACATTCCACATCTTTATCGCGCGACAGATTTATGAGTCCCAAACTTTATACGTTCGCTTATGGATGGTGACTACTCTGACCAGTGCTTGTGGTTCGTTTGGAGATTGGACAGGAAGGGATTAGGTTATGGAGCTCTTCAGAGCACTCAACATAGTATAGCCGGTAGAACAGATAAGCCACATCTCGGTGAAGCTGTTGGGATTCGAGAGTTCCAGATATAGTGTTGTCCAAATTTCGAACATTTCGCTTTTGCAGGACATTGAGAGCATCTGTAAGGCGGAACCATTCCAAAGGTGAGAGCAGTATTCCACCAGTGCTTTGTACAGCAACAGTCTGATTGAAGGCAAGAAAAACCGCTTCACCTTGGTTAGTATTCCGATTTTTTATAATAAACTAATTTGGTAAATGGTGAAACGAAACATATTTAATAAAACTTTATTTAATTATCTACAGTCCATTATGTCGATTATTAGTGTGTGCGCTAACTACATTAAGATCCGGTGATTAAGGTCTGACCCCGGTGGGTAAGGTTCGTATGTAAATTAAAAAATAACTAATTTATTTACGTTCAAAATATGCTACGGAGATGAAAGTACAGGCGAAGTACAACTTTAAACACAATATAGGAAGACGCATGTTTGTAGCGT
This sequence comes from Tinea semifulvella, assembly GCA_910589645.1. Classification (NCBI taxonomy): domain Eukaryota; kingdom Metazoa; phylum Arthropoda; class Insecta; order Lepidoptera; family Tineidae; genus Tinea; species Tinea semifulvella. Next base: position 7,986,613 of record OU342609.1, read on the forward strand.
CTCGGGGGAAATTGGACGTCTTCAATGAAATATTAAGAAAACTTTAAACTTACTGCAGTACCGCAGTTTTCAAAGACCTTGGTCTATTTTTACGTAGCCAACCCCTTTATGCTACCCACTCACGGTCGTAAAACTAGATTTAATAACCACAGCTACACGCAACCAGTACCACAAACTTTTTTTCATTGATTTTCTGTTTGTGTTCTCCCGACGGATGATGAATGTGGTGATAGGGCAGGCAAAGGTTCTAGCCCATACAGCTAAGTCTGACGTAATACACCTTCATTTTTTATGAGTTAATAAAGTTATCAGAAAATCACAGATGTTGCAAAATTGGTGATTTTCTTGGAGTCATCGCGGCATTATAGCCCAAACGATTCGGGTGAAATATGGGTCTCCATAGCGCGGGAAAACCGCAAATAATAAACTGCAACTTGTGCCCCATATACATTAAAGTCCAATTCATCGTTTTCTAATTTATTTATCAAAATCAAAGTCAAAATATCTTTATTCACGTAAACCTATTACAGGCATTTGTGACACGTCATAATTTAAATTATTTAGAATGATTCTACTCCTGTTAGTAGAAGACTAAGCATCGAAGTGGTCCAAGGAGTAAGCTGCTAAAATTCCAGTGACCAGTTAATGTTTAATCTGACTGAGAAAGGAATCAGCAAGAAAAACTCAGCTATAGCAGATTTACAAATGAAACAAATACAGAATTACACACCAACAATAAATAAATTACTTTTAAATTTACCTTCTATACCTTGAGATTACAATACCTGGTACAGTGGTACCCCACCAGGTATGTTAGAATTAGGACTTGCCTGTGTGCAACCCGAAAGCCAACAAAACGCAAAACCTCTGCTAATTTAAGAACAATAAATTGAACGTGTTCGGAACGTGTCCCAGGCCCCCACAGCAGCACCCGATCACAGACATAACGCATGTGCCAGCCATCCACCCGCTCAACCAGGCCCTTAGGGTGCGGACCGGGACCCGACCCACGTGCCACCACTGCAATGACTTCCATCAAAGAACTACCGAGCATAGCTATCTTCATAGGCCGCCAAGCGATATTTGTACATAGTGCAATAAAGTTTATAAATAAATAAAAAAAAAATGTGGATCAGACCCACTATTTGTGGTTTACAGTTACTAGGTGAAATTGGCAAGTAGTGTGCAGTATAAGCAGAGCAACGAACTCTTTAAAACTACATGAAAATCATTAGATTTCCTTACTCGGGGTTTATTGATACAAAGCGTCATAACCTGGCAGGTCGTCAAGTCGTAAACCGGTTATCTGCGCTCGTTCGCGCCAAAACGACGACTTGATGTTGCTGAACTTGCCAGCAATAAAAGCATCGAGGCAACTTTGCTCTGCATTTAAATGGCACAATGCGATATGATTTCTTACACATTTAATTTTTATTTTATTTTTTTATACTGAGCATGATATGCGACATCATGCCCACCTGATGATAAGTGATACGCGATGTCCATGAATGGGATCAACTGACACCAGCCACTGACTTTATGCCTGTAAAGATTATTTTTCACACTTCGCTTGAAGGACACGCTGGAAGAGCATTCTACACCTTCAGCGTGCGACAGATGTAAGAGTCTCCAAATTTATATGTTTTTACGTGTGCATATTTTGGCCTGAGTAGTTCTGCTGCGGAATAGAGAAGAAGGGTTAAGGATGTGCAGGATCTTTTGTACACCCACCGTAGTATAGCTTGTTTTTCACACATTTCAGCAAAGCTGCAGCGATTAGATAGTTTTAGACACTGTAGTGTCATCCACTATCAGAATCTCCCTCTGCAGGTCATTGAGAGCATCTGTAAGGCACTTCAAAGTCAAAGTCAAAATATCTTTATTCACGTAAACCTATTATAGGCATTTATGAAACGTCATTAATTTAATTATTTTGAATGATTTTACTCCTGCTAGTAGAAGACTAAGCAGCAAAGTGGTCCAATAAGTAAGCTGTTAGCAGAAGACCAGCAGCTTAGCAAATTCCAGTGACCTGTTAGCGGTACCATCCTAGAAATGAGAACAGTATTAAACGCATGACCTTATTTGTGGTTTAAAAGGCGGGAAAACCGCTTCACCTTCTTCAGTATCCCCAGTTTTTTGGACGATGTTTTGCTGATGCTCTCAATGTAATCTCGGTGGTCGAGATCTCAGCGTATTTCGACCCCAAGTATGTTTAAGCTGGGTTGTAGTTCCAATTACTGCTATAATTGTTTTTTTTATGCTAGGTCTACACTAGAATTAGTGACGCTTCTGTTTAAAGCGCACTTTACCGAGCACGTGCACGGGCATACGCGTGTAATGTGTGCATGGGCTTCTCGAGCTTTGCCAGGCTGCGTGGCGCCGTGTCACCAAGAATGTGAGCATAAGAACTGGCACCAGAATATTGTATTCGACATTAATCTAAATGTCTGTCAAAATACATACAAAAAAAGTTTTTTTTTTGACTAACTCAACATTATTTCTACTTGTATCATTCTCTACGAGTATTTCGCTTCACTTGAAGACCCAAAAATAAATAAGTAGAAAGGGGACACACATTGCTGGGACGCAACTTGAATTTCGGAGAAAAATCCATAGGGTTTCTGGTTTGGGCCTTGTGACCGAATCGCTGTGTTTACAGAGTTCCAATACATTAATGTATATTTTGGAATACGACGTTTTGCCATCTGAATGCAATGCTGGTAATATTTCGGCAGTTCCGCAGTAATTATTTGGAGAGAACGAAACGCGAGGTGAGAGACAAGTTTAAGCGCGTAATTTGTTCCTGATCTTTGTGGACATATATGTATGTACAAGGGCATGCCGAACAATGCATTTAATTTTAGTAAGCATTTTTTTTTTTTTAATAAAATTTAAAAATATATAATAAAGGAAATACCCAAAATCTGCTGAATTTATAATCTCGGCGATTCTTTTCATTTAAATTGCTTTATTTAAAGGAAAAGGCGTTGAGGAAACGTCTTAGATACTACTCAACATTTCCTTCCAACTGTCAAACAAAAAGTAAGTGCCAAAAAAAAAAATACTAAATAATTTAGCTATATAACAAACTTTAATAAATTTATCTTGTCAAGAGCAACATTATTATTATTATTATTAAATACTTTATTGCACTTTGCTTAAAAGTATGTACAAAGGCGAACTTAAAGCTATTTCGGCTTTTTCTACCAGCTAAACTTTGGAAGAGTGAAACAGTATAAATACGAGTATGTGGGGTGCAGTTCCAACCAATAAACTACATAAATAGTCATCAATATATACGTATTATAGTAGATATACATATATGAAGATAATATATTATTAGGAAGTAGAAATTTGTGGAGTTAAAATATATTGTTCTGCTTGTTTAAAAATAAAGTATTAGGTATAATTTTAAAGATGTGAATGGAAGGAGCTTGTCTGATGGTCAGTGGAAGTTTGTTCCACTGGCGAGCAGCCGATACGGTAAATGAATCTGGATATCTGCTGGAAGTGTGGGGTGGGATTTTGAGTTGGTTGTTATGAGAAGAACGAAGAGGGCGGTCGTGCGAATCACAAAGGAATTCAAAGCGTGTTTTAAGATAAGAGGGAGCTATAGGGTTGTAAATAATATTGTATAGAAAGTATAGAAGATGTGCTGACCTGCGAAAGCGGATATTGAGCCAATTTAACTGTGTACGAAAATGGGAGACGTGGTCATACTTACGCAAGCCGAAAACAAATCAGATACATAAGTATAGAAGGCGATTCAAATTCATTACCAAATTCAACACAGACATATATCTATATGGAATATACAGACAGTCTAACAAATATTTTTTAAATATTCAGAAAATGCAATCTAGAAAATACTACTTATAGATTGTACCTTGCTACTGTAACTAGATAAGCTAGACTGGGTGGGGGGAGAGATCTCTCTCAGAGTGGGGGTGATAAAAAGGGGGTGGAAGAAGCATTAATGTTTTATAATAGCATTAGACGACATCCGACGCTCCGAATGACGTGATATTCTGCGTCCAGCAGGGATTTCTCGGGATTAAGGTGAATTGAAACTGAGATACACTGCGCAACAATGTTAGAGAAACACATTAAAAAGGAGCTTTTTAATCGCTTCTTTTCGTGCATATCGGTTAAAGATTACACGATCATTTTGTAAACAATATAAACCATTACAAATTTATGAGAAAGTATCTACTTTCGTATTTGAAAATTAATATATATATATATATATATTTTAATACTTCATCGTGGAATCGAGTAATAGTACAGCCTGCACTCGCCACGCGCTGGCCAGACGGGTTGACGAATCATAATTGCTGAATAAAATAGATGCGATTTAACTTTTATTTCTGTATTGTATATATGTGATAGCGTCAGGGTATAGCTGATTGGATCTACGATTAAAACTTTAGGTAAATTAGATGTGTATTTCAGTAAATTTGGAATTTGCTTCAAAAAGCATAAGCTAATTCTAAACAAAATTTTAAAAGTGGAAAATAGGCGAAAAGGGCGAATTACGAAAACTAAAATCAAGCTGGAAAAATTTCATGGATACATTTCAACATCATTATAGGATCCCAAATGAACTAGCTGTAGTCTTCTTCTTAGTGTACCTTAGCGTTTTCTCGGAACTTGAAAAAAGTTGTCCTTATTAAACTTACCGTTCCGTGGGAATCAAATATTCCAAAAGACCACAACATGAAGTCGAATAAATATTATGATCTCACAGAAGAAATGATCAAGACTTAGCTTTACGCATTGGAAGTTGGTGCGAGAGGTGTTCCACCAAAATCTTTGCAAGTGATGCAATAATTGGGCCTAAGCAGGGTCTGCCGTCAATACATTTATGGAAAGAGTTTCCAAGACGAATTAGTATGTGGATGGTGAGCGTCTTGTTGCGCAATAAAATAAAAAAGGAGGCCTGGAAGCCCGAGACACCATTCTCATCTCTTACCCACACACGACCTGGCACGCGGAATGCTTGGAAATATTTCTTTCTCTCATACTTATCAGTGTAAGTTTTGGTCCGACAACTATGACCAAGAGTGTACAATAAACATTTGAGAACGGATGCACTTAAAGCGATTGGTCTTTGGCAAAAGCTGCACTCTCCCGTTTTAAGTAGGTTAATATACTCGGCTTAATAAAACCGAAATAGACTTACTTAATGCGGATATACGAGTATCACACTAAGCTACTGACTTTACGTCTCAAAAACGATTTTGAAATAAAAATGTCGGATAGGACTTCTATAGAGAACATTTTTTATTTATAGTTTCATCATCATCAGCCTGTGTCTCTCCACTGCTGGATATACTCGTAGGCCTCCCCCAGAGCTCACCATTTTACACGATCTTCTGCCACCCTCATCCATCCCCCACCAGCGACCTTTCTCAGGTCATCTGTCCATCTGGCGGGGGGTCATCCCACTCTGCCTCTTCTAGTACGTGGTCTCCACTGCAGGACCCGTTTACTCCATCCTTCATCGCTTCTGCGACAGACGTGTCCAGCCCATTGCCACTTCAACTTGCTAATTTTGAAAGCTGTGTCGGTAACTTTGTTTCTTGGACGGATGTCAACGTTTCTGACTTTATCCTTCAAAGAAATCCCGAGCATAGCTCTCTCCATAGCTCGCTGAGCAACTTTGAACTTATGTATCAGACCCACCGTCAGTGTCCACGTCTCTGCTTCATACAACATTACGGGAAGAACATGCTTTTAATTTATATTTAATGTATATTAATCTACATCGAATAAAACATATTTTTTTAAAATAAGGCTAAGATGTTGATTGGAACTAGAGAATGAAGAACCGGTGCTCTTCTTGCGTCCCGGGATTTTCGGGATAAGTTGTTTAGGAACCTGGAAAACCGGGACTTTTGGGTATTTTTTAAAACCCACTGCTGTTGTTTTTATTTCAATAGGTATTTAGTATTTCCTCATCCTCCTTAGTCGGTACCCCACTGTTGGGGATCGTGACTCCGTCGCAGTCCATCCACTAGCCGTTTCCAGTGGCTGCGGTCCTCGGCGCAGTGGATGTCTTGGTGTACTGGGATGTTTAGGTGGTCAGTCACCTGACTAGACCATCATTTGGGGCTTCTTCCTCTTGTTCTTTTACCGTCTACTTTTCCCGTTACTAAGAGTTTTTCCAGATTGTCGGCGCCTCTTCTAGCAATGTGGCCAAAATATTGCAGAATTCAGGTAAAGCAGACGGCAGAAAGTCTCTGTCCCTTGGCAAGTTTGAGCTCTTCGAGCACCGAAACGTTTAGTATGTAGGTAATGAAATATATGTACATTGTATTATTAAAACATATAGGTATTTATTAAAATTAACTAACAGAAAAACAGAAGACGCTGGAGTTGAATCGCAGGTGTGTATTTTAATTTAATAACTTTAGACTTTAATGATTTATCTACACTATTATTATAAAGAGGGAAGATTATTTGTATGTATGTAATCGATAAACAACAAGACTACTGAATCTATTTTTTTTTTACCATTAGAAAGCTACAAGATCCCTGAGTAAACAAACGCCACTTTTGACCTCATTAAACAAGAAAACAGAAGGAAACTTATTTCAATCTATTTTGCCTGTAAAGTATGTGTTGAAAGTTTCAAAAACAATTAAATAGGCATTAACAAAATGATTAATTCAAGATTTCACCACTAAATCCTTCCACAAACCTATTTGGATCTATCTGCATCGCTTACTACAGCAATTTCTGCTGTTGAACATTTCACAAAGCTATAGAATTGACTCTGACTTTCCAATTTAAATACTCAACAGTCGTAGGCTATATACATTAACACACATTTTACTAAAATAAGTATTCATTACAGCCCCTAGAACACAGCGTCCTAGACTCCACTGTTGGAGAAGGGCCTTCCAAAACATATATTCGAAGAATTTAGCCTACATTCGCCACGGCTGGCCAGACGGGTTAGCGAGGATCTGATGTAAATTTTTAATGACAATTTATTAACGACTCGACAAAATGGTATTAGTGGAACCGGGACCGACCGACGGCTTACGTGCTCTCCGAGGCATGGGAACGGTGGTGTTGTAAATCTATGACAAATGTACGTAAAAAAAAATATCATTGGTACTCGTACATGCTGGAGGGATTTGGAGGCCATTGTAAGATATTAAGGAAAGCGTTCTTACCACTGTTTTTTTAATAAATATTATTGTTATTTATTGTTTATTACTTATCGGTAGGCACCTTATTCTGGGAACAGTTGGATTTGTCAAAGTTTACACTTTTGTCTCATATGTATGCTATGTTATTAATAAAATAATACAGAAACATAGCTTATTTTTTTTTTTTTACTAGCACGACATTTGACCAGTCGCGCGAGGTTCATAAATGTTAGCAACTGGAATCAGACACTCATAACTGACATCAGTCCCTAACACTATGTCGGCTTGACCTGTCAAGCACGGCGGCAACTCGAGCCTGATCCCGAAACGTGTGGATACACTTCACTAGGTTTATCCGCACAAACGGTGGATACTTCCCCGCCTCGGCAGACTAGGCAAATTACCACCACCAACTATTTGGATACGAGTAAGCAAGGAACAGTCTGCTAATACTCGTATAGTGGGTATATAAATTAAGGTTGGATGCAGCTGTAAATGGGCGTTGTCTAACTAATATATCCTCCTCCTCCTTAGTCGGTACCCCACTGATGGGGATCGTGACTCCGTCGCAGACGCAGCTCATCCACCAGCCGCCTCCAACGGTTTCGGTCCTCGGCGTAGTGGATGGCCTGGTGTACAGGAATGTGCAGGTGGTCAGTCACCTGACTGGACCATCGTTTGGGGCTTCTTCCTCTTGTTCTTTTACCGTCTACCTTAACCAACTAATATATACTAAAGCTTAATTTAAACTTAATACTTTTAAACATAAGTAGGTATAAAATTGCCTGGACCGTACGGTCGAAAATAACTAACAGGACACGATTATTTTGTGATGTATATGATATGAAACATATAACTGCGCTCTATAGATGCTAAACCCACTCCGACGAAGTCTCGAGGGATTATGCTGTTGAATTAAGGAGCTTGTACAGTCTGAAATTAGATCAATAGATAATTTGAAATTGATTTAGTCGCGTAATCTACGAGTACTCTAACATATTGGATATCTACTAGACTATACAGGGTGGTTGAGATAAGATTTAATAAAAAATATCAAATTTAAGTTAGAGCGGATATTGATTGTTAGTTACATATAAAATGTTTGTTACAATATTTTTTACTCCATCTACTTTGTTCTTGTCGAAGAACATTTTTTTTTGTCTTGTCGGCAATTTAAAAGTTTATGTAATACGACTAAAACCGCCATTCACTGTCATAGACATATAGTATATGTACATATATTACAAAAATATGACTTCCAACATATATTTTTTTATACAACGATAAAGAAAACAAAAAAATATATAAATGATTCAATTACTAAGGTTTTAACATTTAACTCAAATAACGATTTGCAATAGTTACTTATTTTTGATGTTTGCGGTAGAAACAATGGGTCCGTGGGGATCAGGACACAGCGAACGAGTGCCTTCACTCCGTAGCCACAACTCAGAGGGCCAACAGTAAAAGAGAGACGGTTAATAGGGTTTTAGGAGGCCTCACGGTGATACGGGCATGCGACCTCTCGCGGTGGCCCTTCAGGCTGGGGTCGTATCATCAGGCGATTTTGCGATTCACTTATCTTTAAAAAAAATATATATGAACTGAAATGTGTTTATTTGTTCCAAGGCTCATTGACATTTCTGTTGATAATAGGGTTGGCAGTTTGTTCTCTCAAAAATTAAGTATTTTAATTGAGGGGGGAAATGCTGCCAGTGTACTGGGCACCATGCCAAAGGACAGCCAATTGAAGAGCAATTTTTTGTAAGTATATATGTATATATATATTTTAAATCTTAATTTAGTTTTTAATGTTTATTTGTTTTAAGTTCATCTGTTGTTTTAGTAAATTACGTAAATATTTGTTTAAATCAAATTGCAGCTTCAATTCAATTCAACAATATTAATTAAACCATCTTCATAGCAAATACTCAATCAATTTGAGGGAAGGGAAACCAATTAATTATCGTTATGACGCGTTTACATGCAAATCTAATTTATAGTAGTACTTGAAGGCTAGCAATTATTTCTGCCAACGTATTAGCCTCGCTATACAGAGGGGAAATGTTGCCAGTCTCAATGGGACGTCACTTGATGACATTTTTTATGTACAGTTAGTTTATTTTTTATTAGGTTTAGTTTATAGATATTTAATTTGATTTATATATATAAGTTTCAGCGCGTTTACATCCAAATCTAATTTATAGTAAGTACATACTTGAAGGCTGGCAATTATTTCTGCCAACGTATTAGCCATACAGAATGGAAATGTTGCCAGTGTTCTTAGAACTATCTCTAATAGGACGTCACTTGAAGGCATCTTTACAAGCGAAAGTAGGAGAGATATCCTGAAGATGCTTGTAGGGTACACTTGTAGGATAGTATGCCAGCAGGTGATAACAAGCTGGCGCAGCATAAGTAAGACGCGAACGGATGAACATCTTGTAAATACGCGTATATAATATGGGAGCTTTACAGCGCGGAAAAACCGCAAAAAATTAACTGCACCCTATGACTGGTATATAAAGTCCAATTTATCGTGTTCCATAATTATTCACATTGTAGCACATTATTAAACAATACAACACCACTTTTAACTAACATTATCCACAGTAAATTTTTATTTTTTATTTTTTTGTTCTCTTCTCCCGATGGATAATGAATGAGATGATAGGGAAGGCAAAGGGTCTAGCCCATACAGCCAAGTCTGACGTAATATATCTTTCTTTTTTATGAGTTAATGAGGTCATCATCAAATTCCAGATGCTGCAGTATTTGATGCTTTTCTTGGAGTCACTCGCGGCACTATAGCTCAAACACGTCGGGTAAAATATGGGAGTTGACAGCGCGGGAAAACCGCCAAAAATAAACTGCAACTTGTGCCCCCATATTTATAGTGCAATTTATCGTTATCCATAATTATTCACATTGTAGCACATTATTAAACAAAACAACACCACTTTTGACCAATAATATCCACAGTAAATTAATTTACAAAACAAAAACTTGTACTTGACATGTCCACGCAAAATGACGCGAAGAACTCTCCAGTAAAATTTAAATTAAATCCAAAGTTAAATTATAATGCAATAAAGGTGTTTAACTGCTTGGGTACTGATATTAAAAGCAGTGATAATAAGACTTTTTCACATTCACTAAAATCTTTTCTTTTATAATTTAAAAAAGTACTACGACAGGATGACGAGTATGGCTGATTTTATATAGGTACACTTTATAAAATGTCAGAGAAGAGAGAGAGACGACAAATTTCTAAGCATTCCATGGATTCACCGTGCGGGTGCCGGGTCCATCGTGTCAGAGAAGAGATAAGAAGAATGGTGTCTCGGGCTTGCGACCGACAATAGGCTGGTTTAAGAAAAGGAGGCCTCCTTTTTTATTATTGCGCGATAATATGCTCACCATCCACCATTCTACTTCCCTACCCAACCAAATACTGTATGATTTCGTTAATGCCGTCTTGGAAGCTCGTTCCATAAATGTATTGACGGCAGACCTACTTAGGCTCAATTCTTTCAGTAAGTGATGCAAAGATTTTGCTGGAACTCCTCTTGCACCAACTTCCACTGCGTAAAGCTGAGTCTTGAACCCGTTCCTGATCATTTCTTCTGTGAGATATTTATTCGACTTCATGTTGTGGTCTTTTGGAATATTTGATTCCCACGAAATGGTAAGTTCAATAAGGATAACTTTTTTTAAGTTCCGAGAAAACACAAAGATGTCTGGCCTAGAGGCTGATACAGCTAGTTCATCTGGGATCCTGTAATGGTGTTCAAATGTATCCATGAGAATTTTCCAGTCTGATGCGGCGCCAAGGATCGAGGTGGGCTTGCATTTAGTTTTCGTGCTTTGCCCTTCCTTTACAAATGTGTTCAAAGTTTTATTTGTAGTCAGTCCCTTTCTGGTATTTTATTTATAAGTAGGTATATTTTTAATTTAGTGTCGTCCTGTTTTGTTATTGTTTTCTATGTTACAGTTATTTTTTGTTATTGTTTGTATTGCTGTTTATTTCTTCAATAATTTAACCTATTATTTTGTATTTGTTGTAAACAAATTTGCACACAATTGATGTATTTTACAAGCAAATAAGCGTTCATTTCATTTCATTAAAGTAATTTACAAAACAAAAACTTGCCCTTCAAATGTCCGTGCAAAATGGCGCGAAAACTCGCATATTTTGTCTTTTTTTAGGAGCTTTTAGCTTTAGAAGAAGTTTTTCGGGCCATTTTGCGTGGACATGTCAAGTGCAAGTTTTTGTTTTGTAAATTAATTTGCTGTGGATATTATTGGTCAAAAGTGGTGTTGTTTTGTTTAATAATGTGCTGCAATGTGATTAATTATGGAAAACGATAAATTGGACTTTAAATATAGGGCACAAGTTGCAGTTAATTTATTGCGGTTTTCCCGCGCTGTGGACTCCCATATTTTACCCGACGTGTTTGGGCTATAATGCCGCGAGTGACTCCAAGTAAAGCATCAAATTCTGCAGCATCTGGAATTTGATGATCCCCAACTCGGTTATGAACTCTGTTATGAACATATATTATGCAAATAAATTACGTGTTTAGGACTGATGTATTCTGTACAATGTCCTTTAAAGCCAAATAAAAAAAAAGCTTTTATCTTTACTCTAGCCAATTGGAAGACCTTATAAAAACATGTTCTGCTTATTATCTCATTAATGGGGTGTATCAGGCAAAGCTTTTTCTAGATGTCGCTAGCGGCACTGGTACATTGTTTACACCTATGACGGATCTTTTTTTAAATTTATTTGTAGTTTTTTTTTTTATAACAGAAAAATACTTAACGTTACCTAACTAAAAAGACGAATTAAGTAAGCAAACACCGTCTTTAAAATAAAAAAAAGGTTAAGTTCTCTAAGGACCCAGGCGCTGCTGCATTACAAGCAGAGAACCTCAAGTGGCGGAAATACACTCAGCTTATTGGGAGATGTGTTTTTGCGCCGTTTGGAGTTGAAACTCTCGGGCCGTGGGGACCAAGTGCACACAAAATTTTCAAGGCGTTGTCAAAACAGCTCGTCAACACCTCGGGAGACAAAAGGGCTGGGCAATATTTGGGCCAAAGAATCAGTATTGCCATTCAACGTGGCAATGCTGCCAGTATCCTCAGCACTTTGCCCATTGGCAGCGATTTGGAGCAATTTTTTTATTTATAATAATTTTTATTTTGTTTTTTCTTCATTTTAGTTATATTTTTATTTATTAATTAGGTTTATTTTTATTAATAGTAATTTATGTTTTAAGATGTAAGTTTTTAGTTTAATTAATATTTTATTATTTTTTTAAATCATTATTTCCTTCGAATAAAAAAGGTTGAATTAATAGAACGGAAATTTTGAGATCACCATATCTTTGGTTTCGCTTGGAAATCTCGATTTGTACTCTTAAAAGCTGCTCACTTCTGCATAATATCCAGAAAATAATAAATTTCGTAATTAAAATACAACATTTCTATGCAACTGACAGTTATATTAGGTACCGTCTATCATGCGCCATCTGTCGTTATAAAAAGTTAGTGATACACCCCATTACAAAATGCACTCACTTCTGTTCGTAACTAGTCATAAGTATGTGCTTTGCAGACATAAATAAATTTAAAAAAAACTATACAAGAAGAACAAAATCAACGGTACAATAATTTCAACGCCAGGTGCAAGAAAACTGGATCATTAGGCTTAAGAGTTGAACAATAGTGACCTTGATGTTGAGTTTCAAAGAATAATCATTATGTTGTGTATGTAGAATGGATAAGTTAGATAACGAAATAAAAAGGTTTAATATTTGTTTTGAAGAGGCGACGTACTTGAAGTAGATAATAATAATATGTCAATTAAACATATATAAATATAAATAAATAATAAATATTTCCAGACAGGTCTCACAGCGCCATCTAGTTTCCGTGGTAAGCTACGAGGCTTGTGTTACGGAAACTAGATGGTTGATAAACTACATATTATACTTTTTTTTTGTAAATATATACATATTATACATATAAACACCCAGACCGAGACAAATTATACAATGTACAACTTGCCCCCGGTGGGAATCGAACCCACGACCTCCCGAGTTCACGGGCGAGATAGTTATTAAAATGTAGTCTTCACAACTTTTTTATACGGATAACGGTTACGCTTTATTATTTATAAAACCCATAACGACACAACTCTAGGTGGAACTGTACGTATCCAGTGTGCGATGTTTCTAAATGTCAGTAAATGTTTTACGCCGTCGTAAAATTTCTCTGTTATTTGTTTTTAAATGGGTTAACGTTAACCATAAAATGTGTAGTTAAATAACATGTTTAATGAATTCCAGCGTTGTCTGATATACCACTATGTATGGTATCATCATCATCATCATCACAGCGCCTACAACACAGAGTCCTAGACAACCGCTGTTAGTCCTAGGTTGTGAAGGTGAAGACTATATATAAAATATAGGGACCTAAAACTGGAGCGAAAAATATTGAAACAATCAAAAAACCCATGACGATAAAAACAGACAATTTGCACAAAAATCTATATCAAAATTAAAAATTAAGTTAAATATTTGTCTGACAGAAAAACTGCAGCGCAAATCATATTTGCAAATAGCTTTTATTTACACTGTAAACTTTTCTGCCAGATTTTTATTGACTTGACCAAGGCTTAATTTTTTTTGGACTTACTTTTTATACAAATAGCTTTCCATGAAGATTATTTTTTCCCTTTACACCATGCAATTACAACTTACAATTACACGGGCAAAGCCGGGTAAGACAGCTAGTAGTTTATATAGATACCTAGTAGATAGTTAGTAGGAATTTGTGGGAATGGAATCTTGTCTAATTAAATGTCTATACACGCCTGGTATAAGTAGATTGATTGTCAATATAACCAGACTAGGTTCACATGAATAATCCCTTTATGGAATTCCATGAATAACTAACAAGCGTAGAACGTAATATATATATATATATATATATATATATATCTAACAGTACAGGGCTCCGATTCTCGAGCTATATGAGATAATTTCGAATGTGATGTTTAGTGAAAAAAAAAATATGGCGGATATCGAGCGAAAAATATTACGGTCGATATAACTCTATTGCTAGCGCTCGACATTAGTAGTGGACGCTGTAAAAACGAACCGTTTTTAAGAACTGTATTTTGTTTAGTTAGGTAACCTTTTTTGTTATAAAAAATCAATTTAATCTCTTACTTAAACATAAATATATAAATAATAATAATAAACCACAATAATACAGTAAATAAAAATAAATAGGTAAATATCTATAAAACAAATAAATGTAAATCCTATACAACTATATATACATATGTATTTATATTCTTAGACACCTAAGGACAAACATAGCCTATATGTTGTCTACAATAGTCTACATATCACCAATTCCATAGCCATATATGTATATGTCTGACTATGTAATTCGGCTTGACGCCTATTACTGAACCTAGTGGTCTAGCGGTTAATTCCGTGAATATTGACATTCGATTCCTGGTCAAGACACAAAAATATTTATTAATTTAAATGGATAAAAACTTATAAATTGAATAAATATATAATTAATTTGTGATATTTCTCGAGTTTGGTACGCTGAAACATCGACGAGCTTGCCACTTGTCATGATTGGCCTATAGTAAAGTTGGCTAAATGTGAATCCGCTTCTTTATAAGCGTGGTTTCTGAATGGATATACCTATATATATCAAAAAATATATATCATAACGAACGGGCAACGACGTGTAAAACAGCAAATTATTTCAGAAAATAATAATAATATAATAATAATAAAATTATTCGTAGTAAAAGAACATGCATTTTTTGGCGCTCTGAATCCCGAGTAAGATGTTTTATAAAAAACATCTGCGTTACGGGATTCAGGGTATTCTAAAGGTACACTATAACAAAACTTATTAAACAAAAAATATAAATAGTATTTAAGCATGCAAATTAACATTATTAGGATTTTATAATTAAAGTAAGAAGATATTATTTAAAAAAAAAAAAAGAAAAAAAAAAAAGTAGTTTATCAACCATCTAGTTTCCGTAACACAAGCCTCGTAGCTTACCACGGAAATTAGATGGCGCTGTGTGACCTGTCTGGAAATATTTATTTATTTCTAAAGAAGTTCATTTATTTTATTTTTAGGGTAATCAAAATAGTCACAGTATACACCAATAGTACCTGTATTGGTGTCACTAAAGGTTATTATCATGTCGTGTCAGTAGAAGCAGTGTTGTATGCATTAATTGTTTGCAGTTCACTGAACGTATTGTATAGGCAGGTTCACCCATGTTTACGTTGTTCCCTTCTCGCCTCCGTTGGTGACAATATGGGCAAAGTTAGTAAATAAAAAAGTACACTATTACTTAAGCTTAAAATCCCTTCACACTCATTTAGCAGATATTTAAATTCCTGTTCAATATCTGCAGCTCGCCAGTGGAACAGACTACCTTTAGTAATTTAATGTATTTATATTTAATTATTCCTATTATTTTGCTTTTAAAGGAAATAAAGAACAAGTTTTTAAAGATGGAGATAGAGGGAGCTTGTCTGACACCGTTTACTCCAATATCGAGGAACCGACACAAGAGAATCTGAATATCTGACTTTTTAATGCTAAATAATAAATTTAATGTATTTATATTTAATTATTCCTATTATTTTGCTTTTAAAGGAAATAAAGAACAAGTTTTTAAAGATGGAGATAGAGGGAGCTTGTCTGACACCGTTTACTCCAATATCGAGGAACCGACACAAGAGAATCTGAATATCTGCTGAAAGTGTAACAAGTAAAGTATCATCACGACCGTATTCCTTTCGGGGAGGTCAGAAACTAAGCTTTTAAAGACGATTCACATTTAGCCAACTATACTATAGGCCCATCATGACAAGTGGCAGAAATACCACAAATAACTTATTGTGTCCGAACCAGAAATCGAACCCGGTACCTCAGCGTCTCAATCCACGGACTTAACCGCTAGACCACGAAGACATGGATGGATAGTTGATTGTTTTAAGAACAGCGAAATGGAGACATGTCGTGTCTGCAAGGGTTCGGATTGCGTTCTTTTTGGATGTTAAGGAAAAAAATATAATAATGAATATATACTCGCATAACTTAAAACAATCTAGTATAATTAAGAGCTAAGCTACTAAAATGGGCGAAAAATATGCAAATCAGTGTGTTAAGCCAAACAACAATATTTGCACCGCTTGAAAACAAAAAGAAGTTAATACAGGGTTACCCGCAGTGGGATTTTCCAAAAAATATATTCAAATCCATGAATACTTAACGTTTTAGTCTAGCAACATTAAATATTCAGTTTTTCAGCTGTAATCCTTAATTCAGAAAAGTTTTTAGTTTAAAACATAGACAGGTATACGAGGCATGTTCAAAAAGTATAAAACTGCCTCCGTGGTCTGGCGGTAAAGTCTGTGGATGTAGACTCTAAGGACCGGGTTCGATTCCTATTCGGGACACAAAAATATTTAATAATGTAAATATTTAATTTATGTGTGATATTTCTCGAGTTTGGTACGCTGGAAACATCGACGAGCTTGCCACTTGTCATGATTGGCCTATAGTAAAGTTAGCTAAATGTGAATCCGCTTATTTATAAGCGTGGTTTCTGACCGCGCCTAAAGGTCGTGATGATACTTTACTTTACTTTACTGATGCAGTCTTAATCTCCTCAATCGTGGCGTAGCGTTGTCCTTTCATATGCCTTTTCAGTTTTGTTCGGTTTGTCACAGGGGGCCAGGTCTGGAGAATACGGCACCATTACTGTGTTGTTTTTGGCCAACTATCCGCGCACAAGCAACGATGTGTGAGCAGGTGCGTTACCATGGTACAAAAGACAATTGTTGTTCTTCCACAAATCCTATCCTGCAAATTTCTGGCAGATTGCTTCGCGTAAATTTGGATTAACTCGCAGTTAATAATCTTTGTTAACCGTACTACTCTGTGGCAAGAACTCATGATGCACAACGCACGTGCAATCGAAGAAAATGTGACCTCGGGCGTCCGGCACGCTCTTAGTCGTTTACATTTTCTCGGCCCTCTGAGAATATTTTGTACCAACGATAAACGTTGTTTTTGTCCAAGGTAGCTTCACCATATGCCACAGTCAGCATTTTGATGCGTCTGCGCACTTGAATTTGTTTTTCACGTAAACACAGATTGAAATGACAGTTTACAGATTGATTGATCCATTTTTTAAAATAAGCAAAAATCGAAGACGAACCAAAAGACGTCCAATCTAAATAGCTGTCAAAAATTACTCAGCAAAGTTTACAAAACAAAAAACATTTTATATTATTTTATTTTATTATGGTAACAAACAGTCACAATACAATTTATATAATAAACAATATACATATAATTAGACCTGGAGTACCAAAACTGTGATACATGTACTAAGTTTGACGTCAATATAAAATGGGACCGTTCTTATAATATTGTCTCTGGTTAAAAACTTTGGTAGCGATTTTAATCCGAGTTAAATCATACGTCCGCAGCGTAGTTTTAAACTTCCACCATCTTTTAATATTTTTATGGAAATGAAGGATAATATAAAAGGATATTCGTGACTACTTTTAAAATATTAATTAAGATGCAACGAGAATGATCATTGAATTAGTCAAATAGTACAACACTAAACAATAGGAATGCACTACGCCCTTTTATAATAAATCGATTTTAAGTTTGGTTACCTACTTAAGTTAGGTTAGTTCTTACTTACTTGAATTATTATAATTTAAAAAAATGTTTTCTGTAATTTTGTAACCTACCTATGTACTTTAATCTTAATTAAGTTTTAATGTAGTATATTGTTTAGGACTTATGTATTCTGTACCATGTCTATAAATAAATAAAATAAAAAAATCGAGGGAGTCATTCCCGCGCTTTTGCCCAAATCGATATCAAAATCCGAGTTGTTTAGGACTTATGTATTCTGTACCATGTCCTTAAATAAATAAATATAAATACTTCCAGACAGGTCACACAGCGCCATCTAGTTTCCGTGGTAAGCTACGACGCTTGTGTTACGGAAACTAGATGGTTGATAAACTACATATTATACTTTTTTTTTTTTGTAAATATATACATATTATATATATAAACACTCAGACCGAGACAAATTATACAATGTACAACCCCGGTGGGAATCGAAACCACGACCTCCTGAGTTCACGGCAACGTTTGTTACCACTGGACCACGGAGGCGGTCTAAAATAATAAAAAAAAAACAAGATCCGATATTACTTGAGTAATGTATTATTTCTTGCTTTTACATTTGGTTAAAAGAGACAAGTTCGAGAATATCCAAACTTAAGATTGATTTATCGCATAAATATATTCATTTATTTAAAACTTCATTGCACTATGTACAAGAGGCGGGCATAATGCCGCTAGGCCTTCTCTAGCAGCCAACCTTTGGGACAATACAGAGCATTTAAGTTGTAAGGTAGGTGCAACTGGCTATATGAAAAATATAAATTTTATTGTTACAGTAATATATATAAATACTGATAAATTCGTAAGTAAAAAGATACAACAAAAAGGGATAAGTCATGTATGAAAAATTATCGAAATTTCTGTATTTCCTGTTGTCTTGCCACACCTTTGGCTTGTTTATCCAAGGGGAAATCCCCCGAGGAATTGTACCCGAGAATTCTGTCGTCACATTGTTTGGTGCCCCCCCAATTTAATGATATTTTACTCCTTCGAGTTTCGTATTTGTGTTATTTTATAAACCTTTTATTTAAATAACCTAAACTAACGTAAGTCTTGTTTCAAGCGGTGTTATTTTTATAAATAAGATAAAAAATGTTAATTTGTATAAATGTTAGTCTAATTTACAGGTATAGTAAACTAACTTAACGTAACAAATAACATTTGCCAAGTAAATTGGCAAATATATCTAACATTAATATAAATTTTAAAATTTTAAATAAAATATGTCCAAAAACTTACATGTAGGTATTCATACAATATTGTCAGCCTAAACTTTAGGTATTACAATTGTCAAAATATTCTTTTAAATTATAAAACATATTTTCATTTAACCAAATTATTAATTGATTTTTAAAAACATATTTTTCCAACAATTTTAATTTGTTAGGTAATTTATTATAAGTTCGTATAAACATATATCACCAGATACCAGATATCACCATGGCAAGCTTATACAATATTAGTTCTCTTTGAAAGTAAAAATTAGCATTTGAATTCATTGCAAATGGCACATACGTTCTACCAGAACAATAAATAGATGGTAAGCGGACTGATGGTAGTAATTTTCCCAGTCTGCCGAGGCGGGAAGTATCCACCGTTCGTGCCGATAATCCCTGTAAAGTGTATCACGTTTAACACGTTTCTGGATTAGTCTCGAATTGCCGTCATGCCCAGTCAAACCAGCATAGTCTTAGAGACTGATATCAGTCATGAGTGTCTGAATCTAGTTGCTAACATTCATAAACCTTGCGCGCATTTACCATCAGGTGGGCGCAAGATTACATTTCGTGCTAGTATAAAACAAAAACACTTCATTGCCTTATATTATATATATATATATATTTATACTGAGCCCACATGAGACATCGCGCCCACCTTGTGGTAAGCTGTACGCGAAGTCCGGGAATGTGAGCAACTAACGCCAGCCACTAACAACCGACATCAGTCTCTACCACTATGCCGTCCTATCAAGACGTTTTTTCTAGTTGTGGGTCGTTGTCAAATTTACAGAAAGAGAAACGCAACCGTTCTCCGGAGAAAACTAGTTGCAAAAAAAAATAGCATTAATATTGCAATACTAATTCTTTGAGCGAAGAAACAGCCAGCCACTTTTAAAAACTTTTTGGCACTTGGACTTGGCCCATGGAGTGACCAGAGTTTCTATAGCAAACGGCACAAATATGAAACCTTTTAGTATGGACGCATACTTGCGCCGTTTGCCGGACTCCGCATTTTCCGCCCCTTTTATGCGCTGTACCCCTGAGGTGCGACGCGGCGAGGGTGTGGACGTTAAGTGTAATTTTTAAAATCATTATATTAATATATACAAACGCACAATACGGTAATGTTTTATGTAATAGAAAAAAAAATCTTGCGACAATATTTATGGAAAGATCAGGTATTTTTTTAAATAACTATTCATAACTAACTTGTCACTTTGGGAGACAAAAGGGCTGGGGAATTTTTGGGCCAAAGCTGCCAGTATCCTTGGCACCTTGCCCATTGGCAGCGATTTGGAGCAAATTTATTATTTATAAAAAAAAAAAAATTGTTTTTTCTTCATTTTAGTTTTTAGTTACATTTTTATTTATTAATTAGGTTTTTTTTTATTAATAGTAATTTATGTTTTAAGATGTAAGTTTTTAGTTTAATTAATAATTTATTATTTTTTTAAATCATTGTACCTTATTTCCTTCGAATAAAACAATTATACTATTTGGTCCGTACTGGGTAAGACGGGTCCAGCCATCAGTCAGGCGGTCTACTTTGCTACTTTGTCTAGAAAATGAGTCACTAATGCAAATGGCAAGGATCTGCTTGAACCAACAAGTGGACAAGAAAAAAAGGACATACCACGGGAAAAAAGCCAGGTTTTCACTGCGGGCACGCTTTCTTCTCACACTTCACTTTCTCGGAACTGTTTTAGGCACGATTTAGAGTCCAACCCGGCTTGGGAGCTTTCACACTAAAATCGCGGTGATTTTCGAACCGCACGGGCCGAGCGTAGATTTTGTACTGGCGCCAACTTGGGCGCCTCTAGTGGTAGATCACGAAACTACTCGCGATCCATAGACGATACTACCAGGCTTGGTGGTAGGAATTTTGGAATGAATGTGGATGGGATAAATTGGTGTAGGATCCTGTTGGATGTCTTAACACTATTCATTAAATTGCGAAATAAAATGCCCGGTTGTTGATATGAGTCAACGATACTCGTTTGCTAGAGATTACATAAATCCTAGACGATCCTATAGAATCTTGTTGTAAGGACCTTCTTCAGACTTGTAAGTTTGGCCGTCTGAATAACAAACATGCTAAGTGCCTACGTGTTTAGTTTAATAATAATATAATGTATGATCTTACAGAAAAAAGATCAGGAACGAATTTACAACTCAGCTTTAAGCAGTGGAAGTTGTGGAAGTGAAACGAGCTTACAAGACGGCATTAGTAAAAAGCAACCCCTTGAACCCAGATACATTTATTTATTTATAATAGGGTAGCTAACAGTGCTAACATCACACACTTATTTGTAATTTTAACGGGTCTTTACGCGATTTACCTTAGAGACATTGACCCGTCGTCGTCAAAGACCAGTCGACCCGTGACCACGGCCAATGCAACTTGGCTGAAACGTCGGGAGAAATATGTCTCTAAGGTAAATCGCGTAAAGACCCGTTAAAATTATAAAAAACTATTATGAATATGCGCGAAAGTTTAAAAAGTTTATTTGTACTTAACACTAAATCAGAAGTTAGATGTTGCACCTATTATAGGCGACCACCACATTACCACAGTAGCCTTTATTGCCTATAAGAAATAACAAAATTATAATATTTTCAATAAGTATCCAAAAACTAAATATTATTCGGAAAACTAAAGCTGAAACATTTTTTTAAAATATATATATAATAAACATACAATTCTTTTTAGAAATAATAAAAAAAAGTAACGAAAATAACTAAAATATTACCTACTTCAAGTAATAAAGTAAATTTAAATTAAAATAAAATATATATATATATATATATATATTATTTTATATATATATACGTATATATATATATATACGAGAATACACTAAGTAAACGTCTATTACTTGAGATGGGCCTTCCAAAACTATATATGCCTTACACTAACATATAAATTTGGAGACTATAAGATGTGGAATGCTATCTCAGCCAGTATATTTCGCTATTCCTATAACCTGAAGTCCTTCAAGCAAGTGGGAAAATGCATTTTGATAGGCCGGCATAGTGGTAGGGACTTTCGTCAGTGGCTGGCGTCAGTTGCTCGCATTATTGAACCTCGCGAAGCGCTTACCATCAGATTGTCGCATGTCGTGGTCATCTTCTCCCTAAACGGTGGACTCGACATCCGCATGGTGTATTCATGGTAAGTTTTGTCAGCCTCACGGGAGCTGTTGTACTAGGAACAGCGCCCAGCGGACAGCACCAAAGCGGCGTTGAATTTTCCGTAAGTTTTGTTTTTTTATATAAATATCACCATGGCAAGCTTACTCATACAATATTAGTTCTCCTTGAAATTAAAAATTGGCATTTGACATCATTGCAAATGGCACATACTTTCAACGCAAACAACAAATATGTAGTAGACGGACTGATGGTGGTAATTTGCCCAGTCTGCTGAGGCGGGGAGGTATCCACCGTTCGTGCTGATAAACCCAGTAAAGTGTATCCTCACGTTTCGGGATCAGGCTTGAATTGCCGTCATGCCCAGTCATGCCGGCATAGTGTTAGGGACTGATGTCGGTCCTGAGTGTCTGATTCCAGTTGCTAACATTCATAGACATTTACCATCAAGTGAGCGCAAGGTCACATGTTGTGCTAGTACATAAAAAAAAAAGAGTCACCACCGGGTGGTTACACGCAGAAATCGTGCCCGGAATAACGGGAGATCCTATCCTCAAACTGCCTGGATGACTCCGCTGTCTGTCTGTCCTTATATTATGCATCTATTAATTTTCGTGCAGTCAGTTTTCGTGGTCTAGAAATTAAGGCCGTAGATTTAATCGCAAAGATGGTGATCGATTCCTGGTTCACATTGACGAGCATACCACTTGTCATGATGAGCATATAGTAAAGTTGGCTAAATGTGAACTGGTTCCTTACAAAAATTTGGTTTTTGATCACCCCGCAAGGAATACAGTCGTGATGATAATTTACTTCAAGTTACATAAAATATTATACTAATTTCAACTCTAATAGTGTTTGTCGTTGACAGTTTCCGTTAGTAACAGAATTCCTTGGCTAAAGAACGAGAATCCGGGTCTTACAAATGGTTTTTCTTTTTGCAATTTTCCCTGAGAGTGTTGTAAAACACAAGATATATACCTACTACGGTGATAGTTCCTTCTTCTCTGTTCCGCAGCAGAACCACACTCACGGGGCAAAATATGCACGCCCATGGCCGTAGCCACTATCCCTCTACGTAGACTGTTACGTCTGTCGCACGCTGAAGATGTGGAATGCTTTCCCCAGAGTCATTCAAGCGAAGTGGGAAAAAGCATATTGATAGGCCGGCATAATTGTAGCGACTGATGTCGACCGTCTGTGGCTAGCGTCAGTTGTTCGAATGTTCGCGTACCGCTTACCATCAGGTCGGAACGATGTCACATGTCGTTCTCAGTATTAAATAAAAATAAGCTACGTTTATTGTTAGAATAATTCCTCTTTGGATCATCATCAACTCCAGCTACCCTCATCCTTCAGTTTTGCGTCACTCTAGAACCCGTTTACCCCATCGTTCGTTGGTTCTCCGGCCCATGGCCACTTTAGCGTGCTAATTTTAAATGCTACGTCAGTAACTTTGGTTTTCCGATAAACATCAAACGTTTCGAATTCTATCCATCAGAGAAATACCAAGCATAGCTCTCTTCATAGCTGGCTTAGTGACCTTGAGATTTGTCGGTGTCCACGTTTCATCCATCCATTTGGTTAAATTAATTCATCAAATGCGTTCTTTTAACCAGGTTTAAATCCAAGGCTGAAGGACGTTGCGATCAATAAAATAAAAAGATATACAATCAATAACTCGTTTCGTTTTAACTGTGTTACAATCATGTCTTGTAGTTACCCAGCTGCACTACGGTAAAAAAATATTATGCAATAATAGTCATGTAGTCGGCAAAAAGGCAAATAAAGTTAATTACATATAGGTATGTAGCTTAGAACTCATTCGACGTGTAGAAATCGCTTATTTTCAGCAGACAGCCGTATTACGCGTGATAGCCTCTTCAAACGGACATTAATCGATTTTTCTCAACTCATCAAATAGGTTTTTTTTTAACTAATTGGATTTAAATATTTAAAATGAATAAATATCTTACCTGTGCAGCGTGGAGACATTGAGTTATTATAGTAAACACACTAAAATACAGCACGGCGCGCGACATGTTGCGGCGGCTATCACTGGAATCAGTGGATGCACCAGAACTCTACGCGAGCGAGCTGCGTACTAGGGCCCAATACGCCACCGTAATCGTACCTAGCAGTGGTATAGATCGGGTCCCGGGAGGGACTGAGAGGGAGCTAATATCCCTATGGATTGGAGAGGGACAGACGACGGGAGAAGTACGCAAGCGCGGGCTATTTAACCGCTCTGGGTACACTCATCGACAATTTTTTGTACTTAGATATTAATTTTTTTATTTTATTTTATTTATTGGTTTTAGAAAATCACAGAATTAAATTAATACATATTTGACGATAGGTATTTTGTTATACATTAGCCAGAATGATTTTAATTTTAAAAAATTTAAAACGTTTAAATGCGTCAAAAAACCTAAGTTACACCCTGTTTTTTTTTGTTCTTTATTTCGCTATGGACTTGGCGTTGCTCTATGGTTTTCATTCACTTTAAGCAAAATTCGGTAAAAAAGCAAGCTTTAGCACAGCAACAGACATACTTAAAATTGGCAAAACCCGTAGTGAGAAATGTTTAAAAACAAAACTGTACTGTATTTCTGACAGAACAGCTATCCAGATGTACCTACTAATGAATTTATATTCATCGTCATGACAGCCCCTAGAACACATAGTACTAGACATCCACTGTTGGAGATTGGCTATCCAGAAATTTCTGGAGAATTTGGCCTACACTTTGGCCAGACGAGTTGGCAAGGGTCTGACGTCAATGAATAATAACAATTTGGTATAAGAGAAAAAAGGGCTGCTATCCGAGGAACGGTGTATTCTTCATTGGCCAGGGTTCAAACCGATCTTTTTAGGTTTTTATGGAAAGCGTTCTTACAACCGAGGCACAACCCAAATTTAGATTAGCAAATATTTATTAAATCAATATTATAAATTTAATATCCTATGATTATTTATTTATTTATTAGATGCTCATAACAAGATGCAGTCATACCAAAATATAAACAGATACAAACAAGATCTGGACTTCATCTCAAAAATTTGAGCGTACAGCTTGCCATTTTTACAACCATTCCAATGGTAAGGTTAGGAGGTGGTTTCTTAATCATATTGCAGTATGAGAAAAGGAGGTGATTTGAAAACCGACCCCCAATCACAATTTATCAGTGCAATGCATTGAATATACACTTAAGCATACATTTGTTTCGTTATGAGAGAAAAAAAAGTAATGGTCAGTAGCTAATGGGGTGTGTCACTAACTTTTTATCACGATAGATGGCGCATGATAGATGGTACCTAATATAACTGTCAGTTACATAGAAAACTTGTATTTTTATTACGAAATTAATTATTTTCCGGATATTATGCAGAAGTGAGCAGCTTTTAAGTGTACAAATCGAGATTTCCAAGCAAAAGGAAAGATATGGTGATCTCAAAATTGCCGTTCTATTAATTCAACCTTTTTTTATTTTAAATACGGTGTGCGCTTACTTAATTCGTCTTTTAAGGTAGGTAGCGTTAAGTTAAAATACATTTTTCTGTTATAAAAATGTAAATCCACAAATAAATAAAAAAAATGATCAGTCATAGGTGTAAACAAGGTACCAGTGCCGCTAGCGACATCTACGAAAAGCTTTGCCTGATACACCCCATTAATGTCAAAATCAAAATAATATAAAGGTCAAAATTCAATTAAATTAATAGTAATATTTCTAATAGGTATATGTCCAAGAAGAAGACAAATTTCTAAGCATTCCATGGATTCACCGTGCGGGTGCCGGGTCCATCGTGTGTGGGTAAGAGATGAGAAGAATGGTGTCTCGGGCTTGATTGATTTATTTCATTCCCTTTTCCGTATTAGGCAATCAAATGAAATTAGGATCTATTCTTATAATATCTTGGATACTTTTCTCTTCTCTTCTTAAGGTGCACAAGCCTGGAGTCAAATATGTCAATTAGGTCACTATGTTTCCTATATACATATTCCTATTATACAAGAAATCAAAGATTAAAATTGTTAAATGACCTATTTGTCTTTTTTATCTTTTTAATAAATATCTAATCATTTAAGTCGCGTGTGATCATCTAAGTGTGACTGATAAAATCATAATAATTATATTATTTTTCTATTGTGTATATGGAGCAAGTCACGTAGGTTTGTTTTTATAACCATCATCCTTATTCTGTCTGTGTCTCTCTACTACTGAATAATGCTCCCTCCCTCCCTCCCCAAGGCTAGAATTTTAAGCGAGCTCACGCGATTATCTACCGCCATTAAATAAAACTGTAAAAAAAATAACAATAAACCCCTTTGTATTAATTTCTTTATTCGAAGTAATAAATAAATATTAATAAAAATATTTTTAAAAATGTATTTGTATTTTATATATTCATATTCATTCATATATTTTATTAATATTAGTCATTATTCCATTGTTCACTTATTTGCATGTCGAATTTCATCGTTAAAAATTATCAAAAAAAAATACATATTACATAAACCCCTGGACAGCTTGGAAGGCCAAATCCATTCCAAAAAAAAAATGATATCTATCTGATTTCTGGAGAATTAATACATTAACGATTATAAGTTAGTATTATGGGAACCGGGACGGCTTAACGTGCTCTTTGAGGAACGGGAACGGTGGTGTTGTAAATCTATGACAAATGTATGTAAGAATAATGTATTACTCTTTCTGCAGTCATTGGCCGATGTCCACATCTGCTTGTACAGTCTGTCAGTTCTTTGGCGAAGCCAGCCTCATAAGAATTGGAACGGTAGGGAGATTACTGGTCCTGGGTCCCCTTCTGGTCAGTTCATCGACCGCGCCATTAGCAAGTGAACCACTGTGACTGTAATTTTCACTGTAAGGTGACTTTATTGTCTCTGCACACTGCCAGGTGGCAGTCGATAATCAGTGCACTAGCTGATGTAATTGCTTTTGATGGACAGCCATAATGTCTGAGAAAATACGAATAATGAAGTTCTTTTTTGAAGTTATTTACCTACACATTCCGCTTGCTTTTGTGTGAGTCAAGAGGCATTGGGATCGAGGACGGTGATAGTGTACCTATACTCGTAGTTTTGTGGAATAATTATTTTTATGAGTGAAATATTATTGCAGCTGAGTGTACTAGCCGCGACGCACAAGGTCCCGCCTCTCTGAAATCGGCAATATTTGTTGGAAACGCCATACGTCCTCCTCAAACATTTTACACCGATTTCCATTCGCCCACCATTTGCTTCCGCATCCGGTTAAAATTCACCCTATGACGTCAGAGAACCCCTTTATCTTTTATTGAACGATTTATAGTAGGACATTATTGGATGAGTCGTGTGGTCAAATGCTAGATGCGCACGTCATCACGACATCACGTCGCTAAGCCAACGGAGATAGGAGAGATATTTTTTTTTATACCGGCACAACATGTGACCTTGCGCCCACCGGTTCGGGAATGTTAGCAATTATATCATCACAACCCCTAAAACACCTAGGACCTCAGCTGTTATAGAGGGGCTTTTCAGATTTTTCTGGAAAATTTTGGGCTACACTCGCCACGGACTACTTTGGCGAGGGTCTGAAGTAATTTTTTTTAATGACAATTTATTAACGATCCGACGAGTTGGCTTTAGTGAACCTGGGACCGACGGCTTAGCGTGCTCTCCGAGGCACGAAAACGGTGGTTTTTGTAAATCTATGACAAATAGATTAAGAGATAGTAGGTACGTAAGAAAAGTGTATTTCTCATTGGTATATGCCGGGGTACAACCGAGCCGTGCCACGAAATTCCTCTCCACCTTAGTCGGTACCCCACTGATGGGCTTATCCATCAGCCGTCTCCAACGGGCCTCGGCGTAGTGGATGGCCTGGTCTACAGGGATGTTCAGGCGGTCAGTCACCTGACTGGACCATCGCTTGTGGCTTCTTCCTCTTGTTCTTTTACCGTCTACCTTGCCCGTGATTAGAAGTTTTTCTATATTATCGTCTTCTCTTCTTGCAATGTAGCCAAAGTATTGCAGAATTCGGGCAAAGCAGACGGTAGAGAGTCTTTGCTCCCTGGTCAGCTTAAGCTCTTC